>OX638089.1:8750000-10000000 GCA_951804965.1 Horisme vitalbata
GTCAAATGATAATATTCACTGACCGGGATGCTGTAGTCTCTGGGACATGGTTAAGATGGAGTAGGCTTACCTAGCCTAAACCATCTTTTCAGCCTAGTAGCCTCAGGAAAGACATGGTCGATACGTTTGGAGTTGACTAACCCGCGGGGTTTCCCCACTATATTTTACTTCACCATGTTGAGCACGTGGTACATACATTTTTGGATACATTGGATCATTATAATTTCATTCATTTCCATTAACAAAATACTTTGTATGTGAATGTAATTCCTGTAACATGGACATACATACTATAAATAAAATTGTATGAAATAAATGTTACGATTCCCATTAGTGCACGGTTGAGCACCCACGATCTCCGGGTTGGATGTCGGGGTATATCCCACTGGGCCACCCGGGCTCCAAGAATAGCTAGTGGATATACATTTTATGTGATTATAGATAAAGATACCCACCCAGGATTAAAAGTCATTTGTATCCCTATACGGTAGCTATACTAGCGAGCGAAGCTGCAAGTTGAAGCTAGGATTCGTTCAAAATTAATATTATGAAGGTATCTTATTGCTTGACAGAAGTTTACTTAGCTTTTTATCATTTCTATCCGGATTCTTCTCAGCAACAATAGATCTGACGAAGCTGACCCCGATCTGGGATCTTTCCCCTCTGACTTCACGATAATGAGTCAAGAATCCGAGACTTTTGTCACCTCTAAGCCGTTGGCAATAAGGTCGAGAATGTAGTCTTACGTCACAGCTTTCACATTTCTCGTGTGGCCGTTGCGTCAGCAGTGGCGCATCACAGGTGTTTTCTTGTTGACTAATCTAAGGAAATGGTTTGCTTATCGGATGCAGTTCCTTAATCATTGCCTTAGGCTTGACCTGAAAATTGAAAGTGTTTTTTTAATTGTTATTTTACGGCAAAGTATCGAGGACAATGAAGTGTTTAGATATTTAACAGAATGACAGGTTAGGCTTTTTGTCGGGTACATCTTGGTTTGTAAACACCATGATCATCATTATAATCATCATCAGCCTATACCAGTCCACTGCTCTATTATGTAGGCCTCCTCTAATGAGCGCCATTGCACCCTGTCACAGTTGGTAAATGTTCAATTTCTTAAACCATATCTGCCTTAGATTTGCGTAATAACTTGAATACCCGTTGGTAAAATCACTATCCACAAATCATATTCCACCAGTTTTATAAGCACGAGTATTAGTTTGTTTTTATTTGCTCTACTGTAAATGTTTTTGTGCACATGATTTATGTGTTGTGCCTGTTTACCAACCTACCTATGATAATATTGGGGACTAATAAACCTTCAATTATTCACAAAATATTCATCATCATCATCACCATCATCATCAGCCTATAGCCTCCCCTAATGAGCGCCATTGCGCCCTGCTCTGAGCTCCACGCATCCAGCTTCTACTAGCAGCCTTACGCAAATCGTCACTCCACCTGGCCGGAGGGCGTCCTACACTACGTTTGCCGAGCCGCAAAATATTACAAAATATGACCTACCTAAAAGTATTATATTGTACCTATCGCTCTTAGATAAACCTGAATAAGTTTTTTGTTACAAATAAATGAATTTTATTAACATTTTATATTTATAATGCAACGGAAATCATAAGTTATACGAAAGGGGGTGATTTGGACCATGGTTGTCACATATTTTGAGAAAATTTTGCCTTGTGATGTGCAACCCAAACTGTCATCATCATTATATTAAGAACAAAGTTCAACCAAAGTAGCTGTGCTAAGGCTGCCTCACCAAGTAATTACTGCAATGATAAGTTTTGAAAAGTCGTAATTCTAATTTTGTTTTCCTAGTAGAAGTAGAAGTAGTCGGAAGTAGATTTACCCCTTTTTGAAATAACATACAAATTCAAACTAGGGTTATTTCCGTGCACATGGGTCTAAGAATAAGAAATGCCACAGATTTGCAAATAGCATAGTTGTTACTCTTACAGTTGTGACCCAAATAATTAAAAACCGGTTATAATAAATAATGATCATTCAAAACCTTCGTCTCATCCAACTTTCTACCCCCGAGGCGAGAAGACTTTCTGGGTCAGCCTATGACAGGTTGTGGTACAAGTCAGTGACTCACAGTCACCTACTCTGAAAGATATTAATGTGCTGTAAAAAGCTATTATTAGCCAGCTTATAGAAATGATGGTCGGTGATGATAGTGTTTGACTACATTATTACAACGTCCTACCAATACGGATGATAATAAATATGCATAATGTTTAATCAATATTGTATTGTGTGTAATTGGAATAATTATGTACCCAAGTTTCATTTTGTTATGGAGGAAATTTTAGTTAGGTATTAAGCTGGCAACTGGTGAGTAAAGATCGTAACACCGGGCAAGCAATTTTTTGGGGATATTCTCTGTGAAATAGAAGATTATAACAAAACATCTTGTGAAATATCTTACTGTTTTAAATTACCAAATACCATCTCATTTCAACATGTCATAGTTTTATGTACCTACCTGACTAAAATGCATCTTTAACAAGTAACAAGTCCTAAAAACACAAGCGGTCAGTCATACAAAATAGCTTTCTTTAGCTTTTAATAATTTATTTGCTTCCGTTCTTCGTATATTGATCGTAGCGTGACATAAAGTAGTAGTTCGTTGAAAACATATTGAAGAAACATTAATTATGAGGTAAATAAACACCACTTACAGGCTATTCAAGAAAGAAGGTATGCCATATGAAAATAATGTTTTCGATGCAGCTGTTCGATTCACTTTGTTTCTTCGTGGTATTTTTGGTTTACGTTTTGCTTTGTCGGAAGCCTTTGGGCAGCCTTAAATCTCCATTATGAGTGGAGAAGGCCTTAAAACTTTAAAAAGGAAGAAAATAGTAATCATTAAAAGTAGCATTATTTAGACACGTTAAGATGGTGGTCCCGGCTTCATAAGTCGTTAAGCCACACCAGACAGACACGACACCAGAGCTAGCCGTGCTGATTATACGTGATTTAATATGTACACGAGTTTTTCGATGTCTACCGAAGAATATAGCACGGAAGCATTTCCATTGATGCCTTTGCGACCAGGGAGAGCCGAGAGCCTGGTAAGGTGGTTGACCACTGTGCGAGGTTTGACCGATGGTATGCACGGGTAACCACGAACAGCCAGTGCGGCTACTGGCTCTTCTGTAACTACTTGCTCATTTGCATTTTGTGTTATGCGATTTAGCAGCAAGTAATTATCATGTTTGTGCTGATAAGTAGATACTCTTAGGTTAATTGAATAGTAAATACAAATGTGAAGACCTACTTCTTGCACATGAGGTTTGATATTTGGTGGACCAATGCATGTCATGTTTCCTGGGTGAAACTCAAGGAGTTTAAATTATTGGTATTCGCTCGCTTGTATCCGGATAAAAAGCTATTTACTACACCAAAACTTGACTGCTGGCTTTGTTTGAAAGGAGCTCTATTTTTTCAGCAGTATTTTATTATTTATTTCGAAATAAATAATAAAATACTACAACATAACATATACAAAATATATGTTAGTATACATGTACTGTAACATAGATAACCTTAAAAATGGTACATTCAAATGTACTTAACTTAACGTACCAGGGTTGTATGTACTTACCTAATTAGTAAGCATTGCTATAATTCTATATTTTGTTTCGGCAGATTGTGGTAAAAAACATCTCTATCTTTCTCCGAGATAACATTAAGTAAACGAATGGCGCGTGACAAAGAAGCAAATTTAAGTAGATTAATTAGTTCTGGAGCTGCGTAGGCTGAGCATGGCGGGGCGGCGGCGCCCAGCCGCAGTGCCGCCAGCACCTCGGGCTAGTGCAGGAGCCCGCGCAGTACTCGTACGTACTTGATCAATGCCACGTCACTCCTAACCGACAGTCTACAGAACCCGGACATGCCCAGTAAAATGGCACCTACCATACAAAACGAAGCTACATAAATTCCATATCTTAGTTCTTGGTCCGACAGACATAAACTGGGGCAAAACGCCGACGCGACGATGGAATTCCACATGCAAATTCAAACTTGAACTTGCGGAACTAGGCCTTGACCGGTCACAGCAGGTTGCCTATGTAGAGCTATGCCCTAAGCTCATTTCTCCTTATTTATATGCCTCAAGGATCATCAAAACCTGTTCTTGGTTCTTGAATGGTACAGGAATGTGACCTACATTTAGTGACATATTTTACTGTTAGCTAGCACTTATGATAATACAAGGGTTAATACAAGGTTATGGATATTTTATTAATACCGAGGGACAGTTTTTTCATTAAAACACACTATTAAATTTGAGCTGGCAGAACGGCCATATTTATTCCATTTAGTCGTTTTTATTAATATCAAATTGTCTAAATTGACTTTGTGTTTAAAATTTCATGATTGCTATATATCTACGGTATGAGATATATGGGTTATATTATAAAGTACTACCCACCAAATTTGTTATGCCTGAAAAGGGTACCTATACTTAATATAAATCCTGTATTTATAAGACCTAGTTTCCTACACTTATTTATGCAATTGAATATCTTGAAGTAAATAAATAATGGGTACCACGGGAATATAACCCCCCCAGCGTTGATTCGAACTCATGGTCAGCACAAAACACTTCTTAAGGGGAATAAAGATTATGGAAACATTATTATTCTTATGACTGACGAAGGGTTTTTGAAAATTCATCCCCTTAGGGGGTTAGAGTAAGTTGTATTCAGATTATCAGGCAGTGGGCTGGCCATATTTGTCGCAGAACCGATAATCATTGGAGAAAGAGTTCTTGTGTGGAGATCGCGGCTCGGAAAATGTAGAATAGGACGCCCTCCAGCCAGATGGGGTGGGTGACAATCTGCGAAAGGCTGCTGGTAATGGCGTTCATTAAGGATGGCCTATGTCCAGAAGTGGACTGCTTTAAGCTGATGATGATCTCATCAAGCATATGGCTTATGAAGAATGAACATGAAAGAATATTTTTGCTGAAGCTACTTAATATTGTGTTGCCAACAGCTCCTGTTACTAAAATATTACTGAAGCAAATCGAGTTTATTAATCGGTGGGAAAATTCTTGATCATTCGAGCGAGCGTCAGGTGACATTGAATAAGGCGGGGCGTTTCATTTAACAGTGGTTGGTTGGATACATGAATACTAAGAAATTACTAAGCAAATACTTCCAAATGATATGTTAGTTTACTGACGCTACCTTGACATTGAAAAAAGGGTTTTGTATTTGAATTTGTATTGCTCTAATGGTAAGGTAATTGCGGGTTGTTTCTTTGAAGGTTTTTTATTTATTTTTAAGTGAATTTAGTAGCGTTTCTACTAGAAAATGTGTAGAAAATGCATATATGAAGTGTAGTTTCCAAATTCTCCTATTATGTTGTGTATCCAATCCTACTTCCTACTCCTACTAAAATTATAAATGCGAAGGTTTGTGAGTATGTATGGATGGATGTTTGTTACTCTTTCACGCAAAAACTACTATGGATTTGGATGAAACTTGGAAGAGACATAGTTTTTGACCCGGATTAATACTTGGGCTAGTTTTTATTCCAGTACCACGCGAGCGAAGCCGCGCGCGGAAGCTAGTTTTACTATAAAAATTAATAAACGCATGAGTTGTAACAATTTATATCACACTATTTATAATATTATAAATGCGAAAGTTTGTGTCAGAGTATGTTTGTTCCCACCACTCAACGCCGAAGTAGGTATTTCCAGGCTGGAAGTATTTGGATGAAACTTGGAATATACATAGTTTGTAACTACACTTTTTATCCGAGTACCACGCGAGCGAAGTCGTGGGTTGAAGCTATTTGTATAGAAAAATCTATTGGCTCGCGTGTGTCTAGCAAAAGTTCTGAAAAGGCTTTCCCGATTTGAATATTTTTTTTTGTTATATTTATTTAGACGTGATTTAGGAAACAAAATGACGAAAAGCCTCAAAAACAGATGAAAAATTAAAAATAACCAATTTTTAGTTTTTAAATCCCCTGGCCACCGACGGGCAGCATCGTTGGTAGTGCGTAGCAGTAGAAGCAGCAATCCCCAACCATGTAGGTTGAGGATCCCAGCATAGGGGTTATTTGTTAAAGGATGGTGTGTGTGTGTGTGTGTCTAGAATCTAGACAGGACGACATCTGTCAGGTCAATAGTTGTATTCTAAAGATCATCTCCAATTAAAGATATTTTCACTTCTCTTGCTCAAAAAGTGTATCATAATAGTGTAGCTTAGCGGGCCTAAAACTCGAATTTAATACCTCGGGCTAAAAAGTATTTTTTCTTTTTAATTTTTGTCTAAAATCATCAGCCCGTACAAAGCATTCGTTCTCTTACATAAAAACTCGACTGCTTGGTGCTCCGTCAATCTTTTTTTTTGAAAATAGAACCATCTTGGTGATGTTTTATGAAGGTTGGTTAATTTTTAATAAAATTTCTGAAAATTGTCTAATTTTGAATTGTTTTATTTTCTCGCAATCGAAGTGAAAAGTAGAGTGTTTTACTCGGGCCAAAACCACCCATTATAACTCGGTCTTGTCATCCTCCCTCGCTACGCTCGGGAGTATAACAACCTCGTATATAATGGGATGGTTTAGTCCCTTGTAAAACAATCTACTATTAGACCCGCTATCTTTTTAGGATTACTAAAATGTAAAATAGCACACAAACAATGAGACCCACTTTCCATCCGGCGACCCTGCACCTGTCAGTTTCTTACACAAAGGAATATTTTGTATGGGATTCTCTATGACAGAAAAATCAAGAAGAAACTCAACTTGGTTGCAAACTGCGAAACTGCTCATATACAAAGGCAATCATTCTTGTCAAACGCGGATAACAATTTACAATCTAAAACCTGAACTATAAGCCAAACGAAACCATGCCATAACAGATCACAGTTAGGTTCATAATAAGTATTTACGAACGACGAAGTCACTGTCGGAAATGAGGGATTCTATGGTAGTGTCAATTCAGCATCACGCTTTCTTGCTTAGGTAATAGCTTGGCTTTTATGCAGCTGAGACTAAGTACTGTCATCATTATCATATAATTTACCATGGAAATTTTCTATCTCTCATATTAAAGCCAGGGAGTGGTAGGATACCCCAAATTTTGATACTAAGCAATCATTAGGGTCCAATAAAAATCTAAAATGAATGGAGGAAAACTTTAAAGAAATTCATAAATACCTACCTAATTTTAATACAAAGAAGGCCAAACGTTTCATACTTATAATTAAAAAAAACGACGAAAAATACACTGCTCTTAAAAATGACTTCTACTTCCTACTTCCATTAATGTATACCTACTGGTTTAGTCCCTCTGCAACTGTCAATTTATATAAGGTTTTCATAACAAAATACTTCATAACATAGCAAGCAACAAAACTTATTGTTCAAAGTTTTTATGTTCTAAAATTGCCAGCCATGTACAGCGACAGCGGGGGATCTGTTCCAATTTCATTCAGGCTACAGATAACTGATCTCATATCTCATTTAAATGATCTGGTGTTTTTGGCATCAACATGTTCCAAGTTTCACGTCCAAGCCGTGTGATAAGATTGGACTATGCTTTCACTGTCTCGACACGTAGACACTTAGGGTTGGCATTAGCAGTTCCCAACGGCTTTCCCTTTACCTTTTAAGCTGATGATGATGACCAACTGTAGCCTACTGTTACCCTAATATGGCCTGCTTATAGTAACAGCATCTAAAGTATCTACATATTGTCAATAATTTGGGTTTTGAACTGATGTTCTATTAGGATATTTTAGGTCATCAGACCTTTGTGGCGCAGTGGGCAAAGGCCTGACTGAAACGCAGATGGTTCGGGGTCAATTCCCACCGCGAGACATATGTTTGTATGTTCTGCGAATATTGAATATTGACCTCCAGACCCAAGATAAATATTAAAAATACATATTATTATGTATTTTTTTTATTCAACCTGCACTGTCCCAGTGCTGGGCAAAGGTCTCCCCCAAATTTCGCCAACAATCTCTATTAATCTTAATAAATAACAAATAAAAAATGTATTCAAATAGTAAATCAGTCATCATCATCATCATCATCATCAGCCTATAGCAGCCCACTGCTGGACATAGGCCTCACCTAATGAGCGCCATTGCGCCCTGTTCTGAGCTCGATGCATCCAGCCTCTACCAGCAGTCTTTTGCAGATCGTCACTCCACACTACGCTTGCCGAGCCGCGGTCTCCCCTCAAGTACAGGTTTCCCCCAACGGTTATCGATTCTTCGGCAGATATGGCCAGCCCACTGCAACTTCAGCTTGCTGATTCTCTGAGCTATGTCGACAACTTTAGTTCTATGTCGGATATACATACGGTTTCGGATTCTATCCTTCGGAGAAACTCCAAGCATAGCTCGTTCCATAGCTTGCTGAGCGACTTTAAACTGGTGGACTAGCCGTACTGTGGTTGTCTACGTTTCGGCTCCGTATGTCATGAAGGGTAGGACGCACTGATTGAAAACTTTCGTTTTCAAACATTGCGGTATGAGTGACGAGAAAACTCGACGTAGTTTTCCAAATGCTGCCCAACCCAGCTGAATCCTCCTCTTAGCCTCCTTCTCGAGTTGTTTCTACCCAACTCCAATATCTGCCCGAGGTATGTATACTCCGAAACAACTTCAAAAAGGGTGATTAACGACGTCAGGATTCGGATGAATTCGGTCATTGACCATGACTTTGGTCTTGTCCGAATTCATGCCGAGATCTATCTTTTTCGAGGCTGATGCTAGGCCGTCAAGCATTTGTTGCAGCTCCTCCAGCGACTCCGCCATTAGGACTATGTCATCAGCGAATCGCAAGTGTGAGATGTGCTCGCCGTTTATGTTTATGCTCATAACCTTTCCAGTCCAGCGTCTTAAACATATCCTCCAACGCGCTCGTGAACAGTTTCGGAGATGTTACATCTCCCTGTCTCACTCCTCGGCGCAGTTGGATAGGTTCAGACTGCTAGTCCTGTACTCGGACACTCATAGTATTGGCTACGTACAGACATCTCAACACTTCGACATAACGATAGTCCACTTGGCATCGCTGTAAGGATTCTAGGACAGCCCAGGTTTCGACAGAGTCAAAGGCCTTCTCATAGTCCACAAAAGCTAGACACAGGGGCAGATTATACTCTTCGGACTTCTGTATAATCTCTCACTGTGTGACTGTGGTCTATGGTGCCATATTCTCCACGAAACCCGGCCTGTTCCGGTGGCTGGACCTCTTCGAGTCTCTTGGCGAGACGATTCTTAACAACCCTTGAGAACAGCTTATAGACGTGGCTCAGGAGCGAGATAGGTCTGTAGTTTTCAACAAGGGTATTATCTCCTTTCTTAAAAAATAGTACCACCAAGCTCTCGTTCCACGCCTTTCTCCCACAGTAAAAGACGGAGTTGGAGAGGTTCTGCGGCTCCTGCACAACAGGAGCTCCTCCTGCCTTCAGAAGCTCTGAAGTGACTCCATCTTCACCGAAGGCTTTTCCATTTTTTAGCTGCCTCAGGGCTAAAACGATCTGGTCTTGGCTGATTTCCGGCAGGTAGTCGGTGTAGTGGCGGGTGAGGGTGGCTCTGGAGTGGTGGTTGTCACGTTGGGGGCAAGGAGCATGTGCCGTGTACAGTCGGCCATAGAAGTCCTCGATCACTGATAATATCTTCGGCTTTGACAAGACGGTTTGGCCATCGCGTGTTGTTAACTTCGTCAGGTGGCTCCTGCCAAGCTGCTGAGTGAATACTTTGGGACCCTCGGTTTCGCTCTATTGCTTCTTCAATGAGATTCCCACTTTGCCGTTAAAGTCCCCCATAACAACGTTGAAATGAGCCTTCGTGGTGTTGTGCAAGGCTTTGGATATGTCCTCGTACATATCTTCCATTTCATCATCCAAGTGTGCCGAGGTCGGTGCGTAAACCTGAATGATCTTCATACTGTATCGCTTGGGTAGTCGAAGGATCGGGTACGCTACCCTGATCGACACACTGGAGATTTCCAGAACGTTGTTAGAGATGGCCTTATTGACGAGAAACCCTACGCCACCCTGTGACGGTTGGTCACCCTCGCGGAAGTACAATAGATGGCAATGGTGTCCTCTCTCTACGGACTTCACACAACCCTAGAACAAGCCACCTTATGTTCTCCAGCTCCACTTCCAGCTGCGCTAGATGTTCGTCGTGCCTCAGAGTGCGTCCGTTTAACGTAGCCAGGGTCAGGTTTTGCAGGTAGCCAGAGGTAGCACGGGGATTGTTAGCACCCCATGCCCCGCCGTTACCATGGCCGCAGCCTGTATGGCCAGGAATAGCGGGGCGGCCGGGAACTGGGGGCCATTTCCTTGTTGTACTTGTCATTAGGGGTTTATCCCCACGCTGGGCAAGCGGATTGGGGATCGGACAGCTTCTCGCACTGCCACGCTGCTGCCCGTCAGCGGTCAGGGGATTTAGCTGTGCCGATGTAGGCTGCGCTATGCCCCAATCAGCCGGCCGCCAGAGCCTCGTCCGTTGTTTAGCAGGATGCAGTACGTGTAGGTGAGGTTGGCTTGGGTACCGAAAATGAAAGTTGGAACCCTATACACCCCAAATCAGTCATATGGTTCCCATAATACAAGCTCTGCTTGTTTTTGAGGCTACATGACGCTGCGTGATATGTCATTATTTATTTATTTAAAATTAATGGCACTATGTATGTTAAACCCATTTTTTTCCACAAAAGCCATAGAGTTTAAAGTATGGTAATGATAGGATAGACAAAGAAGCATTCATTTTTACCCTTTACTTACTGGGCACATAATGAGTGTACAATTCCAATAATTGCTAATGCTTTAGCTCAACCGCTAATCGAACAGAATAATCATTGCTACGAGTCAACTACATACTTACCACCCTGTACGATTCCACCTACCACCCTACTGTTTCATAATCAAATAACGACTTCATTATTTTTGTGATTGAATCATTATACTGCCTATTTAAAACTGTGAAGACTTTTGAATGGATTACTAGAGTAACAATGATTCATCCATACATCCAGTACACTCACTAACTTTCGTATTTATAATATTAGTAGGATATAAATAATTAATAAATAAATAATGCGGGACGTAATCACACAGCATCATGTAGTCCCAAACTAAGCAGAGCTTGTGTTATGGGAACTATATGATTGTATTGAAGTAGTTATACAAAAAAAAATTACAGATACATGGGGCGTCTCACACCTTCGATGGCACACACGGACTACTGTTTCCAAACTAGGTAGAGTCCGTACTAGGAGACCAGCTGGGTGATCGGCTAACTCTGTTGCAAACAAAAATGATTGAGACCGATCCTGTTTTAACAGATTTTGTCATTTCATCCGTCGAAATTCAATTAACGTCAATTGACATACTGTCACAGTTTGTTAAAACAGGAACGGTGTCAATAATTTCTGTTTGCAATAGAGTTAGCCGAACACCCGCTGATAAACATTCATAGATACTAAACAAACACACTAAAACACCTACTGTCATATTCCAAAACGAAGACTAAATATAGTCTAGGTTTAAAACTGGTATTTTGTATACAAAATGTCAGATTTAAACTTAGACTATCTTTAGTTTTCGTTTAGGAATAAGAGGGCTAGACACAGAACAAGCTGACATGTTCGAGTTCAGTTTGTTTAATAGTAGTTTGTTTATTAGTAGAGGTGAATTGGGTTTATGATTATCATCAATTAGAGCTTGCTTTTCAATAAAAGTGAAATCTGTGTATGAGGTGATTAAATGTTTGATTATGAGATCATAATCGATTGCTATTGGAGTATTTTCTATCTGCAGAACCTGATTCTAGAATAGGTACTTGATTTATGAGGATTCATTCTGGCATCTGGGTGTTCTGAAATCATTCTTCTTCAACATCATCATCATCAGCTGATAGCAGTTCACTGCTGGACATAGGCCTCACCTAACCAGCGACAGTGCGCCCAGTCTTCGGTTCGACGCATCTAGCTTCTACCAGCAACCTTTCGCAGTAGTCATTCCACCTGGACGGAGGGCGTCATTCTTAGACTTATTATGTATAATAATAAAGTACGATATTATTAGTGTATACATAATAATATAGTATATAATAAAGACATCTACGATATTCTTGGTAGAAGTAATTGTACCCCCGTACAACTATAGATTCTATTAAGCCTTAATTTCAACTTTTGTCTTGTTTGACCAAACTCTGGTGCCGCTACAGTTTCCGTTCCAGTTTCAGTCATAGAAATGAAATGTTTTCTGATCTAACCTCTTGATTACGTAGCTACTGGTACAAACCTACTTACTTACTAAGGTACTTATTTTGAACTACTCCTCGGATCTATTGATCAGACTAGCTTGTTTAACATTGCCAGCCCAGTGCTAGCGTGCTGTCTTAGGTTGAGTTTTTTGATCATTTGCGATTTGAATGCCATTTAAAACGGAAAAGAACGAGTTGGAACATCGATGAAGCGAAAAAAATTATAGTAATACTAGCTGACCCGCCCGCAACATCGTTTGCTTTATTATATACTTGTTATTTCACGTAAAATCATTCCTGAACATGGTTATTTTACGTAAAACTCGAAATATGTAGTTACGGATTACAAAGTACCTACCAGTGAACCGGATTACAAAGTCCCTGATACCTAGATCCGATAAATAATTGTGAAACACCGAAGCTATTTTGTATATTTAATACTTCGAACCCACGACCTACAACGCATAAGTTTTAGCCAACTTAATCACTCCCATTCCAGCTTCCTATTCCCACTGCCGTTTCCATTGATGAAGCGTCGCGTCCACAGTCGGTCTGAGATATTTCAAATAAAAAAATGATAACAGCTGATAACAACCCTATTTTCATTAATTAGTCAAAAACGTCGAGACTCGAAGATGAGCAAATATCAGAGGCGTTAGAAACCTCATAACGGAACTAAAATAGGTATAATAGTGTTATTAATCCGGGCTTGAGAAATAATTTGTTTAAACTTATATTCCCTATTTCATCCTCTTCAAGTTTTAGTTTCGCGACAATATAATCATCAAATTTTATTAATTTTATTCCCCTTTTCATAAAATTCTAGCGTATAGATAGCGTAGTCTATGTGCTTTTAGTTCTGAAAATATTTCCCAATAAAATAAACGCAAACGAAGTTGCAGGCGAATCAGCTAGTATTGATACCGCGGTCTATAATATCCAATAACTTCCTCGTCAGCACAAGGCTACCCTGGACTGCCGATATAATACAAAAGTTGGTTTACCACAATTCAACTTACAGACCTCGCAAACACGACGCTTCGTCTTTCGTCGCGCTTAGTCGCGAGCGGCTGTCATATCTTGCTGTCGCGATTGTCGCCATGTGTGCGGAGCTTTGAACAAAATGTATGAAAATTGTCCCCCGCTGCTTGTCGTAGCGTCTAATCGCTGACGTTTTTCGTCCAATGTGCGCAGGCTGTTGCAGTGGCCTGAGTGCGAAGAAAATACCTAACGTCATTGTTTGCGTTAACTATATTTTTTATGGAGATGACATGGTTTTACAAACTTCCCCCTAGTATTTCCATACAAAAATAAAGTTAACGCAAACTTTGACTTTAGGTATTTTCTTCGCACTCAAGCCACAGAACTACAATGTCAACGAAACTCAAACAAATGGAATAGATTCATGTGGTAATTGTTACCAAATTTTACTTTTTTTGGCAAAAATTTGTATATAGTATATATAGTAATAACTCGTACAATAACTATTTACAAATTTTTTAGCCTTTTGTAATGTTCAAAAAAACCCTTTCAGCCTACTCAATATAATTTACGGTTAATTTTTTTTGGCCCCCTATTAGAACCCCGTACCTCAATGACCCCCTCTCTGATTTTACTCATTTACTTACCAGAAAACAGACCTACAAAATTTCATGCAGATTTGATCAGCGGTTCGAGAGTTATGTATATAAAGAAACTTAAAATTTTACCTCTTTATAAATGTATAGGATAGCAGCTGCTGTCAAAACAAAGCAAGGTAACAAACACATGGTATGTTTTATTTAAGCTGTCCTAAGCTGCTTAAATATGACAAATAAAAGGCAAATTCTAGTAAATCTATGATTTACTCCAAAATATTTAAGTACCTACATTGATTGCATTTCTAATTATCTTTCAATTTCATCACGAATGACTTAAACAAACTATTGCAAAATATTTTTTTAAGTGCGGACCATCATCAATGTAAAGTCGATCAACATGAGGACTGCAGCTGCTGCGCTGAGAGATGCTTTGATGAGGATCTGTCTACGAAGTGGTACGCCGAGGGCACCTAGCAGCTCTGCCACTACCCGAGTCATGTCACCAGCTTGACGCCAGCGCTTCCAAATGATAAACGCGTTCGTTCCCAACAGCACGGCACCGGCAGTGCTGAGATACATCTAAAGAAGAAATTCAGGTCAAGATCGAAAGGATTTAATCAAATTTAAATGAAAATGGACTTTAAAATACTTATGAATTATAGCGAATTTTTTCACAACAATTAAATTGATTATCATAATCGTTAATGTAGCAAGCGAAGAAAGAAAAAGCGTTACGTAATTAGTGCCACGAAAAATATTTTTTTGTTCAATTTAAAAATATCGATCTGTAATAAAACGTATAAGATGTTAGCGGAAACACCGTAAATGATTATGTCAACAACCGAGCGTTTATTAATTAAACAGAAACATGATTGCAAAATCAATAAGCCGTCTTATGACCTTTATGTCGATTAGGAAAATAAAGTACGATATGTATGTGACAAATAGCGTTTAAGGTATTGCAGCATGATGGTGGAATGCTTTTATTATTTAGGTTTATAGTTTATTAATTTATTCATTCGATGCAACTCAGCGACCTTCGTGTAATCTAATATTACCTTACCATCTCAAAAGCGTTAAAAAGGTGTTATCAATTAAATTGTGACCAACTCAACAGACTGGTGACAACAGTGTGAACTGGACATTCAGTAACGGCTATAAATGATTTCCGGAGGTGCTGTGCCTGCGTGCCGCTGCCGCTTAAATGCAAGAGCCTATATTGCTGATGCTAAGAATTCGACGTGTAATTAGGTGACAGTACAAAACTAACTTACGTTCATAAAATCCGCACTGCTTTGAACCCATAGTCAGACCGAGGAGGAACACAAAAATTTGTGACGTATAGCGTTTCAGGTGTTGCAGCATGACGGTGTAATGCATTTATTATTTAGGCACCGTATTGTTTATTAATTTATTCATGCGATCCAACTTAGCGACCTTCAAGTAATCCATCATTACCTTACCATCACAAAAAGATGCTAGCAAATAAATTGTGACCAACTCAACAGACAGACTAATGACAACAGTGTGAACTGGACATTCAGTAACGGCTATAAATGATCTCCGGAGGTGCTGTGCCTGCGTGTTGCTTCAATGCAAGAGCCTATATTGCTGATGCTTATGAGATCGACGTGTAATTAGGTGACAGTACAAAACTAACTTTCAATTCATGAAATCCGCACTGCTTTGAACCAACACACATAGTCAGACCGAGGAGGAACACGACGTTCATGACCAGGACGATCTTTGACAGTGACATCCGTGTCAAAAGCAGCACACTCAGGGAACGATAGTGAAGTCTTAGAGCGATCACGATACCAGACAGGACCAGAAGTCTCACTCCGTGAATGTTGCGTGGACCTTGCTGTGTTTGATAAGAATATTATTAGTACATAGATACTTAAGGATGCTCTGATATGTATATCTAGACAATACTCTACATATTTGAATATTAAAAATTAATTATTATCGGCTACCTAAAACTAAACTCAGCCGACAATCCATCCGAATAATATTTTGATTTAATAATTGAAGCCTTACGATCGTGTCTCAAGCTTGCCTTTGCCGCGAATCTTTTGGGTAAATTGAACTAAATAAGTTTAATAATAAGTTTATTACCAATGCTGGACACTACCACACAGCATCATTTAGCCACAAACTAAGCAGAACTTTTATCATGGGAACCACATGACTGGTAAACTACATAGATATTTTTTTGTAAAGACCAGACAAGAAACAAATATTTGCAGAACGTACAAATATTGGTCACGCGGCGGGAATCAAACCCGCACCCTACTCGTCTCAGGCAAGCCTTCGCCCACTGCGCCATAGAGGTCGTCGAATATCTTACCTGCAGCACTTTTGCTCCACACTGTTCTACCCCAGCGCACAGAGCCAGGCCGACCACAGCAACTACGTACGTCACCATGAGCCCTCCTGAGACAGATTGCTCCCAACGAAAGACCCTTACTGAGCGTATATGTATCGTCAGTAAAGCAACCACTACCGACAGGCAGAGCAGTCGCAGCGCCAACACAGCAACATGGTCATCACTGGGACTGAGGCTTTGGACATTTACATATCCTGGCGTTGACATCATAATGCAAATCCCTTAAAATTTTCCCGTCTGCCGATATATTTTACCTAAAAACTTGCTCCCAACTTGTCGAAACAGATTTTCTATGTTGCACTTGCAACGGTCAGCGGCGTAATGACATCCACCGTCAACGTGACAAAGGCGTCGACGGAAGTCGAGGTCGTGGCAAGGGATGGGCCAGGGGGGCAGCTATTACAAGCTAATTTCCGTATGCAGATCGGCTCGACGCGCGACGGGGTGCCTCATTCATATTTTACTGATTTTATTAAATATTAGTTTTTAATTTTTATTTTTTTCGAATACTGCTCATATATCTGAACTTGGTTACGAATTTCAGTTCAGATATATGAGCAGTGAAAAATTAATCAGAAAAATATTTTACTGTATTTATATTTTTTTGGAACCTACACACAATATTATGTTTATTTATAATTCTTCGGTTCTAGTAGGTACCCAGGTTAAATTGTTCTGAGCTACACGTGGCCAAATATGAGTAGGCGTTTTTACTTATCGATACCGGCATTGATCTATTAATACCTAACTACATGCAGCGACCAATTAAAGTAGAAATACTTAAAAGTTTAGGCCTTAATTGTAGTTAATAGTCGAGCAGCAGTAGAACGTATATACCTAAATTGTTGAGCTCTTTGTTATATCAAAGAGAAGGCCATTTTCTGGACTCAACGAAAAGCCTAAACCACTAAAGGTAGAAAGCTGTTTGGAGAGTAGCTTCTTTTTACAGCAAAACCACCCAATATGAAGAGATTTTTGAAAATTCAACCTGTAACCCAACTTTTAAGGCGACTGTACATATCAAACCTCCCTCTCACTTACACTATTCAACATTTTTGAAGATAAAAAATCACATCATAAAAGACATAAAATAACTATATATAACTATAGTCAGTGATTTTATGTCTTCAAAATGTTGGATAGTGCGAGCGAGAGGGAGGTCTGTCAGTCGCCTTAAGGCTTTGGTAGTGGTACCAAAGTTTTTAAAACGCTTAAGAAAAATCTTTGTTGAAATTTTGCACATAATTAATTGTAGCCCAGACGCCCCATTAATTAATCCAGTTGCCGCCGAATTGGTCGGCATCGGATCTATAATTGCAAACTTTGACATTTCATCTATCTAAAATAATTTTAGATTTAGATTCTAAATCTAATCATCGTCAATTTACAAGCTTTGATAGTTTGTCAATTGCCGTTCTTTTGACAGATTATCAACGTCAAAGTTTGCAAATAAAGGTCCGGTGCCGACCATTGCAAGCAAAGTTAGGGGTAGATAGTTATCTGGTGGGCAATTTTTAATTATCATATAAAACTTTAAAGGGAAGGAAGCAAACAAGCAGCTAGTTTAAACAAGGCGTTTTTATTCTAGGATATGCGTCAGCAACATGTCGGTTTCCCGGTGCACCAGCCCACTCCAGGGTCACCTTCTCTGACGATAGTCTGTCAGAAAGCACGGTCGCATCATACGAGTGCGAACGAGGGTTCGAGCTGCTCGGACCATCGAGGAGGGTGTGTGGCCCCAACGGCAGGTGGACACCTGATGGCATACCGTTCTGTGGTGAGTGTCGTTTATAATATAATACCTTATAAGTTTACAAACATATTAGATTAAAAAACAGTATAAACTTATATAAATTAAAACTAAAGCCCCTATAGTATGTAGCCTTGTGAGCGGTATATTCTCCAAACGAAAAAGCTCTAATATAGAATTCCTATCCTTTACACAGCTGCGTTATTACCGGCGATCTTACCGCATGCGTTATTGCGATATCTGTTTTGAGTACAATTTGTATAAGGACGGCTACGAAGTTACACACTGCTGCGATAACGCATTTGTGTGGCAGGAGATGGGAAGCATTATAACTTCACTTCTTTATTAAATGGCTTCTGGGATAGTTTCCACAGTTTCGTCAGTATCAAGTATAATTATCTTCTTCTTCTTCTTTTTAAAAGTATAATTATCGCAATAACGCATGAGGTATGATCGCCGATAATAACGCAGCTGTGTGGGAAAGGCTTTAAGAAAAAAAGATTACATAGATAATAGGTAGGTATGTAAAATACTTAGGTATACATACCTCCTTAATCAATGTTTAAAGTTTGCCCTGTCACTGTTTGTCATTATCCAACGGTAAGAGATGCCAATAGTATAAGCATCGTTTACATTTTGAAAGATGTTCATAAGTAAGGCCAATATTTTGGACAAAACAACAGACCGCGCTAATATTTTATCTGTGGTCATTAATTTTATTTTATTCAATGGCATCTGGAATGATAATCAGTTTTCAAAATATATTGTTCAAATTATCAAACTAAGGCATAGTACGTAGTTTGGATTTTTTTTTGCAATCAGGTTCTATAACAGCAAAGGCTAAGGCTAATACTATAGCAAAAAACGACTAGTGAACAATTTTCTTTATCCGAGAATTCTAATGCAAATTAACTTTTATTTAATTTTACAACATTCATTGTCATATTTATTGCCATGGTAGATAAAAAACAAATAATTTTACAAAATATACGAAAATTACTAGAAAAATAAATTAAATTAAATTAAACAACGGGTCCTCTTTCTGTGATCAAAACAAAACATCAACATGCTTAGGATGTAACATGAACGTAAAATTTCAAAGTCAAAGACAAAAAATCACAATATCCAAGTTTCCAAGCTAAAAAAGGTCAAATCAGATGAAGTAAAGTGTTGGCTCTACTAGTGAGACAAGTTATAAATTATTGTCGTAACATTGATACTAGGTTTCGTGTGTTTTGGAACCCACCAGCAAATTTTCCTTCTTTCTAATTTAAAAAAAATCATTATTTACAGCCATGGACCGTAATAATTAATTTATTACGCCATGGACATAGGAAACAGGAGTTTCTAGTGGGCCCTCTTTAGGCCTTTTTTGTGGAAGGGTTTTCCACGGGTTTGCCTTTGCCTAATTTAGAGTCGTTGATCCTGTAGCCTGATTCTGACGATTCAATGTATTTGATTCTGTTAGATATTTATAGCGGAAACTGTCAAAACTGTATGAAATTCGACAGCTCTCGCTCAATCAAATATATCGAATCTTCACAATCATCCCCTGGGTGCCTAGTGCGAGTTTTTTACCAGCTCGATCGCGTTTGCGTTTACGCAAATTTATATGGAATCGAGGCAGTGCCATCTAGTGAAAAACGCGTGGCACTGACTCTTTTCCATACAAATTTCCGTAAACGCAAACGCGATCGAGCTGGTAAAAAAACTCGCACTAGGCACCCTGGTCTATAGCAGTAATAGGCGTTGTCGGCAGGAAAAGAAAAATATACAGAGTGTACAGACCCCTTTACTTCCCGAGTTGTAAAGTTAGATAACTGATTTTTCTGCTTCACTAAACGGAATGATGTGCAGGGTAGAGATGAGATAGCGTTCACTAACAATATGCAGCATTATACACCAGGCCAGAGCTGCTTTAAAGTATCATAACTGTAATGCAAAGTGGAACTGAGTGGTGTGCATGAACATGCTAGATAGATAAATACATTTATACAGTACTATCTTCAGACTGCGGCTTCGCTCGCGGGGTACCGGGATAAAAAGTAGCTTATGTGTTAATCCAGGTCACAAACTGTGTATATTCCAAGTTTCATCCAAATCCGTTTGGTAGTTTTTGCGTGAAAGAGTAACAAACATTCATCCATTCATCCATCCATCCATACATCTATACCCAAAAATTTTCGCATTTATACTATTAGTACAGTATAAAGTTTCTTAAATTTTACACTTTTCTGTGCCATTAAACTTGAGTTGGTTTATGTTGGTACTCACATTCGCTTACTTTGCACTGTTTCATAACTAAATATTATGAATAATCAGTAACTGTATCCTATCTAAAAAGGTAAGTGAAGCAAGAAGCAAGAAATAGTGAATCACACTACATTATTAGAGCCCCAATATAAGCAGAGCTTGTGTTATTGTGTTAACTTGACTGATAAACTGAAACTCTCTTGATAAACTGAAAACCAGCTCAGCATATGAGCTTTGTCTCTAATGCTGCTTATGCTGAGTAAGGGTCCTGTTTTACCCAGTGTTCAATTTCATAACTTATATCTAGGTAACTAATTTTGAGATTTACAGACCTCGCAAACACGACGCTTTGTCGTCGCGCTTAGTCGCGAGCGTCTGTCATATTTTGCTGTCGCGATTGTCGCCGTGTTTGCAGAGCTTTGAACAAAATGAAAATTTTCCCCCGCTACTTGTCGTAGCGTCTAATCGCTGACGTTTGTCGTCCAATGTGCGCAGGCTGTTATATACCTAGGTATAATATAGGTATGGCAGTATGTGAAAACCTAGGTTTAGGTACTGTTATAATTTGGGTGGAATAAATATATCTTTATTTTATCTTTTAACTATTGACGTTTGTATTTTTGTGTGTACCTATTATGTTTGTTCCCACTATGCCTTATTTTGTTAGACAGTTTGTGTGTCGTGGTTTTGTTATGAATAAAAACTATTAGCTTGGCACGCGTATGGCGACTGGCCCACTGGACCTTTCCGATCCTTTATTTAATATCAGGTATCAGGAGACTATGGCAGATCGCGTAAAATCAAGATACGAAATCTTTAATGGAAAGTTGGCAAAGCATATCACTCTATAGGAGAAAAAGGAAGGAACCTTTGCCCTGGCATATTCCAGACTAAATAAAAACTTGAATGACTTTGCTAGGCTCGTTTATCTTCTCTTACACTCGGATCTCCAAAACCACCAAACCTATTGCAATTGAATTTTTGAATGTATATGGTTGGCTTCAACTTGAAAGATAGGGTAGTTTTTGACCAGATAGGTGACGCTGCAGGGCTATGAAAAAAACCTCTTACGTGGACGAAGTGGTGCGTTCACTAGTATACCAATAAATTAAAGAGGCAACATCAGTGGACAGCTATAGATTGATGATGATGATGATCATCATGATATCGGTTCTGAAAATTCATCGTTTCATTTTGATAATTGACTGACAGAAAACGCAAATAAAGTTGGGAACTGGTCGACTAGCCTAGCACTGATCCCTTCCTTGTTCTGTGTGAAACAAAGCCATGAATTTAGATAACGAAGACTGCCTATTCACAGCTATGAAAAGGTCGTAGCTACAGGGTTTCTCTATGTAGGTACGAATTATTTGAATTGATAAAAAATTACAAGTCTCATGATAAGAAAGCCCCAAATCACGCATCTGTACCTTACATGTTAACATTTACAGTGTTCGCGCCTTTGGTGACCCACTTTTACTTTCTTCGTCGAGAAATCAAATCTCATGAGATGTGAATGGCTTTGAAAAAGCGGAAGGCATTGTGGCTGCTCCCAGCGCTCTCGAATGAAAGCGCCCTTTGTTTTGCAGTCTAGTTAGTAGTGTATTGGAAAATTGTTTAAACTAAGCTGAATGATGACTCGGGCTTTATGTACATAGTATCTCTTTGAATTTGAAGTTTTGCTACCTGGCAAAAATGTCTTCCAAAATTTCAATAAGTAACAACTATTATTCGTAGTTCGCACATAATTTACTTCAGATGTACCTTATTTGATAACAATCACCAGGCTACCGTTGACTACCTAAAACTCCTGACCCTGGCAACGTTCAACGGACGCACTCTGAGGCTCGGCGTGGAACGAGAGCTTGGTGGTTCTATTTTTTAAGAATGGAGATAAAACCCTTCCTAAAAACTACAGACCCATCTTGCTCCTGAGCCACGTGTAACAGCTATTCTCAAGGGTTATTACGAACCGTCTCGCCAGAAGACTCGACGAGTTCCAGCCAACGGAGCAGGGCGGGTTTCGTGGAGAATATGGCACTATAGACCGATTCACACGCAGGCGCATTATACAGAAGTCCGAAGAGTGTAATCAGCCCCTGTGTCTAGCTATTGTGGACTATGAGAAGGCCTTTGACTCTGTCGAAACGTGGGCTGTCCTGGAATCCTTGCAGCGATGCCAAGTGGACTATCGTTATATCGAAGTATTAAAATGTTTGTACGAAGCCACCACTATGAATGTACAGGACCAGCAGTCTAAACCCATCCAACTGTGCTGTGGAGTTAAACAGGGAGATGCCATGTCTCCGAAACTGTTCACATGCGCGTTGGAGGATATGTTTAAGACGCTGGACTGTTAAGGTATGGGCATAAACATAAACGGCGAGCGCATCTCACACTTGTGATTCGCTGATGTCATAGTCCTACTAGCGGAGTCGCTGGAGGAGGTGCAACAAATGCTGGATGGCCTAGCATCAGCTCCGCGAAAGATAGGTCTCGGCATGAATTTGGACAAGACCAAAGTCATGGTCAATGAACGAATTGATCCAAGTCCTGTCGTCGTTAATGGACACCTTCTTGAAGTTGTTTCGGAGAATATATATCTCGGGCAGATACTGCAGTTGGGTAGAAACCACTTCGGGAAAGAGGCCAAGAGGAGGATTTAGTTGGGTTGAGCAGAATTTGGAAAACTACGTCGAGTTTTCTCGTCACTCATACCGCAATGTTTGAAAACGAAAGTTTTCAATCGGTGCGTCATACCCGTTATGACATAAGGAGCCGAAACATGTACACTCACAGTACGGCTTGTCCACCAGTTTAAAGTCCTTCAATGAGCTATGGAACGAGCTATGCTCGGAGTTTCTCTGAAGGATAAAATCGGTAAGGAGTTTATACATCATAGAATAGAACTAAAGTTGTTGACAAGCTCAGAGAATTAGCAAGCTGAAGTATTGGCCGAAGAACCGATAACCGTTGGGGTAAACGAGTTCTTGAGTGGAGACCGTGGCTCGGCAAATGTAGTGAAGGACGCCTTCCGGCCAGGTGTAGTGACGATTTGCGTAAGGCTGCTGGTAAAAGCTGGATGCGTCGAGTTCAGAACAGGGCGCAATGGCGCTCATTAGAGGAGGCCTATGTCCAGCAGTGGATTGCTATAGGTTGATGATGATGATGTACCTAATTTATATATGCTTTTTTATGTCGTCAAGGAATACCGAAAGCCTCGGAGCGGCCTAAAAGCTTAGACATTCGAGTTGGTCACTAGCTCACATTAGAAAGAAAAAGAATATATCTGTTATATCTAGATCTATAAAAAATTCTAATCCAACCACGCATCACTAAACACTTCGCACATAACTGATGGACGCTGATCGTCAAAAACTTGATCTGTAACGGTAACGGCGCGCGCGCATCCAATAACACGATTAAATTATTCTGTTGTTATAATAATGCGAACCTGTATTTCTTACACCTGTTGTACTGTGGCAGACAGTTGGCCGATGATAGTGTATTGTATCGCTAATGGGCATGTTTTGATCACGATTGACGACAGCAGGTGACGCGCACGAGTTTGATCGTTAATAGATTGATAAATCGTGACTGTCGGTACGTAGCCTCAAAACGGCCTAAAACTGTGTTAGTATTTGTAGTTTTTGTAAAGAAACTTGCAGCTTAGACAGCTTCACATCGATGGTAACCAGGCCTCATAAAATTAACACTCGTATCTAGTATCTTGCCTAGACATGGCAAGATACGAAAACACTAGTGTTGGCCATTCAAAAGCAAGCTCATACGATGAATGAAGGAATTTTCTCATGCGTCATGGGTACTATGAATACACCATAAGTACCAAAACACTTCGGCCAACAAAACTCCGCCTCTAGTGACGGAGTTTCGACTAGTAGCCAACCAATAAATTGAAGAATTTGCCACTACTCCACACGAAAAGATAATAAAGAATTCATAATCGGCTATCTCCAGACCATATAAACCTTTATTGCAAAGCGGGAATAAAACCGGAACCTCTTCTCGTCAGGTTACGTCCGTAGGCCTAAATGTCGTTGTAGGTTTTATGTTCAACTAGGTTTGTCCATGGCTTCGTTTGGTTCGTTGCTCTCGGCAACAATATTTTATTTTGGATGAAATGTAACTTTTGTCTTTTTGTGTACCTGTGACAATGTTTATGATGAGATTTATCTTCATGATGATCATTCTGATGATTGGTTAAAAAGGTGACAAAAAACAACCAATAAACAAACAAACTCACTTTTGCATTTATAAATATCAGTAAGGATACGTATTATTGTGCGCTGGTGACTAAGTAATGACCTAGAGACCCTCTCAGGTCTTTCACCTTTGTTGTAATCGAACACGTCTGCCCAAGTAATTAGCTTACGCGATTTCACTTAAACATTCCCAACCCAATTTCAAATGTCAATCTCTTGAGAGAGGTTTATGGAAAAAGTGTCAATTGATATTTCTCTACTACACCTACTTTTGTATCAAGTATATTTAATTGTTCATAACAATATGAGGCAACGTTATACAGTTTATAAGTATGTAGCTTACTTGATCTTCCTTGTCATAGACCTAAAAGAAGACATCAATTTTAGACGTGGAGAACCATTATTTCCATCTTGAACGACGGTTGTGTTATTTTTATTTCATTTTATGTTCTAGTGTTTTTCTGATTTATGTCGTTTATTATTAATGGTATCTTAAACGTTGTACGTTAGTAATAAGACACAAGTGTCGTTAAATGGAATAAAAAGACAATTGGGAGTGAAATTCTTTGATGAAGAAAATTGTGCGTTGATCCTTTTTTATTATAGTCACCAGTTATAGTTACTATAGCAGAAAACAGGATCTGACTGAAGACTGGATGACTGGACTTATAAACCGTACTACGCTGACTCATATTGTTATGAACACTTGATACCGGCAAAATTGTGGAAAACTATCCCAGAAGCCATTAAATAAAGAAGTGAAGTTAAATGAAGTAAACTTTAATTGTTAACTTTATAACTACAGTTTCATTGAAGTAATTCAATTCTTGCTTTGCCTAACTTAAATAATGTCAAGATGGTACTAGACCTAATGATATACGGGCTGAGATTGAGAGAGTGGATAAATTTTAAGTGGATATATAGAAATAAAAACTTGAGAGGTGTCAAGGGACACCCGGATGGAACGAAGTTCCTTTAACTTCACCCACTCAGGCACCTCAGGCACCTCAGGCACCTCAGGCACCTCTGGCACCTCTGGCACCTCTGGCACCTCAGGCACCTCCGGCACCTCAGGCACCTCAGGCACCTCAGGCACCTCAGGCACCTCAGGCACCTCAGGCACCTCAGGCACCTCCGGCACCTCAGGGCCCACACTAAGTAATTACAACTTGAGAGGTGTCAAGGGACGCCGCACGGCCTACAACTATAGCAAAAAGTGTCGTTACAACTTTTGGTCTTAATTTTTTCCGTCTAGCCCCGTTTCGCAACGCGCGTTAAGGAACTTCTTCGATCCAAAACATGCAAAAAGACATACTACCATCTGACTATTACAAAGTGTCATTACAACTTTTGGTCTTAATTTTTTCCGTCTAGCCCCCTTTCGCAACGCGCGATAAGGAACTACGTTCCAAAAAAAATGACATTATGTCTAGATATGTAAGCCTCAAGAGGTAACTTTTGCTTGCTAACCGAACACTCACGCCCGAATACTGAAACACTACTTAAATATTTGAGGTCATCCTAAATGTTTTAGACGCCGCTATCCTTCAAAATCGTATACCGAAACGATAATTAGATGACAAATTAAAATGGAAGAATATCAGATTTAAGTCCCACTTAAATTACCACTTATGTTCCAAACGGTGTACTGAATGGATGATTAGACGTTTGAAATGTGTATGAATTTTATATTTTACGGTCTAGAATATGATTATAGATACTTATTGATAAATAACAGTTTAAGGTCGAAGGTAACTACTTAGGTATTCTGAAGTATGATAAGACGTTTGATATGTGTATGAATGTTATATTTTACAGTCTAGAATATGATTACCAAGGTAACAGTAGGCAGGCAGGTATTTAGGTATAAAATCTAAATAAAACGAAAAAGTATACACGCAGTTTTATTTTTAGTTTTTGGTAAATAACACAATGAATTTTAGGCAAAATGTTGATATCGGTAGTTACGCCTATTTACTTTGATTGGTAGGTACACTTTGACATTGGTAGGTAAGAAGGCTTTTCTTTTTCTCAAGATGTGATATATCATCATCCTTTCTTATTCCTTGCCTGCCGGCTGACTTCGGTACAGGGCAGCCTAATATTGTCACAGCTGCCCCTGTAAGCCGACGACCGAGTCTCGAGACGTAACGTAGGGCGTGGTGACGCGAGAAACTGTGCCCAGCATGAATGGGCATAATTGGCCTATATATACATATATTCCTTCTTGTTAGGAGAGGTCAAATCATCAAGTTTAATTCTTAATTTTGCCTTTTTGATAAATTAATAATAAACCCGGCGTTGAATAAATAATTGTGTCTATTACTAAATGCCAGCCACCCACGATCAAGTTCACCGTCAAGTTTGCAGAAGACTTGTTGCGGCGTCCAGTAAACATAACGCTGTATGGCTATGGGTGTGCATGACAAGTCTACTTGAAGCGAAATTACTGTTCAGCAGTTCTGCCGACTGTCATGTTAACTTAAAGATGTGTGTGAGCGTTCAAGTATGCAAGACATTCATTGGCATTGTAAGCGACGCACGCACGCACGTGTTCAACTGGCAGTCATCAAGCAAACTTGCCGGTAAACTTGATAGTGTGTGTTCTATCTATATGGACGAACTGCAAACTAGACGCCATTTCAAGTCCGCTGCAAACTTGACGGTGAACTTGATCGTGGGTGGCTGGCATCACTTTTTGGACAAAACTTAAATGACAGTGATGAAACGACAAACGATAGTATAAGATTTTTGCAGCATACCCCCACAATAAAATGCCGTTCGACCAAAATGTAGTGGAAGTAGCCGTTTCAACGTCACTAAGTTGACGTATTCTTTTGACGGTGTATGCTGCAGAACTAAGTCTTTTCGATAATCCATCTATGTGAGCGCCCCATTGAAGCTTATTATCTAAAGCTATGCCTAAATACAGTAGTATCCACAAGATTTAAATCTTCATCCTTTATATTAATGTTAGGTTCAACTTGTTTAACATTATTATATTATATATAGCTAAACTACCACTCACTGACTCACTGACATGATTGTTCTCCCAGATGCCACCTCGTAGGGTTAACATTTTTGGTAGATTCGTATAGAGGGAGTGGGGGCGACCTCAGGAAAAATCTGACATTTCCCCTTTTCACCCCCTTTCACCCCCACCCCCCATGTATCTCGGAAACTATAGGTCGGAGAGGGTTCGTGCTAAAACTAATATTGCTCAGGGATTATTTTTTTTTAAGGATCCGAAAAAAAAAATTAGGGTTCCATACAAAAAAAAAATAGTCCCATACAAAATTTTCACCCCCTCATACAAAACTTTTTTTTTTCACTTTAATGACATGTGTCGCTGTTTGGTGGAATCGTATAGATATTTATAATAGGTTAGGTGAAGGTGTAGGTGTAGGGTAGTTGTAGGGTAGTTGTAGGGTAGTTGTAGAGTAGTTGTAGGGTAGGTGTAGGGTAGTTGTAGGGTAGTTGTAGGGTAGGTGTTGGGTAGGTGTTGGGTAGGTGTTGGGTAGGTGTTGGGTAGGTGTTGGGTAGGTGTAGGGATGTTGTAGGGTAGTTGTAGGGTAGTTGTAGGGTAGGTGTAGGGTAGGTGTAGGGTAGGTGTAGGGTAGTTGTAGGGTAGTTGTAGGGTAGGTGTAGGGTAGGTGTAGGGTAGTTGTAGGGTAGTTGTAGGGTAGTTGTAGGGTAGGTGTAGGGTAGTTGTAGGGTAGTTGTAGGGTAGGGGTAGGGTAGGTGTAGGGTAGTTGTAGGGTAGTTGTAGGGTAGGTGTAGAGTAGTTGTAGGGTAGTTGTTGGTCGATTTCGTTTCCGATTTCGATTTCGATTTCGATTTCCATTTCCATTTCGATTTCGATTGCTTCTTCTTCTTTGATATCATCGTTAATTGCTTCTCCCACATTGATATCTTCTTTGATTGCTTCTTCCTCTTCGAAACCCTCTCTGATAGCTTTACGAATCAAAACATAAACCGCGAGCTGCGTGCAGCTCGCGCACCACCCAACCTCTAGTTATATTATA
The DNA here is from genome assembly GCA_951804965.1 of Horisme vitalbata. Lineage (NCBI taxonomy): Eukaryota > Metazoa > Arthropoda > Insecta > Lepidoptera > Geometridae > Horisme > Horisme vitalbata. The sequence goes on from OX638089.1 coordinate 8,778,499, forward strand.
TATAGCTCGATTACCACTCACTGACTGACTGACTGATTGACATGATTGTTCTCCCAGATGCCACCTTGTAGGGTTAAAATTTTTGGTAGATTCGTATAGAGGGAGTGGGGGCGACCTCAGGAAAAATCTGACATTTCCCCTTTTCACCCCCTTTCACCCCCACCCCCCATGTATCTCGGAAACTATAGGTCGTAGAGGGTTCGCGCTCAAACTAATGTTGTTAAGGGTGCATTTTAATAAAAGGATCCGACAAAAAAAATTGGGGTCCCATACAAAAAAAAAAATATCCCATACAAAATTTTCACCCCTTCATACAATTTTTTTTTTCTTTACTTTAATGGCATGTGTCGATGTTTGGTGGAATCGTATAGATATTTAGTGTAGGTTAGGTGAAGGCGTAGGTGTAGGGTGGTTGTAGGGTGGTTGTAGGATAGTTGTAGGGTAGTTGCAGGGTAGGTGTAGGGTAGGTGTAGGGTAGGTGTAGGGTAGTTGTAGGGTAGGTGTAGGGTAGTTGTAGGGTAGGTGTAGGGTAGGTGTAGGGTAGTTTTAGGGTAGGTGTAGGGTAGTTGTAGGGTAGTTGTAGGGTAGTTGTAGGGTAGGTGTAGGGTAGGTGTAGGGTAGTTGTAGGGTAGTTGTAGGGTAGGTGTAGAGTAGTTGTAGGGTAGTTGTAGGGTAGGTGTAGGGTAGTTGTAGGGTAGGTGCAGGGTAGTTGTAGGGTAGTTGTAGGGTAGGTGTAGGGTAGTTGTAGGGTAGTTGTCTTTTTTGTGTATTGTGTCTATTTTGTCTATTTTGTTTATTTTGTCTATTTTGTCTATTTTGTCTATTTTGTCTATTTTGTCTATTTTGTCTATTTTGTCTATTTTGTCTATTTTGTCTATTTTGTCTATTTTGTCTATTTTGTCTATTTCGTCTTTTTCGTCTTTTTTGTCTTTTTTGTTTTTTTTGTCTTTTTTGTCTTTTTTATATTTTTTGTCTTTTTTGTCTTTTTTGTCTTTAATGTTGTTATTGTCCTCATTGTCGTTTTTGTCTTTGTCGATATCCTCTTTGATTTTCTATATTCGATCCAAAAAAAAATATTTCGTACAAAATTTTAAATCGCTTGTATCTCCTTAACGGTTAGAGATAGAAATGCAAAACTTTTATGAAATGTTGTTATTTTTTTTTGCTTAGCTTGCTTATATCACTACAATATCTTGTTTGATTGTTTCTTCTACTCTGATGTAGTCTTTTATAGCTTCGTTCACTTCTATATCCTCATTGACTGCTAAATCCACTTCAATATTATCTTCGATTGCTTTTTTAACATGGATATTCTCTTTTCTTCTGATTGTTTCTTCTACTTCGACATCCTTATGGATTGCCTCTTCCAGATCTTCTTGATCTTCTTTGATTGCTTGTTTAACATCAATATCCTCTTTAATAGCATCTTCAATTTTGATATCCTCATTGATTGCTTATCCCACAACGAAATCTTCTTTGATTGCTTCTTTTACATCGATATCGTCTTTGATAACATCTTTCACTTCGCTATCCGCTTTGATTGCATTTTTCTCTTCGATATCATCGTCAATTGCTTATTTTTATTCGAAACCTTCTCTGATTGATTTACAATTTAAATCATAAACCGCGAGCTGCGTGCAGCTCGCGCACCACCCAACCTCTAGTTATTATATTATATATAGCTCGATTACCACTCACTCACTGACTGACTGACTCATTGACATGATTGTTCTCCCAGATGCCACCTCGTAGGGTTGAAATTTTTGGTGGATTCGTATAGAGGGAGTGGGGGCGACCTCAGGAAAAATCTGACATTTCCCCTTTTCACCCCCTTTCACCCCCACCCCCCATGTATCTCGGAAACTATAGGTCGTAGAGGGTTCGCGCTCAAACTAATGTTGCTCAGGGTTTATTTTTATGTAAGGATTCGAAAAAAAAAATTAGGGTTCCATACAAAAAAAAAATAGTCCCATACAAAATTTTCACCCCCTCATACAAAATTTTTTTTTCTTTTGTTTTGTGGAATCGTATAGATATTTAGTGTAGGTTAGGTGAAGGTGTAGGTGTAGGGTAGTTTAAGGGTAGTTGTAGGGAAGTTGTAGGGTAGTTGTAGGGTAGTTGTAGGGTAGGTGTAGGGTAGTTGTAGGGTAGTTGTAGGGTAGGTGTAGGGTAGGTGTAGGGTAGGTGTAGGGTAGTTGTAGGGTAGTTTTAGGCTAGGTGTAGGGTAGTTGTAGGGTAGTTGTAGGGTAGTTGTAGGGTAGGTGTATGGTAGGTGTAGGTTAGGTGTAGGGTAGTTGTGGCGTAGCTGTAGAGTAGCTGTAGGGTACTAGGTGTAGGGTAGTTGTAGGGTAGTTGTAGAGTAGCTGTAGGGTAGTTGTAGGGTAGTTGTAGGGTAGGTGTAGGGTAGGTGTAGGGTAGTTGTGGGGTAGTTGTAGGGTAGGTGTAAGGTAGTTGTAGGGTAGGTGTAGGGTAGTTGTAGGGTAGGTGTAGGGTAGTTGTAGGGTAGGTGTAGGGTAGTTGTAGGGTAGGTGTAGGGTAGTTGTTGGATTTCGATTTCGGTTTCGGTTTCGGTTTCGGTTTCGGTTTCCGTTTCGATTTCAATTTCGATTTCGATTTCGATTTCGATTTCGATTTCGATTTCGATTTCGATTTCGATTTCGATTTCGATTTCGATTTCGATTTCGATTTCGATTTCGATTTCGATTTCGATTTCGATTTCGATTTCGATTTCGATTTCGATTTCGATTTCGATTTCGATTTCGATTTCGATTTCGATTTCGATTTCGATTTCGATTTCGATTTCGATTTCGATTTCGATTTCGATTTCGATTTCGATTTCGATTTCGATTTCGATTTCGATTTCGATTTCGATTTCGATTTCGATTTCGATTTCGATTGCGATTTCGATTTGCTTCTTTTATATCAATATTCTCTTTGATTCCTTTTCTTACATCAATATCCTCTGTTTAAGCAACATCCTCTTATATATCCTCTTTAATTGCTTCTTTTACATCGATATCTTCTTTAATAACATCTTTCACTTCGCTTTCTGCTTTGATGGCATCTTTCTCTTCGATATCATCGTTGATTGCTTCTTTCTCTTCAATATTCTCTTTGATTGCTTTTTCCACATCGATATCTTCTTTGATTGCTTCTCCCACATCAATATCATCTTTGATTGCTTCTCCCACAGCAATATCTTTTTTGATTGCTTCTTCCATCAAAACATAAACCGCGAGCTGCGTGCAGCTCGCGCACCACCCAACCTCTAGTTATATTATATATAGCTAAACTACCACTCACTCACTCACTGACTGACATGATTGTTCTCCCAGATGCCACCTCGTAGGGTTGAAATTTTTGATGGATTCGTATAGAGGGAGTGGGGGTGACCTCAGGAAAAATCTGACATTTCCCCTTTTCACCCCCTTTCACCCCCACCCTCCATGTATCTCGGAAACTATAGGTCGTAGAGGGTTCGCACTCAAACTAATGTTGTTAAGGGTGCATTTTTATAAAAGGATCCGAAAAAAAAAATAAGGGTCCCATACAAAAAAAAATTATCCCATACAAAATTTTCACCCCCTCATACAAAACTTTTTTTTCTTTTCGTCGATCACACGGTTGTTCTCCCAGATGGAATCGTATAGATATTTAAGTGTATTGTAGCTGTAGGGGTAGGGTAGGTGTTGGGTAGGTGTTGGGTAGGTGTTGGGTAGGTGTTGGGTAGGTGTTGGGTAGGTGTAGAGTAGGTGTAGGGTAGGTGTAGAGTAGGTGTAGAGTAGGTGTAGTGTAGGGTAGGTGTAGAGTAGGTGTAGGGTAGGTGTAGAGTAGGTGTAAAGTAGGTGTAGAGTAGGTGTAGTGTAGGGTAGGTGTAGAGTAGGTGTAGGGTAGGTGTAGAGTAGGTGTAGAGTAGGTGTAGGGTACGTGTTGGTTTTGGTTTTCGTTTTCGGTTTCGGTTTCGGTTTCGGTGTCGGTTTCAGTTTCGGTTTCGGTTTTGTTTTCGTTTTCGTTTTCGTTTTCGTTTTCGTTTTCGTTTTCGTTTTCGTTTTCGTTTTCGTTTTCGTTTTCGTTTTCGTTTTCGGTTTCGGTTTCGATTTCGATTTCGATTTCGATTTCGATTTCGATTTTACCAACGATATCCACTTTGAATTTTTATTCCTCTTCGATATCCTCTTTGATTGCTTCTTTCACCTCGAAATTACCTTTCATTGATTCTTCCACGTCGATATCGTCCTTGATTGCTTCTCTTACATCAATTTCCTCTGTTAAAGCATCATCCTCTTGGATATCCTCATCGATTGCTTCTCCTACTTCGATATCCTCTTGATTGCTTTCTAATGCAACACCAAAACCGCGAGCTGCGTGCAGCTCGCGCACCACCCAACCTCTAGTTTAGTAATATAAATCTTATATATTTTGTTTTAGTCTCGTTCAGTAATACATTATTTACATCGAACCAGTTAACAATTTCCGCTATTGCATTGTTCACGTCGTCAAAATTGGTCTGCTGTCGAAGAGACGTGTCATCCACAAACAATACAATTTGTGGTGGTCTCTCACAAATTGAGGTAGGTCGTCGATGTAAATTAAAAATAAAAATGGTCCAAATGTTGACTCTTGCGGTACACACATTTTTACTACTGACCCTGGAGAACACTTTCCATTTACGTCTACTTTCTGTATTCTATCAGATAGGTAAGAAGTGAGAAGGGCTACAGCCATACCCCTGACACCATAGTCATCTAGTTTCCTGATTAATGTTTCATGGTGTACGTAGTCAAAGGCCTTAGACAAATCACAAAAGATGGTTAAAGCATCATGTGAGTCCTGCCAAGCATCATAAATATGCGATACTAACTCAACACCGGCATCAGTTGTTGATCTGCCCGGCGTAAATCCGAATTGTTTGACATCTAGTAAGGTGTTAAAGTTAAAATGGCAGTTGACTAAGAATAAGCTTTTCAAAAATTTTACTGAATGTTGGCAGTACTGATATTAGTCTAAAGTTAGTAGGGTCAGAACTATTACCAGATTTAAATACAGGTGTTATTTTACTATGTTTCATTAGATCAGGGAACTCACCACAGTCAATACATTCATTAAATATAAACGCTATGTCTGGTGCGATAATGTCAATCAAAGATCTTACAACGCGAACAGAAATGCGGCAGGGATCCGTAGTTTTTTTGACATTAATCAGTTTGAACGTTTTAATAATATCATTACTGTTAACATATTTAAAAAAAAGGGTATTTTGTATTTCGGTACATTTTCATTTAGTAATGAATCCGCAATTCTAGGGGAAGGGTTTAAGAATCTTGTGATTGAGACTGGAATGTCTGTAAAAAATGATTCAAATGCTTTGGCAACATCATCATCTTTTTTGATGATGGTGTTCCCAATATTTAAGCTAATATTTGTACTCTTTAGTGTTATGTTTGTCTTTTCTTTGTTTATTATTTTCCAAGGGGCTTTAATTTTATTACTACTTTTTCTAATCTTTTAACTAATATAATTAGACTTAGCGGCAAAAAATATTTTTAAAATTTTCGAGAAATTTTCAACTTTATATTTATTTCTAATCGATTCATAGTCACTGGCCCACATGTTATTTTTCGTTTTATATTTTCCTTTGATCGATTTTAATTCTAATTAACTGACCACGGTGGTCTGATTTTATGTTACATATAACATTTTTACTAGGTATATTAACATTTGAATTTGTAAATATATTGTCTACACATTTAGCCGAGGTGTCAGTAATTCTAGTTGGCTCCTAGATTATATGATTTGAATAAACTAGTAATTCTTGAACATAATGAATAAACTTCTAGAAAGTTTATATTATAGTCTCCGCATGTAATGATATTTTTGTCTGTTTTAGACACTTCGAATAATATATCATCCATGACTTTTTCAAAAATATCTTATGAGGCGGATGGTAGGCTGTACGTATTTATAACAATGAACTGTTCCAACTCTACGCATGCTATTTCAATTTGGCTTTCAACAGTCAAATGGACAATGTCCTTACGCTCTTTAAATTGAATGTTTATTTAAAATTATTAATGAGCCACCTCGTATAGCATGCATTCTACAAAGAAAGCTGCCAACTTGGTGTTTACTGAAATTAAACATGAGCTCAGTTTGAAACCAATGTTCTGTAATACAAAATAATGTCTATAATATCAGAGTTCATGAACAATATGGATGATGACTGGGTAAAAAAATAATAAAACTAATTAGTCCGTCAGTTAAATTAAAAAAAAATATTGGCTACGTATTTTTTTATTTATTTAATCAATAGAAATTAACAAAGTTATAGAGCGTCAAAGTTCGGGAGTGTATAGTTCGCTATATCTTTGTCATTTTTAGTTTAATTGACAAAATAAAAAATACAAAATACAAATATTTTTTAATAATTTAAATGACGGACTAATTAGAATTTTTAAGGCATCTAGCCTATTCCAACTCTAATAATTTGCAACTCAGACTGAATATTCTGATGCACCAAGTTAGTATATTTTACAGTTTATTTAATTGATTTATTTGACACAGCTTCTCGTACCGCCGATAACTGTGACCTGTGTTAGGCTGTGCTATGCTATGTATTCAGCTGGCCGCCAGATCCCCGTTTGTTATACAGCAGGGAGTGGACCTCTGGCAGAGAGGGTGGCTTGGATTCCGAAGATGGAGGTGGGAACTTGGAACTTTATACCCATGGCATATTGTTATATAAAACATTAATTACATAAACAGAGTTCATTTCGAATTTAAAATACAACATAGCATGTATGGATAATATACAGTAAATTTAATAGCAAGTACGTAATGTGTCGTTTTCAAACGCGATGGTCAGACCTAATCAAATTTATCACACAAACCTGTGACTGAATGTTCCCGTCAAGCTACTAATGACGCATATTGCAAGAGCCGCCATTCAAACTGGACCTCCATAACCACGACCACTCTGACAAGAGTGTCCGACTAAGAAGAATCAGGAGACACTGGCTTTTTCAAATTTCTATGCTAATTTTTGTTAATTTTTACGTAGTACTTACAACATTTTGAACGTTAAGGCTCGAATACATAATGGTCGTTTAAATATTACACAATACAATGCTCTGGATATCCCGAGAATTCGAATCAGTGCTATTCGTATTCATGCCATGGCATATTGCTTCATTGACCTCGCCGATGAACTTTTGACTTCTAAGCCGTTTCTTTTCTCTTCATCTAAATACGGGTGTACCAAGAGACTACCATTGGTACATTGGTGGCAGTTACAGAATCTCAATTCATATAAAAATAAAAAAAAGTATAACCGTCGTGACGTTGCGTCTTTGTCGGTCCTTTGTAGGTTGTACTTCGGAGAGTGTGCACAGGAGCTACATGACCTTATTCCGCCTTCACCTTTCTTCCATAGGAGCTTCAGACCCACTGCTAACCACCATCCGCATCAAGTTGACCATTTAACAGGACTAAGCGCTTTCAAACATAATTTATATTGCGCACTACAAAAATATGGAATCAGCTGCCAGCGTCTGTTTTTCCATTGACTTACGACCCTAACGGCTTCAAACAGAGAGTTAAAAGGCATCTTCTGGTAAAGCTCGCCCCATCGTCGTCCTCATCCTTGCCTATGCAAGCCTCTTGGTAGATACATACATATTATACATAGAAGCTCTATCCAGACCCGAAACAAATATTTGCAGAACGTACAAACATTTGTCTCGCAGCGGGAATCAAACCCGCCACCTTCTGGATCTCAGGCGGGCCTTCGGCCAATGCGCCACGCAGGTCGTCATAAGTATATTTCATTTTTACTTAGAGCATATAAATGTATACCTACTTAAATAATTCAAAAACTTTGTAGTGAAAGATGTATCGAAAACGGAAAACCAACGACCGTGGGCAGGGCCCAAACGGCCCGTGGCTAGGACTGCAGAGGGAGGAACCTAACTATGTGTGCCGAATCCAGGAGAGCCGCCTTCTGTGTCTATCCCTTGTTGCAGTTGCCTAGCGAGATCCTCTAAAGATAAGCCTATAAGTATACCTATTTTATCGTTTGGTACCTATTCTTTCCTCTAAAACCTATAAGTATACCTATTATATCGTTTGGTTCCTATTCTTGGTTTTCGATATTTTATTGGTGTCGATATAAATGTCGATATTGAAACATCCACGCATCCCTCCCTATACGACACGAAGTTCCCACGTTGCATTACTTTACGTACAGACAGTTGGAACTGTTGATAATGACAATCATAGGTGAATGCCGAGTTGAAGAATTATGTATGCAACTGAACCTACCTTGTTCGCCATTTTATGATTCAATGAAGTTATTAGCTAAGTCAGAGCCCTTCGAAGTGAATATTCTTGGGAGAAGATAAACTTAACTTTAAAATGCCATGGATATGGCAAAATTCTGGGAGCGTAATGTCCACCTTGAGTTAAAAATGTGTATGCAATGTTTTACATGAAGACTACTAAAATTCCCAAGAGCCCAAATGCATTGAATAGTATATTCCCATTACCCCCAGCGATAGCGATAGCGTTAGCGATGTAACGTCACCGTTAGTGACAAGTGTGATGGCACACTTCTCCGCGCCGTTATTTACAGGGCTGCCTCTTACTATACCTACGCATATCATTTATTATTACGGTGAATTGATGTCATTCAGGCGGCCGCGTAAGTGCGAATTTCGGCGTCACGCTACGTTGAAGCTGCCGTTGCGATATGCTAATTCGATTTTTCGTAATCAGGTACATTCTTGCTATGTAATTTGTGGCTTTTGACCAACCGCCAATAACTTTTTTATCAGTTCGTCTTTTAGTTTTCGGATGGCATAATAAATTATCTAGATTATTTATAAAAGCCTTCTCCATAATCTATTCCATCTAATGATACCACCTGACGCTGTCTAAGTCATAGAATAGGCCTAAGTTTTTATCAACGACAAATGACTTAATACTCGTCGCTGAAGTGCCTATATAACACGATTTTTTGGATGGAGTAGGATCAGGTAGGGCCTAGTCCATTTTCACTGGAAAGAAACGGTCAAGTAGTGCGAAAGACTTGTTAGATAAATGTTTTTGTTGGGTTTTAGACCAAAATATATGTTAATACCGCTGGGGCAAACGACTCCTGAGGAAGATCGCGGCGTATATTGGATACGCGTATAGTTAATGTAAAGTGTACGCGTTCCCCAAAGGGTACCCCAAAGGGTACGCGTAGCTGCAAATACAGACATGGCATTCCAAGATACGCGTAACCCGATTACGCGTACCAACGTGCTATCCTTACCCAGCTTTACAAACAGAACGGCGCCAATCAGAGGATTCTGTTTGGCGCTGGGCTAAGCAACACATCTGCGGAGTACTGAAGGCGGACAGCCAGTCGTTCAACTTCTGAGAATGCCTTATGAGGAAGAAACACTGTTGGGTTATTAGGCGAATTACTGTTGGGTTTTTGTGGAACTCTAGGCTAGCGGAATTGGTATTAAATATTTTGTCTTTTGAATATCTTAAAAATATATGTGTATAACAGACGTCTCAGATCGTAGCCCTGACAAACTCCTGGCAGGCATAACGCTTCTCGAAGTCAATGGCTCGTGGCCTACACGCCAGTAAACATTCTAGTTTCGTTCCACTTCAGTACCGTGATACCAGATGATTGGTGTTATGACAACCCTAATCGTAATCGTAACTGACAGTTGGTTGGCTAGAGGGAGTTGTTATGCGTACTCAGGCAGCTGTTCTGTTTTTTACCCGATTGAAGACCTCTTCAATCAGATTATGTTTTTAGGGTGTATGTATGTTTGTAATATTATTTGTCGATCACTCTGGCCCAAACGGCTGGACGGACTTTGACTAATAAGGTGTCGTTGGATTCGTCTAAAACATAAGGCTGACATAGGATATATGAAATTTCAAAAAAATCCAATATGGCGACTGTAAGAAGCCATTTTCAATTTACGATGAACTAAAAAGACTACTAAACTGACTAAGAACTAAAACTTTCTGTATATGTAGTCGGGTTTTTTGTTGTTTTTTAAATAAATACTTATTTTTTAACGAATGTACAGTCACTAAAGACGAATTTACATGGCTCACTTTTGACTTTCAATTTGGATGATGCAACCAAATTGATCCATGTAAACATAAAAGTGAACGATTCAATGTCGTTCTTCAATGGCGTTGAAAGAATTGAACACGTTCAATATTTTCACTTTAAGGCCGCGGTCACGAAGTCAGCGGCGGCGGCGCGGGGAGCGGCGTGCCAATGCAAATCTATGCATTGAAACCGCATTGCGCCGCCGCCGGCCGCCGCCTCGCTCCCGCTGACTTCGTGACCGCGGCCTTAGCGTTCAGCTGCAACGCGGTTGAACGAGAAATGAATGAGTAAACACAAGAATTGAACGCTTTTAGTCAGTCTATTTCTTAAACGACATCTTTCGAAGAATATAGAATAATGCTGGACTATCACACAGCATCATGTAACCCAACACTAAGCAGGCCTTGTGTTATGGGAACCACACGATTGATATTATATTACATATATAGGTACTTTTTTTATATCATACGTAGAATGTATCCATCCTCCTGAATGCTCCTGAATGTACCAAAGTGATTCAATTTGGTTGAACTCCGCCTTTACACTAAAATGTATAAAAATATGTACTATGTCAAACGAATACTAGAAAGCGCTTACTACAACGACACTGAACTTCTAACTAAAATATGACTTACTAAAATATAAAAATACAACTATCTAAATAAATCAATAGTGATTGTATGGATCTTATCACACAACATCATCTAGCCCCCAACTTAGCAGAGCTTTTACATACATTATTAAATAGAAAACACCCAGACCTGAGACTTAGGTATAGGCCCCACTTGTCTGACCTGGCGCGGGCATGGCACGGGCGCTTTCCTATTCCATTCAAATTTAATACATAATTCATGGAAATAAAGCACAATTTAGCTCGGACGACTTCGCGTCATAAGCACGTCCGATCAACGACATACCGTGTGTCCTAAATTGTGCTTTATTTCCATGCATTTTGTAAGAAATTTGAATGGAATAAGAAACCGCCAGTGCCTTGTCTGCGTCCGACGAGGTCACATTCATCGGGCACGGACATGGCGCAGACATGGCACAGGCGGTTTCCTATTCCATTCAAATTTCATACAAAATGCATGGAAATAAAGCACAATTTAGGACACACGGTATGTCGTTGATCGGACGTATGACGCGCCATTTCGGCGCCCGCGCCCGATCGCCGCCAGATGGGCGTCAGATGGCCGCCAGTTCGTAGTATGTACTTGCTTGCGACATACGTCTGTTAGTGATGTAAAAATGCGTGACGAATGACGATATCGAATTTAATATTGAATTTTTTGAATTGATTGTAAAATATGCAACGCTTTATGATCATTGTCGTTCCATTATTGTAACTGAAATGTTCAAGATAAATTGTGGCTGGAAATCGGAAAGAGATTAAACTAAACCGGTATTAAGATTTTTTTATGTAATACCCATGGTAATACTAGCTGATCCTTGTGCAAATTCGTTTGCGCGTATTTTCTTCAACTGTATCAGGGCCCGATTTGGTAACCCGATGAAGAGGTTTTCGGCAGGGTTTTTCCAAAAGTTTAGTTAACCATCTCCGTATGGTTTACACTATTATTTGATAGGTTAAACAATTCAAAACCCTTTTGATTAGGTTATCTGATCATGAGGGTTATCAATAGTATTGGGTTTTGGTATTATTCCAAAACCCATTCCTTAGGGTTACCCTTTTTATCATTGTAACACGGGTTATAAGTGGGTTATAGGAGATAATGGAGAAAATAATTTCGGTCAAAAGATTAAAAATAATTGCGGTAATTGTGTTCTAAGCATTAAGGGTGGAAATGCAGACTACTAATTGTTTATTTTACGCAATAATAATTATATTATAATAAAATAGGAATAAATTTTCAATGACAGCTGTCAAACTTAAATCGACCATATCTCGAGAACTACTTATCATAGACTTGCCTTTACTAGCTCAAATGATAGCTATTGACATGAACTTAATTTTCGATGACAGCTGTCAAACTTAAATCGACCATATCTCGAGAACTACTTATCTTAGACTTGTTTTTACTAGCTCAAATGATAGCTATTGACAAGATCTTAATTTTCGATGACAGCTGTCAAACTTAAATCGACCATATCTCGAGAACTACTCATCTTAGACTTGCCTTTACTAGCTCAAATGATAGCTATTGACAAGACCTTAATTTTCGATGACAGCTGTCAAACTTAAATCGACCATATCTCGAGAACTACTCATCCTAGACTTGCTTTTACTAGCTCAAATGATTGCTATTGACATGAACTTAATTTTCGATGACAGCTGTCAAACTTAAATCGACCATATCTCGAGAACTACTTATCTTAGACTTGCTTTTACTAGCTCAAATGATAGCTATTGACAAGACCTTAATTTTCAATGACAGCTGTCAAACTTAAATCGACCATATCTCGAGAACTACTCATCCTAGACTTGCTTTTATTAGCTCAAATGATTGCTATTGACATGAACTTAATTTTCGATGACAGCTGTCAAACTTAAATCGACCATATCTCGAGAACTACTCATCCTTTACTTGCCGTTACTAGCTTACATGATAGCTATTGTTAAGATCTTAATTTTCGATGACAGTTTTTAGTTTGATAGCTGTCATCGAAAATTAAGATTTTATTAGTAGCTATCATTTGAGCTAGTAACGGCAAGTCTAGGATGAGTACTTCTCGAGATATGGCAAATTCAAGTTTGACATATGTCATTGAAAATAAAGATCTTGTCAATAGCTATCTTTTGAGCAATTAACGGCTAATCTAGGATGAGTAGTTCCTGAGATATAACCATTTATAGATGAATTTGTAGAATGAGTTTCGAGTGGAGCTTTGAGTTGAGTTTTGAGTTTGAGTTTTAGAGTGACAGTGACAGTGACAATCAAAAATTATTATTCAAAATAGTTTAGAGGTCATATTTTTCTTTTTAACACGTTGACTGCGGGTCTCGGACATAACGCTTTACAAAATACTCATTATGTGTACTGTCGGCTTTGCCTAATAAATACAATAAAAATAAAAAATAACGCTACGCAGAGTACTCTGCGATGATGCCCTATGAAAACTGACTGAAACACATTTTTTTCTTTTTAACATGTTGGCTGCGGGCCTCAGTCATGACATAACTGATGACTTATGAAAACTGAAACACCATTTTTTTCTTTTTAATATGTTGACTGCGGGTCTCGTATATGATATGATAACGCATACTCTGCGATGATGACCAATGAAAACTGACTGAAACACAGCACTTTCCTTATGTTTTCAAAACTTTTCTTTAATGCAGTGACGCTCTTCCTTCAACCAAATAAAGCGATCCGAACTTATACCTAATGATTGACGACATAAATCAAGAGTCAAAATCTAAATTCCCCCACCCAGTGTCAGGCGTAATGATAACCATTGTGTAACATTCAAAAAAACCTATCAAGAGGTAACTCCATTCATTCGTTTAACCTCATAAGAGGTTAACCCTATCGACTGAAAACCAAAAGGAACGGGTTACACTTTCGCTTGTGTTAGGAGGAGAATACCCAAACGAAAGGGTAATCCCGTCAACTGTATAACCCAATGAAGGGGTTTCACTTTCGAAGCAACTAACTCGAAATCGGGGTTGTACGGGCCCTGATCTGTATATTTATTAATTGTATGCACGAGAGCAAGAGCATCTTCGTCTTCTGAGGATGACATGCTGACACATCGATACCGGACAACAGACTGCACTACACTTGTGCCTCTGTCACGTCATTTCTGCGTCTTGTCCGAGCCATGTCCGCGCCATGCCCGTGCCATGTCCTCGCCACGTCCGTGCCACGTCCGCGCCATGTCCGCGCCATGTCCTTGCCCGATATGTGTGACCTGGGCCTTATCCCGCCCGCGGCTTTGCTAGCGTGATACCGGGACAAAAAGTAGCATATGAGTCAATCCAGGTCACAAACTGTGTTTATGCCAAGTTTTATCCAAATCCGTTCGGTATTTGTCCTACGGCGTTTATCGCCCACAGCGCCACAGAGGTCGTATCGAATCGTACATTATACGGTTGACACCTACGGGCGCGCGCCGGAGAGCATCGAAGTCGAAGCGCATTTTAAAACATGCTAGAGGAAATTGAAACATCCACATAGCAGTTGAGTTCCTTATTTGCATGCAAAATCTACTTACTTATCTATTTATGTTTAGCATGTTATAAAATGCTCTGCGTGCTCTCCCACGCGCGCCGGTAAGTGTGAATCGTAGATTAATTGAGTCATTATAATTTTCAATCCCTAGTATAGATGCCCATTGTTTCAACGAACTTAAATAATCGTGATTTGAAGAACAAAAGCCTTTTGTTTTGCATTAGTAGAGATATTTTTTATTTCTTTAACACCATGAGTGTATCGCGTCGATATTTTCGTCCTGCCACTTCATAATACTGGGGTGTATAATATGGAGTGTATACGGGGTTTCAATATCCATCTTCGTTACACAAGCCAACCTGACCTGCACCACGACGGACTCGTGATCACACCGTTTCACGTGGTGCGCCCTGCTGAATGACGGATGAGGCTCTGGCGGCCGGCTGATGGCGGCATAGCGCAGCCTACATTGGCTACCCCTGGCCACCGAAGGGCAGCAGCGTTGGTGGAGCGAGAAGCTGTGCCCTGCAATCCCCAACCCGCTTGCGGGTGATGATTATGATAATGACTTCATAATAACAATATTGGAACAACGCATTGTTCGGAGGTTCCTCTCACCAGCTCTAGCCACCGACCCTTTGTGTCTTGCCCTGCGGTGGGTCGTCCACCATTTTGTATATGTTTTTATCCAGGGAAATTAAGGGTAATCCTAAAATTTTATAGTCACATACAATGTTTTTCATATACTTTCTAACGCAATTCTCATATTTGTGGCTGGTAATCATCATCTCATGTCACTGAGCTGATAATGGAAGGTGAAAATGGAAGTCAGGATCTGCTGATGGGATCCCAGGAAAATTAACAGCAACCCTCGGAGGCCGTCGACATGGCATACCGACTGCATGTCCGGAGCCAACATCTTAATGTGCCTTCCGAAGCAGTAAACCACGCCACGAGCTCTTTTCATTTGGCTTTAATGAATATAATTGGAATAATTACATACAATCCTAACCGTCCTATTGACAACAGTTCTATAAACCTCTTATAGCTAAAATGGCGTTTAAATATCATGTACCTCTTGTTATTTTCACATACTTTATCAAGCCGTTATAAAATTACATTTTGTAATAAGCCTTTGACGTAACGGGTTTAAATGTAAATCCAAAATAAACAGGGTTGCGCTGTAATGGCGACATTAAATGAACACAAGGGTAGTGCTACTTGTCAGTAATCAATCATAATCATAATGCTACTTGTAATAATCGTATGGTAAGTAGCTCATTTATGATAAGATCAGATAGAACTTTATTTGACTCAAAAAATCACAGCACAGAAAATTATAAAAAGACATAAGAATGATAATACAAGTAGGTACATAGTAGTTACAGTGAAATAACAAAAGAATTATTATACAGAGAAAAATAAACAAAATATTAAAATAAACTATTTATTTGCAATGTTTGAAAAACAGCTTAAACTCACAACTTAGACGCGTTTTTTAAGCGAACCTTGGTCATTAAAAAAAAGCTTGAAAACAAACTAACCTATACACTAAATACATACAATATGTATTTACAAACCCTATAAGCCCTAAACAAATATGTATTTATCACAAACCACTTAATTGTAAGTACTTTCAGATTTTTACACATAAAAATTAAAAATTAAAGAAATTGAAGATAATAACTGCCTAACCTATACTAAAATACATACCATGCTCCAGCCTATAACAGTCTACTGCATCAACATCAACAACAACACCAGCCTATATTAGTCCACTGCTGAACATAGGCCTGCCCTCATAAGAAGGAGGATATGCCCATAATCCCGACACTGGGCATGTGGGTTAGACATCGCAGGGCAAAGCTTCTCGCACCACCGACGCTACTACCCGTCGGTGGCCAGGATATTTAGCTATGTCGGTGTAAGGCTGCGTTAGGCTGCGTTATCAGCCGGCCGCCAGAGCCCCGTTTGTTAACTAGCAGGGTGCACCACGTGCAGGTGAGGTTGCCTCACCGTTGGCCGAAGATAGAAATTGGATCCCTATAGACCCTTCGTGCCCGTCGGTGGTCAAGGAATTCAGCTGTGCCGATGTTCCGTGGCGGTATCCAAAATCAGCAGGCCGCCAAAGCCACGTCATTTGAATAGCAGGGTGCACCACGGGCCGGTGAGCCTGGCTTGGGTTCCAAAGATGAAAGAAACAACAAGTTTATTTGTCATTCTTTATTTATATTGAGGGAGGGAGAAAAGGTGAAAGAAAATACACGCAAATGAAATTGCACGCGGGTCAGCTAGTTAAGAAATATAGAAAATCAAGAAAAGAAATGCCTAACCTATACTAAATATAGACCTGAAGGTCAACTTACTTGGTTATTAAAAAAGTTCTGAAACTGACGTGGTTCTTAAATTTAGTATAACTTTTTAAAAATAAACTTACTTACAAAGACTAAAATATCTTGTACCTATAGGTACATAAATTACTTAATGTTATGTACATTAACATACCAAATAATACAATAAGTAGGGTTAGGAACTATAAAGTTTGCAGGAAAAAAGTGTTATAAAAGTGATTTGTATTTACTGGCTGTATTTGAAGATGTAAAAACGTAGTGTAGGACGCCCTTCGGCTAGGTGGATTGACGATTTGCGAAAGGCTGCTAGTAGAAGCTAAGGACAGGGCGCAATGGCGCTCATTAGGGGAGGCTTAGTCCAGCAGTGGACTGCTATATGCTGATGATGATGATGATGATATGAACCATAGACTGTGTTACAAGTAAACACAGTTGTATGTGTATTTAAAATTAAATCTACAGTAATGCTTCTCTATACACGGTATTAGACGTATATCCATCGAGGATATAGGCTGAATGATGACTAGAGTTAACCAAATAAAGGAAAATCTATATAGTAACGAGTTTTTTAGTTTATCGCCAAGTTTTGGCATTTTTTAGGGTTGCAAATATCAAAAGGAAAACAGGAATCCTTAGAGGATCATTTCGTTGTCCGTCTGTATTTATCCTTTTCTCAGAAACGCGTTGAAATTAGTATAAAAATAATATATCCCAATCTTGGCACTGTAAAAAATACCACCGAATTGAGAACCTCCACATTTCTAAGTCGGTATAAATACTGACTGAAACATTAAGACAAGCCTATTGTTTTTGACTATGTGCCATAAAACTGAGCGAATAAGATTCACTTTTGTTAGGTTGACTCTCCCTTTCGCGGCACATGTGGCGACCGCGCGCCCTCGCAACTCCAAAACACCAAGAAGACGTGCTGTTGTAGCAGCAAAATGGTTTGAAATAAGTATTGGGGAGTATATGTTTCCAATGCTTATCTAGATAACCCAAGCAAACCTCATCTGCAAGTGGTGCACCCCGCTAATTAACAAACGGGGCTCTGGCTGATTGCGTCATAGCGCAGTATTATTCCCGGCACAGCCAAATTCCCTGGCCGCCTACGGGCAGCAGCGTCGGTGGTATGAGAAGTTGTGTCCTGCGATCCCCAACCCGAATGCCAGCGTGGAGATAACTGGCATATCCCACTTTATTAGGGGATGCCTATGACATTAACATTTTCTTTAGTTTTACACACCGACGGGATTAATAATCAAGTAAAAAAATATTTTGTTGATTTGGTTTCCGTTGCACGCCGCCATTAGACTACACGCAATGATATATACGTTGCTATGGCAATAAACATTGATGTAAAGTGTTTACTATGGAATAACCCTCATTTTTAATTATTTTGACAGTAGAATCGACTAAAAACTTATTGGATATTTTTTTGACGCACTCACTTTAGTCTTGGTACCGAGCGCCATACATCAGACGGCATTCTCCTTTGACGAAATATTAATTTATATGTTAATGACATCTAAGTTCTATTCCCTAATTTGCATTATTTAGTAGTAAGGATGTACAGGATCAATTAATTGTCAAAATAGAACTATTATAATGTGCCTACATTCTGGCAAATCAATATATTTTATGATTATGATAATTAAGTTAAGAAATGGCTGCAGATATAAACGACTTCACCCTACATGCAACCTTCTGCCATTTTTTATACAGCCGGGTGCACGATCAGTGCGGTTGGCTCGGAGATGAAAGTTGATACCTCATACACCCCAATTGATACCCACGTTACACAAATTGAATAACTTTTTTATGCTGGGAGATCAGCCGATAGAAATCAGTTGTGTCTTGCTCTCACGCTAAGCGTTCCTGCCTACATAAATAATCTATACATAATAATAAAAGAGTGGAGCAAAAAAAATCTGTACATATGTTTTTTTTATCAAAAGTGTATTCAGTAAAGCTTATAAAGCTAAAACCGAAATAAATTTTTGGATCTTGGACTTTGTCTGTTTAAGCCGTGGTCGTCAAGCTGCGGCCCCCGGGTCACATGCGGCGCGCCGCCGGGGCCGCTGGTATTTGTGCGGCCCGTGACAAAGCTAAAGTAAAATTAGAAAAGTTTATTGCTTCAAGCAAGAGTCTTTTCTAATAGAGTATATATAATATAATAGATAAAAAGAGCTCACTGTGATCTGCCATTAGGCGTACAAAATTTAAAAGACTATGTATATGCTAATCATTAATTAAGAATAATAATAAAAAATCGATAATAAAATTGTATATTCAATTAAAATGTTATAAAATATTAAAAATAAGCAGTAAATAAATTATAAAATATTAAAAGAATGTCAAACGAGAATAAATTAGTGACACAACCTAGAACAAACATTTGTCTCCTGGCGGGAATCGAACCTGCAACCTTCTGCGTCTCAGGTGGGCCTTTGCCTACTGCGCACAGAAGTATACACTACGGTTTTTTATGTTACTTGTTCAATCTTCAAAGACACAAGCACATGGCCCACCTGATGATGAGTGGTAACCATTACCTATCACAAAGCAATGCATCGTAGATCACGTTTTTTGGAACGTGCTCTACGATGCAACTCCCTCCGTCCATCAACTTGAGGCATAAAGATGATAAGTCTCTTGTGCCTGTAATTTCACCGGCACCCACACCCTTCAAACCGAAACACAGCATAGCTGCTTCACGGCAGAAATGGGCATGGTGGCAGTAATTCCCCTGACGAGCCCTCCACAAAGAACTCTACTGCTAATAATAATAGATTGTTTTACAACGGACTAAACCATCCCATTATATACGAGGTTGTTAGGATGACAATACCGGGTTATAATGGGTGGTTTTGGCCCGAGTAAAACTCTCTACTTTTCACTTCGATTGCGAGAAAATAAAACAATTCAAAATTAGACAATTCAGAAAGTTTATTAAAAATTATTCAACCTTCATAAAACATCACCAAGACGGTTCTATTTTCAAAAAAAAAAGATTGACGGAGCACCAAGAAGTCGAGTTTTTATGTAAGAGAACGAATGCTTTGTACGGGCTGATGATTTTAGACAAAAATTAAAAAGAAAAAATACTTTTTATCCCGAGGTATTAAAGTCGAGTTTTAGGCCCGCTAAGCTACACTATTTTGATACACTTTTTGAGGTAGAGAAGTGAAAAAATAAATATAACTAAGTGCCTCTACATACAAGTTTGTTGGCTTGTGTCCTAGTGTCACAGTTGTAATTTACTGTCCAGTCGCACACTTTCATTATAAACTGCATTCGGGCATGTTAACCTAGTGCCACGCATCGCGGCGTGCATATAAACACAAATAACTGTCTAAATTTCGCTGTGACTAAGTTGAAACGTGCCTATGCTCCAACTTGAATCGTGAGTGAGATTTATGGGCATGTGATGGGCATGCAGAGAAATCCGAGCCACCCAATTTCCAAATATGATATAGGCAGGTATTAGTAGGATATAATCTTCTTTAAAAAATAATATTATAATATATTTTATATGCGACAGTTTGTGTGTGTGAGTATATTTGTTCTCTGTGAACTCTGTAACGGCTAACGGAATGGGATGAACTTGGAATAAACACGACATCATTGGCGCAGAGGGCGAAGGCCCGCCTGAGACGCAGAAGGTTGCGGTTTCGATTCCAGCTGTGGGACAAATGTTTGCATGTTCTGCAGATATTTGTCTCAGGTCTGGGTGTCATATGTCCGTCATGTGGTTCCCATAATACAAGCTCTGCTTAGTTTGGGGCTACATGATACTGTGTGCTGTATTTATTTATATTATTTTGAAGCGTTTTTTGACCTGAGGATGTAAATCTTTATTTTGTCTGCAGTTCTGAACGTGGCTGCGGGCAAGGCGCCCATGCAAGCATCTACTGAAGAAGGTGGCGTGCCGCAGCGTGCTCTCGACGGCAGCACGGCTGCAGCGTTCAGCGCCGAGACGTGCACGCTGACGAGGCCAGAGCGCGTACCCTGGTGGTACGTCAACCTGCTGGAACCATACATGGTGCAGCTGGTGCGGCTCGACTTTGGCAAGCCTTGCTGCGGTGAGTACTTGTTACAGCTGAGTCATCAATATCTAATTTACAAATTGGTGTAAATTGAATTTTTTAATAAAATTACTTTTCATAGTGCTTTTATGTGCTTATTGAATAAACGTATTTTGATTTTGATTGGACGGGACTTCTTTTTTAATTAAATATAATTTGAAAAAAAAAACTTTTATTCAATAAACACATAAAGTACACAACAGTACAGTAAGAAACGAAAAAAAAACATTTACATCAATTTGTAACGACCAAACAGAGAAGTATTGGCAAGAAACTCTGCTTGCCTTATGTTTTTTTAAAGTAATTTTTAGACTATTTGTTCTTAACTATTACATTGTTTTTAAGGGAGTCGGAGACAGTTACATCCCAAGTTTTTTGTCATCTAAATAGTAATATATTATAAATATAATATTATGAATTTATTTACAGGTAAATTAATGACGCAATTTGGGGTTTTGTTAAAAAAACGTACACTTTTCCCTATGATTGACTAACTTTATGGAGCCTACAGTAGGAACAGCTAGTTTATCTTTATTTCTAGTGTTGAAATTATGATTGTCGCTATTTTTTTTTAACAGATTTATATGATTTCTGACATACATTGAGTTTTCATTTATGTATTGGCATGGGTCACTGTCATAATATTTATATCTTAAAACTTAGTTCTAATTCATTATATGGGGTCCATATTATAAATTACACGAACAGTCCCCTTCTGTAACAAAAATATGGTGTAGATATCTGCAGCGAGAGATTTTGCACATAGATACCTTATATAGTGTAGAGTATACAATAAAAGGAAGGATTTTTAGAAATTCTACCCATATGGGGGTAAAATGGGGGATGAAATTCCGTCAGTTTTGTAATTTTTCACGTTGATACCTTAATAGTGTAGGCATATAATAAGTAAAGAGTTTTAGAAATACCACCCCTACCAAATGGGGAATTAAAGTTTGGAGGAAAATACAACAGTTTCGAAGTTAAGATCTTAAAATTGTGTATTTAGGCTGAAGATTGAAAATTTATTTATACGTTGAGATGTTTGATAGCTCCGCTCCACCCCTGGACGGGTGAAAAGGGGGATGAATATATTTTACAAAATCCACCAAACGCGAGTGAAGCTGCGGGCGGGTGCTAGTCTAGATTAAGAGTGGTGCCACACGGACATTGCTTCTGCGTCGCGGCGTGATGCGGCGTCGCGTCGGTTGTGTCGCAGCGTAATAATTTATAGCCAATTCCTACAATATACTGCCACCAATTTCGCTTCGTTTTCCCTTGAAAAACTGTCAAAATTTTCCCTTTCCCTTTCCAAAAAAACGAAGCCCTTGAAAAACGTCGCAGCTCACCGGCAACGCACCGTGTGCCCTCTCTCTAACAATCTCTACCAGTCAGAATACGCAAGCGCAGTTTGTTAACCCCTTGCGAAATGAATAGGGAAACGAGTAGCAATAAAGCCATTGTGTTGACAGTGAAGATGCGACCAATCGGACGCGGCTTGCAGACATTTGCAGTCTTGTGCAACTGCTATTGAAATTTGCAAGTCAACTTGTCTTAATGATCGCATGAGCTTGTGTAAGTGTAGCTCAAATAATGGGAGTTTGGAAGACTTGATATTGGCTACTTTGGGTGAAATAAGGACACAATCACAAGATTAAATAATCATGTTGTCACATAAGCAGAGCTGTACATATATATTTTAAATACATACATGTTATATATAGAAATCACCCAACCTCGAGACAAATATTTGTCTCGTGGCGGGATTCGAAACTGCAACCTTCTGTTTCTCAGACGGGCGGTCGGACACTGCACCATAGAGGTCGCGACTTGATTATTTTAGTAAGGTAGGATACACTAAAAGATTTATCAAAATTAGTTGAGACATATCAAGTTCTTGGGCGTTTACCTAAATGTATATATTTGCTTCTACACGTTAAAAATAATAAATGCGTTTAAGGTGAAATTCACATTAAGTTTGTTGTTCTAGACCAGGAATAACCCTATTATTTTTACTAAATCTTTGGAATAACCCTTAGAGCTAGAAAAAGTTTCAGATCCAATCTCTTTGGAATAACCAAGGAGTTATTATTGAGAAAGTGCGCGCTTTGAAGAAATATTTGTCCTTGTCTCGTTTGCTCTTTAGTACACGTAAGAGGAAACGAGACAGAACCCCTTTTTTATGAGAAAAATCAGGCACAGATTTTTGATCAAAGCGCGCACTCTACAATAAAAATAAACACTCCTTGGGCATAATAAATTCCCAGACTACATTAAAAAGGGGCATTAAGGGGTACCACGCCAGCGAAGCGGGCGAAACTAGCAAAAATAAATAAATGGTTTCTGCCTAATAAATGGTATTGGATCTTGATACAGTGTTACATAAATCCGAGACTTCGGTATAGTACCGCGTTAAAACCTGCGCATGCGAGGTCGAGTGAGCAAGGGGGTCGCTTAACTCGCCTTCTGTTGGGTCGCAAAAACAACCTCAGCTTTATCATATGCTTTAGCTAGCCTCTGTGGCGCAGTGGGCGATGGTCCGCCTGAGACGCAGAAGGTTGCGGGTTCGATCTCCGCTGCGGGACAAATGTTTTCATATTCTGTAGATATTTGTCTCTGGTCTGGGTGTTTTCTATGAATGATATGTATGTATTTACAAAAAAAATATGTGTGGTATATCATTCATGTGGTTCCCATAATACAAGCTCTGCTTAGTTTGGGGCTACATGATGCTGTGTGATTACGTCCCGCATTATTTATTTATATTTAAGCATAATCCCGAAATTCTTATTGAATTGTTATATGAAAATATAAAACTTATATGATACCCGCTTTCTGTGTCTACATTGTGAAGCTTGTCCAGATGGCGCGAGTTCAGTTGTATAGGCGGAACTGCGTTTAAGAGTCATACGGAATTCATAATCATCTTCCAAAAATAATTCTACAAGAAAATAGACCAACATTTAATAAGGCTTTAAAAAGAGGCTTGTTGTCAATAGTTTTTATTCAGTAAATGAGTTTTTGACATAAAAAAATTAATTAGTAGATATAGTATATCGATGTAGTAAATAGTTTAATTATTAATTTGTTATTTAATAATATTAGTGTCATTGTTATCATGTTTTTTATTTTATTTTTGGCACGAAGTTCCTTATCGCGCGTTGCGAAAGGGGACGGAAAAAATTAAGACCAAAAGTTGTAACGACACTGTTTGCTATAGTTGTAAGCCATACGGCGTGCGTGTGTTTCTCTGTCTCTCTCTCTCTCTCTCATAGAAAGCTACTTCGTTCCATCCGGGTGTCCCTTGACACCTCTCAAGTTTTTATCATTAATTTTGATGATTGAATCCAGATCTAAGTTCCTACATAGTAGATATTATAATTTGCACGTCTTAATATTATTATGGCTTATTATGAGACATTGTTCTGTATTTTACCATATTCAGACAGAGCAAATAAAAAAAAATTACATAGTTTATGACCTGGATTAATACTAATACATAGGCTATATTTATCCGGATACTACGCGAGCGAAGCCACGGGCGGAAGCTAGTAAATTAATAAATTATGCTCCTAGAAGTAATCGCCTTTTGTTACATTATCATACTCTCGTGGCGCGGTAGGTAGGTACTTCGATGTTCTAAGTCGATCCTCTCCGCCCATTACTTGGATGGATTACTGGTTTAATTTAGATCTGCGCACTTTCCGATGTTGGTCCCGGCTCTTTAAATCGGCTATGTCGTAGGCCTTTGGGCGGACTAAACAATCCGACCACAAGCCCATACGAAGAAGGAATACAACTTAGTTTAACTTTTAGGTTGGTACTTCAAGCACAGATTATAGTTTGTGACCTTCTACTCCGTGCGTGGAAGAAGCTGCACTCTTGGCAGCTAGTTGTTTTTTAGGGTTCCGTACCCAAAGGGTAAAAACGGGGGCTCAGACCCCTCGTTATTATAGTGAGGTAGTGTAGGAAAATACGGATAGATGGCGGCACAAATTAATTAATCACAACTCTATTTTCTTCATAAAACGGTAATATCAGTTTATTAAAAACGAATTTTCTTCGTATAGCTAAAAACAGTAAAACGGAACGAAATTTCCAATAGTAGGTATAAAGGGTAATATAATTTTCGGGGTCAATGTTAACTCCAAGTATGGGGCAAAACTGAGAGATGGCGATGGATTAGCGAACATTCCCGTAACTTAATTTAACTTTTTGTATTAATAAAATAATAGTTTAAAAAAACTAAAAAAAAACGCTTGCACGCATGCAAAGGATGCGGAAAGAAATTAATTAATCCTGGCGAATCTAATTAGGATAATCGGATATTTTTATCGGATTATTGCATTGTCATCGACCTTTGACAGGTGTGCAAAGTTTGAATCAAATCTGATCGTTCAAAGTAGGGCAAAATCGAGCTCAAAGGAGTCGGTTACATACATACATACAGGTGAAACTAATAAAAGCGTGTTAAAAAGGTTTAATAAGATATTTTTACACTAAAGAGTATAATAATGGCAAATAGAAAGAGTAGTTTATTTGTTGCTTTTTTAGCCGTATATTTTTTGAGTAAACAGCAAAAGCTCTGCATCGTGCAAGTAGTTTGTTTGTAGCGGTAACATTGTATGCAAAAGACTAAAATATACTGTCGGGAGAGTCCGTTTTTATACAGTAAACCGTTGCTGGAGAGCCAACTGGTTAAAAAGGAAAACCTCTCAATTTGTTGAAAATTAAGAGGTAGGTTTGAACAGACACATTGTGTCAAGGAGTGATCAGCCTGTATAGATAATTTGACTTCCCTTTTGCTGTTTCGAACTGTAGACTCATACTGAAAAAGGTCATATTTTTATTTTGTCCCCTTTTTTAAATCATGTTTTTTTAATTTATTATGGGCCAGCTCTTGACTTCGAGGCTTGCATAGGCAAGGATGAGGTCGACGGTGGGGCGAGCTTTTCCAGAAGATGCCTATTAACTCTCTTTTTGAAGCTGTTTGGGTCGTAAGTCAATGGAAAAACAGACGCTGGCAGCTGATTCCATATTTTCGCAGTGCGCATTATAAATGATGCTTGGAAGCGCTTAGTTCTGGTAAATGGAATATCAACTTGATGTGGATGGTAATTGGCAGTACGTCTAAAGTTCCTCTGGAAGAAAGCTGAAGGCGGAATAAGGTCATGTAGCTCCTGCGCACACTCTCTGAAGTACAATCTATAAAAGACCGATAAACACGCAACCTCGCGACTATGGTTCAAGTTCTCAAAGCGACGATGGTTGAGACTTCAATTTACCCAGATATTTTTTATGGTCTGTTACGATTTTAAATATTTATATTAAGTATTCGAACTACAGCTGGACGTAGGCGTTCTTTTGATAATGCCACTTGCCTCGATACTGCGCTAGTCTGAGCTAGGTGCCGCCCACGGTCCCACAATAAATAGCTAAATCAATTTTTAAGAAAAAGCTTATATACTATACTATAATACTAAGTTCTGCCCAAGGCTTCGCTCGCGTAGTACCCTCATAAAAAGTAGCCTCTAAGTTAATTCAGGTCACAAACTTTGTATATTCCAAGTTTCATCCAAATCCGTTCTGTTCCAAACAACAACAAGCTTTCATACTCACAAACTTTTGCATTTATAATATTAGTAAGATATTCTATGTATTGGTAGTTAGATACTTATCTATTTCGAATTAGAGCCTTAACAGACAGGCGATTCGCTCGCGCGTGTTGAGCGCGCGTTAGACATGCCACGTCTGTAGGATTTGAGTTATCGTCGTAGTTCCAACGCTTTGATAGATGGCACTACGGTCGTTTGATTACAGTGCAATTTTTTCGGCCTTTTTTCGGTTTGAGACCTTCATGATAAAAGTTGATAAATTGTTTGATTTTTCTAATTTTCTTGATATTTTATGGCATTAAACGTATCTTAGAAACCCTACTTCAAACCCTATTAACTAACAAATCAGCGAGAAGCTGTGTCCTGTTATCCCCCCCCCCCCCCTGTATACAGAGCGTGGGGATTATGGGTGTATTCCCCTTTATTTGAATAAACATATGGGGAGACATATGTCCAGCAGTGGACTGATACAGGCTGGTGTAGAGCTGGTGTGGTGCATTGTTTTAGTGATCTAAAACCATCTTCGCATTATTGCCTTTCTAATGAAACCAGTTTGGGGCATATCGGTTGGGTGGTAATATCAATGTTGGGTAGTTTCAAACTCTGTTTGTAGTAGTAGAGAAGACGTGGAAGAATCGACCTTCACCCTTCAGATAACTTTATGAGACATATTTTTTTATCAAATATAATTTATTAACATACATGCCTATTTTACACTTTTCGATAGGCAAGTAATAACTTGCCTATCGAAAAGTGTTCATGGTTACTATTTTTAATTGAATTAATTTTAATCAATTTACTTTCATCACCTTCACTCTTTTCATAACCGAATTGAATGTCATCTCAACAGTAGTTTTTAACAAATAGAATATGCCTAGGTAGGCTTGCCTACTTTTTTCTGTGCATGGCTAACCTAGTAAGCAGATGTGAACAGGTAAGTCAATATACGTAACTACACCGATCTGTTAACCAATCTAAATTCATATCATAAGTAAGATATTTTTTAATTATAAAAGCAATCGTTTATCCTGCAAAAATTTTAACATTCAATTAATAAAAAAATATATGAACACTTTTCGATAGGCAAGTTAACTTATCCATGTTTGTTAATACATTATTTTTGATAAAAAATAGGCTCAACAAGTTATCTGATGAGTGAAGGTCGATACTACGGCGCACGATATCCTTTGTATAGTTGATCGAAGGCTTTATGTAACAGACTAGTCCTGATCTGATGGGGCTATTTACGCGCAAGTTGAGTTTCGCGTAGACAATTATACGTATGCACGTCACACTCCACGGGACATTTCGGAAACCAGGGCTCTGATTCTCGTGATTCGATATATTTATCACAATGAATAAACATGTCCATTCCATTGTATTATAGTTTGAAACAGCAAAAGGGAATCCGCACCTGTACAAACCTTTTAAAAACCCCGACCGCTTATGCATTGGCAACGCTCCTAGAAATCATAGCGACGGTTCAAATTCGAGTGACTCCCAAAGTTCTCTTACCAGTACCACGTTGATATCGATCCACCTGAGGATGCACTCAATGAGGTATACAGAAACAGACTCCCTGAGAGTAATATTTGGTTTTTTGCATATAATGTTACCGCTGCAAGCACACTGGTTGCGCGATGCAAAACTTTTGCTGATAAGTCGAAAATTACAGGGCTAAAAGAGTTACAAAAAAAAAAAAAAATTTTATATTGATAGACGTTTTTGCCCAAATTTGGTCGAGTCTCCCTCTGTAAACACGAACCTTTTTTTTATCACACTCAACCTCCATCGCCTTTTTATTGTTAAATCTTGTCGACATCGACATTGGCAAAGTTGTGGACGCTATACCACAGAGGCCATAAATAAAAAGAAGAAGAAGACGTTTTAGTATAAAAATATCAGAGGATTCCTTTTTTAAAAGATACAAAATGTTAAATTAAATTAAAATCGGAATGTTTCGCTACTCCATCGCCATCTCCCAGGCTTGCCCTATAACTTGGATCTAACTGTGGCCCTGAAAATTCAAGGATTCAAAGACGAAGGGTGAAATCCACGGGTTTTGTTTTTAGCGATTCTAGATGAGGAACAATTTATGCTCGTTGATTTGTGCTGCCATCTGTCCGCATACTACACTAGCGTGAGGGACATTTCAGAGCTAGTCCAATAGGAGGCGATGTATGTGCAATGCGGTCGCGCGTTTATATTTGTGTTGCGTACAGATTTCGGCTTTAGAACGCGAAATCTGTACGCAACACGACTCAAGTTCTATAGACGCGCCGCTACTGT
Organism: Horisme vitalbata; assembly: GCA_951804965.1. Taxonomy (NCBI): domain Eukaryota; kingdom Metazoa; phylum Arthropoda; class Insecta; order Lepidoptera; family Geometridae; genus Horisme; species Horisme vitalbata. The sequence goes on from OX638089.1 coordinate 8,807,092, forward strand.
CGCAGAACTATAGTACATAAAACAAATATTTGGTGGTTATTTCGTTTTTATTTACAATAATTATGCTCTTCTGGGTGCCTAGTGCGAGTTTTTCACCAGCTCGATTGCGTATGGGTTTACGCAAAATTATATGGAATCGAGGTAGCGCCATGTAGTGAAAAACGGGTGGCACTGACTCGTTTCCATACAAATTTCCGTAAACGCAAACGCGATTGAGCTGGTAAAAAAACTCGCACAAGGCACCCTGATCTAAGATCTCTTAGATCAGGGTTCCGGACATTTTGCAGTCAAAATCGCTCGTAGATATCCATTATTTCACTATCGGGATCGAGTGGTAGAGTTGTTTGGATTTCGTTTTTAGATAGAAATACAAACAAGGATGGCTGTACATGAATCATTCATGAGTGGAAAAGAGAAAGACTTATAAACTTTTTGAATTTGAAAATTTTACAAGCACTTTGTCAAACTATCTGTGGCCGCTGATTAGGCTGCTGATTAAATAAATAAATAATAAAAAACATTTATTTGCAGGAATATCGGTACAAATTGGTCTTAATTAAGTTAAAGATAAAGCTCCAACACATTCCGCCTCGTCAAGGCGTACAAAATTATCACAGATATGTTAAATATTATAAAAGATTAAAAAATAATAAAGTACTTTACGGACATAAAAAAAGACGTGTGGCACTCGGGGACTGCCGCGGTAAAGCTATTGCATAGCATTTTGTATCAACTTATGCAATTATAATTATTTATTTATTTTATTTATGCAGTTTTTCTTTTTCTTTGAAATTAATTCAAGTTACACTTTTTGAGCGTGGTGACCGATAAGAAAACAAATTTCAAAACAAAACTGAAATTAGATTCAGGTGAAAAACGTCAGACGTCAGTTCGTGTCAGAGGCCAATCATGGACGTGTAGCTATCTTTACTGTGTTGAACACTAGCGCTGCGATGTTGTGACGAAGAACTAATAGAATACAAAAGTTTGAATATGAACTCTATTTCCAAGCAACAGATTATAAAATTAAGTAAATCGGAGTGGGGACCGTGAGGTTTTTTTTCGTTACGGAATTTCTGGATTCGGTCCCCGCGCTCAAGGCCCTCGATAGAAGCTATGCAATAGCTTAATAAAGTAAAAAAAATATATACTTATATCACAAATGTAAAACATTTGTTACATAACTTTCAAAACTTCCTGTAATTACAACTGAACTTCACTAGTTCATCACAGATGCGCATGTGCGAACAATAAATTGTCAACCCAAAAGTGATTTAATTTTTGGAATCCCTCAGGTCATCTACTAGTTATAAACTAAATCAATGACTACTGTACCTACCCCATTTGCCGTCGGACTTGAGTCATATGACTCTATGTGCGATTTTAAAGGACGGATGAATTTGATAGATTTTATCCGGTGCCACCGAAGTCCTACTTATATGAGTAGGTACCTATTCAAATCTTCTTCTTTTCATAACTCGCAACTTCGTTTGCGTTTATACGTTTTCTGTATGTGTTATCTTTCACGTAAAATGGTTCACAAACACATAGTAATTTTACACGGAAGGAACCCTTAATATGTACGGATTAAAAGTACCTACATATAAAAGTACATACATTACCTAATTAAACGTACCTAGTTCCGTTCCCGTTCCCACTCTCACTCCCTCTTTCGTTCCCATTTCTGCTCTGGTTCCCGTTGGTCGCCAAGTCAACAGCTGTAAATGTATAAGTATGATGAATTTTTAATTACCTAATTTGAGAAATGATTGGTACCCACCCCATGCAAAATTCATACCTTATCTCACCCTCTTCAAGTTTTATTTTCGCTACAAAAAAACGTGAAAAATTTCATGTAAATATGTAAAGGTTTTTTGTTCCCCATACAAACTTTGCCATCCCCGTTAACCGTTAGAGAATGAATTGCAAAAAAAATTGAAATAGGGATTTATTTATTTTATAAGAGAGTCCGTGTGCAAAATGTCAAGTCACTAAGTTTTTTTTTGTCACTCATGCAAACTTTTCCACCCCCTCTTACCCCTTTAGGGATTAATTTGCGAAAAATCTAATGTGTATGTATGTAGTGTATGTGTGTAAACAATATGTCGCGCATTGTAGCGTACGCATCAGCCGAAATGAGATGATGGCTTTCCGCTACTCTGGGAAGACCACCTGATGATGGTCTGACGATTTTACACGTTAAAACCGATGTTCAAGATCCAGGACGGCAACAGTAAAGATATATGCAACGTACATACCTCGGACTGCGACCAGCACTGCACGATGAACTTCCACTTTTAGATGGTTTCTGAGCTGATGATGATTGGAGATGTAAGGGTTCACGAAAGGCACACCAGATATGAAAATCACACACGGAACCGTTAGATTTGAAAGCTATATTGGCTTCCCGATGAAGATGCGCGTGCGTCGCGATTGATGGCCGAACCAACTCTTCTTTCAACTGTCACTCCAAGCTTTGACGTTTTACGTACGTGCATAGCAACCAATAGATGGCGCCTCGATACTGCTGAGTAAGCTTGGATATGAACATCGATATTGTTTGATTTAAAATTACTTATGTTCTATGAGAACGGAACATCCCGCCCACCAAAATACCTATGGTATTTTCTGGATAAACGAAAAAAAAAAAGCTTGTTATAAAGATAATGATACAAACGATAATAAGTTTGATTGATACTAGATACTAATTTCTTAATTAACTTATCTAAGATCGATATTAAGATTGATACGATTAAAACTAGTCTTCTATTGGTAGAGGACAAAGTTTTACCAACGGTCGATTTATGATGTGGTTGTTTGCTGTTTTAACAGATGCGCTCCGAGCTATTCCATCACCACCGACATGGAGATCTACGACGCGAGCGAGAGTCCATTGCAATGGAGCGCGATTGTCGTCTTTGATTATCACCATCGAACCTATCGATAACGGTTTTGAATCCTTGGTCCATTTGGCGCGTTGTGTTAATGAGTTCAAGTACTCGGATTTCCATCTGGACCAAAAATTCTGTTGGAATGCTTGTAACATCTGCCACCGATGAAGCCGGTTTAAGTTGATAGAAGAGAGATCTTCATCGGGCACAGATGTCAAAGGCTCTAAGGTGAGGAAATGACCAGGTGTTAAACATGACAGGTCATTTGGATCAGAACTAATAGGGCTAAGGGGCCGCGAGTTCAAAATAGATTCGATTTGAACGAAGAGGGTCGTTAACTCCTCGAACGTGAGGACTTGGTCTCCTATTACCCGATACAAGTGAGATTTCGCCGCTTTGATTTGGATTTCCCAGACTCCACCGAAGTGCGGGGCGCCGGGAGGGTTGAATTTGAATTCAATTTTTTCTGCGCTGGACGCCTGCTGCATTAACGACGAAAGTTGATTCCTAGCGCCGACAAAATTGGTTCCACAATCCGCGTGAATTACGTTACAGCGACCGCGACGTCCTATAAAACGCCGTAGAGCGGCGATAAAACCCTCCGACGACAGCGTCGTCACTACTTCTAGGTGGACCGCTTTGGTTGCTAAGCAGACAAACAGGCATAAATATGCCTTGTCCATCTTAGCTCCCCGATGTGAACCTAGTTTGATGCGAAACGGTCCGCCTAGATCAACGCCTACTACTGAAAACGGTTTGATTTGATTGACCCGATATGATGGGAGATCGCTCATGAAAGGCTGTAATGGCTGCGGGTTCGTTCGAAAGCATTGAATGCACCTGGAAAGGTGACGACGAATGGCACGTTTGGCAGCGATAATCCAAAATTGTTGAAGTAATAAGAAGTGCGTAGTGTTAACCCCTGGATGTAAATATGTTCGATGAATAAAGTCGATGATTAGGGACGTTAATGGGTGGTCCGACGCTAAGAATGCTGGATGTTTTTGCTCGTATTCTAATCCTGATCGAGAGATTCTACCGCCCACCCTGAGCACACCTTGGTCGTCAAGAAACGGGTTAAGTTTGCGAAAGGGTTTTGATAACATCTTTCTTGATTTTAGATTTGAGATTTCTTCCGAAAAGGCATGACTTTGGACGTGTTTTACGATATGCATCAAATTTCGATGACGTTCAACGTTACTGAGATATTGCGTTCGATTTGCTTGATTAGGATGTCGAGTATTGTTAATGAAACGATGAATGTAAGAGAGAACATTAACAATTTTCGATAACGAAGAAAAACGATTAAGCAGACCGTCGATTATTGATGGGTCGTTGATCCCGCTTTCATCAGCTTGTCCGGTAACTAATGCTACTGGTTTGCGTTCTTCGGCTTTGATGATCACTTCATCTTCATGAGGTACGATATGCAGGCTCGAAGGCCATGAGTTGTAATCTTGCGATAGCCAGCAAGGCCCCGCCCACCATAGCGAATTGTGAACGAGTTCACTCGGAAACTGTCCACGCGAGCAGATGTCCGCGGGATTGTCTCCCGAAGACACGTGATGCCAACATTCTGTAGGAGTCAGTTCTTGAATATGACTTACCCGGTTCGCAACGAATGTGGCCCAGCGAGACGAATGTGAGCGTAACCACGAAAGGACAACTGTGGAATCTGACCACAGGTAGATAGCATCGATTTTGATACGAGCGAGGTAAGTATCTCGGACGAATTTATAAAGATCCGCAAGAAGAACTGCAGCGCAGAGCTCCAGTCGAGGCAACGAAGTTCGTTAGAGCGGTGCTACGCGAGCCTTTGAACAGACGAGATAGACGTGGACTGCACCGTCTTTATCAGTGACGCGTAAGTATACAACAGCACCGTAGGCTATCTCGGAGCTGTCGCAAAAGCCGTGGAGCTCGCACGATTTGGAATCGATGCAAGTTAGCTTGCGAGGGATTCGAAGCTGACTCAACTGGGGTAGTTGATTTTTATAAGCTGACCACGTACTGATTACTTCATCAGGCGGCGTTTGGTCCCATCCGATAGCGAGAATCCAAAGCTTTTGGATGTAGGATTTGATTTGTATTGTGATGGGGGATAAGAAGCCCAATGGGTCGAAAACTCGAGCGAGTTCGCTGAGTATAGATCGCTTTGTACATAGTCGATCTGAAGGTTTGATTTCGAAGAGAAAGGAATCGGATGACGGGTCCCACTTGAGGCCGAGCACCTTTAGAGTTGAAGGTTCAAGACGGAGCCGGTTAAACAGTCCTCGCTAGGAAGATCGGACAAAAGTTGCGCATCACTGCTCACCCATTTTCGGAGTTGAAATCCGCCAAGGTTGAACAAAGCGATCAGTTGGGTTTTTGCTTGCTGAGCGGTTTCGATGGACTCACTTCCGGTTGCTACGTCGTCAACGTACACGTCAGATAAAATGATGTCTTTCGCAATGGGATACGCATCTCCCTCATCTACAGCAAAGTGTCGCAGTGTACGGCAAGCCAGAAAGGGGGATGATGATACGCCATACGTGACAGTATTCAGGCGATATTCTTGAAGACAATCGTTAGGAGAAGCTCTCCAAAAGATACGCTGAAAATCACGGTCGGCGGGATAGATTAAAATCTGACGAAACATTTGTCGCGCATCGGCCATAAAAACGATGTTATGTTCCCTAAATCGCAAGAGAATTTCCAAAATGTTAGGTTGTAATTTCGGACCGGTGAGTTGAGAATCGTTTAAGGAACGGGAATGAGCATCTTTGGCAGAGGCGTCGAAAACAACGCGGAGACGAGTGGTTGTCGATTCTGGGCGTAAGACACAATGGTGAGGTATGTAATACTTCCCCATACTTAGTTCGTCCGCAGGAACTAGCGACATGTGACCGGTGTTGATATAGTCCGACATGAAGTCGGCGTATTGAACCTGCAAATCTGGATCACGTGACAGTCTGCGCTCTATAGCGTGGAACCGTCGCATCGCTACCTCGCGAGAGCCTTCGAATGTAGGTTCAGAGTTATCCTTAAAGGGCAAACGTACGATATATCGTCCGGTTGAATTTCGACTATGATCGGATAAAAAATTTTGTTCGCAAAGAGCTTCATCCCGATTTAGAAGTGAAGCCTTAGGTACGAAGTCTAATTCCCAGAAGTGTTGAACTAATGAGTTCAACTCGTTATCGATGTCCAGCGATGAGTGCGCTAAGGTGCTAGAAGCCAAGCGCATTTTGCCTAAAAGAAGCCAACCGAAAACGGAGTTAAAGGCGGTAGGTTGGTTGACATTCCCTTTGACGTGTTGATTCAGGAGTGAATCCGCAAAAACATCCGCAGCGAACAATAAGTCGATAGGTCCTGGAATATCGAAACCGGGGTCGGCTAAAGGCAACGTGTTAATGTGTGACCATCCCGATGTGTTTAGTTTTGCGATAGGTTGATCGCCACATATTGTTGAGATGACATGAAAGTCCAAGTTGAAAATAGTTTTATTGATTGTACCTACTGCACAAGTGACGTCACCGAGTGTAAATGCTACTGCCTCTCCGATACCGCTTACGCTAACGTTAGCTTGAGTGGGTTGTAAGTTCAAACGCTTCACCGCTGACTCCGTGATAAAATTGCTTTGACTTCCGGTGTCAAATAGAGCACGGAACGATTGCATCGAACCAGACGCATCCCTAACCTGAACGATTGCAGTTGCAAGCAAAACGGTCGTGTGAGTTGGAGACCTTGAAACCAAAGACGATACGGTTTGATTCGATTCTTTAGATTTATCGCTATGGAGTAAGGTGTGATGTTTCCGTTTGCATATGCGACACGAAAAGATCGATTTGCAGTCCTTCAATTGATGAGATGGCCTTAAACAATTGAAGCACCAGTTTCTCTCGCTAGCGATTTTCATTCGATCATCCACCGATTTTTTAAGAAACTCGGTACATGCCGCTATTGAATGAAAATCACTGCAAAACGAGCATTTACTTGTGTACGGAACAGTGGACGCATTACTTCCGGTTTGGGTTTGATCGGTTACGGGGGTCGCGGCGACCAGTGTATGTGACGTTGAACTGCGCGTCGATTGATGCGGCAGCGCAGGGATAAATTTGTGTGAAGGTTTGTTTGTTTTATTCGATTCGTTAAAGTGTGTATCTCGCAATAATGCCTCACATTTCGAATGCAAAAACGATTTTAATTGATTATAGTTAGGCATTTCTACTTCCGAGTATTTTTCTTCAAAATCACGGCGCAATTTCGTATCTAGTTTCGATAAAATGTGATACACTAAAATAAAGTCCCATTGACTAATTGGCAAGTTAATCGTCTTCAGAATACTTAAGTTTTCCTCGAATAAGTCAAGCGATTTCCTAAACTCGTGAGCGTCAGTGCATTTAAATTCGATCTTTAAAATATCCCGCCAACACGTAAAGGCTAGATCGCGTTTATTCTTATAGCGCGCAATAAGTGCACTATACGCGTCACAATAGTACTCGTGAGTTAACGGGAACGGCTTGACTACCATTAACGCATCGCCGCTGAGAGATGATAAGAGATAATGAAACTTCTCAGTGTCGGTAATCGATGTCGAGTTGTGTATCAATGCGTTAAAAGTGTCAAAATATTCCGGCCATTTTTTGATATCACCGTTGAAAGTCGGAAGTACGATTTTTGGCAATCGAATGTTCGATGAAGAACTGCCGCGAGAACTAGACGATTCCGGTTTAGATAAGTTACGATGGATCGCTAAAACTCTGAAATACATTTCGTCAAATTGCTCCTGAATAGTATTATCCTCATTTTCAGGATCATCAAGAACTTCCTGGATAGTGAAGTGCGCATCCTCAAAATTAGCAGCGATTTGTTTTACTTCTTGATGATACGAAAAAAATAAATCTCGCTGAGTAGAATCGTTAGCGGCTAAAATACCTATCTCTAAAGCCTTAGTCAAACGTTTGTATGCGATAGTTCGTTTTCGACGTAAAGATGGCAAATCTTGCGCAGTGTATTCGATGTCGATCGACTTTGACTTTGACTTTTTTAAGGTACTTAACTTACGAGACGAATGCTTTAGAAGAGACATTTTCGATTATATTTAAGTACTAGTACTAGGCGTAGATATTATTTAGGTACGTATTTAAATTAGTATTTAGTACCGACCTACCATTGATAGATAGCCAGTAATGTGAATATTTAAACAAAAGATAAGTTGCGTACTTAATATCTTGACAAAAAAGTTTAGTTTCCTAATGTGTAGTTCCGGCAGAAAACGTAATTATGCAGCTAGGAACACAACTCGTTGGCGCTAGGTACGAATGAACAAAGCATAAACCCAGGCAGCACAGCTGATCGCCACGGTAAAAAGATAGATATGTATAGATTCCAATGTCGTACAACCTCCCACACAAATTGGGTCGATTTCGTATAAAAAGTTGCTTTTGCGGGGTGAGCTGTACAACACTCGTACTAACTGTTAGCTAATCTGTTCATTCACTTGATATTTTAAATATTCACAAGAATGTCGCTCGGCGTATGCGCTAGCGGCGAGATTTAAAACTACCTTAAAGTTTTCGGATATTAGTGAAAATGATGGGAACAAAATGATTTAACGATTTTTGATGCGAAACTTATGTTGATTACCTATATTTAACTGATTACGAAAATATATAAATAGGTACGATAGATAGATGAGCGAATTATTGCGAGCCGATATTAAATTATGCACCGATGAGTGTGAATGATTGCACAATTTTTGATCTCGCAATAATTTACGATCAAATAATATGTAGATACGATTAGATAGATAGATCGACTTAGAATAATTCGTGAAACTGTTCGTAGACGATAGGAAGGATATTTGATAGATTCAATTCACAAGTAAATCACAGGTAAAATGGAATATCTTAGAATGCGATAAGCTATAGTTTTGACTAAAGCAATAGGTAGATTGAGATATCCTAAGCTATATTTTATCCAGAAATACCACAAGCAAATTGAAACCGACCGTTTACGATTTTTAAAAATGGAAGGTCCCGGTTTCGGCACCATAAAGATGTAGCGTACGCATCAGCCGAAATGAGATGATGGCTTTCCGCTACTCTGGGAAGACCACCTGATGATGGTCTGACGATTTTACACGTTAAAACCGATGTTCAAGATCCAGGACGGCAACAGTAAAGATATATGCAACGTACATACCTCGGACTGCGACCAGCACTGCACGATGAACTTCCACTTTTAGATGGTTTCTGAGCTGATGATGATTGGAGATGTAAGGGTTCACGAAAGGCACACCAGATATGAAAATCACACACGGAACCGTTAGATTTGAAAGCTATATTGGCTTCCCGATGAAGATGCGCGTGCGTCGCGATTGATGGCCGAACCAACTCTTCTTTCAACTGTCACTCCAAGCTTTGACGTTTTACGTACGTGCATAGCAACCAATAGATGGCGCCTGGATACTGCTGAGTATATGAGGATATGAACATCGATATTGTTTGATTTAAAATTACTTATGTTCTATGAGAACGGAACACGCATTCTTTGGGGCCGACTCATTACTTAGGTATAATTACATTCGTTTAAGAACTTAGTTATATAAGTTAAATAAAATAGGTTTATTATTATTTTCTTTCCAGTTTTTTCTGCGGTTATTTTTTTTGTTAATTTTGATTTTATAAAAATCCATTGGATCCAGATTCTAATCCTAAACCAAAAGTAGTTCTTCACTAAGTAGTAATAGTTTTCCATACACACAATAAAAACACACTTTTATGCCAAGGTGGCCAAGGGCAGGTGTGAGCATTTGCCATATTTTTGATAGTCATCATTTCCGTTATTGTGTAGAATAAATAATTTTAGTTCCAAGCCTAAGGAGAGACAGGAAGTCCATTGTTTTTTTATCAAACGAATTTCGTGGCATTGTGCTGGCAAGCAGAACCTAAACCAGCTTGATATAGCTACATTACAGACTTATTTTATTTCATGTTGATCTGAAATATAAATTGATTTACAGTGTAGTATTCCTATCACTACTCAATGGCATCGCGGTTTTATTCAGAGTATCTTTAAAACAAAAAAAGATTACTCGGATAATATTGTGTTCCGCATATGGCAACACCCTAAATGTCACTTTTCTTTCGCGCTCTGTACGGCATCGTGTGAATTTTTGCAAAATTGTTGCAAATACTCTAAAAACCTTTAATATTATACATTAAAAGTGATAATAGGTTGTCGGAAGAAATGCCCAGTGATTAAAATTGTGTAAAAGTGATGGGAAATATGAAATTCATAACATTGTTTTTCGTTGGAGTTGGAGCTGGTCTTTACCGGCTCAAAGGAACCCTCGTAGTCGAAGCTGAAGCATAAGCCGCTTTAGATCACGTCTACGGCTCGATGCTTCCCCCTTTTCGGACCCACCTTCGGATGCTCCAGGTAAATTTCCAATTATAACATTAGGAAAAACACACGTGATAAGTAACGTGTGTTTTTCCGAACTTCCTGGCATATTAGATACAGTACCCATCAAATCCACTTACCCGTGCCGGTACGAGACCTTTTAGCACGAAGATCAGACTTGGTACGAGATACCATAGCTCTGATTCGGAACTAGATACCCAAAAATACACACACCTTTTAGCATGAAAATCAGACTTGATAGGAGATACCACAGCTCGGATTAGACAAGAGATACACAGAAATACTTCCATAAATAAATCCACTGCCCGTGCCGGTACGAGATACTTTTTAGCATGAAGATCAGACTTGGTACGAGATATCACCACAGCTTTGATTCGGAACGAGATACATTTTGGCATGAAGATTAGACCTGGTACGAGATACCACAGCTCCAATTCGGTACGAGATACCCAGAAATACTTCTACAAATAAATCCACTGCCCGTGCCGGTACGAGATACCTTTTAGCACGAAGATCAGACTTGGTACGAGATACCACAGCTCTGATTCGGAACGAGATACATTTTGGCATGAAGATTAGACCTGGTACGAGATACCACAGCTCCAATTTGGTACGAGATACCCAGAAATACTTCTACAAATAAATCCACTGCCCGTGCCGGTACGAGATACCTTTTAGCACGAAGATCAGACTTGGTACGAGATACCACAGCTCTGATTTGGAACGAGATACATTTTGGCAAGAAGATTAGACCTGGTACGAGATACCGCAGCTCCAATTCGGTACGAGATACCCAGAAATACTTCCACAAATAAATCCACTGCCTGTGCCGGTACAAGATACCTTTTAGCACGAAGATCAGACTAGGTACGAGCTCTGTTTCGGAACGAGATACCCAAAAATACAAACACCTTTTTGCATGAAAATCAGACATGGTACGAGATACCACTTTGATTTAGTATGAGATATCCAACAATACGCATACAAGATACGGTATTCATTATAAACCTACAAAATAGAATACGAGATGTTCTAACCGATGCGAACCTGTTTTAACCGATGTGAGGTATAAAATAAACTAAAATTCAACCCGTCTTAGAATGTGGTTGATACTTTCAGATGTGGATGAGGAAGAAGTAACTAAGCTGGACGCCGTGGTAATGGTAACAACCTGAAATACAAGGCTCTAAACAGGGGAGAAAACATATCTCAGGCAGACAATCAAGACATAGTGGCTGCCTTCCAAAATGCTTTAGGTGGAATTTGTAAACTGCATTAAGCAAATAAGTTTTGCAACCATAAATCTAAATGTATGGAATAAGTAGAAGACAGATATTGTATTATGGGGATATCAAAATATATTTATTGATACATAAGAAAAATCTCTTGACGCAGTACAACTCCGGCTCCGGCTGAAGGCAAATAATGACCTACTTAAATTAAATGCAATGATGTTGACAAAGTGCAACTCGTAACAAAACTAACAGATGTTTTCTAAATGACATGAGCTTCCGAAAGGCTTTTGACCCCCACTTTAGACTAAAACTTCATCTCCTCAATTAGAAAAGACAAACTAAATAAACATCTTTATGGCATTGACTTAAGCACAAAAATAAAGCAATAGAAGACCAATACGGTTTACCTCAAACACAAACCAGGCAGTACACCAGCGAGGTGGAATCACGAGGTGGATTCAGAACTTGTATCACACAGCCGCCGCCGCACCAGCGACGCACGCTACAGCCACAAGCGCTCCGAGAGAGTTGCACAATGTGGATCACAGCATGAATAGCCAGGTACAAACAGTCAATATTGCTCTAGGCCTGTTGACCCTGTGCCACAAAACTGGGTAATCATATCCGATACCTTGAAGTACCTGCCCAAAAAGTTTAGCCACATATCTGACACAGAGCTTGGTAATATGTGTCAGACTATATCTAACTTATTAGAACTTAGCGCTGCACTGTTTGTGTAGTCATTGTATTGATCATTAGATTTCTCCAAGATATTTCTTAGATCAAAGCCTAATGGGAAGGTTAGATTTATACTTAACCTTAAACTCCATAAATGAGTGGCATTTTTAGATGAAAGATATTAGAACAGCTGTAAAATTTTATAATAAGATTTTATTTGCTCCATTCTTCTCAAAGGATTTTATTGTTTAGTTTCCATTGCCCAAAAACATAAGCTTTGATTTTGATAATAATCTGTATCAGTTCACCGAGAGTGCTTTCACAAAGTTACTAAAACCTGTGGTCAGTATACTCCGGAATCAAGATTTTCTATCAACAATCTATATTGATGATAAGTAATTATTGATTACTTATGTAGGCATAGACCTCATATATTATGATTATGCATAGCCAACTGGGATGCAACTCTCCATATATTTCAAAGCCTGGGCTTGATTGTAAATTATGAAAAAAGTATTTAAATACAAAGTACTCATTGGAAGTTCCTTGGAATTTTTATCAACTTTACCAAGAAAATCTGACTCCATCAAAGCAAAATCAATTTTTTATTTTATTTTTTACACATTGTAAGTTAAAAGAATTTGCTAAATTACTTGGTAAGTTGGTACTTTAGTTGCTGTATACCCAGCTGTACCTTATTCTATGATACACACTAATAAATGGAAAGTAAAAAATATTTGACTTTATTACATCACCAATAAAACTATGGAGCCACAATGGAATTGCGGCATCTTTTTTTATTTTATTTTATATGGTGGTCTCATATAACTGATGACATATAAATATCATAGGTATATAATTAAACCTACAAATATTTTCAGATGTGATATTGGTTGGCTGGGGGTACAATGCAATGGTCAGAGTGTTGGCGGCCTATGGTCACATTCGGAATAAGAACTGCATAAAAAATAATAATTTAGCTGCTCTATTCGGATTAAAATACATTACAAAATCCATAGTCACTGCAACATCTTACTTAGAACTGACAAAACTACTGTCATTGCATGTAATATTAAAAGGATTCAATTCCCAGACTTAAATAATAATAGCCATTCTTGACTGAAAGATGCTTTATATACCCATAAAATTAAAAGATAATTTGTACGCAGATTTGGAATCTTGCAATACAATTATTGACACAGTGGGAACTAACAATGAGGTTTACCTTTTAGTTCAGGATTGACTTAGACCTCCAAGTATTAATCTATTTGCATCAAGAATCATCAAGAGTGACAACTATGTCTCATGGAAAAGAGTAAAACTAATGTATATAACATAGAATGTTCTGACACTCAACTGGAGTAATCAAAAAGCTCATTTGGTATGCCTTTTCACCATGTTCTCTTATTTCAGAATGTATTATGAAAATAAAAACCAACAAAGCTAAAAACATCTTACCCTCCGTTCAGTCACCTTATCCTGAGAGCATCTCCTGCGGCAAGCATTCAGACGCTGAGGTTTGCTAGAAAGTTCACTGAATACATACATCATTCAATTTCTCACAGCGGAGAAGGTATTATCATACCCTGCCTTCTCATAGATGAGAAAGAAGACACAACAGAATTAAACAATTCATAAGAGGAGTGTTTAGACTTAAACCTGTTAAGCCCTATAACACTGAGCTTAGGATAGGAACCCTTGTCTTGTATTGAATTATCTAGCCAAATTTCCCAACCTGACTAGCCTTGGCGACTGCCCAGCGGGTACAAACCCTTACCTTTATTAAGCATGATAACATAACAGTATCCAATTCTTTAAGATTCTTAAAATACTCAGCCAGCATACTTAAAGACTAAATCCATAACACATCTCCCATAAGAGATGTGGAATCATCAATCATATAGGTGGTTAAAAACACACTTATTAAGAGTTGAATTTATATTATACAAGTTTACAGAACATAATACTTGACACTCAGCTACCTATAATATAAATGAATTATGAATTATTATGAATTACCTCATCACCTCACCAGTTAATATTAAAACAGAGTGTCTATGTATGGAAAACAGCTGGCTGGTCTGAGAGTTCTTTGACCTTGGCAAAGTTTTATAACTTACCTAACCAGGTCAACAATCATTGTACATTACTTTGTTCAGCTTTGTTATTTTTAATTTGGGTGAATAACTATAAGATCAATTAATTAGTAATAAATAAGTATACATTAACTACCTTCACTATGGTCAAACTGTGATTAGGATACATTCCTACTTTCTCTAAGACATTGTTTATTATTACATACTTATAAAATGAATAAGTACCTAACTACTTAGGAATTTTATGAATAGGTAGATCTCACCGGTATAATTATAAATACTAATTAAATTATAGTTACGATTCAATAATTGAATAGTTTGGTGGATTTAATATTTATGCAAATATAACTTACTTTCTAAACTTGAACATAGTTTGTTACAACCATTGTAAGTATTATGTTTGGGTTACCTTATTAAGATGAAATTAGCTAAAATCGCTCAAAACCTTATTACTTATCAATAAACGAATGTTTCGCCTTGTTATTAATAAATATAATAACTTGTTAGTACCCAACTCTGATGAAAAAACCCATTATGCAGTCTTGACTCTGAACAACTACACTGTAAATCAATTTATATTTCAGATCAACATGAAATAAAATTGAAAATTGGACTAACTTACCTAAGTGAAGTCCAATTGTAATTTTATGAATGTTGATCTGAAATATAAACACCCTCCCAACCCAGTATCAGCTGTAAGCCGATCCCAAGCATAATGGGTTAGTGCTTGTGAGCAGGTAGACCATCCGGGTTCAGCTCTAAATCAGTGACATTTAGGGTGTTGCCATATGCGGAACACAATATTATCCGAGTAATCTTTTTTTGTTTTAAAGATACTCTGAATAAAACCGCGATGCCATTGAGTAGTGATAGGAATACTACACTGTAAATCAATTTATATTTCAGATCAACATTCATAAAATTACAATTGGACTTCACTTAGGTAAGTTAGTCCAATTTTCAATTTGCATTGCATGGTCTTTATCTTCATCATCATAATCATCATCATCGGCCTATAGCATAAACGACCTCTGTGGTGCAGTGAGCAAAGGTCCACCTGAGAAACAGAAGGTTACGGGTTCGATTGCCGCCGCGGGTCAAATGTTTGCAAGTTCTGCAGATATATATATATAACACCCAGACCCGAGACAAACATCTACAGAACATGCAAATATTTGTCCCACAGCGGTAATCACTGCGCCACAGAGACCGTCATAAAAGTAACTAGCATTGTTAGAATTATACTTTCATCATCATGTTACTAATGATAGTTTATGCGAAATGTTTTCATATGGACAGTTTAATCATCAATCACACTATGTGTGTATGTACACCGCCGTCTCTTGTTTATCTTGCTTCGTCCATCCAAAGGTAGAAGAGATCGCTTTTAGTGATAAGACCGCCCATTGTACCTTTATTTTAATTGTAAATTTACCTGCAAATTGTTGATTTTGTTCTTGGTGTACAATAAATAATTTATCTATCTATCAGTCAATAGGCAGATAGTTTCATCATCATCATCATTCACTGAATGATGATGAGTTTCGCGAGGGTTTCGCGACGCTACTTGTATCATGATTAAAATGATGAAACTATCTATTGGAATGATCAACGGGGTGATCAGCTAGCTCTGTTGCAAACAGAAATAATTGACGCCGATCCTGTTTTAACAAACTATGACAGTTTGTCAATTGACTTTCATTGAATTTTGACGGATGAAATGTCAAAGTATGTACAAAAAACAAAAGACAATCATTTCTGTTTGCAACAGAGATAGGCGATCACCCCGTAGGTAAGTATATCTTACGCGTAACATCACCAAGTAATTTTGCTTCACATTTACCAGTGAAATGTTTTTTTAAGCTATTGCATAGCTTCTATCGAGGGCCTTGAGCGCGGGGACCGAATCCAGAAATTCCGTAACGAAAAAAAACCTCACGCTCCCAACTCCGACGGGCACGGAGGTGTGGCTTGAAGGCCGTGCATTGTCTAACGTCGTTTCTTTTCGGCAGTCTTCGACACGGTGTTTGTGTGCGTGCAACTAGACGTATTGTACGACTCTACGAAGCTTGTTTATTTAATAAAAGAAAAAAAATTGTTTTCTTATCGGTCACCACGCTCAAAAAGTGTAACTTGAATTAATATCAAAGAAAAAGAAATACTGCATAAATAAAATAAATAAATAATTATAATTGCATAAGTTGATACAAAATGCTATGCAATAGCTTTACCGCGGCAGTCCCCGAGTGCCACACGTCTATTTTTTATTTTTTTTTACTAAAGGCCAGTATGTATATATTTATTTCTATTTATATTAAATAAATATATTTAAAGCCACTGAAGTGACCGAGTAGGTATTGGATTTAGTTTTTGTTTCTAGACTGATGTGTGGTAATGTAAGTACTCAGTTATACAAGTAATTAATCGTACGCTTGTAAAAATTGGATAAGGTAACAAATTGGCATTCACTTGCAAGAAACTATTGCGCAAACCATTAATTTTCTAGTAATGGCAGGTATTTGAAGTAAAACAGCTTTCTTTGGTGATTTAATCTGCTCCGACCTCACCGAATCACAGCTACGAGGCTGTGATTACAGTGAATTATCAACGGTTATGACAAGCCTCAGCAGGCTCGAATGCTACGAAGAGAAAGTGTCAAGACGAAACGCAAAATAATAGAACCATGAAAGTTCTGGAGCTAGAGGCGTACGCGAGATAAAAATATAATATTACTAGTTTATGCCCGTGGCTTCACTCACTTGGTACCGGGAGGTAGCAAACGATCAAAACAGTCCTTTCAAAATGTGATAAACCTTATAAAATATCTGATTATTGGAGATAAAACTGACTTAAGTTTTTTGTAACTTATTAATTATTATACATAGAAAACGCCCAGACCCGAGACCGATATTTACAGATCACATAAACATTTGTCCCGCAAATAGAATCCGTGAAGCCTCATTTACTAACTCGGGTACACACCAAAATGGCACCGGACCTTTATTTGCAAACTTCAACATCTTATTTGTCGAAATTCAAAGAACGTCATTTGACACACTACCAGCTATCAAGATAAAAACAGGACCGGTGCTTATCATTTCGGTGTACAACTGAGCTAGTAAATGAGGCCTCGATGTAGGAACGAATAGAATAGAATGGAATAGCATAAGTATTTAATCATCATCATTCCCTGCTTGATTTCGTATAGAGTAGGGTATACCCTACCTACATTTTATATTAATACCCTGCAGTAAAGCATCAGTTGAGGGAGGTTAGAGTCTCAGAATTAGCAGTTTCGTAAAACCGACAACCGAAAATTTAAAGTTTATATCTTAGATCGAACAGGAATTATGAATAATTCGATTTTTTTGTCCGTCATTTACAGTATCAAAAAACATTGGACACGTATTTTTACTTTTGTCAAATAAACGAAGATATAGTGCGTTGAAGTTCCACGTGACGGCTTAGTACACTTTTTACCTAGCCGTGACATCACAAGCCCCTACTCCCGAACTTTGACGCTCTTAATCTCAGTCAATTTTTATTTATTTGATAAATAAAAACTGACGGACTAATTATAATTATTATTTTTTTACCCAGTCGTCATCCCTGTATAATTACTGCAATGATTTTTGAAATAACATTGGCTTTGCGTTATCTAGAATATTTTCAACTAGTTGCCGTGGTAAAACGATCAGGAGAGGAATTACAGTCTTCGACTTCAGTTTTTCTCGTTTTCAAACATACTGATGGTTTTCAATTATCTGGACACAGTAAGATAGAACTCGGGGAGGATGTGTAGGCGAAGTGTAGATTTCGACACACATTACAAACTTTACTTACCTTAGTAAGGTTCCGACTTCCCCCACACAATACAAACTGTACCTACTGTAGGTACTTACAGTTATTGGTTAAAATGGAACCGGTGCTTGAAAGCGACATTCAATGAAATAGTGAAGAAGAGGGTAGATCGATTTGTTTGCCAATATCTACCCACTCGCAAAAGCTGAAGTCCAATCACGTTTCGTCAACGTTCGTATCTGTTTTATCAGAAAGTTGAGTCGGAATATGTTCTCAGTTGAAATGTATGCCCTAAAGCATAAACAGTTTTTTTTTTGTTGAATAAGTTATTTAAATTTCTAGTGAATTTGTAACGTACGATTAGCAATTGAACTTTTGTGGTTGAGTGGTTTAGAAATTAAATTTGCGGTTCAGTTTCTCCAACGATAATGGCGTATTCGACGGGGTTAGAATATCGAAAACTTATCGACTTCTCAAAGCCTAGTTATTCGTTGATAAATGCTTCTAAACATAGTAAGTAACTTTTATTCTGCAGGATTTAAAAGTGACTTTTTTACACACTTTGTTAAAATGTACTAAATGTTCCAAACGGGATAAAATAGGCTGCTAATGCCTTCGAATCAACTGTGTTAAAAGGTTTCCATTAAGATATTGGTACTTCATCTAGGCAGAAGCGTTTTAAAATTTAATAGTTTAGATACTCTTAACGATAATTAGAGTGGCTATTACCTACCTACCGTGAATTTAATAGGTTAAGATTTAAATGGTAACCCATTTAAATGGTAATGGTAGGTAGTGGTGGTGGTTAGGTGGTTTAATATTTATTTGAAGCTATCACACCCGGCTTCTCTTAGATGATGAAATAATAAAGGAATTATGGAAGGAAATGATGTCAAAGTATGCTAAAAGAAACCTACATTCGACTACCTAACTGCCCACCGCAGAGTTTGTTGCGAGAAATATTTAAAATCGTTGATGTTTTCCACTGTCTTCACCCGCGGCTTCGTTAGCCGGTTATTTTATAATTTATTTTTAAGATCACCATCGCTGTTTACATATATATTTTTTACAAAATCATTGTTTGAATACAGGTTGAATGCCACAACAATTAAAGGCGAAGACAGCTTGTTGAAAAAAAGTGCATGAGCTGAGCATGTACATAGAATAAGTAATCAAAGTTAAGAAGTATTTATGTGTTATTTCTAAGTCTAAAATTACATTAGATTTTCTAGATTTCGGCTCAACCTATTCAGTAGTTCTAGTATGAAGGACGGACAAATATTTCACATTTCACGTGCTCGCATTTCACTAATGTTTGACCTTTTTTATATCCAGTATTGAATATTTCAAAATTTATTTAATTACATGCTGTAAACAAACGAATATAAAACCATTATGTAACAGGTATAAATTCATAGCCGAACAGAACTACTGATCTGCAGTCGGGCGACAGATGTTCGGCCCGTAGCGGCAGACAACGTGCCAGGGAAGGTATTTCATAGAAACACCGTGGCACATGTCGCCTGCTGCTGCTGTCTGCATTTAGCTGCCAACTTCCACCTTCTAGTAATTGGATAGACTAAAACTAAACGGTCAGGGCGTGCGTGTCGTCATACAAACAACTAGCATGCGTAGGTGGTACTATGCAATTTTCATCCTCCAAAAGTCACATAACGCCATAACCCTCGCACGAGTATTTTATCCTGCCATGCGTACAATGAACTAGAAGTTCATCATGGTTGTGTTTATTGTTGTTATTTTGAGCGTAAACCATTCCATTGTATGGCATAGGCCTCCCCATATTATTACCACTTCGATTCTGCGTTGTATCAGGGTTCCACGCTGTGGTAAATTTGTAGTGTACAAACACATTTTGTACGCAGCCACCTGCCTGGCTATTGCGGCATAGCTGTTGTCAAAATAAAAGTTATTTTGACAAAACGTCAAACCCAAAACATCGAACTCAAAATCACCCTTTCCTTCTAGGCGCAAACAAGCCAGCAGTGATAGTGGTGCGCGTGGGCAACAACCGGCCTGATCTCGGCACAAACCCGATCTGCAACCGCTTCACCGGCTTCATAGAAGAGGGTCAGCCTCTCTTCCTTCCCTGCAACCCTCCCATGCCAGGGGCATTCGTCAGCGTGCATCTAGAAGCAAGCATTCCTAGCCAGCTGTCCATATGCGAAGCGTTCGTGTACACGGACCAGGCTTTGCCTATTGAAAGATGCCCGCAGTTCAGAGACCAGCCGCCAGGCAGCACCGCAACTTACAATGGGAAATGTTACATATTCTACGATAGGCAGCCGGCTTCGTTCAAGGACGCGCTTGGATTCTGCAGGTCCAGAGGCGGAATCCTTGTGGACGAGAGCAACCCAGCTCTGCAAGGGTTTATCAGCTGGGAGCTATGGAGGAGACACAGGTAAGACATTACGCTTGCGATACCATAGCATTTGTTTGTTTGATGAAGGCGCAGTTAGTGAGTTGCCCAAGTGAACTGCGGAACACATTTCTGCACTATGATCTGCAATCAGCTGCTTAACACCACTTTATTAGGTACGAGCTACTTTACAACATCGACTAGAGAAGTACAACTGTACTTTAGGCACATAAATTAACTGTGTAAATAAGTTTACCTATATTTTTCAGCAAATGATTACTTGCTATATTGGTATGTCCCAAACGAAGACATTTAAGGCGACGATACATGTCAAACCTTCCCTCTCGCTCGCACTATTCAACATTTTTGAAGATATAAAATCACTGAATCTAGTTATGCAAAACAGCAAACCTTAGAACCTTTGTATTGTTATTTTCTAGGCCGTGAAGGTTCGCTATTTTGCATAACTACATTCAGTGATTTTATATCTTCAAAAATATTGAATAGTGCGAGCGAGAGGGAGGTTTGATATGTATAGTCGCCTTAAGTAAGACATTTAGGTAAGCTTTCACATGGATTGCAACTAACTTACATTATTAAAAACCATCGCTACCATCTCATCAATTACCGTTCAATCCGCTCAGTACTTTACTTAAGTCAAATTTTCTAGTTCATTCAATAAGTTCCTAGCAGAGTAGTTCCTAGGATTTGAATCGTCATCAACCATTTTCTTTAAGATATTAGTTTGGTAAGATAGGAACTTTCCAAAATATTTTTTACTTTGCGTCTAATTAGCTATGTACAGTATGTGTGCTGTCCACGTGAAGCGATTAACGCACGGGTCGAGTCACGCAACGAGAAACAGGCTTGCGTCACGTCACGTCTCGTGGGATGTGTCCAATAAATCGCTTTATCTGGACAAGCTACGCGGAAAAGTATTCAGTGGTTATTGCGGATGATTCGTGTAGTGGGTCAAAGCATTACATAACACTTTTTTCTAATATCAAAGAAAGAACAGAATGTGATGTTGCAAACGCGTGATCTAAACGCACTTCGCGAAATCCATCGCAGCACTGCTAATGCGAATTTAAAGACCACGACGAGGAAGCAAGTGCGAATTGAATGATAATGGTGCTTAGAACCAGAAACTGGTACCTTTGCTTTAACTAATGTGTTTTTCTTTTACTCATTTTCAATTTTTTCGGGTCGGTGCAATCCAGCGCCAACGTCTAGACTCTACAGCCTTTCTTTTAGGTTTATCGTGACGACTATGTATGCTTTTTAAAGCTTTGGTCTTATAAATGTAAGTGCTTAATTCTACGGCATTATAAGATATCATCATAGGTATAGCCTAAAACTAAGTAGAAGCCTGTACTAAGAAGACCCAATTGGAATCCACATAAATAATATAATATAATATACAAATAACCTACTTACATACATATTTTTTTGTAAATGCATAGTAGGTTATGCATAAATATTTTTCATAGAAACTTGATCGCATACCTACTGCGACGGACCAAAGAATAATCTATATTTGTTTCTTACAAAGCTTTACCGCAATCAAAATATCAATCCACTATCCATTGTTAAAATAATTTCAATTCAGCTTTCATAAATCCATTTTCATCAACTGTTCAATTTATAAAATCTTTTTTCAAAGAATACTATAACCGTTCACAAAACGACCATACGTACGTAACAGTTACCTATGCGATGAAAAAATCGTAGCACACATTCATTTAACTGGACGCTCTATTAGTGATCGGCCACGGGCAGTGGAATCTCATCGCAGACGACGCATGGGGTCCCGTGACGGGGCGTAGTCAGAACAGGGTCTGTGGGGTATAGGCCTAATCTTTGCCATAGACAGAAACTGAAGCAAATATGATACATTTTAGTAATGATAACTAACTAATCTATAGGTATTATATGCAATACAAAAGATATAATTTCAATAGCAAAATAGTAATTGTATAATTTTGCACTGTAGACTACTTATTTAAATACCAAAGCGTTACCTAATTTCTCCGATTGGGTAGGTGGTTTATCACATTACAGTTAAGGAATAATCGTTGATTTAAATACCAATAGGGATAATAGCACCTATATCATTCGTATCCATTACGATTACTATTTGTCAGATAACTTATATAACTACGCTAATCACGGGATTTTATCAGATCAACTAACCCTAAAATCGCGATACTTACCTACATAAATAAGGAATAAAAAATCCCCCCTTCATTTAGCTGTCATAATATGTATTACATATTTACAAAATATCAAATAGTATATAAATATGTTATACAATATCTTAGTTTGGGGCTATATTCTGCGGTCCAGCATTATTTTTTAGATTCCTGTTTCACCATCATCATCAATAACACTTATAGGAATCCATTGCGGAAGATATATCTCCAAGGATTTCCACAAAAGAAGGGTCTTGAGCTCTCTGTATTCACCGTTATTATGTACCCCACATATTTTAGCCTTGCGTACATCCCTGGAAACACCTGGTGCGGCAGTTATCGTGTGCCGTGTAACGGGCGGCCCATACAATTTCGCTGTTCTGGCCTCTTCAGACAGTTTAGAAAGTGACATCGCAAAGCCGTTTATATCAAGTATAGTGTTTGAGCGAAACGGTTAGCGGGCCCGCTTTATGTGGAAACGGCGGAATGTTAGATAAGAATGTGGGATTGTGCAGATAATGATATTTTATTCTGATTGCCTTCCTTCGTATGAGCAGAATGAGCTTGTGCGCAACTCTGGTATCGAAGTTTTAGGCCTTACGGAGAGCAATGGCTGTTGAAAGTTGGACATCTCACACACGCTCAACTGATCCCAAACTAGGCAGAGCCTGTACTATGGGTACCAGATACTGATAAACATATATAGATACTTATTACACCCAGACATAGAACAAACATCCATGTTCATCACACGAATGATTGTTCTGGGCGGGGATCGAACCCGCGACCAGCAGCTCAGAAGGCAGAGTTACTACCAACTTAGCTATGAGGCCAGTTAGGTACCTATCTATCTAAACCGTCACCAATCCAATTAGTGACCGGGTGGAGTGTTGCTTAACCAACAATTCAATTCAATTCGTTTATTAATACAAGATATAACATTACAGATTAATCCAATGCGCTATACCTATCTAAATTTGCAACAGTTAAATAAACTTCAAAATAAACAATATTCAAATAAATATAAAACGTAACATGCTGGCAATCAACATGATCTGCTTAGTACACCGAAGTAAGCCACACCACGAACACACACACACACACACCAGCCTATATCAGTCCAGGATTCAGTCCTATTCCTGCTGGAAATAGGGCTCCCCTAATAATGGGGATATGCAAATAATCCCTTTGTCCGGGCATGCAACCATACACACCACGAACGCTAACAAATAAAGTAATTTCCAGTAAGTAATTAAGTACAGTCACACTCAGTATGTAACTGTTATTCTGCAAAGGCTATGGCTAGTCAATAGTCCTCAATTTGTTAAATTCTACTTATTATTGTTTATAGGTTTTGACCATTCAAGAATTTGACAAGTGTCTGCGAAATTCTTAAAAACTGTGCTAAGTTTTATGATCGGTGTTGGGTAATACCAGTATAAAGTATTAGTGACAATATTTTTTTACGAGCTATACATATACATATAGCATAAGTAACAATAAGTAGGTACGAGTCCTTATTACCTTCAAATTCGCTTCAATTCTAATGAAAACACTACGTCACAAAATCATGTACCGTGTCACCCAACCTAGGTCTAAAGGGTTGCATACAGCGATGAGCCTTAGCAACATGTGTTGTACTTAACAGCACTATTCTTGTGCAGAAGTGACAGTAGCAGCCAGTACTGGATGGGCGCCGTGAGGGACCCCCAGGACAACAAAAACTGGAAGTGGGTCAATGGGAATGACGTCACTGTCTCCTTCTGGAACGCGCCTGGAGGGACCGCGGACTGCGCAAGATTCGACGGCAGCAAGGGCTGGCTGTGGGCCGACACAGACTGCCAATCTAGATTGAACTACATCTGCCAGCACCGTAAGTTGATTTTTAGTTGGCTTGCGATGCGATAATGCGATTTATTTTTGCGATTGTTTTTTTCATAGTGTACTTGCTCCCTGTGTGTTATGCTGTTTGCCTCAGCATGTTTAAGCTGTGAACTCGCACTTGTCTGCAGAGCCTAAGACATGCGGTCGTCCGGAACAGCCTCCAAACTCCACGATGCTGGCGGAAGGCTTCGGGGTTGGTTCATCTGTTGAGTACTCGTGCGATGACGGCTACCTGCTGGTCGGGCCGACCGTCAGAACCTGTCTCGACACCGGTTTCTACGATGAGTTCCCGCCTGTCTGTAAAAGTGAGTACCTACCTAAAGCACCAAGTTAAAAGAATAGCTGAGTTTAAAAGTCCTATTCCATCCAACGTGTTCCATCTACAAAAACATCGGTGGTTTATACCTTTCAGGCTTAATTTTCACTTTCATACAAGGTACCCAACTGACCATCAGGTTGGCAAGACCCAGCCCTTGTATAACCTAACACGTTGAATATCTAGTTTAGTTGCCTCACCAACTCAAATGATGAGCACCAGTCGTAGGTTGAAATGCAAGTCTTTGTAGCTCAGTTTTGGTTCCGGTGCTCTTGCTAATGAAATATCGAACGGAGGTGCAGAAGAGATAACGCAGATTCCGATCTATGTGGTGCCATGCTATAGAAACTTATTATGTTTTCCCCAGGGATCGAGTGCGGTTTCCCGGCGGTGATCGCTCACGGCGGCTACAGCCTGCTGAACGGCACCGTGTCCTATCTATCCCACGTGCAGTACTCTTGCAAGCCTGGCTATGAGATGGTGGGTAGAGCGCGCCTCGTCTGTGACATCGACGAACGCTGGAATGGACCCCCGCCGAGATGCGAAGGTTAGTAAGGATGCGAAGAAATCTAAAAGAAATATCAATGGGCGCAATGGTGCACATAAGGGGAGGCCTGTGTCCAGCAGTGGACTTAAGCTGATGATGATGATGATCATGCGGGAAATATCACACACGGGCTGATCGCAAACTAGGTAAGAAATCATAATCATATTTTTATTGTTTCATGTGGTACATTTCGATCTTAAAATTAGTGAGGTACATAATGCATTGGTACAGAACAAATACGGATATTCACCTATATCGCGATGTGTTCACCACACAAATATTTATCCTGTTTTGTTTGTCAACACGAGAGAACATACCATCAACATCAGCATTACTTACCAGAAACAGAAGTTGAATTAACAATGTTGAAAATTAGTGAATAATTGGAGCATCTACATCAAGAGAATTAAATCTTCCTAATTTTTTAGTTCTGAAATCAATTTTTTGTTTCTAATGAAAGCCAATATGTACGGCTAAAAAAATTGAAGTTAGGCTTAGTAAAGAGTTCGAACCACGTTACCACCACACCAGCCTATATCAGTCCACTGCTGGACATAGGCGTCCCCTAATAAAGGGGGATATAATAATCATAATCCCCACGCTGCGCATGCGGCTTGAGGATCGCAGGACACAACTTCTCGCACCGCCGACACTGCTGATGCTGCTCGGCGGCCAGGGCATTCAGTTATGCATGTGCTAGGCTGCGCTATGCCGCAATTAGCCGCTCATGCAAATATGTTTGGTCAAACATATATTATTATTATATATGGGGGTGTACGGGGTTTCCCCCCATCTTCGGAACCCAAGCCAACCTCAAGCAAGGCTCTGGCGGCCGGCTGATTGCGGCATAGCACAGCCTACATCGGCACAACTAAATCCCCTGGCCACCGACGGGCAGCAGCGTCGGTGGTGTGAGTAGCTTTGCCCTGCGATCCCCAACCCGCATGCCCAGCGTGGGGATTATGGGCATAATCCCCCTTTATTAGGGGAGGCCTACGTCCAGCAGTGGACTGATATAGGCTGGTGTGGCGTGGTGTGGATATTGCCAAAAACAAAAAATGCCCCCCTAAACCTAACAAAATCCTGTATCCGCGTCTGGACACCTTTGCCCGGGGCTGTAGCTTTCAAGATACCTCTTAACAATCGTAACAACTTCTATTCTATAACAATAGTACACTGTTCACCGAGAGGAGAAAGTGACCGATTACCGTCGCGGGTGTCGTTTGAAGCCCGAGATCGGGAATCGCACTTTCTCTCGAGTGATACATAGTGCTTTATACTACACCTACGAGGAAAATAAAAAACTAACTTGACTTTGACTTTGACTTTGACTTTGACTTTGACTTTGACTTTGACTTTGACTTTGACTTTGACTTTGACTTTGACTTTGACTTTGACTTTGACTTTGACTTTGACTTTGACTTTGACTTTGACTTTGACTTTGACTTTGACTAGCCAGTGCTTTTTTTTTAGCTAGTGGCCAGTGTCATTTTGCGAACTTGGAGATAAAAACTCACTGTAAAAACTTTTTGGCTTTTGATATTTAGGTTACCAGCGCATAGTCTTACCCAAAATTAAAAAAGAAAAACCACGTAAGAAATGGATTTTCATACACTTTTCTCTCCCGCTCAGATGCGTTTTCTCCCCGCATATTTGTTCGATATGCAATGAGGTACTTTCTACCGTAAATTTGATAAAGTATCAAGGTACTTTCCGAGCAGGTGTAGTATAAAAATCTATAAGATACGTGGTTTCTGAGATAATAATTATTTAATTATTTTTTGTATGGAGACATACATTTTTTTTCTCGAATCGGGTCAACTGGTTGTGTGTATAGTTAGTAATGTGTGATAGTCTTAATGATGTTACAACCCAAAAAATATATAACGCGTGCCCACATTTACCCATTCGCGAGTTATTTGACATCAAATTTTTATTCATGTTTTTGCTTGATTGTAAGAAATTCCAATTTTTGACCTTGTATCGACGTTTTTTCCAAACAGAACCACTGTGCGGCTTCAGTATTCAGTATTCAGTTCATTTATTGCAGCAAGACTTAGTAACTATACAGTGTTCAGTTCTATGCACCCTGTTTAAAGGATTTAGCAACACATAACCTAAATAAAAGGTCATCAGATATGGCCCAACAATAACAATATAGTACAATTTAGAATTAGAATTTACTTAGTCTTGAACCTATACCTAAGTAGATAAACACAATATTTATTTCAAGCTTAACATACAGGAACATAATTTTATAAAATATTTAGTCTTCGTTTTGGAATAAGACGGCCCGAGTTCAACCGATTTAAGAATAAATTCATTAGTTCATCGAAACGAACTAGATGTCGCTGCGCAGAAAGGTGAGATGCTAGAACGCGCTATCGAAGCGTTTCACCGAATGGTACTCCTTTGGCCAACATCAACCAGCTAGCCATACCGATATAATGTTAACATTTTTTAAAGCATTTCATCACATTATTGTGAATTGAGTGCTAATAATTAATAGCAAACATATATTGTCAGACTTAACATACCAAAGATTAAAGTAATAGACCATTAAAATATACCGCTATTATAAAAAATATCCTCATAAAGTAAATCTTGCGGAAAAAATTACGTTTCGTTTACCTTACGATGGATAGATTAGAGATCGCTATTAGCGATAAGACCGCCCATTGTACCTTTTCGTTTTAGTTGTAAAGTTTCTGCAAATTGTATTTTTTAATTTGCTGTACAATAAAGAATTTATCTATGTATCTATCTATCTTACCTACATCCGAAGAGTAGATCAACACCTACGTTTTTCTTCATCTCTATTACCTGATGCAATGTCAGTTGTCGCGATTTATCGACTGTGTTATTTAGTTATCTCTATCACCTAAGATCAGAGGCCTGTCTATCTTATCACTTCAATTCACTTGTTTATTTAATGGCTTCTGGCATAGTTTTCCAAAACACCAGTATCAAGTATTTATCTTGTCATATTTATTTATTTACATATGACATGTGTCGCGAGAACTGACATTTTTCCATATAGTTTTGACAGCTCTTGTAAAATATGTCTAGTGTGACATTAATCTCTATTGCTGACAATCAGTTAAGCATTGATATATATTGTTACTAATCTCAATGCAGTTAAGGCCCAAAATGGATGTCGATATCAATTGTAGAAAGACTTGGGCGCTCCCTCTGCGCCGGCTTCCTGCTTGCTTTCATCTGCGTTGAGGTATCGTTACACAGATCTCGACAATTGCAGCAATTACGAAGTGCATCTCTAATCTCACGCTCGCGAATGACATCAATTTCTCACATAACCACAGCTTGGGTACCAGTCGCCGTACCCAAGCTTTCTTTACCTCGAGCTGTCATCGAGGTCATTAACATTTTTCTTGGTATCGTTGTCAGGGTTATATTTGCTAACGCTGCAGTTGAGATACCTACTCAGTACGTTGCTGTATGAAGGCCTCCATTAATAAAGAGGAATAAAGAGGGATATGCCCATAATCCTCACGGCATCTCGCACCGCCGATGCTGTGCCAGTGTAAGGCTTAGCTTTTCCGCATTCAACCCGCCGCCAGAGCCCCGTTGTTTTATACCACGGGCTTGTCTTATCGGATTCCGAAGATGGAGTAACTTGTTTGGCACAATAAAAGAATATAATATTAAAATTCAATATCAATACAACATTATTACTATAATATCAAAGGTTTTTGAGCCAGACCGGAACACAGCTAATTGCAATGGCAGCCCAAAGAGTTCACAGTTGGTAATTACGGTAATCGGTTACTTACGTTTAGTTTTTCCTTTAAAAACTGTTTTTCATTAGTGTCATAAATTATTGCTTGGTCACTATTTGGATGGATCATTGAAAGCAGATAGATCTGCATGTGCATGATCTTCGTACCTTGTAAAATTAAAGTTGATGGTTCTGGATTTTTCAGTAGTTATAGCGCTTCTATCATAATAATTATGTCGGAAGTCTTTGAATTGCCCGAAATGTGCGTGCAACACTTGCGTTTTCCTCGATGTCATAAGAATCAATACTGATAAACTGGGTGAAGTTCACATCACTAAAATAGGGAAAGTCTGATCATCTTCAGCCATCTGTTGTCATATCTAAAAAACTCTTGAGACTCAAGATATTCATAAATCTCAATAAAAAATTGGCTATATTTATACCGTCAGGAGTGACGGTATAAATATAGACAACTACCAGCCACGTTCTACCAGCAGCCATCGGAGTTTCCAGGTCTCCACCTGAACCTGGCTGCAGGTAGAAGCTGTATGTGTCGAGCTCGGGACAGGGCGGAATGGCGCTCATTAGGGAAGGCCTATGACCAGCAGTGGACTGCTACAGGCCGATGATGAAAAGATCAATACTTATAACTTATTATTTCTAATCTAAACGTGTTAATTTGTAACAGAGGTGCACTGCGGTGAGCCGCCAGTTATTGCGAACGGGCGCGCGACGCTAGTCCACAACGCGACCACTCTCGGCTCTGTTGTTGAGTACGAGTGTGCTCGAGGGTACTGGCTGCAGGGTGCCGGCAGATTGGAGTGCCTCGCTACTGGTCTGTGGGACCAGTCGGCGCCTAGCTGCCAACGTAAGTAGACGTGAAGAACCGACAAAAACCTAAAACCAAAAAACTCCGACACCAAGCTTGGTCACTAGCTCATACAAAAAAAACAATTTATATGAGTATACCATTTTGATGACTACTGTGGCATATTGGGCGAATGTCCGCTTAAGATGCAGAAGGTTGTAAGTTTAATCCCCGACGAGAGACAAAATTTTGTATCCACATACTGATTTTGAAAGCGAAGTACCTAACAACATAAATCTTTAACTCTATGAGCTTGTTGTAGTTATAGGATTGCCTATGGTACTTCCTCTTACGAAAAAAATAAAAATAGTGTCTAGAAAATTAGTGTGTATCTATAAAATTATTATACTTCTTTACAGCTGATGAGCCATCGACAACTACGACCACGACAACCACAACCATAAAACCTTCCCCGAAAACTACTCAACCTCCTCCCGAACCGACCACACCCCGCTTAGTCCTACGACGCACCTCCACCCGTCCCACGTCGACCTCCCGACCCAACCCATACTTGTCAGAAACTCAACCTCCGTTCGAACCTCCGCGGAGGTTGAGGCCTAAGACTACAACTGAGAGGACTACCACGAAAGCTTACGAACAACCTCCAGAGAGGAAGGTGACGGCGCAAGATAGTCAGGATTCATCCACCAGTCACGTACCGCATATCATCGTTGCGAGCCACCCTAGAGAAAACCAGGTGAGTTAGTAATAATAAGATAAGATAAGAAACAATTATTTGAGTCAAACAATTAGTTCCCAAAAATAATTTAAAATATAAAAATACCCACTTCAAAAACTTTATTGAAAAAACTGTAAAATTAAAAAGTTAAAAATAGCTGCTTATTTTTTGGTTCATCCACCATTTTTTCTATAAATTTATCCCTTACGATCTATGCGTTTACCACATAGGTAGATCTAGATACCTACCTGTTAGTTTTGGAGTTATAAATGACGGAGTTATGAGGAAACAAACATAAACAACGAAAAAAAATTGTGCCCATAAAATTCCCAGTTTTCTCACCGTTAGGGTTGGTATTTTTACTTCAAATTTATATGGGACTAATTGGAAAGTATACCCTACACAACGACAAAAATTAATTTTAATTAATTTTTTAAATCGGTTCATAAATGACGGAGATATGAGGTAAGAAACATAAAAAAATTATAAAATTCGAGCCCAAAAAAGGTTCATTCCCAATTTTCTTACCCTTTGAGTTGGTATTTTTTCTTAAAATTTATATGGGACCAATTGGGAAGTATAAAAACAATGTTTCCTTTATTCTAGCAACGTTTCCATTAGATAGTCAGCAGCAGTAAAAACATCCGAGTTATTTTTTTTTATTAATTCTATTTCCCTATCTACTTCTTTATTCTAGTCATACTTACGCATATAAAGCCTTGTTTAGGGATATAGGTAAATACAGGGTGGGGCAAAATTTTCCTCATTGAGGCACCGCTTACCACTTTGCGTCGAATTGCATACATGAACTCAATTTATGGTGAATTACGTTTCGTAAAATTGTTTGGAAAACTTTTCGTTTAATTTTCATGAAATATTATGAACGGGTTGGGAAATAGAGTCGATTGAGACCAACTTGTTTTTTGACAAATATCATTTTCTACGGCTGACTGTAATTTTTTTCGAAATTCCGAATAGTGCAACTACACTTCTTCTAACTACAAAAGAAAAGGTGGCTACCCTCAATCTAAAATTTTACCCCACCTTGTATATTGTTTCTTTTAGTGTTATCTTGCCTTCCGTGCGTCAACTGAGGCTTGTGCTGAAAATCAATAATGCAATTTACTGCAGTATTATGCTGAGCACGGGCTTTCTTGACTACTTACATAATATAAAGCAGACAATACGAAATGATTTTGTTCGTCATAATCAAAATAAACTTTTAACTTAAGTACCTACTTATGATTTCTTCCAGATATTTGGCAGCGGCAACAACATCCGAGCTGAACAGACGCCTCGTGTGAACGTGCCCACAGCGGTGGACGGAGAGCGACGAGAGCCGACCGGCGCCCGCTTCAACATCGGCGCCGTCGTCGCGCTTGGCGTCTTCGGAGGCTTGGTCTTCCTCATCGCAATCATCACCACTCTTGTCATACTCTTCAGAAGGTTAGCATTAGACTAACACATAAAGGATTCAAGCTCATATTCCCACAAGCTGTAGCGTGTTTTTGACAGATTTTAATTTAAAACAATCAGAAGTTTGCCACGGAATACGAGCCTTGAATTACTGTGTGCTTCTGGAGTTTGGATCCCAAAGCTTAAGCTTTTCTTTTAACCCGGATAAATTCATGCTATACCCTGAGAATAATTACAAAACTGACTAAGCAGATTACACTAATTCAGTCAACAAACCAGTATAGCTTTATTGTTTATGTAAGTCACATCTTGTGTCATCAGTAGGTACAGTCACCTGCGTTAAAAAATCCAGTTTAGTACCATCTCACACAAGGAGAACTTGTTGACAAGTACACGGTCGGACAAGTAAACATGAACACGTAAACACATGTTATATGTTATCGAAATTGAGGAAATGTTATCTAAGATGTAATTGAATTGAGTTCTTTTGAACTCACTTTAAGTTCCTGTCACTTTTGACATGGTACTACACTTTACCAATAAACCAAAATTGAAGCGCATTGCAGTCCCCTTTCAGATCCAACATGCACAAAGTAAACCACCTCCAGCTGACCAAATACCTGTCATACTTTTGTCAAGCGGATACCACTCCAATGGCAGAGTGTATGTACACAGCAATTAGTGTAGTTTTTTTTGTATCTTTGAGGTAAGTACCTCACTTTGTCACGTAATACGACCCTGACAATATATATCCATGAGACCATTGACCAGCCAGTAATGCGAATCTAACGTATCATTATATTGGTTGATGCCTCGGTTAATTGTTTTTACCAATAATACAGGTCTGTGACGAATACATTCATACTCGTAATTGGGTCGAACCCGCGACTTAGGTACCCAGTACTCAGAGGTTTAAACAACTAGGTACACTATTTACATCAAAATTGGGAAGCTACTTGTGGTTATAGTGCCATAACTTTTATATCGCCATGAAGACCGCCATGACGCTATTCCTAGGGGATTCACACTAATTATAATGATGCTATAAATGCGAAATTTTATGTCAGTAATTATTATTTATTCCCTACTCCGTAACTTCGGAACAGGTTTAGATAAAACCTGGAAAATAAACTTTGTTTTTACTGAGCAGAACCGCTGTCGGAAGCTGGTATAAAATAATCACAATATTCCTTAAACGGCCGGTAAAAACAATTACTTGTTCCCAAACTTCCATCGAAACAAACCGATCGGTATCAACCAATACAATGTCTCGTCAGGGCCCTGATTCTTGGGAATAGATAATAATGTCACGTTAGATATATATAAACTGTCAAAGGAGAATACCGAGAACCCGTACCAATTGCGTCAAAACCGAACGTATCCCATAAAATTTATGATATTTTATAAATGACATTAAGATTTTCTTTAGTTTTACACACCGACTCGATTAATAATCAAGCAAAAAAATTTTTTGTTGATATGATTTCCGTTGCACGCCGCCATTAGACTACAACAACCAATGATATATACGTTGCTATGGCAATAAACATTGATGTAAAGTGTTACTATGTCAATAATCCTCATTTTGAATTATGACAGTAGAATCGACTTAAAACTTATTGGATATTTTTTTGACGCACTCATTTTAGTCTTGGTAACGAGCGCCATACATCAGACGGCATTCTCTTTTACATATCTATCTATCCATGTGATAATTATATCGATTCACGAGAATTAGAGTCCAGATTGTAAAACTTCCAATCTCTGGTGGATGAGTTCATTGTATGACGTCAGCGGCAGCCGCAAGCGCAGTGCAGTTCCCGAGCTGCCCGCGCGCTGGTACACTCTGCTGGCGCTACCCTTCCCCGACCAGCAGGTGGGGCGGCGGGAGTTCGTCCGCGCCCATCGCCACACACACCGCGCGGGACACTTCTCCAACCCGTTATAGCAGACGTAGATGTGCGTCAGGTACCGCGACGGAGATATGGTGGCTGCATGGCCGGTTAATACGCGCAAACATATTTGATTATACGTGATGGATCATATCACTCACAGATTCATAGATCAGTAGTAGCAGCGCGTTGCATAACGAATACCTATTCGTGGAATTATATCCTAGATATGACATTTACCTAATGAAAACTATCATTTTCTGGTGTTATTTGAAATGCACTATCGAAAGATCAGATCACGGATTTTCAGATCCAGAATAGTAAGTCTTCATATCGTTAGAGAACACCTATTGAAGTAACATTTTGACCTATTGAATCCTATTGAAAGCCTTCTAATCTACTGATTATGCGTAAAATTATCGCTAGACACCTGATACATTCGCAAGCTCCAAGCATAGCCCGGGCAACGTACCATTTATTTAGCACTCATCGCAATGCAATATGTACACAGAACAGCTTCCGTAGAGGCAACGCACCACGCTTGTAGATGAGCTATCGGCCACCATGTCCTCCTGCGCTTACGCACCGGTAAAGGAACGCACGCGTCTTGTAGAAACGATGCCAATCACAAGACACTGTGCACACATCAAATGACAAGCTTCTAGATCCACGTCATCACTTCGGATGCAGAACAATTTCACAAATGCATGGTACAAATAAAAGTTCACTTCCCTAGAGACACCATCATTTGCGGTCCAATCAAACGACGGCAACGTATTATGTATTGTCACAAATACACAAGTGAATTTAGTGTATGCTTTTAACCACTCAATGAGACCTGTAGCACTAGCTTTTATCACAAAGAATGAAAGGAACAGAAGTAAAACTTACCACGGCTAGAAGCGTCCCCACGCACGCAGAGTATTTAGGTGTATTCTATGTAAATACGATGTAGCACAATCACCTTATAGCTAACTTTTATTAACGATTTGTTTTAATAGCATACCTAAAAAAATGTTATACCCTTTCGCCCCACAAGCCTCCCGTATTATTAAAATATAATAATATTATATACCATCAACATTTATTAAACCACTATAAACCTTAACTTAGTAGCCTCATTGTTTCGTCTACAGCAGGAAGCATAAAGGCAAGCCATATCCTGCGCATATGCGGTCGTGCAACACGGTAGGTTCAGGCGGTTCCTCCTCATCAGAGTCCCGCAGCGGCTTGACTCGCTACTACCGACAGGCCTGGGAGGAGTTACACGAGGCCGCGGGCGCTATGAAAGAACACCACAGACTGAGAGATCGCGAGGCCCCCAAAGACAGGTTCGAGTTGGTGGTGAATGACGCAGTACCTGCCGACAGCAGCTTCGCGGTTGCCCGCCGGCACCATCATCATCACCACCACAGACGCGACCCACCTATGGATTGGAAGTCGAACCATTCGCGACGCTCTTCAGATATTCGCGAGATCTAACGTCTTCTGCTTCACAGCGTCAGCGCAATGCGTTCTTTAGATCAAAATTTTAAATTTTATATGTAACCTATTTTTTACTTTGATTAGTTCTATGTGAGTACAAAATCGCATTGAAATTACAATACATTCTATACCTACCAGATATATTTTACAGTTTTGCTTCTTATCATCTCAGTTTCAATGTATTCCGGCAGTTTGCTTTCTTAAACTTACAATAAACGTGCCTAGTTCTAAAACATTTTTTACGAAGTTCAATACTGGAAATTGCTTCTCCAAGTACCTACCTACCGTATTAAATTTTGCTAGTAATTGCGCAAAAACTTTTTCTAATCTACTGTTTGGATTTTTTCTTTTTGTGTAGATATAATTTAATTGGGGGTTAGATAGCACATTTTAGTTACTCAAACTTTTAATTGGATATGAAGCTGAACTTTTATTATTATTTTTTAATTTAATAATTGAATTTGATCTTTATTTCAAAAAATATAAATTTATTTGTATTTCAAAATATAATGGATTTTTTTTTGTTATAATTAATATAATTTATACTTTTTAAATTTAATTATGAATCCCCTAATAAGAACGGATATAGTTAATTTAATTTCTGATAAGACGTTGCTGTTGTCAGTTGAGGAATTTATCTATTTTTAAGTTATTCTTAGATTTCTTATAATTCTCTTCCTTTCTTATAGGATCCTATAGCTAAAAATCTATAAATTACCAACTATGATTACCTTGATCTTTTCTTATGTTTTTATGAACTGACCTTTCAATATACAAAGTAATTAATACATTTATTTTAAGACACAATTAATCATAAAACAGTTGTATATATACTTTATCTAGATGTTAAGTGCAATTAAGATTAGATTGAAGTTAATCATTGTTCTGCATTTTCATTTCTTATATATTATTACTGTAATGTATGAATATTATGTAATTATTATATTTTTTGTTGTTTTAGGCAATATAGGCGTAAATAAAGTAGACCATAGATCATTATGTGTATATCTAATATGATGCTAAATGTATTATGAACCATATTATGATTATGACACAATCAAACACTTACTTTATACCTTTATATGTCCTATTGCCTTTACATAATTATAGCTAAGTATAACTATTTGATCAAGGAATAGTTCAATGGTTTTCGCGATAAATAATATAAATACTTAAAGTTTAACAAAATACCAACCAGTTTCACAGCAGCATGGTACAAAGTATTTTTAAAGTTTAAAGATTTAACACGAAATGGGATTAAATAAGAACATGTGCCATTAGACGGGCCGACATAAAGATAAGAAAATCAGTTTTGTTTTAATTTATTATTTTTAATTAAGAATGTAAATAGATAATAAGGGAGATAAATTGTATAAATAGAACATTAATACTTCTGTTAAACTAGTAAATAAGTATACTGTTTTTGAGATATTACCTATATTAAGTTAACAGTTTGTTTACGTCCACTTCTGCGGTTATTTTAATATTTACCAAAGAAAAGTAACAGAACTGGATTCGAATCTTAATCTTGTTTTAGCTAAAAGCAAGAATAGGCTATTCATATAAAATATTAAAATTCGATTCGAGGACACTACATAACGAAAGTAAGTGGACCATTATGTAACGATTCGAATAATTAAATATCTGGAATGATAATTGTATTAGTTTTGAAAGAGTAAGATTTTTTCATCATTGTCATTAGCAATACCAAAAGTTTTGTTTCTCAGATCTGCGCCGGTATTTTTTGTAAAATGTATCTAATATCGCGTGAGTTGTCAAAATTCTCGCCATAATAATAGTTTAGTTTGTTAAATAGAGATTGATGCTCGGGACATGCTCGTAGTGTAAATTTAAATGTAAATGGACTCCCTTTCCCGCAATTGGAGTCCTTGTTGGTCCATTGTGCTTGTGGGCGATCTGATTAAATACTTAGCCAGTCTAACTCCGCCCAGAAGCACAGACGTTTGCTGGTATCTTCGCAGGCTTGACCTCGGGGTTCCAAGGATTTGTTCGCGTTGTGATATAACTCCCACGCATTCCAGGATTACGGAGCTGCCGATTCTCCTTCTATCAGACACCCTCTGAAAAGAGTATTGTCTGTTGCTCCGATGTTGTAGAGGTGTTTGTTAAGAGGAGTGTCCCGTGATGGTACCAACGATGGTACGAAGGTCTTGTCTTTTGAGTTTTAACAGACGATGGGTCAGACGGTGAAGTGGCCGGTACCGCTGCTCTGGACTGCTTGCAGTCCGTCATCCGTGCCCAGTCCGTTGTGTTGGTTAAGGGAGGAACGGCTGTGGACCTTCGGATCTCCGATCTTCTCCTGGCCAGCTCGTCTGCGGCGTCGTTACCCAGCGGTCCACTGTGCCCCTTTATACTACACTGAAAAGTCGTTCCTTGTGGCGATACTCTCCAGGGGTAGATGACATTTGTAAACAAACTTGGAGTTGCCATTTTTGTTCTCCAAAGCTTTGAGTGTTGCTGTGCTTTCTGAGAGGATCCGTATGTTGTAGCCTTCGACCTCTCTTCTGTTGATTGCAACGGCTGCTTCGGTTATGGCAAAGCATTCACAGTGGAAAATTGAACTGTGTGTGCCAAGCGTTAGGGATTTGTTGAAGTTGAGATTCAGTTAATGTACCCGGGCTCCCGTTTCTGGTTGGGTGTTGGAGCCATCGGCGTACACACTCATACACTTTCTGATGACGTAGACAAATCGCACCATCGGTAAGACAAGGGCACAACTGCATGTTTTGTACTTTCTTCTTCCTTTTTTTAATTGGAACGAAGGCACTATGGCTCTCTGGCGAAATAAGACTGAACCAGGGGCGGATTTTCTAATAGCCTAAGTAGGCCCGAGCCAAAGGCGGCAAAATTTTGGGAGCGGAAAAAATTAGTAAGAGCTTACTTTCTTTAATCCGTATTCCACCACACTTTCCTCGGGCCAACGATCATCTGCGCAATATCAAATACGTAACAATATAGCTTAAACTGTAATATACCTACGGGAAAAGAGCAGGCTCGAGGGTTTTTTTGTGCTTTACAGTGAGTAAAAGGGCGGCAATCTTTCATATATGCCTAAAGCGACCGATGGATCAAAACCCCTCCTGGACTGAACCTAATGAGCGTCTTTGTTCTTCCAGATAAACTGATGACTTTTAAAGCACATTGGAATTAGATCAGGTTCAGATCATTTTTCGAATTTTTGACAATTGTGCCCTTGTCTTACCGTTGCAATGGTGCGAAATGATGAACGATGACGTAAACCAATTTGGTTTGTCAAACCAATAATAAACCAATTTGGTTTCCGTCGTCGTTCATTATTAGTCGTCGTCAACACTACGTGTATCTTATTGTCCCGCGTATCAACCTATATCGCTTAACAACTTTACTTAGGTAACGTCCGCTTCATTTAAGTGCCTACCATTTCATATCTTTAATCATTCCATTAAGTTCATTAAAGAATCTCTCTCGTATGGATATCAATTTTATGATGTTGTATGAATAAATAATTGTATTGTTAGATATAAAATAAATTATGTGATGCATGTACTTATTAGATTGTTTTATTGTTATCAGAAAATTGTTACCTGTTGGTCTGTATCATAAAAGATGAAGTGGCAGTGGGCTGCCATATCTGGCGAAGAGCCGATAACCGTTGGGGTAAACAAGTTCTTGACTGGAGACCGCGGCTCGGCAAAAGGCTGCTGGTAGAAGCTGGATGCGTCGAGCTAAAGACGGCGCAATGGCGCTCATTAGGGGAGCCTATGCCCAGCAGTGGACTGATATAATGATTAAAGGTAGTGGCTTCACATTCAAGTAGCCCAGCCGGAGTACCTAGAACACATATTTTAGTAGGTATCTTTATGGGTGGCACACATGGTAAAAATCCACGTACACCATCAAGGCATTTAGTAACTCGGTTGCCCTCTGAAATGATAAGCACCGTCCTGTTTTTACAAACTATGACAGTTTGTGAATTGAATTTGAATGTCAAAGTTTGCAAATGTCTGTGAATAAAAGTCCGGTGCGAAATCCGGTGCCGACCATTTCGTTGTGTAACTCATAGATTTATTATCTACTACATATTAAATCTATTGTAAAACTGAATCAAATGAGCCCTCAGATGCGAGTGTATCGTTAAAGTCTATGTAACTTGTTGTGGTTTTCTTTTAGGTTAGGAAGAAAACCTACGTACTTACTTAACTTATTTATAGTAAGTAAATATAAGTAGATATACATGTAATTGGATGTAGACTATTTTGTACTATAAATTTAGTTTGGACTAGGCACATCACCTTTCTCGTTTGTTTTGAATGTTTCTCAAATCCAAAGGTTGCCTGGAAGAGATCGATAAGCTATAAAGTCGCCCATTGCATCATATCTTTAAAGCCTTTTCATGAAATTGTTATTCTTTGTATATGCAATAAAGTAATATCTGTCGACTTGGCTGCACCGACAAAATTTTCATATAACAACCTGTCAAATATTTGGACTTATTGAAATGTTTGGTATTGTATATAATAGTACGTCACAGTTTGAGATCCATTCAGGTGCCTTCCTTCTTCATATGAACTATTGGCTTACTTGATGTCTTTAATTCATTCTAGTGCGGGGCGTAGAGTGCATTGGATTTTAAATAAAAAACGTAAGTACATAATATTTTGTATTTAATCCCAGAAATTATCTAAATATACCTACAAAAAAGGTACTGCGCGTTAGTGTAGATCCTTGCATTGGGTATAATCTCAAAACATTTATACAATTACTTACATAAAACTTCAAAAAATCTCGAAGCTAAAATAAATTTTACAAGCAAATTAATAAAGAATAACGGTCACGTAAAAAAATGTTATAAAATAACATATTTGGCTAATACTCGTAAATAATTAAAAAACTATTTGTAGGTGCCTAAAACACATCTCGTTCTTGGTATTATAAAATCGCTAAACGAACAACGAAATAGCAAAAGCACAATAACTCACAATATAATTCTGCTATTTGCGTTTTATAAAATATTAAAATGTATAAGCAAGATAATTTAGAAAGATTAAGATTTAAAAATTAAAGCTTAACTAATACGTACACATGAGTACATTAGCCCGTGATTGTACAAATATCTTTAGCTAGAAACTAGAAATGTCAAAAGTGCCAAAATAATAACTACTAAACATCAATTTAGAAGCTCTAGCTTGGATGAAAACCAGAAATTGAATTGAATAGAGGTCAGTTCAGATAAGAGCGATAATCGCTATCTTCGCCGCGCCGTCGGCCGGTAGCAGTGTTGACATTGACAAATATGGTAGCAAAATATTGACAAGGACGGTAGCAAAATATTGGACAAGGATGGCAGTATCGCGGGCGCTGCTTGTCGAATGAAAAGGCACGCACGCGACAACGGATATCGCTCATATTTGAATGTCCTGTTTAAGGTTGACCAAATATAGTTTACATATTTTTTTCATGTAAACTTTAAACAATACTGGAAAACTTTATAATCTATCAGAAAATAATCCATTAACTTTTACTGTGGATGTAGCAATGTTCTGTCGCTTATATTTCTGTAATTGTGGAACAAGTAATGAAAGAAGTTAAGCGAAGTTTTTTACTATTCTCTAATAGACCATAAGTTGATCGACATATTTGTATGTGTTATGGACAACTCGATAGACCATACATAAAGTTCTCATACAAAAATAGAAGTGTTTTCTACAGAGGTTTAATAGGCACGGCTGTAAAATCATTCAGTATGTATCTTTGGAACTAACTATATTATTTATTTTAGGCATATTTACTCGTATTTTATACTACACCCATTTTTAATATTGCTCGTGTTTTTATTGACACCATGATTAACATCAAACTGGGTAGGTATTAAATAAAATATTAAAAATAAAATAATAATTATTCACGCAGCAAAAAATTTAAATATTTTGACATACCAATATAATTTACCATTTATTAATTATTTATAAACATAAATTGAACATCCCCTTGTTTTTTTACGTGGTTGAACTATATTTTAATAAGTTATACATATTTTTTACCATTTTGATTGAGATAGTGAGCGTGTGGGTCTAGAAAATGATCCATTCTCAATTAGTAATAATAATACCTCCAAAATGTATGAAACGGCATTAGTTCAAGAACTAAATCCAATTTCATTTTCAGAAATAGTGGTTCAGCATGGACTCTAATAGAAAATGGGCCTTGGCCTGATCACACGAATCATTATCTGTAAGCAAATAGAATACCACCCCAGTATCAACGCCTAGCCGCCATTGCATATAAAAATATATATTCAATATATATTTAATATCTTAAAACTAATATAATATAAAATTTATTATGTTCTGTTTGGGACGCAAGCCTGTGAGTGGTAACGACTAGCTTTATTCAGCATAGTATTAAGCTATATAACTCTAAATTAAAACTTTTTTGACAACTTTGGATATATATTTATTAAAATGATGATTAAAATAGTCTAATAATTATAAATTCAAACAGTACAAGACTTGAATTTATATATTAGACCCAAGCCAAAAGCTGGGTAATTAAAATTAATCATAGATGTTTTATTTTAAACACAACAAAACACATTAAACAAGAAAAACCGTATATTCTCATCCCACGTGTCAAATTGTTGTTGTCAAAAAAAAAACTAAAAATAACTTTTAAAATAACGTATACGCAATAACCAACGTTAAAAAGCATTCAGTCAAATAATACAATAAAAACATTATATAAAACAAACTAAATTCATGATACTTTACTAGTAAAAAATAGTTGCAGTGCGCTAAATTTCTTATGTTAATAGAATTCAGTAATAAAATATACTATGTGCTAAAAGTAAACAGTCAGTAACGTAGATGTTACAATCATTAAAACGCTCGGTTGCTTTTTGCGGCAAAAGCTGCGGAG
The DNA here is from genome assembly GCA_951804965.1 of Horisme vitalbata. Taxonomy (NCBI): domain Eukaryota; kingdom Metazoa; phylum Arthropoda; class Insecta; order Lepidoptera; family Geometridae; genus Horisme; species Horisme vitalbata. The sequence continues at coordinate 8,849,513 of OX638089.1, forward strand.
AACACCTTGCTATTGACGCACACTATTTTTTACATGAAACGTTTGCCACTGCGTCAAACGTAAAAATCAATCTACGGTAATAGCTTTATATGTATTAAAATAGTGCGCGTCATTGCATTGCGTTTTCCACAGCGTTAACCGCAAAAAAAAAACAACCGCGCGCTTAGGAATAGGCCTACGAGGCTAGTGTTCGACCTTTTAGAATTGGAGTCGCGATTGTCTGGGCTTGCAGGCCCATAGGTATATGATTGTAACTTATAAATTCGACTGCTAAAACTCGTATTCTTGTAAACAGCTGTACTATGTAGGTATTAAATCGGCCTACATAGGGTCGTCATATAAACCAGACAGTTTAGCTTACTTAGAAGTGTTAAAATATTCACGGGTCTACATTTTGACATAATGCCTCTTTTACATGCAAAAACAAGAGACTGATGCTAATTTGAAGAGACAAGTTGCCTTGGTACAACAGGCGAAGTGACATAAATTACGGCATTTTACAATCAAGACATGTATTTTAATCATTTGCCCTCACTGTACCAACCCTAGGAACTTCAAACACCTAACGTACTATGCTAACCCTAGGTTTGGCTTAAAACCTTTCAGACGTCTCTTTCGCGCGATATAGACTGAAGAATAAGGGTTCATTATTCAAAAGTCACTCACTCCAACAGCACTGCATCGATACAGCAAGTTAAGTGCTATTCAAGTTAAGCTGGAAACAAAATAGACGCGTCCTTAAGTGAAGCAAGAATATTTTGCTAAGCGCATCAAATTTTGCCCAATGTAAAGGCCAACATTTCAAGATGCGCTTACGACAGCTCTAAGCACATGTAATATGTCGCAAGCGCGACTCCACTCGTGTGTAAATCGCTTCATATGAACAAGCTCTTAAATTCACACTATTTAAACCGTAACTTGATTGGCTAGTTGAGTATCTGTTGTGTCGAAACGGTGCGGTCATGGTGAGTGATATCATGAGCCGAAGTTTAACTTTACGCTTACACTATAAGACTCCGTTCACATGTCAATTACACCACACGTTTTGCAGAATAAATCCTTAGCCAATCTATAATTGCGTATTTTAGGTATACTTTGAAGTATTAGTGTATTTGAGTAGTTTGCATGATGTTTACAATAACATATGAGGCTGCAGATTTTTAAGGCAAATGGTTTTGGTCGGCTAGCTGACTCAGAGGCCTCATTCACAAGCTCAGTTGTACACCGAAATGATAATCACCGCTCCTTAGAAACTTTGACAGTTCTTTGGAGTTTCAACAGATGAAATATCAAAGTTTGCAGAAATAGGTCCGGTGCAGACCATTTCAAGAGATGCCAAGTGCCAACTCGAAGGCAAATGGGTATTGGTTAGCTGATTAGCGTCGTATGACGCCGAAAATCGGGCACCGACTGAATTGAGTAGCGAAACGCGCCGCAAACAGTGTACGAACTGTAAGACGAACGGTCAAAACTATTTGCATAGATATAGATAGATTTGATGTCTGCAGCCTAAACCTAAAATTTACAGAAACGTCAATTTGTACCGGCCAAAAACGTGTGGCGAAAATATCGCAGGAGTCGAGAAAGTTACAGAAACATGAATACAAGTAATACAACCAGTTTCAAGCTAAAACAGTGAACATCGAAAGATATGTTATATCGAAGCGAATACGCTATACACCCGGATTTGATCCAACAACCAAAGCATTCTTATATATTACAAGAATTTTAAAATTCTATACTACAATTTACATTTGAAGTACATCTATACTTTTTTTTCAAATAACATTTGGCATTTCTAGCACACCGTTGAGGCCCAGGCGAGGGCCTTGTTTGTTTTGTGACATACGGAAATCCCTGAAGCTTTAACAAGAACCCCGTCTTCCCATGGCAACACGTTTTTTTTGTCATTAGTGTTTTACATAACTTTACGCATCGCCAAATGTCAGCGGAAGGCGATATTGACGTACAGAATGGATACGTGGTGCCATTAAGAACACAGGGTTAATAATCTAATATATTTAACACTCAATACACTTATTCATAGAGTTGTTTAACACACAGAAAGGCTTCACAACTTTGAATAATTGGCAAACTTTTCAGAGGCGAATTGTCATTTGCTACAACACTCGCCTATCACTAAAGGCTAAAAAATAAATTCCTAAGCTCAGAGACCGACTACTTTATGTCAAAGGGGCATCCTCTTTGCTGCTCAGTAATCGGTCTTTGGGCTGTCTTTGGGCTTTGGAATTTATATTTTATTACCATTAGATACGTGCTAATTTACAGTGGAAAATTTAAATTTTAAATTGCCCTGCCGTTCGCCGATTTGCACTGGAATTACGTGTCACTTGGGCACGAATTCGGTCAGTTTTCGGATGATCTGTCAAAATAGTGACGATCGCGTTACAAATCGATTCTTGAATACGGGGCTTACATACATCTTGAATACAGGGACTGGTCGTGGAAATGGCCATTACTCCTCTACTTACACTAAAGTAGTCAACAAAGCTATTCCGGCAATGTACGCAAACGAAACAATAAATCTTAGCCATTTCATTGTCCCATAAATTCCGAACTTAAGAGTTCGGAATTTATTGTTTTCCCACGTATGAAAAAATAACTGTAAATACTGGTGTAAACATTAAAATACAGGTGTTTCGTTATTGTCATAATGAAGATATTTTTATGTCCTACTATTATCGCGATAGTTATAATTGACAGTGTGGTCTTGAGCTGACTGTAGACTGAAACGGCTAAGATCTTTTGTCTCTGTCTAGAATATTAGCATTAAATGCTCCTTTACTAAATATAGTCAAGCAGAGTTGCTGGCATCATTGCCTATCTAAGTTTAAATGATATAGATGATACATCAACTTAATCAGTTACTAAAACTTGGTCGCCTAAAAGGTATATGAATAAGGTTAAAAATGAAGTTAAACTAGGCTAATAGTTAATTCAGGCAGTACACAGTACACGCATTTTTGCAACAACAGAAATCATTATTTCTATATCGGCGGCCATTTTGCTATCAAAACGAAGAAATTTATGATGGCGCTAAAAATACTAAAGCAAACGAATTACCTAATACCATTCATTTGTAGAGCAAGCCCTTATGTGAATAAATGAACGAATGAACGATATGTGGAGCGAGATCCAAACTAAGCAGAGGATATTAATATCCAGTGATATTCTCGTTCACTGGCACCGAATGACTTAGTCACCGCCTGCTGCACTTCGACGCCTGTAAAGAGACATAATTACATAAGAAATTGCAAAAGTCATCACATCAGCCTATATCAGTCCACTGCTGGACATAGGCCTCCCCTAATAAAGGGGGATATACCCATAATCCCCACGCTGGGCATGCGGGTTGGGGATCGCAGGGCACAGCTTCTCGCACCACCGACGCTGCTGCCCGTCAGTGGCCAGGGGATATAGCTGTGCCGATGTAGGCTGTGCTATGCCGCAATCAGCCGCCGCCAGAGCCCCGTTCGTTGTTTAGCAGGGTGCACCACGTGCAGGTGGGGTTGGCTTGGGTTCCGAAGATCCTGTACACCCCAATTTGCAAATGTCATTGATATTGAAAAAACAAATTAAGCATAAATTATATGAAGAGTTCCAGCCGCCATCTTTTAGACCCAAGCCAACCTCAGCTGCCTGTGACTGTGCTCTTGTCGGCGCAACTGATGCAGCTCCTTCTATCTGCCTCTGCAAAGCAGCCTCATTTACTCCCTTATACGACATACAGCTAAGCTATTTTCACTATAATGTGGTTTCCTTCTACTTTTCCGTGATGTTGGGTAATTCTGTCTGCCTGTGATGCAGCAGCAAAATAGCAAATAGGACACTATTGGCCGGCTGATTGCGGCATAGCACAGCCTAACACTTGCATAGCTAGATCCCTTGACCGTCGACGGGCAGCAAGAAGCTGTACCCAGCGATCCCAAACCCGCATTTCAATAATAATAATAATACAGAAATCTAGTGTGGGGATTATGGGTTTGAATCAGAATTATTTATATTAGAATTTAGGGGAGGCTTTTGACTATCTCACACGCAATTTGACAGTAGGACCTGCAAAGAGCTAAGAGTGGTAACACTTTCTTACCTGTCAGCTTTCATAAGTGCGAGGTGTGCATCTCTCTGCGCTGAGACCTGGACCAACTCCGCCACGGTAGCCGCTTGCTGTTCCGCTGTAGGAAAATGAGGCAAGTTATGGATCATGTTGTTGAGGATTTCAAACTGAGTCCAGTTGAACCACTCGACTAAGGTTAATAACAGCCGTGTGTCGCGCTGGGCGGCAAAAAGAGAGAAGGTTAAGGGCCTCCCAGAATAGAAGAGTCTGGAAGACCAGTAGTCTTACATATAGAGGGTAGCTGGGTTCGGTAAAGGAACGCAAGAAGTTGACGACCTCTGTGGCGCAGTGGGCGAATGTCCGCCTGAGACGCAGAAGGTTGCGGGTTCGATTCCCGCCGCGGGACAAATGTTTACATGTTCTACAGATATTTGTCTCGGGTCTGGGTGCTTTTTATGTATGATATGTATGTATTTAAAAAAAATTATACATGTAATATATCAATCATGTGGTTCCCATAACACAAGATCTGCTTATTTTGGGGCTACATGATCCAGTGTGATAATGTCCAGCATTATTTATTTATTTATTTATTTAAAAGTTTAAATATCAATACAATTAAGGATTCCTAGTTATAGTATGTTTAGTATTTAAATGGTGGATAGGTATCGCGCAAGAGTGCAACGTTACAAAAAGCCGCTTTTGTACCTAGACCTGGATTCCAATCGGCTAAAATATAAAGGCCTGGAGTCCAGGTCGAAGATCATAATTTTCCTACCCTTGTCCCATGCTAGGTGGGGTCACAACATGTTTTTTCTTCCACTCACTTCAATCAGCCGTTAGATCTTGTAGACTCCTTTCATTCTCATATCTTCTTTCACTCACTCCATCCATATTTTCTTCGGTTTCCCTCTATTCGTGCATCTATGCACCTTCATATTCATTACTCTTTTAGTCACATGACTTTCATCCCTCCTCATGACATGCCCATACCATGCCAGTCTACCACTCCTCACCTTGTCTGCCATCGATGCTACAGCCTTCCCCGGCTTCAACTAAAGCCTATATGTTTTTCAGAATAATAGGCTCTTTTATTTAGGAAAATTTGTTATAATCAGTGCGGAAGAGTTGGTATTCAATAAGTTGATGCTCCTACACATAATCAGGTAGCCCTTATTTTTATTTTGTAAATACACACATATCATATATAGAAAACCCGCAAACCCGATACAAATATCTGCAGAACATGCAAAGATTTGTCCCACGGCGGGAATCGAACCCGCAACTTTCTGCGTCCCAGGCGAACCTTCGCCCACTTCGCCACAAAGGTCATCAAGCATCTACGAAATCCTAAGAAAACAAAGGGAGCAATAAACATACATTTACCTTTACAGAATTACTAAGGCTAATTCTAAAGCTATTTATATTTAGAAATATGGATTTTATACCGTACCTAAGAACTTGTTTATTTAGATTGGAAAATCTAACTTACCTGTCTTCGATTTGGCAAAGACTAAACTAATTATTAAGGCTAACTACTTCCTTGTTTCTAATAGTTTACTGATGCATTAGTGATTTTAGGATTTTTAAAACATGGATGATGGTTAAAGAACAAGCATGTCGATGCAACATAAAGCTTTTATGGGATGACAAACGAATATTTGAGCAGAAATTCGAAAGTACGGTAAGTAGTTTTGTTCTGGAAATTTCTTGATGTCGCCCTGCTCTATAAATATTCAGACAAATGTTGAGTATGTACCTATCTGTATCATTTACTTGGAGAGCGTAAACCCTATTGTGAGTGCCCTATTGTATTAAGGCTCGCGTCGGGCTTACTGACAGGCTTGTCAATCAATGTACCTACTTGTATGTTTATTTATTGTGTAGTGTAGAGAGAGTTTGCTCTCAAGGTGATGCAAGTGACGAATCTCGAACAGAGCTGCATCGCATCGTATTCATAAATATCACCGGCCATAAGGGTTCGTTGACATAATCAAGTGAAATTGATTGTTCCTATGGTGAAACGGTAAGCCAACCTCACCTGCACATGCACCCTGGTTACTGACAAACGGGGCTCTGGCAGCCAGCTTGCGGCATTGCCTAGACTAACACCGGCACAGCTTAATCCCCTGGCAGCCAAACGGCAGCAGTGCGAGAAGTTGTGCAATGGGATCCCTAACCCGCATGCCAAGCGTGGCATATCCCCCTTTATTAGAGGAGGCCTATGTCCAGCAGGGGAGAGATATTGGTTGCTGTGGTGTAGTTGGTTTAAGTATGGAGTGTGTAGTGTAGTCACCAGAGAGAGGTCGCGCTAGTCTTCTCTCGAGGCGATGCAGACGTCGCGCGGGCTCGTCGAGCGGTTCGTCTCTCGCTCGCCGTTGAGCTACCAGCCGCGCCCAGCGCGCCTCGAACCAGAGCTGCATGGCGTCTCGCTCCTCAGTGTCACCGGTCGCGCGGGCTTGTTAGTCAATGGTGTTTATGAATGGGTGAAGATGATTATGCTAATGTACAAGGCTCACGTTCTCGAACTGAACTCATTCTGAATCAGTACGCATATCCAGCTACTCAATGAAATCCGTCAGAAATCTATGATTCAGTTAGTAAACAGATTTGACCATAGATGGCTTGCGCACGATCGATACATAGAATTACATAACGTCTGCAGTGTAGACAAAAAAACACATGCTCAGCATTATAGCAACTAACTGTATCGCTTATTTTTTTACTATACGAATTATTTTACTGAGTGATTTTTTACAAATGCGAACCTTGGTTCAGTCGATTCAGAATTAATTTAGGTCTAAAATGCGAGCCTTACAGTACCAGTCCGTATAAACACATATAAAAATAATCTAAGGTTAACACATGTTTTTTTATATTATTTATAAATATTTGACTAACGCCCAATGGTTATATACGAGCTGGTACGTTACTAAGCAACAGATTACAGAATTTGATCGGTTGCTTTGCTACATAAAGTGCAGGACAAACAAATCAAAGCGCACAAATTAATAAATGCAAAAATGTAAACTCTTTAGTTCTTGGAACTAGCCAATAGTATCGAGTGCTGTCATACATTTTAGATTCTATTGGTTAATTATGAGTATGTTTTGTGAGGCCGAAACTGTTAGAAGGAGATGGACTTGTTTCTCGGAGTATTGCCATCTGATTTACTATAACGAAACTATAGGAAAATGAATTTTATGATAACGGGAATATTTATTCTTGAAATCTAATGAATCAGATTTCGACTTACCGATGTAGGAGGTTTATGACAGAACAGATATCCTTTCGAAAATATCACTGACCTTTCTACGTCAAACAAAAAAGTGATGACAAAAAGTGAAGTACATTACAAAAGTGGCATAAGTTTCTTCCAGTGTCAATATATTTGGGCTCATAATCGGCACTAAGACAGAATAGGGTGTCACTACACTTCGTCCTCACTTTTATTCGGTCCCTTCTAAGTAAAGGCATATTTAGACATGAGCGATAATTGCTTACTATATTGCTAATTGCGTGAAGTTTTGATAAGAAATCGCGGGAAAATCAGTACTGCACATGATGGCTGAATAGCTAATATCTAAGGTCTTGAAGGATAAATCATGTTATACCGTGCCGGGGCTGAGACGTGGTATGTTTATGTGAACCGGGAAAAAGATCACGCGGTAGATCCCCAACTAGATAGACTGACTGGCTGCCAACAGAAGCCGCTTGAGGCAAACAGTCTAGCTTTATCACGAAGACAACGCATAGTGATGACGATCTTCAGTAATAAAGTTATCGATCACTGAGAGAGAGTGAAATTACATCACTCCATGCCACGGGGTACGCCCATACTAAAGTAGCACGGCCCAGCCCTGGTAAGGCTTAACATGAACCATGCAGCAACCGTTGACAACCGATAATGCGTAATTTTTTCGAAATGAACTGAATTTGTGGGTATCTCACAGAAAAATTAAGCGTTATCATTGACCAAATGTTGTAGGAATGCACTTAGTTTTCTTGAATACTTGAAGATGGAACGAGCACATGTCCTATCTAATACTAAGTGGTAACCATTACCATTAGCAAAGTATTGCATCGTAGGTCACGCAAGTTTGGAAAGACCCTGCGATGCAAAGCTCTGCGTCCTCAAGGCATGGATGATAAGCCTCATGTTCCTGTAATTTCAAGCTTGGTCTTACCGGGTAGTCTTGAAGAGTGGGGCCTCGGCTTGGCAGGGGGGGAGTAACAAGCCGGGGGAGGGGGAACAGGCGGCGCTTGTTGCAACGCACCCGTAGATTTGTGAGCGTTACTTATAGTCCGTGGAGCATCTTCCTGGAACACACATCCCATTATAGTTTGCGATTGACACTATAACGCCATACAGGTTGTAGTAAGACCACGATTATGAAGGCATGCAACACATAACAGTCCCAATGAGAACATAGTCTCAGTATTCCCAAGCATTTACGTAAAGTTCTGTTAATTTGTTCAGGAGTAATCTGAATAAACAGAAATTTAGTTAACCGGTTTCGATCAGAATTAAATTATAATCTGAATTTAAGATTTGAGATTTATCAAGATTCGAAAATATCGGTGCGAAACAAGAGAGGGTCGAATCAGATATTGCCCAAGCGTCCCGTTGGAGTAGTCTTATTACATCCTGTATGGCTTTATCCCCGTTCACACATAAGACGTATTTGACAACAAACCCATTTTCAAGGAGAACAAAAGAAGATCCTGTTCTTTGTTGGTTATTTATTACTACGCTTAGAATACACAGATCCGTGTATTAGACTGTGTGTGTAGAGTACGCTTTATGGTTAACGGCATACATATTTTGTAAAACCTCAGCCAAATAAGTGCGAATCAGCAGTATTTTTTAGGAACATTATCATTAAAACTGTACAATCAAATTTGTTGGGATTAATACTGCATAATACTGTATTGGTGGACTTATTATATAAGTCAAACATTCATTCACTTAGTGCTGCGTAAGAATCTTTAAAATTAGGTTTTACTCTTTATTTAAATTATAGCAAGTCAATGGCCAGAAATATTTTAAATTCAATAGAGTGTAATTTAGAAAGTATTGAAAGTTGATAGGCTAACAGGCATTAAAGCTTAAGAAATAATAACTAGCATACAAAAGCGACACATTCTAGCTTTGATAGGCATATTCAGATAGGAGCTATAATCGCTACCGCCGCGGCGGCGTCGGCCGCTTAGTGTGGATAAGGATGGAAGTATCGCGGGCATCCTAATGAAACGGCATAATGTGTACTGCCGAGCGATGGTAGCTATCGCCCATATCTGAGTAAGCCTTAAGACTGTATACACTACACTTCAGAATATAAAGAACGTTTCCATTTTTCGTTTCTTCTTTGTCTATGTATACGGGCCTTAGGTACACCCCGGAAGAAAAAATAATTTACAGTTGCTATTGCAATTCGTTCTTCATTCAGATTACGTCAACGATTGATTATTTATTGAGATAATAAAACGTAAGCATAAGCTTAAAATTTATCCTGAATTCCTAAGAATGGTAGTGACAGATACATAGCAAACAAAAGTTTCAGTGGCTTGAGTGTTAAAAACATACTACAAAATTTGAACAAATCTCCATAAAAAAATATAGCTAACGCGAACCTTGTAGAAAGGTATGTTTTTCATACACAAGCCACTGGTCTGTGGCAAAAGACCACAGGTATGAGCGATACTCGCTTTTGAATAGAATAGAATAAAATAATTATTTATTTGCAACAACAACAATAACAATGATTCCCGCTGTGGGACAAATGTTTGCATGTTCTGCAGATATTTGTCTCAGGTCTGGGTGTTTTCTATGTATGATATATACGTATTTACAAAATAATCAATCATGTTGTTCCCATAATACAAGCTCTGCTTAGTTTGGGGCTACATGATGCTGTGTGATAACGTCCAGCATTATTTATTGATTTTTATAGGTAGGTTTTGCTCTCGGTAACTAAGTGTTGACAAGAATAGAAGTATCGCGGGCGCCACCTATCTGAATGAATCGGCATAATATGAATACCGCGCGCGATGGCGGATATCGCTCATATCTGGTTGTGCCTTTAAGTAAAGTCTCTTGGCATTCGACAATTTAATTTATTCTGTCCCTCAATTCTACCTCAAGCAGTCCTCAAAAGCAGTATATTTATAAATTTTATACAATAGCAACAATAAATTATTTAGATTGAACGTAGCATGCGCATTCCTCGGATCGCCAAAACGAATCATGAGTGTTGTCACGAGGTCGATAACAGACCAACGGATGTTCAATATTCAAGGCGGAGTAGGTTACAGTGACAGTATGGTAGGAAGATGGTGGTTTTGGATATTTGATTTATACTATTAGTATGTCCCAATTATGTAAGCGAGTGTAGATTTTCAGATACGCTTATATTTTAACCTTGAAAATCTATAGTGTAAGTAAAGGGACGCAATATTTTACAAATACATTATATTTAAGACAATCTATATATGTCTACGGCACTTATTAAAGTAGGCATATGTCCAGCAGTGGAATCAAATACTGCATAGAAAATATAGAAAGTCTGGTTGAGATGCAATACTTTTTAGGGAAAGATTTAAATGAAATATCCAAAATCCACAAATAGCTGAAACAATCGACAAGCGAGCGCAATCGCGTCATGACAGAGCGAGACAACGTACAAACATGAGCGGTGCGACAGATACAGCTACATCATGCGACTCACGACACAGTATCTATTGCTTTGCTTACGTGTGACGACAGGTTCGGTTCCGAGGCCCACTGAAAATTATACTCGTGTTACTGAGGGTGTCCTAATATACAAGATAATTCAAATTTAATCCACATGCCATTTTAAATCCAATCATGGACACCCTAAACTAATATTAACCATCCCCGTTTCGCTACTTTTATACAATATTCACAATTTGCAATGAATGTTTCAATGTTCTATGTATGATGCATGAAGTGCACTGAATATCATTTCCAGTTAGAAACACATTGCAGATGAGTTTACGAGTCTTTACTTATAAACAGTGAACCATGAATAGTTCCGAATCGGTGAATCTCTCGACATAAAAGAATCCGGAATGATAATTTCATGGTTACAACGTTTATCAGTACTAATTGTGACCAAAGTGCCATTACACAATTTGCACATTCGCTAAAATTATAAACTAATAAAACATACCTTATGTCGAGGCCCGAGATGTCGATTGAGGTAGTTGGAAATGCTCTTCATAATGCTGTTCCTTCGCCTCTCCCTCGCTAATTCAGGGTCTGAAAAGGAGGGGGTGACCGGCATGGGGAGTAAAGGGGGTGCGGGTCGCGGAGGAGGTGCAGGGGGGTCGGGCAGCACAGGGGGTGGTGGAACCGGGGGTGGGGCGACGGAAGAGGGGGAGATTCGCGTCCGCCGAGTATTTTTCCTCGGCACGCGTGGCCCGCTACCGAGCCTCTCCAAAACCAGCCGCCTGACCACCTCGGTCTGTTCGTCTCTCTCGCGTTTGATCTCCTGCACCTTCTCCGTAGTATCTCGAGGCGGGATCGGACTGATAGGCGAGACGGAGCCCGAGCTTAGAGTCACTGAGACGGATAGCTCGAAGCTGCGGGTCGGCGAATCGGTACTTCGAGATGTTGATCGATTGAAGGTCTCGCTCGCGGATCGGCATATAGCCGGCGAGTAGAGCCGGATCGAGCTAGCGCCCGAAGCCGACGCTAACGCCGAAGGGGGGAGAGATACGTTCGAGAATATACTGTTCGTTTTGCTCGTAGGTGTGTCGGGTACCAGCGGCGGTGAGATGTCGTCGAAGGATTCCGACTCCGTCGTCGTTTTGTTCGTGAAAGCGTGCGACGGAGGCGACACTTCTGTAATACTCAACGACTCGATGCTCGGCTCGAGTCCGTTCAGATCGAGCTTGCTATCCGACGTCACATCGGTTATCCTATCATCGCTGAGTTTGCTATTAGTGATATTGTCGCTGGTTTTATCGGATATTTTGGTATCGCTGGAAGATTTACTATCGCTTCCGTTTTCTTGTTTTCCTTGTGCTTGTTTATCTTTATCGTCTCTATCCGTGTACTGTTGCTCTATCTCTTTCGGGATGGTGTGCACTATTTCTGTATGTGACAGTTCCTGACTGCAGGGCCTCATTACGGTTTCGGAGAAGCTTCGTTCTATAAAGTTCATGGATCGATCGTTTCCGGGGGAGTATTCGAATTCGTCATCGACTAGTTCCATGTACCCTTCGTTGCGGGGGGTGGAGGGGGTCGCTAGAGAAGGGTCTGGCTCGCCTTCGTCCGCGAACTCGAAGTGTTCGAGAGCGTTCGAGAAGACAATCGGCTCAGGGCTCGTTCGGCCGCACACATGCGACGCGACCGCAGCTATGTTCTTCGCGTCGTGTATCAACTTAGGGCCGCTTAGTGTGCGCGGGTTCTTACTGCGCTTTCTTTCCTCTTTTTCGAATCCGCATTCATCGAGAGCGCCCTCCGCCGCCCAGTCAGACAGCTCTGTTTCTGTCAACGCTAGAGTTGTCGCGTCCCGTCCGGATTCCGAGGATTCTGACTCGGCCGCGACCACAGTGGGTCCGGTCGCGGTGGCGGTTCCAGACGCTTTCTCATTATCTTCGCTCACTATCATCAGACTGTCGAGTTGGATCAACTCGCCGCCTTCATCGTGAACTTCAACCCTTGGCACTGATTTGGGAGCGGTCTCCGTGTGCGACGAATCCTCCGATAATGAATCAGAGTCCAGCTCTGGACTTCTTTCATCTTTCTTCTCCTCGGAGATAGGTTCGGACTTTTCTGAAATGTATCCTTTTAGTATCGACGAGTCCGCTTTGGTGAGTAGGTCGACGGGCGCATCGGTCATGAGGTTTTTGATTATATCTGGCATCGGGGGTTTTTTGATTTGAGTGAGCTGGCAGGCGACTATCGGCTGTGGTGCAGGGTTGAGCATCTTCTGGAACTCGGTTATGTTCGAGCGTACGGCTTCGAATTTGGTGTCGATTTGTGATGTGGAGTCTGATTTTCGTACTGCTGGTGGGGAGGGTTCGCCGAGGAGGTATCTCCGCTTGAGTTCGAGGGCTCGTTTCGTTGCGAGTCCGCCGGCGGATCGCGCGCGACTGAGGGGATATTCCGTGGGGTGTGGTGGCGGGGCGGGGGGCGGGGCCTCCGTGACGAGAATGGCCGGCGGAGAAGGAGCGGGTGCAACCTCCTCGCGCGCAAACTCGCTGTCCGTAGACACTTCTGTCGCTGACGATATCTCCGACTCGCTCGATGAACTCTCCTCTTCCGACTCCACCTGTACATACTCACTTTGATTATCTAAAGGTTATAGTGTTCACCAGAAGGCGCTAGTTTGATGAAGCTGCGATTTGATCATGGTGGCCTAATGGGATGTACCCCGACTTCCAATATGAAGCTCGTGGGATCAAATCTCGGAAGTGCACAAATTAAATTTTGTTTACAAAACATTTTTGTGCGCACCATTTAGTCAAAACGGTGAAGATAAGCATCATGAAGAAACCTTCAACGCATTTTGACCAAGTGTTTCTTGTGGGTATAGTATTGCCTGTACGACATATAAGCGCCACCTAGTGAATATTCAATGGGAACTATTTCTTCAAAAACAAAATTATTACTTTACGTGCAAACTGCAGAGTAAGTTTAAGGAAAATTAAAGCCACAACCAAGAAATTCTTTAAAAGGCTTAAAAAACTGCAATTTTAACTCAAAGGATTATATATATTAAATTCGTAATAATAAACTATTATAGGGAAGTGCGCTCAAGACCTTTTGAATCCACACTAACTCACCGCCCGAAATAAATAGCATATGACGTCACTATAAGAACTATATAAAAATAAATATATAAAGAATTGTGAATAAAATCAATACAAGATGTTGGCAGGAACAGGGTTATGTTATGTAACGCACAAACAACAAAAATAAGTAATATATTAATGAATATACACTTACAGGCCTATTGGTAAAACACTATCTACACGGGACTGAATTACTAAAAATATAAACAACTTTTGTTCTATGACTCTTTACAAACCATCATCGGCATCATCATCAAACTATACCAGCCCACTGATGTAAATATGCCTCCCCTAATGAGCGCCGTGTCTTCAGCTTGACGCTTCAGCTTCTACCAAAACAATACATTTACCAAAAAAATACTTTCAAGGTTTTGTTTTGTTTGTTTGTTTTTTTAAGTTTGTCGATTTTTCCGCCCCTGCTTTTGGCACTAGACCACACTAGTCACAGCAATTTGTTTATCAAACCGGCGCTTACTTTCGCGTTTACTACGCGTAGCGTTCGTTACATTTTGAGAGTTAAAACTAAATATTTTCATTTTATACTAGACTAGCGGCCCGTCCCGGCTTCGCTAGGGTTAGGGCACTTTTTTAAAACCTTGGGTCAAGTTACTTAAGTTTTAGTAAAGATCCCTAATCTTTTTTAGCAATAAATATAGCCTATGTTACTCAGGGTGAATGTAGCTTTCGAATGGTGAAAGACTTTTTAAGTTTATTCATTACAAACATACACACACACAAAAATAAAAAAAATCCTCTTGATAATATTAGTGTAGAAGTGTAGATGACCCAACAGTTATCTTATAACAACGTTATCTTGTCAAAACTAGAGTTCATTCAAAAATCCAAAAAAAACACTGCATTCTTCTGCTACTACCTTAATGATTTGATTTTTTCATCCTCCCAGTTACAGATCAAGGCGAACAAAACATAAAATAAAAGTATTCAATTTAGTCGAACAGTTTTCGCTTAGTTTTTGCGAGATACAAGCTTGAAAGTCTGATGAATTATTTAGTCAAAGAACAAAACTGCTTGTTTACGATGCTAGGTAACATAGTCCTGAGAGATTTCAGAGTTTTCCCAATAACCCTATAAATAAGTAAGTATAAGTACACATGAATACAAATAAAGGCTTAATTGTTATACTCATTAAAAGCTGTGTATGATATATAAAAACAATCAAAATGATTCTAATATTGAATAAATAAAAATTGGCCAACACTAAATGCATATTGAAATTGTTGTTTATAGGCGGTATATAAAATATCCGCCAGAGAAGAGTCAATCGGTCGAGTTGCCTCTTTGCTGGGGGAAGAGACAATTCGGAGACGTATAACCTCTTTGCTGGGGGATATATCCCGAGACTTGTCTACAGATACATCTCGATATCTCTCATGGCTCTCGTTTTAGGCTGACTTTGAAAGTGTTCCACTCGCAGGCCTTGACAGAGAAGGTAGACGAAATATACCGTGAACAGATGCAAGGAGATTTACACATATGCAATATAGCGAGATCTGACACATTGCATGGCTTAGATAATTTATAAATGCACTTAGAATTGGCCTAAACTATAAAAATAAAACAAAGAGGCGCCATCAACTATTTCAGTGACATACTGTTTCATTTTCAATCGCCGATAACCACGCTCCCAGCTGCTATTGCTAGAAAAGTGTTAAAACACCCAATTTCATCTCAAAATAAATTGTAATAGGACTCGCACGGACCCGTGTAAAAAGTAGTCATGTGTTTTCAAGGGATGATTCTCATTAAACCGGGGCGTGCCGTGTACGTGAATACGATTTCTATACGAATAACGATCTGAAACGTTACGTATATTTTGTAGAAGTATGTTTGGTACACATCTACGTCTTTAGGCTTTTTGCTAGGGTTACAAATGAAACAGTATGTCGAAAGAGACGGAAGTTAGTGTGGGCAAACAACACTCTTACCGTCACCCGACCGCCGCCCCTGGGTTTAAGTATCAAGTAATGGTTACGATGGTGCTATGTTGGACGGTTCATAAGTCCTTTTCGGCGAGGCTTGCCGATAGATGGCGTTGAAAAGAATTAGGTTTTTGTTTTTTCTTGGCCGTTATAATGGCGTTTTGAAAACGAGGACTTTCTCTAATAGGCCGTAACCGATGACTTGTTGTCACAAATTTAGAGATGTCACCAACATTATCATTATGGATAGCAAGTCTCAACTTTTCATGGACGTCATACCATGGAAATTATAAGATCATATTGCGCAATATTCCTTTTTGATTACAAAGTTAGCGCTCGTTCTATGAGTTTTGTTTGTTTTAACCAATACAACAGGTTTTTTTCTAGCGCTGCAACTGTAATTATATAGGTAAGTACTTTTATATTTTTTGGTTGGACACCTAAATAGTAAACTAAAATTGGTACGACTTTTGACTGAAAACTAACATGTTGTTAAGAAGGAATCTGCTCCTGTTTTTGGGAAAAAAATATCGTACAAACGTATCAAATAATGCTTAAAAACCGGTCTCCTTTCAATGCTCGATAGCGGCGAATGCTCGATAGTTGTCAAAATCGGTATTGCCTCAAACATTGAGCAATTTTTCTCAAAACTTAAGAGCAACAGCGTCCGCGCTTGATTGAAACTAGCGGCCATTTTATTTCATAAAGTTTAGAGCAACAGCGTCTGAGCTCAAGTGACACTAGCGGCCATTTTATCTCATAAAGTTTAGAGCAACAGCTCCACGCTCGATTAAAACTAGCGGCCATTTTATCTCATAAAGTTTAGAGCAACAGCTCCGGGCTCGTTTAAAACTAGCGGCCATTTTATCTCATGAAGTTTAGAGCAACAGCGTTTGCGTCTGAGTCAAACTAGCGGGCATTTTATCTCAAAAAGTTAGTGTCCGCGAATGATGAATTAATACATTAGAAACGGAATGGGTGGGGGCGGCTGATCGGCGGCGTCCGGCGCACCTCCCCACGACAGTTGTCGCGCGTAGTCGCGCGTGGTGACGCGTGGCGACGCGTCACGCGATGGCGCAGCGCGGTACCTCGCTGCTGTAAGTCGGCGGACGCGCGTCGGCGGGAACCTCGCGGCGACGTGCCTCGCGAGCCGCGCGCATTCGCGAACACGACTCGTTGCCGGACGATTCCGCACCTGCAATCACAGTTCCACATCTATAACACAACAACACAATGGCATGTGATGAGAAGGGATGAAAACCATGTGACTAAACGAGTGACTATGAATATGACTGGATGTACGAGTAGAGAGAGGCCGAAAAGATGGATGGATTGTGTGAAAGAGGATATGAGTATGAAAGGAGTCAATACAGAGTTGACGGCTGATAGGGAGTGAATGGAGAAAGAAAACATGCTGTGTCAACCCCACCTAGAGTAGGAAAGGGCAAATAAATTATTAATACAACGAGGTGAGTTTAAATTCGTATGTTATACCGAAAGGGGTTAATTCCACTACTAAACAAGGTCAAAACAACATTTGAAAAGACTTCGATTATTTTTTTGTTTTTTGATTAAAGAAACTGTTTGTAAAGTTACGCTATAATTTTACTACTCAAGCCAGTGATCACTCACCGGCATTCGATCACTCCCAGTCAACCAACCACTCACCGTCAACCGATCACCCACCGCCAACCGATCACTCGCCGTCAACCGATCATTCGCCGTCAACCGATCACTCGCCGTCAACCGATCAATCGCCGTCAACCGATCACTCACCGTCAACCGATCACTCACCGTCAAACGATCACTCACCGTCGTCCGAGTACTCGTCGTATCCGAACGAGTCGTCGCTAAAGTACATCTCGTGGCGCGGTGGCGCCGGGCCGGCAGGCGCGGGCGAAGCCAACTCTTCGTTCTCGCTGTCGCCAGCGTCGGTGTATTCCTCCGAGCTCGACTCTTCACCGTCACTGCCGATCGCATTCGGATTAAATAAAGCTGACCTCAGATAATTTATAGACTCAGGCCCAGATAATATCTCAGGCGTGACTTTGCGGAAATCCTACAAGGCATAATAGTACCAGTAATAGTACCAATTCCACTGTATTTGTCTGTGTTGTTTCTCCAAGCTAATTACAGGTTAACGCGTTTAGTTTTTATTTCGTGAAAGAGTAGGTTGGTGGTTGCAGTTATTAATAGCTTGCTTGTTCTATCTGATTTGCATGTGAATCTGTGGTCGGGAGAGCGGTGCACACGTAAGCCTATTGTGGAGCTCGACAGAAAAAGTTAGGAGAATTTGTACAAAAAATTTTGCCTTGTAGAATCTTAAAGCTGACCTCGTTGGCGAAAATCCGCGTATCTATGTACGGCGCCTTGGTCGAACGCGCCATTACAGCAAACATGGAACGCGCGCCAAATTTTTGAAGTGGAGACAAGAAGCGTTGCTTTTGGTATGACGCGTTTCAACGTTCAAATTGGCGCGCTCGCCAACTGGTAGAAGTAGCGGCACGGAAGTCTAGCGCTGACCGTTATTGAACAGAACTCAAAAGTAAGGTATCATATGAGAGCTAGAGTCGAGAGAGAGCGAGAGACCCATACATGCGCAAAAGTCGTTCACCGCTAGACTTACGTGTCGCGTCCTATAACCATTGCGCGTTCATTGGAACGCGAATTCGATACTAGTAGTACACTCGATACAAGTAGTATCCTAATATAATCCAAGTGAAGGTTTGTGAATTGATTTTTTTTTACTTCACGCACAAACTACAGAACACTACACTAGAGTTTTATCAAATGTTAACAAGATAAAAATCAAAGCTCAGGGTCACTTTACGATCACCTGCGAATTCGGGTCAATAAAATCTTATGGTTACAAATTTTACACAATGATATAGTAGCGTTAAACTCTCGCTGCAAACTCTGTCACTAATTATCGGGATGAGACAGCAATATTACTCTCTCTTTCCCACTTAGGGAGAACGTTTTGTTTAAGTGCAGAGATGTGTATTACTGCAGTCGATAATAATTATCGATACATTTATATTTATTTTGTTACTTTGTTATTAGTTTTTAAAATCTTTTTTATATAAATTGATTAGTTTTATTTGTAAGGTGTTTACCTAATACCTAATACCTAATTAACCACACAGGTAGCCACACCACACCAACCACAGGTAGTACAAAATGATCGCTCCGACCGCAGGTATGACTCAACGAGAGCGCTTGTACTGCTCGCACTACTTCGCGAGCTACTTTCCCGATTTACTGGCATGTTTATCCCCAGCCTAAATGTAAGTTATACAATAAAGAACTTTTTGCAGTCGGTTGAAAAGAAAAATGATTTGAATTACACAATATTATTTGTTCACAATGTTATTAACATAAATAAGAAGTCCTAACTTACTGTGACTAATGTTAATTTTTTTGGACGAATCAAATTATTGAAGTCTCCACTCTCAGTTCTTTGAACTTTAGGTGCTTTAGGCCGCCTAATTCCAATCACTGTTTGTACGGTTCCACCATACATTTTGGTTATTTGCGCGCGCTGCGATTTACGTTGTATCGCACGCGCTGCATCTTTAAACTCTTTGACGTAATCAAATAATTTAGAGCATTTAACATTCAGAACGTGACCTACTCGCGCCAGAAACACTACCAAGGAAAGATTTGCCACCTTATCATGAACCTGGTGATTTACGTCATCATATCATTAGCCCATAGCAGTCCACTGCTGGACATAGGCCTCCTCTAATGAGCGCCATTGCGCCCTGTCCTGAGCTCGACGCATCCAGCTTCTACCAGCAGCCTTACGCAAATCGTCACCCCACATGGCCGGAGGGCGTCCTACACTACTGGTATTATGGCTCAATAATAATAATTTAATTATTGGCTCAATATTAACTAACTGGCAAAAACGTAATACGTTGGTGCCGTGTAAGTGGAAAACTATCAACCTCACTAGCATATTTACATGTACAAGTCAGAGGGTGGAAACAAACAACCCTTAGGCCTTACACTGTTTATGACTGATAAGTTGCAGGGAGAAAATAATCCTACTTACTTGCTGAGCCAACCCCTTTTTCGGCGTATGGCATGTAGTGAATCAGTAATTCCTTTGTTATGATAAGGTTAAGTGGGTACTTAGCAGCTTTATATTTGGCATGTTATTTTTTAGTTCAGTACCTACATAGTAATGTGTTCCGAAATAAATGTTTTCATCTATCTATCTATCTACTTTAGCTTACCTCAGTCCGCCGGCACCCGAAGTCTCTGACGCGAGGAAGTTTCTATCAGTCCATTCGTCTTCGTCGATCTCCCTCGCCCCGCCGTCGCTGAGCTCGATGCTGATCCGTTCAGGCGTGGGGACGGCTGATGGTAAGTCCGGCACATTTCCCGTGACGACTGCGTCAGGCACGTTCACGCCCGAGTGACGTAAGCATACCAGCCGGCTACCGTACCGCTCCATTGTGTAGTTCCTGAGAAAGTATTCAATATTTATTGCAATCATATTACATATGTAGGTACATTAAACAAAAAAATAAGTCAGATGTTAAGAATAGGTTGAGAATCAATACATAATATGTACCCAGTTTGGGTGTCCACAACTGAGTAGGAGCAGACCGATATTTTAAATAGCTACTAACATTATATACTTTGCACATTACTGATTGTCGTTATTATTAGTTGATTCATTTAGGAATTCGTCTAGAGAATAATATATTTTATTTAATAGCATGTCCTTCAAATTATTTTCAAAAATGTTATTCTCTTCTTGGGCTTTAAGTTTTTCTGGTAATTTATTGTAAATTTTTACAGCCATCGAATTTGGACTCGAGCTATGTATATTTAATTTGGACGTAGGTATAACAAGGTTATATTTATACCTACGTATAAAGCGACGAGGTTGGTCAATATTTTTTTGAAAAAAGTTATACTTTAGAATTTCTAACGAACTGTCTCTTCCGCAGATCGTCACTCCACCTGTCCGGAGTAGGGAGTCCTATACTACGTTTACCGTGCGTTTCCACTCAAAAAGATCTACAAACGGCTGCTGGTAGAAGCTAGATGCTTCGAGCTCAGGACAGGTTGCAATGGCGCTTATTAGGGGAGGCCTATGTTCAGCAGTGGCCTGCTATATTTATTATATTTATTTATTCATACAATTATAACACAGCATTACAGTATAATACCAAGCAAGGCGCTATGATATACAAAACAAAAAAATAACAAAAAACCTTAAAAAAATAAACCGACTTCAAATAAATCACTTCTTACTTCATGCCCTAAAGAATTTTGAAAATCGGTTCTCGATTGACGGAGATATTGGTGATCATAGGGCGAAAATTACAAGTGAGGATGAGGTTTTTTGAGTTTTCCGGGAATAGTACCAATCCCTCAGGAATAAAATTTATATGGGACTACCTGTGAAGTATTCAAACAAAAAAAGATTTTTTTAAATCAGTCTACAATTGACGGAGTTAGAACATACATAAAAAAGGTTCCAACGAATTCAGAACCTCCTCCTTTTTGAAGTCGGTTAATGAACATAAAACATGCATAAAAATTATGAAAGCAAATATACAAATATTAACAGATTATACTATTCCTTACACTATCAATCCTCTCACAAAACTTCATCCATACTTCGCACACTTCAGTCCATCGGTCAGCAAACAGATCACTTTATGGTGCTGATGCCAGAAGCCCATTTAATAATTTTAGGGCCCGAACGAGAGGAGAATTGCTGTGCGCCGGTCTAAAACATCACGGCAAGACCTGGTTTGCCTCTTCAGCGGATAAGAGAATGCCTATCAGAAAAATCAACCCCCCGCCGTATACTTGCACCGAATGCGCCCGACCTGTGCACTCCCATATAGGGCAATACAGTCCTTAAAAAAAAGTATCCAAAACCACGGACACTTATCGTCTGGAATCCTAGACAGAGAAAGCTATAGACGACGAGATAATTCATCTCATTCTTTCAAGAAAGAGAACTACTTATGCGTGCTTCATGCAAATAAGGGAGACCGCACTATAGATTTGCTGTCCCTTATCGCGTGCCGGTTTTTTCGTTGTTTAGCGCAACATTGCGCTAAACAAACTTTGGCAGCTAGCAGCAGTTTCGGAAGATTTTGTGAAAAACTTGCTTGAAACTAAATTATTACCTGGAAAAATTATGTTTCATCTATTGTAAATCAATAATAACAAATGAATGTTATGGATTTCTCTATCAAAATGGATCGGTGTAGTGTATTTTGGTGCAAAAGTGGCAGTGATCAAAACATTCCGGATTTGTCTTTTCAAGCGTAATTATCGTACTTTTGACGAGGTATTTATTCAAAAATGGATTATTAACTAGACTTTTACAATAAATAACAACATTTAGAGCAGAAATCTGTAAGAAAATAAGCCAAAAAGTGAAATTCAATTTTGTTTTGTATAGTTTGGTGTTGCCGGCATTTGAAATGAATTTTGCCCACTGCACATTAATTTTTGGCTCAACTTTCATTTATTTGTAGTGAGCTAGGCGGCTGGAACTTTTGTCACAGATAGGTCTATATCTAGGAAGCCTAAATCTAAAATGGCGTAGTGCGGAACCAAATAGTTTTTGAGATATGATTATTTGAAAATTCATCTTCTTATTTATTACTTATTATATTATTACTTATTTATGGCCTCTGTGGTATTTTTTGGTGATTCGACATTGACAATGATATTTCTCGTTGTTAATGTAATACGTTGAATAGACAGTCGGTTATTAGATTTTTTACAACCACCTGGAAATCCTTCTCGCAGCAGTAGGTTCTAGGACACCCCAACTTGAGTAGCAATATCACAGAACTGACGCAGATCACCCCATGCCACGTAGTCTTGTGGTCCCTATGCGTAGATTGGATATAAAAAATGTGGAACCAGAAATTCCCGTGGAAGATCCTGAGTGGAGCTAGCCCGCGAGGACGAGTGGACGAAGCGACACTCAGGGCCGACGAGGTCAAATACCCGAATCAAATATCCATTTTTATGATTTGAAACTGTTTTTAAACTGATCATAGGTCATAGGTCCGTAGTAGTCCGGTAGTGTGTTTTGGCGTATATTGTTTAATTTTTTTTCTCTCGTTAACCTCAAAACGTAATTCATTTTTTCTCGGAAACTGTGTGAGTTTCCCCCTTTTAGAGGGAGGGTCCTCACTCCCTCCCTGCCCTTCCCCACCCCATAAGCTATAAGCTATAAGCATATAAAGAAAAGTCGTTTCATTTTTTATTAGAACTTTAAATAATATAATTTCTTTGGTTCATTATTATTTGCATAGCCCAGTTTAAAGATGACGTTTTAATTTCAGGATAAAAAACCAAAGGCCACGTAATTTAATGGATGGTAACTGAAAATACACCTTTATGTCTCCAGTTATGTGAATCTTCCACAGTATGTATAAAAATCTTTAATCTTTAATCTATTTTGATACTGATTTTATCGTTTAAAAGCCATGTGCTATATTTGGTCAACCTTGACAAACCGAAGTTTTAATGAATGTATAGGAAAAAAGACCACGAAAACCAAAGAATTCATTATTTTTATATATGTTGTGCTATTAAATGTTAGGTTATTGTTATTATTATTATTATCATACCTACAATGATAGAATTCGTTCATTTTTGTTTTGGTTTAGAACCGTTTTTTTTATTTCAGACTAGAGAACCAGAGGCTACGTTAAATCAACGGATCATTCAGATTTAAAACGGATTCGGGATTCGTCAGTCACAACTGACAGCATTTTTTGACAATACACCTATATGCCCCCAATTATTTAAATCTGCCACAGTAAGTAAGTATCAAAAAGCCTAAGCTATATTTTATCAAAACCGGGTAAGTGAAACCCAAGATACTGCTTGCCTTCTCCGAAGTACCCGCAAATTAAATTAGCTAGTTGTGGGTTCAATTCCCACTGCGGGGCAAATGTTGCATGTTCTGTTTGGGGCTACATGATGTTGTGTGATTACGTCCCGCATCATTTATTTATTTATTTATTTACAATGGACTTTGACTGACAGGAAAGACATACTTTAATGTTAGCTCCATTTTTCAAAAAGTTTTCACTAAGATTTTTTACTAGCTTCTGCCCGCGGCTTCTCACACAGCTGGTGTAGCTCTACATAATGTGCAATGACAATTTGTTATATAGGTACACCTAATTAACTACCTACAAAGCCTCGGTCTGCCTACTATATAACCATATTGCTAAATTTACCCTTAGACAGGGTTTTTGTGAGATACCTTACCTATAACCTGTAACATAATGCAATTTGACACCATGTAAATAATTTACTCCGGTGATCTTCGCAGATCATCTTGGTTAAGGAACACTTCGCCCGGACACTACTTATATGGGTGATCTGGATGGCATTTAGATCTGAGCGCTTCCGTCCTTCGGACGGCACGTTAAGATGTTCTTCCCGGCTTTTTCAGTTGTTAGCCATGTCGGAGGCCTTCGGGTGGCCTAAAAATTCCGACATCAGAGTTGGCCACTATTTCATACGAAGAAGAAGAAGACCAATATATTCCATGCCTCAATTCATATGTTTCATCATCATCAGCAGCAGCGCCATTAATAGCTTGTTATTTTTCCCAGCCAGAACGATGTACGTGTGTAACTTGTAAAAGAAATAAATTTATTGTATTGTATTGTATTTTGTATCTAAATTTTGCGTGAGGGAGAAATAAACAATACTCAATACCTTTCGCCTTTATTATATTAGTAGAATTGCTAGCCTTTTATGTACGCATTTTCTACAGATTACATTTGTTATGTTTAAATACTGAAATTAATTTTTGATTACTGTTTATAGGGTAAATCACCATCATACACACCTAGAAGGCTGCGAAATTGCGTTGCATTGGACTGCTGAGCTATTAGAAGATACGCGAAAAACTGCGAGCTCTTGGGGAAAAAAAGTTGGTGTTTAATAAAAGAGTAGCGAATTTAGAAAATATGATTGCAGAATCGAAAGCATAATTTTCTAAATGTTGAAGTTTTTGAGAAATAAAAATATATTTCCTATGATTCTATTCTTTTTTGCATGTAGGAATTTTGAAAGCTTATACAAGAAACATAAAGACATGCGTGAACGACAACTTAGGACACAAATAAATAATAGGATATTTTTGCCGTTCTGTAAAAAATCAATGCAAAAGATATCTTTATTCATGTCCATTAAAATCTTCAATAGTCTCCCCGAAGACATGAAAGATTTGACACTTAGCCTTTTTAAAATAAGACTTCACAAATGGCTTGTAGATAAATGCTTTTATACGATCAAACGAATTTATTGAAACTAAATAATAATTTACTATTTTTATTTCTTCTTTTGAATGGTTAGTTTTCATTTTGACATATATTTATTGAGTAATCTTGATTGTCAATTTAATTATTGTTAAGTAAAATTAACCGATATCAATGATAATTAATGACATATATACATATAACAATTTAATATTTGCACGCTTCTGTAATGAAGTATAAGTATGCGATCCACATAGCCTTTAAGATCCTTTCCTTTGTAATTCTGCTCCCAGTTTTTCGCGTATCTTCTAATAGCTTAGCAGTCCAACGAAAATTTTTTCGCAGCCTTCTAGGTCTGTATGATGTTGATTTACCATACTTTTATGCAAATAAATATAATTTGATTTGAAAATTATAGAGGTTGTAAATATAATTTGATTTGAAAATTATATAGGTGGTGCATTCGATCAAATTTGCTAAACATCCTTCCTTCCCTTACATATTATCAAAAGTCATTATAACTTGTTAGTGAAGCAGATTATAAATGAAAAAATTTTCGTCATGCAGGTAAAGTATTAATCAATAGATTAATACTTTACCTGCAGTATAAATTGATAGATTAATCGTTTACCTGCATGACAATAATTTCTTGTTATATTTGTTTGTCTTTGAATTCCTTGTGCAATATGCAAATATTTTACCCATTATCATCATCAGCCTATAGCAGTCCACTGCTGGACATAGGCCTCCCCTAATGAGCGCCTGAGTTCCTGTCCTGAGCTCGACGCATTCAGCTTCTACCAGCAGCATTTCGCAGATCGTTACCACCTGGCCGGAGGGCGTATTATCAGTATATTTTACCCAAATCTATGGAAATTTTAATTATGTGGCAACCCTGCAGTTGAAATGAGAAAGACTAGGGTGGCCACGCAAACTATAAATCTATATATATACTTAATCTATGTCTGGAATAGACGCACAAGCCGATGATGATTATATCTACTACTAAAAAAACGTATTAGGTTTGACTAAGATGTAAGAAGCAAGTTAATTTCTCCGTACTTATATATTTTAAAAAAATTGTCAAAAAAAGTGCCAAGAAATCTAAAAAATACTAACCGAAAATCTACAACTAACGTTGTTGCATTGCGGTTTGTCCTCAACTCGACGTGTTACTTATGATCAATAAAATAATTTTCACTAAAAATAATGCTAACACAATATCACAGCATCATGTAGCCCCAAACTAAGCAGAGCTTGTATTATGGGAACCACATAACTCATATACATCACATCACACTAATATTATAAATGCGAAAGTTTGTGTGTCTGTGAATATGTTTGTGGTCGCTTCACTCGGTAACGGCTGAACGGATTTGAATGAAACTTGGAATATACAGTTTAAGACCTGGATTAAAATAGACTACTTTTTATTCCGTTATCACGCGAGCGTAGCCACGCGCGGAAGCCAGTAACAAATATATTTTGTTTAAATACGTACATATTAGTGTCTAACCACACTATAGCCGAAATTACGCGACGTAAGTTCAGCATGATTACACCTGCAATGCTATTTGAATTACAGATGACATATTAAGCTGAAATCACGTTGCGTTATAGCGTACAGCCAAACTTGTCAAAATCAGCTGACAAATATTTTCAGATCATACAAACATTTGCCTCGCGGCGCGAATCGTACCTGCAACGATTTAGTAGCAAGATGCGCTACTATAGCGCTTAGATTCTGAGTCTCAGGCAGATCTTGGTCCACTGCTTCAGAGGGTCATATTCATATAGTTTATTTCGACAAAACGGCACATAAGTATACTTCAACACAAAGTAATAAGCTTGTAGCGCCCACGCGGATCGTCACTAATCAATAAGTAAAATTGACGGCCTCTGAGGCGCAGTGGGCGAAGGTCCGGCTGAGACGCAGAAGGTTGCGGGTTCGATTCCCGCTGCGGGACAAATGTTTGCATATTCTGTAGATATTTGTCTCGGGTCTGCGTGTTTTCGATGTATGATATGTATGTATTTACAAAAAAAAAGTGTATTATATCAATCATGTGGTTCCCATAATACAAGCTCTGCTTAGTTTGGGGCTACATGATGCTGTGTGAGCTCAGGACAGGGCGCGATGGCGCTCATTAGGGGAGGCCTATGTCCAGCAGTGGACTGCTATAGGCTGATGATGATGATGATGATGATGATGATTACGTCCCACATTATTATTATAAAATAAAAATCTATTTTTTTATGACATATGATTTGATGATACTTGAAATTTTTAATGTTTCCACGTGCCTATGAGAGAGGGTTGGGGTTAAACTATTGCCTATTCAGTCCACTGCTAGACATAGCCCTCCCCTATAGGAGGATATGCCCATAATCCCAAACTGGGCATGCGGGTTGGGCATCGCAAGGCACAGCTTCTAGCACCGCCGACGCTGCTGCCCCTCGGCGACCAGGGGTTTATCTGTGCCAGTGTTAGGCTGCGCTATGCCGCAATCAGCCGGTTTCCAAAGTCCCGTTTGTTAGTTAGCAGGGTGCATCAGGTACAGGCGAGGTTTGCTTGGGTTCCGGAGATGGGGGTTGGAACCCCTTACACACTTAGGGTTAAACTCACCCAGGCCTAAGCACAGCTTTGCAAACGGCGCATCGGAAGCAGGCGCGGTGTAACTGCAGCCCGTCAGCGGTCACTCCCTCGGCGGCAAAGACGCGCGTCCCGCACGCCGCGCATTGCACGCCGGCGGTGGACGGCCCACGCCAACTTTTCTTCGGCTGAAAACATTACCACCAGCTCAATAACTTAGTTTTTATTATGAGTAAGTAGCTTACTCTGGTGTCGGAGTTTTTAGGGCGCCCGAAGGTCTTCAACATGTATGAACTATTAGTGGCCTAGTGGCTACTTAGCCGGGGTTTTGGGTTCTGTATCCAAAAGGGTGAAATCGGAAACCCTATTACTAAGACTTCGTTGACCGTCTGATTGTCTGTCTGTCACCAGACTGTATCTCATGAACCGTGAAAGCTAAATAGTTAAGAATTTCACAGATGATGTTCTTTTGTTGCCGTCGCCGTTGTAACAACAATAACTAAAAAATATAATAAAATAAATATTAAGTTGGGCTCCCATACAACGGTACGGAACCCTTCGTGCGCAGTCCGACTCGCACTTAGGCGATTTTTTAGCAAAACTTTGCAGATATTGCTCCTGTCTTTCATTCGTTGAGTTAAGTCATTAGTTTAGTCGGACCACTAGGGTTCTAAACGGGCTAACCGCGTCCTACGTAAGCACAGACTCGAACGCACAGCGCAGTGCGGCGCGGAAACAACTAACACTTATAACTATTGTAGTGTCCTACGTGAACAAACGCACGAAAGGTGCGAAGGGGCGCGGCGCGAATTGACGCGAATGCGAACAGTTGATTTGATATTTTCGCTCTAACTGGACGCGACGCGATGACGGAGAGCGCAGGGCGGTAGTGATGTAGGACGATTCGCGCGCACGCAGGACAGAGTCACCGCGTCGCTTCGCATCGCGTTGAATTCACGTATCACCGCGTCGGATCGCTTCGCAATCGCGTTCGCTTTGAATCGCTCACGTAGAACATCGCCGTAAGTGTCGTAACATGCGAAGGCCTTCGCGGGGCCTAAAAACTCAGACACCAGAGGCCGCAATCTCATTCGAAGAGTGAAGTAAAGAAAAGTAAAAAAATGTATTGGTAACGTACCTCCTCTTTAGGTGAATCTATTTTAGTTAGTTCCGGAGACTCCTTCTTAACAAATTTCGTTGCTAGATTCGCTACCTGAAAAGAATCACAAAGAAGGGCTTAAGACAAGTCCATAGATTCTTAAACTTACTACTAGAAGAAGCATTGAGCATCGCGGAGCGACGCACCAACTATAAGCATTTACTCATCATCATCAACAACAATAACAACCAATAGAAGTCCACTGCTGAACATAGATCTCCCCCAAGGAATTACACGAAGAAAGGGCTTGAGCCCTCCCATCCACTGATAACCTGCAATCTTGACGATGTCGTCATTCCATCTGGTGGGGGTTTCCCTACACTTCGTCTTCCAGATCGCGGTCGCTATTCGAGAACATTTATTAGTTTAGTAGCAAAAGCCAAGGTCAAAAGCGAATGGTCAAGGCCACAGAATAACTACAGAACTATTCTAATGGTTCTGTAACCACCCGTTTCATTAGTTAGTATGAGCTAGTGGCCAACAATGGCCATGGATGGTTTCTCCTTTCTCTGGGAAATAGTCGCGACTCCAAGACATCAGTACGAAGCGCTCATGGCATAGCTTACTTCGGTGTCCTTCGCAGATCAAGTTGATTAAGCAACACTCCATCCGGCCATTACTTGGATAGGTGACCGTTTAGTGGAATTTAGATCTGAACGTTTCCGTGCTTCGGAAGGCACGTTAAGATGTTGGTCCCGGCTTTTTCACTCGTTAAGCCATGTCGGAGGGGCCTAAAAACTCTACATCAGAGTTGACCACGAACTCATACGAATAAGAAGAAGAATCCGTTCTACGGTTTATGTGGCCTGCCCATTGCCTCTTCAACTTGCTGATTCTGAGATCTATATTTGTTACCCCAGTTCTTTTAAAGATTCGCTCATACTCAAATACAATTTTGCCAGAGTTTTTGACGTACGTGAGTGAACGTTTTATAGAGTAACGTATTTGTGTGAAAACAAATGAAAGAGTAGTTTAGCGCGTGCAAAAAACTAAAACATTGATTTGTGGAATGATTGCTGCATAGCGCAGCCTTACTCTGGCACATCTAAATCCCCTGACCGCCGACGAGCAGCAGCGTGGGTGTTGCGAGAAACTGTACCCTGAGATCCGAATGTCCAGCGTGGGGATTATGGGCATATCCCCCTTAATTAGGGGAGGCCTATATCTAGGATAGGCTGGTGGTGTTGTTGTTGTTATGCCATAGAGTCCTATAAGAAACCACAAGCGACGCAACAAGTGTGTGTAGTTACGATTACGATAAGCCTGTTATGTCCCACTGCTGGGCAAAGGCCTCCCCACGATCTCTCCAGTCATCTCGATCCTGAGCTATTTGTACCCACGCTCTATCTGAATGATTTCATAAGATGCAGGAAGGCCGATTGCGCTGGTATGGCCATGTAATGCGCAGGGATGAACACCACATGACGAAACGAGCCATGGATATAAACAAGGGCAAGAAGCAGAGGTCGCCCGCCAACTATCTGGACTAGAACCATCTCCAAGGATATGACGATGCTCGTCCTAACGCCAGCTCTGACTCAAGACCGCAACAAGCGACGGTCAAGTATCAGGAGGGCCGACTCCAAATAGGGAATGTGCCAGGAGAATGATGATGCTCTATCGAAGGTGTCTAGTTCATTCCGCCATCTTTTTCTCAGTCTGCCGCGGCGCTGTCTTGCGTTATCAGGGCTCCACTGCGTTGTTATCGACCAGCCCAGCTCCATTTAAGTTTCGCAACCTTTAAAGCTACATCAGCGATTTGGGTTCTGGATCACAGAATTGTGTTATGTATACGATCTGTGCGCTTCACACCCAGTATACTGCGCTCCATTGCTCGCTGACAGACCTCAAGTTTAAACCTTTGGGTGTTAGTAAGGGACCAAGGCGCCATATGTTAGCATGGGGAGGATAGGAGTATGTAGTTACATAAACTGTACTGCAGGTGTTATATAAATTAACAGTTATAAATCACTCCATGAATGCTTACGCTTTAGTTAGTTATAATCAGTTGCCATACGTGAGGACCTATAATTGGCTTTCTGTTATTATTGTTAAATTAGCTGTTGGTCTTCCAATAAATATATAAATAAAATGTTATTCATATTCATACCTTCTTTGTTCCATGGTCAGGCCGTCCCGAGTCTCGCAACTTTTGATCCAGCTTGTGTAGGGTCTCGTCAATTTCCCCCCACTTCTCGTCCGTGTCCCCCTCTTTCAGTTTCCGCTGACGCCCAAGGAACTGTCAAAGAATACTTAGAAAATTAACTTGGCATGACGACGATATAATTTATTTATTGTTATGGGAAACCATCATCATCATCATCATCATCACTAGTCATCTCTGAACTACAAAAACACTACTAAAATACTTCATCATCATCATTTCAACCATTTTCGTCCCACTGCTGGGCAGAGACCTCCCATTGATTATACCACATGTCTCGGTCCGGAATATCATGAATGATCACTAAAATAATCACTTTAAAATAATCATTTGGTAAATCACAATCTAACAAAGTTTCCACTATCAGGCCAGTCTCACTCCGCACTTTAGGTACGAAGCTAAAAGTACATCGGCGGGCCCCGAGTGCGGGGCTCGCTCCGTAGGTTTGTACGCGTCAGAAGAGAAAGAGCTACGTATAGAAAGGGATGTAAGATGTAGGTGAATACAAAATGTTAGGTACGAGCTGAATAACACTTTATTGCGTCGCAGCTAAAGTAGCTATTTGTTTAATCGTTTTTGCGGAGTGAAAGTTCTGTTCCTTTTTCTATTCTGTGCCACTGTTAAGAATTACAAATATATATTTTTTTAATTGTACCTGCATAAAATTAATGATTAGTATGAAAAATGGACTGTTTTGTTTTTAATTCATGATACATTGCACAGCCCGTCTGAATCACTGCCAGTTGGTCTTGGGTGCCAGCGGCTTTAGTGTGTTATCTCCTTTACGTTGCCTTTTGTAACTTCACTTTCAAAATAAGTATTCTGTATTGTGTGTGCTAAGTGACAAATAAATGGTTCATTGTTAACGACACCCCCGAGGTGTCTTTAACAAATAGCATTTGTTAACACCACCGTAATGTTGGGATAATTATCGTTTAAGAATATTATATCGCGCCAGTATACTCTCAATGGTTGATAGACATACGCATAGGATTTTGTAACTATTTGTCTCATGCAATTGTCTAATAATCAACCGTCATATTCGTTACCTTTCTATAATCCTAAGATAGCTAAAAATTATCATGTCACCTCTTTTTATTTACATTTCAATGACAGGGACAAGCTTATTTTGTCGATATAAATTCGGTGAATATATTCGACAAAGTGACCTTGTCCCTGTAGACGGATTATGTTTGAATTATGTTATGAAGAAGCATCGTTCAAGTTAAATAAAATTTATGTTTCCAAGTTCTTTTTACATTATTTATTATTTTGGTATACGAATATATACCAGGACAACAAAACTATTCAATAGTGGTGTCATAGACTAATCTTTTTTGTCAACCGCACCCCTAGGGGTTTCGTTTGGGGGTATCGTTAACAATGAACGAAATAAATGATGTCTATTTCTATGTGTTTGTTACCTGTTCGCGATCCCACTTGGGCACTTTCTCTGCAGTTCTGGGCTCAGGTCTGCCGAGCCGGTTTTCTTGAATCTTCCTCTCTATCTCTTTCATGTTCCAGTCGTCACGCTCTATTTTACCAACAGAACGCATCAAATCCTGCAAGCATTAAAAAATAATGAATGACAAAGGATATTTATTTAATTCTTTACTGCACTTTAAAAATAAATGTACAAAAAGTGGACTTAATGCTAGAATGCAATGATAAATGTTTATTTGGACAAAAACAATGGTCAGATACAGAAGATGGATTATAGTTACAAAGTTTATTTAGTACTTATAATAGTATGAGCAGAAATAACTATCAAAAAAATCAAACTAGTTATATACTATGTGAAAGTTTCTGAAGATATTTTATTTATTATTATTTATTTATTTATGATATATTATTTAACACTTTATTACACACAAACATAAAAATTGTACAAAAGCAGGACTTAATGCTAAAGCATTTTCTGCCAGTCGACCTTTACTGGTAGAAAAGCAAGGTTGGCGTGCTAAATAAAATCGCTAACTATGTAAGGATGTTTGTTATTCTTTCATGCAAAAACTACTGAACGGATTTGGATGAAACTTGGAATATATATGTAAATAGGTTGTGGTCGAGATTAGCACATTATCTGGATACCACGCGAGCGAAACCCTAGGCGGAAACTAGTAAAATAATAAACCGGAACCTTTTCAAACAACATTCCCTAGCCCCAAAGTTATGAGCTTGTATTATGGGAATCACATGACTGATATACTATGACGGGTGTAAAGGCTTGCAGCGCACATCTTCGGAACCGAAGCCACCCTCACCTGCCCGTGGTGTACTCTGCTAACTAACTAATGGGGCTCTTGCGGCCGGCTGATCGTGGCATACTTACTTGAAAAGACACAACATAAGGATGCAAAAAGAGGCTGAAAGGTGCACAAGACAAAAGTTCATCCTACCTAAAAATTCGCTAACAAAATAATTATTCTGCGCACACCTTTCAAACTGTCAGTTGAGTGTGTCGCCAAAAAGGTGTCAACTCAGCATAATGCTAGCAGGCAGGTTATTTACCTACTCAGCGCTGGTATTATGTTAGCCCCGGTCAGATAACGTATCATCAAAGTATCACGCGAGCGTAGCCGCGGGCGAAACTTGATAATAAATCACATGGAAATTTAAAAAAATGAGGATTCAAAGAGTACTGTGTGTGCGTACTGAATAAAGAAATTTTCACTTTCACTTTCACTTTCATCACACTATAAAAAAAAGCGTGTGTATGTGTGTGTGTGTGTGTGTGTGTGTGTGTGTGTGTGTGTGTGTGTGTGTGTGTGTGTGTGTATGTGTGTGTGTGTGTGTGTGTGTGTATGTGTGTGTGTCTTGTTCCCATTTAACGCCGTAATGGCAGAATGAATTCAAACTCTCTCGAAACTAATGTAATATAATTAAGAACAGTTATAACAAAGACTAAACAATATAAGCCAAGCATAGTTTCTTGCCTAATCTTCTGTTTGGTCACGGTACGAATTGACGTGGATGAAATAAATGTTTTAAGTTTGAAGTTTGAATTCGGAAAAAACTTGGAATATCAATAGTTTGTGAACTGGATTAAGACATGGGCTACTTTTTATGAGGGCACCACCCAAATTGCGAGCAGAAGCTAGTAAAAAGTGTTTTTACAGCTAGCGGAACGGATTAACACGTTTGACCTTGAATGCGCAGATAAAAAACAACAAAACTAGCCTATTCAGACAAATGCTGCACATAGGTCTCCCCTATAAGAAGGGGGATATGCACATAATCCTCACGCTGGACATGCGGGTTGGGGTTCGCAGGGCACAGCTTCTCGCACTGCCGACGCTGCTGCATATCAGCAGCCAGGGGATTTAGCTGTGCGAGTGCAACACTGCGCTATGCCGCAATCAGCCGGCCGCCAGAGCCTCGTTTGTTAGTTAGCAGAGTGCACCACGGGCAGGTGAGCTTGGCTTGGGTTCCAGAGATTCAGGTTGGAACCCCTTACATCCCAGCATGCGCAGAACACATTTGTACAATTCTGTTTGGTCTACCTGTTCTGTGCAGTATCGCCACTCTTAGCTTAGGTATATAAACTCGTACCGAACTTCCTACGACTACTCGATTCATCCTATATTTTACCGTTACCTATAACGCTTCGTTTACCTTTGAAAAACTGCCAAAAACGAGGCGTCGAAAATTTGACAGTTTCTCAAGGGAAAACGAAGCGTCATCGGTAACAGTATATCATAGGAACCGACCGTATGTATGTGTGATACCTTACCTTAGGTTTAGAAGGGCGCGGCGCTGATGAGTTGGTGGATGTTCCAGAAAGTTCTGCGGCTAACTTCGCGACCCGCGCGCCTCCGCCGACGTTTCTCCCGCCACCGCCGACTATACGGCCCTCCTCCTGTTTCAACAACACTATTAGTACTGCAGTTTTGTACTTGTATTTTGTGAGGAAGGAAAGGGAAATAAAAAAAAATGCCGACCCCACACAGCGTGGTATAGAGCATGGAAATGAGGACTAGTACACGAAAAAACGAGAAATTTTATCGGAATAATTTCAAACTGCAGACATTGGTCTCTACCGATGTCAGTAGAGACCTTAACTCCCTTACTCTTACTCTTTCTTAGAAGAAGAAAGGGCCTTATAAGTGTCCACGCAATTAATGCTCCATTCCCGATGTCATAACTTGGTTGCCCTTACACGTACGAGATGAAATAGATAACCCTAGCTTCGTTAACAGGAACGTGAAAAAACTTAATCACCAGCAATTTCCAACGCGACTTAAACGGGCGAACTCAATCGCACCTTTTAGATAAATAATTGTAAAATAAATTACGAAACAGACAATTTACGTAATCGCGATCACACTTCTTCACACATCCACATATCACATTACTTAGAACATAAATGCTTGTTAGTATAAAAAAGTGATGAAATCTAGTGGCGGTTAAATCACACGCTTTTCATGCAAACACTGCAAACTTAAACTGCAACGGGTAGGTTATTTCGCGGATGTTTTTGCAAACGTGCTTATTATTGTAACCAGATAGTGTCGGTGTACGAATCGGTTGAATGCCAAACAAATGTGTAAAGCAAACAAAATTATGAATACTTTTTATCCGACTTCAAAAAGGAGGAGGTTCTCAATTCGTCGGAACCTTTTTTTTATGTATGTTCACCGATAACTCCGTCAATAGTGGACCGATTTTAAAAATTCCTTTTTTTGTTTAATAGAGTATACTTCACAGGTGGTCCCATATTAATTTTATTCCTGAGGGATTGGTACTTTTCCCGGAAAACTCAAAAAACCTCATCCTCACTTGTAATTTTCGCCATATGATATCATCTAGATAGATCCATCTAGATAATATCTCCGTCAATCGTGAACCGATTTTCAAAATTCTTTAGGGCAAGAAGTGAGAAGTGATTTATTTGAAGTCGGTTTATTTTTTTTTAAAAGTCCTACTTGTTCGATACCATTGAAATTATTGAAATGAAATCGTCCCAAAAGGAGGCGAACATTCGTAGAAACCTACATAACCCTGCGTGAAACTTTAACACAATGATCTTTTCAGATTGAAAGGTTCGTGAGAGTATAATCAATAACCTAGTTTGGCCATGCGACCATGAAAAAACTGCTGAACCAATAACAATTATATGTTGACTAAGTTATAGTAAGATCGCATTTATCGTAACAAATAATAATATAATAAAAGTGACTGGCGTATACTAACATACATAATAATGTAAGTTTTCCTCGAGTTTTGGTATTTTATGAGGCATGGGGATTATGGGCATTGGGCATATCATCCTTACAAGGTGGGGGGTCATGTCCAGAAGAATTATATACTGATATAGGCTGGTGTTGTTGAGGCAGAATAAGATATCTAGTATTTTAAAAGGCCAGATCAAACTGCCGGACGGCAGGGCAGATAATTTTTAATTTATCAACGTTAAATCGTACGTATCTAATGTGATGTGATTAATATCATAAATGTGAAAGTTTGTGTGAGCGAGTATGTTTTTTCCTACTCAACTCCGTGACGGCTGAACATATTTGGATGAAACTTGGAATATACATAGTATCCTGGATTAACACATAGGCTATCCGTTTTATCCGGATAGCATGCGAGCGAAGCCACGGACGGTTGCTAATCCTTCTATACTAATGTAAGATTACAAATGCCAAGGTTCATGAGTATGGGTGTATGTTTATTACTCTTTCACGCAAAAACTACTGAACGGGTTTGGATGAAACTTGGATTATATAGAGATTGTGACCTGGATTAACACACAGGCTACTTTTTATTCGGGTACTACGCGAGCGAAGCCGTGGGCGGATGCTAATAAGATATATGTGGGTGTTTACTAATGTAAGATATGTATGTATTTACAAATAAAAATGAATTTAAGTAATATATCAATCATGTGGTTCCCATAATACAAGCTCTGCTTAGTTTGGGGCTACAAGATGCTGTGTGATAGTGTCCAGCAGTTTTATTATTATTATTTACGACCAAGTGAATATCAGTTTAAGATATAAATGTTACACGGGTCGCAAGTGAATATACGTTTAATACATAAATGTTACACGGGTCCCAAGTGAATATCAGTTTAAGATATAAATGTTGCACGGGTCCCAAGTGAATATCAGTTTAAGATATAAATGTTGCACGGGTCCCAAGTGAATATCAGTTTAAGATATAAATGTTGCACGGGTCCCAAGTGAATATCAGTTTAAGATATAATGTTAGGGTCTTGTTGCAAAAATTTTCGAAGAGTTCGACATGTATTTAAAAATAACTTCTTTCTGCATAGTAGCAAATGAATTTTCCGGTAACTTTAATATTTTGAGGGAGTTTATTGGACGTTTTGTAACTCCTGTGCTGGAAAGCATAAGTAGCATTATGACCACTTTAATCATTTTCCATTTGTTATTTCATTATTATAACAAATTCCAAAGCTCAGTCAAACGACAACTTTACGTCAAGGGGCATCCTCTTGCTCAGTTGTCGGTCTTTGTTTTTTTTATCATAATAGCTTCCACTATAGAAAAAAAGGGGTGAGGGGGATTTGACCTATAGACCGGGTTCCTAATGCGAAAATCCGGAGACTTACTAAAGTCCAGGACGTCGGAAACCGCGTTATGGAACTCAAATGGAGCTGGGCAGGACACATTGCGAAGCAAGGTGATAACCGGTGGAGTAGGATAGTTAGAGTGATGGTCTAAGGATGGCTTTCGGAGTGTGGGACGTCCGGCTGAAAGATGGAAAGACGACATTGTCAAAATACGGGCCTACGTGGCCCGTATAGCGCAGGATCGTGATGGATGGCACAAGTTGAGCCTATACCCGGCATTGGGTGAAATCAGTCTGTGGATGAGGAATGATGACGATGATGAGATTCCACCCGCGGC
This sequence comes from Horisme vitalbata, assembly GCA_951804965.1. Lineage (NCBI taxonomy): Eukaryota > Metazoa > Arthropoda > Insecta > Lepidoptera > Geometridae > Horisme > Horisme vitalbata. The sequence goes on from OX638089.1 coordinate 8,887,422, forward strand.
CGCACCGGCGTCCAGGTCACAAATTATGTATATTCCAAGTTTCAACTAAATCCTTTCAGCTGTTACGGGCTTGAATGGGAACAAACAAACGCCTAATAGTGTATCGCAGCGATATTATCGTCGTGCCACTTCATTCTATGACAACTCTATGAAGGTGTCTCCATACAAGAAAGCGCGATAGTATCGCCGTTTGGAGACACGTTTATAGAGTTGATATAGAATGAAGGGGCACGACGATAATATCACCGCGATACACTCGCTCGTAGAGAATACGTAGGATTTTGAGTTCATAAATTTAAAATCCTTTGCTATGCCGTCAGTCGGTTTACGCTGGCCATATTCCGATTTTTACTCTGATTACGAACCCAAATATTGTCAAAACGATACCTTTCTATTGAAAACTTCAATTTTGTCTCTCGAACTACTTCTTTAAATACAAATATCAGACTTACGCCCGAATACCAAACGCTACTACAAGACGCCGATATCAAATATAATCTGTAGTGAAACGTCAATTAGATTACCACATAAAAGCTCATATAATTGAGTAACCGTATCAGTATTCGGGCGTTAGCGACCTATTCTCGAAGTATATAGCAAATTCGTCCGATTCACCGTTAGAGCACTCGCCTAACACCGCAACACATCATGCAACACACATCCACGCTCACATAATGCTGTAACTGCCGCTCGAGTTTGCGCACGCGCTCGTCGAACTGAGGCGCACTGGCGCGATACTGCTGCAGCCCGTAGTCATTCTCCAAATCGGCCGAAGGAACCTCCAACCGCGGCTCAGCGGCCAACATCTGAATACTCTTCTCGAAACGCTGCTTCATTATCTCGCGTGCGGCTTTTCGCCTGCCGCCCGTTTTGGGGCGTCTCGCCTCAGCGTTTTTCTTCTGCATTATGTCTGACACCCTCTGCATTCGGAACGACGTCTCGCCGCTGCCGCGCCGCTGTATCTCCGGCGGTGGCACCGGCTTATGTTGAGCTTTAATCAGATCGACCATACGTTGTTTCCGCAGCTCCATTTCTGGGTTGCCAATAGATTCGGGCTTCGTTCCCGGCCGCTCTGGGCTTGGCGTGTCCCGCCTTTTACCTTCTATGATGTCGGACATGCGTTGCAATCGCTGCGACATTTCGTTGGTCATCGATCCAGATCGCACGGAGCGGGATTCCGGGCTGGGCGTGTGTCGACGTTTGTGTCCCTCGAACAGTTGCGCGATTCGTTTAGTATTAGCGATTTCGGAGCCGCCGATGGAGTGAGACCGTTTGGTGACGTCTGGACTTTGCGAGTGTCTTATTCGTTGTTCTATGTCGGATGGACGTCTAGCTCTATGAAGCAGAGGGCTTTCTGACAGGTTTCGTTGCTTTACCGTCTCGACGGGGGCGTGTTTCCTTTCGACTTTGACAGTGGCATCCGTATCGGGTGAGTCGTCGAAATCGAAGTTGGATACTTTGATAGTGTTTGCGGCGAGACCCTTCAATCTGCGCGGCGGCCTCACCGGCTTAGTTTTGTTCTCCTGAAAGAAATTGGTGAGCTTCGACTGTTCTTGGGCAACGCTCGATTTACTGCTGCCTTGGAGAAGATAGGCGAGTGAGTCTCTTAGCAATTTGGGGTCGGGTGACTCGTCAGGGTCGAGGAGGGCGATGATCTGTTCCTGTAGGTCCTTCTGTTTGTCTGCGTGAGAGTCTGTGGCGACGGCGTCGTGGCCCTCGATGAGTCGTGCTAGTTGGGTGATGTCATTAAGGTCGAGTTTGCCGATCTTTTTGCGGATGTACTCAGCGGGATCGTTACTTACTTGTGGAGTGCGCACGGATCGCCGCTTTCGCTTGTAGCTCGAGTGGGATTTGTCCGTGTCGGCTGCGTCTGTGAACAAAAGAAAACCTTAGAAACATACGCTCATGGTTGCTTTTATCTGAGCAAATATTCATTGTTATTTACTCACTTGAATACGCTGAGACAGCGTGGTCCGCGGTGTTTCGTACATGTTTGTCTTTCTGGATGCTCTGTTTGATCTATAAATAATACGAGCATTATTGTTACATCACATTTTTTAAAGACCAAAACGTATACAAATTTCAACAATAGGATCATTTGGAAATTGGAATCTTCGTTTATTGGTGAGTATAGAAATTAGAAATTAGTATGAATTAGTGAAACTAAACAAACAAAATTACAAATAGTACAGTCTAAAATACAGTATTGAAAGTACGAAATTATAAGCTACCCTTTTCAAAAATTGTCTTCAGATTCAACAAAAAAAAAACACATGCAGTCGAACTTAGAACGTCCTCCTTCTTTAAGTCTGTTAAAAACGGAATATGCCACATGTTAAGAATGTACATGAATTAAACAATACTGTATTGAAAACTGTACTTTGGTTTAGAGGGGGGCAAACATTCGTAATGGTACAAATAGAAAGGTAAAATAAAATTATTACCGCGCACTGAGTCTCCTGGAACTTTTAACAAATAAAACTATGAATGGACAACGAAACTACATAATTTTCAAAGAATCATAAAATGTAAAAAGAGTTACCAACTCGATAATGAAACCCCATCTAAACCAGTACATTTATTTCTTTTTACACGTGAAGAAATTTAAAAATAAAACATGAATATAATAAAACGTATAAATAATATGATATAAAAACATAATACAAATTCTGGTACAATAATAATAAATAATTCTGGACACTATCACTATCATGTAGTTAGAACTTAGAACTTAGCAGTCCGTGTATTATAGGAAACATTGTTAAAATTAAATCAAAATCAAAATTTATTTATTCAGTAGGCACTGTGACACTAAAAAATGACGTTTCAAAGTGTACTTTACACTTTGAAACGTCATTATTTTATGATATTATTCCTGACTGATACAAAAAAATACATAATATATTTTTTTTAAATACAAACACTTATTATAAGCTGAAAATACCCAGACCCAAGAAAAATATTCGCAGAACATACAAACATTTGTCTTGCGGCGGGAATCGAATCCGCAATCATTTTACAGAATCATATATCAGCTTGATTATTGATATTCGTCTAGATATAAAAAACGTGTTCCCTAGGCTTGAGCATAAGCGAAATGGCTGACATCGTCCAGCTTATAAGCTACCTGATCGAACGCGTCACTTTGATGATGAATGTGAGGCACCTCTCCTTTGAACGCGTTGTATACCCGGGTGAGGTAGCTGCGGACTTTAGCGTCAGGAACGTCGCGCATCGTCCCGCCAGACGAGAAGGGCGCAATCCCTGTAACAATGACGACATCATGCATATTGAAACATTTTAGCAATAGGGATGATGACTGGGTAAAAAAAAATAATCTAATCAGTCCGTCAGTTAGATCAACGAAAAATACTCGACACGTATTTTTTTTATTTATCGAATCAATAGAAATTGACGGAGATAAAGAACGTGAAAGTTCGGGAGTGGGTGCTCGTGACGTCACGGCTAGGTAAAATATGTACTATATTGTGACGTCACGCGGAACTTTAACGCACTATATCTTTGTTATTTTTTGTTAAAATTACAAAAGAAAAAATACGTGTCCAATATTTTTGGATATATAACTGACTAATTAGAATTTTTCAGTCGTCTAGCCTATTTTCGCGTACCGTTAAATCGGTTAAAGCACCGACGGCGTTTCGACTCGTTAAGAGAGTCTTTAACAGGGTGAGTGAACGCGACGCTCTCCTTCCGCGTCCCTTCCGACAGGTGTTAAAGCCCATCCGCGGTCTCTATCGAAATTTGGTACACGACCTATCTCGATTGCCTCACGGATCTTGCGGGGAACGAAAAACTTTTCTATAGCTAAGACCCGGGCTTTGTCAAAGCGGATATAGTGTGTTGCCCCACAGACCAACGAATGCTCCTCTAATGCAGAGTTGAGCTCCCGCACGCAGTGCTAGACGGGACGGGACGGGAGAGCGTCGCGTTCAATTACCCTGATGAAGACTCTCTTAACGAGTCGAAACGCCGTCGGTGCTTTAACCGATTTAACGGCACGTGATAATTCCCGTTTTTCAGCTTCGTGTGCCTTTAATTTCAAAACTGATCATAATAGCTTCCGCCCACGGCTTTGCTTGCATGGTAAAGTAGTAAACTCAACATTTTTTTTATAATTAATGTAATTAGCGCAAGCTGTTCTAGTAATTAAGTCAATAAACAAATAAACAAATGCTACTGGGATAAAAACACGCGTACACACACACTCACGCACATACACACACACACACACACACACACACACACACACACACACACGCACATGCACTTGCACACGCACATGCATATTCACACACACGCACACTCACTCACACACACGCACACACACACGCACATGCACTTGCACACGCACATGCATATTCACACACACGCACACTCACTCACACACACGCACACACACACACACACACACACATGCACATGAACACGCACACGCGCACACTCACTCACACACACGCACACACACACACACATGCACACGCACATGCGCACACGCACACACACACGTACACATACTCGCGCACGCATACACACACACACGTACACACACACACACACACACACACACACGCACGCACACACACACACATGCACACGCACATGCATATTCACACACACACGCACACGCGCACACTCACTCACACATACACACACACGCACGTGCACATGCACACGCACACACGCGCACACACACACACACACACACACACACACACACACACACACACGCACACGCACACATACATAAATAAATAAATATGAACAAACTTTGACATCTGTAATGTATTTCATACCGAGCTCATGATGCAGCACGTGGTAGACGGCGCGCGGCGGCGTCGCGGCGGGCAGCAAATCAGGCCGGTACCGCTTGAGCAGAGAGACCAGCGCACACGGCGCCACCGCGGCCCTCAGCCCGCCCTCGGGGCAGCCCACCCACTGCACCAACACGTCGTCCGGCACTTCCGATTCTGGACAATAACAAACATCCCATGATAATGTTACAGTTCTTGAGTGGAGACCGCGGCTCGCCAAACGTACTGCAGGACGCCCTTCGGCCAGGTGGAGTGACGATTTGCGTAAGGCTGCTGGTAGAAGCTGGATGCGTCGAGCTCAGGGCAGGGCAATTTTGGCCATTTTCCGACGCCCCCTTCCTCCTTGGTGAGATGTCAGATTTTGCTCGACCTACTCACCCCTATACCCTCACACGAGATTTTTCAAAATGTGTATTTTTTTTATGTAAACAAGGTTATTTATGCTTGATTACTCTTTAATTATTTGAATCACAGAACAATTTGCAAATATGATACCACAATATGATTATTTAGAATTAGCAATATTTTAGTGAGAAAACATTTATTTTTTACTTAATTTAACCTAGTTTTCTCTTAATTGTTTCAAGTCGAAACAAATTACGTGGTATTTGCCGGAGCATTCCCCCCACCAATGTGAGATTGGGTGTCCCCTTAAGAGATGTAGCAATAAGTGACTCACCTCTGCGTCGTTTCCTCACAGAGGCAGCGGCATCTAGCGGCAGCGGCTCGTCGGAATCGTAGAAGGAGGTGACACGGTGCGGGGTCACTACGGACCGATTCAGGTTGGGGTACCTAGTCCCAGGATCTAAAGTATAAGCACCGAAGTCACGGTGCAAATTCTCAGGCGTCGTTTGAGCTGGAACCAAATGTTATATTAAGGCGACGATACATGTCAAACCTCCCTCTCGCTTGTACTATTCAACATTTTTGATGATATAAAATCACTGTATGTTTGCTATTTGCATAAATATGCAAAATAGCAAACCTTCACGGCCTAGAAAATAACAATAAAAAGGTTCAGCAATAATATCATTTTGTTTCTATCACGTTTTCTTACCAAAAACTGGTACCAATTTGATCAATTTTGGTGCAATTTTTTTGGTAAGAAAACGTGTTGGGTTCAACATGATATTCTTGCTGAACCTTTGTATTGTTATTTTCTAGGCCGTGAAGGTTTGCTATTTTGCATTACTACATTCAGTGATTTTATATCTTCAAAAATGTTGAATAGTGCGAGCGAGATAGTTTGACCTGTTTAGTCGCCTTGAAAATTTTCATGATAGACGTAATACGTATGTCGCGAGAACTGACAAATTAGACTCACCGAGCAGTCGATACACTGACTCCCTCTCGGCGATGACTTCGAGCGGGTGGGGGGTAGGGCTCTGCCCCCAGGCGCGCACCGCCCACGCGGCGTCCAGAGCGGAGAGAAAGCCGCGGGCGCAGCCCGAGCCAGTCGGCCAGAAGGGCTCCAGGAGACTGTCGCCGACTAGCTGGCAAAGAAGGCGGCGACCGCGACGTTCGTACACCTGCAGATTGTACAACAGCTGATAAGACTAACATACGAGTTGTGACTAAAGATATAATCAAACTTGTAACTTTGCAACGAGTTCTTGAGTGGAGACCGCGACTCGACAAACTTTACGGTAAGTTTGTCGAGCCCTCTGTGTAGAAGGAGTGATGATTTGCGAAAAGGCGCTGGTAGAAGCTGAATGCGTCGAGCTCAGGACAGGGTGCAATGGCGCTCATTAGGGGAGGCCTATGTCTAGCAGTGGACTGCTATAGGACAATGAATCAAACTTGGGAGTGAAAGGGATTCCAACCCCCATCTTCGTGCACCCTGCTGACAAACGGGGCTCTGGCGGCCGGCTGATTGTGATTGCGGCATAGCGAAGCCTAACACCGGTACAGCTAAATCCGATGGCCACCGACGGCCAGCAGCGTCGGCGGTGCGAGAAGCTGTGCCTTGCGATCCCCGCCCGCATGCCCAGCGTCGGGATTATGGGCATATCCCCCTTTATTAGGGGAGGCCTATTTCCAGCAGTGGACTGATATAGGCTGGTGTGGTGGAATGAAACATGGCCCTGTCTGTAAATCGCGCTGCCTCACAAGCAGCATTAACTCTGAGACAGGACCTATTTGGCGGCGCCCGGCACGAAGCGAGCTAGGTACGAGCACAGGTAGTTGCTTGATTTTGTTTGGATTTGTTTAAGGGACTAGACGACCAATGTACCCATCTATTATCTGATTGTTTTATTTTTATGTTATTTAATACTTCTGTGCCACAGTATCTACTATTTTCTTCTATTGCCGTGTTTTGGTCAAATAAATTATTAAAAAAAGACGTGTGGCACTCGGGGACTGCCGCGGTAAAGCTATTGCATAGCATTTTGTATCAACTTATGCAATTATAATTATTTTATATATTTTATTTATGCAGTATTTGTTTTTGTTTGATATTAATTCAAGTTACACTTTTTGAGCGTGGTGACCGATAAGAAAACATTTTTTTTTCTTTTATTAAATAAAAATACGTCTAGTTGCACGCACACAAACACCGTGTCGAAGACTGCCGAAAAGAAACGACGTTAGACAATGCACGGCCTTCAAGCCACACCTCCGTGCCCGTCGGAGTGGGGAGCGTGAGGTTTTTTTTCGTTACGGAATTTCTGGATTCGGTCCCCGCGCTCAAGGCCCTCGATAGAAGCTATGCAATAGCTTAAAAAAAGCTAAACAAGCAGTCGCACCACTGTCATATCCATCAACTACTCTCGGCTTCTGTCGCGCAGTGAGCGAAGGTCCATCTAAAATGCAGAAGGTTGCAGGTTCGATTCCCACTGCGAGGGTTCTTTGTGTGGGTTAGTCCGTGGAAGTTGAGCTACCATGTCTATTTCTGCCGTACTGTGTTTCGGTTTGAAGGGTGTGGGTGCCGGTGAAATCACAGGCACAAGGGACTTATCATCTTCATGCCTCAAATTGATGGACGCAAGGCGTTGCATCCTAAAGCAAGTTCCAAAAAAACGCGATCTACCATGCAATGCTTTGTGATAGGTAATGGTCACCACTTTACATCAGGTCCGTGTGCTCATTCAATCTTCAAGTAACATTTAAAAAAAATAAGCCATGACCACACTATAGCGCCCGTGACTAAAAGTTACTTTACCACTTGACGCTGTAAAATCTAGATTAGGTTCAAAGTTTTCGGTTTAAAAGGTAAATTTCTTCAAATTAGTACATTTTTTACAGTACTGTTAAACTAGCACATACCATACTAGCGTTTTCCGCTGCATACATAGATGTGAAATCAAAGAGCGCAACATCAGGTTCTCCGTAGTGGTTAAGCGCAAAATCGCGCAATGGTAGCCGTCCATCGGTCGAGAACCTCGCCGCCTCTTGAGCGTATCTCATCAAAGCGCCTCTATCTACGTTCTCAACGCTCAGTAGGCGGGACACTTCGCTGTAATCCTAAAAAGATAAAATATTTTCTAGGAAACCAGGTACAATTTGATGTCATAGTTAAAAATAAGCTTAAGTTAGTGAGCTTAGGCCTAAAAGCTTAGGTTTTAAAAGGAGAATGCGAAGAACCCGTACCAATTGCGTCAAAATCAAACGTATCCCATAAAACTTATATATTTTATGAATAACATAACATTTTCTTTAGTTTTACACACCGACGGGATTAATAAATCAAGTAAAAAATATTTTGTTGATTTGGTGTGCGCCGCACGCCGCCATTAGGGTGCGTTTTGATTAGCCAATCACAATGCTCGAAATCTCCACTGTGTGTCACGTGAGCAAAGATTTCGATCATTGTAATTGGCCACTCGCAATCAATCGTCAATCGAAACGCCCCCTTAGGGGCCGTTCAAGTATTACGTAAGCAGATTTATTACAAATTTGAACCCACCTAAAGTAAGAAAAGCTCATACCCCCTTCCATGCTTACGTAAACATTGGTACCCGTATGCATTTTTGTTTTAATTTATTCTGGTTTGAGGATCTGGTCTGGGCCGACAATGTGTAAATAAGCTAATAACTACTGCTGACGTGATTACCATCTAGATCCCCCTACCCCCCCGTCATAAAAAATAGGCAAAGCAAAGATCCCCCGCCCCCTATACTGCTTACGTAATACTTGAATGGCCCCTTAGACTGCGACAACCATTGTTACTATGGCAACAACCTTTGATATTGTTACTATGGCAACAAGCTTTGATATTGTTACTATGGCAACAACCTTTGATATTATTACTATGGCAACAACCTTTGATATTGTTACTATGGCAACAATCTTTGATATTGTTACCGTGGAAACAACCCTCATTTTTAATTATTTTGACAGTAGAATCGACTAAAAACTTATAAAAATATATATAAAAATGTTGAAGATAAATAGCGACAATCATAATGTTAACACTAGAAACAAAGATAAACTAGCTGTTCCTGCTGTAAGGCTCCATAAAGTTAGTCATTCATTTAAAGGGCAAAACGTACGGTTTTTTAACAATATTCCAAATGATATGCTTAATTAATCTGTAAATAAATTCAAAAATGTTGTTAAACGTAATCTCTGTTAAGCTTATTATAAAGTTTCTGATTATTTAGATGACAAAAAAGCTTGGGATGAAACTGTCTCCAACTCCATCAAAAACAATGTAATAGTTATTAAGAAACTTTATAAAAAAAAGACTAAAAAAATATAAGCCAAGCAGAGTTTCTTGCCAATTCTTCTCTGTTTGGTCACGTTACGAACTGGTATAATTCAACTTTAAAAAATTGACGTTTCAATGTGTACTGTATGTGCTTATTGAATAAACTTATTTTGATTTTGATTGGTTTGGTTTTGACGCACTAACTTTAGTCTTGGTACCGAGCGCCATACATCAGACGGCATTTTCCTTTGTTTTACCTACACAGGATTTAAATTAGATTTCTAAATAAAAGCATAATCATAATCATCATCATCCATTACCCGGACTTGGTATTTGTATTTGTTTAGAAGTGGTACACCAAAATCAGCTATATTTGACGCATTTTATCACTAGTTTAGGCATAGCAACACCGATCGTACTGCACTTGAGAATACCACATAAGTCGGATGAGTGGTGTACTGTATCGAGGGTCTTATAATACAACCGTTGCCCACAATGAAGAACTCCCGTAGGTGCGTCGGTACACGCCTATTGGTAAAATTACGCACCATGGAATATAGAAATATAAAAAGAAAACAATAGGAATTAGAAAAAGATCTAATAAAAATTTTTTTTAGTCAATCTGCATCGTCGCACTGCTGGGCAAAGGTCTCCCCTACATTTCGTCAACCATCTCTATCCTTCGACATATCTCACCATCCTCTCTCGAAGGTTTCGAGTTCTAAGAAAGAGGATAAAATAAATATATACACACGGTCAACTGATCCTAAACTAGGCAGAGACTGCACTAGGGTACTAACATAAAAATATACATGTAAAGCACTCAGAAGAAACATACATGATAATGGATGATTCTTAATATACCGGGCCGTGCCCGGGGCGTGCTGTGTACGTGCCCGGACGGGGCACGGATTTGAAACGTTACCACAACGTTACATACATTTTGTATGAAACAATAGGGATAGGGACGACTGAAAAATTCTAATCAGGCCGTCAGATAGATCAACAAAACTATTAGTCATTTGTTGGTTTTTTTTATTTATCAAATAAATAATAATTGACAGAGATAAAGAGCTTCAAAGTTCAGGAGTGGGGGCTCGTGACGTCACGGCTAGGTAAAAAGTGTACTAAGCCGCCATTCGTCATCACTATTTATACTACACAGTGCATGATCCGTATCCCGTCCCGTACCCGGGTCCGGACGACGCTCGTCTACACCACGGTTGTTGCACAGACCCGCCCCGTCCCCTACTATTTCAACAAAATGTATGTAACTTGTCAAATCCGTGCCCCGCCCGGGCCACGTACACGGCACACCCCGATCTAATGAGAATCGTCCCTTACTATAAAACGTGTTGTCCTGTGCTTAACCAGAAGGCAGAATGACTACCAACTGAGCTAAAGGCCAGTCAAAAGAAAGTAATAAGAACATAAGTAAAACTCACGTTTAACAGCACCCCTTTATCCAGCAGACTGTGTTTCTTGGCCGTCATTACAAAATAGTGCGTATCATCCTTGTAATAGACTATATTTTCGAGATCTATCCCCGTCACCTCGTAAAGCTCCTTGAAAAACTTCTGGTTGAAGATGAAAGCCACTCCACTGATTTCCGGCACCTGGGTGAAAGGTCAATTATATTAAGCAGAATAAGTTTTTGTATTACACTTTATTATTGACTAGCTTCCATGCGTGGAAATGCTGGCATGGTATCGGGATAGAGAGTAGCCTATGTGTAAATTCAGGTCACAAATTATTTCAAGATTAATCTAAATCCGTTCAGCCGATACGCAGTTAAGTGGGAACACACATCAGCCTACAATCTGCTGCTGGACTTAGGCCTTCCCTATAAGGCCACGGTTTCGAAGTCAACGATCGCGGAGCGGCAGCAGACGCGGCGCGGCAACGCAAGCCCAGTCTCGTGGCGCTAGAGCGGCAAAGTGCTGTGTTTTAAGGCGACGATACAGGTCAAACCTCCCTCTCGCTCACACTATTCCACATTTTTGAAGTATAAAATTAATGAATGTAGTTATGCAAAATAGCAAACCTTCACGGCCTAGAAAATAACAATACAAAGGTTCAGCAATAATATGATTTTGAATCTATCACGTTTTCTTACCAAAAAACTTGCACCAATGTGATCAATTTTGTTGCAATTTTTTGGTAGGAAAACGTGTTGGGTTCAACATGATATTCTTGCTGAACCTTTGTATTGTTATTTTCTAGACCGTGAAGGTTTGCTATTTTGCATAACTACATTCAGTGATTTTATATCTTCAAAAATGTTGAATAGTGCGAGCGAGAGGGAGGTTTCACATGTATAGTCGCCTTAATGCAGACGCGCGGGACGCGCGGGTACCGCTAGACTGGCGCGCATCGCTCGCACCCCGCGCGGTCAGCGCGCCGCTGCCTTCGAGACTACTTCCATATAAATCTATGCATTTAAACGCGCCGTTCATCACGCCGCCGCCGCCGCCGCCGCCGCCCCGCGCCCGCTGACTTCGTGTCCGTAGCCTAAGAAGGAAGGTATGCGCTCATGCGGGTTGAGATCGCAGTGTACTGCACACTTACACACAGACTAATATAATCGTTCAGGCTGGTAGGGGACTTTGTGACACTACTTAAATACACTAGGTGGTTCTAAGATGACTTTCTGCAGTAAACCACGGCAACGAGTGTACCGATGAACTAGTGCCCAGAACCGTTGGGTCCAGAACCGATCTGTTACATACGGCAAAGTCTGACAAAAAGAACTATATTGGGTAACCCCTGCTTCGAAGAGATTTTCAGTTATCGATACAAATTTCCGGAAACGAAACATTCCAGTTTGATAACCTTAAAATAACGAAGTTTTAGTGCTTGACAGAAACTACCTAAACCTTGCCTGGATACTGTCGCCTGATCAAGCACACTTTCAAGCTAAGGCTTCGCGACACCGAAACCTGCAGGTTCTGAAGAGGTGGCAAATCGCACCTTTTAGGAGTACTTTCTATTTATTTAATTAATTATTTAACACTTTATTGCACAAAAACAAAAGAATTGTACAAAAGGAGGACTTAATGCTAAAGCATTCTCTGCCAATCAACCTATCCTGCTAGAAAAGCAAGGTTGGCGTAATAACTATAGGTACCTATTTAACGTTAAGAAGTAATAAATAATTAATTAAAGGGAGCAGAAAAAAAAGCATCGAAATTATACGAGAACTCACCACTATAAAAATCCTACAGTTTCTGTCAACAGTTGGGCGTAATAGTGTTGAACTATTAGGACTCCACGAGAACGAACGACGAAAACTCAGATGGCGATTGGCCCTCTCCATGACGATTATTACAAATAAGTTAACATGGAAACTAAATACTGAGGAATATTTTTAATTTTCTTCTTTATTACACAATTTAGAGAAACACCGTCTTTTAGTCCATAAAGGATTGGCTAAACCGCGCGACCGAAGCGACTGCGAAGAGGGAAGGGAGATTCTGCCGCGCGGCAGACTCAACCCTGTTATTTATATGGAGCTATACACCTACGCTACCACAGATATCGAAAATGTGAGAGAGTATTTCATTTTATGGCTATAAAAGGTATTACTTCGGCCATGAAGATTTATTGTGAAAAAAGATGAAAATATCCTTATCCTTATCACAATAGATCTTCATGGCCAATGTGAAGCCAACGAATAATTTTTTTTCGGTCGTGTTTCAATCGGACCGTTGTTTGCAAAAGATTGTAAGTAAGTAAAAAATTTTTTTAGCAAATTGTGTTCTTAAAGTCAAATTACAAACTAAAACAATGATGTTAGATTAGTTAAAGACTCACGGTTTAACAAAATTTATTCGCGGTTTGAGCCGTGATCGCGCACTAGTTTTGATCGAGCTTCGCTTCAGGAAACTTCGCTTGATCATTTTAGAAAAACATAGTGCTACTTATAGAAGCATACTTTTCAGAGGTATATGATAGAAGTATTAACAGACATGAAACACGAGTATTCGTATACATCTAAAATGCGAGTATGTAAACACTCACCGAGGCCTCCTGCTCAGAATGGCGGTTGATGAAGTTAGCAGTTATGGCCATAGCGAGCTTCCCTCTGAACTCCTTCCGCTTAAAGCCGTGCAGGGTATTCCGTTTGCCATCAGCGCCAAGCAGCGAGTCGAACTCATACTGACCAACCGGGTGGTCGGAGGGAAGTACCCGCGCCCTCCAACCGAGCGCTAAAACAACAAACACCAGCCTATATCAGTCTCCTTGAACATATACCTCCCCTAATAAATAGGAGGATATAACTATAATGCCTCTGGGCACACCGGTTCGGGATTGCAGGATCACCTATCCCACCGTGGATGCTATTGCCAGTCAGCGGTCATGACATGTATCTGATTATTATCCGCCAGAGCCGTGGGCAAAACATAACTTCCTCACAGTGGACTTACTTTCTGAATTTTCTGTTACAGTCGGCTCTAGTAATTCTTCAAAGCTGATTCCTTCGTGGAACTCCACTCCCAACAATAGCGCCACCTGAATTAAATAATCTGTATAAGTTTAGAAATTACTAAATAACTAACTGACTGACTAAACGCACTGAATTAACGCACGGCTTAAACCAAGAGACTTGAAATTTGAGGGTACTTTTTTAAATCGTGTAGGGGTTCATAAGAAAAGGTCCAGCAGGGGTAGACGTAAAATAGTCTCTCATTGCCATCCCTTACGGTTTGATGCCGAGAAACAGAGTCAGGGCTAACTATAAGCAATGCTTAAATTTTTTAGCGTTCATAAATATATACCTTTAGTAGTATACACTGCAACTGGCGAATACTGATGTGATCTATGGAACCAGCACAGAATTTCCCGAAGAACTTCTTAGCACCCAGAGCTTTAAGATCTTGAATCACGAACGGCCATAAGTGAAGTACGTTGTTGCGCGACATTCTGTCGCGTTTCTCAATCACCACCTGTAGCAAAACATTTAAATATGAGTTAATAGTTCTTATTCAAATTATTTATTGTTTCATGTGGTACGTACAAGGTGTTATAATTAAAATTTGGTCCGCAACAGAGATGTCTCAGAGAGATTTAAGAAGTGTAACGGTTTACGCACATTTCACGCTTCAAAATAGTAAGAGCGTACACGCGCTTATTCCGGCCGCTCAAACCGGTGGATCAGTCTCTCACGGCGTGAACTTATAAGCGCGTCAACGATCATACAAGTTGTGCGTGTGGCAAAAAACATTCTCTTCCTAAAAAGAGCTCATACGCGCTGAAAAAGAGATAGTCTGATACCACTTTTATGAAGTGTATTCAAAAAATAGACGAGGGATGACAAGTATTTAGTGTCACTGGCATTTGACAGTTTCATGAGTAAGTTGGTAGAGAGACTTTATAACGCCGTTAACGCTATAATGCGCAGACTCTTTCGAGACTGCAAAGTTATTTCGGAGGAACCTATAACAACTCAACATCGTATTCTTGTAACCTGTCCAACATAACCTGTCGCTGTCGTTTCGTATAGGCAAGTAAATAATGCCTTAGTATATAAGCAGATGAAATGTACTAAATAGCGCCGACAACTACCATCAAACTGGACTAGAACCATCTCCAAGGATATGACGATGCTCGGCCTAACGCCAGCAATGACTCAAGACCACAACAAGTGGCGGTCAAGTATTAGGAGGGCCGACCCCAAATATGGAAAGTGCCAGGAGAATGATGTTGAACGATATTAAAGTCATCGCAAAAGACTTCGTGAATGAACTATTAATATTATAGATGGAAAGGCAGAAAAGAGCGGTACTGGAAGATCAAGCCTAAAATATTTAAGTCATATATAGGAGAAAGTCACTGTTATTTCGTATAGGGGAATAAAATAACGGCTTTGGATATAAGCTGATGGAAGCAACTAAGTGGTTCTTGAATAAATAATGAATTTCGAGGTGTACCAAACGGAAATCTTACTGTAAAAGAAAATTCATGTAGGTAAAACGCTTTAATTCATAACGCTAACTTAAATAAACGCTACTACTGTTGGCAAACTTAATGGCCTACATACATGGAGATAATTATAAAGAATTCAAAGAGAGACAGTCTTCAAGTGAAAACTGACGAAAATCGTCCAAGCGTATTTGACATAAATAAACATCAAAATTTGCAAGCAAAATAGACCCTATGTTGGTTGAAAAGTGTTCAAAGTCCGCGCAATTGACAGCGTGCGAAGAGTTTTGGCGCAGACACTTTTTTCCACGTTTTCCACTCTATAGTATAAAATATATCTCGATGCCTACATATAAAAATCCGACAAAAGGAAAAGGATTCTGATAGAATAGCCATGTCTAACCGTACCCCTAGTGCAAGTTGCATGATACGAAAATGTTGATAGTTTTCATTTTCGAGTGAAATTTTAAAGCTATTTTTTTGGCAATTACGTGAATGTTTTGAATGAACTTGAAGCAACATTACATTACTTAAGCCGTTTTATATCAGTTTAAATTTGAATCATGTTCAGTAATTTTAATATGACATGCATTAAAATTGAGCTCGAAAACGAAAACTATTGAACGTTTTCGTATTGTGCAATTAGGGGTACCGTTGGATAATGAAAAATAGTAACAGGGCTAAGGGCTATAAGCAGTAGTTACCCTTGAGAAGCGTTTATAAGTATGACCATGAACAAATAAGTAATGTGGCTGTGGTCTAGGTAAGGCGAAATTATATCTGCTGTCTGCGGTTTGTTGTTAAGCTTTAAAATACATCTTCAACTATCTGATAACATCGCCGTTTACAAACGCCTCTGAAACTTTATCTCACCATCACCATCTGTGAGGTTCACTACATCTACCTTTACCTTATCAACACCCATTAGAACGCATCCATTGCATTCATTAACCAAAATATTCACTACTTCAAGGAAATTTATATTTTGTTTAAACGAGAGCGTACATCTACCTTTACCTTATCAACACCCATTAGAACGCATCCATTGCATTCATTAACCAAAATATTCACTACTTCAAGGAAATTTATATTTTGTTTAAACGAGAGCGAATTGATGTGCGAGATTGAAATTGAATTATTTTATTGTCTTGTTATATTTTTTTATCATGTGCATCACTACATATTTTCTTGTTATTCTTTAGCTATAAATTTAAAACTGAAGGGTAATTAAGCTTACGTTCATTTGCGTTATAGTAATGGTGAGGTAACCGGTACTGGCATCATAAGTACAGTTATGCCAATTTCACTACAGTGCAACCCACATAATCATGGACTTAAGTTACATAAAAGTTCGATCGAACCAATAGCAAGTTCTTAGGTAATTTGTACATGAAGATCGAAGACATAATTCGGAAAGATTTTCGAGTTTTTCTTTTAGATCTTGTTCACATATGGGCGAAACTATCGTCTGTGGGACCGTTAGTGGGAGCGAATTCCATTTAGGCAGGTGATCCATCTTAAGCATGATTCATGTTACGCTCATGTTATTATGAACTAATTCATGCCACACCGTGCCAGCGGGTGTACGTCCATACAAAAATGGCACAGCCCGGCGCCGGCACAGTGCCGATTGAATTATGCCATCTTCACTTGCTTTCAAATATGATAGTGGTCAAACGCTTCCCTATTTTTGGTAAAAATGTATGTAAATGTTTACCGTCCTATTCATAACAATTCTGCTCGAAGCTATAAACCTCAGATAGCTGAAATGTCGTTAAAATATCATGTCAACTCTTTTATTTTACATTTAAGTGTCTAAACTCATTATAGCCGAAATTCCGCGACGTAAGTTCGGCATGATTACGCCTGCAATGCTTAATTTGAATTCCTCTCTTCATCTTTGTAGTCGGTACTTCATTGTTGAAGATCGTGATCACTATGTGATGTCCTGCAGCTGTTGACGGCGTGTCTACAGCGACTCCGATTTGAGTGGCCATCTGCACCACACTGTAGAACTACGTTCCCTTGACTCTGAGCTGGTCAGACCATCGGGTTGGGGAACGTTTGCCCTCTACATGGTCGACAATGGCCAGCTTTTCTAAGTTATCGGCTCTACGTCTCATTATTCGTCTCTAAACTATAATAACAGATGACACATTATACTGAAATTACGTTGCGTTATGACAATATAAAACCGAAATTGTGAAAATCAGCTGCGGAACTTACGTCGCGTAATTTTCAGCATTAGTGTGTTTGACGCTTAATGATAGGGACAAGAGTACTTTATAGAGCCGTTATAAAATGACATTTGGTTATAAATAAGGGGATAATGTATCATGTACGACAATAGATAATTGGAATTGGAATTGGAAAAAGCTTTTTAATACATTTGCTACCCTATTTGTGTTGTGTTAGATAACACAACAAAAATAAGCGATTATAGATATAATCGCTTTTTCATTATTGCTAGCTATCTTGGTGGGAGTACAATAAAGAGTTTTCTATCTATCTGTATATCGGTCCAACAAACGATAGCATCGTCCTCATCCCTCATGTGAACGCGCTGTAATATTTATAAGTCACAAAGTTGCCAGCTATCTGTCGGCCTTAAGTAGATATATTACCATGTGGTAACCAAAGGGCAATGTGTACGTTTTTTAAACAAAATAACATATTATAGGCTTAATTTATTTGTAAATAAATGTAAAAATGCTGTCTGTAATAAAGCTTATTAAATACAAAAAAGCTTGGGATGAAACTGTCTCCAACTCCCTCATAAAGAATGTAATAGTTAATTAAGAAAAGAGATAGTACCATGGAACTATAAAAAAATATAAGAAGATTCAAAGTGTGCTTTACAGTGCTTATTGAATTGACATTTAGGTTTGAGTTTGAGTTTTGTGCAGCGACACTCAACGATACTTTAACTGGACGGCTTCCGCTAGTTAAAGAGACAATTGATAGTGACCCCTGTTTACGCCTTGTGTGCACAGGATTGCAAGTTATTTAGGCCGCGTGGTCACAGCTATATACTTCACTAGCTGACTAGTACTTATAGGACGAGTTGCACAATTTGATAAATTTCATAATTTAACATTTTAAGCTCAATTTTGAAGTGTTTTGAATAATAATCATTGCAAGAAGATTACATTACCTACATTGTTCGATTAGTTTCTATTTAAATCCAGTTACGTAATTTTCAAAAACCGTACATTAAAATTGAGCTCGTAAACGAAAACTATGAACGTTTTCGTATAATGCAACTCTTACAAGGGGTGCCTACTTCGTTTGCGTGGTCTCTTCTTCCCGTGCCCATAATGTATCAAAATGGTAAAATAATTATATCATATTTGTAAATACATACATATTAAACATAGAAACAGAACACAGATGACAGAGAACAGATGATATAATTATTTTTCCATTTTGATACATGATGATATATAGTATATCAGTCATGTGGTTCCCGCAATACACACTTTGCTTAGATTGGGGCCATATGATGCTGTGTGATGGTGTCATGCATTATTTATATTTATACACGGTACAAAGTATAACTGGAGGTATAGATCAACAGTGGCATACTGATAGGGGTTTGAGCAATTTAACCCCAATTTAAGTTCCCCGATATTGGAAGAAAACAAAATCAGAATCGGACCGGGAGTTCCAAAGATAACCGCCTCCAAACAAACGCACGTAAACTCACAGACTTTGCCTCTACATTCGTTCAGATGTTATTAATAAAGACTTACGACGGAGGTCAACCAGAAATTAACGTTCGTTCTTACTTTTCTTAATCGTATGTGACGAAAGGATCGTCATAATCTACGTTTTGAACGCTGACTCACACACCTCGGACGCGCGACGTAGAAGCAGTTCATATGTCAAGCAGAGAATTTCGGCGACGATACATGTCAAACCTCAATTGTAGCAAAAAAACTTGTACCGATGCCATTTTGGTGAAATCTTTTTTGCAGGAAAACGTGTTGGGTCAACATGATACTATTGCTGATCCTTTGTATTGTTATTTTCCAGGCCGTGAAGGTTTGCTATTTTGCTTAACTACATTCACTGATTTTATATCTTCAAAAATGTTGAATAGTGCGATCGAGAGGGATGGTTTGACATGAATCGTCGCCTTAAACAGACAAACAAAGTTAATATACCCAGGCGTGACTTCACAATCCATTTCAAGATGTTCAAAATACAAAATATTTAGTACAAATTCCGCTTAAATTCTCTGACAGGAACCAAGAAAGGCGGACAGTGAGGCGACCATTTCCTGAGGATACTTATTGGGAAGGCGAAACATTGTCAAATTTCTGTTGGGTTTTTGTGAAACTCGTCAGTGAAGTTTAGCGGAATTTGTATTATATTTTGTCATTTGAACATCAGAAGAATGTAGCCAAGTTTGACTACAGTGTGGTATGGCAATAAGATAAGTGCCCCAGTTTTGTTGTTTTTATTTACATACGATAATGTTGAATTACATTATAATTGATTAATTGTTTGCTCGTGTCCTATTAAATAATGATTAATAATAATTATGTATTTTTTAATGAGCTGAACGATCTCTGAATGGAAGGTTGCGGTTGCGGGTCCAATTACCCACTGCGCGACAAATGATCTGCTGATATTTGTAACTTGCTGATATTGTGGTACCGTGATTTTTCAGTTCCTGGTACCCACAACTCAGAAGAGAATCTTTTTGTATATAATTTTCATTCTCGCGGTCTCCAGTCAAGATTTCGTATACCTCGACGCTTGTCGATTCTTCGGCAGATATGGCCAAGCTTTTAGCTTCAAGTAGTATTTCTCTATGTCGATGACTTGCAAGCGTAGCTCGTTCCATAGCTCGATAAGCGATTTTGATGGATTCCATGTTTACTTACGACTTTTGCGCCGAGCAGCTGGCACTCGATGGCTGCACGCATACCGCAAGGCCCGGCGCCGATAATCAGCACCTTGCTTTGTGCGCACGCGCGCCCTTTCGCGTAAACCTTGTGATTGGCGCGTGCGTCGAACTTCTTGAACAGGGCTTGTGCTTTCCATGAGCTCGCTAGTTTCGCCTGGAACAATGTACAATTGCATGTAATAAAAACTATATCATTTAGATCATCTAAACCGCGTCAAGTGGTAATTATTACTCAATGGATGGAATGCTGTTATGCCTGACATCTGGGTTCTGTACCCAAAGGGTAAAACCGGGACCCTATTACTAAGACTTCACTGTCCGTCTATCTGTCTGTCTGCCACCAGGCTGTATTTCAAGAAACGTGATAACTAGAAATTTCACAGATGATGTATTATTCCTGTTGCCGCTATAACAACAAATACTAAAAACAGAATAAAATAAATATTTATGTGGGGGCTCTCATACAAGGGTACGGAACTCTCCGTGCACGAGTCCGACTCGCACTCTGCTGGTTTTTTACCTAGCACATGTCTTTCGATTTTTACTTCTAGGGCATGCCAGTTACCTCACAATGTGTTCCTTCATTGAGAGGAATATTATTGATATTAAACTCAATTTGTAGTCAATACACAGGTGAACTGCTGTCCATAACATATTTTTAATCATCATCGACGGAGGCCTTGTTCATTATAGGTCGGTACCAAACAAAAAAATTGGGTACTTAAATTCGCTTCATATTACGTATGGGTTTGATGAGTTCACCCGGGTTAAGGCCTAACTATTGATTATGTCTGCCAATTGATTCTTACAGTGAAGTCACGCTCTACTAAAATAGAATTGTAACTTTTCAATTCTGTTAGCGTATAAGTATGGAACTAAGACTTGATTTCCCATACATCAAGAATAATTATTTCTAGTATTTATATGAAAGTTAATTTTAACACATAGCTATTAGGTAACTAACTTATCTTAAAAACAGAGATTATTAGGTGGTATCGCTTTGCTAGCTGGCGACACTCGCCTACACGTGTATGTAATGTATCACAAAAAGATTTTCGCATATTTTTCTATTTTCACGTATAGAATGAGTCTATTCAAGTAAAAAATTTTCCGAAACACCAAAGAATCTCAACAAAAGATTAAATCTTAGCGTAGTAACCAACATAATACACAGATGAAAGTAGAAAATATTTTTTCCATCGAAACCAGCACAAAATATGTTCCCGGTAAGGCGGGCTTTGTGTCCTAAAAAACCGCTTAATCTGACTCCTTATCTCCCACTTCCAGCCTTGAAACGGGATTAAGCGAGGCGAATTCGCAAAACTTCGCTCAGAGTTATAAGTACTTCTTTTAAAAGTTCCATGAAACGCCTTTCATCTTTATTTGATAGCAAATACATATAGAAATCTATTAGACTGACCAATATAGGCCGCCTCAGCTCTCAAATGAGCCACTACCAAAATAAATCACACTTCGAACATAATTAACGACATATCATCTCATTTTCATATAACAAAATCGACTGATAAAATAGAAGAGATGGATGGATTGTGAAAGACGATATGAGAATTAAATAAGTGGACACAGATTTGACGGCTGATAGAAGTGAGTGAAAGAAAAAAATATGTTGTAACGATAACGACTCCACCTAGCGTGGGAAAAACGCAGGAGATGATGATAAAAATCGACAGAAGCAGGGAAAGGGATGATCTCAGTAGCGCAGTGGGCGCAGGCCCGCCTGAGACGCAGAAGCTTGCGGGTTCGATACCCGATGAAAGACAAATGTTTCTATGATCTGCAAATATTTGTCTCCGGTCTAGGTGTTTTCTTTTAAAAATGAGTAGGTTTTTGCGAAAAAAAAGTATTTAAGTACTATGACAATGATAAATATTTATTTGGACAAAAGCAATGGTACAAGAGTAGTTATAAATTACTTATTCAGAGTAAGTTCCCCGTAATAGGTCTCTTTTGAGCCTGTACAGGGCCTGTATTATAGCAGTCATGTGGTTCCCATAATACCAAGCTCTGCTTAGTTTGGGGCTGGATAGTGTTGTTTGATAATGTGCATTATTTTTTCAATTGTTTTAAAATCCATTAAAAATATGAATCACGGAAAACACGAGAACTGTGTTAACGCTTGACCGGTGTTTTATAAATAGACGTTTAACTTTATTATTGTTATTAACTTTATTTTAAGTGTAAACTCGCCAAAATGATTATTGTTTGAACAGTACTATAGAGCCTAAGGTCTGTCCAATAATTATAAAAAAGAGGATACCATATAGGTAGTAGTTATAGGCAAGTCCAAACATTACATATTCGGTATATGCTGTTATTGCATTGTTTAATTAATATGTTATTGCAAGTACTAAACTAGCAATGCTTATTAATACTAGGGCATGCAGGTTTCCCCAACCTGATGTCCTTCAACGTTTAGATCACGTGGTAATGCATCGTGGACCGGATGTGACAGAGATTCAAACTGTGGACACAAGACAAGACAGCTTCAGCACTTCCGCAGTCAAAACTGTGTTGATCTGTTTTTCAGTTTGGAACGCGTTACAGGGCCCCGATTCTTAGAAAAAGAGGATAATGTCACAACAGACACATTTTGCGGAACTGTCAAAACTGTATAGAAATAAAACAGTTCCCACGACATATTTCTGATGTAACAGTAATCTCTATTACAAAGAAAAGTCCAGTCAGTTGCGCAGTCCGAAGTCTGCGTGTGGAAGACGCTATTTTAATCGGGTTGGGATGAAGACAGCAGAATATAATACCAAATTTGGATTGAGACCCTCTGCACGGAACTCGTATCAATAAGCCAGGCCATCACACTATTACAGATCTTGAAAACTACTGAACTGATTTTAATTGAATGATTCCTAAGTTGAACTAAATGTAAGCCAATAAAAACCGGCCAAGTGCAAGTCGGACTCGCGCTCGAAGGGTTCCGTACCGTTGTATGGGAGCCCCACTTAAATATTATTAAATGTTATTGTTTTTAGGTTTTGTTATTACAGCGGCAACAGAAATACATAATCTGTGAAAATTTCAACTGTCTAGCTATCACGGTTCATGGGATACAGCCTGGTGACAGACAGATAGACAGACGGACAGTGTAGTCTAGTATTAGGGTCCCGTTTTTATCCTATGGATGCGGAATACTCTTTTTAGGGTTCGGGTTTCCGCATGAAAGTTTAGGAGAAAAGCGCGGACAAATACATACAAACAACTATGCATTACACCTATAAAATATTGTCATATTTGTTGGGAAGCCCTAATAGATTCACAAGTGTGAATTGCATTACCAATAATATTACAATCATACGTCTCGAATTGATATACTCCTTTTATCAAGTCGGTCAAAATTTAAAGTGGCGACTGTAGTTGATTACGGAGGGTCAAGCTAACTAGTAGTTTTCTGGACCGTGACAGATTGCTATAGGAGCGACCGTCGACCAACCCATTCTAATAACTATGCAACACACAGCGTGCGTCATAAAATGACGTACACCCAGTTCAACAGTACGTGGATTGTCTCCTGCTCACGATTACGTTTGAAACTGTATCCAGAAGGTAGTAATAGTGGCTCTTATCCTGTACGAGCCGCACAATCTTCGTAGACGTGATCTACTCTACCATTTGATATTTATCAAAGTATAAAAAACCCTGTTGCAGTTTCATATTAATAAAAGATCGGATCAGTTGTTCACGCAGAACAGAGAATCAACCAATCAATTACCCAGAATTAGCCCCAACGAACACACTATGAAGTTGTAAAGTATTAAGTGTAGATGTAACTGGAAAACTGGAATCGAGGAAACCATTTTTTTCATTTTGAACTACGGTTGTCAATTTTATTAAATTTTATTTTCTAGTGTTTTTCTAATGTATGTCGTTTAATATTCATGGTATTATAACCGATGAATGTTAATTATAAGACACAAGTATTAGTGAAATGGAATAAAATATGATTGAACGGGAATTCTCTGATGAAGAAAATTGTGCGCCGATCGTTTTTTGTTATAGTCGCCATGGCTATAGCAGAAAACAGGACCTGACCGAAGACTGGACGACTAGATTTATAAACCGTACTACGTTGCCTCATATTATTATGAACAATTATTATACTTGATACTGGCGAAATTGTGAATAACTATCCCAGAAGCCATTTAATAAAGAAATGAAGTGAAGTGAACTGGAATCGATGAAGTATGTTTTCATTTAAACACTTTCATTGCTGAAAACACACTTGCTCTAGCCGGGCTGTTAATCATGGCGCGTAGCGTCATATCAGAGGTTCGCAGTTAACGTGTTGTGTATCTATCAATCATCAATTCCTTACTTACTGGTCATCCTTCAGATCAACTGCTAAAGAATGCAGCATTATAATAAATACGCAATGTTTTGCATTTCAGCTCGATAGACTAACACAAAAAAAATGTTTATACAACAAAATAACAACTTAAAGAAGGCCGGTCATTTCAGACCTGACCATAAATGGAAGCGACTAAAAATGCTAATTATGTAAAAATATTCTTTATAATGGAGTATTGAACTTATAACTAATAACTTTATCTATTAAAGCCAGAATACTTAGGAAATTATTAATAAAATATTGATCGCAGTACGTCCTATCATAACGTATCCTAACCTAAAATTATAAAATAAATCCCCTCTAAATTCTCCGGCTTTAATAAAAAAATCTATTAATTGGACATAATATCCTGCAATAAGAACTATCAATTAAGATATAGGTTATTTCTAGACGCAGCATTTTATGGTCAGGCTCAGGTCAAAGTTTGTATGAAACTGACCGATCTTCTTTAAAAAATGAATAAATTAAAAATGTCGGACAATTTCACACAACATTCAGCCCCAAAGTTCAAAAGAAATATGTACAGAAGACAATCTACATACAAAGCGCGCTCGAGCAATGCACACATAGACACCGCTCACGGACACGATAACTCGGAACGGAACAGTTCGGACTAGGGCTTGTAAACCGATTAACCGACTGATTTTACGTCGGTTTTTATGGGTATCAACATAAAAGAGACAAAAAACAAAAACGAGAACATCTTACTCTTATGTGTCGCTGATGACATAGTCCTACTGGTCAAGTCGTTGGAGCAGTTGCAACAGACGCTGGACAGCCTAACATCATTCATTACAATTAGTAACTTTTAGGACTGATTTATGATATTTAAGGCTATAACTACCATGTTGATTATTATTACCTACTTTGCTTGAGTAACGTTGAGTTGAATATCACTAAATGGTTTATACTTTAGTTGAGTAAGAGAGAGAGAGAGAGTTTTATTTTAAGATTTTTTAATGTTTTAATATACTTATCTATTTTGTTATTTTTTTATAGCTTTATTTGTCCCTGATTTGAGTAAGAGAGAAAGAGACAACTAACAACATTAATAATAACCTTTAGTAACTCTTCGGACTGATTTAACATGTTGTGGAATTTTATTACTTTATTTAAGTGAATTTATTTATTTATTTTATTTATTTATTTAGAAATATTCTTTATAATGGAGTATTGAAATTATAACTATTTAATTATTTATTTAAGTATACGTACTTCATCATCATCATCATCATTTCAACCTTTATCGACCCACTGCTGGGCATAGGCCTTCCTTTGATTATGCCACTTGCAGGTAATGTAGGTAAGTATACGTACTTACCTACATTAAAACAATTAAGTTGATTAAATTGGTGCTTGCTTATTAAAATAAGAAGTTTATTTGATTAAAACTTATTTTGTCTTTTATTTTGTCCTAAGATACCTTTACAAAATATCTCGAAAAAAACCGATTAATCGGTTTTAATCTGTTATTGAAAAAAAAATCGATAAACCGGTTTCTAAAAACAACCCGGTTTTTACACGCCCTAGTTCGGACCAAGTCAAGCGCGAGTGTCACCCGCTTGAGACACGCGCTGTGAACTTTTTTGTGCAAACAAAAAGGGAGTTACTAAAAAAAAGTTATTATAACTGTGCAGTGGACGGGTGTTTCATCTCAATATTAAACGGAGAATTGTCGTTTTTTTAAGCTACCAGTAGTTTCAGAGATGTTAGTAAGTATTTGCTTGTATTTCGATGGTTCGTTTTAACGTAAATACATAACACAGAACATTTAGGTAGATACCTAGGTAGGTAAGCGCCCCGGTCCCCTGAGAATATGTTGTAAGGTGGATATCTAAGCTCGATTTATTTTAGTTTCCTATTATGAATCAGTCTAAACGAAGTAACTACATTTTTTGTAAGTATTAATACTGTAAGTTTACACCACCAATTTATTACGTAAGTTGAAAACATGTTTTTTTTAATTTGTGTAGATATTATGTTGTTATTAGTGTCATTTGATTAGTTTAAGTCTTAAACGGATAGGGAAAAAGAAATTGTCGGAAACAAATAAATGTTTAGAAGTTATTAGGTAATTTCGATAGTGGAAATTGTCAAATGTAAAATTTTATGTTTTTTTCTGCAAACTTTTTGTATTGTAATACTATGTTTATTAGTTAGTTTTAATATTGTAGAATAAGTTTTTTGCTAAGCGAGCTATAGCTAGGGTTTGAAGTAGCCTTTCTCGCCCCAAAGTTGTCAACCCTAGCGCAATTTCCGAAGTACATACATGTGATTGACTTCTGTACATATTTATTTTATGCCCAAAGTAAGCAGAGCTTATATTATGGGAGCCTCAACACTGATAGTGTTGGTTACACTATAATTACATAACAAACAAAAGCAACACCAGCGTATATCAGTCCACTGCTAGAGATTGGCCTCTCCTAATAAAATGGGGATATGCCCATAACCCTTACGCTGGGTACCACAGATATTTGCAGACCATACAAACATTTGTCCCTCGGCGGGAATCCAACCCGCAACCTTCTGTGTCTGAGGTAGACTTTCGCTCACTGCACCACAGAGGTAGTCAAAATGTTTTCTCGTGTTAAGATTACATTTCATGATTGTGTATCTTTGTATACGGAAAACCTGTTTTGCCGATGATTTAATAAAAACGTATCATTTATTCTTTTTATGGGTTTGAATGGGCGGCTTAAACACTATAGGAAACATAACCATGCCTCTTGTATGAGACACAATGAAATACTTTGTGCATGAATCAGGAGTGGCATGTCAGTGTATTTCCATGTTATTATGCTGGTGTATAGACCAATTCATACATATCAGCGACCTAGTCGTAAAGTCGATCCGTCCTTGCACACGTCTTGGGGCAGGACCCTCGAATCATAAAATTGTGTTCCTTCCACATTAGCATGACCTTATTTATAAGCAACGCATAATCTACATGATAGCAATATTTTGCGCCAAGCAAGTAACTGCTCCTTAATGTTTATGCATATGATTTGCATATAAACTACTGACACCTACCGCACCGCCTACATCTAACACAAGGTGACTCTGGCTCGGCTAGCCCTTTTTTGAACAGGAATTAGGGTCAGCGCAAACCGAGCTCAGCGGAGAGGATTTCAACGACAATTTATTAATAACTGTATTCTACAGCATTAGAATGAAAAATTGCATGAACAGCGACGTTGAAATTGAGCGTCTGCGTGCGCGCATGCCATGCAGTTTCATATTCTAATACGATTGAAATAAAGTAGCTTTATAGTTTCTTCGTTAAATACTCTCACTCGCTGTCTGACCTAATAACGAACTGCCAAGACAATACTCGTCTACACTAGTCTACACATACTAGATACTGCATTCGCATGGGGATCCTATAATCTTTATCTGTACCTACTTTAAACTAATCACCTATTAATTTTCTAAAATTTGTAAAACCCTCGAGCTTCATTTTTCTTTCCTACTTCATCATCTATTCTGGTCACCTTCTATCTAAAACCTATTTATTCATAGAGACCATTACTTTAGTTACCATGTTATTGCAATATCATTGATGTAACTAAATACCAAATTTCAGAATCGATTAGACTCAGATCCCTTCTCCTAAATATATAAAACAAGTAGGGTTTGTTACACCATTTATAACTCTAAAACGGCTAAACCGATTTTCATGATCTTTGATTTTTTGAGTTTCCGTCCCGAATAGCAAAATAACTATCAAAACATCGGAATAATTCACGAAAAATATATAAAGAAAATTCATTTTCATATAAATTATTTATAGAACGGCTCTTTTGATGATATCTCGAGAACAGATTGACTGATGAACTCAATGATTTTTTTAACGGGTACGGTAACGGCAACGGAAACGGGAACGGGCTCAGGTGTGAGAGTAGTTAAGTTAGTTAAACCTTATGCGTTGTAGGTCGTGGGGTCTTTTAAGTCTGAACTTATTCAGTAATGAGTTGAAAAATGTTTTATACTAAGGCGGAAAAGCGGTACGAAGCGCGTCGAGTCAGCTAGTAAACAATAAAAGAGCATCTTAATACGGCTCAACAAAATTATCTTAAATCATAGCTAGGAACACTCAATTAAGTCACACCTTTCAATCAAAAAAGCAAAAAATCAAAAACCGTCTGGGGGCTACGATGCCAAAACAGAAACAGATACACGCGTCAAACTTATATCACCCCTCTTTTTTCGTCGGGGGTTAACGAAAGTAACAGTCTGTCTATTTGAACCGAACCGCTGAACCGATTTAGATGTAAGGCTTAGAAATACCTTTCATTATCATCATCAACCTTCAGCAGTCCATTGCTGGACATAGGCCTCCCCTGATGAGCGCCATTGCGCCCTGTCCTCAGCTCGACGCATCCAGCTTCTACCAGCAGCCGCAGATCGTCACTCCACCTGGCCGGAGGGCGTCCTACACTATGTTTACCGAGCCGCGGTCTCCACTCAAGAACTCGTTTACCCCAACGGTTATCGGTTCTTTGGCAGATATGGCCAGCCCACTGCCACTTCAGCTTGCTAATTCACTGAGCTATATCGACAACTTTAGTTCTATGTCGGTTAGTCTCGTTGCGGATTCTATCCTTCAGAGAAACTGCAAGTATGACTCGTTCCACAGCTCGCTGAGCGACTTTAAACTGGTGGACTAGCCGTACTGAGAGTGTTCGGCTCCGTATGTCATGACGGGTAGGACTCACTGATTGAAAACTTTCGTTTTGAAACATTGCGGTATGGGTGACGAGAAAACTTGACGTAATTTTTCAAATGCTGCCCAAACCAGCTAAATCTTCCACTTGGCCTTCTTCTCGAAGTTGATTCTACATAACTGCAATATCTGCCCGAGGTACGAATACTCCGAAACAACTTCAAGAAGGTGTCCATTAAAGACGACAGGACACGGATCAATTCGGTCATTGACCATGACTTTGGTCTTGTCGAAATTCATGCCGAGACCTATCATTCGCGAGGCTGATGCTAGGCCGTCCAGCATCTGTTGCAGCTCCTCCAGCGACTCCGCCAGTAGGACTATGTCATCAGCGAATCGCAAGTGTGAGATGTGCTCGCCGTTTATGTTTATGCCCATACCTTTCCAGTCCAGCGTCTTAAACATATCCTCCAACGCACTTGCGAACAGTTTCGGAGATATGACATCTCTCTGTCTTACTCCTCGGCGCAGTTGGATGGGTTTAGACTGCTAGTCCTGTATTCAGACACTCATAGTGGCGGCTTCGTACAGCCATCTCAACACTTCGATATAACGATAGTCGACTTGGCTTCGCTGCAAGGATTCTAGGACAGCCCAGGTTTCGACAGAGTTAAAGGCCTTCTCATAGTCCAGAAACGCCAGACACAGGGGCTGATTTTACTCTTCGGACTTCTGTATAGTCTGCCTCATTCTTTTAATGTGGTCTATGATGCCATATACTCCGCGAAACCCGGCCTGCTCCTTTGAAATACCGTTTTTGAAATACCTTTGGTATTCTAATTTTTTTTTTCTAATGTTCTTCGACAATATTTCCACGTCCACGAGAGAAAATATAATTCATTGTCAGCACCTATGGGCAAGCTAGATAAAACTTGCAAAAAATACAGATGAAATTGTCATTATATTAACTAGTGCTATTATAAAACTACATTGAAACAAACATTCGCATGCGCATAACATGAAAAAAAAAACTTATTGTGACCAACATAAGTACAGTTCCAACATACAGTTAGGGATGTCGCTAGTAGTGAACAAATAGATAAAACAAAAACAATAGATGTTTGACGCAAAGTTAGTTCTCATTTTGACCACCTTCATTGATAATTTTGTCGAATTCCACTTTCGCTTCATGTCTAAATTGTAATGAATCAGCGAGTTTATCGCTTCATATTATAGATTAGGTTCGCACAATTAGGCAAGTAGGTACTAGGTTGTTGATAAAAACGCAGTTCGCGAGTCGACGGTCTCAGTTAATTTGTGAATCATTTGCCCTTCAACTAGTGCATCGAAAACATAACAAGTTTGTTTCGCAAATACATTTACGTCTAATTGACCTCAATGTTCTATGAATAAATTCTATTTTTATTCAAATAGATTCACAAACTAACGACTGAGGCTGCACTCTACATATTATAAGCATACAAAATGATTCTCCTTAACGAATTTCCCATTACCAAATTGGTCAAATCATTCAAACTAACACAATTAGTAAAGCAAAAAGAATCAATGCACACCAAAAAGACGACAATAATAAGAGAGCACCTATTTATTTATATCATCCAAAAGGAATCAGGTCGGGTCACTAGTTAAATGTGTAAGCGTCGGACTGTCAGCCAACCCGCGCATACGCATACAAATAGAAGTTGCTAAGCCGCGGCTAAAAACGAGATTGCATTTTAAATGTCAGACTTAGCTATGCACACATGAACGTAACACGAAAGTGTCTTAATTAAAATTCAAATAATTATAATTTCTGCAGTCAATACACACTCGAGCACAATGAGTAATTAGCATACAACACCGGCCTATTAGCAGGTTCTAACAGTTTACGACCGACGCGGCGCGCAGACGACTGCGTACGAGAAGTTAGAATTTTTCTAAGATCTCCCTTACCATGTTATGATTTTGGGTTCCGGTACTTTATTATTATCATGCTAGCTTCAACCTGCGGCTTTGCTCATGTGATAGCAGGTTAAAAAGTAACCCATGTTATTTCTGGTCTAGAAACTAGAAATAAATTATCATATATTAAAACGTCAGCTTAATCAGTTCAGTAGTATCTCGGAAACTACTTATCCTAGACTTGCCACTCCTAACTGAAGTGATAGAAATTGACAAGATTTTAATTTTCGATGACAGCTATCCAACTTAATACAGCTTTAGTTCCGAAACTACTCATCTTAGTCTTGCAGTTCCAGCATAGATATAGAAGACAACTAGATAAAGCCTTAAAATTCATTATGCTCTGAACGTCAACTCATACGGCTTATCTCTAATTTCTTATGTCCATATATCATTTCCTAGAAAGGGATGCATACTTTATCTCAATGCGTTTTCTGCGACTTCGTATCAGGGCATTTGTATGAACCTGCATAGAATTTTGGTTGGTACCTGTACGATTAACTTTTTGATCTATTTTGAAGTCGCATTGATATATGTATGCGCCCTTTTCTAACTGATGATATTGGACATAAGAAAGTAGAGATCAGCCGTATGAGTTTATGTTCAGAACATAGTGAGTTTTAAGGCTTTATCTCAATCAAGGCTTAAATGATAGCTTCAACAAGACCTTAATTTTCGATGAGAGCTGTCAAATATAAACTGACCATATCTCGAGAACTACTCACCCTAGACATGCAGTTAATTGCCGAAACTATAGCTATGGATAAGATCTTAATTTATGATGACAGCTGCCAAACTTAAAACTGCTACATCTCAGAAACCACTCAACTTACGGCCGGTTTCTATATTATATCGTTACCGATTACGCCTCGTTTTCCCTTGAAAAACTGTCAAAAATTAACAACGAGGCGTCGAAACGTCGTTTACAGTTTTTCAGGGGAAAACGAAGCGTAATCGGTAACGGTATAATATAGGAACCGGCCATTAGAGTGCAGTTCCTTGCTCTAATGATAGTTGTTAAAAAATAAAATAAATAATACTGGACGCTATAAGATCTTTATTTTCGATGACAGCTGTCAAACTGCAAAAGTTGGCCTTTTGAGGTATCCCCGTGTCGCCGTTTAGTATGTTAATTAAGTCCCGTCTTTTCTTACGTCCATGATAATACATTTATGTATTCTCAAGCAATCGACGTCACCCGGGGTGGGCGAGTCAACTCGCACGTAACGGGCCTTGTTTAATATTAGTAGGATAATTGCTCACTCTATTGTATAAGTTTTTAGCCCGCCCGAAGGTATAAAATAGAAAAAAAAAACTAATTTTGAACACTCATTCATAATATAGCATCACCGCATTTTTGCTTGATTGTTACTTTTCTATCGCCACGAGATTGTACAAAAGAGGTATTATTTGTCCACTTTTATATTTTCAGCGCAATGGTTATTCATTTACAATATTAAAATGTATTCAGATATATCCTTGTCAAAGGTATCTTTAGCGTAAGTTTCCCAAACACTGTAATCGGTTTAGCGGTTTTGTCATAAACACATAACAAACAAACATACTTTTACAAGTTGACTCTGTGAACTTCGTACCGAATAAAACTGTTCTGTGAATTCCCTATTCACGACCATGACGACTGGGTAAAAAAAAAAATTCGAATTAGTCCGTAAGATAGATCAACAACAAATATTGGACATATATTTTTTTATCTATCAAATAAATAATAATTGACAGAGATAAAGTGCTTCAAAGTTCGGGAGTGGGGGCTCGTGACGTCACGGCTAGGTAAAAAGTGTACTCAAACCGTGACGTCACGCGGAACTTCAACTCACTAAATCTTTGTTTAATTGACAAAATAAAAATTACGTGAACCATATTTTTTGTTGATCTATCTGACGGCCTAATTAAAATTTTTTGTTGTCATCCCTATTTCTATATAAAATTGCGATTTCTTTTTATATTAATGGGCTGTTCTTTTGAGTTTTTCTTCTTTTTTTTTTCTTAACCTTCTGGGAAAGAGTAGAATTGGTAGATAAGCTTGCTTAGACAGTTCGCCCTAGCGTTGACCTCATCCAAGCAAGCATGCAAGCCTCGTAGTCAAGAGCTGTCCCACAACATGAAAAATCACACAATCCACACATCCGTACTATAGCTAGTACTTATAGCATACACCCGCGGCTTTACTCGCGTTGTACCCGAATAAAAAGAAGCCTTATATTATGGTCCTGGTCTAGAACGACATAATTATGAGCTAAATATAAGCTCAATCCGCAACAGGATAGGATACGTTATTTATTACTATAGTAATAATTTTGTATGTATGAATGTGTTATGTTACATCATCACGACTAAGACTATAATACTTTGTAGAGTAAGGTAATATGCTTCATTATTAGAATTCTACCATAGTTACCAAACAGACACCTATGACTAACATTATTATTAACTTTGACTTTCAGTTAAGGAAATAAGTTTAATTCTATTACGTACATAAGCTGTGTTTTTTAAATAATATAAAACACTGTCCATCCGCCCTATCATCCGTACGACCTATAAATAGCTTAATATTTGAAAGCGTAATGAGTAGCGTTTCAATTTTCAAAAAAATTCGTGCTAAACTCGGTAGGGGATAGACCTTTTTAGAGTTCATCGTCGCTAATTACAGCACGGATATAGATCGCGCATAGATTAGATAAATGAGAATGCTCGACGTAAACGACACTATTACCATATAGAAATGATCGATTGTTGTTTGCGTGGTTATTAGACTTTGTTTAAACAATTGTCTACGCTATATTATAAAGTGGTAAAGTTGTAAGTTTATTTGTATACATGTTTGTTACTTAGAGCATAACTCGCGAACCGGTGATCCAATCTGCATAAAATTTAATTGGTCGATTGTACATTTGTACTTGAGAAATTTGCTGTTAAGTATATTAGTTAAATCAGACAAGGGGTGATTAAGTTATGGGGATACAGAGCGCAAAAACAATTGATCATCATTATCAACCTATAGCAGTCCACGGCTGGACATAGGTCCCCCCATCGCCACTAAGACCGATCCTCGGCTCTTTTCATCCACATTACGCATTTGAGTATACATAGTGTCATGTGAAAGGGCATTGTTTGTCCATAACAAGTTTATTTGAATGCTAGAACGGATAAATTTGTAAATATTGTTTACAATAAGTTTGGCACGCCCACCTACAGTACAGTAACCCGCTTGCAGAAAATAGAACACAATAAATGACTACACTAAGAAGACAACATGTTGACTGCGGGCCGCGAGCAGAAGCACGCTCTCAAGTCAGGGATATAAAAATTCATCATACCTATAGTTTTGGTAAGATATAAATACCCATACTTAACAAGGAATAATTGCAGTCTTTGTAAAAGGATGCCATGCAATGCCGTAAAGCAGAAGTGAATATCGTAAATCCATATGTCGGTACAAAACAGATCAGTAGGTTAGTCTGATAAAAAAATCTTATCTAAACTCTGGGCGAACGTGAGGCACATATTTCTCTTTAGTCTTATTTATAGAGCGCTAATGTTAACAAGCTCGTTGACACTTGATTTGTCATAAATAGGCTCGTATTCAGTAAATTAACAAACGCATCAATAAAAGCTCCCAGTATTTTAAGAATATTTATGGAGGGCTATTAAAACAACTTGATAAAAAACATTAGTTCGAATTAAAACTTTCAAATGCGTCAGAACAAGTTTGCAGTTGATGCACTTACACATTGAGAATTATTCTAAGAACTCATTAGAAAACGTTTAAATTGAAGTAGATGGAACATTCCAGCTCTCCTACTGTGCGATATATTGAGAATCTTGAACAGCCTCACAATCAAACACACGAAAATAGAATTCATTGGAAGGTAAACTTGTCTGTTTTCCACGCCCGTGAGATATAATAAATCGGTCAAGTGCAAGTCGTACTCGTATGTACGTTCTAAATCAGCTAAATTATTCAACTTAACTACTGTGGATAGACACAATCGAAAAACATCCTAGGCAATAAAATAAATTCTCAAATACTGCTTACTAAAAAAAATATCTCGATGTAATTTTATCGATTCAAAATTCGTCACCCTGTTCCCTTACAACGTATGTAACTATGTATGTAGCTATAGTACCTGCGGTTCAGCATTTCTCTTCACAGGCCCGTCATAATTGGGTACACTGAACGTAAGAAATACTGGAGGAAAGATCTATTTCGAGGTCTGTGAACTCAGAAAGTATGCGTATTTTTAGAGTGACTTTAGTACCGCGCGAAAAGTAAATAATACATTTTCGCGTAGGTTTTCTGTTTGTATCTGCGAATATTTATAGTCCTAATGGCATGCTATAAGGTTAATACTAAACAGAATTTAATCAGTGTCTGGTAAATTAAGTAGTTCCGACCGTAGATTCTCCTCAGTTTACAAAGCAATGATTACGAGTTCTCTTTGTTCGATAAATATTGATACACCAAGATTCAAGATGTTTATTTGCATACTTAACTAAGTGTACTGAATGATCTTAATTCTAAACATATGTAAAGACCTTGCTAAACGATTAAAAAGCCGGGGCTGACATTTTAAAGTGCCTCCCGAAGCATTGAACCGCTTAGATCTGCTAAAAAACGGTGAACCATCCAAATGGTGACCAGGAGTATGGATGTAGTTGCCTTTAAATAATGCTGGACACTATCACACAGCATTATGTAGCCCCAAATTAAGCAGAGCTTGTATTATGACAACCACATGACTGTTAGCGTCTAAACACTTATGCCGAAAATTACGCTACGTAAGTTTCGCAGCTGATTTTGACTAGTTCGGCTGCATGTATGTAGGTACGCAACGTAATTTCAATGTGTCATCTGTAATTAAAATAGCATTTCAGGCGTAATCATTCCTAACTTACGTCGCGTGATTTCGTCTATAGTGTGTTGAGGCCCATATACTACTTTTTTTTTGTAAATACATACAAATTATGCTTAGAAAACCCCCAGACCCGAAACAAATAGTTGCAGAACGTACAAACATCTATCTCGCGGTGGGAAACGAACCCGCAAACTTCCGCGTCTCAGGCAGGCCTTCGCCCACTGCCCCCTTTTATTTGTTAATTCAATTTACCTAGTTTTAGTAAATAAATGAAAATAAATCTTTCTTTACAGGCATGTTTTTTTTTCATTTTTTCGGCGCGACACCGCGCGCGTGACGCGTAAGCGCCGCTTCCTCCTCAGAAACTTTTGAATTTACAGTTTATGTCATTCACATAAAGTACATATTTTATCGATATTAATGTACGAGTGCACGCTCAGCGCCCGAATAGAAACCCCCGCACACGAGTCGCACACGCGCAGCACCCGCGCGCCGCCTCCAGTCCACCCGCGCGGCATCAGATGCGGGGGTGACAAGGGTCTCGTTTCCAACTCTATAATGTATCTTAATCACACTACCAGCGCTCTTTTTACAATGCTATTGAAAGATCCAACTTTTGATAATTAATGTAAAAAAATCGGATTTATCGTGTCAGGTGCTGATGATTTTAGTAAAAAATACATATAAAAGTTAATCCTAAATGAACTATATCACATTTTGTCCTGTACCGACTTCCCGAAAGTAAGGATAATGACCGAAACAACATCTGATAAGTGTTTTGGTGTTTAAAAAATGGAGTAGTTTTTGTTTAGGAGCTGATTTATATGAGTCACAACCGTCACATGCAGCATATATCAAAAACCATTTACATACAACATTGTAGATTTCTTTGCAGGGTGTAGTGTAATTAACTCTCACAATATATTCTGGCACCAATGGTGCTTTATTAATTTTTATATATTTGTCTTGTCAGTATGGTAATTTTATGGTATTGGTGGGTTCTTCGTTCGTGGGTGGTTAAGACTAGCGCAGAGTCAAGGCGAGTGGCATAATCAAAGGAAAGCATATGCCCAGCAGTGGGAAGAAAATGATAATTAGTTGATATTGGGAATAAGATTGTGTGATAATCTGGACAAATTACTAGAAATCGCTAATGATGAAAATGAAAATGAAAATGCAAAAATATGTATTACACTACAAACATGCCAGCTTACTACTAACTACTACAACTAAATCGTAATAACTAATACAATGCAAATTAGGCACAATTTTTCAAATTGCATTGTATTAGTTATTACGAATACGATTTACTTAAGCTGCCATGTTTTTACTGTAATAAACATTTTTTTATGATGACCTATCACTTGTCTCATTTGAACAACATTGGTGGAGAAGGGTTTTGATGATGAATTTTCAAGTTTTTGTGAAATATTTTTTATATTTCTTACTTTCAGTACTAAATAAGCAACCACAGAAAATAAGTTTTTATATTATAAATACAAATAATCAACTTATCACACCCGTCACAAAGACCTGTCACACCCGTCCGAATATTTATTGGTTGATATAAAATTATATAT
Source organism: Horisme vitalbata (assembly GCA_951804965.1). Classification (NCBI taxonomy): domain Eukaryota; kingdom Metazoa; phylum Arthropoda; class Insecta; order Lepidoptera; family Geometridae; genus Horisme; species Horisme vitalbata. The sequence goes on from OX638089.1 coordinate 8,925,205, forward strand.
TAAATTCATTATTTACCAGCTTCAACTGCAATACTAATAATAATAATACTTGTTTATTATTATTCTTAAAATATAGAGATATCGGACAAGGTCAAGATTGGCTAATAGTTGGCGTGACACCCCCCTCAGCGCGTTAATTGGCCGTTATTTTTTTTTTGTTAACTGTAGACCTTTCTTTTTTTCTGTGTACATAAACTACACTAGAATCTACAGAAAAACAGTATAATGTTGTTAATTTCGACTACTATTTATAAACTATGGACTCTGATAAAAGTATAAATGTCACACCCGTCACCGCGGACTGACCCAATGTCACTTTTTTTCTTATTGAATGTAGACGGAGATATTGTATGGTGTGGACACCACGGTAAAACCGTAGAATTTGTTTGATTAAGGGTCACCCGATAGAGTGGCTGCCGACCCTGAGCTCACACGACGCGTGCGCTGATGAAAAGCGACCCGAGCGCGATCAGCGCGCGTTGATATCGTGCCATATGAACGGGCCCTACCTATGTAAAACTCTATTTTTACATAGAGTAAAATAACTCGTGGTGGCTAGGATGTAACCCGACCTAACTTCCGATAAAGATGATTTATTTGATTTAACATACGAGAAGGTATTAAATAGTGTTAGAGTTAAACTAGATTATGTATGCTCTACTAAACAAATCGAATGGTAATTATTTAAATGTGTTGGTAGTTTATTTAAATAGATCCGGAGATCGTGGATTCGAATCTCAGCCGTGCACCGATGGATTTTTCTTTTGGTAAAATTACGTACCACATGCTCAAAACGGTGAAAGGAAACATCGAGAGGAAGCCCCACATATCATGTGGACTTAGTCAGCTCCACACGTATTGACCAGGGAATACGTAGGTGAGGCCGACTCCGCGAGGAAGGTGCTAGGCAAGCGCAGAAAGTGATATTGCGACTAACATAATAAAGAACTGCGGTCACAAACAAATATAATTTAAAACCAACATTAAACGTTAGTGCTGCCCTATCAGTCACATCTCAATAAATAGAGTCGCCTTTAACGCCGAACTAGGATTTGGGGGTATGTTAGTAGCTGAGCGATGAATGAAGAGTAAATGCGAGTCAACAGTACAGCGCCCGTTTGTAAGTAGTCTAGTGGTGAGTTAGATGTTACGTATATATTTATTCTTTGTCCAGTGGCACAATGCCAGATGCAGATAGATACACCTATGGCCTACGCCCTCGCAATCGCAACGTGTTTCGGCGAGGTACGAACGAGAGAGATGCAGGAAATAGTCCGACTAATATTTTAGATCCATTGACTGAAGGAATACAACATTGCTCGTATTCTACTGAGATACATTTTAATAGTAACGGTATAAATGCTGGTTTCTATATTACGAAGCCTATAATTTCTTTTTTATTTCGATCTAGTGTGGCTCGAAGCCAAATATACGCCTCTAATCAACAATGCGTTAGTCATTTTCGCTACGATAAGTTCGTGCTGACTCCATTTTCATCTACTGAGTACATATTCTAACCAGCGAAATTGATACGATGTTTTGAGGTATGAATTTCAATCGGTAATATTCGGACTGCTTGACGCGGAATCCGGAAATATTCCTACTAAATGCAAAGCTATTGCCAATTTTGCTATCAATACCAAAGAAAGTCATAACATGGCATATGGATATTACCAATGTACAGAACCTGCTGCGTGGAGAAATGATTTGGGTAGGTACGCCCTACAAAGGCTTTCACGCACAAGTACCTACCAAAGTCATTCGATAGCAGGTAAACGTGAAAGTGTCTATAAAGACGGCGGTGCGGGTCGGACCACTGGACTGGTAATTTGCTACTTTCTACAGTAAACTCTTCACAATCTTGGGCCATCCGAAAAGTTGCATACACGACACGCTCGGCTTCCGATGCGGTCTGATAAACACTATCTTATATAGCTTCATAAACAAGCGTTTGCATGCACCTTCGCTCTTTAAGTTTGAAAAATTACTTGAATATGCCCGTAATACCAAAAACTGATTGTTTAGTTTGTATGGGTATATCATATCAAGAGAGAAAGGATTAAGTCCGTAAGTGGACTGATATAGACTGATGTTTCTATTGTTGTAAGCTGTTGTTGACATACTTTCGTATTGAATCAACGGCATTCATAAATGAGCAAATAATCAAGTTCCGTAAATACTATACAGCACGACATACGGCAAAGAGTTAATAGGCTAGCTCGCAGAACTAAGACTAAGTTATAAAGTTGATATTAAAAAATAGGTCTACTAATGGTGAAAAGATAGCATGGCCAGATGAATAAGCTGATTTTTTATTCACCGCCATCAGTTAATGTTCTTCAATGAATCATTCCCTTTGGTACAAAACCTAAAATATAATATTTAAGTGATTCACATCGGCAGCGGTTCTTAAGACGCCGTTGCAAATAGTTATGAAGTCATCGCTTATCACCATAATATATACCTCCACAATATATTCTATGTCATCGTATCATATATATCAAAAGAAGTTGCATCCTAACTACTCGTAATTTAATATATCCGAAAGTGAGTTCGTTTGTTTTTTGTTGCGCTAGGTACTCGACCGATCATAATTGTAATTTCGCATGCCATACATATTAGTAGAGAAAAGGACATATAAAGTAACTTTTGCCAGAAAAAAAGTACGGTTCTAAAGGGCAAACAAATAATTCAACAAAGTCTAAGCCAGCGAAGCCGCGTACTAGCTAGTATAAAAATTTAGATTTTAAGTGATTCTTATTTAGTTCATTCATGCAGTTACGTATGCAACACAATGCAGTTCATACTATATTGTATCTATCTCATGAAATTAGCTTCCGGCTGCGGCTTCGTTCGTTTAAATCAAAGAAAACACCTAGGACACCGAAATCAGTTCAGCTGGTGTGATTATCAACAAAACAAATAAACATCCGTAGATGATACATAAAACGCGATCGATGCGAGATCAACATTGAATTGACGATAATATGATATGTGGTTCCATTACTATCTTCGGAACCCAAACCACATCACCAGCCCATGGTGCAAAATGCAACAAACAAGGCTCTGGTGGCCAGCTGATTGCGAAATACAACAATAACACCAGCTTATTCATTGCACTGCTGGACTTAAGCCTCCTCTTATAAGGAGGAGGATATGCCATAGTCCCCAAGTTGGGTATGCGGTTTGGGGTTTGCAGGGCACAAGGGGGTCTACAATAAATAACCGAAGTACGAAACTTATGTTTCTCGACAACTCACTTAGATGTCATAGCCACATTACAGACAGCTATAAAGCAAATTGTAAATTTTTTTTAAACTTTAATTTTAAGATTGGTCACTCCATAGATTAGGGATGGCGACTTTTTCTTTTGTCAATTAAACAAAATATGACAAGGCTTAGTACACTTTTTACCTAGCCGTGACATCACGAGCCCCCACTCCCGAACCTCGACGCTCTATATCTCAATCAATTATTATTTATTCGATAAATAAAAAAAATATGTGTCCAATATTTTTTGTTGATCTATCTGACTGACTAATTAGAATTATTATTTTTTTGCCCGGTCGTCATCCGTATTCAATCGAAATATTCAGGTACAATTTCTTATTTTTCGCAACATTTTTTAAGTTTTTTTTATACGCAAGTCATATTTTGGCCTTTAAGATATAATTAATAGTAAATTAAACTAAGTTGCAGTGATTATGAACAAAACCATTCTCTATTTAGCAATAATTTGATTACTTTTGAAATTACACGAATTTTAATTAACGGATGAAGACAATTGGGTTACTACTAGGTTACTTTATAGTAATTTTTTTAGTTCTACAAAATTAAATAATCATGTACTTATTCTCCGCTTTTTTTATATATTATAGGTGTATAAGGGACTACTCACACTTATTCAGCTCCATTCGCGTTTCGCTGAACGATTTTGGTCACACTTATACAGCTCTGCTTCTATCAGCCGCGTACGGAGTCGTAAGAATGAGAAAAGCCGTAGTCATAGCGTGCTATCTTCGCTGAAACGCTTCTTTCTACTACGTACGACGCTGAATATGCTGCGAAGACGGTTAGGCTCCCCGCAGACGACCGACTTTACAACCGATTTTTCGTAGGACAGTTAGAGATAAGACATCATGGACAGAGCTTATTTCAACCAGGTTGGATTTACGGAGGAAGTAAGGCCTTAAGAGCTAAAATGAGAGAGAGAGTTAGAATTGGATTACTTATTATTATATACTTATTACGTATTTATACAAGTATTTTATGTTCTATTACTTTTTTCGTAAAGTTCATAGTTGTGGAGTTATAGCAGTTCAAATATGTATGAGTATTTCGTTTTCTGGATTCAGAAAGTAAGGCCTTAAACTTTAAAGCCTTACTTAAAGGCTTAAAGAGACGCATTGATAAATGGCAAAGTGCCATAACTCCACAACTATGAACTTTACGAAAAAAAGTAATAGCACATAAAATACTTATATCAATACGTACAATCTAATTCCACCATTTTAGCTCTTAAGGCTTTACTTCCTTCGTAAATCCAACCTGGTTGGTATCTCTTTATCGCTCTTTATCTCGAATGGTGGCTCTTTCTTCCTGGTTGGTATGACGTCCCATCCCTATTCTGTCCTACAGAAAGTCAGTCGTCTGCGGGGAGCCTACAGGTCGCAACTTGTCGACAAGAAGTCGCAAAACATCCCTGGGGCCTGATTCTGACGATTCGATATATTTGATTCTATTAGATATATATCGCGGAAACTGTCAAAACTGTATAAAAATTTACAGTTCTCGCGATATATATCTAATAGAATCAAATATATTGAATCGTCAGAATCAGGCCCCTGAGCTGTTCCGCCGCGTTCGACGGTGAATGCGGCGGAACAGCGCTGAACGCGGCGGAACAGCGCTGAACGCTCTCTATAGCATTCGCATGATAAAAACACATTTATCCTCATTTTATACTGGTTTGCCGCGAAAGGAGAATAGACGCGGAAAGCTGAATGGATGCGTACACGTATCCATACAAAATCGTTGTTTTCTATGGACAAAAGCTGAATCGAGCTGAATAAGTGTGAGTACTCCCTAATGTACACAGCATTATTTATGACAGAAAAGTTAAAGTTTTATGGTAAAAACTTTAATCATTTTAAGCCTCCTAGAGTACTGCACCTTTATTGCGTAATCAACCCGAGAACTTAAAACTGATCATCGCCTTCATTTAGAAAGAATTTGATATCACCTAGCAAATAAACAACACGACCAATAATGTGCTGTGCCAGCAAAAATCGGCGGACGGCGCGGGGGAGGGTATCAAGGGGGTTTTGCCGCCGGCTAATTTGTGATGCTACCTGCGGCCGCCAGCATTCGTGGTACCTATGTCAAGGGACATACCCCTTAGCAATGCGCCCTAACGAATACTTACGATCGTATGCTAAGGAGCTGCGATGCATACTGTCAAATGCCTACGCATCCCGCCGTACGCTATCATCGCGTCTCAAAGCTGTATCGCTCTTCAATATCGTAGAGATAAATTCCATTTGATGCGTACGATTTTAAGCTGGTCAATTTATAATACCCTGCCTTACGCTGGCCTTAAGAGTTAATTTTGAGATACAAATGCTATTTCAGAGTTGGTGATTCAATGGACTACAACTTCACGCCATTTAAGAGAAAATCACAAAAATCAAATTTGTCTCTCAAAGAGACGTTGATGAGATATGAGCATCGGTGATGTCTGCGCACACTATTGTCCAGCCCTACACCCCATCTTCTACCGAGAAATTGCAAGCGAACAATCTCCAGAGTTTGTGGTAGGAAAATATGCGTGAACCTCAATCAAGGGTCAATACTTGGACCATTTTTATTTTTTATTTACATCAATGACCTAGCTAGCTCAACTCCTGAGGGACAACAAGTAAATTGTATTGTCGTGTCGATGGCAGACAATATTTGACTACAAAAACAATTAAATATCGAAAATTTTAACTGGTTTGATGTAAATTGTTTATTACTAAAACGGAACTAAAACAAAATGTATTAGATTTATATCATCAAATGTTAAACAAGTTAAACCTAACGTTAAAATAAAAGATGAACATCTTGTGAATGAACTTAAACAGGATGCTCACCTAGATGGGTTTATTAAACACAATTGAGATGAATGACAGCTAAGATTGCATTCACTTCAGAGATAACTTGGCCAGACTATAGCATAGCAGTATAGCATGGTAGAATCACATGTGGGTCCATTAGGCCATAGCAATAAGTGTAAGACTGAAAGCAGAAGGCACTCACCTTCAGTTTCGGGTAGAAATCTGGCAGCCTGTTAGGTTTCAGCGTAAGTGTGTCACAGATCTCACGGTGCAATGCTAGAATCTGTTTCATGGTGCCAGCTGAGCAGAAGTGATCGAACATTTCCGCCGCCAGTGCGCACTCCGGCGGCGTTGGCTCCACACGTGCGCCTCGGTTCATCCTGCACCCTAAATAAACAAAACATCTTCAATATAATGTTCATAGTCTGCTAGCACAGAACATCATGAGAATGGCTTTGTTTGTATCTGCATGTAAAATTATAATCTACTCAGTACTTAATATAGTGATTCTTGGAAATAAATGTAAAGTATATCCATATATCTATCAGCTTAAATCCACTTCATTTAGGCCTACCCCAAGCCCTACATTCCACGGGGACTCCATGGCGGCGCAACCAGTTGCCGCTACCAACAAAATGTTTACAGCTCTATAGAGAGTTAATCACTTGGTGTCCGCTTGGTTGCGCCACCAAACGGACACCACCATACATTTTGTTAGTAGCCGGCGACTGGTTGCTGCCATGGTGTCCTGGTGAAATATAGACCTAATAATGCTAAAAGTGTATAGCAAAACATAGAATACCACTTCTGCACTATTCCATTGTTGCCTAAACTAAAATAAGAAATTACCTAATATGTCTACTATCATCATCAGCAGCTGCAGCAGCAGCGTATAGTCCACTGCTGGACATTGGCCTCGTCTAATGAGCACCATTGGCACCATGGCATGTCTACTATATGTATAATAATTATTATCGAAACCATTATGATAAGAGTTATTAAAAACGGAAGACCATCTACTATGGGGCAAGGACCAAACCGCCGGTGGCTAGGGCTGCAGAGAGAGGAACCTCCTTACAATATGTGCGGAGTCCAGAGTGATGCCTTCTGTATCTGACCCTTGATCCAGCTGCCTAGCAAGAGCCGCTTAAAAAATTCATTGAGGCCCTAGTCAAGGGTTGTCATTCTTGCAGGCAAGCAATGGATGATCATGGATACTTGGTTGTGTCTGTGTTAGTACTATGTAAAAAATGTGGTAAAAAAACCATATTTCATTCCCCATCTTTGGAACCCAAGCCTGCACATGATGCACCCTGCTAACTAACAAACGGGGCTCAGGCTGACTGCGGCATAGCGCAGCCTAACACCGACTCAGGTAAGTCAGCAGCGTAGGCGGTGCGAGAAAGTTGTGCCCTGCACCCCCCATATCCCCCTTTACTACGGGAGGCCTACATCCAGCAATAAATAAAATAAATAAATAATGCTGGATGTTATCACACAGCATCATGTAGCCCCAAACTAAGCAGAGCTTCTATTATGGGAACCACATGATTGATATACTACAATTTTTTTTTTGTAAATACATAAGTATTGTCATGTTATAACCTATAGTTGCTGTTTTGCTTTATTGTTTATATATATAAAGTGAATATATGTGGGTAGGTTAGTAATGTTCGCACACCCACACTCACCTTCACGGCTCCCTAGCCAAATACACGATACTTAATACGTATAGAAAACACCCAGACCCGAGACAATGGCGGCGGGAATCGAACTGCTGCGTCTCAGGCGGACCTTTGCCTACTGCGCCACAGAGGCCGTCAATGGACTGATATAGGCTGGTGTAGTGTGTAATGTATTATTAATATTGTATTGTATTCATTTATTGCGAACATATAGAGTATACAAAAAGTATGCTCGTCCCTGTCATTTAAATGTAAATAAAAAGAGGTGACATGATATTTTAATGCCTTATAGCTATCTGAGGTTTACAGCACTTTTATAAATAGGACAGTAATCTTATAAGTAAGTGCATAGGTTACTATTTATTAACAGATATAAATAGAAAATTCAATTGTTAATAATGTTATAAAAGTAAGTAAAATGTCAAATAGAAGGAATGTCAAATCATATTGGCACTGTTCAATGAAAGGGCTAGGGTATGGCGCTTGGTACCAAGACTAATCTCGGTAATACCGGTACGGTTGGGCACACTTTGCCCAACCGTATTGTACACGACTGTAATAAGCTTCCAGAAACTGTAGTTAGTGCTCCATCAGTGAACTCCTTTATAAATAGACTGGACAAATACTTAAAGTGCACTGAAAAATAACCCCGATATACACGTATCAGCTTTAAAGCTGCCTGTGTATTAAAATAATAATAATAATTAGACTTACTTTGACTGCCTGATGGCCGGTTCCTATATTATACCATTACCGATTACGCCTCGTTTACCACTGGAAAACTGTTAAATTTTCGACTCCTCGTTGTTAATTTTTTACAGTTTTTCAAGGGAAAACGAGGCGTAATAGGTAACGGTATAATATAGAAACCGGCCGTTAGTGTCTTACTCTTATTATATACTATGCGAAGTGTAAGACAGTCTTACTAAGACAGACTGAATACGGAATAGTCTAATACTTATACTCATTTATTACACCATAGGACCATTTTAAATAAATTAAATTAGGCATAAAACAAAGAACTTACACCAAAGAATAATTTAAGTACTTAATACACAATAAGCCCTTTAGCTGCGGCATATTTAATTGCCATTTATTATGTTTAAGGGTTGAATCATGATCTGTGATGCTGCAAACAGTCTTAGAAAACTACTATTTATGCTATACTAGCAGATTCATTATTTGCACCTTTTACTATTTAGCCTAACCAAAACTTGTGACAAACTTTTACAAACAATAGGAAACAACATTGAGCTATTATTTTTTTTTAATTTTGCGGACTATACGGTGAGAAATAGGAAAAAACTTATTAAACTAGGTAAATAACAATAGTTTTAATAGTCCTTTATCGAATAGGGTCCATATGAGTCTTTATTTTGTGAGCAGAAACCCTAAATGTAAGTTGGTCAGTTCTTGCAAGAATAAACTCACCTGGTTTGGCTACTTTTACTTCTGAAAATCACTGCATGTATGTTGCACTGACACTGCATATTATCATCACTTCAGGCAAACCAAAATTCAACACTATCGAGGCCAGCCGAAAGTGTACACAATAAATAATATAGGCGAATGAATGTTAGATCGGGTGTAATTTTAGAAAAAAAAACTTTTTAAGCCAGTTCTCTCACAGCTACCACGGCAGCTATAGAGAATAAAGAGACTGCTCACTCCTACACAATATTTTAGTACATAGATCGAATAATACAGACAAAGTTGTAGAAATTTACTCGGTAAACGCGCTGAACTAAATCAACTGAATCACAAACAAGCAACACCATTGTGGCTACGAAATTATACGATTGATTGCTACTTTTTTTTTTAAAACAGCGTGATTAATAGTAATATGAGCACAGAATAGTTTAGGTACATATGGACTAGCAACAGCAGTGGTGAGTTGCACAAATCTAAAACGTTTATAGTTATCGAGCTCAATTTTAATGTACGTTTTTTTGGAAATTACGCAACTGGTTTTAAGTAAAAACTGATCGAACAACGTAGATAATGTAATCTTCTTGCAGATCACTCAAAAGCTGAGTTATTTAATGAAAAAGGCACTTAAAACTGAGCTCGTTATAGTATACTTTAAAAGTTTTCGAATTGTACAACTCGTACTAAGCCCAGGGTTGCCAGGCGTTGCTCAATGTAATCGCCTAATTTTCTATTGAAATGTAGCCTAAAATTGCCAATTTAAAAAAAAAAAACTAATATAGCCTCAATGTAGCCCAAATATTCATCCCAAAGATAAATATTCGACTTCAAAAACGAAGGAGGTTCTGAATTCGTCATAATCTATTTTTTTATGTATGTTTTTACATAAAAAAAACTCCGATTTACTCCGTCAATATAAATTTTATTCCTGAGCGATTGGTACTTTTCCCACAAAACTCAAAAAACTTCATCCTCACTTCTAATTTTCACCTGTATGTTCATTGATATCAACCATTTAAAAAAGTTATGTATGTAAAATACGATAAAAAGAATCAACAAAGACTGTTGGCGTTTTGATATTTTTATTTCTATTTGGCTCTTTATATGATGGTAATTGGTCTAAGCTCAATAATATTTTATCATTGACTAATTGTAAAGTAACGAAAAAAAAAGACGTGTGGCACTCGGGTACTGCCGCGGTAAGGCTATTGCATAGCATTTTGTATCAACTTATGCAATTATAATTATTTATTTATTTTATTTATGCAGTATTTTTTTTTCTTTGATATTAATTCAAGTTACACTTTGAGCGTGGTGACCGATAAGAAAACATTTTTTTTTCTTTTATTAAATAAACGAGCTTCGTAGAGTCGTACAATACGTCTAGTTGCACGCACACAAACACCGTGTCGAAGACTGCCGAAAAGAAACGACGTTAGACAATGCACGGCCTTCAAGCCGTGCTCCGTGCTCCGTGCCCATCGGAGTGGGGAGCGTGAGATTTTTTTTCGTTACGGAATTTCTGGATTCGGTTCCTGCGCTCAAGGCCCTCGATAGAAGCTATGCAATAGCTTAAAAAAATCAGTAGGAACATTATAGTACACTTTGAATCGTTAATGATTTTAATTTACACCAGTTCATAACGCGACCAAACATAGAAGAATTGGCAAGAAACTCTGCGAGGCCTGTATTTTTTCATGTCAATTTTATAGCGGTACATTATTTTTGCGGACGTTAGAGATAATTACATGCCAAGCTTTTTTGTCATCTATATAATCAGAAATTCTAATATGTACAGACATTACTTTTAACAATATTTTGGAATTTATTCAAAGATAAATTAATCAAGTCATTTGGGATTATGTAAAAAAACACATTACTCTTTTAAAGATTTACTAACTTTATGGAGCCTTACAGTAGGAAAAGTGAGTTGATTCATATTTCTCGTGTTAACATTATGATTGTCGCTATTTTTCGTATAAGTATCGAACTTCGTTCGATGTGGTCATATTGGTGTTCATAATATTTGCAGCATTCCCTCACAAGAAAATGCCGTACGACATAATGCTGTGGAAGTAGCTGAAATAAACTAGTCTAGCTGTATCTACGTCAGTAAGTTGACGGATTCTTTTGATTGCGTATGATGCAGAACTTAGCCTATTTGACAATCCATCTATGTTAGCGCCCCATATATTTATTTTATTTATGTAAGCACACATTACAACCGAAGCAGGTTTTTAGGTTTAACCATAGATATTAAGCTTCAAGTGTAATTGAAGCTTATTATCTAAAAATACTGTGCTTAGTATCCACGAGATTTAAACCTTCATCTTTTAAGCTATTGCATAGCTTTTATAGAGGGCCTTGAGCGCGGGGACCAAATCCAGAAATTCCGTAACGAAAAAAAACCTCACGCTCCCCACTCCGACGGGCACGGAGGTGCGGCTTGAAGGCCGTGCATTGTCTAACGTCGTTTCTTTTCGGCAGTCTTCGACACGGTGTTTGTGTGCGTGCAACTACTCGTGCAGCGACTCTACGAAGCTCGCACGAATCGAGACGATCACCACGCTCAAAAAGTGTAACTTGAATTAATGTCAAAGAAAAAGAAATACTGCATAAATAAAATAAATAAATAATTTTATTTGCATAAGTTGATACAAAATGCTATGCAATAGCTTTACCGCGGCAGTCCCCGAGTGCCACACGTCTTTTTTTATTTTAACATTGGGTTTCACTTGTAATTAGATTTGGTAATATAAATCTAATACACTTTGTTTTCAGTCTATGTTTAAAACTGAAAATAGTACTAGAATTGGCCTATAAAACAGCCAAGGTGGCAGCACCACCAATAAACGCGTGATTGTTAGTGACAGTGACATTGACACGAGAGGCCAGCGTCAAGAACATCGTTCAGCGTCAAACACAGAGGCCATAAATAAAAAAGAAGAAGAAGAAGACTTCGTGGCACAGCTAGCGGCACTGAGTGGCACGTACAACTAGCGCTGAAGGAAAATTCTGCGCATGGGTCTCTCGCTCTCTCTCACCTCTAGCTCAAATATGATACCTTGCTTTTGACTTCTGCGCAATAGCGCATGCCGCTATTTGTAATGTTGGCGCGACGTCATCTCTCCGCTATACGCACGGCCTCCTGACAAACTCCCCATGGCGACCTGTACCAGGCGAGCTCCTAGGAGAAACCAAAGTCTCCGGGCCAGCATGAGACTCCACCATCGAAATCAAGTAATTGGACAGCGTAGGTAGCGACTCTGGGAACTCAACTCGTATAGGGATGGTCATGTCCATTTTGTTTTTTGTCATAACTTTGCATTTTTTTTCATCCAACGCAATCTCAATTCGGAATAAAAAGTTCCCAAAATTTCCATTTTCTAATGGTGGGATTTTCCTTCTTCTGCCATGTTCCTTATTATTGTCTTACTCTTTTTCTTTCCATTTGTTTATTTTCCAGCCATCCCCAGCTGCACGTGGTGCACCCTGCTAAACAATGAACGGAGCTCTGGCAGCCGGCTGTTTGCAGCATAGCAGAGCCTACATCAGCACAGCTAAATCCCCTGGCCATTGACGGGCAGCAGCGTCGGTGGTGCGAGAAGCTGTGCCCTGCGATCCTCAACCCGCATGCCCAGCGTGGGGATTACGGGCATATCCCCCTTTAACAGGGGAGGCCTATGTACAGCAGTGGACTGGTGTGTTGGTGGATTTATTTTCCGCCATTCTTTACGATTTTTCTGTAATGGTGGACATAACTTTTCAATTGTGTCAATCTCACTTACATGTTCCCTAGGATTCTGGGATTCTGGGCCCATAACCTGGTATAGTAATATATAATATAATACAATGTAAGCATCGTTACTTTTATGGTACCTATATTTTAACCTATTTTTTACACAATGCAATGGACATTTTTTACTTTACAAGAGCCGAATTGTCTTGTATTCTTATTTTTGGCTTTTGTGGTTATTGTTACAATAGGCTATTTGACTGTTTTTTTTATATGATTAACATAAAAAAATATTTCCATTAATATTTCCAGGAAATATGCAGTATTTTCACTATATAATAATGTTAAAGTTTAAATTGTAAAAGTCGCGCCTAAAACGCTGTCTCTGTAATGGTGGACTCCTTAAGATTTGTCTGACGCCACACGCAAGTAAACTAACACTCAAAGTAGTACCTTCACTTCACTTCTTGATTGTGGCCTAAATTATTGTACTACGAACGAATAACTACGAAGCTCGTCGTGTCACTTGTTTAATATCGAGTGACGTCACGTGATCGAACCAATTAGAGTGTTTCTTTCGTTCAGAAATGTTCATGAATAAATTGGATCTTTTTACGCGAAATAAGCAAAAACTAAAGCATTTTTTTAAATAAAAATAGTAAAATACCATTTATTTCATTAATTTCTATTAGGATGACCACAACTCGTTGTATATTTTCACCAGTGTCAAATAGCCTTTTCTGCCAATGTCCGTAATGCTATTTTCGTTGGCGTTAAAGTCGCCAACGAAAATAGCATTACGGAGGGCACAGGTCAAACCTCCCTCTCGCTCGCACTATTCAACATTTTTGAAGATCTAAAATCATAAGTTACAAAGGGTGACTTAATGCCATAGAAATTACTGCCAACTACTTACTACCTGCCAACCAGTAACAGTGATCGATTTTGTAAAAAATAAACGAGAAATGTTGATTTCTCATTATAAAAATACAATATGAATTTTTAATTTCATTTTGAAAAAAAAAATATTCTGTGGCCCGATATCCCAAATGTCCAAACAGCTATTCCCATCAGAGGTTGTTTTTTTTTCTTTTATTCGCATGCTAGATCTGGTAGTGACGTCACTTCAATAGTATCATTCAATAATCCCTTGATTAGAATTTTTTTACCATCCCTTTTTGTCACCCCTTGATGACGACTGGGTAAAAAAATTCGAATTCTAATTAGTCCTCAGTCAGATAGATCAATCAAAAATATTGCATACGTATTTTTATATTTATTAAATAAATAAAAATTGACAGAGATAAAGAGCGTCAAAGTTCGGGAGTGGGGGGGGCTCGTGACGTCATGACTAGGTAAAAAGTGTAATAAGCCGTAAAGTCACGCGGAACTTCAAACGAACGCAATATCTTTGTCATTTTTAACCAGCTTCAAAAAGGAGGAGCTTCTCAATTCGTCGAAATCATTTTTTCTTAATTATTATTGACAAAAGAAAAATACGTGTCCAATATTTTTTGATACTGTAAATGACGGACTAATTACAATTTTTTTGTCATCTTTTTATGGCATTTTCTAGCTATAATTACGGTAGACATCTTGATCACTGATGTCACTGGATACCTTTTTGAGTACCTACATGCCTATTATTAGTAGCCTGATGTTGATAGCCTGCGCTATGCCGCAAGCAGCCGGCCGCCAGAGCCGTTTGTAAATTAGCAGGGTGCACCCATGGAATTACTTTTTTTCAAACATGCTTGGAAATTAGACCATTATTGCTGTACCGGCCCAATACATGCGAGCAGCAGCCGGCTAAAGTTGTATGAAAATTCATATCTGTCGTGTTTAGCGGCCAAATAAATTACTTTGAAAACCGTGATACTTGTACTCTGATTATCTGTCGTGTTATCTAAAAATGGAAGGATCTTTTACTCCGAAACATGGCAACCAAGGAGGTAACTAATCAAAGGGTTTATTTAAATTTCGAACTGGCTTACAAATAGAATGCTGTTTATTGAAAAATGTATATAAGTTCTGTCTAGGTAATATTTTGTTTTAATTTCCGCGCATTATTTGAGAAAAGTACTATACAAGCCTTGGCCACAACTAGGCATTCCTAGACAGAGAAAGTAGGCATTCCTGGTACTTAATCTATGTAGGCATTGATGGACTTACGTATGTGTGCCTCCTCGGCCTTACACGTCCGTCCATCAATGCCTCTTTAATATACCTACTATAAACATGACCTATGTATGTCCTAGGTAATACCCTGTTTCATTTAGTGCATGTTTAAGGGACTACTCACACTTATTCAGCTCGATTCAGCTTTTGTCCATAGAAAAC
Organism: Horisme vitalbata; assembly: GCA_951804965.1. Taxonomy (NCBI): domain Eukaryota; kingdom Metazoa; phylum Arthropoda; class Insecta; order Lepidoptera; family Geometridae; genus Horisme; species Horisme vitalbata. The sequence continues at coordinate 8,940,489 of OX638089.1, forward strand.
AACGATTTTGTATGGATACGTGTACGCATCCATTCAGCTTTCCGCGTCTATTCTCCTTTCGCGGCAAACCAGTATAAAATGAGGATAAATGTGTTTTTATCATGCGAATGCTATAGAGAGCGTTCAGCTCTGTTCCGCCGCGTACAGCGCTGTTCCGCCACATTCACCGTCGAACGCGGCGGAACAGCTCAGGGGCCTGATTCTGACGATTCGATATATTCGATTCTATTAGATCTATGCTTTCAAATTTCATACAGTTTTGACAGTTTCCGAGATAAGTATCTAATAGAATCAAATATAACGAATCGTCAGAATCAGGCCCCAGAGATGTTTCGCGACTCCGTGTCGACAAGTTGCGACCTGTAGGCTCCCCGCAGACGACCGACTTTCTGTAGGACAGAATAGGGATGGGACGTCATACCAACCAGGAAGAAAGAGCCACCATACGAGATAAAGAGCGATAAAGAGATACCAACCAGGTTTGATTTACGAAGGAAGTAAAGCCTTAAGAGCTAAAATGGTTGGAATTGGATTGTACGTATTGATATAAGTATTTTATGTGCTATTACGTTTTTTCGTAAAGTTCATAGTTGTGGAGTTATGGAACTTTGCTATTTATCAATGCGTCTCTTTAAGGCCTTACTTTCTGAATCCATAAAACGAAATACTCATACAAATTTGAAACAGCTATAACTCCACAACTATGAACTTTACTTTTTAGCTCTTAAGGCCTTACTTCCTCCGTAAATCCAACCTGGTTGAAATACGCTCTGTTCATGATGTCTTATCCCTAACTGTCCTACGAAAAATCGGTTGTAAAGTCGGTCGTCTGCGGGGAGCCTAACCGTCTTCGCAGCATATTCAGCGTCGTACGTAGTAGAAAGAAGCGTTTCAGCGAAGATAGCATGCTATGACGGCTTTTCTCATTCTTACAACTCCGTACGCGGCTGATAGAAGCAGAGCTGTATAAGTGTGACCAAAATCGTTCAGCGAAACGCGAATGGAGCTGAATAAGTGTGATTAGTCCCTAAAGCTGCAATAAAAGGTAAACAAAGGGGATACCAGTTAAAAACTTACCACCTTTGTCCTGGGGGATCGGGTTAGGGGATCCTGGTGGACGACATCTACAGACAACAGTGGTAACGACGACCAATAACGATGACGAAAACCAATTTGTTTTGTCACAAATAGATGTAAAACAACCGATTTAAAACGTTTTAAATCAAATGTTGCCGTTTTAAACGGCTGATAACTCGCCTACACCTACTGCGCGCTGCAGTGTATGTGTGTGTACTGAGTAGGCACATTGCAACGGTGGAGTCTCATACAACACGAGTGACGACGACGCGACGTCAACGAGAGTGCGAGAGTGTGAGTTTGGTTTTAAACCGAATCAAATGTTTATTTAGCAACACAGAGTTTTTATAACTTAGTTTGCTCACGCCTTTAAGTAGCTACTCTCGTATTTACACCACCGTCTTTTGTTTACCGTGCTTTCGTGTCCATCCAAAGGTTGCCTGGAAGAGATCACTTTTAGCGAAACGACTGGGCGGTCTGGTACCTTTTTTTAAATTATAAATTGTCCTGCAAATTGTAATTTTTTTGTGTACTACAAAGAATTTATCTATCTATCTACGCTTGCTCGGACGGACCAACTAGAACTAAACACGCTAAATTGCCAATCAATATCAGTATCACACAGTTTATAGGTCCTCCGTTATATCCCTACCTCGATAAAATCAAGGTAATTTAGATAAAATTAAGAAAAACATAGTCATCAACACCGGCCCTTTTTAAATCGAAAAAAAAAATGATTATTTTAGTTTTAAACGGTATTTTCGTAATAAACGGATTGGTTTAATTGGTTTTAAACCGGCCTTACATCACACAAACCACTGAAAAGACATTGTGGTTTTCGTCATCGTTCATCATTGGTTGACGTCATAACTACGTGTCGTGTAGATATATCAATGCCCCGCGAATAAACATATATTATAAGATTTTAACGAACTGTAATCGCATCCACAAACGTACTTTTTATTGAAACTCAAAATTATACATAATGCAATTTATTAATATTCGATACATTTATAAAAACCCCATGGAATTATCAATCTTGTTTTAATCTTCTGCTTACAAATAACATGAGATTGTTGTCCTCTATAGGTTAATATTAAAAACGAGTCAAAAAAATTACAATAGTACATATAAATCCTTAAATCAGTCTGATCGCCTAATGGGAATGTTCGACTTTAAGACTTAATACACTTAAAACAAAAAAACCCTATTCCGTGCAAATTAAAACTAAAGTACCTACTAATAAGTTACCAATATGGAAAGGTAAAGGTTGATCTGTTCATTTCTATTGAAATGTATTGGAGATGAGTTAGGTTATGGCTCACTTTTAAATTGCACGTAAAAAAGCCTAAGATTACTTCTGAACTGAGGACAATAAGGATATTGATGTGTCATTTTGAATATGTCACTCAAGTGGAAAATGCGATAATAGCAATCCTCCGTCTGATTGAAAGAATATGATTAAGGTAAGGCTGTTGAGTCCAGTACAGATAAAAAAATCACCATATTAAGTACAATTGTTCTTAAAAACTAACATCTAACCGTTAAATCAGGACAAATGAACATGCATATTCATAACATAATGATAAATATAAGAAAATAAGATATGATAAACTATACATAATTGGTAGCAAAAGGAAAAATATCAAATAAACCTTATAAAAAGAGCTAAATAAATATGGTCCTTAATAACGTAATGCTAAAAATCAGTTAGTAGTATGTTTTATGTAAAGTACAATCCGCACGACTTAACTGTCACTCACGTTATGACGTCATTATGTCGTCTTTTTCGCAACAGTAAGGCTGTGTCCCCAGTAGGCAAACTGTTAGCGGCCGACTGAGTTAGCGGCGTATCGGTTTAGTACGCCCTTCCATGTATTTGAAATGGAGTGTCCAGTTTGTTAGTTTTGCGCTCACTTACGTGCGCCAACTGTCTTAGTTAGTGGTCGACTCACAGCAAAACCGGTTCCAGTCGGCGGCAGCGATATGGTTGTTTGCCGAGCGTACTGAGTCCGTTTGCCGCAAACTGTTCATGCGGACAGTTGGAAAGAAGTTATTACTTTAAAAAACACCTCTGAGATACCAATAACTTCTAAAATATCTATCGGCATCGTGACCAACACAACCATTTCCTTCATACAACAATAGTGTGAAAATTCAGTGTGTCAACCTAAATAAGCGGCTAACTCATAACAGTTTGCTTGCGACGCACGCAAATCTGAGTTTGCAGCTAACTCGAATTTTAGTTCGCCACATATTGGCGGCTCACTCAGTCGGCCGCTCACAATTTGCCTACTGGGGTCCTTTTGGCGTGCCAAAATACAATTAGATATTGGAGCTGTAAATGTATAGATTACGATAAACAAAACGGCATCCCGAAAACGTAGGGGAATGTAAAGATATCAGTTTTGAACATACAAAATTGTTATAAAAATCAATGTTTCTTTTTCAATTTAATATTAAATATTGTAGTTACAAATGTACCGAGAATTACTACTGTAGAGAATCATTAACTGAACACGATAGTGTTATAAGATTAACACATTCTACATAATTTTTTTTAGGCGAATATCATATTTTTTAACTACCGTGTGCCGCTCGGTGTAGCGGTAGAGGGGTCGCATTACAGCAAAGTGAAGTTAAGTCGCACGGAATATAGGTAAATCCTAGAGTGTATGTGTCCTGTATTGTGGGGAACATACAAAATACAAGACAAAATCAGTTTCTTACAAAAAATCTTATAAAAATCGTATACTATATGCATTCTTTCACAAAGGCGGTTTGAACGAGACAACAGCTATTGGGATTAGTCTTCGTAAACGTCGGTGTTGCCCTGATGGAATATTTTCAATTTTTTGATCTTAGTTTCATCTTAGCATAACTAGTTCGTAAAGAGTTCTAGCTACACCTGCAAAAGACTCACTTAGAACACTATTACTGGCATTTATCAAATATCAATCGCTGCCATTCCGCTGGGGTAGCAAACACCACAACGACACACGCGACACAGTAACATAGTTCCGAATCGATCGCCACTGACGTATTCGACTGAGAAAGGTTTCTAACGTTTGAAAATACCTCTGCTGATTAAATTTATTATCCACGACGATGTACAGTTGGTAAGCCTAAAATGGCCATAAAATTACTATAGAAATTTATCGAAATCTTCATGTTTAGGAGTACTGTTGTTAAAACAGAGGGTAATATGACAAAAAATATGAATTTTTAATTATCAGTTACCTATAAACTAAAAATACTCGTATGTCAACTCCATGAATGAGATTCAGTGTAATTGAAATAGACTGTAAGCTCGTTCAAACACACTTGAGAAATCACATATGTAAGAGGCGTTATTAAAATTAATTAGCATCATACAAATTCTGATACTGCTTTAATCATAATTTTATATATTATTATTTAAGTGGCGTGACACACTGGCCATCTGCGAGCGTGTCCTGCCGTGAACATCCATACAGCGAAATGCGAAAACCAGCTTTTGATTATCCATAAAGTAACCACGGATTTACACGGAACGGTTTTCGTCGTGCGATAGTCACCCGTGATAAATCGGCCCTCATTACCGTTGATGAATCGGCTAGCTCAGAACACGTTCTAAAATAGCCAATGTTATGACGCTCTAACTCTAAAAAATATCTTAATATTACATATTCATAAAGACTAATTAGAGTTACAAATACTGAGAGAGAAGAAATTACGGTAAACACTATTGAGGTTTGGTAAGTATCTTATTGTTTGGCTTGGGAGCAGACTTTAGTGATAAGAGCGGAAGAAATTATTTTTTACTGGTCACGTAGGCGCTTTAATTAGTACACTTTTCTATTGTTCAATCTTATAAAAATACGCGAAATAGCTTGATTTTGGCTATATCCATGATTGCCACGACTATCTTTTGTCTTCCAGTTTTCGTTAGGACAGCTCATCACCCACTCTATTGCGAATAGATTTATTTAATCGCCTTTCTTTATTGATGTTGTTGATGTATCCGACAAGCGGTTCAGCAGCTTTTTTGTACTTAAGATGAGAGTTTAAGATTGTATCATTGAGGAAAACGCACCAATTAGGCATGGCGCTTGCTTCAGTACACGTTTTATCTTCGGTGTCGGTTCTAGAAAAATCAATCCTCTTTCTGTATCAGAGGCTGAAACATTGGCCATGGTTACTTTTTCTAATAAATAATATACAATACGTCGATGAAAAATTTGGAAGACAAAAGTTACCCATGAGCAACTATCTATTTACTAAGTAGCGTTTTTACCTTCACTGTTTTTGTTCTATGTGTACATTTTGTTAAAAACAAACAATAACTAATAACCGATCGTTTGATACTTATAATTGTTTTCGGTGGTTTTTGCGCAATAGTATAAGTCTAACACCTACACAAATACACATACATTACACTTATTTAAAGTCAGCTGCTGGCAGTGACTGCACATTAAAATACAAAAAGTAAAAAACATTACAATATCGTCTTCGGTTACATAAATGAGACCAAAGTGAAATACAAACGGCAAAACAATTTTGGCAAGGACGTAAAGCAATAATGTCAAGATTAATCTGACACCGCAAATTTAAAACATGTTTGCAATATGAAAAAATCATTGCGTGAGAGCTATTACAATCAATATTAGGTATTGTTAGGTATAAGCTCTCCGCAAACAAGCTACAGCCACATCTGTGACGGGATTTGCAAACATTATGACAAATTGAGGAGGGTCAGCTAAATTTTGTCTCAAAACGGCGTCCAGTACCTGGCGTCTGATTTTCGGCAATAGATATAATTATCAATTTACCTTAGATATATATCGCCAACATTGACATAATTTTATGTATATTTGACAGTTCTTGAGTTATTTGTATTTATTTAATATAAAGGCATCTGGGATATTTCAATTTTTCAAAATTTTGCGAGTATCAAGTATTTTTAATAGTTCGGTTTATAAGTCCAGTCGTCCAGTCTTTAGTCAGATCCTGTTCTGCTATAGCAATAGGGACTCTAACAAAAACGATCGACGAACAATTTTCTTCACCAGGGAATTCCAGTCTCATTCCACTTTTATTCGATTTCACTACACGTGTCTAATTAAAACGGTAGATTGGTTAAAATGCCAATAACAATATAAATCAGAACACTAGAAAATAAAACAAAAACGACATAACCGTCGTTCAAAATGAAAAAAATTAATGCTCGTGTAATTTAACTAATGTGGTAATTATGTCAAGATCACTCCACTTCACTTTTTGATTGTGGCTTTTGTGTCATAACACAATTCTGCCAATGTCTGTGTCATGTCCAGAGATCGGAGTAGGTAGAATGATTTAGGACCAATGACCTCAAATGCTAAGTTAATATGGATAAGCCTCCGGAATTCCGGTATTTTATAATTATGAAGCCATTTTTTCCGTAATTTCTTAGATATTACGTGGAGGTGGTGTGTTAGTTAAAAGCCTGTGGTATTGATAGGCTTGAAGTAAAATCCTAACAAAGTAAAAACAAATAAATAAACAGGATCAGATAAGTAATACCCCTATAGCCTACAATAATAATAATATGTACCTATAACTTGGCAAACAGGGTCTATTGTCACCTTATCTTAAGCTCTATATGCACAGTGGTCCGACCAATCAGAGCTAATTATCCCAGATGACTCATTAACTGTTTGTCAGAAAAAACAATGCACTCAAACCACAGGTGGCTGGCACTTGCTTACTTCGGTTCGTAGAGTGCGTATCTTTCTTTGCGGTGTTGTGAAAAACGTAACTTAACCTGGCTTGTGTACTATCTTCTGGAATCTTCTTAAATCGACGAATTTGGCTTGGATCTACGGACTTCGATTTGTTTCTCTTGGATTGGATCTTGACCCTGGCTTGTGTACTGGCTTCTGGAATCTTCTTAAATCGACGAATTTGGCTTGGATCTACGGACTTCGATTTGATTCTCTTGGATTGGATTTTGAAGTTATATTTTATATCAAAGGTAAGTTTTAGTATAATATTTCCTACTTGTGTAGGTTTTATTTAGGCCAATTCAAAATACAGCATATTATTTGAACGTTTTAAATCTCGTGTTTCGCGTATGCTGCTATTCATAAGATGAGTTTTTGAATTATGAGATCTTAAATGGAAGAATCACAGTGAATTTCGCGTTAAACTACGATCTAGCCTCCTAGCAGTTTTTTTTAAGTATTGGATTTATTTTACTATGTTAAATTAGAAATTTTATAGAAATTTCAGAAAAAAAAAAATTTCTAAGCAACTAAGAAAATAAAAGGCCAAATCTATTTGAAAAAGAATTAAGTAGGCACTTAGTACAATATTTTATTCACGAATGTCAGTTCTGTAACAATTTATCGTTGTTTTAGGTCATACGAGGTTGCATCTAATAAAAAGAGCTCAATCATGGCAAACGTCAAGGCTAAAACAGTAGAAAAGTGGATATCCGATTATCCAGAGCTACTATACGATCACGCTAGTGGAATTATTTATTGTACAAAGTGTGAGAGTCACGTGAAAGCTACATTTAAAGGCAATGTAAAAAGACATATTGAAGGTGCAGTACATCAAGGAAGTTTGAAACGGCCGCAGGAGGACTTTTATTTCGATCTTATTAAGTTCCTGATTCTGTGCAACATTCCGTGGTCTCAAATGAAAAATCCTGCGTTCCAAGAGTTCTTTAGGAAATACATGTGCTGTATTTGTTGTTGTGTTTGTGGAAATCGTAAATTACCCGACGAATCACAGCTGCGAAAAGTTTATTTGGATAAGTTTTTTAAGAATAAACTCAACTCGATCCATGAAAATACAAAAAATGAGAAACTGTGGATATCTTTGGATGAAACAACAGACTTTTTAGGTCGATACATAGTCCATTTCTTAATACGTACATTGCATCCTAACACTTTAAGCCGGCCTTATTTGATTGCTTGTAAAATGCTAACAGTGGTTAATGGACAAACAATCACGCAATTCGTGTTAGAATGTTTAGAAAATCTATGGCAAGACTCTTTTGAGTCTAAAGTTGGCAATGTTTTAATGCTCTGCACTGATAGTGTAGCGTACATGCTATCTGCAGGGCGAAATCTCAAAAATTATTTGCCTGAAATGAAACACGTGACATGTTTGGCACACGCGCTTCATCGTGTATCTGAGCAAATTAGATTAGAATATAACGATGTCGATATTTTGATAGCAAATGTGAAAAAAATATTTCTGAAAGCGCCGAGCAGAGTTACAATTTTAAAAGAAAAATATCCAAACTTACCGCTGCCTCCACAACCAGTCATTACCAGATGGGGCACTTGGTTAGAAGCAGCATCATACTACGCTCAACACTTTGAAAAAATAAAAGACGTGATATCCTGTCTAAGCAGCTCTGATGCAGTAGCTATTCGAAATGCAAAAACAATTTTAGAAAAGGAAAATTTACAAAATGATTTAAATGACATTGAAAAAAATTACTTTACCATTCAACTTTCACTTAAAGAATTACAAAAACATGATCTATCCTTAGCTGATTCACTGTTAGCATTGGACCAAGTCAGAGCTGATATTAACGATTGCAATTCAGAAAATATAAAAAATAAAATTGAAAATGTTATGGAACGAAACCCTGATTTAGACACACTCAGAGAATACAGTGAAAAGATAGAAAAAAATGAGGCAAATGATGTAGTTTCATATTTTAAATTCTCTCCGTTGACGTCAGTAGATGTAGAACGATCATTTTCCATCTATAAATGGATTTTAGACGTCAAAAGAAATAGGCTAAAAATAGAAAATATTGAAAAACTTATGGTTATTTATTTTAATTGTATAGAGAAAGATCAGAATGTAGAAATTGTAATGGATGTCGATGAAGATTAAAAATTATTGTGATTGTGAGCTCTAAGCAGAGCTCGCAATCACAATTATTTTTAATCTTGGGGCTAGATGTTGCTGTGTGGACTGTCCAGCATTGTTTATTTAATTATTATTTATTGTAATTGTGAAATACCAAATAAAAATTTTAATTTTTAACCTGTTTTTTAATCCATTTTTACCTACACTTTTTAGGTAGACCATAAAAAGGTTGTATATCTAGAAAAAGTATCCAATAGACAAAATCATGAGAATTTGGTAAATTTAGTAACATTGGTAATTTTGTGCACAAAGCCTCTGAATAATTAATATTATACAAAACTATAGCGAACTGCCAACTTTATTTAGCAAAGTAGTCCTGAACATTTTCTCATGGGAAACGTGTTTCCCGCGATTAAATGCTTAGAAAACGTCACAAAGTTGCACACAGCAACTCAACAAAGCTTCAAATCAATTGGATGAATTTTATGGAATCGCATACGGCGGAAACAAAAAATCATTAGTCGACAGTAATAAAAATAAATTAACCTTTAAACGTTTGACAATCGCTTCCGATAAGTTTCAAATGTAGTAGTTACTAAATTACTACTTTAATTATAATATTTAACTGAATCCGGTAAATATCGGAACTTTCCGGAAAAAAAGCCATATCCATACTATAAAACCATGATGCAAGTACGTAAAATCATTCTACCTACTCCGATCTCTGGTCATGTCATAAGCTATTTGGATAAGAAAAAAAAATGGCCGGTTATGTCTAGATCATTAGATATAATAGAATTTTGACATGTCATTTTCTCAGGTCACGCGATATATATCTAAGGCATCGAGATGCAATAGAGTCACAGTTTCCAAGTGAAAACTGTCAAACATCAATATGCAAAAACTAATTTAGACCATAAGTTTGAAAAGAGATCAATGTCGGCGCATTAGGCAGCGAGCGTCAGTTTAACTGCGGACATTGTTTTTCCACTTATTCGGCTCTAGAACGTCTAAACACACTTTGCCGAAAATTACGCGACGTAAGTTCCGCAGCTGATTTTGACAAGTTCGGCTGTACGCCATAACGCAACGTAGTTTCAGCATAATGTGTCATCTGTAATTCAAATAGCATTGCAGGCGTGATCATGCCGAACTTACGTCGCGTAATTTCGGCTATAGTGTTTTTAAACACACATCTATTCCCGAGACTCAGGCCCCAGGTCCATCCGTACCAAGTGAAGATATGATTGGTCAACGGAAATCAGAGTTGCTCAGAGAGATGATGTTGATGAGAGTTGATGTTTAAGGGTTGAAAACGGGCATGTTGGCAAGTTTCTGTTTCACGTCATCCGTCGCGTTGTCGCACAAAACCATCGCGTGGGAAAATCCCATGCACACCTGCGAATTATAAAAAAATGCTTCATATCACTTAAATAAAAAAAACCCAAACTTAGCAGAGATTGTATTATAGGAACTAGATGACTGATATACTATTTACTTTTTTTGCAAATACATACATGTAATAATCGTACATAAACAACATCCAAATCTGAGATCTGCAGATAATGCAAACATTTGTTCGATGGCGGGGATCGAACCCGCAACCTTTTGCGTCTTAGGCGGACCTTCGCCTACTGAGCCCCAGGGCACAGTGAGTCTTCTAGTGAAGAATTAGTTTTACAAGCTGAACGGATATATTGACGTGCCATACCGTAAGCGTATCTTGTAATTTAGGGCAATTAAAAAGCTTAGGTGTTGTCATTGGCCAATATTCGACATTTCAAATATTCGTGCTTCGGCCTCTAGAATCTCAATAGTTCGGAATGCGAACCGAAATCTATTGAGCATCGTATTGCCATTTCTAAACTGGTAGTAAATCATCAATGATGAATAAAACTACCATTTGTTTGATATCATTTGGGCGGTCGGCATCTATCATATTAGTAGTTGCAACGCCCGTATTGCTTGCTTTTCTAGTCACCCTAGTCTTAGCGGATTGTTTAAGTATGGCTTCACGCGTGCCGTTTCCTCAAGATATGTAGGTTGCAGTAGGCCTCAGAGGAAATGCAACTTTGGTTCAAGCCTGGTGGTTCTTTACCTGCTATTGGTCAGATTCCCTCAGAAATAGACGTAACTAAAATCACCAGACATGAGTGTCGCCATTTTCCTCCTGCTTCTACCCTATCACCCACTCCTTCACCCGCATCAAACCACTCCCGATCAGCCTGTAGTTCGTCATTTTCATCAAAATCTTTTTTAGTCCACTGCTGGATATAGGCCTCCCCTAATAAACTGTTCACAAGCGCGTTGGAGGATATGTTTAAGACACTGGACTGGAAAGGTATGGGCATTAACATAAACGGCGAGCACATCTCACACTTGCGATTCGCTGATGACATAGTCCTAATGGCGGAGTCGCTGGAGGAGCTGCAACAGATGCTGGACGGCCTAGCATCAGCCTCGCGAAAGATAGGTCTCGGCATGAATTTGGACAAGACCAAAGTCATGGTTAATGACCGTATTGATCCGAGTCCTGTCGTCGTTAATGGACACCTTCTTGAATTTGTTTCGGAGTATACATACCTCGGGCAAATATTGCAGTTGGGTAGAAACAACTTCGAGAAGGAGGCCAAGAGGAGGATTCAGCTGGGTTGGGCAGCATTTGGAAAACTACGTCGAGTTTTCTCGTCACCCATACCGCAATGTTTGAAAACAAAAGTTTTCAATCAGTGCATCCTACCCGTCATGACATACGGAGCCGAAACGTGGACACTCACAGTACGGCTAGTCCACCAGTTTAAAGTCGCTCAGCGAGCTATGGAACGAGCTATGCTCGGGGTTTCTCTGAAGGATAAAATCCGTAACGAGTTTATCCGACATAGAACTAAAGTTGTCGACATAGCTCAGAGAATTAGCAAGCTGAAGTGGCAGTGGGCTGGCCATATCTGCCGAAGAACCGATAACCAATGGGGTAAACGAGTTCTTGAGTGGAGACCGCGGCTTGGCAAACGTAGTGTAGGACGCCCTCCGGCCAGGTGGGGTGACGATCTGCGAAAGGCTGCTGGTAGAAGCTGGATGCGTCGAGCTCAGGACAGGGCGCAATGGCGCCCATTAGGGGAGGCCTATGTCCAGCAGTGGACTGCTATAGGCTGATGATGATGATGATGATGATGAATAAAGAGGGATATTCACATCGCGGGGTACAACTTATTGTACCGCCGACGCTGCTGCCCGTCGGTGGCCATGGGATTTAGCTGTGCCGGTGTTTAGCCACAATCAGCTGTCTGCTAGAGCCTTGTTTGCCACGCACAGGTGAGATTGTCTTGGGTGCTGAAGATGGGGGTTGGAACCCCTTTCATTTCACCCAACTACGCTTTAGTGCCTACAATCTGAGGGGTGAGTTAACTCGGATCTGTGAGAGGGAGGTGATTTTTCTATAAGTAAAATGTTTACGTTATTACTGTGCTTTGATCTTGCGTTTGAGCCGTCAAATATTCGTCAAACGTGGGATTTTTACCTGTGTGATGTTAAATCCTTCCATGCGCGTCACCTCCTTAGGACGGGCTGAAGACTTGTTGATTTCACCCATGCCCTGTAAATATTTGAAAACACCTTTCAAATAAAAATCAAATGGCGCTTCATAGAAATTGTATGGAAATGTTTTTGTTTAGAATTTTTGCAGAATCTTACGATTTGAATTTTTACTTTGAGAAAAGTGTTAAAATACAGACGATTGAGTGCAACTTGTGAAAAATTACATTTTAAAGGCTGACTGTACATTTTTCAAAAATAGGATAATGCAAATGTTTCTTTCTTCAAAACAGACCTATAGTTTCCTACAAACCAAACTTTTAAACTGCAAAAGAAAAGGTGGCTGTCCTCAATGAGGTAAAATGCCCCTGTATTATGTGGTTCTCATAATAATATTTTTGTGAGTACATACATACATACATATCATACTTTGAAAACACTCAAACCCGATACAAATATCTGCAAAACATGAAAACATTTGTCCCGTAGCGGGAGTCGAACACTTGCGTCTCAGGGGGGCCTTTGCCCACTGCGTTACAGAATCAAAGAAATGCCGTCTGATGTATGGCGCTCGGTACAAAGACTAAAGTGGGTGCGTCAAAAAAAAATCGAATAAGTTATTAGTCGATTCTACTGTCAAAATAAATAAAATGAGGGTTATTGCCATAGTAACATATATATCATTGGTTGTTGCCGTCTAATGGCGGCGTGCGGCGGAGACCAAATCAACGAAATATTTTTTTACTTGAATAATAATCCCGTCGATGTGTAAAACTAAAGAAAATGTTAATGTAATTTATAAATAATACTACATTTTATGGGATACGTTCGGTTTTGACGCAATTGGTACGGGTTCTCGGCATTCTTCTTTACGTTGGTAAGTTTAACACGTTGGTTGCTGGTACGTCCTTTAGCACTTTTTTATATATTTTTATGATACTTGAAGATGGAACATGGCCCACCTGATGTTGAGTGGTAACCATTACCTATCACAAAGCATTGCAACATAAATCACGTTTTTGGAACATGCTCTATGATGCAACGCCCTGCGTCCATCAACTTGAGGCATGATGATGATAAGCCTCTTGTGCCTATAATTTCACCGGCACCACAGAATACAGAAGGGACAGAAGCGTCACTCCGCGCAATCATTTAAATAAATAGCGACTTTAGCTGCTACGCAATAAAGTGCTATTCAGCTCGTACCGAACTCAGTGCCTAACATTTATATTAACCTACACCTTGCATCCCTTTCTATCGTATAGCTCTATCTCTACTGACGTGGCACGTGTAACGTTAGGGTTGTCTTGAGAATTATTCTGTGACGAATAATAAGAACCTGGCCGCCGACGGGCAGCAGCGTCGGCGGTGCGAGAAGCTGTACCCTGCGATCCCCAACCCGCATGCCCAGCGTGGCCAAAATTTTAGTAGGTAGGTACCTACCTAGATATTTGCAAGAGAAAAAAACAACATTTGGTTTGTAGGTAACCTAGTTATCTAGTTTTAGTTGTTAGTACGCCTACCTTTAGGTAACTTACCACATCGATTTGTCTACCTACACCTACCTACCCGACTGTTTTTAAGTAGGTAACCTACACTGCCTACTTAAAGTTAAATCAAATAAAAATGTACCTAGGTTGGGTTTCTAATCTTGCTCTCAGTCTACATAATCAAAATCATAATACCTACTTACTACAGCACTATGTAGGTAGATACCTACCAATGGCACAAAAATTGTCTATGAAAAAATACCTACATTATAATATTACGTTTATTTATGTAGGTAGGTAACGCATTCAAATAGAACTTGTACCTAAGTACCTATCTACTTAAGTAAATACGGGAGACTTTGATATCTAAACAACGCATTATTTGGTAGAAAAACTTTCAGTTCTGTACCTACTATTGGTATTATTTACATTTTCTTATTATTATTCAGGCAACCAAATGCTATGCAGTATTTTTTTGCCTTCATTTGGCGTAAAATATAGGTACATTAACAAAAACAAAGTAAAATGCCGCGGCTGCTCAAAGACACTTTCGTTCCGGGCAGAACTCGGCAACCGACGTAACGAACCATGCTAGGAGGGCCGGCGATGCGTAGGTATATTTTTATACCTATTCTGCGGAGTGAAAGAGGCCTGCCGGCACCCACACCCTTCAAACCGAAACACAGCTAAGCAGAAATAGGCATGGTGGCAGTACTTCTCCGGACGAGCCCTACACAAAGAACTTTACTACTACTAAACTCACTAAAGGAGAATGCCGAGAACCCGTACCAATTGCGTCAAAACCAAACGTATGCCATAAAATTTATCATATTATATAAATAACACTAACATTTTCTTTAGTTTTACACATCGACGGAATTAATAATCAAGTAAAAAAATATTTTGTTGATTTGGTTTCCGCCGCACGCCGCCATCAGACTGCAAGAACCAATGATATTCACGTTACTATAGCAACAAACATTGATGTAGAGTGTTACTATGGTAATAACTCTCATTTTGAATTATTTTGACAGTAGAATCGACTATAAACTTATTGGAGATTTTTTTGACGCATTCACTTTAGTCTTGGTACCGAGCGCCATATATCATCGGCATTCTGCTTTATTACACTTAAAATCCGCTGCCTTGCGTTCGCCGGTGCAAAGTGAATTATCATCATCATCATCATCAGCTTATAGCAGTCCACAGCTGGACACAGGCCTATCACAATGAGCGCCATTGCACCCTCTCCTCAGCACGAACAGTGCCTAGTGCGAGTTTTTGACCAGCTCGATCGAATTTAAGTTTACACAAATTTATATGGAATCCAGGCGGCGTCATCTAGTGAGAGATGCGTGGCACTGACTCTTTTCTGCTGGTAAAAAAAAATCGCACAAGGCACTTAGAACAGAAAGCTCGAGTGCAGCCATTGAGATATTATATACTCTAGAGCCAGAAACGTGGACAAAACTGTCTGCACCAATACTCGGCACACACTGTTAATTGTGCCGACTTTATAGACTATATAGTACTGATTTGGCATTTTGAAGTTTATTTATGTCAAATACGCTTTGACCATTTTGACAGTTTTCACTTGAAGACACTATAGTAGTAGTTTAAAATATCTCTATGAGTGCAGTGAACGATTTAAAATTATCAGGCACCCGTCTTATTAGTAAACGAATACAAGTTACTGTTACCAGTTCTCCATAAGTTGGAGACACGCCCCAAGCGATGAGAGAATCGTCAGCCGCAATTAGTATGGAAGTGTTGCTTGTACCCACGCAACGAATATTCCAACCTGTTGAATAAACAATCATATTAATAAGAAACCGGCCAAATGCAAGACGGAATCGCGCATGAAGAGTTCTGTACCGTAGTATGGGAGACCCCTTAAAGCAACTATGCAGGTCAAACCTCCCTCTCGCTCGCACTATTCAACATTTTTGAAGATAAAAAATCACCGATTGTAGTTATGCAAAATAACAAACCTTCACGGCCTATAAAATAACAATACAAAGGTTCAGCAATAATATAATTTTGATTCTATCACGTTTTCTTACCAAAAAACTGGTATCAATGTGATCAATTTTGTTGCAAATTTTTTGGTAGGAAAACGTGTTGGGTTCAACATGATATTCTTGCTGAACCTTTGTATTGTTATTTTCTAGGCCGTGAAGGTTTGCTATTTTTCATAACTACATTCAGTGATTTTATATCTTAAAAAAGTTTGAATAGTGCGAGCGAGAGGGAGGGAGGTTTGACATGTATCGTCGACTTAAATATTTATTTTATTCTGTTTTTGTTGTTATAGCGGCAACAGAAATACATCATCTGTAAATATTTCAACTGTCTAGCTATCACGGTTCATGAGATAAGCCTAAGACAGAGAGACGGACAGTGGAGTTTTAGTAATCGGGTCCCGTTTTTACCCTTTGGTTAGTAGAGTAGCAGAGACATTAGACCTATCCCACCATTCCTTGTTTTGTTATAATCTAGGGCAGCTTTTCGATGAAAGCTCCCAGGCAACTTGAAATTTTTAACACAATTATCATATCTATCATAACTCAAACAATTTACACAAAACCTTCACAAATTATACACCTAAACTTTCCCCATGAATCATACTGTCTAATGGTGAAGACCGCATGAAAATACGTTCAATAGTTTTTGAGTTTATCGCAAACAGACAGACAGACACGGCGGAGGACTTGTTTTATAATATGTAGTAAAAATAAAACTTGGTGCGACAGCTGTCAAACTTAAAATAGCTATTTATCTCGGAAATTACTCAGACAAGATTTC
This sequence comes from Horisme vitalbata, assembly GCA_951804965.1. NCBI lineage: Eukaryota > Metazoa > Arthropoda > Insecta > Lepidoptera > Geometridae > Horisme > Horisme vitalbata. The sequence continues at coordinate 8,957,249 of OX638089.1, forward strand.
CGTTTTTTTATTTATTCCTACATGTAAAAGTATCATTGTTAACTCGTTTTTGTGTTTAATGTTTATAGTGGAAACTTCACAGGTGTAAGATTCATTAATGTGTAATTTTTACTATCATCACTTGGTACAGTTTTTTCCCAAATAAAATAAAAATAAGACTTGCCGTTCATAGCTCAAATGATAGCTATTAACTACATATATCTTATTTTTCGATGCCAGCTGTTATACAGCAAACGGTTATATTTTGGAATCTTCATAACTTACTTTATTTAGCTCATTCAGGTAATAAAAAAGCACCCTTCCTTGCAGTTCACTACTAAATAACATCAATCACCACGCTCCATATACAAACCACTGGTACTCATAATAGAACACACACTGCACATTATTTAGCCTTATAGGGTATTAATTGGTAGTGATCCTCAGAAAGCCCCATTTAACAAAATTCAAAACGTGAAAAACATCGCCAATAATGATGTTTAGTAGTGCTTAGTCCTGTTAAATTGAATACCAACTTGATGCGGATGGTATAACTACCATCAAGTTGGTATTCAATTTGCATCAAGTTGGTATCAACTTGAGACGCTAACGCAGTGCGTCTCACGTTCCTACGGAAGAAAGGTGAAGGCGGAATAAGGTCATGTAGCTCCAGAGCACACTCTCCGAAGTACCTATAAAAGACCAACAAACATGCAACCCCGCGACGATGGCTCAAGCAGCCTTACTTTAGCAGGATATTCTTGACCAATGAGCCTCTTAGCCCTGCGTTTAACTTAAAATAGTGCGGGAAGATGATATTTGGCTGAACCATCCGAAAGATCGCTGCAATACTCCATACAGGTTCGCACTTGAGCTTTATACAGGGTCAGAATCTGTTCAGGTGTGAAGTAGCGCTTAACCCTGATTAAGATGCCCAGTTTCTTGGCAGTTTAATCTTTAGACTCAATTGTGGTGCCAAAATTTAAGATTAGCCCTCAACTCCATGCCAAGAAAATCGAGGCTGTCGGTTACTTTTAATTCATGTACCACGAAAAGTAGGAGCAAGGTCAAATAGACACTTTTTCAAAGACACATCTGTGTTTTAGCAGGGTTTAAATCTACTCTTTATGCGTCACCCCATTGGGAGAAAAGATTGAGAGTCCGATTTGTCCGCTCAACCATGGCCTCTCTCAGAGAACACACCTTCTGATTGATGGATCGAGCAATAAACCTAAACTATGACAATCATGATTTAATTTCTATAGTTTGTTTATTTTATTAACACTTCGTGAGAGATCACTATCATACCTGCTAAGTCTTGCACTGGTTTTGGATACATGTTCGCTTCGCCCGTACGTTTTGTCTGTCCGAACATGTACAGCATACCTGAAATTAAAACATTATTTACGATCCCGGCTTTGTGCTGGTGAATTAACAGGTTTTGGGGTATACCGGGTACCAACCTCCACCATCAGAACCCCAATCTCACCTGTCTATGGCGCAACCTGCTGTATAACGGGGCTCTGGCGGCGAACTGAAAGCGGCTCGGTCTAACACCGGCACGAATAAATTACCTGACCGCCAACGGGCACCAGCGTCGGCGTTGCGAGCACCTGTACCCTGCGATCACCAACAGGTATGCCCAGCGAAGGCATTATGGGCATACCCCCTTAAAATTTTAAGTAAAATGCTTTAGATGACGAATCAAACATGTGCGTTTTCATTGAAGCGATGTATAAAATTTACCAATATAATGGAGGTTGATATTATTTTAAAGCGATTTAATTTATTCATATTGAAAATCGGATATTTTCACGTACCGTTATTATTATTTGTTTATTTATTTTATTTGACTTTAACTACAACGGTGACTACCAATTACAGTAATTAAAGATACACTTAAGACATATTCCAAAGTTAGTCAACAAAAAAATATATCTATTAATATGTCCAATTACACATTTTTTTTAAAATCATAATTATAAATACAAATTAGATATAACAATCACAAATATTTAAATTAAAGTTACAAAAAAAAATGTCATAGATAAAGGTATAGTTAGATAGTCGTTACGTCGGTGAAGGCACCAACGGCGTTTCGACTCGTTAAGAGAGTCTTCATCAGGGTGAGTGAACGCGAAGCTCTCCCGTCCCGTCCCGTCCCGTGTAACACTAACGACACCGGCCGACACACCTACTTAACACCGACGTAGCGGTACGTGAAAATTCCCGTTTTTCAATATGACTGAGTTAATTCATGTTAGTTTCATGCGATTTAATTTGTTGTTTTAGTACATCTCCACACACAACGAGTAGCTAACCATGTTCGTTGATCGCCAAACTATAGGTAGCTCCGCAATACACTGAGCGAACGCCGCGCGCTTGCGAGTCAAAGAACTTGATCAGCCGCGGTACACGCTCGTCTTTCTGCTCAGCGTGACCGAGCCGACCGAAGCCTCCAAAGCCCCAGCTGAAGGCCCGCTTGTTGCTATCTATCGCCACCTGGTTAATAAACAGATATGGTTTTATCTACTTCGTCTGAGGTGGTACGGATACGTAATAAGCCGAAATGATGAACACATAAACAGAAAAGTGATGGCCATGCGAGGGAAAAAACCTGCATGCGAACCGTATTTTATCATAACGCTGGGCTTAATGCCAAATTACAGTATCGCTAAGAGTGGCAAACAAATATCAGGAGGGCTGACCCGAAATAGGGGAATATCCAGGAGATTGATTCATTATCTACTTACGTTTTTGCCTACTGCACGAGTGCACGGATGATACTAATCAGCGCAACAAATCTTCCTGAATATATGTTACAAATTACATAGGGGCCCGTTCAAGTATTACGTAAGCAGATTTATTACAATTTTTAACTCCCCTCTCGCCTTGTTAGCAACGGTAAGCAACGGTAAAGCGCCTTGTCAGCAGTACATAGACAATGTGTTGGTTGCCGATGTTAAAAAATAATAACTACTGTTGACGTAATCACCATCTAGACCCCCATACCCCCCCATGTCATGAAAAATAAGCACAGCAAAGACAACTACAGTGCTTACGTAATACTTGAATGGCCCCTAGGCAGGCTACTTAATTTGATATTAATTATTTAAAATTACTCCCAAAAGAATGCTAGATTTTTGTTGTGTGTTGTGTTAAATAAAAAAATATTCTATTGTACTGTAGTGACTGTAATTAATAAAGTGTGTGACCCGCTCGACTCACTCTTCACGCAGCGGTTGAAGTGAGCGGACGTGCTGCAGCGATACAATGCACAAAAGTTGTCATTCGACCACCCTTAGTAGGTATACAGGATGTCATCGTTAAGTGTATCAGGGCGATTATTCCGTAACTATAACAGATTTCATACTATTTTAAACTGATATCGAAAGTACGTTACCTAATCAATAAAACGACACCAATCACTTTTTGAAAATCAAACGAGAAGTATCCAAAATTTTGAGATTAAACACTCCCATACATTTAGTATGACATCAGTAGAAAGGTTTCACTTAACGATAACACCTTGTATAGGCCATATACTCTACACCTACATGATATGCAATTTACTTATCCTTAGATTTTTTTCTTCTATCCTGATACTTTATAGCCTGACTCCCATGTGAATACTATTTATTTACACTTTTTTTGTCAAATAAATAGATTTCTTACTTTTTTCTTTCTTTCTCAGCATTTTAAATGAATATGGAGAAAAAAGATTGCATGCCATTGAGATGCGAATGTTGAGATGGATATGCGGTGTGACGAGAATGGATAAGAAAAGAAACGATTAGTGTCATCTCTTTCCGATAAGGTAGAAGTCATGTGACTAGAAGAATGATGACTATGAATCTTCTGAATACACGAAGAGAGTGACTGAAGAAGAGACGGATTAATTGTGAAAGATGATGAGTGGAGATGACGGCCAACGGTCAGCAAGGTTAGCGCTGCCAAACAAGCGTCCTCACTGAGCGCCGAGCGAATACTGAGCGCTTTTGAGCGGGACAAGGCTGCTTGCCCTGAGCGTACCCGGACTTGCTAGGGCCGAGCTAGCTCAGGAATCTCCACTTGAGCGGCTCGGCCAAATGAGCCGCTCATTCGCCTGAGCGTGCTGCGTGTGCGAGCGTGCATGGATACAAGGCTATGGGGGAGGTCTGGACTGATAAGCAGGTGTTGTTGGTACTCACAGTATGGTTGTTACCGCAGGCGAAGTCGACGATATCGACATCTCTAACTGGCGTCACGTGACCTTCCTTTGACTTCTCGAAGAACATCCCCACGTGCTTCGGTACCATTTCGAAGTGGTACGAGAGCTTTGTCGACGTCAGGAAGTATTTGCCGTCGGTGTTATGACCTGGGTGGAATGAACAATGTTTATTACACTAATAATATTGGGTCCTTACCTATGAAATTGGCGTTTTTCACTTTATTTTTTTATAATTCAAGTCACATACAAAATTAAAAAAAAAAAGTTGTAACGTTACATTATTGCAAAGCTTGAAAATTCAATAAATTCATTTTTTGGGGAAGCTCACCCCAAAATAAAACTTAAAAACCGTTAATTTCATGTGTTTTCGCTTTCAATGCTTATATTAGTTTTATTTGTTTATGCGTTAATTTTCTTTTATCACACATACTTCTACTACACATACTTTACACAATGTTGGCCAATTTACACGCCAATTTCCACCCCTAATTTCAGAAGAATAGCATTTGTTGGAACTACAAATGCTACGAATACTATAAACTAAATACAAAAAAGTATGTATTGAGAAATCAATTTTATCGAAATTCTCCATGCAAAACGCCAATTTCATATGTAAAAACGTATTTTAAATGCTATAGTTTATAATATCCCTTATGAGGTTTATAAATAGCCTTATCAATAGTATGCATAGCATGATAAAATCTGGATCTGAAAAAACTACAATTTGGGAGCTCACCTGTTCACCACCCATCCAGTAGTTACCGGGAACCACAGTACGACAACAATTACAGCAGATATGCTCACCCGAACTGGAATCTCCCGGTATTTCCGTAAGGTAATCACTTCACGCACAATTCGCCGGCTCACGGCTCACTATCACAAAATATCTTTGCGATCACCGGTTATAGTTTACGGAGGGAGATCAGAACGATGGCAGAATACATAATAGAGACATAATATATATGTGACGCCAATGACATGATAATACATGAATTTATTTTCATGGACATCATACGTAAGAACAAACGGGACTACCTCAAAAGGCCAATTATTTGTATACAGCGTGATGGTTGATGTTATTGACTGTAAGGAAGTGTTGTTTTTCTGTATTACCCGACTAGTTATAGCTAGTTATAGTGAGTCTGGTATGAGAACTTTCCAAAATATGACCGTTTGCAGTTCGACATCGAAAATAAAGATCTTCATATTTTCAAAACACTACGTGAAGTCGCTGACCAAGAGCTTTTAAAACAAACATACAAAACACTAGCTGAAAGTCGAACGGGCACAACGCGCCCTCCTGAAAGTGCCTACCATTTAGACACTCTACTACCGAACATTACAAACAGTGCAACGTCCTCTCAGTGAGGAAAATGTTCGTTTTTCAATGCGTAAAACGTTACCACAGATAAACTGTTCCCTATCTGCCTGTATCGAACAAGAGAATTGACAAATGCCCACCTTAAGGTCTGGTTAAATAAACATGACTACGATGGAATAGAAAGGCTGCTAGATAAAGTCCACGGACAATAATAACAATATCCCTAAAATTAAATTGCATTATCTATAATGACTTTTGATTGCATATACCGCATTCAACCTAACACAAACACTTTCACACCACACTCTTTTACATACCCCTCTCACTGTGGGTTATCCCTGTAATAACCTGACTTTTAGGAGACTGGGGGGAAACAGGATAAAACACACACACACACACACACACACACACACACACACACACACACACACACACACACGAGAGAGAGAGAGAGAGAGACCCCCACTTTAATTTATTTAATTTATTTTTCACTTCTCTTGCTCAAAAAGTGTATCATAATAGTGTAGCTTAGCGGGCCTAAAACTCGAGTTTAATACCTCGGGCTAAAAAGTATTTTTTTCTTTTTAATTTTTGTCTAAAATCATCAGCCCGTACAAAGCATTCGTTCTCTTACATAAAAACTCGACTTCTTGGTGCTCCGTCAATCTTTTTTTTGAAAATAGAACCGTCTTGGTGATGTTTTATGAAGGTTGATAAATTTTAAATAAAATTTCTAAAAATTGTCTAATTTTGAATTGTTTTATTTTCTCGCAATCGAAGTGAAAAGTAGAGTGTTTTACTCGGGCCAAAACCACCCATTATAACTCGGTCTTGTCATCCTCCCTCGCGACGCTCGGGAGTATAACAACCTCGTATATAATGGGATGGTTTAGTCCCTTGTAAAACAATCTACTATTGTATTATGTATTTGTATTATTTGAAAATAAAGATCTTTTTAACAGCTATCATTTGAGCAAGGAACGGCATTTCTAAAAGGAGTAGTTTCCGAGTTATGGAAGTTATGGAACTGACATAATTAATTAAGATCTTGTCCATAGCTATCATTTGTGCAATTAACAGCAACCCTCCTGATCCTTTTCCAAATTTGGTACGCTCATTGTTTTTTGTAAATATTGTTTCCCAATTTTCTTTATTAAAAAAAAAAAGTTAAATACGTAAATATGTGGCAAATGCACAAACCGTGCGACGGCAAAAGAAAAGAAAAAAATTAAAGCAACTCTAGATATGGTCGGCTTAAGTTTGACAGCTGTCATAGCAAATTAAGATCTCAATAGCTATCACTTGAGCTAGAAATGGCAAATCAGAAAAATAAAATTGAGGCATCGTAGTACGGTTTATAGGTCCAGTCGCCCAGTCTTCAGTCAGGTACAGTTCTGCTATAGCAATGGCGGCTTTAACAAAAAACGATCGGCGAACAATTTTCTTTATCAGAGAATTCCAAGCGAATTCTCTTGAAGCTTCATGACTATTTGAGCACTGCTTACGCTATTTAGCGAATTAAACAACAAACAGATACAGATGGTTGTTAAGGCAGCGAGTATCATCAATTACGTTATTAGTTTTCGATTTTCAATATGTGCCTTATTCATATTTAGCATTACAACCGAAAAAACACCAGTGACAGAGTGTAGGCATGAATGCCTAAAATGCATTTACGCTTAATCAATTTCAAAAATTTCAACAAAGACGGGATGCGTTTATAATATTTATTCCCATTCAACTCCGTATCAGCTAAACTGATTTGAATGAAACTTTTTACTATTATAATATACAAGCTTCCGCCCGCGGCTATGCTCACATGGCACCCGGAAAAAAGTAGTCAATACACTACTTCGAGACATTACTGTGTTATAGGTAATGGTTGCCACTTTAATACAGGGGGCAAAAAATAAATGATGCTGGACGTTATCATGGAGCCCCAAACTAAAAAAAAGAAAAAGAAAGAAAGAAGATCTCCAAGTATGAAAAAAAAACGCGCAACTATGAAAGGAAATGTAATTAAAGAAAATGTAATTATGAAATAAATCACACAATAAAATTAGACTTTATCGTAGTGACGATAAAGTGAACGAAGCGCAGAGTGACCACGCGCGTAAAGGATATATTTCACTGGGACACCATGGCAGCGCAACCAACCGGCTACCAACAAAATGTATGGTGGTGTTCATTTGGTGGCGCCACCAGGTGAGTAACTCTCTATTGAGCTGTATAAATTTTGTTAGTAGCAGCGACTGGTTGCACCGCCATGGTGTCCCGGTGAAATATAGCATACATGGGACCCGCTACCGCCTAGTATTGTCTGCCTGCAGTTTATGGCTCAATCTAAAGCTTAGTTCAATCCCGAGAAACGAGCGAGAGATAGCGAGCTCAAACAAAAGTTATTGGGAAATTCTCGATCTAAGTCAGTGAAAAATTTGGCCATTTTGTAAAATGTTTTGAAAATATCAAAAAGTTACCAAACTATTTTGGAAATTCAAACTGCACTTAGACACACATGTTGATATAATGTCTGTGTATAATATATTATGATTTATGACCCATCCACGTACCTCTCATATCTGCGAAACTACAGGCAAATTACACAATTTTATAAATCGTGGCACTATACTCAATCAGAAAAACATAAGCCTTTTCAATGTTAAGAGCCCCGGGGGACGTACCCTTGTTATAAAATTGTCATTGGGAAATCAGAACTTACCAAGCTGTCCATATTCCGGCAGTCCAAAGGAATGTAGCTTCCCATCACAATCGAGGATCATAGAGAACTCGGCTCCGCAGCCCGCTTTAACTATTGGGACACCGCTGTGGAAAATAATAATATTTTCTCAAACATGCTTGGAAATTAGAGCATTATTTTGACAACCTTCTTCGAAATTGCTGTACTGGCTCAATACATGCGAGCAGCGGCCGGCAAAAGTTTTATGAAAACTCATATCGGTCGTGTTATTTAAAAATGAAACGATCTTTTACTCCGAAACATGGCAACCAAGGAGTTAACTAATCAAAGGGTTTATTTAAATTTCGAACTGGCTTGCAAATAGAATTCTGTTTATTGAAAAATGTATAAGTCCTGTCTAGGAAATATTGTTTTAATTTCCGCGCATTATTTGAGAAAAGTACTATTACAAGCCTTGGCCACAACTAGGCATTGATGGCCTCTGCAGTAATGTACCATTACTTCATTGTTTGAGTTTGGGTTTAGAACCATTATAACAAGTATAAATTCAAACATTTCAAACCCCCTTAGTCATAACCAAATGTCATTTAAAGCTGGGTACGGATAGCGCGTTCCTGTATACGCGTAGTCGGGGTACGCTGTGCACGCGTACATTGGCTACGCGTACAGTTAATGTGGACCGCCGCGAACCTGAACGCGAGGTCAATCGATCCATAGCGCTATACGAGCCGAAACTGACTGACCACGGGTCGTACGGCACGCGTTCCCCAAAATGTACGCGTAGCTACAAGTACAGACATGGCGTTCCAAAACATTTTAGGTTGTCTCTGGTTCGTCTAGAGGTAAACAAATAGTACCGAAGCTCATAAGCATTTTAAATTAAATTCCAAGGATATATTGGTTCTAGAGTACGTAAAAGTTTATAAAATACAAACTAACCTCAAAGAGCATCAAAATTTACAATTATCAGGCACATCCAATTGTGTTTCTTGCTGAAAAATCATCGGGAATAACATCAGTCTTGCACACTTTAACGGTTAAAACCAAACCAGGAACTTTGAAAAAGTTTGAGACTCAAAACCGTGAGTACCATTTTCACTATCAACAAGTACAGATATTTCGCAATAAAGCTGACATTCCCAAATCAGCTGTTTCTGACATCTTGCGTCAAGTTGACAGGAGTTTCCAATTTTACCAACCTATTGCTAATTCCCATAGACTACAGAGAAAACAAATTAGTCGATTTTCATTCGAACTATATTCGATCAGTAAAACTGAAGAGCCGATCAATAGTCGATTATCTTTCGAATATAACAGTCAGTGACACCTAGCGGCAAGTAGCAAAATCTTAACTGCTAATTGGTACTCGGACAACAGAGGGAGCTGAAATAAATAATAAATAATGGCAAATAATATAACAATGAGAAAACCAAGACGAAAATCCATCTTGGACATTTCGGACATAACATTTGAGATCGCTCAATTTAATTCAACCATAGCAGACGGCAGTTTATTAGATAATTCTACAAAAAGCGTTCCTGCATCATATGAGGCAGATACCTCTATAATGGTTGATTTGAGACAGCAAATCTTGGATTTAAAGAGTGAAATGCATGCAGCTCACGATGAAATAGCAAATCTAAATACACAATGCTGCTCCTTAAAAAAGGAACTGGCGGATAAATCGGCCAAAATAGATATATTGAAAAAAATTGCATCGGAACAAGTTTTTATTTCGTCAAAAAATACAATAAATAAATACGCCTCGATCCACTACAGCCACGCCTACAATGAGAAAACTAACTAATATACGCATGAAGATATCCAGGTTTTCACCCATAAACAATATTGTAGGAGGCAATAGTATCGTAGAGACACCAGCTAGGCATCTAGTTCGAAGACTCCAGAATAAATTCCCTTCATTATCACCGAGGATAAATAACCCTACCGACCCTACGTGCACCATTACTACTAGACAAGATTTTCATACATCTATGGAGACAGACTCGGTAGAGAAATCCATGAGCGAATGCTTGGCACCAGAGGGCGCTACTAGGACGAAACCAAAAATAATTGTTCTTGGGGATCAACAAGCCCGTAACTTATCGCAGCAGCTCAGTAATGATAGGTTAAGCAAATGGAACGATAAATACGACGTGTTTGGCATGATTAAGCCGTGGGCAACGAGCAGCGACATCCTCGGAAACTGCAATGTTGCGACTCTGACAAAAAGTGACAAGGACATTTTGGTTCTGCTATTAGGTTCAAATGATTACAATCCATCTACTATGTTTGTAAATCTCTGCAATTTCCTATATAGTTTGAAAGGACAAAAAGTGTTTGTATTTAATGTAACGCACAATCGGTATTTGAATGAGCATAAATTGAATAACGAAATAAAATTGTTGATTAAGAATTATGAAAACTGTAAGTTTATTGAAATGACCGAGGATTCTTTTCCACTAAAATCAAAGAAGTTCATACGAAATTTAAGTTTTAAGATAAACGTTGAAATTGACAGTTTAACCTATAGTGAAGAGTTTTTAAACGCAAATAATATTCGTAAGTCATTAGTTAATAGGCAACCACCTTCCAATAGAGTCGAAGACACAACTCAGAAACTAGTTAGAGGCACTATTCCATACTACTTCCGTTCAGCTGTTCAAAAATTGCAAACTATATGCACAAATAATAAGCAGGAGGATAAAAGGAAGTCCTTTGTGCAGCAAGAACCTTCAAAAAATGACAGAACGTTTTTTCGTGGAGAATCCGTCTAATATAACAATACTGCATCAAAATATTTCGGGAGCTATTAATAAAGCAGAAGAAATCTATGCAGCTTTGTGTAAATTATGTAAGGATGGTACAATAGTAGACATTTTGTGCCTTACTGAGAGTTTTATCTTAAAAGGTTCTGAAAATTATTTAAAAATTCCAGGCTTTAAAGTAGCTTCAGCCTACTCACGCACTAATAAAAAGCGTGGGGGTGCATGTATTTTGCTAAAAATAAACCTTGAGTTCAAAGTTATTGAATTTATTAACGATTTAGCGTGCAAGTATTGTTTTGAATGTACTGGTATTGAAATTTTGACTTATAACCTTATTCTGATTTGTATCTATAGAACGCCCGATAGTAGCGCAACAGTTTTTCTGGAAACCTTAGAAAAACTTTTGGGAAAACTAACTATGAAGTATAAAAATATTATATTATGTGGTGACTGGAACATTAATATTTTAAAACACAATAATTGTAGCAACAACCTTAAAAGTATCCTGGAAAATTATAACTTTGATATTCACATCAATTGTCCCACACGTAAAAAGTCTTGCATAGATCTGTTTGTCAGCAATATAAAAAAAGTAACAGGTCGAGTTCACTATCTAGCGTTGTCTGACCATGAGACAGGGCAAACACTAGAAGTTCCCATAAAAAAGAAGTTTCAAACAATTAATTGGTCTGAGAAAAGGAGAGATTTCTGCGACGATAATATAAGAAAATTTACTGAATGTATCGCAGCTCTATCTTTTTCAGAAATGTATGAAAAGCAAACTTTTAATGAGTCTTTCAACTACTTCCATGATATTTACACGCTGTGTTTTGATCTTTGTTTTCCCGTGTATAGCTTACGAAGGTCAAATAAAAGGAATAAATGTGTATGGCTCACTAGGGGTCTTAAAAAATCGTGCATGCGGAAAAGGTACTTATATTTGAAACTTAGATCAAACTCAAATAAAAATACAAATAAAATTGCTTACAATTCTTATAGTAAAATGCTAAAAAAGTGCATCTACAAATCACAACAACTACAAAATATGAAATATATCTCCAATAGCAATAATACTTGTAAGGCTGTCTGGGACGTTGTTAATGATAATATAGGTGACATCAATACAAATAAGCAAATCGATAATATTGTTAATGACAATCTGACATATACTGACCCATACGACATTAGTGAACTATTTAATAATTTCTTTATTGACATTACAAATACTACTGACTTTAATTTTCGCCCAACTGACATAGATTGCCTAAATTCAAATATATCTACTATTTTTTTACAACCAACTGACCCAATGGAGATTCTTAAAGTTGTTAGAAACCTTAAGAATACTAATTCAGTTGGCTACGATGGAATATGTACCAAAATTATTAAACTTAGTGCCCATTATATTTGCAACCCACTAAGTTATTTAATAAACAGATCTTTTGAAGAAGGTTCTTTCCCTGATAAATTAAAGCTATCTATAGTTAAGCCACTCTTTAAGAAGGGTGACAGAATGAACATGAATAATTATAGACCAGTTACTCTTATACCAGTACTGTCTAAGATATTTGAAAAAATTATGTTGACAAGACTTCAAACATTTGTGACTAATCACAATATTTTGGTATCTGAACAATTCGGGTTTAGAAAAAATAGCACTACCTCATTGGCTTGTTTTAATGTAGTCAAACTGGTTATGGAAGCTTTAAATGATAAAGTTCCAGTAGTTGCACTCTTTCTAGACATGTCTAAAGCCTTCGACTTTGTTGACCATAAACTATTGCTGTATAAGCTTGACAAGTATGGTATTAGGGGTAACGCAAATGAATGGCTACAGAGCTATCTAAAAAATCGTCAACAATGCGTCGAGTTATCTAAAATCATGAATGGTAAAAAAACTACAGTGCGATCGGTCTTCAATTATAACAAATTTGGAGTACCACAAGGTAGTGTATTAGGCCCATTTTTATTTCTAATGTATATAAACGACTTACCAAACATTACTAGACATAAAACGATATTATTTGCTGACGATACCACCATCATTATAAGGGAAGAAAACAAAGTGACGTTCGAAAGAGAAATTAATGATACACTATACAATACAATAAAATGGTTAAATATTAATAATTTACAAATCAATTTAAATAAGACTAATATCATACAATTTAGATCGGATAAACATAAAAAAGCGAACATTGCTATTAAATATAATAATACTCCAATTGAAGAAGTTGAAACAGCTAAATTCTTAGGGATCTGGCTTGATCAGTACTTCGATTGGAAGACTCATGTAAAATTTATCTGTGATAAGCTAAATAGATTTGTGTACGCAATTAAAAGCCTTAGGCTTCGTGTATCTACCGAAGCTGCGCTCAAGGCATATCACGGATATGTATCGTCGGCATTAGCTTACGGACTTATACTATGGGGAAACTCAACCGATACAGAAAAAGCCTTCATAATACAGAAAAAATGCGTACGGGCTATCTGTGGTGCATGGACTATGGATTCCTGCAAACCGTTGTTTAAAAAGTATAAAATTCTTCCACTAGCTTGCATGTACATAAATGATTTATGCTTGTTTGTGAAACAGTATCCTCGGTATTTCAGTAAAAAGGCAGATGTGTTAAATAGGCAAACAAGGCACAAAGAGAAACTTTATATCCCTTGTTGCCGACTGAATATTGCAAAAAAAAGTGCCTATTATCACGCCATTACAATTTTTAATAAATTACCAGATGATTTAAAAAGCCTACCTGTAAATATTTTTAAGTTGAGATTAAGAAAATGGTTATTAGATAAATGTTTTTATGAAATTAAGGAATATATGGATTACAAATTTTGACATTTTGACTATCTATCACATATAATTATTTTTGACATTCATTTATTTAAACTACTTATTTGACATTTGTTTATCTTTTTTGTATATTTGCATGCCTTAATGAGGCAAAATGTATAGGATACTTTACTTTTATTTGACATTATGCTAAGACCTATTGTACCTACATTTAAAGCAAATGAATAAATGAAACACGCATAGCCGACTACGCGTACCACGCTCGAACGCTCGAAAAAGTGAGCTTGTCCCTGTTATTCAAATGCAAATAAAAAGAGTTGTCATGATATTATAACGCCATTTTAGTATACTACCTCGAAAGGGGGTGATTTGGACCATTGCTCTCCACAAGTCGTAAAAACCTCAGTTAAAAATACTTTATCGTCTATTCACTTAAAATTATTATAAGCTTATCTTTATGTCATGTGTGGCAGCCCTAAAATTAAGGCAGAACAATACAGTTACAGTGGGCGATACCTTTTGCACATCGACCTTTAGAAAGAGACAATCGGCTAATTTGGGCTTCCTCAAAGATATAGAAGACAACTACATAAAGCCTTAAAATTTGCTATGCTCTGAACGTCAACTCATACGGCTGATCTCTACTTTCTTATGTCCATATATCATTTGCTAGAAAGGGAAACATACTTTATTTCAATGCGATTTCTGCGACTTCGTACCAGGGCATTTGTATGAACCTGCATAGCATTTTGTTCGAGCGCCTTGGTACGATTAACTTTTTGATCTATTTTGAAGTCACATTGATATATGTATGCGTCCCTTTCTAACTGATGATATTAGACATAAGAAAGTAGAGATCAGCCGTATGAGTTGATGTTCAGAACATAGTGAATTTTAAGTCCTTATCTAGTTCTCTTCTATATCTGTGAGCTTCCTAGAGCGTTATCACTGTCGCACACTACCTATGAGATGTTTTGACCAATTTTGTCAGTCGGACTGGACTGTTAGTACTTCATGCAAGAGACATAACGCTCTACGATGCCGATTATTACTTTTCAAAGATCAATGTGCAAAATTTGTCGTCTACTACTGTATGTATGCTGGACGGCCTAGCATCAGCCTCGCGAAAGATAGGTCTCGGCATGAATTTGGACAAGACCAAAGTTATGGTCAATGACCGAATTGATCCGAGTCCTGTCGTCGTTAATGGACACCTTCTTGAAGTTGTTTCGGAGTATACATACCTCGGGCAGATACTGCAGTTGGGTAGAAACAACTTCGAGAAGGAGGCCAAGAGGAGGATTCAGCTGGGTTGGGCAGCATTTGGAAAACTACGTCGAGTTTTCTCGTCACCCATACCGCAATGTTTGAAAACAAAAGTTTTCAATCAGTGCGTCCTACCCGTCATGACATACGGAGCCGAAACGTGGACACTCACAGTACGGCTGGTCCACCAGTTTAAAGTCGCTCAGCGAGCGATGGAACGAGCTATGCTCGGGGTTTCTCTGAAGGATAAAATCCGTAACGAGTTTATCCGACATAGAACTAAAGTTGTCGACATAGCTCAGAGAATTAGCAAGCTGAAGTGGCAGTGGGCTGGCCATATCTGCCGAAGAACCGATAACCGTTGGGGTAAACGAGTTCTTGAGTGGAGACCACGGCTCGGCAAACGTAGTGTAAGACGTCCTCCGGCCAGGTGGGGTGACGATCTACGAAAGGCTGCTGGTAGAAGCTGGATGCGTCGAGCTCAGGACAGGGCGCAATGGCGCTCATTAGGGGAGGCCCATGTCCAGCAGTGGACTGCTATAGGCTGATGATGATGATGATGATGACTGTATGTATGCAAGTATGCTGTAACATGTGTGTTAAAATTAGTGTTTTGCCAATAACCCTGTAAAGTTTTATCCAGAAAAGTATGTATAAGTGGACTCACGAGTAACGAACGCGAGTCGGTTTCAGCAACTGTGCTTTGTTGGAGCCGATGCCGCATTGTCCACTCTTGTTGTCGCCGCAAGCATAAACGGTCCCCGTATCTGTTGGTAATAATGAAAACCTAGTATACTAAAATATAATTATCAAAGGTACAAACTCGAAGTTAGCCAGCGGGCGGTGGAGTGCAGTATTTTGGGCATCACGCTTACCGCATCCGCAACCCCCATCTTTGGAACAAAGCCAACCTCACCTACACATGGTGCAACCTGCTAACAAACGGGGCTCTGGCGGCCGGCTTGCGGCATTGCCCCGCCTAACATAGCTAAATCCCCTGGCCGATGAAGGGCAGCGGCGTTGGCGGTGCAAAAAGCTCTACCCTGCGTTGCCTAACCTGCATGCCCAGCGTAGGGATTATGGTCCTATCCCCATTCTCATTAGGGGAGGCCTATGTCCAGCAGTGGACTAATATAGGCTGCTGTTGTTGTTTGTTGTATATTAAATATACTACAATATAGCATGCATCGTGACTAGATTATTTTGTATTATTATTTTCTAGGCCGTGAAGGTTTGTTATTTTGCATAACTACATTCAGTGATTTTATATCTTCAAAAATGTTGAATAGTGCGAGCGTGAGGGAGGTTTGACACTTATAGTCGCCTTAAGAAGGTTCGGAATTCCCGTGAATTCTTCTGAGTTCCGAAAGAGGTTGTTATAACCGCTCCAAATTATATCTTCTCGTAAACTTTAGGTAAATAAGCGCCAGAATTTTCATATATAATATAAATAGGCCTAATCATATGAGGATATAGGGTGTACGGGGTTCCAACCCCTATTTTCAGAACCCAAGCCAACCTCACCTGCACGTGGTGCACCCTGCTAAACAACGAACGGGGCTCTGGCGGCCGGCTGATTGCGGCATAGCACAGCCTACATCGGCACAGCTAGATCCCCTGGCCACCAACGGGCAGCAGCGTTGGTGGTGCGAGAAGCTATGCCCTGCGATCCCCGCATGCTCAGCGTGGGGACTATGGGCATATATTCCCCTTTATTAAGGGAGGCCTATGTCCAGCAGTGGACTGATATAGGCTGGTGTGGTGTGGTAGATATGAGGATAATAGACCAACAATGAAACGGAAAGATAAATTTTGTATTGCATACCTGTTACAAAGAGTGTGTGATGTCTACCAACAGCCGCGTGAATGATATTCTTGCCTTGCAACTCTGGTATTATCTCTGGAATGTCGCGTGGATTCGTGTCACCGAACCCTAGCTGACCGCTGTTGTTGCGACCTAACAACAAACAATTAGTGTAACCTAAAGAATCTGCTATAAAGGGGCAGAGCGAGTTCCTAGGTGGAGACCGCGGCTCGGTAAACGTAGTGTGGTACGCCCTCCGGCCAGGTAGAGTGACTATTTGCGAAAGGCTGCTGGTAGAAGCTGGATGCGTCGAGCTGAGGACAGGGCGCAATGGCGCTAATTAGGGAAGGCCCATGTCCAGCAGTGGACTGCTATAGGCTGATGATGATGATGGGCAAAGCCAGCCGTGCCATTGCAAGCTGGTACCGGAGGCTTGGAGAAGCTTCGCCTGAGCGTGGCGTGACATTAATTTCTGGACGATCCGAGCGAACGGACGTGCTACGGAAATCTCTGGGTCTTTGGATTTAATTATTTGTGAAATTATTTATATCATTTTAAGTTTCAATTTATGTTCCCGCTGTTCTTTTTAATAGAATTTGATACTGTTTGATAATGGTAGTTAATCAGGCGTGACTGCGGATTTTTGTTGTATTATATTCAAAAGATAAAATATTTAATACAAATTCCGCCAACCTTCTCTGACGAGTTCAAGAAAAACCCAACAGAAATTCAACAATGTTGCCAGAAGTGTTGCTTCGCCGAGCGCTACAGAATTTCAACTCGACTGCGGAGTTCTGCTGCCTAAGACGGACAGCGAGTTGATCTTATCTTGAGGATGCCTTATAGGGAAGGCGAAACATTGTCGAATTTCTATTGGGGTTTTTGTGGAACTCGTCAGAGTAGATTAGTGGAATTTGTAATATTTTTTAACTAACAAACAATGTAGTGGATTCTGAGTAAAACTATTTATTGCTAAAACTAGTTATAACTAGCTAAAAGTCGTTTCGGCTCCATCTTAAAGAAATAGACAACTCCTTTAAGTTTAACTATAAGTTTTATGAAAATCTTTCAGAATCTCTACCAATGTACAATTATATATTCAATAAAATATTACTAGATTGTATAACATTACAAGATAATCACTTACCAAATGCGTAGGCCTCTCCCTTGTCAGATATCAGTATGGAATGACCGGCAGAGCAGTGGCTCGCAATAAAGCGGTACTGAAAATGAAAAATATTAGGATAAGTATTAATACACTTACATATGAAAGTTTTTCTACCATACTTGCATCCGCCCGCTGCTTCGCTCACGTGATACGCGGAGTTGACACGGTAAACTGATCCCAAACTAGGCAGAGCCTGTACTATGGGTACCATAGACTGATAAACATACATCGATACTTGTACAACCAAACAGAACAAACATCCATCTTCATGACTCGAATGTTTGGTCACGGCGGAAATCGAACCCGCGTCCGCTTCTGAGCTGTAAAGTCAGGGTTACTAATTGCGCTATGATGCCAATCAAATATTATCAGCCTGAATTGTCCCATTGTAGGGCAAAAGCCTAATATGCATTTAATCATGCAGTTTAATATTATACATTTCACCATTAGGGTTAACATCAGATACTATTTGCTTTATTTTATTGTTAGGTTTATGATGTAGTTTCTTTTACATATAAATAAAAGTTGTCAATTTATTTCCCTTATGAATTTATAAAAACTAATAAAATGTTGTATATCATCATCAGCCTATAGCAGTCCACAGCTGGACGTAGGCCTCCCCAATGAGCGCCATTGCGCCCTGTCCTGAGCTTGACGCATCCAGCATAACTATAACTGAATAATATATATTTTATTTCAACTTAATCTTACTCCTAAAAGATCTATGTTACTTTTCTATTTTGTCTTTTGTTGTACTACTTATTTAACTCATCTCGAAGTCGCCTTCTTACATAATATGTCTCTTAAAGTTTCTTCTGTGTATTGTTGTGTTGTGCTAAATTAAAAGTTATAAAAACTAATAAAATGTTGTATATCATCATCAGCCTATAGCAGTCCACAGCTGGACGTAGGCCTCCCCAATGAGCGCCATTGCGCCCTGTCCTGAGCTTGACGCATCCAGCATAACTATAACTGAATAATATATATTTTATTTCAACTTAATCTTACTCCTAAAAGATCTATGTTACTTTTCTATTTTGTCTTTTGTTGTACTACTTATTTAACTCATCTCGAAGTCGCCTTCTTACATAATATGTCTCTTAAAGTTTCTTCTGTGTATTGTTGTGTTGTGCTAAATAAAAAGTTTTCTATCTTCTTTCTTTCTTTCTTATAATATATATATAATAGCAATAGTGGAGCGAAGCGAAAACGCCAAAATAAACTAAACATCAAATATTACTCAGTACGCAAACAATATCGAGGTTACATTATAAAGAGTGGACATTCAGTACATGCCTAGTTTTTGCAAGGATAACCAAATTTACCTGTATGTTGGTGAATTTATGGAATGTGTAGAGATTTGGATGAGATCTCTTAGTGTTGCACTCTCTCTTAGCAACTAGGTCCCAGGACACGAGACCAGCAATCATCAGCACCCCGGGTGGCTTGTAGAAAGTCTTCAGCAGCTCCTGAAACACCCCAATAATAATTATTTGCTCGTATCAGTGAACTGGCTACGTTTCGGTGACCGCTTTGCGGAAACCGAAGGTTTTGCTTGTGCTATAATGGATGAAGTAATCAAGACGAACAACTACCGAAAGAATATCATGAAGGATGGAACCGTTGACATATGCAGAGCTTGTTATCGCCCCGATGGACATATACTTTCTGGTTCACATCTCGCTAACACTGAATACTTGCACAGACACAACCGAGTAGCAAAGATCATCCATAAGCAGCTTGCTCTCCAATACGACCTTGTCGGTCCAGAGGTTCCGTACTATAAGTACGTGCCAGTACCGGTTCCTGAAAATGGTCGTGCTACACTCTACTGGGACCGCTCTATCCGGGCAGGACTATTCTAGCGAATAAACCTGATATTGTGCTGATAGACCGGTCGGAACGCAAGGCGATACTTGTTGACATCACCATCCCACACAACGCTTATCTCGTCAAATCTGAGACGGAAAAGCTTAGCAAGTACCTTAACTTGGCCTACGAGATTAACGTTATAAGAGATGTGGGCTCAACAATTATCGTTCTGATAGTCGTAAGTTTTTTTTCACATATAAATGGTGTTTTATTGTGATGCAGTCCGCGCTTGTGGGAGAGTAGTGCACATTGCGGCGTATTGTGCATTGCCCCCCTGATAACCCTACCCCTGCAGCCCAACTCCTTAAATTAACGGAGGATCTGGGTTGATGGCAATCCTGATGATGCCTATGTCTGTGAGTTTTGATCAAGCAGCTTTTGTAAGCCAGGATTTTGCTCTGGCTTCGTTTGTGGCAGTACAGTGTAAGATGACATGGCATCAGTGTTCTACACACACATACATACATACAGTGTGTGTGTTGTGTGGACCGAGACTACTCAATAGTCTCCGTCCCCAACCTGCATGTCCAGCGTGGGGATTATAGGAACCTCCTCCTTATAGGAAACGCCTATGTTCAACAGTGAATGAGATCAGCTGGTGTTGTTGTTGACACAGTAGAGACTCAAGGAGTTAAGGTGACGATACATGTCAAACCTCCCTCTCGACGCTCGCACTATTCAACATTTTTTAAGATATAAAATCACTGACTATAGTTATGCAAAAGAGCAAACCTTCATGGCCTAGAAAATAACAATACAGAGGTTCAGCAAGAATATCATGAAGAAACCACCACGTTTGCCTAGCAAAAAATTTGTACACAAATTGATCACATTGGTACAAGTTTTTTGGTAAGAAAACGTGATAGAATTAAACTGATATTATTGCTGAACCTTTGAATTGTTATTCTCTAGAATATGAAGGTTTTGATATTTTGCATAACTATAGTCAGTGATTTTATATCTTCAAAAATGTTGAATAGTGTGAGCGAGAGGGAGGTTTCACATGTATAGTCGCCTTAAAACATGCGAGTGTTAGGATTTAAGTAAGACAAACTCTCAAACTACATACCTCTGGCAAGGTTGTCGTGGGTTCATCAGGGAGAGGCGAAAGGGCGCGGGCTTCTTCCGCCTGAGGTGTCTCTTCGACTGAGGAGTCGCTGTGTTCATCTTCTGTGCGGGCCTTCTTGCCGCGACGCTTCACTGCTTTCTTAGTAGGCAAGGCAGTGCGCTTGCGAATGTTGTTTTTCTCAGTTATGTTTGGGCTGGAGGTAAACCACACTTGTATTATTAACGCAGTTGAGTTGGTATGTTTGTTTCCACTCAATGGTTGAACGGATTAGGATAAAACTTGGAATATTTATAAGTATACATACATAGTTTGACTTAACTGAATTTATATAATGCTGGACATTAGCAAACAGCATCATCTAGTCCCAAACTAAGCATAGCTAGCATTATGTCTAATATACTCATATACATAAAAACACCCAGACCATAATAAATATTTGCAAGTCATACAAACATTTGTCTCAGGGCGGGAATCGAACCCACATCTTTCTGCGTCTAGACGGGCCTTCGCCCAATGCGACACAGAGGTTACCAAAGAGCTTTGTTATTCAAAAACTGAGTGACAGGCCCCAAGTCAGTATATTTAGAGAAGGAATGGAGACAAAGTACCTATTCACAAATTCGAATAGGTATGATAGGCAGTGGATACATAAGTACTCGGAAATCAACTTGGCCTTATTAGCGGGGCAGTATGGACTCAAATCCATAACCAAAACTTTCATTTTTGAATATTCAGCATTGATGTTGGTATAGACAAAACTGTGGATAACATTATTAAGACCATACATACATTTTAGGCATTGCGCTGTTGACTGAAATATACCTTCTACCAATAACCTGAAACAAAATATTTAAAAAATACAATAAACAAGAAGAAGAAGAATACATTTATTTGACGACTACACAATAACATATCAATCTCACAAGTAAAGAAAGAAAGAAAGAAAATATATTTATTTCACCCGAATTTTATACTACATTGTATAAAATTCGGATTCCTACTTAACAATAACAAAACAACAAATACAAATACATATAACTAGATATATAAGTAGGTAATGCACTTGAACAGTCGGTGAAACAGGACCCTCACTCAGCATAGGCAGCATGTGAGACAAAGCTCAGATGCTGCGCTGATTTTCAGTAGTCAAGTAGACGACACAAAACATAAACAACTTCAAAAATATACTTAATTTCTGCCCTAAAAAGGTATACTATTTCTAACAAAAAAAAAGATTTTTGAGAATCGAACCACGATTGACGGCGATATCAGTGAACATACATAAAAAAGTCGAAAAAAAGATTCCGGCGAATTGAGAACCTTTTTGAAGTTGGTTAAAAACAGGCACAGAACTAAAGAATTTATATAAAATAAAATTGGTTTGTAACGACGACTTGGTAGCAGCTTTCGTCAACCTTAATGGCTGGTGTGGTGCAAGAGCTATTGTGTGCTCTGCCTACCTGCCCGGAGAGAGAGACGACCCAACAGAAGACTTGGTGAGAGTGGTGGACTACGCCGCTCGAAACAACGCCGAGCTTCTGGTTGGTTGCGACGCCAACGCACATCACACTGCATGGGGGAGCACCAACATCAATAGTAGAGGTGAGTTGCTTTTCGACTTTCTTTTAACTAACAATCTAACAACGCTAAACATAGGGTGTACACCGACCTTTGTGACGCGTGCTAGACAGGAGGTTTTGGACATAACTTTTGCTACTAACAACCTTGCTAGACATATTATTAACTGGCATGTTAGCAATGAAAACTCTATGTCCGACCACAGACACATAGTTTTTGAGGTACAAGCTAATCTAGAGACTCAAATCATTACTTATAGGGATCCTAGGACAACTGATTGGTCTGTCTTCCAAGATAAACTAAGCCAGACCCTAGGAAACTGCCCAAAAAGTATAAAAACCCGCGAAAGTCTAGAAATTGCGGTGGAGATACTCACAAAAGGCATCTGTATGGCCTATGAGGAGAGCTGCCCACTGAGAATTAGAAAGACAAAGCGGCAGGTTTCCTGGTGGAATTCTAAGTTAGGAAAGCTCAGAGGGAAAACTAGGAAACTTTTCAATAAGGCTAAAAAGACGCGACGATGGGAGGAGTATCTTAAAAGTCTAACTGATTATAACATAGAGATTAGGAAGGCTAAAAGGGCAGCCTGGAGAAAGCTCTGCGAGGAAGTAAAAAGCTTACCTCAAGGAGCAAGACTTCACAAACTGCTCTCTAAAGCCAAATCTAATCAAATCGGCCTTCTCAAAAAAGAAGACGGCTCCTTCACAACAGATGAGAAGGAAACCTTAGAACTGCTGGCCAAAACCCACTTTCCTGGCTCAAAAATATAGAACTGGGGAAAGCCACCTCTTATAAGCCTCGGAACGAGGACTGGAGTAGGGCGGCTAAAATCATAAGACCTAGCCAGGTTAAGTGGGCAGTTAATTCTTTCAAGCCCCACAAAGCTTGTGGGGAAGACGGTATACTCCCTGTTCTCTTACAGCAGGGAGTAAATATTCTGAGTCCATATCTGGTTAAAGTCTTCAGGGCGAGTCTCGCCTGGGGATTCATACCTGAGCAATGGACTTGTGTGAAAGTTATCTTTATACCAAAGGCTGGAAAGAAGGACTACAGCCAGCCAAAGTCCTTCAGACCAATTAGCCTATCTTCATTCCTCTTAAAGACGATGGAGAAAGTGGTAGACAGATATATTAGAGATGTTGCACTTGTCACTTCTCCCATCCACCATAGCCAGCATGCTTATCGGAGAGGCAAATCCACTGAGACTGCTCTGTGCAGTCTCATTGATAGGGTGGAAAAAGCTATGGAGGATAAGGAAATTGCACTATGTGCATTCCTTGATATTGAAGGTGCTTTCGACAATTCCCCAACCTCCCTGCTGACAAATGGATTGATAAACAAGAATGTCGACCAAACAGTCACGCGGTGGATAGAGGGAATGCTCAATCATAGAGGAGCAAAGTTAGCACTTCAACAAACGTCAATTGAGATATCCACAGCTAGAGGCTGCCCCCAAGGTGGAGTTTTATCGCCTATTTTATGGACTCTTGCTGTGGATCAACTCCTATACAGATTAGCGGACCTGCATATCGATGCGCAGGGCTATGCAGATGACCTTGTGATCGTCGTGAGGGGGTTCTGCCAATCTACCATCTCTAGCATCATGCAAAGAGGACTAAACACTGTCAGTGACTGGTGTGGCAAGAGCGGTCTTTCAGCCAATGCAGAAAAAACAGTGATTGTGCCATTTACCAAAAAGAAGAAGCTGGACAAACTTGTAAAGCCAATTCTTAATGGTAATCCAATCAACTTTTCCACTGAAGTAAAGTACCTTGGCGTTACTATCGACCATAAACTGACGTGGAACACTCACCTAGGCAACGTCTTGCAAAAAGCTAAGATGTCCCTGGGAGTTAGCAATCGTCTGATGGGGAATAACTGGGGCGTCAACCCCCGAATTTCCTTGTGGCTATATACTACCGTTGTGAGGCCGATAATCACATACGCCTCTGTGGTATGGTATGACAAAGCCTTTCAGTCGACAGTTATCAAAAAGTTAGGTAGTCTACAAAGGACCGTGTGTCTGATGGCCTCCGGGGCCATGTCCACCTCCCCTGGGCTGGCGCTCGATGCAATGCTAGGCCTACCGCCTCTTCACTTATTTCTGCTTAAAGAGGCGAAAGCTAGCATGTACAGGGCAAATACCCAGGTCAGAAGGAACTGGTTATCTAATAAATTGAGATCCTTACAGGACTCAACAATGGAATCACGCAACTAAGCATGACATCGGACGTCATGCTTCCACGGTATGTCTTTGAAAGACACTACGCCGTAGAAATGCCCTCTAGAGAAGACTGGCTCAACAACCAGCTCCCCTGCGAAGCCGGGTGCCTTAACTGGTACACGGATGGTTCCAAAATTGGGTTGGATGTAGGATGCGGGGTCTATGGAGAGCGACCAAAGTTTCGCGCAAGCATTAACTTGGGTAAACACGCCTCCGTCTTCCAAGCGGAAGTGTACGCCATTCTCGAATGTGCATACATTAATCTGCAGAAACGCTACTCCAACCAAACAATATATATAAATTCTGACAGTCAAGCAGCTCTTCAAGCCCTGGATTCGAAGGTCATCACGTCCAAGCTAGTAGAGGACTGTCTGACACGTTTGAACACTCTGAGCCTAAAAAACAGGGTGGTTCTAAGATGGGTTCCAGGTCATGCTGGAGTTCACGGTAATGAGTGTGCCGATGAACTTGCAAGGGCCGGATCGAACAGTACACAGCTGGGTCCTGAACCGTTCTGTGGCATACCGAAAAGTCTGGCCAAAAGAACCCTAACAGATTCCTGCTTCGAAGAGTCAACCAGATACTGGTATAATTCTCCGGGCATGAACCATTCCAAACTGTTAATTAGAGCCTTTGACAAACGGTATACCAACCAAGTCTTAGCGCTTAGCAGAAACAACCTACGCATTATGGTCAGAACCTTAACTGGACATTGTCGCCTTAACAAGCACATGTTTAAGTTGAGGCTTTGCGACACTTCAACCTGCAGGTTCTGCAAAGAGGCGGATGAATCGCCCCTTCATCTGTTAGGAGAGTGTGGGCCACTAATGCACAAACGTAGCGCTATTCTGGGCAAATTCACTTTAAGCCCAGAGGAGCTAAGAGAATTCACACCCAAAAAGGTCCTACGGTTTCTGTCAGCAGTAGGGCTTAGTTGTGAACTATAAACGCCCCGCTTCAAGGGGCGACTTGAATAGAAGTGGCGATCACAATAGGTCTTCATGGCCGCAGTGATATGAAAGCCACGCAATCAATAATAATAATAATAAAAAAATAATAATAATAGAAAACCAGAGCTGCTGACTCTGTTGAATATTACACAGATATTCAGCAGTGCCATCAGCATGGAGTTCGGTGTCGAGAAGTGTGCGGTCATGCAAGTACAGCGGGGGAAAGTTGTAAATACTACAAACTTACAGCTTTCCGATACGATATCCCTCAGATCTCTTTCCGATATAGAAAACTACAAATATCGGTATGTCAGAAGCGTTAGGTATAGTAGACAGAGACATAAAACAGTCGGTGAAGGAGCGATTCTTTTGTCGCCTGACTAAAGTACTCAATAGTCTTTTGTCGGGTGGTAACAAGGTTCGTGCCTTCAACGGCTGGGTTATGCCTCTGCTTATATATACCTTTGGCATATTGAGATGGACTCAAACTGAACTTGACGCCCTTGACTGTAAGGTTCGTCAACTTCTTACGACACACAGAATGCGACATCCACGTTCGTCGGTGATGAGGATGTACATCCCGCGGAAATGTGGAGGTCGGGGCTTTTTAAATGCCAAGACCCTCCATAACCGCGAGGTGTGCAACCTCAGAGAATACTTCCTCCATGCCGACAGTGAAATGCATCGTGATGTCGTAGCAGTTGATAAGAACCTTACCCCGCTCTCACTGGCTAAGGAGAACTGGCACAAACCTATGGTGCTGAGTGCCCTCGACCGCAAGATCGTATGGGAGAGTAAGGAGCTGCACGGACGGTTCTACAAAGCCCTTACAGGGCCTGATGTAGACCTACTCGCATCCGTGAACTGGCTACGTTTCGGTGACCTCTTTGGGGAAATCGAAGGTTTTATCTGTGCGATTATGGATGAGGTAATAAAGACGAACAACTACCGAAAGTATATCATGAAGGATGGAACCGTTGACATTTGCAGAGCTTGTCATCGTCCCGGTGAATCCCTCAGACATATACTTTCGGGTTGTTCGCACCTCGCTAACACTGAATACTTGCACAGACACAATCAAGTAGCCAAGATCATCCATCAGCAGCTTGCTCTCCAATACGACCTTGTCGGCCCAGAGGTTCCGTACTATAAGTACGCACCGGTGCCAGTTCTCGAAAATGGTCGTGCTACGCTCTACTGGGACCGCTCTATCATCACGGACAGGACTATTCTAGCGAGTAAACCTGATATCGTCCTGGTAGACCGGTCGGAACGCCGAGCGATACTTGTTGACATCACCATCCCACACGACGCTAATCTCGTGAAGGCCGAGAAGGACAAGCTTAGCAAGTACCTTGACCTGGCCCACGAGATTACCGCTATGTGGGATGTCGACTCAACAATTATCGTTCCGATAGTCGTTTCAGTGAACGGTCTGATAGCGAAGAGCCTTGACCAATATCTTAAGAGGCTCTCTCTAGGCAGCTGGATCAAGGGTCAGATACAGAAGGCGGCTCTCCTGGACTCGGCACGCATTGTGCGGAGGTTCCTTTCTCTGCAGCCCTAGCCACCAACCGTTTGAGCCCTGCCCCGCGGTCGATGGTCTCCTGTTTTGATACATTTTTTACTATAATGTTTTTGATAGTTATTTATGTACATAAGTAGTATTAAGTTTAATTATAGTAAAAAATGTATTTTAGATGAGTTTACAATTAAATAAAGTGTCATAATAATAAAATAAAATAATTTGGTTATAGTAACATGGCATGTAAAGATATAATAGAATGTATACTGTGACCATAATTGACTGAATCTATAAATTATGTGCTAAATTATCTGTCAATAAATTCAAAAATGTTGTTAAACATAATCATGTAATACAGGCATAATAAAGAAAATTTGGATAAATAAATAACTAAAAAGTCGCTGTCTGATATATGGAGCTTGGTACCAATGCAATGCTAAAATGAATAGTGATTGCGCCAAAACCAAACCTAGGTTTACATACCTCACACAGATTGTAAAAGGGTGCTTTAACTTAAACTTCGTATGTACATTACTATTCTGTATTCTACATTATGTTATGTTAAGATAATGATAGTGATGAGAAAGTTTTACATTATTTATGGTTATTAGTATTGATAGGTTACTGGTGAAGGTGAAATGCAAACTAAGATCCAAAATCCTTAACACATTCATCACAACCAAGACAAGGCCACGGATGCCTCTTCCAAACTATGCTGGATTTGTGTCACCAGTTATTGACAAACAGTTGATGCAAAGACTGTTTATCATACATTATTTTAATGATGTGTAATAAAATAACTATTTACAGAATAAGCACTGCTACATAATGCCACAGAAAACTTTTAGAGCATATTAAATACATAAAGATAGGAGAAAGTACCAGAAAAAAGTTTCTGATCCAACCTCTTTGATTTTATACAAACTTGAATAAAATCGCTAATAATTTTTTAGTGGATTCTGCTGTATAAATAATTAAGAGGGTTGCAATGCAATGTCATGGCGGCGGCGGGCGTGCGCCAGAAACCAAATCAACGAAAGACTTTTTACGTGATTATAAATCCCCGTCATGTGTAAAACTAAAGGAAATGTTAATGTGATTTATTTAATATAGGTAATTTTATGATATGTTTGGTTATGACGCCATTAGTATGGGTTCTCAGCATTCTCCATTTTAAATATAACCTAAAATGGACTTAATACTTAAAATAAATATAAATATTTTTTAACAGACAACAATAAGAAGACAGAAATATAAGCCAAGCAGAATTTTTTCACCAATTATTCTCCGTTTAAGCAGAACTGTAATATTCTGTTTTTGATAGAGCAAAATATCAATAAACTAGGGGCCCGTCGCGAAGGGCACTTTTTTCTAGCAATAAATATAGCCTATGTTACTCAGGGTGAATGTAGCTTACCAATGGTGAAAGAATTTTTGAAATCGACAGTAGTTTTTGAGTTTATTTCATTACAAAGATACACATACAAAAACACAAATTTTTCCTCTCGCGGCAATTAGCTGATTATGGCATAGCACAGCCTAACACCGGCACAGCTAGATCCCCTGGCCGCCCAGCCCACATGCCCAGCGTGGGGATTATGGGTAGATCCCATGTCTAGGGATCATAACTAATAATGTTTTATTCTCTTGAATTGTATCAACCTAACAGTTAAACAGTATGCTTCTATCAGTGGAGACCTTTAAATGGCCTTATCAATGCTATTTAATTCACTACTTTGTTACATTGTGCCGATGGTTTTCCTAATACAAAATAAATAAATAAATACCTTTTCATACGGGAGGCCTATGTCCAGCAGTGGACTGAATAAGCTGGTGTTGTTGTAGATACAGGTAGCTATTGCAAACTTAGTCAGGTTAGTTCTCAGAATTATGAAAAACATTATAATTTGGAACATGTTGACATGCATAGATAAATATAAATTGATGTACTTACCTACCTCGAATGGGCAAGGCAATTTAGAACAATGATAAAAAAAAATTATAAAACCGTTATTCTACACAATGCCAACTTGCTATGCGTGCTATTACAGTAGATTGAGATATAATTACGTATACATTAATAACACTAATACATCTGCAGCTAATTTTATTAGTTAATATGTACTGTAGTAATGCTAAATAATTAAAAGAAAAAAGTTTCAGATAGCGGCACGTGCGGCATAAGTGCTTAATTTTAGTATTTATAGGTAATTCTGTAAATAGATAAAAATGGGAGAAATGAATGCGTGCATATGTGATAAAGGTAAACATATAAACACTTACCGGTTAGACACAAAAAATAGAATTTTATTTGTAAAAGACAAGCTTTCTTTTGACGGAAGCCACAGTGCCACAGACTAAATAAATAAATGCTATGGCGGAGAAGTGAACGGACCCGAACCTTTGGACAAGCACCACAGACACGGGATACTACCGCGGCCGCAGTAAGCATACTAAAATCAAATAATTTACAGGGTTGCCGTGCGAGGCTCAATGAAATCGCCAAATTTTCTATTGAAAAGTAGCCTAAAATCATCAATTTTTATAATATGAACTAGCTGACCCGGCGAACTTCGTACCGCCTTAGCGTAGCAATTTTCTTAATATTTTTTTCCATAAGAACTTTCTCCTAATAATAACAAATACAACAAAAAAAAGAATTAGTGAAATCGGTACAGCCATTCACGCGTGATGCCGTGACCAAGGAAAACGGGTTTCATTTTTATATATATAGATATAGCCTAAAGTAGCCCAAATATTCATCCCAAAAGCAAAATATCAGGTTTTTTTGATGATTATTTGGGTTACTACTATAGTATACCATTTTAAAAGTTTTGAATGCAAAATAAGATAAAAGAAACAACAAAAACTGTAAACAGGTATTTTTCATTGTTTTTATACTTCTTGAAGATAGAAAAAGCACATGGCCCACCAACACAATTTCAACTTATTTTAATTTGTTTTTTTTTTAATTTTGTATAAATATGGGACTTGAAATTGATTTCCTTTAACATAATTATTAATATCAACGGGATATTTACCATGATTTGTGATTATGTTCTCAACCATGATAGTTTCAAAAGTGATTTCCTTTAATCAATTCGAGTAGTTTGAGCCTTTGACTATGGAAAAATGCAACAGAATTAACACTATGTTCGAGTTTGGGTTTAGCCAGCGGAGAGTGGCTAGAAGTAGAGGTGTGATGTTTTCCACGGTCTAAAGAATGCTGAAAAGATATGAAGAAACTGGACAACATCTGAGAAGGCCAGGCAACTGCCTTCTGAGATGTATAACAATCAAATTCAAACTCGAAAGACTTATCAAAAGCACCCACTTTTCCAAACATAATTCCCGCCATAATTTCCGCCATTAGCTTCTGCTTGATTCTGCGTTTGGAAGTGATAGCGAGTAAGCCGGCTAGAGAGATTTTTTTTTGTGATTTCTATCTATCAGATATAACATTTTTCCTTTTGAATAGACTTCATTTTGATATTTTAAGTGTTGTGTTGTTATTTGTGGTGTCGTTAAGCTTAAGTTATTTGATATACCTATAGTTGTAATCCCATTTCCCTCCTCAGGTTACCTTAACCTCAAACACCATGGATTGCGATCCACCGGTTCCACCGGCACCTCCAGATCCACCTGATCCTACTAGTTCACCAGATGAGTGCTCAACAATCAATCCCTCATTGGGGTCTAAACGCCGACTAGAGTCGGTTAAGGATGAAAACTCGCCCGTGGCTAAGAAAGTAATTTGTTCTCCTA
This sequence comes from Horisme vitalbata, assembly GCA_951804965.1. NCBI lineage: Eukaryota > Metazoa > Arthropoda > Insecta > Lepidoptera > Geometridae > Horisme > Horisme vitalbata. Next base: position 8,988,249 of record OX638089.1, read on the forward strand.
CTGTAGCTGTAGCATCCATACAATCAGTCTATACCCATCCTTCTATCGTCATTGGAGCTATCCAGAACTACACGTCTATAGTTAATGGAACTTATGTGGTCCACGTTGCCCGTTCCAAACCTGGGGGTCTACTACAATTCACCGAAGTACGAAATTACGTGTTTCGTTTCTTGCGATCGGTACCCATAATCAAAAGAAAACGGAAATTGCGGCACGGCAACTTTGCGCATCCTACTCTATTTCACAAAATATTGGAGTTTACTGTATGAAATACGACCAATCGCACGAAACGAAACAGGAAACTTCGTACTTCGGTGAATTGTAGTAGACCCCCTGAACCTTCAGCTGGCACCACTATTAGGCCAATCAAGTTTGGCCAAATTGGCTTTCAACTCACAGATTTAAAAACATATGCGCTGATGGCGTCAAACGAGTTGTACGTAACAAAATCTCTGTAGAATTCAAATTCGCAAATAATTCAAACCAGTTCACACTTTCTCCAATCTTGCCTATGTGTAGGTAAATATGTTGCTACCCGACATACAACGTTACCAGAATGGGATTGGTCCGTCAAGTCCCTACAGACCTCTCCATGGATGAATTTGCAAAAGAAGCCATTCTTCTAGATAACTGCAGTATCATCATCAAAGCCAGACGCCTGAAAAGAAAGACTGTTGATGAAGGTAAGGTAACTTGGGTACCTACTCAGTTTGTCGTAATCACATTCCAAGGACAAACTCTCCCCCCTAAACTGTTCTTGTACTACACATCACTGCCTGTAGAACTGTACCATTTCCGACCATTCAATGCTATACATGTTGCAGTTAAGGACACACCAAAGCCCAATATAGGTCAAAACGTAGGTGCTTCCGTTGTTTTTGGGAGCACTTCGGAGACAACTGTGAGGTCCCAGAAAATGAAGCCTCCTGCTTGTATTGTTCTGGCCGCCATTTTGTTACCAGCAAATGCTACCCGGAGCAAGAGACGCAGATCAATAAAATCGGTTATGGCTCAAAATAGTATATCATACGAAAAAGCTTATTCCCAATTCCCCCAGGTTTCCCGTTCATACTCAGAGGTTACTCAAGAGATGTTCTCTCAATCCTCCCAAAGACATAGTTCACCGTCTGGTGCGACCGCCCTCCAGCTCCGTTCCCATTCCTATGTAAAAAATGTATATGCCACTCCCCGCCCAAGAGCCCCGTTGGGTAAATCCTTTAACAAGTTAGCCCACAGGGACATTGTTTCAGATCCTACTTCCACTCTTCCTAATGGTTGTGCTCTTGGTAACAACCAACCTGTCCAACATTCCCTCAAAATGAGAATATGCTAGAAACCCTAATAACCCTAATCATAAACATTATCCTAATGAATCCTCATCCCCTACCGTCCAACGTTGCCGCAAAACTCACACAATTAGTTTCCATATCCGCTCATAATAGACCCAGTGGTCCTTCTGCAGTGGAACTGCCAGAGCATGCGAGATAAACAGCATGAACTGGCCTACTTAATCAACAAATTCCGCCCGTCAGTCATTGCCGTCTCGGAGACATGGTTGAAGTCTGAAACCCGGTTTCAGATTTCGGGTTTTTCCTGCCTCTGGGACGACAGGGCTGACGGGCAACTCTTTTCCCTTCTACTTCTTGGAAAATTCTCTCTCTCACTTATGAAAGTGATCACTTCCCTATTCTAATTTCCATCTATCTTGATCTTCCAAATACTGCCTCTTTTTCGTAATTCACTACAGACTTTCTGGTGCCGACTGGTCAGCTTACTCTTCCTCCCTTGATTTGAAGCTTGATTCAGTTTTACTTTCTGTAGATATCCAACCCTTTTCGTCATAATCTAAATTAGTAAACACTAGCATTTCTTGTGCGGACCAGCACTTCCCTATTAAAAAACCTACAAAAGATTTTAAAGTGTCTACCCCATGGTGGGACTATGAGTGTACCTCAGCTGCTACAGAACGAAAGCAAGCTGAAAAATTATATTACCCGGCAATGACTCTACAAAACTATTTATCATATCAAAATTCTGCAGCACAATTTAGAAAAATAGTATCAAAAAAGAAAAAAACTAGGATGGATTAGTTTTTGCGAGAGCTTATCCCCTAGAACCCCCTCCTCCATTGTTTGGAGACAGATCAGACGATTTAAAGGATCTTGCAACATAGATAATCTTTCAGCTAACGATAATTCATCTTGGCTCGAGGCCTTTTCGGATAAACGTGATCCTCCTTCTGTATCAGAATTTCTGTATCTGTATCTGTATCTTCATGGTAAAACACCGGCTTGAATGGTTTGTTGAAAATAAATCTATCCTTCAAAATCTCAGTTTGGATTTAGAAAGGGAATGAGCACAATGGATAACCTTAGCCTTCTAACGACAGACATTCTCATTGCGTTCAAGGAAAAAAAGTACTTAGTAGGGGTCTTTCTTGACATAGCATCTGCACTATGATAATGTTCTTCTTCCGGTTCTCAGGAGAAAGCTCACTCAGCTGAGAATCCCTGAGAAGTTGAGCCGTTTCATTTGCAATATGTTAATGGAGAAAACTGCCGTCATTAAATCCCATCTAGGTTTACTTTCCCCTGAGACAGTCTGGAAAGGTTTGCCTCAAGGCTCAGTCTTGAGTCCACTGTTGTACAGCATCTACTTATAGACTGTACTAGATTAACAGACAAACTACCAGTCAACAATGATAAGCTTTTATATCATATAAATTGAGTAATGTAAAAAAATTATGGGACTGATTTGATTTAAATTTAATTTCTTTCTTTTAAGAGCTTTTAATAAAAGCTTGTTTTTAAAAGTGTTTTTACCAATTTTTTTAGTAGTTATTACTGTGTTATATTGTATCTAAATATTTCATAATCTTTAATTTCATTTAAAGCGTCATTGTTGACTGGTGGTTTGCCTATTAATCTAGTACAGTCTATAAGTTCTTCATTAAGGAGACGAAGGGTTGAACGCAAACATAAGTTTCTTGCTATTCTTCTCAGCAAACCCTACAATTTGTCACCCATATAACAAAAATTAAAAAGTTCCCTATCTTGGACATCATCAACATCATCATCATCAGCCTATAGCAGTCCACTGCTGGACAAAGGCCTTCCCTAATGAGCGCCATTGCACCCTGTCCTGAGCTCGACGCATCCAGCTTCTACCAGCACCCTTTCGCATATCACTCCACCCGGCCAGAGGGCGCCCTACACTACGTTTGCCGAGCCACGGTTTCCACTCAATAACTCGTTTACTCCAAGGGTTATCGGTTCTTCGGCAGATATGGCAAGCCCACTGCCACTTCAGCTTGCTAATACTCTGAGCTATGTCGACAACTTTAGTTCAATGCTGGATATACTCGTTACGGATTTTATCCTTCAGAGAATCTCCGAGCATAGCTCTTTCCATGGCTTGCTGAGTGACTTTAAACTGGTGGACTAGCCGTACTGTCAGTGTCAACGTTTCAGCTCCGTATGTCATGACGGGTAGGACGCACTGATTGAAAACTTTCCTTATCAAACATTGCGGTATGGGTGACGAGAAAACTCGACGTAGTTTTCCAAATGCTGCCCAACCCTCCTCCTCTTGGCCTCCTTCTTGAAGTTGTTTCTACCTAACTGCAATATCTACCCGAGGTGTGTATACTCCGAAGCAACTTCAACAAGGTGCTCATTAACAACGACAGGACTCCGATCAATTCACTCATTGACCATGACTTTGTTCTTGTCCAAATTCATGCCAAGACCTATCTTTTGCGAGGCTGATCCTAGGCCGTCCAGCATTTGTGGCTCCTCCAGCGACTCCACCAGTAGGACTATGTCATCAGCGAATTGCAAGTGGGAGATGTGCTCGCCGTTTATGTTTATGCCCATACCTTTCCAGTCCAGCGTCTTAAACATATCCTCCAACGTGCTTGTGAACAGTTTCGGAGATATGACATCTCTCTGTCTCACTCCGCGGCGCAGTTGGATGGGTTTAACTGCTGGTCCTTTACTCGGACACTCATAGTGGCGGCTTCGTACAGACATCTCAACACTTCGATATAGCGTTAGTCCACTTCACAAGGATTCCAGGACAGCCCAGGTTTCTACAGAGTCAAAGGCTTTCTCATAGTCCACAAACGCCAGACACAGGGGCTGATTATACTCTTCGGACCTCTGTATAATCTGTCTCACTGTCTGAATGTGGTGTATGGTGCCATATCCTCCGCGAAACCCGGCCTGCTCCGGTGGCTGGAACTCAGTCTTCTGGCGAGTCTTCTGGCGAGACGATTTGTAATGACCCGAGAGAACAGCTTATAGATGTGACTCAAGAGCGAGGTGGGTCTGTAATTTTTAAGAAGCGTCCTTTCTCCCTTCTTAAATTACCACCAAGCTCTCGTTCCACGCCTTTGGAGTTCTCCCACAGTAAAGAAAGAACAGAGTTGTAGAGGTTCTGCAGCTCCTGCACAACAGGAGCTCCTCTTGCCATCAGAAGTTCCTCCTGCCTTCAGAAGTTCCGAAGTAACACCGTCTTCACCGGGGGCTTTTCCATTATTAAGCTGTCTCAGGGCCAGTACGACCTCGTCGTGGCTGATCTCTGGCAGGTCGTCGGTATAGAGACGGTTGAGGGTGGCTCGAGAATCGTGGCTGCTACGTTGGGGGCAAGGAGCATGTGCCGCATACAGTCAACCATAAAAGTCCTCAATCTCAGATAATACGGCTTTGACAATGCGGTTCGGCCATCGTGTGTCGTTAACTTCGTCAGGTGGCTCCTGCCAAGCTGCTGAGTGAATACTTTGGACCCTCAGTTTCGCTCTATTGCCTCTTCAATGAGGCGTGTATTGGAGCTCCAGAGGTCGCGCCGTATCATCTTCGCAATTTGCTTGTTCAGGTCTGACCTCTCTGACGAAGTGGCCTGAGTGGTTTCCCGTCTTTTTGTCATCAGCCGAAGAGTCTCATTCGTGAGTTTGGACTTTTTGCCTTGCATTTGGCAGAATTTGATGCCCTCGTCCCTTAACGTTCCAACCACGTTTTGTAGGGCCTCATCAACGTCATCGATAGGTTCCACAGCAACGAATCTGTCACCGAGAAGCTTCTGAAACTTCTCGGTGCCCGCCATGATGTAGAGTAGATTGGGTCGGAGCGTGGAATTCATCAGACGGTTTCTTTCCAGCTTTAGGTTGATATTCAGAGAGCCTCGGACAAGTCTGTGATCAGATCCGGTGTTGAACCTGTTGATCATGGAGACTCTGAATATGTGCCTTTTATCCGTCATGATGAAGTCGATCTCGTTTTAGGTCACATTGTCGGGGCTACGCCATGTCCACTTCCTGTGGGGCTTCTTCTCGAAGAACGAGTTCAGAAGAGCCCCTCCTTCTCTAGGAAGTTGACAAGCATTTGCCTCCTGTGGTTTCTACACCCAAAACCATGCGGGCCCACTGGATTCTTCGCCAATTCGGACTCGAAGTCCCCCATAACAACGTTGAAGTGAGCCTTCGTGGTGTTGTGCAAGGCTTTAGATATGTCCTCGTACATATCCTCTACTTCATCATCCAAGTGTGGCGAGGTCGGAGCGTAAACCTGAATGATCTTCATGCTATACCTCTTGGATAGTCGAAGGATCAGGTACGCTACCCTGAGAGACACTGGAGATTTTTTCAGTTGTTAGAGGGGGCTTTATTGACGAGAAACCCTACGCCACCCTGGGATGTTTGGTCACCCTCGCGGAAGTACAGAAGGTGGCCCAAGTCTAGGGTTATGGTGTCCTGTCCCTCTCTACGGACTTCACACAACCCCAGAATATGCCACCTAATGCTCTCCAGCTCCACTTCCAGCTGCGCTAGATGTTCGTCAAGCCTCAGAGTGCGTCCGTTAAACGTAGCCAGGGTCAGGTTTTGCAGGTAGCCAGAGGTAGCCCGGGGATTCCTAGCACCCCCTGTCCCGCCGTTACCATGGCCGCTACCTGGATGGCCAGGAATAGCGGGACAGCCGGGAACTGGGGTCCATTTCCTTTTCGTGTTCTTCATTAGGGGGTTCATGTCCATAATCCCCACGCTGGGCCCACGTTGGGGATCGCAGGACACAGCCTCTCGCACCGCCTACGCTGCTGCCCATGGTGGTCAGGGAATTTAGCTGTGCCGGTGTAGGCGGCGCTATGCCGCAATCAGCTGGCCGCCAGAGCCTCGTTCGTTAGTCAGCAGGGTGCACCGCGTGCAGGTGGAGGTTGAAACCCCTTACCCCCCCTTATTTTCTCAAGATAGCCTAAATACGATAAGTCACCGATCGCGATTTTTGTTCACCCCTTCACTCTCTGATATAGTCTAAATGGTGAAAAATCGCCTAACCTGGCAGCACTGTTAATTTCTACTTCTACTACATGACATAGCATAGACAATAAATCTATGGCATAGATAGAAAAGAACATAATCAAAACTGCTTATTATTAATGTAAATTATCTGTGGGAGAACCACTGACTGACTGACTGACCTGCCCACAGATATAGAATAGAAGAGAACTAGAAGTCATAAAATTCACTATGTTCTTAACTCATACGGGTGATCTCTACTTTCATCTTTCTTTTTTTTCACTGCAGTCGATAAGTACTATGGGTGCCTTTCAAAAAATCACCAGAGGTCTCTATTGTTTTAGCGATATTATTTTTGATTTTTGACAATCGTTTGACAGCGTGAAAGATTGCATTGTGAAAAGATAACAAGCCAACCGCGCGAAACATGTCAGCCATTATTTTATATATTTTTCTCTACTATTTTTTTTTGTAATGTTTCATGGTTATAAATGTCATCTAGTACTAAAACCTTACTTCCTACACGCAGATTTTTTTGAGTTTATCTCTGAAAACGAAAAAAAAATGTTTCAGTTTTTTTGCAAAAACACGATGAAATAAAACCACTTCTGAGAAAAATAACATTTTTATTTAAATATACTATTTATTAGCTTTACATTAAAGCCAAAAAAAACAAACAAATTACCCATATTTATTTATGGTTCACATCCATCTAAAACTAAAGCGATTTCGACAGTATGGTAAATATCGTGGCCACGGCATGCGTGAATCGCAAATGAAACTCATTGGTACCGATTTGACAGGTGTAGAACTTTATGATTAAATAATAGGCAGGTACGTCAATTAATTGCAAACTCAGGTGTTAGTACTTGTCTCCTTGATTAAAGTAAATATGCAAGTTATTTATAATAATAATTCATGATAATATTTTATTATTTTTGAAAACCATGTTTCTAATTTTGTATAAATTCAATAGGTAGAGTTTTATTAAAAACAGAACTTTAAACGATGCTTCTAGGATAAAGCAGCACAAAGTAGGTATGGTAGTTGACTCGAGTCGGCACAAGATGGCGCCATAGTGGCAGTACTGCTTTACCCTAGAAGGCGATAAGTGACAGATTATTTTAACATAGGGCAGTCTGTTTTTGTCGTCGAATAATGATAATCTAGTACCTACAAAAATAATACAATTGAAGTAAAGAATATTCGTTATTTTATTTCGCAAGCTGTTCCAGTTCACCCAGGCCAACACAGGTGAAACTTGCTTTATTTATTTTGAAGCCCTGGCTGTTTAGATCTTATTAAATGTCAATGTCATAGTGACACATGACACAATTTCTTCCGCTTGTCTGTCTGGCTCCGCAAGATGGCCTGCAGGGGCCTGCACAAAGTACTTTGTGGGCCTGCAGCTACTGTTGAGCCAACCGCGCGAAACATGTCGCGCAAAGGTTATGGTCATCATTTTATGTATTTTTCTCTAACACTATTATTTTTATATTTTTTTGTAATGTTTCATGGTTATAAATGTAATCTAGTACTTAAATCTAACGTCCTACACGCAGAATTTTTTAAATTAATCTTTGAAAAAGAAAAAAAAACACGCTTTTTTTTGCAAAAACACGTAGATAATTCAAAAATGAAACCACTTTTGACAAAACTAACATGTTTATTTTAATATTCTATTTATTAGCTTTACATTAAAGCCAAAAAACCCACACAAATTACCTATATTTATTTATAGTTCACATCCGTCAAAAAATGGCGTGATTTCGACATTATGGCAAAGGAGAATGCAGAGAACCCGTACCAATTGCGTGAAAACCTAACGTATCCCATAAAATTTATTATATTTTATATTTAGGACAATAACATTTTCTTCAGTTTTACACACCGACTCGATTACTAATCAAGTAAAAAAATATTTTGTTGATTTGGTTTCGGTCGCGCGCCGCTTTTAGACTAAAACAACCAATGATATATACGTTGCTATGGCAATAAACATTGATGTAAAGTGTTACTATGGCAATAACCTTAATTTTGAATTATTTTGACAGTAGAATCGACTAAAAACTTATTGGATATTTTTTTTACGCACTCACTTTAGTCTTGGTACCGAGCGCCATACATCAGACGGCTTTCTCCTTTATCAATGAGTTCACCTCAATAATTTTATTTTATTTATTATTTTATTTATTGTTTTTTAAGTCTAGTAAAATACTGTCATTGGCAAACTCGGGGATTACCTACGACCCTAGAATAAGTCTTCTGCTGGCGAGGACGTGAAGCGAGAACAGGCGCAAGCAAGAACAGGCGCAATCTTTCTTCGCCTTTACCAATGTATATTCTAAGGTTATACCTAAAAATATAGTAATATCCTAATTAAATCTTTGTCTTTCATTTAGTTTCACCCATAGTTAGACTGTTAGGTTAGGTGCATGGTTTTACCTGTCCCAGTGTCTTGTCTGTCTGTAATAAAATGTAGTAGTATTATATTAAATTTGACCTACTTCGACATTTTCTATAGATAAAATTTGCATTTGGAAATCAGATGATATGACTTGAAGCCTTGATTATCGTCCATGACAACTTAATAACGAGGGTCTGAAGATGGAGCCGGAAGATTGCACTGGAACTCCCTGATGAAATGTGCTTAGAAAAGTAACTAGGTATAGTAGAGTTTTAGATTTGTTTGCTATGTTGTCTTGAGTAGGTAATTACTAGGTAGGTAGGTACCTTCTATTACACATGATGACCAGGGTCTACACTACGTTTGCCGAGCCACGTTGGGGGCGTAAGAGGTTCCAACATCCATTTTCGGGATCCAAGCCAATCTCATCTGCCCGCGGTTAACGCTACTGTATAACTAACGATGCTCGGAGGGCTTACCACGGGTTTTGATAGTTTTCGAAACCTTTTTAGGTTTTGGTATCTTTCCATACATTTTCGTACAGCGCCTCTAGGGAAACGTGCATGAACTACGAAAATGTATGGAAATATCAGTGTTGCCGTTTTTTATTTGGAGAAAATGCTAAAACCTGTTGCAAAAAATGCTAAATAACTTTTAAAAATGCTAAATAAAATGCTCAAATCTAGGTACGCTACCCTGGTCGACTCACTGGAGATTTCTTCAACGTTGTTAGAGAGGGCCGCCGCGGGACACTAATCCAATGTATTAATCTAATCGCCATTATATAATACCTATTTATTAAACTTGTCTGGTCAAAGTCTCAGATCAGCATGTGTCGAGTCTAAAAATTTCATAAAAAATAATTTAAATTAATTATAATGCGTCTGTCTAGGTATGTCTACATGCTTGCGGTACAGAAAACACATAGGAGTATAAAAAATTAAAAGTTTCAGACCTGTCCATAAATGGAAGCTATTATAAATGCGAATTACGTAAAAATATTCTTGATAATGGAGTATTGAAATTATAACTAATAACTTTATTTATTAAAGCCGGAAAACTTGTAAATTTATTACTAAATATTCATCGCAATACACCCTACCATAACGTATCATTATTGAACGCACTCTCACCCACATCGTGCATCTCTCGTGCTAATGTCAACTGTCATTATCAAAGCACGCGTTTATTGGTGGTGTTGCCATCTTGGCTGTTTTATAGGCCAATTCTAGTACAATTTTCAGTTTTACTTACAGAGACACTCCAGCTGTTATTATACGTCTTTAATATATACAAATGGTTTTTATGTAGTAACCACCAGTATATAATACGTAGTGGCTTGTGACTTTAGAATAATTGAGTACCTAAGACGATAAGGTTGGTTGTTATTTAATGGCGCCATTGTCCTAATTGATCCTAACCTAAACGTATAAAATAAATACCCAAACAAAATTATCCAGCTTTAATGAAAGAAACGATTAATTGCACATGATATCCTTCAATAAGAATTATCAATTAGGACATAAGTCATTTTTAGACGCGACATTTTATGGTCAGATCACAGGTTGTATGAAACTGGCCTATCTTCTTTGTACTGGCAACACTTTGAATGATGCCAATCAAAAGAGGTACCTACCTAGGCTCATTGATGCCAATCAAAAGAGGTTAATCACTCGAATCACCTGTTGGTTGTTTTCTCAAAATATTTCAGTGATTCTACTCTGTAAAGAACTGCAATTTGGTATATAATGAATTGGATAAAGGTACTAAATCCTGACAGTTCAAGTTAATGGCTAGCATAACAGGATTACATGTATTTGCTTCGCGTTCGCTGGGGTTACGCAGGGTAACACACTATGGTGCTAGGTCATTAGTTTTGAAATCGATTTTTCTCTGAAACTATTGAAGTTTTTATGATAAAGAGTTGTGTTTCGGAGGTATCTAGTAAGGTACTAAATCCTAGTGTGATAAGTATTATCATGCGCGGTTGCAATTAAAAGATACACTGGTGGTCCCGCCATCTTGACGGTTGCATCTGGCGGGACCCCTTTCAATCCTGAATATCTTAAGATTCCTTGAGGTACAAATTATTTCATTATACTTAGGTATTAAATACTACCAACAAGGTACTAAATCCTGACAGATAAAGTTAATCGCTGGCTTATCAGGATCACATGTATTTGCTTCGCGTTTGCTGGGGTTACGCAGGGTAACACACTATGGTGCTAGGTCATTAGTTTTGAAATCGAGTTTTCTCTGGAATTATTGAAGTTTTTATGATAAAGAGTTGTGTTTCGGAGGTATCCAGTGAGGTACTAAATCCTAGTGTGATAAGTATATTCATGCGCGGTTGCAATTAAAAGATACACTGGTGGTCCCGCCATCTTGACGGTTGCGTCTGGCGGGACCCCTCTTTCGTTCCTGAATATCTAAAGACTCTTCGAGGTACAAATTATTTGACTAAAGGTACTAAATACTACCCACAAGGTACTAAATCCTGACAGTTAAAGTTAATCGCTGGCTTATCAGGATCACGTGTATTTGCTTTGCATTTGCTGGGGTTACGCAGGGTAACACACTATGGTGCTAGGTCATTAGTTTTGAAATCGAGTTTTCGCCGAAATTATTGAAGTTTTTATGATAAAGAGTTGTGTTTTGGAGGTATCCAGTGAGGTACTAAATCCTAGTGTGATAAGTATATTCATGCGCGGTTGCAATTAAAAGAAACACAGGTGGTCCCGCCATCTTGACGGTTGCATCTGGCGGGACCCCTTTCGATACTGAATAACTTAAGATTCCTTGAGGTACAAATTATTTCATTAAAGGTACTAAATAGTACCAATTAGGTACTAAATTCCTATGGTAAAAATAATTAAATACAAGAGGTGGTCCCGCCATCTTGACGCTCACCCTTATTGACGAGATACCCTACGCCACGCTGGGATTTCTTAAAAACCTCACGGAAGTACAGAAGATGGCCCGAGTCTAGGGTTATGGTGTCCTCTCCCTCTCTACGGACTTCACATAACCCCAGAACATGCCTAATGTTTTCCAGCTCCACTTCCAGCTGCACTAGATGTTCGTCGAGCCTCAGAGTGCGTTCGTTAAACGTCGCCAGGGTCAGGTTTTGCAGGTAGCCAGAGGTAGCCCGCGGATTTGCCCATAATCTCTACGCTGGGCTAGCGGGTTGAGATCGCAGTACATAGTTTCTCGCACCGCCGACGCTGCTGCCCGTCGGTGGCCAGGAATTTAGCTGTACCGGTGTAGGCTGCGCTACGCTGCAATCAGCCGGCCGCCAGAGCCTTGTTCATTAGTTAGTAGGGTGCACCGCGTGCAGGTGAGGTTGGCTTGGGTCCGGAAGTTGGAGGTTGGAACCATTTACACCCCAAGTGAGTGCAACTCAAAGATACGTCACTCCCTAAGGGAAAGTCAGAATGACAGGTTCATAGATATATTATGATAGGTTGCATTACAAGCCCCCAACAACATTATCAACACAGGTTAATATTAAACAATCTGTTGTTATTTATCAAAACAATATATTATCTATCACAAAAACTTTTAAAAAACATCACTTTTTGGACAGAGAAACCGAATCGTAATGGAGTAGATATCCATTAATAGTTTGTCTTGAATTTAATCATGCAACAATAACAGTCCTCTGGACTCCTGCATCATGTCGAAACAGCAAATACCGCTCAACCCTTTAGAACCAGAGCCTTTACCGCCAATATGAAGTTTGAGACCTCTAAGACCGGAATCAGAAACCTCAAGTCCTTCTAATTCTGTAAAAGGGTCATACGGACATTCACAGTCAATTCCATTACCCGTTTTGCCTTTATTACTCATTTTGATCTTTTTGCCAGTTTCGTCACAGAAACAACTGTCATCCATTTGTGTATCAGGATTTTCCGCGAAGTATTTTAAGGCCTCTTCGAAACTCATTTCCTCCTCCAATGGAGGTCGTTTTTTGATATCGAACCTGAAACCTGATGTTGTTTGTGTCTGATCAGATTTCATTCTCATGTTCGTCTTTTTGTCGTAATATTCTATAGACTCATAGTATTCGTATGCTTGTGCGAGCAGTGCAGGATCTTCTTCCATTTTAGGGCACATGCAAATAACGTCCTTATTCTTTTTCTTTTTCTTTCGTTTAGAATTTTTATCATTACAGGTACAAGATGTTAGTTTACTCGTGGAAAAGTTCTCTGCACTTGTTGAGTTCTGTTTATCGTTTTTCTCTGGTTTTGTCAAGGTACCGATTGAAGATTGTGGTCTTGTCCCAGGCACTTTTAAATGATGTGGTTTTGTCCCAGGCACGTTTAAAGGTCGTGGTTTGGTCCCCGTCACGATTAAAGGACGTGGTTTTGTCCCGGTCACCATTGAAGGTTGTGGTTTTGTCCCAGTTACGATTGAAGGTTGCTGTTTTATCCCAGTTATGATTGAAGGTTGTTGTTTCATCCCGGTCACGATTGAAGGGTGTGGTTCTATCCCAGCCTGGATTAAAGGTTGTGGTGGTTTGTGAGCTTCACAAGGGCATGCATCGGGATGTTGAATTTTCTTCTCCCTGCCACAGCACGAACAACCGAATGTTCGACTACAAGTGCTGCATAGTTTTTCTACCATTCCTTGATTTGCTCGAACTAAAACAATATATCAAAAGAAGGTTTCTAACTATACTGAGATAGGTGTTACCCACATATAAGGTAGTAGGTGCGTTTGTCAATCTGTGTTCATTCGATTTCAATACGGTTGTTTCATAAATATATGTTTATTATCTATCAGTAAGTACCTGAAAAAATGGGGGAGGCCTTTGCTCTACAATGGGATGATTTAGGCTGACAGTAACAGTAAGTACCTATTTCGGAAAGTTAACTACAATGTAACGCTCTGAAAACTTTTTAGAAAAGTTATCTTTAAATTGAAACAAAGAGAACTAGCCGTCCCTTTTTAGGTTGATACTGGTGAAAGGAACCCAAACTAAAGGCCATCGCATAAGGCTTTTAGTGCCAAGGCGCATCCCCTTTGATGCTCAGTTACAGATAAAAATTCGGAATTTTTATCTTGTTACCATTCAATACGTACTAATTTACGAAAAACAAAATGACTTCACTCTGAATCCAATACCACGGACCAAGATGGGGAACTTGTAAATTTTTACACACTCTTATTATAATATGGGTATCAAATTGCAGTTTGCTGAGAAGAATACGAATAAACTGACGTGTTCGTTGAACTCTTCATCTCCTTATTGAAGCACTTCTAGACGGTAATAAATTAACAGGCAAACGACTAGCCAATAATGACGTTTTAAATTAAATTAAAGATTTAAAAACATTTAGATACTAACACAGTAAAAAGTAAAAAATAAAAAATAAATCAAGCATTTATATCATTTATAAATTACTAGCTGACCCGCTCGCAACTTCGTTTGCGTTTATACTCTTTTTTTACGTATAACGGTAATTTGACACAGAACCCTAAATATGAATGGAATAAAAGGTACCTATGTTACCTACCCCGTAATGTAGTAATATGTAGGTACCTGGTCCCGTTCCCGCTCTCACTCCTTTTTTCGTTCCTGTTTCCGTTGGCGACCAGTCGCCAAGTTAACAGCCGGTATAGGAATGATGCATTTTTATATGCCTTACTCTTGATTATGATTGGTTACCCATGCAAACTTTCATCCCATAAATCACCCTCTTTAAGTTTCATTTTCGTTACAAAAAGCAGCAAGTCCTTCTCCAAGGTCCCACCCATACTTCAGCACTTTAGGTGTTTATTTATTTTTGTTATAGTCTCTGTGAAAAATCTCAAGTCTTTATGTAAAAAAAAAACTTGCTATCCCCGTGGTATTCGAATATCCAAGAACAAATGAATGAAATTGAAATTTCGAATTCTAATCCGATTTAAATATTATTTTTTATTTGACATTCCAATTTTAAAGTGTATCGCATTGCACCAAGCTTTTAAGGCTCCCCCACACAGGTGTGTTATTATCGACGATAATATAGCATGCGTTATTGCGATAATGCGTCCAAATTCCTTGCACATAATTGTGTTATCGCAGCAGTATGTAACTTTTTAGCCGTCCTAATACATAATGTACTAAAATTCTTCAGATCTCACACTACGCGCAACTATCAAAGGCATTGAAAATGTAATTTAGAAATAAAGCACACAATAAAAATGACGAAATAGTGAACGAAGCGCAGAGCGGCTTTACGCGTAAAGGCCCTTCTACTGCCTACAGTTTTTGTCCGTCTGCCTCCTTAATTTAATCTCGAGATATCATTTTTTCCGTTTCTTGAATAGCGAGCTGAATAAAAGTAATTGGGAAATTCTCGATCCAGAAAATTGTTAAAACTTTGACAAATTTTGGATATTCTCAAAAAGTTACCACCCGATTTTGGAAATTCAAATTGCACTTAGAAGCCCTCCGGCAGACGCAAATATTGACATAATTGTGACCAATCACTTTATTCACCTACACATCTTTTTTAATGCATGTGACGAATTTACTTTCAATGTATGGACGAATTTACTTTGTGGCAAATGTACAACAACCCGTCTCATATTTGTGAAACTACAGGCAAACGTCAGAATTTCATGAATGGGGGCACTATACTCGATCAGAAAAACTTTAACATTTTCAATATTTGCGCATGCGAAATTACGATATATTCTATTATATTGTCTGATATTATTGCCGATAATAACGTACCTATGCCCACGCACCTGTGTGTAGAAGCCTTTATATGAGAACATCGTTTTTTGAATAAATTTGGAATGAGTTTTCAAACACGACAGTGTCAAAATAAAATGTCATAACATGTGTCACTAAGGAGTATCGATATCAACTTCGATGCAAATCACCCCTAAAAAACTTTATACCACTTTTTAACCCCGTTATGCGATAAATTTCAATAATATACGAAACACGTCTTTCATCAATTTTGTTAAAGAATGTTTATGCAAAATTGGAAGTAGATTGGACCAAGGAATCACGTTGTTCCATACAAACTTTGCCCACGTCTTTCACCCTTTTAGGGGTAGAATCTCGGAAAATCCTTTCTTATCGGATGCCTACGTCTTATATAAAGAACACGCCCTCCCAGTTTCAGGTCTCTACGATCAGCGGTTTAGGCTGTGCGTTGATCCGTCAGTCATTCAGGACAAAAGATTTTATAAGTATAGATTACCCTCCATTAAGGTTTTTTTTTTTAAAACCTGGTATGCGGTCTTTTATTATTTAATACTCTAAGTGTTCTGACGAAGTTTCAACAAAATCACACCACGCGTTAAGATTTTCCCATACAAACTTTACCACCCTATTGCAACCCCCTCGAGGACTATTTCAAATTTTCAATGACACCAATCTTCATTGGTCATATACATGTCCCAGGTTTCAAGTTTCTAAGTTCAAGGAATACGATTTTCACCCTCTTAGGGGTCGAATTACCAAAAACCGTTTCTTAGTGAGCGCCCACACTCTTTAAAGACTACTTGTACCAAATTTCAAACCTCTAGGCCCTGTAGTTTCTGAGATTTCGTGATGAGTGTGTCAGTGAGTGAGTGAGTGAGGATAGTTCTCTTTTATATAAATAGATTATTTATATATTGTGTGATGTAATAAAGTGATGGGTTTTATTGAAAGTATATTTTTCTCTTTTTAGAGCTTTACATAAAAGCTTGTTTTTAAAAGTGTTTTTTACTAATAATATATTTTATTATGAGCCATTCGATCAGTAGTGCCACAAAGCTGAGATCATGGATGTTTGGTCGCCTTCGCAGAAGTACAGAAGGTGGCCCGAGTGTAGGGTAATGGTGTCCTCTCCATCTTGTACGGACTTCACACAACCCAGAACATGCCACCTAATGTTCCCCAGAACTCGACTTCCAACTGTGCTAGGTGGTTGCCTCAGAGCCTCAGAGTGCGTCCGTTACACGTAGCCAGGGTCAGGTGTTGTAGGTAGCCAACGGTAGCACGGGGATTCTTAGTACCCTCTACCCCGCGCACCGTTACAATGGCCGCTACCTTTTCCAGGAATAGCAGGGCGGCCGGGAACTGAGACAATTTCCACCAAAAAGTGTCCATCTGGGGGCTTTATGCCCACAATCCTCACGCTAGGCATGCGGGTTGGGGATCACAGCACATTGCTTCTCGTACCGCTGACGTTACTGCTCGTCAGCGGCCGAATGTTAACAGTGTTGATATAGGCTGTGCTGTGCTGCAATTAGCCGGCCACCAGAGCCCCGTTCGTTAATTAGCAGGGTGCACCGCCTGCAGTTGAGGTTGGCCTGGGTCCCGAAGATGGTGGTTGGAACCCCTTACACCCCTCTCTTCTACCTTGTTTCTTTTATCTGGACTCGAGCCGACAACATACACGAGCTACACGGCTATATTATCTCTGCAGCTAGCGTCGATGACGTCACATCGGTGTTCTGGTAGGTACGGTATCTGCTGGGACGGGGTGAGCGCGGAGAGGTTAAAAAGAAGCAGGAGGCGCATCGCATTCAAGATACTTAGATAAAGAAATAATGAGACCATGCCAAAATTAACGTAAAATCATAGTATTTATAGTAAGAACAAAAATGGCCATAACAAAAAAAACCCCGGGACAGAATTTAATAACCTTTGGTATATTTGGGCATATGATAACTATACCCTTTCATTTCCCGCAAGTCTCATTAGTGGAGGCTCTTGGACCAGGTTTGCCCATTGTCCTTTAAAATTCCTTGCCTTGCCCTTCGTGGATTGGCGGTAGCCATTAGGGTACGCGATGTCGTATTTGGTTTAAACGAGACGCACGCAAAGGCTAATAATGTAACAAGATACGTAGTAAGGACGCTAACACAATGGGACGCCATGACGACGTTGCTGGCTACGTAGTTACACAACGTAGCCCAATGAGTTCTGTTTGTCGTTTATCTCCAGTATTGTCAGGGCCCCGAGTGAAGATTATGGTTTTGTCCCAGGCACTATTGAAGGTTGTGATTTTATCCCGGTGTCGATTAAAAGTTGCGCCGGTTTGTGAGCTTTACAAGGGCACGCATCGGGATATTGAATTTTCTTCTCCCTGCTACAGCCATTAAGATATATATAACAAGAGATGTCAACAACAACAAGTGTCAAAATATAGTAACCACTTATTGATGGCGAATACGTAGCTTTGAAACTAATTGTCATTTTGAAGGAAACATATATTTATCTCTTTTATTTAAACTGGCCTGCTTCGGGAATGGCAGTTGATTTTATAGAGATAGCCACAATGCTTGAAATAAAAAGCTCGATGTTGCCTGATCTCGATTTTTTTCCCGAAAATAAATGTGATTTTTTTACTCATTAATTATTAATAATTTGAAATAAATAGTTTATTAAACCCCGTACCAACAACAACAACGTACAGCGTAGCGCAGTTGGTAGATTCCCAGTATTTATGGGAAGGCCACGGATTCTAATACCACAGAGTCGAAACTTATGGGATACTAGCTTCCGCCCGCGGCTTCGCTCGCGTGGTACCCGGGAGAAAAGTCACCTATGTGTTCCATCCAGGCCATAAACAACGATATATATTTAAAATTTCATCCATATGCGAACTGTAATTTTTGCGTGAAAGAGTAACAAACATCCATAATCCATACCTACTCACAAATTTTCACATTTATAATATTAGTAGAAAAAAAGATAGGAATATAAAATTTTAGATTTTCCCTGAAGTATTTATGAACTAACCTGTGAATGTCAGTCACTAAAAAAGTATATAGTTTTTTCTTTTAACCTGCTTTACGTTTTCATAGAGTACAAATTGTTCTCGAGTTGATTATCACCATATAGCTCAAAAGTGAATAGTAGATCGAAATAGTAAACTTTGACTGTGGAAATAAAATAAGTGTTTTAGTTTGTGCCAACATATAATAGCGATCGTAATATCACTCAACCACCGCATGTAACGTCAAATGTCTTCTAGTCTTCCTTTTATTTGTTTGATTTAATAATTTAATTTCATGGATGATGGCATTTATCAATAGAAGTGAGTGATCTATTTGAAATGATCTTAAATATTCTCGTGTATGTATTGTGAATTATTTTAACAAATTAATAGATTAATAAAAAAAATATCCTTTATCAGAATCTCCTACAATAATCGGGAAAACTATACATTTTTTTGCTGGCAACATTACATGGCATGAACTATTTAACTAAATTTTCTTTAATATTTGCTGCGATTTCATCAAAAAATCAATAGATATTCATGAAAAAAGTAATTCCACGTGATTCTTTACGCAATTGACTCCAAGAAATGCACTTTTTCATCACATTATTTGCCTATTTCGCGGAAGTGTCACTCGGTTGATGTCAAGATGGCCACTGTATGAAGAAAGGAGAGGATCTTGGCCATGGCCAATATCCTCTCCTTTCTGGCTACAGCACGAACAACTGAACGGTCGACCACATGTGCTGCATAGGTTTTCTACCATTCCTTGATTTGCTCGAACTAAAACAATATAATCAAAAAACTGTTCCTTACTATCCTGAGATGGGTGTTACCTAAATTAGTAGTAGTAGTCAATCTGTGATTCGGATTCCATTTCAATTCGGTTTTATTTTTTTCGCTAAAATGAAACTCTGTGTCCTTTTTCAGGTTAACATTCCTAACTGGTGAAAGGAAAGGCGCATTCTCTTTGATTGTCAGTCTCTGAACTTTGGAATTTATGTCTTGTTATAGGTCGCACCATGTAAAAAGAACGCTGGTGGTAAGCTTTGCATTAGGCGACTTATCGGTATTTTATTTACCCGAGCGCAAACATACGTTTAAGAAAAAAGAAGTACACATAAATTATATCCGGTTTTGATTTCTCATCCGTTACGTGAAACTTCTGTCACAGTCACGGTACATAAACCAAACCAAATTTATACAGCCAAACAATCTACTGGATTTTTATAATATAACCCCAATAGGTACTATTATACATTTCCCCAAGAATAATAAATAATCGTTGGTTGGAAATAATTACTAATTATTTATTAATAATAAATAATCACAATAAATGATTTTTCCCTAATTTTGCGTAGGTAAACACCTCGGCTATGGAAACATTTTTCCTCACTATGACATTGACAATGACTGGACATTGTAGCGTAGGTAAACAGCGCCATCTATCACAGTCACAATTAATCTGCTCCACTATAAATAGGCGGTGGAGGTTTAAGAAATAAAGCCGAAATAGAACTGTGTGTTTGACGCGTAGGGGTCAGCGTAGACAGAGAGGAGCACAGTGGTAGTAGTCTAAGGACAACAAAATTGTGATAATCTGCGAATTATTTGGGTTATAACATACCGGAAGAGATTAAAAGTTGTACAAGATATACCGTAACCAAAGTACATTTATTTTCTTTAGTTTGAAGCACAGAGACGCACTGCCTCGCCATGATAAACTTGTGGCACTGTATTGTTGGATTCGTCGTTGGTCGTTGATCTGCCTGGATAACTTTAAAGGCTTAATACACCACGCGGTATTCAGTCTGTCTAAGTTCTAAGTTCTAAGTAAGTCTGTATTTGTTTTAGTTGACAGTAGAATATGATTCGGTTTTATGACCGCGACAGCGACCGTGACTTTTTCTCGGCTACTACTCATTCTCTCGAAGCTCATCCTAATACTAATACTAGCAGCAGCTACAACTAACAAGCAAGGACTAATTACCACTAATACATTACTATGTACTACCGCGGGGTGATCGACTAGGTAACTCTGTTGCAAACAGAAATGATTGACACCGATCCTATTATTACAAACTATGACATTTTATCAGTCGAAATTCAATGAGCGTCAATTGACAAACTTTTACAGTTTTTTAAAACAGGATCGGTGTCAATAATTTCTGTTTGCAACAGAGTTAGCCGGTCACCCCGCTGATCTTGTATTGCTATTGCATTTTCGATGACAGTTGTCAAACTTCAAACGGCCATAGCTCGAGAACTACCTTCTCATCCTAGACCTTACGTGCTTTGGAGGTTTGCATCTCTTCTCTTGTCGTTTATCTCAATGTGTGACTCCAATCGAGGTTTTATAGGGGAATGTGCGCTTTATGAATGCGATATTTTTCAATAAAAATGATCAAAAGGGGTCTCGTTTCCTCTTTTGTGGAACAGTGAAGAGGATACGAGACAACCCCCCTTTTAGATACAAAATTTTGTTCAAAGTGCGCCTTCCCTTGTACCTACGCTAGTATTAACTACCACAGCCGATGTCTATCAATTTATCTATCTATTCAGCCGGTAGCACCCACTGCTGAGTAAAGGCCTCTTCTCTATCACACCACTCCTGGCGATCTTGTGCCAGCCGAATCCACTGCTCTCCTACTGCCTTTACAATATCCTCCGACCATCTGGCAGGTCGCCTACCTCGTGGCCGCCGCACATCTCTTGGCCACCATTCGGTAACTGATTTGGTCCATCGTTGGTCATCTGGTCGGGCCAGATATCCCACCCATCTCCACTTCAGCCTCGCAGTCCGTATACCTACATCTTCGACCTTTGTACGCCGTTGGATCTCGATGTTCGGTATACGGTGTACGAGGTGGAAACCTAGCATCGCACGCTCCATGGCTATTTCAGCAACCTTACGGTGTAAATGTACTCATTTGTAAGGGACCATGTTTCGGCTCCATAAGTAAGAATGGGCAGAACACATTGGTTGAAAGTCTTGTCTTAAGACATTGAAGGATAGTATTGGATTTGAAAATGTCTTCCAACTTCCCAAAAGCAGCCCAACCCAGTTGGATACGCCTGGCAATTTCCCTTAACTGGTAGCCCCGGCCAAAGGATAAACGATGTCAAAGATAAACAAATTCATCTACTGTCTTTATGCTGTGGTAATTGATAGCGATGTTTGGTATGCGAGACGGATGGTTGGTCTTAAACATGTTCATCCTAAGGCCAATGCTCATGGATGCCTCATGCAACTCTGCAAGCATGATCTGGAGTTCTGCGGCGGACTCGGCTACAAGAACAAGATCGTCCGCAAACCTCAAGTGTGACATGTAACGGC
Source organism: Horisme vitalbata (assembly GCA_951804965.1). NCBI lineage: Eukaryota > Metazoa > Arthropoda > Insecta > Lepidoptera > Geometridae > Horisme > Horisme vitalbata. Next base: position 9,009,998 of record OX638089.1, read on the forward strand.
CGTTGATCTTAACCTCTTGTATGGCAGTCAACATTTTTAAATGTGTCCTCCAAAAGGCACGTAAAGTGTTTGGGCGAGATGGTCTCCCCTTGGCACACTCCACGGCTAAAGGTTATGAAGTCGGATAGTTTATGTATGCGTACTTGCATTGTAGCAGACTTATAAAGCTCCCGAAGTACATTTACGTAGCGCTTGTCAACATTGCAGCGATGGAGAGAGTGAAACACCGCCCAGTGTACGACGCTGTCAAAAGCCTTTTCATAGTCAACAAAGGCCAAACACAGTGGACCGTTATACCTGTGGTTATACTCTCAACATCTCTCCAACAGCTGCTTGACGGCGTGAATGTGGTCTATTGTGGAGTAACCTCTTGCTTGCTCAATGGGTTGGTATTCACCGAGCGTACACGATATACGATTGCATAAGACCTTAGCAAATAACTTATATTAGATTCGGTACAGAAGGCTTATGGATCTATAGTTTTTTAAACTAGTTTTATCTCCTTTTTTGTGCATAACATAGACGATGGCGTTTTTCCATGCATCTGGAGTAGGTAATGCTCTCAACACCTTATTGAAAAGGTGCAAGTGGTTTGAGTACCGTGGACCTCCTGCTTGCAGCATCTCAACATAAACTCCATTCTCGCCAGATGCTTTTCCACGCTTCATTTGAGATAAGGCAAACTCAATTTCATTTTCGAGTATTTTCGGTATGTATTCTGTATCTATACGTGCAATTGGGCTCGCTCTAAGATCCGCAGCATTTAGCGAGTCTGGTTCCACTCACTGCCTTGGCACGTCCAAGGCAGTATAAGTCGCTATAGAACTCTTCAACAATATGGATAATGCCATCCCGATTGGTCATAATTTCTCCTGTGCTGTTTATTAGTCTATTTATTTCAGATTTACGCGTTGCTATTTTTCGTCTCAATACTGTTGGGCCTCCGTTTTGCTTAATAGTTTCTTTCGGTTAATAGTGATAGTGTATAAGGTGTTAATTTCTTATCCGTTGACTTAATTCCCCCTATGTGCTTTTTTGTACTACTAATAATTCTATGACTCCAACAATTCAGTCAGCGCCATCTATGAAACCAGTATAACTATTTATTTTTGAATCGAAAACCCCTCGCACCATGCAACTTACCTATTAACAAGTTAGCTAATACCTTCACATAGGGAGCGTTTTGATTGACGCGGGCCTGGCCGGAGCGGAGTGGAGCAGACTGTGAGTTAGCAAAATCACAATGCTCCAAATTTCCACTCCGCGTCAGTGAAAATAGTGTAAGCGGAGCAGAGCGGAGCTGAGCAGACTTTCAAATAATATATGTAAGCACTATAAGCAATATACAGAGCAAAACAGAACCGAGTCAAACAGACTGTGTCCGTTCTATACGAAGCGGAGGGTAGCGTAGGGAGGTACGGCATGGCGTGGCGCCGCCGAGTAGAGTTCATTTCATTTGAAAGAAACTGCAGAATTCCTTCTATAGAGAATGATATTTTATATGGTCTAGATACCAAAATATATAACAATGCTGGACACACTTCACACAGCATCACATAGCCCCAAACTAAGAAGAGCTTGTATTATGGCAACCACATGACTGATTTACACTACATATAAATAATTTTTTTTTTTTAAATACATACTTATGATACATAGAAAACACCCAAACCTGAGACAAATACCTGCCAATAATTCAAACATTTGTCCCGTGGCGGGAATCGAACCCGCAACTTTCTGCGTCTCAGACGGACCTTCGCCTGTGGTCAGCTTAGATCAGCTCCACTCCACCCCGCTCTGCCCTTCCTGATTCAATGGAAACACTCGCCACTATTCACTGCTCTTCTCCGCTGCACTCCGCGTCAATCGAAACGCACCCTTAGTCTCCACCCTCGTATTGACGACACGCGCTGTAGGCGAGTTAACTCTCAGTTTACCGACCTTGTTTTTGATGGAGATAAATTTATCGAAATATAACTTAAAGAGTGTTAGTTATAATCCCTATCATTGCAAAATACAAAAATCGTAATGAAATAAAAGCTCTTACCTAATGCTTTACTTGCTTTGCATTCTAAAGGTCCACAGCGAACCGATTGATTGTGTGGCATAGCTTGCGGTTCGTGCATATTTTGAGGGTTGCATTTACACCTTGATGCACAGACGGGTGTAATGCACTTCAAATCTGCCAGGTTAGGTTGTCTACGTTGTGTACCCACTGAACTCTGCGGTATTGGAAGGGTGGGGGGAAAGCAAGGCAAGGGTTCGTGGCAGGACACTTGAACCATGCCTCCAGACATGAGTCTCGGCAAAGGTATCTCACATAATGACACTGACGTGGTTTGATTTGCAGTTATTGATGTGTTATTTTGGTTTCTTCCGTCAGCTATGTTCAGTCTCGGTACATTAATATATGCGTCCTTACTCAAACCTGTAAATAATTTTTATGTTATGCTTTTTCTTGTAATACATACCAGGTAAAGAAAATCTCATTTGCCTACTCCAGGGGTCGGCAACCTTTTAAGGCAAAAGAGCCTAAATCCACAATTTATAGTATATTCCAGTTTTAAAGAGCTACTTAGGGTAATGTCTGACGGGGGGTGGGGCTTGGGGGGCTCTTGAAAAGAATAAACAAAATCGCCGAGTGCAGCTAGCCGCGAAGTTTTTGGTGCACAACAGAAACAAGACAAAAAACGGTGGCAATTCTATTTAATACACACGTTATAGCAGCAACAGATGAAGTCGAAGCGACCCGCGATCTTTTTTTATTATCTAACTAACGCTCTTGTGTTTTAATTCGTCATTGTTTTAAACGTTTTAGGATGCATTTTGACCATTACATTCTTATTCGTCAATATTTTAGGGCGTTTTTATGTTCCATTAAGAAACTAAAGCTGGCAATGAAAGTGGCGAGGAGAGCGAGACCCGTAATTTTCTTGCAATTGTAATGCATGAACCAGAAATTTGCGATATATATCTGAATTTCAAGCAATTATAAGGTTATATTTTCAATTCACTAATACTACCATGCATGACCCTTAACTTGGTCCTAAAAGAAAACCACGATTTATATCTGGATATCCACCTAATAATTAAAACTTGGTCCTGGTTTGGTCATTATTGCAGTCCCCAGCAAATAAAACCATTATTTATATCTGGATATATCAATCAAATAATTAAAACTTGGCCCTGGTATGGATAAAATGAGATAATTTTCCGTCGCGGCGTGGTGCAGTTAAGACGCGAATGAAAATAGCTGAGAGATATAGATAGATTCCATAGACTCAAAGTCACGCTGGTCGCGCAATCGATCCATCAGCGAGTACCATCAGAGAATACTTACTTATGGATTGATCGTACGATTTTTAAGGGTTTTTATAATAAAATTCATATTTTTGTGTAGTGAACTGAAGAGCCGCAAAGTTACATCGAAAATGCCGCATGCGGCTCGCGAGCCGCAGGTTGCCGACCGCTGGCCTACTCTGCTAAGTATGAGAGGTATGTACTGAAATTACATTGAGAATATAGCATTAAAACTATTGGTATACCTTGTGCAACACCTTGACTTATAATCATCGGCGATACAAGTTCAGAAAATACATTAGCCACATATCGGTCGTTTGACCCATAATTTTCTAGGGTACCTAGCTCTTTCGCTTTGCAACAGCAAGGTCTGTCTTGTGTAGTGTCCATACAAAAATTCTTTCCATTTATCGCCAATGTTTCATCAATTTTCACTAAGCAGTACTTATCAGATGTGTTTATTTCAAACATTGTTTCAGCATTTTGGGTTTGATTCTGATTCTTTTTATCTTTGTTGACATTTGGGTTTTTAGGTTTACAGTCTATGATCATTCCATTACCGTTGGCGTGAACCTTAAAGCCGCGAGGAGCAGGAGATTTAGGGGCAGACGCTTTTGTCTGCGGTGTACCTTTAAAAGGCATTTTGGTAATTATCATCATCATCCTATAGCAGTTCCCTACTGGACATAGGCCTCCCCTAATGAGCGCCATTGCGCCTTGTCCTCAGCTCGACGCAGCCAACTTTAGCAGCAGTCTTTCGCAGATTGTCGCTCCATCTGGTCAGAGGGTGTCCTACAATACCTTTGTCAAGCCGCCGTTTCCACTCAAGAAATCGTTTACCCAATGGTTGTCGGTACTTCGGCAGAGACGGCTAGCCCACGGCCATTTTAACTTGTTAATTCTCTTAGCTATGTCGACAACTTTAGTTCTATGTCAGAATCTATCCCTCAGAGACACCGAGCATACATAGCTCGTTCCATCGTGCCCGAGGTATGTATACCTACTCCGAAACAACTTCAAAAGGGTGCCCATGAACGTCGACAGGTCTCGGATCAATTTGATTATTGACCATTGGTCTTATCCAAATTCACGCCGTCGAGACTTATCCATCACGCGACCGATGCTAGGGCGCCGTTCGGCATCTAGGTAATAAGTACGAACATTTTATTATGTTCATTGTCTGACAGTGATGCTTACTCACTTTCTGCTTGTAGACCATTCTTCGAATCAAAGAACGGTTTTGTCTGCGGTTTACCTGTGAAAGATATAGGTAGGTAATACCAACATTTTATATGGTATGTTGATCGTCTGACATGGTGATGATATAAGTAGGTACTCACTATCTATTTGACCATTCTTCCAATCAAAGAAGTTTTCTGATAAGTGTAGACATATTGTAGAACTGACAGAATCAGTCACATCTGTATCGTATTCTTCAGAAGTTGGTACAACTACAAATATTGATGATGTATTTGAAATTTTATTTTTCGCTAGTATTTCATCGACCATTTTCAAAATATCACTCTCGTCTTTTAGGTCGTTTATAACAATGATTGGTTTGTGGTTCTCTTTGTTTGATTCACAACAATCTTTTCTTGGTAGGATTGTATGTGACATTCTAAAGATTAAAGCGTCATTAGTTCCATTCTTTTTTTTTAGTTTTGCAACTGATAAGGCGTCGTCAACCGGGGGCGAATTATTGAAGGCATCATCACTTTCACTGTAAAAAATGCAATGTCAGCGTTAGGACTTTTTGCTATTTAGTCAAAAGCAAAGTCATTTAGTAAATCCATTACCTACTATTATTATAAAGAGGTAAAGTTGTAAGTTTATTTGTAGGTATATTTACGAGTATTTAATTTATAGCACTTAGTGTTATTGAATTTTAGCATAGTACCTCTATGCTCTAATATGGATAGATACGAGATGAATCATTTCTCAGGTAACCAGTAGGGATATATAAAAACTTATGACACCTATACTTTTTACAAACGACGGAACGGTGACGTTTTATGTGTTTGGGGTTAGAGGTTGTTAGTTGTGCAAATCAATGATGCCATTTTTCTCCAAAACTACTAGTCCGATTTTGATGCAGTATTCAGTTATGGTTTTGGGTTTAATTAGTGCATGTTTTTAGATAGGTGTTACGGTGACAACTTACCAGGGAGCGCTGCAGTAAACATTTGTTTGTTCAAAACCAAAAGTACTAGTCCGGTTTTGATGCAATTTGTGATTGTGAGGGTTATTAAATAGATGTTACAGTAGTAATTCTCTAGAGGGCACTGCAGTAATATATTTTAATATCTATGCTCTCTAAAAAGTTAAAAAAGAAGAAAAATTAAACATTTAGGAAAAATCCACGACGGATAAAAAGCTATAAGGGTTCGATTCCCGCCGCGGGACAAATATTTGCATGTTCTGCAGATATTTGTCTCGGGTCTGGGTGTTTTCTATGTATGATATGTATGTATTTACAAAAAATATATATATATATGTAATATATCAATCATGTGGTTCCCATAATACAAGCTCTGCTTAGTTTGGGGCTACATGATGCTGTGTGATAGTCCAGCATTATTTATTTATTTATTTATTTATTTATTGAAAAAGGATAAAATAATTTAAAAACCTTCGACATAAAAAATAAATGTACCTATAAACTTAATAAAACCCCAAGAATATCCATCGGGGGCTGTGAACGTGTAGGTATTTTATATTTTTTAAATTAAAAATTACCTTTTTAAAACTATTTGTTCTTTCACATAATTTATTTGAGTACCCTACTTATTGTAATTTTGTGATTACACTAGCTGACCCGCCTGCAACTTCGTTTGCGTGGATACGCTGTTTATGTTGCGTGTAACCCTAATTATGTATGCAATAATAAGTACCTATCTACATTAGGTGCGGGTCAGTACCCGGGCGCGTTCACGTTCCCGCTCCCGTTCCCACTCCCACCGCTACCTTTTCCGAGTCCGTTTTTGCTCCATTTTCTGTTGGCGACCCTTCGCCAAGTCAACAGCCAGTTGAAAAGGATATGTTTATATCTACATCTACACTAATATTATAAAGAGGAAAGATTTGATTGTTTGTTTGTTTGTTTGCATTGAATAGGCTCCGAAACTACTGAACCAATTTAAAAAAAATATTTCACCGTTGGGCAGCTACACTATCCCCGGGTGCTATATCGTAAATTATATTTTCAAAAAATATAGGGATCCTTACAAAAACTCCAATAATGTAACCCGAGGTGTACAAAATTGATCTAAAAAATTCCTTACACCGCTTGCGCTGCGAAAACGATTTATGATAGAACAAAATAATAGAACAAAGTTCCTATACAACAAAAAAAAAATCCCATACAAACTTTAACCCCCCATTGCACCCCTTTCGAGGAGAAATTGACAATCTCAATAATTTTGTTGGAACACTACATATTATATATGATGATATATGGATGACATATGGGATGTAAGGGAGCAATTTCCATCTTTGCTCTTAATTTCAACCTCCTACACGTGGTACATCCTGCTTTAACCAACGACGCTCAGGCGACCGGTTGCTGGCGGTATAGCCCTTCCTAACGGTGCAGTTAAATGATCTGACCGCTGACGGGCTGCAGCATCGGCGGTGCGACGAACTGTGACGCTGCGATCGCCAACCCGCATGCCGAGCGTGGCGATTATGGGCATTACCTCCCAAATGAAGTACACGAAAAAGAAATGGCCCCCAGTTTCCGGTCGCCCTGCTATTCCTGGCCATGGCGTTGGTCATGGTAACGGCAGGGTAGGGGGTGCTAACAATCCCCGGGTTACGAAAGGCTGCTTAACCCAACTGACTTTGGCTACGTATAATAGACGCACCCTACGGCTGAATGAACACCTGGCGCAGCTCAAAGTGGAGCCTGAGAAAGTGAAATGGCTCATTTTAAGGTTATGTGAAGTCCGAAGAGAGGGTGAGGACACCATAACTCTGGAGTCAGGCTCATGTACCACCGAGAAGGCGACCAAACCTCCCAAGGTGGCATTGGGTTCCTGGTCCATAAGTCCCTCGCTAACAACGTCATTGAAGTGTCCAGTGTGTCGACCAGGGTGGCATACTTGATAGTCAGACTGACCGAAAAAAACTCGTAACTCCAAAGACTTTATCGTAGCGGACAAGAAGCACATATTCAGAGATGTCTCGGTGATAAATAGCTTCAACACGGGAAGTGACTACCGACTTGTCTGAGGCACTCTGAATATCGACTTTAAGCTTTAACGCGTCCGCTTGATGAAGTCTAAGCTCCGTCCAAACCCACCTCAAACCGTGATGGCTTTCCAAAAAAATTCAACTATAACTTGAAAATGGATTCGCTGCCTTAGAACCTACTTATGACGTTAACCAGGACCTTGACAATGTTGTGGGCATCCTCAGGGACGAATTTACAAAATTCTGTCAACTAAGGCGTACAGGCAAGAAGTCTACGTACTCAGATGAGACTCTTCAACTTATGGAGAAACGACGAGGAACACCTATGAACCCATTGACTCTGTTAGAACACCAGGCTCTCAATAAAGCTATTTCAAAGCGCATACGGTACGACCTCTGACGCTCCAACACTCTTCGCATCCAGCAAGCGATTGAGCAAAATCTAAAGTATTTTTGCAGAGACTCGGTAGAAGCCATCTGACAAAACTCACAGAGTCGAGCGGGGCAACCGCCGTCTCCAAGTTGGAGATATCAGATGAAATCGAAGACTTCTATGGCCGGTTGTATGCCTCAGAGGCATCATGTCCCGAACCCAGTACTGATGATCCTAGACCCACATTAACCCGCCACTATACGGACGATCTGCCAGAGATCAGCCTGGACGAATGGATCGAAATGGCCCTAAAACAGTCAAAAAATGGAAAAGCCCCAGGGGAAGACGGAATCACTTCGGAGCTCTTGAAAGCAGGGGGCTCTCCTGTCTTGAAGGAAATCCAACGTTTTTTAATTCCGTCCTGAATCATGGGAGAACTCTTAGGGTATGGAGCAGGAATATTGCGATACAGTTTTTTAAAAAAGGCTATAAGGCCTTGCTGAAAAAATACAGACCGATTTCACTCCTGAGCCATATCTATAAACGGTTTTCTAGGGTGATCACAAACCGTCTTGCGCGGAGACTTGACGAATTTCAAATACCAGAGCAGGCTGGGTTTCAGGGAGGATACAGTACCGTAGACCACATACACACAGTACGGCAGGTTATACAGAAGTCCGAGGAGTATAACCAGCCCCTGTGCTTAGCGTTCGTGGACTATGAGAAAGCGTTTGACACCCTTGAGACCTGGGCTGTTCTGCAGTCTTTACAGCGATGCCAGGTTGATTGGCGATATATCGAAGTGTTGAGATGCTTGTACAACGAGGCCACCATGTCCATGCAAATCCACAACCAGCAGTCTAAACCTATCCATTTGCACCGCGGAGTGAGACAAGGGGCTGTTATATACCCCAAATTGTTCACAAACGCACTGGAAGATATGTTTAAGACGCTGAGTTGGAATGACCTGGGCATTAACATTAACGGAGAACGGCTCTCACATTTGCGATTTGCGGACGATATCGTCAAAATGGCAGAGTCGTTGCAGGACCTGCAACTGATGCTGAATAGTCTAGCAGCTGCTTCTCAACGTATCGGTCTGGAAATGAACTTAGATAAAACTAAAATTATGATCAATGATCGTACTCGTACGTAACTCTATTAAACAAAAAAAGAAATTTGGAAATCGGTCCACAATTGACGAAGTTATCGGTGAACATACATAAAAAAAGTCGAAAAAAAAGGTTCCGACGAATTGAGAAACTCCTTTTTGAATTCGGTTAATGAAAACCCAGCATCGTAAACAAAATATAAAACTGCTTTAAACTGGGCTAATTGACCCCTTTCATATGACATGACACTTGACCTATTGGCACTAGTTTGAAATTTTGACGTTTCTTATTTTGGACCTTTTGGGGATGAAAATCAAAATATTTTTTTTATTTTTTTACTGGCATTCTTATTCAGTCAGGGCATTTTAAATCTATACCAAATTTCAAGTCAGTAGCTTATGTAGTTCCTGAAATAATCAGCTGTGACAGACAGACGGACGGACAAACAAAGCGGCACCTTATGGTTCGTTTGACCGGTTCAAACTCAAACTCAAAACTCAAAACTCAAAATTCATTTATTCAGTAGGAACTGTATGCACTTTGAAACGTATTTTTTTTAATTTACCACCAATTCGTAACGTGACCAAACAGAGAAGAATTGGCAAGAAACTCTGCTGGTTCGGTAACGTCACCCTAAAAATAAACCGACTTCAAATAAATCACTTCTTACTTCTTGCCCTAAAGAATTTTGAAAATCGGTTCGCAATTGACGGAGATTTTGGTGATCATGGGGCGAAAATTACAAGTGAGAATGAGGTTTTTTGAGTTTTTCGGGAAAAGTACCAATCCCTCAGGAATTAAATTTATATAGGAGCATTTTTATACTTTTTAAAAAAAAAAATAATTTTGAAAATCGGTTCACAATTGACGGAGTTATAGGTGAACATATATAAAAACAAGTCGAAAAAAGATTCCGACGAATTGAGAACCTCCTCCTTTATGAAGTCGGTTAAAAAGAGCACTCAAGCTCTTACGATCACGCTGCGCCTCAACTTTCTGTCAAATAATTTAGCGCCGTACGAAAAATTGAAAAAGCTGTGGTTCGGTCACATTATAATTTAGCGCGGTCGGGCCCATCGGTCGCGCCCCAGTGAGCGGCTTAGGCGCGGGAAATTTTTAACACGCTTTTATTAGTTTCACCTGTATGTATGTATGTATGTATGTATGTATGTATGTAACCGACTCCTTTGAGCTCGATTTTGCCCTACTTTGAACGATCAGATTTGATTCAAACTTTGCACACCTGTCAAAGGTCGATGACAATGCAATAATCCGATAAAAATATCCGATTATCCTAATTAGATTCGCCAGGATTAATTAATTTCTTTCCGCATCCTTTGCATGCGAGTACGAGAGACAGAGCTAGTGCGCGAACTACGCATGCGTGCAAGCGTGTTTTTTTAGTTTTTTTAAACTATTATTTATTACTTGAATAGACCTACTATACGGTTTTGGACGGGTCTCTCCTATGAACCAGAAAATATTTCACATACAACCTATTAACCTACCAAATTTCATGCAGATTGCATCAACGATTCAGAGACATGCTCTAAAAACATAAAAATGTTCAAACAAACTTAAAACTCTACCTCTATTTAATAATGTATATATAAACTGGTAGAAGCTGGATGCATCGAGCTCAGGATAAGGCGCAATGGCGCTCATGGGGGTGCCTATGTCCAGCAGTGGACTGCTATAGGCCAATAATGATAATGATGATGATGAAAGATAAACAGATCATCACAACGTTGTCACGGGTAAAAAAAAAGACATAGGGTACCTTTCTTCTTTTATTCTACTTTTAGCTCGAGCAAAGACGCTGGAAAGTGGTATAATTAAGCTAGACTAGATCATTAATACTTTTTTACCTTGCTAGACAATCCACTGCGCTATAGTCAATAACTTTTGTGAAATTTTCAGATTCTTCAGAGCAAATACTGCTTCCACTGTTGGAGTATACATAGCATAGATAGTGACTCGAAGTGGAGATGACGCTGCTATTGTGGAATGATATTATGCTTATTGTCCCAACACTGGCATTTGATTTTGTTGAAAAACTTAAAGATGATTCTGTTTTAGCAATCACTATAGAGTTTAAACTAGACTTGGAAGTTTTAATACATGGCGTATTTCGAGTTGAAATTGATAAATCAGATAGTGAGGTTGAACAACTCTCCGAACATGCTACTAAATATCTGGAAGAACTTGTTTCGTGCACAAGTGATTTAATTTGTGATTGATTAACGTGATAGTTGTGTAAGTTTTCTTTATAAATATTTCCCGCCTCCACACTTGTTGCTACACTATCATTTGAATAATTCGTGTTTATGTATATATTTTCGTATGTTATTTTGAAATCATTTGAATTGGAAATCCTTGAATCTTTTTCATCAGCTGAGAAAGTTTTAGCTTCAGAAGAATCCGTTAATATGAAGTTCTCGTTATCGTAGGAATTTGTGTCTGAATTGTTATCATTTTCAGTAGAGAATGATGGGAATCCAACTGCACTTCCAACAGTCACTTTGATGCCCTCATTATCAACAAACACGCCTCCCTTGACACCTGGTACGCATTCATCAGGGCAGGGACAAAGTGATGAGATGTCTGGAGATGTAACTCTGATTTTAACATAGCTGTGTTTAAATCTGATCTTCTTTTTATCGCAACCACAGGCTCGGTCACAAGTTGTTGTTTTAAGTACATCTTCAAATTCTTCAAGAATCCCTGCCGATGCTCCACCACCACCACCAACTCCTTTTCCAACTCTTTTCGATGCAGCAATTCCCACTTTTTTTGATTTCGTTTTTACTTTTCCTAGTTTTTCAGAAGCGGTTGCTTCAAGGGGTAGACCAGCAGCAGTTCGTGCTTTTTTAATCAACTGTTTTTCCGATGCTGACGTACCTTCAGGCATTGGCAGCCCAGCTTCAGCTAGTCCTTTTAAAATCTTTTCTTTCTGTGCTGTGCTTTTCCCAGCAAGAGGTGTTAATAGTCCTTCTGTTTTAGCTTTTCGAACTATTTCCTTTTCAGAGGGTGTAACAGGTTTTGGTATTCCATATTGTGTTTTAACTTTTTTAATCATGGACTTGTCTGAGGCTGTTTTACCTTCCGGCAATGGCATACCTGCTTCGGCTAGTCCTTTTAAAATTTTTTCTTTCTGTGCCTCTGACTTACCTTCAAGTGGCGTTAGCAAACCCGCCGCTTTAGCTTTGCGCAACTTTTCAGATGGTACCCGTTCAGAAGGAATACCTCGAGGTTCTGATTTTATTTTTGCAATAAGGGCTTTTTCAGATGGGGTTCTGCCTTCGGGCATAGCTAAACCTCGGTCAGCTATTGCTCTTAATATATTTTCCTTTTCAGGAGCAGAATGACCTTCTAATGGTATTATATAACCTTCAGCAAGAGCATTGTCGTATTTTACTTTTGATGCTGCACTCTTTGGTGGTGGTGGTACTCCCAGATCAGCGCGTACTTTATTAACGAGTTTTTTTTCTGATGCCGTTTTGCCCTCGGGTAGTGGGAGTCCTTGCATTGCCAGGCCACGAATGATTTTTTCCTTTTGTTCTGCATTCTTTCCTTCAAGTGGTGTTAAAAGACCTGCTGCTTTTGCCTTTTTAAGTTTTTCTGAAGGTATTTTGGCTGCAGTTTTTGCGGCAGATGGCCTACCAGCTTTTAATGAAATTTTTTCGGATTCCGGGGTCAAAATTCCACAAATACATTCGTCACTTGGACCTTTACCTTCTTTCATAACTTTTGCTGTTTTTTGTTCAAGCTTTGCTGCTTCTTTTGATAAAGGTGTTGGTGGTCCTGCACTTTTTTTTGATGGTTTTACTCCAACTTCTGTTTGGACTTTACTTATTAATGCCTTTTCTGAAGCTGTTCTTGCTTCGGGTAAAGGTACACCAGCTTCAGCCATACTTTTTAAAATTTTCTCTTTTTGTGCTGTTGACTTACCCTCCAGTGGTGTTATTATACCAGCTGCTTGAGCTTTTTGAAGTCGTTCTTTAATGGAAGGAGATTTGGGTTCAGGAGGTAATCCCATTTCTTTGGTTATTTTTTTAGTCATTTCTCTCTCAGATGCAGTTTTAGCTTCAGGTAATGGGACCCCAGATTTTGCTAAACCTCTTAATATTTTTTCCTTTTGTTCAGGAGTCTTACCCTCTAAAGGTGTTAGAAAACCGGCTGCTTTAGCAGCTCTTAATTTTTCAGATGGAGCTCTTACTTTTGAAGGCGGTGCGGCAGCAGAAGCTTCTTCTCGCACTTTACGTATAAGTTCCTTGTCTGATGGTGTCGTGCCCTCAGGAAGCGGCAAATGAGCTTTTGTCAAACCTTTGAGAATTTTTTCTTTCTGTTCTTTGCTTTTACCTGTCAATGGGGTTAGAAGTCCTGCTGCTTTTGCTTCTCGTAACTTAGCTGAGGGAACTTTGGAAGGGCGACCTGTTTCAGTTTCTGTTTTAACTTTTTGAATTAGCGCTTTTTCCGATGGTGTGCGGCCCTCAGGCAAAGGAATTCCTGCTTGGGCTTGAGCTTGGAGAATCTTTTCTTTCTGCGCTACGCTTTTACCTTCTAAAGGAGTCATGATGCCCTGAGCTTGAGCTTTTGTATATTTTTCTTTCAAAGATGGTGTTTTTGGTTCAGGTGGCATTCCTAAAGTTGTTCTAACTTTCTCAATAATTTTCTTTTCTGAAGCCGTTTTACCTTCGGGTAACTGAAGGCCCTGGCTTGCTAAGCCTTTTAATATTTTTTCCTGTTGTTCAGGAGATTTTCCTGTTAATGGTGTCAAGAGTCCAGCTGCTTTAGCTTTCCTTAATTTTTCTGATGTTACTCTTGCCACCGCTGGCGCTTCACCCGGTGCTCCACCAGCTGCTTTTACTTTACTAATCAAAGCTTTTTCAGATGCTGTGCGGCCTTCAGGTAAAGGGATTCCCGCTGCAACTTGTCCTTGAAGTATTTTTTCTTTTTGCGCTTCGCTCTTACCTTCTAAAGGAGTCATTATTCCCTGAGCTTGAGCTGCTGCATATTTTTCTTTCATAGACGGTGTTTTAGGTTCAGGTGGCAATGCCAAATCTGCCCTTACTTTCTCAATCATTTTTTTTTCCGAGGCTGTTTTCCCTTCAGGCAAGGGCATGTCGTGCATGGCTAAGCCTTTTAATATTTTTTCTTTTTGTTCAGGTGATTTCCCTGTTAAGGGTGTTAGTAGTCCAGCAGCTTTAGCCGCTTTTTGCCGTTCTGATGGAGTTTTTCGCGGAGCAACAGATTTAGCAACAGATTTACCAACAGAAACTCTATCTGGTTCTGGGGTAAGGAGTCCACATATACATTCGTCACTTGGTCCTTTGCCTTCTTTCATAACTTTTGCTGTTTTTTCTTCAAGCTTTTTAGCTTTGTCAGATAGACGACCACCACCAGCTGCTACTGCTTTAGATTTAGATTTTTTCGGTACTGCACTAGCTTTAACTTTTTGAATTAGTTCTTTTTCCGATGCTGTGCGGCCCTCAGGCAGAGGTATTCCTGCTTCAGCTTGAGCTTGGAGAATCTTTTCTTTCTGCGCCGCGCTCTTACCCTCTAAAGGAGTCATTATGCCCTGAGCTTGAGCTTTTGTATATTTTTCTCTCAAAGATGATGTTTTTGGTTCAGGTGGCATTCCTAAATCTTGTCTTACTTTTTCAATCATTTTCTTTTCTGAAGCCGTTTTTCCTTCGGGTAACTGAAGGCCCTGGGTTGCTAAGCCTTTTAATATTTTTTCCTGTTGTTCAGGAGGTTTTCCTGCTATTGGTGTCAAAAGTCCAGCTGCTTTAGCTTTTCGTAATTTTTCTGATGTTACTCTTGCAACCCCTGGTGTTTCCACGGGTGCTCCACTTGCTGCTTTAACTTTTTGAATTAGCGCTTTTTCCGATGGTGTGCGGCCCTCAGGCAAAGGAATTCCTGCTTGGGCTTGAGCTTGGAGAATCTTTTCTTTCTGCGCTACGCTTTTACCTTCTAAAGGAGTCATGATGCCCTGAGCTTGAGCTTTTGTATATTTTTCTCTCAAAGATGGTGTTTTTGGTTCAGGTGGCATTCCTAAAGTTGTTCTAACTTTCTCAATAATTTTCTTTTCTGAAGCCGTTTTACCTTCGGGTAACTGAAGGCCCTGGCTTGCTAAGCCTTTTAATATTTTTTCCTGTTGTTCAGGAGATTTTCCTGCTAATGGTGTCAAGAGTCCAGCTGCTTTAGCTTTCCTTAATTTTTCTGATGTTACTCTTGCCACCGCTGGCGCTTCACCCGGTGCTCCACCAGCTGCTTTTACTTTACTAATCAAAGCTTTTTCAGATGCAGTGCGGCCTTCAGGTAAAGGGATTCCCGCTGCAACTTGTCCTTGAAGTATTTTTTCTTTTTGCGCTTCGCTCTTACCTTCTAAAGGTGTCATTATTCCCTGAGCTTGAGCTATTGCATATTTTTCTTTCATAGATGGTGTTTTAGGTTCAGGTGGCAATGCCAAATCTGCCCTTACTTTCTCAATAATTTTTTTCTCCGAGGCTGTTTTCCCTTCAGGCAAGGGCATTTCATGCATGGCTAAGCCTTTTAATATTTTTTCTTGTTGTTCAGGAGATTTCCCTGTCAAGGGTGTTAATAGTCCAGCAGCTTTAGCCGCTTTTTGCCGTTCTGATGGAGTTTTTCGCGGAGCAGCAGCCTTACCGACAGAAACTCTTTCTGTTCCAGCAGCAGCTTTACCAACAGAAACTCTTTCTGATCCTGAGGATAAGAGTCCACATATACATTCATCACTTGGTCCTTTGCCTTCTGTCATTATTTTTGCAGTTTTTTCGTCAAGTTTTTTTATTTTTTCAGGTACAGGAGCACCTTTGATTTTTGATTTTCGTTCTGCTGCTTTTACTTTCTGAATTAATGCTTTCTCTGAAGCAGTTCGGCCTTCAGGCAAAGGTATTCCCATGTCTAACTGTCCCTTAAGAATTTTTTCCTTTTCATCCTGTGATTTACCTTCCAATGGAGCTACGATTCCAGCAGCGACAGCTTGTTGATACTTTTTCTTCTCTGCTGAAGTCTTGGGTTCAGGTGGTAGTCCTAAATCCATTCGGACTTTTTCAATTAATTTCTTTTCTGATACTGTTTTTCCCTCCGGTAGTGGTATTTCGTTCATAGCCAAGCCTTTAAGAATTTTTTCCCTCTGCTCAGGTGATTTTCCTTCAAGAGGCGTTAAAAATCCAGCGGCTTTAGCTTTCCGCAGTTTTTCAGATGGTATAGCCTTTGCTGACGGAAGTCTTTTGGTTTCAGCCTTTACTTTTGCAACTAATGCTTTTTCAGATGCCGTTCGACCTTCGGCAATTGGCAAGCCAGCTTCCACTTGGTGTTTCAAAATCTTTTCTTTTTGAGCTTTTGACTTACCCTCTAATGGAACTATGATTCCAGCAGCGACAGCATCTTGATACTTTTTCTTCTCTGCTGAAGTCTTGGGTTCAGGAGGTAGTCCTAAATCCATTCGAACTTTCTCAATTAATTTCTTTTCAGAGGCTGTTTTTCCCTCAGGTAGTGGTATTTCGTTCATAGCCAAGCCTTTAAGAATTTTTTCCTTCTGCTCAGGTGGCTTTCCTTGTAAAGGCGTTAAAAATCCAGCGGCTTTAGCTTTCCGCAATTTTTCAGATGGTATAGCCTTTGCGGACGGAGCTCTTTTGGTTTCAGCCTTTACTTTTGCAACTAATGCTTTTTCAGATGCCGTTCGACCTTCGGCAATTGGCAAGCCAGCTTCCACTTGACTTTTCAAAATCTTTTCTTTTTGAGCTTTTGACTTACCCTCCAATGGTGTTATGATTCCAGCAGCGACAGCTTCTTGGTACTTTTTCTTCTCTGCTGAAGTCTTGGGTTCAGGCGGCAGTCCTAAATTCGTTCGGACTTTTTCAATTAATTTCTTTTCAGACGCTGTTTTTCCCTCAGGCAGTGGTATGTCGTTCATTGCTAAGCCTGTCAAAATTTTTTCCCTCTGCTCAGGTGACTTTCCTTCAAGAGGCGTTAAAAATCCAGCGGCTTTAGCTTTCCGCAGTTTTTCAGATGGTATAGCCTTTGCTGACGGAAGTCTTTTGGTTTCAGCCTTTACTTTTGCAACTAATGCTTTTTCAGATGCCGTTCGACCTTCGGCAATTGGCAAGCCAGCTTCCACTTGGTGTTTCAAAATCTTTTCTTTTTGAGCTTTTGACTTACCCTCTAATGGAACTATGATTCCAGCAGCGACAGCATCTTGATACTTTTTCTTCTCTGCTGAAGTTTTTGGTTCAGGAGGTAATCCTAAATCCATTCGGACTTTCTCAATTAATTTCTTTTCAGAGGCGGTTTTTCCCTCAGGTAGTGGTATTTCGTTCATAGCCAAGCCTTTAAGAATTTTTTCCTTCTGCTCAGGTGGCTTTCCTTGCAGGGGCGTTAAAAATCCAGCTGCTTTAGCTTTTCGCAGTTTTTCAGATGGTATAGCCTTTGCGGACGGAGCTCTTACGGTTTCAGCCTTTACTTTTGCAACTAATGCTTTTTCAGATGCCGTTCGACCTTCGGCTATTGGCAAGCCAGCCTCCACTTGGCTTTTCAAAATCTTTTCTTTTTGAGCTTTTGACTTACCTTCCAATGGTGTTATGATTCCAGCAGCGACAGCTTCTTGGTACTTTTTCTTCTCTGCTGCAGTCTTGGGTTCAGGCGGTAGTCCTAAATTCGTACGGACTTTTTCAATTATTTTCTTTTCAGACGCTGTTTTTCCCTCAGGCAGTGGTATTTCGTTCATAGCTAAGCCTGTTAAAATTTTTTCCCTTTGCTCTGGTGACTTTCCTTCCAGAGGCGTTAAAAATCCAGCAGCTTTAGCTTTCCGCAGTTTTTCAGATGGTATAGCTTTTGCTGACGGAGCTCTTACGGTTTCAGCCTTTACTTTTGCAACTAATGCTTTTTCAGATGCCGTTCGACCTTCGGCTATTGGCAAGCCAGCCTCCACTTGGCTTTTCAAAATCTTTTCTTTTTGAGCTTTTGACTTACCTTCCAATGGTGTTATGATTCCAGCAGCGACAGCTTCTTGGTACTTTTTCTTCTCTGCTGCAGTTTTGGGTTCAGGCGGTAGTCCTAAATTCGTACGGACTTTTTCAATTATTTTCTTTTCAGACGCTGTTTTTCCCTCAGGCAGTGGTATTTCGTTCATAGCTAAGCCTGTTAAAATTTTTTCCCTTTGCTCTGGTGACTTTCCTTCCAGAGGCGTTAAAAATCCAGCGGCTTTAGCTTTCCGCAATTTTTCAGATGGTACAGCCTTTGCTGACGGAAGTTTTTTGGTTTCAGCCTTTACTTTTGCAACTAATGCTTTTTCGGATGCCGTTCGACCTTCGGCTACTGGCAAACCAGCCTCCACTTGGCTTTTCAAAATCTGTTCTTTTTCAGCTTTTGACTTACCCTCTAATGGAACTATGATTCCAGCAGCGACAGCATCTTGATACTTTTTCTTCTCTGCTGAAGTCTTGGGTTCAGGTGGTAGTCCTACATTCGTTCGAACTTTTTCAATTAATTTCTTTTCAGAGGCTGTTTTTCCCTCAGGTAGTGGTATTTCGTTCATAGCCAAGCCTTTAAGAATTTTTTCCTTCTGCTCAGGTGATTTTCCTTCAAGAGGCGTTAAAAATCCAGCGGCTTTAGCTTTCCGCAGTTTTTCAGATGGTATAGCCTTTGCTGACGGAAGTCTTTTGGTTTCAGCCTTTACTTTTGCAACTAATGCTTTTTCAGATGCCGTTCGACCTTCGGCAATTGGCAAGCCAGCTTCCACTTGGTGTTTCAAAATCTTTTCTTTTTGAGCTTTTGACTTACCCTCCAATGGAACTATGATTCCAGCAGCGACAGCATCTTGATACTTTTTTTTCTCTGCTGAAGACTTGGGTTCAGGAGGTAGTCCTAAATCCATTCGGACTTTTTCAATTAACTTTTTATCTGATGCTGTTTTTACTTCAGGTAATGGTATTTCGTTCATAGCCAAACCTTTAAGAATTTTTTCCTTCTGCTCAGGTGACTTTCCTTCCAGAGGCGTTAAAAATCCAGCGGCTTTAGCTTTCCGCAGTTTTTCAGATGGTATAGCCTTCGCCGACGGAGCTCTTTTTGTTTCAGCTTTTACTTTCGCAATTAATTCTTTTTCAGATGGCGTTCGACCTTCAGGTAATGTGACGCCAGCCTCCGCTTGGCTTTTCAAAATTTTTTGTTTTTGTGCTAATGTCTTGCCTTCTAACGGTGTAATGATTCCGGCAGCCTCAGCTTTTCTCATTTTTTCCTTTTCTGCTGCTGTTTTCGGCTCTGGAGGAAGCCCTACTTCAGTTTTGATTTTTCTTATTATTTCTTTCTCTGATTTGGTCTTTCCTTCAGGCAAAGGTGCACCGCTGATTGCAAGTTCTTTCAACACCTGTTCTTTCTCGGCTGTTGATTTACCTTCCATTTGTTTTAATGCTTTTTTTGTCATTTCTTTCTTCTTAGCTTTTTCAGCTTTTTGTTTTTCAGTTACCACTCCGACACTTGAAAGTGCGGCCCCGGATTTTCTTTGCTCACCTAATTTTCTTTCTTCTCTTGGCAGATGTCCACAAAGTATGCAGTTACAGTTATCACAGTTTTTTTTCTTGTAGCAATCGTAGAGGCTTTTCATTACCTCGAACATGGCATCGGAGTTACATGAACAACAGCAACTATCATCTTGAGTGCTTAGCTGACACCTGTAAACTCGCCATTTTACTTGGGCAAGAGGGTTGTTGAATGGATTCAAACATTCTGGGTGTCGAAACTCGGAAACAACGTTTACCACGAATTTCGAATCGTATGGACGGTGTGATCTGTTTAGCATGGTGTCAGAGCTACTCACTTTTGGTTTCACTTTTTTATATTCTTTTACAAACTCGTGCATGCTGGAGCGTTTTATAATTTTGCTGGAAGTTTTCCTCATGTTGTTATTTATTTTTCGAATGCCTATGATATTTTGATCCGGGACATGTCTATTTTTTTTTCTTTTTTTATGGTGATGTAAGTTTCTCTTATGAAATATAATGCTAATATTTTGAATGCCATCATATGGCGCGTTCTCTTGATTTAGGAACGAACTTTCAATTATTCGAGCTCTTGGAGTTATCCCGCTCATATCGCTTGTGTTAAAACTACTTCTTTTATTTGCTATATTCCTAAAATATTTCAAAAGTAAAATGCTATCTCAGCACGAATAAACTATCACGAATGAACTATAGGTGCCAAAGTAGTTTTCATTGATGAAAATTCGCCATGATAATTTTTGTGGCTGCTGGTTGAAACTTACTTTGAAATTTATCCTGAAAAGAAAGTGCATTTTAGTCTATTATTAAACATAAATAATTATTAATTAAATGTTTAGGTATCATAGACCTAACAGGTTCGAATAATAAACAAGACCAGTAAAGTGCGAGTTAACACGCGCACCGCGGGTGACGTCCACCACACCAGCTTATATCAGTCCACTGCTTTACATAGGCCTCCCCTAATAAAGGGGGATATAACCATAATCCCCACGCTGGGCATGCGGGTTGGGGATCGCAGGGCACAGCTTCTCAAACCACCGACGCTGCTGCCCGTCAGTGGCCAGGAGATTTAGCTGTGCCGATGTAGGCTGTGCTATGCCGCAATCAGCTGGCCGCCAGAGCCCCGTTCGTTGTTTAGCATGGTGCACCACATGCAGGTGGGGTTGGCTTGGGTTCCGAAGATAGGGGTTGGAACCCTGTACACGTGACGTCAATTAAGTTTAATTCGTACATTCAGTATTGTTTTCTCGTAGATATCATAGACTATTAGTGGCCCGTTCCGGCTTTGCACGGATGGACATAAGATTTTTTTATATTTTTACCTAATATAGCCTACTACCTAGCCTGTTACTCAGGGTGAATGTAGCTTAACAATGGTTAAAGAATTTTTGAAATCGGCACAGTAGTTTTTGAGTTTATTCATTACAAACATACACACACACAAAAATATATTTTTTTCAATTTATAATATTAGTCTAGATTGAAAAAGTGAGATAGAGTGAGGGAAATAAATAGGTTTTCTCACTCACACTCGATGTATGAAGAGGGGTAGGACTTTTTCTACCCCTCTTCATACTTCGCTTTTTTATAGGTAGTTGCATCCACGTGGCTGAACACCATAATTTGAAACAGGAAGGAATTATCTAGTAGTTTTTTAACCAACTTCAAAAAAGGACGACGTTCTCAATTCCGTTGTAATATGGTTACTAGTAAGTTTTGTTCGTAATTTAAAAACTGTATTTAAAAACTTTTATAGAATAGGCAAATCAAGGCGTAATATTTACTGCTTTGATAATACGGTTAGGCCATCGTATATTGTTTAACTTCGTCAGGTGTCTCCTGCCAAGCTGGTGAGTGAATAATTTAGACCCTCGGTTTCGCTCTTAGAGGCAAAGGAGGTCATTTAGGCGTGTGTTGGAGCTCTGCGGGGTGATTGGCTATCTCTGTTGCAAACTAAAATGATTGACACCGATCCTGTTTTAACAAACTGTGACAGTTTGTCAATTGACGTTCATTGAATTTCGACGGATGAAATGTCAAAGTTTGTAAAAACAGGATCGGTTTCAATCATTTCTGTTTGCAACAGAGTTAGCCGATCACCCCGCAGGTGGAGCTCAGCACGAAATAGCTTGACTGGTTTCCCGTCTTTTCGTCATGAGCAGAAGAGTCTTATCCGAGAGTTTGGACTTTTTGCCTTAGGCAGCCTGGATTTGATGCCCTCCTCCCTTAACGTTCCAACCACGTCTTGTAATGCCTTAACAACGTCATCGGTGGGTTCCACAGCCACGAATCTATCACCGAGAAGCTTCTGAACATTCTCGGTGCCCGCCATGATCTGGGGTAGATTGGGTCGGACCGTGGACTTCATCAGACGGTTTCTTTCAAGCTTGATATTGATATTCAGAGAGCCTTGGACAAGTCTGTGACAGATTCGGTATTGAACCTGTTGATCACGGAGACATCTTTGAATGTGTGTCTTTTATCCGTCGTGATGAAGTCGATCTCGATTTTGGTCACAGAGTTGGTGCTTCGCCATGTCCACTTCCTGTGCTGTGGGGAGACGGCAAGTAGCAGTCCTGTGCTGTGACCTATCGAAAGCTTTCGATGTCGCAGATCACAGCGTACTCACCTCCAAACTCCAGTACTATGGCATCAGTGGTCAGGCGCACGGTGGTGAGACTAAGTCTGACTGGGATAGGAGTAGCACAGGGATCGTCGGTATCCATTATCCTCCTGTCGTTGCTGCTGAATGACCTGCCCGAGTATGTGACAGCCGGTGAAGCGTATATGTACGCGGATGACGTGGCCGTCGTTGTCAGCGCCCCGTCACTGGGCCAGCTTGAGCAGCGGTTGAACACAATCGCTGGCCAGGTGGCGCAGGTGGTTTGAGTGGAACGGATTCGTCCTGAACCTAAAAAAAAAAACGCATTTTGTGCAAAAATTTTGCATCTCAGGGCGGCAAATTAGAAGCTTAACTGCGTCCTGTAACTTACTTGCTTAGGTACAGCAACCATTAAACAAGTACCATCTACTTCTTTCTTAGGATTCCATATCTATCGTTGTGTGCAAGGCTCGACAGCGCATGCTTCGGCCCTCCGCAGGCTATCGCGCGTGGTTTCCGTCGATGTGGTCTGCACCAGTTATTTCGCGACCGTACATTTGCTCCTCCAGTACGGCGCAGAGAGTGGGGACGCGCTGCCGACCGGGAGCGTGCCTTCCGCATGCAGAATCGCGCTGTGAGGGCGATCGCGGGAACGGCGCGGGACACGTCGGCGCGCCCGTACTTTACTTCGTTGCAGATCCTTACGCTGCCTTCGATCATTATACTCCAGGTTATAACGTACGTAAGGCAAAACCTGGCTGAGTTAAAAACACGCGGAGATAGCCACGCGCGAAGCCAAAATACACGTGGGACTGTCTGCTGTCTGCGGTGTCCCATAGACTTGCTAAGTCGACAGACTCACGCATGTGATGGGGCTCGCGTTCTACAATCACCTGCCAGAACATAATCTTGCCGCGCCTTGCTTGCCCTCCTTTAAAACTAAAGTAAAGTCATGGCTGGTCGAGAAGGCGTTCTACAATGTCGAACATTTTGTACGCAACATCGCATAATATTTTTTTAAAATTGATTCATTATTTACTATTTAATTATTATATTAATTACTGCCAAGTTTTATTTTAACGTTTATATAAATGTTAATTTACCTACTTAATTTTTTGTATGTTCTTATTACTAGTCATTAATTAATGACTTTTAAATATTTGTTATTTATTTTTGACGTGTAGTGTGAGTTATTTACCAATAAATTGATTATTCTGATTATTCTGTGGGGCTTCTTCTCGAAGAACGAGTTCAAGAACAGCCCCTCCTTTTCTAGGAAGTTGACCAGCATTTGCCCCCCGTGATTTCTAGACCCAAAACCATGCAGGCCCACTCTGGATTCGTCGCCAATTTGGACTCCCACTTTGCCGTTATAGACCCCCATAACAATATTGTAGTGAGCTTTCGTGGTGTTGTGCAAAGCTGTGTATATGTCCTCGTACATATCCTCCACTCAACTTCATCATCCAGGTGTGCATGGTTGAGTAATCTTCATACACACGTTTGGATAATCAAAAGTACAGGTTCGCTACCCTGGTCGACACACTGGAGATTTCTAGGTCGTTGTTAGAGAGGGCCTTATTGATGAAAAACCAAGCGCCAATGCGCCACCCTGGGATGTTTGTTCGTCCTCGCGGAAGTACAGGTGAAGAAAGTGTCCCGACTCAAGGGTAATGGTGTCCTCTCCTTCTATACGGACTTCACACAACCCCAGAACATGCCACCTAATGTTCTTCAACTCCACTTCCTGCTGCACTAGATGTGAGCGATTCGAGCGTATTATGAGACAGGGGGAATGTGTCATCGTTGCTACTATGTTCTTACTCCTTAAATCGAAAGTCGAAAAAAACAGTTTTCGACGTATTGAGAACCTCCTCCTTTTTGAAGCCGGTTAAAAAGGACAATGGCAAAAGTGGTCCAAACTTCCACCACTATTGAGATCTATGTAAACTTATAGTCCACTAAACTAAATACCAAACAATTTTCACTACTAGGCGAAAAAAAAAATTCACTCAGTAACAAGTTATGATTATTTTAAAAATACGTATTTTTAATATTTTTCCTTAATGAATTACTGTTTGTTTTATTTTTTTTGCAAATACCCACTATTTGTTCTTTTTGGACTTTATATAAGTATGTTCACCGATAACTCCGTCAATTGTGGACCAATTTTCAAAATTCTTTTTTTGTTTAAGGCGACTGGTAGGGTCAAACCTCCCTCTCGCTCACACTATTCACCATTTTTGAATATATAAAATCACTGAATGTAGTTATGCCAAATAGCAAACCTTCACGGCCTAGAAAATAACAATACAAAGGTTCAGCAAGAATATCATGTTGAACCCAACACGTTTTCCTACCAAAAAATTGGCACCAAAATTGATCACATTGGTACCAGTTTTTTGGTAAGAAAACGTGAAAGAATCAAAATTATATTATTTCTGAACCTTTGTATTGTTATTTTCTAGGCAGTGAAGGTTTGCTATTTTGCATAACTACATTCAGTGATTTTATATCTTCAAAAATGTTGAATAGTGCGAGCGAGAGGGAGGTTTGACCCTTATAGTCGCCTTAAGACGACGCATTGGAGATTTAGGCGTCAGGGATTTCAACTTTTCTCAGCAATCACAAAACAATATATCCGCGATCCGACGAATTGAGAGCCTCCTCCTATTTGAAGTTGGTTAATAATAAAATCAAAATAGCTATTAGATCACATGCTCAAAAGATAATTATTCAAATTTTTATAATTAATTTACAAAATCAAATAACATTATTACATAGATATCATAAGTTATATCTTCACAATACTTCAGGCACACCATCATGGTATCTTTCCATTTTAAGAATTAGTTCAAAATTTTAAACTTGGCATAAGTAGTAAAAGGTGCAGTGAGGTGTTGTAACGTAACTTTTAAATGCTTAGTATTTTTTACTTTAAGGGGTAGATTTTTAACCATCCCTATGTGAGGATCGATTATATATAAACCTTAAAATGATGCTGTGGGGTGTTTTATGGGATCTTTTAACGTGTCGTTTGATTGGTTTGAAATGTTATGTATTGTTCAATAGAGATAGTTGAGGATCAACCACGCACGATAGAGCGTACGTGTAAAGGCCGCTAATTGTGTGTTATAAACTCATAATTTTCAAATTATTTTTATCGACTCATGCAAAGCCGGGGTAGGCCTGGAAGTAACTGGCTCTGCCTAGTTTTGGATCAAATGGCTGTCTGAGATGTCCCCTATTTATATAATGACGCAGATCAGTTGGCTGTGTATGGGACTTGCCGTAGGTCCTAAAGTTTGCATGAATAGGTATAGAGAAAATTCATAGCATTCGGCATTGTACGGGCAAAGCAACAACGCACCGCAATACGATGCGTTGACGCAACGCATTCTTTTTATCGTATACACATTGAGATACTAAAGCGCGCGGTTACTTTTTGAGGCAAACGCTGCGGCATACGCACTGGGATTGACGCGCACTATTCTAATCGCACTTATAATATAAATGCAAAAGTTTTATATGTATGTATGTTTGTGGTCGCTTCACTCCATAACTGCTGAACGGATTTGGCTGAAACTTAGAATATACATAGTTTATGACGGATTAATACTTAGGCCTATTTTTTATCCGGGTACTACGCGAGCGAAGCCGGCGGAAGCTAGTAGTACATATCGTCTGCTTACTGCGTAAACTGAATAAATGCACTTTTTGGCTGAATTTAGTTAAAAATGCAGTTATACGTAATTTTTTATGCTCTATCAACTGGTCAAACTAGTGGTATGCTCTATCAAATAACGGCTACAACCTACGGTTGCAGAGATAGTCGTGTAAAAAAGAGATACCTAATTTAAAAAACACTCTTAATATATTACTATCGTAAAACATCCTATGGCATAATAGATTCAAGATTATACTGGTAAAAATTTATAAAGATTGTTATGCAGTTTAACGCTCACACACATCTTCAAGTCTGCATGTCTCTGCAAACTTGATAAAGTCGGCAGAACGAAATTCTATTTTCGCTTCAAGTAGACTTGTCATGCACACCCTAGCCATACAACGTCAAGTTTACTGGAGGCCGCATCAAGCCCGCTGCAAACTTGACGGTTAACTTGATCGTGGGTGGCTGGCATAAGTAGATCTTAATACGTAATAAGGTATTGTACAAGAAAAGTGTGGCCATCAGTTTTGTTGCCGCAGACAGAAGCAATCGTACAATACCGTAAGCATGCCGTAAGCGACGAAGATTTTACGTCGTATCATCGTAACGCAATGCGGTGCAACGTCGACTTGCGCTGTGTCCGCGTCGTCGCAACGCAGCTTTGTAGCCTCGCCGTACGAATGCGTCCGCCGCAGCACCGCATTGTTGTGACCTTGTACCGTTACATACGAGTACCTAGTACCTAATCTTTAGGTAGAATCATTTGGATGTTATTTTATACCTGTCTACTACTGTCTTCTTATTCTAATGTATTATTTACTATCTTATATCTTGCTCTGTTGCTGTGTGTTTGTCAAATAAACGATTTCTATTTCTATTTCTATTTAGATATAGATTACTTATCTACATTACATTTTTTTTGATTACATTTAAGGAGCTCCGGAACAATAGCCGATGCCTATATAAGGTTTTTTATGGAATCACTGGCGTTCAAGTTTTTTGTTGAATATAAAAATTGTTTATAAAACAATAATAACAGGGGTGCCGGAACAAGAACCGACATATACAATTAAGCCGCTGGAAGGCCGATAAATACGTAATTGTCGGACCAAAACCCGATAATTCCATATTTTAAAATTATAATGCTTACTATTCATACAACACTTTTTTTAATGACTATATGAAAGCCCTTCCTACGACCCATTTTTATCATTTTTAGTTAATAAAGCAAAACGATTTTTAAAGCATTACGATTTATAAATAAATCAATGCTTTGTATTTTCCCAAAAATTACGTAGTGGATTTATTGGTTTTTGTTCCGGAGCTCCTCATTTTGTAGGTACATACTTAGTTACGTTTTTTATTGTGCTAAGGTGAAAAAGGTGAAAAGGTTGTAAAGGAGCATACCTTGCATTCTTAAATCCAAAACTTTACATCACCAGAATTATTTTATTCTGTATAGTTTTATAAAAATACGTAAATACAAAGATCACATTACTTTTACTTTATGATTTTTGACATATTTTGGTCCACCTAGCAGTTCACAATTTAAATATAACGTCATTGTCACTTACATTACAGCAAATAGTCGAAGGATGGCAGATTATAGCACAGAACATAATTAATGAACAATTAGTTTGCCCACTTGCAACTTCGTTTGCGTGTATTTGCTTTCCCGCTTAAATGTTTCCCCAGTAGGTATAAGTATGGGTTTTTATTTAAAAACCCATACTTAAACGATTAAAACCATTAAAATTAATTGCATTATTTAATAAAACCATTTGGTTTTATTAATCTGTAGAAACAACTTCGAGAAGGAGGCCAAGAGGAGGATTCAACTGGGTTGGGCAGCATTTGGAAAACTACGTCGAGTTATCTCGTCACCCACACCGCAATGTTTGAAAACGAGTTTTCTATCAGTGCGTCCTACCCGTCATGACATACGGAGCCGAAACGTGGACACTCACAGTACGGCTAGTCCACCAGTTTAAAGTCGCTCAGCGAGCTATGGAACGAGCTATGCTCGGGGTTTCTCTGAAGGATAAAATCCGCAATGAGTTTATCCGACATAGAGCTAAAGTTGTCGACATAGCTCAGAGAATTAGCAAGCTGAAGTGGCAGTGGGCTGGCCATATCTGCCGAAGAACGGATAACCGTTGGGGTAAACGAGTTCTTGAGTGAAGACCGCGGCTCGGCAAACGTAGTGTAGGACGCCCTCCGGCCAGGTGGGGTGACGATCTGCGAAAGGCTGCTGGTAGAAGCTTGTTTCGTCGAGCTCTGGACAGGGCGCAATGGCGCTCATTAGGGGAGGCCTATGTCCAGCAGTGGACTGCTATAGGCTGATGCTGATGATGATGATGAATTAATAACGGTTTAATTTAGCTTGTTTTATAAGTCAAATTAAGTAGGTACTTGAAATATTACCCCTTTCCTGTTGACAGATTGATCTGATTTATTTGGTATGTATGAAGTACTGATGATAATTCCATGTTTGGTATACCTATAATAATAATAATAATATTTTTTTCGGCACGCATTGTGCGGAGGTTCCTCTCTCTGCATCCCTAGCTACTGACCGTTTGAGCCTTGCTCCGCGGTCGGTGGTCTCCCGTTTTCATACATTTTTTACTATATTGTTTTGATGTTATTTATGTATAAAGTAGATAATATTAGGTTTATAGTAAAAAATGTTTTTAAACGAGTTTTAAAGTTCAATAAAGTGTCATAATAGTTTAATGCAATTGTATAAGTAGGTAGTTACCTACCTATAAATACAGAAGGTATCATTGTAAATCCATGATGGCGGCCGTCAACCAAATTGGCCCATTACTTAATTTTTTACGACCCCCTCAATATCCTACTAAAATAAAAATAAGTTTGTGTGTATGGATGTATGGATGGATGTTTGTTCCTCTTTCACGCAAAAAAACTACAGAACGGATTTGGATGAACCAGGTAATAACATCTACACTATACTAAACTATTATTGTAATATTATAAAGAGGAATTGTATTTTTGTGTGTGCGTATGTTTGTAATGAATAAACTCAAAAACTACTGTGCCGATTTGAAAAATTCTTTCACTATTGGAAAGCTACATTCACCCTGAGTAACATAGGCTATATATTTTACTAGAAAAGATTAGGGATCCTTACTAAAACTTAAGTAACGTAACCCAAGGTGTAAAAAAGTGCCCTATGTCCATTGTCCACCCGTGCGAAGCCGGGACGGGCCGCTAGTATATTAAAACCTGGATTAACACATAGGTTCTGTGACATAGGCGTTGAGGTACTATTAGTAAAATCTCTTTGGACATAGGCTACTTTTTATCTGGAGCGACGCGAGCAAATCCGCGGCCGGAAGCTAGTGAGTATTATATAAATAAATAAATATTGCTGGACATTATCCCACTGCATCATGTAGCCCCAAACCAAGCAGAGCTTGTTTATGGGAATCACATGATTGATATATTACATATATATATTTTTTAAATACATACATATCATACAAAGAAAACATCCAGAACATGTAAATATTTCTCCCGCGGCGGGAATCGAACCCGCAACCTTCTACGTCTCAGGCGAACCTTCGCCCACTGCGCCACAGAGGTCGGCAAATTAAAGAGTTTTACAAGAAGAGAACAGTATTCCATACAAAATGATTTTAACAAATGCAAAAATTATTAGCAGAAGTACTCCACGAAGACTTGGCTTCGCGGAGTACTTCTGCTACGGCACAAAAAGTTCTGAGATTTGGTGTACTACCAAGTAAGACATTCTCAATAAACCTTCCTCTTGAAACAATTAATTAAACCAGCAAATCATTGATACGAGGAAAATAAATAGAATTTTTAATATAAATGCTGCTCAAATATTCAAGTAATATAAATCATCATCATTTATCTCTATCTCTATATATCTCTACCTCTATCTCTATCTCTATCTTGACCTCTATCTCTATCTCTATCTTTATCTCTATCTGTATCTGTATCTGTATCTGTATATGTATCTGTATCTGTATCTGTATCTGTATCTGTATCTGTATCTCTATCTCTATCCCTATCTCTATCTCTATCGAGTGAGTGGCAAAATCTCACAACATATGGATTTTTGAGGACGCATTTCTTGAAAACTATGATAGGAACAGACATGAAATTTAGTAATTGGGGTTAAGTCCGTATAATGCCCTTGTGGCATAATTTTAAGCTGTAACGAACAAAGCAACAGGGAGCTGATGATGCCCGAGTTAGCGAGTAGTGGTTCCGGAAAAGGTATACTACGCTACTTGGCATGGATCGCTCCGCGATCCCAGAATATCGGATCATAGAGGTTTTGGTTTAAACTGAAATCAGGCATCTAATCAAAACAAACAACAACAACAAAATCACCAGCCCATGCAGTCTATTGCTGGTTCCATAGGCCCCACGCTGGGCAAGATTTTGGAGACTAAGTAGGTACCTACAATCTACATGGAGTAAATCTTAGAGTGGGATGAAGCCTCGCAAGTTTAATAATGTGTCTGTTGGGTGTTGTAAGTTTTAGTTCAACATAATAAGTAGTTGTGTAGATATAACCTTCTTCTACAGTTGTGGAGAAATCCATAGCATAGCATGGTCGCCACGAACTGGAAGTATAGAGCTATTCAAAATCTCAACTTGTACGACGACTTCATCATGATTGCGGGAAGTCGATGATGGACACTTGGACAAGGCTCCAGACCGATCTTCGTGGAAATATTTGTTGAGACTTATGTCCAGCAGTTTACTTCTACAGGCTTATGTTGTTATTGATGATGAATATATCCATGGTCCAGCACTTACGGATAATGTAATGTTTTATAAGTGTTAGTTTTTATACATATTTTTTTTGTAAATACATACATAGAAAACACCCAGACTCGAGACAAATGATAATATAAACATTTATCCTGCGGTGGGGTTCGAGCCCAGACCTTCGCTCTCTGCGCCAAAGAGGTAGTCTAAATTAGTGATCGTCTAAATTCTGTCTAATTGGTGACATACCCGTTAGCACGAGTTTATTAATTCCATGCTTGCCACACGCCTTCTGTGTAAATCCACCAATATTGTACGCACCTAGCTGTTGAGATTTTTAAAAGCGGTTCAGTACTACTCACTAATTAACCGTATAATCTACTGTTACATACAAACCTTACCTTGCCTAATAAACCAGTATTTTTTTATTAAAACACGGTTAACTACTTAACTGAATAATTCAGTAAATAATTCAGTGAGTAATTTAGTAGTAGTAAGTTTTGGGATGCCCTGCGTATCCAATATAATAATACGTTTAGGGTGCTGATGGGGCGGCTGCGCTTCTGCAGCACATCGGAAATGTCTGAATCAAGAATATTCGGCTTCGCGGCGATAATGCGCAAAAGATCTGGGTACGTGACAGCTCTCTCCTCTATCAGCTACCTTCGCCTCAATGCAGAGAGGCTAGATACTGACTGCCAATTTATGAAATGTTGGACAAGGGGGCATATTTTGCTCCCTTGATCTAATAATCATGGTTTAGGTATAAGATGGTATTAGTTATATGTGTGTAAACGTTTATATTTTTTTCTATTGTTGTACCTATGGATTCAGTTATTTAAGCTTTTGTGTTATTCTAATAATTGTAGTCTGAAATAAATTACTATTTCATATTGAAAAACGGGAATTCACTCACCCTGATGAAGACTCTCTTAACGAGTCGAAACGCCGTCGGTGCCTTCACCGATGTAACGGTATTTATTTTATTTACATACTAGCATCCACCCGCGGCATTGCTCGCATGACACCTGGATAAAAAGTAGCCTATTTTTTAATTCAGATCATGAACTATGTATATTCCAAGTTTTATCCAAACCAGTTTAGTAGTTTTTGCGTGAAAGAGTAACAAATACCCATCCATATATCCATACTCACAAACTTTTGCATTTATTATATTAGTAGGAAGTACCTACCCACTAAAACCTCAGAAATACAGTTAGTTCCGGTGGCCATCGGTGGTATTCAGTTCCACTTTACCAAATGGTGCTTTCCGAGAGCAAATGCACGAGTCCACTGTAAAACAGGCCAAATTTCTCTACTATAGGTGTGCCCACAGGCTAGTATATGTACCTACCTACGGTACGTACAATATTGTTCTCTAGATATCCCCAGGATCCCAATGGAATGACCGTGGGATCAATAGCCTGTCCAACAGAAAAAAAAATCCAAATCGATTCGAGGTCTTCGAGTAATCGGGAAACATAAATATTATATCATAGAGAAATAAAACGCTACGCTAGAATTATATATCGAATCCTCCTTCTTTTATTTAAGTCGGTTAAAAATGCGCGAAGTAGGTAGGTAAGCAGCTATATATATTTTATATTTATTCTGTGGTTAATTGACAATTGTAAATTATAAAACTGACAGATAAAGTGAATAATAAAATTATACAAAAACAAACTCAGTATCACAAAAACAATCTTTTTTCCAATGATTATTTGATCCAATGAAGTTTAAATTCCTCAACCATGCCATGCAACTGCTCAGGAGTTCGTATGAAGACATGCTGCTGTCAGCTGGTACCCAAGGGTTTCTGGGGAAGCCCTGAAGACCTAGTACTGGTTCATAGTGCCGATGTGGAGAAACACAGCTATCTGTTACGCTTTCTGGAGAAAATTTATGAGAAATGTGCTGGATACAATCTGAGGTATGAATCGAAGCAAGTCATGGTGGAATAGCACCAACCTCTCTTCGGACAGCGAACCACAGGGCCATCGGATACTATCAAAGAATGTCTACACTGGCGTCCGACATCTGAGATAAGGACGGACGCAAGACGGTCCATAAAAAGTCTGTTCGACATTATTTTTGGTCTTATGGTAGATTTTTCTTAGAACCAGTGGGTAACTCTGGTGGCTGAGTTTTCAGGCCAGCTGAAGGCTTCCGGCAAGTCTTTACGTTTGAAAAATCCGGGACCTACATCTTAGCCTTCAGAAGCACTTAGGAATTTAGGATTTTTTGGGATCTTAGGTATGGACTATACATCCCTAGCGACGTCCAGTTCTGTAGTCATCTAGAGAATTAGGCAAAGTTGGCATCAAAATAGTTCGGTCTGGTGAACAGGGAAAAGCTCTATTTTAGTCCGGTGCAAAGGCTGCTTCTTTATAAGTCGCAAATCCCACTTTTCATGAAATACTGTTGTCACCTTTGGGCAGGAGCACCTGAGTAGTAGGTTAGCGGCTGTATACTGAAACGCTACTTAAATATTTGAGGTCGCCCTAAATGTTGAGACGCCGCTATACTTCAAAATCATATACCGAAACGATAATTAGATCACAGTTTAAAATTTTAGGGTGTCAGATTTAAGTTCCCCATATATGACCTCTTAAGTTCTAAACGGTATACTGAAAGGATGATTAGACGTTTCACGTCTCCTTAAATATTTTAGGTAGACATCAAATCTGAGAGGACTCGCAACCTCTCCTAAACTTTGATAAGTGTATGAATTCTTTCGAAAACATTTATTTTATGGTAATATGTTTATAGACACTAAATAACAGTTTAAGGTAGAAGGTACCTGGGTAACAGTAAGTAGGCAGGTATATAGGTATAAAATCTAATTAAAACGAAAAAGGTATACGCACTGGTGAGCAGTTTTATTTTTGGTAATTAACAGTATAAACTTTGTGTAAAATGTTGTTAGAGGTAGGCTAGGTACACCTAAATTATTTACTGTGATTATTGGTAGGTACACTTTCACATTGGTAGGTAAGAAGGTTTTTCTTTTTCTGAAGATGTGATATTTCACTATTCCTTCTTATTCCTTGCCGGCCGGCTGACTTCAGCACAGGGCAGTCAATATTGGCGAAGCTTCCCCAGCAGCGCAACGTAGGGGGTGGTGACGCGAGAAGCTATGCCCAGCATGAATGGGCATAGTATCGTCCTTCTTGTTAGGAGAGGCCTACCAGCAGTGGACAGTGGACTGATCGGTTAACCTAGGCTGGTTGTAAATAATCATCAGGTTTTTCTTCTTAATTTTGGGCTTTGAATAAAATAATTGTTAGACAAAACTTGACTGACAGCTCTGCAACGTGTAACATAGAGAAATTAAACGCTCATGTAAAAGGTTTACACCACCACACGGTATTCAGTCTGTCTTTCACTTAGCGTAGTGTATTAAGAGTAAGCCACTAAGTCGGTTATAGTAAATCTAGTTAGTCAGTAAGACAGACTGAATGTTTGACGCATTGAGGTGATATTTGTTTATTTAGTCATTGGTTTGACGATCCATTTTACGTTTCGTTACTATAATTTTCTCAAAATTAGTCTTGATCTAATAAAATTAAATAAAGCAAGTCGTGATTTCCGCGTAAAACAAAATTTTCTGACCAAAAGAAAAATGTACAAACATATATGAGAAAGGGCGTTTTAAAATTTTTAAAAGGGTCAACTACGACGCGCTTGTATGCCTCTTGAAACCGCTTACCATCAGGGAGACCGTATGGCTGTTTTTTGACTTGTAGTATAAAAAAACGGAAGTGCTTGCCATTAAACGGTCATCAAGTAAGCAGGCAGGGCGAACAACACCGAAACCCATGTCACAATCGCTTCTATTGGACAAGTGATACCGTGAATTCGGATTTTCCTTTAGAAAGTAAGAAAAAAAAATTATAGATCGATACATAAATTAACAAAAATACAATTAAATTGAATTTAAAATAAATAAATAATGTATAAAATATGCAGGCAGACAGGCTCAAAAGGCTAAGTATACCTAGTTGTAGAGGATGCGCAGTGTAGGCAGCCGTAGGCACTAAGGTGAGGGGGCGGAAAATCGAAGGGTTGTGAAAACGACAGCTATGGACATGGCTCACGTTGTTAGATTGCGACAAATCGCTTTCCGTAGGTGGTGTGTTATTTTATGATGTCACTGTAAAGTATATTACTTACACTGTAGATACGCTTTAATTTTTGCTAGACTCTATAAAGTAGATACGAATGCTACTATTTTCTTCTGTGAGGGAGCGATACGGTATAAATAGGCTATGACCCTTAAACAACGGCTGAACGTGAGTTTCATAGGTCGTATAAAGGTCATGAAAAAGTTCAGATCAAACCCTAAAATAATGAGGTTTTAGTCACGTTTCCACAAACTTGGGTTTGTTTGCTCACACAAAGAAGCCGAAGCCAATAAAAGTGGCAAAAGTAACGAAACTTTAAATAAGGAAGTAGGTACCTACCTATACACGTTTTACGGACCCAGCACGTTTATACAAACGTGGGTTTGTCGTTTCGTTGAAAAGTTGCTGAAGACCACCAAAAGTAGTGAAACTTAAAGCACCTAGCTGGTCATGTTGTACCCTGCACGTTTTTGAAAACGTGGCTCGTCGTTTTGTGAAATAGTTGCCAAGGACCCCTCGAGAATTTTGATTGCCGAAGACCAGTGAAAGTAATGAAAAAATCACGTTGTACGTACACGTTTTTCGTGAGGTTTTCGTATCGTTGAAAAGTGGTACATGTAGTAAGAGGCTACATTGAGGGTCATTGATATTTACGTATTGATGAGCTCGCGGCTACGCTCGCTATAAAAGTTATATCTTTAGGTTTCGGAAACAGTACTTCTATTTTCTGTATGAATCCTAATGAAACCTATGACGAAAGTAGGTATGAAAAATGACATGATGATTGGTTAAATAGTTAAAGTGTGAAATCATAAAAAAACAAAGACACTTTCGCAATTATCTATAATAAAACTTGCCGACAAGCCCGCAACTTCGTTTGCTTTTATTTTACTGCGCGGGACTAAATATTTTCAGAATTAAAAGTAATAGGTGCATAGGGGGTGTTCGGGGTTCCAATCCCTAACTTCAGAATCCAAGCCAACCCCACCTGCACGTGGTGCACCCTGCTAAACAACGAACGGGGCTCTGGCGGCCGGCTGATTGCGGCATAGCACAGCTAAATCCCCTGGCCACCGACGGGCAGCACCGTCGGTGGTGCGAGAAGCTGTGCCCTGCGATCCCCAAGTAGACCACCATACACCAGCGTATATCAGTCCACTGCTGGACATAGGCCTCCCCTAATAAAGGGAGATATGCCCATAATCTATCTAACCATAATAGACTATGCTATTTACTGATGATGATGATTATACTCATGAGATTTGTTTCTAAGGTATTGCCCTTTCCGAGGCGTGGGACGTCGGGAAAGATACTTCACCAGTGCCGTAAAAGATATGGTGATACTGGCTTGCTTTCTCGTGGCTAACTTCGTGG
The DNA here is from genome assembly GCA_951804965.1 of Horisme vitalbata. Classification (NCBI taxonomy): domain Eukaryota; kingdom Metazoa; phylum Arthropoda; class Insecta; order Lepidoptera; family Geometridae; genus Horisme; species Horisme vitalbata. The sequence goes on from OX638089.1 coordinate 9,046,040, forward strand.
TCTTCCTGAACATTACTTCCAAAATGACGTATCACTTCTACTATCTTCTGCGTGATACTGCTATTTGGCTACGTGCAAGGTATGGCCTTATACTTCTAAAATTGTTTTCGCCTATTTGTGGTAGACGAGACGCTGTAGTAGATGTTGGGTTAGGTTTTTCTGGTTCAGTAATACTCCTATTTTTTGTATACCTAATAGAACTTATTTATTGGTACGGGGAGACGACACACGCGTTCTTATGTGGATTTCGGAAGCGGAAAGGAGCGACCCACACATGGTTACCACACATAAAATTAAATTGTACCTACAATACTTTTGTTGATGTCTCAGATGGTATAAATAAGTAGGTACCTGAACAAGTTGAATTGGGGTAAACAAACTTTTGTATTGAATCGACGCGGACGGCCCAGGCTAGCCTTGTGTGGGCGAAGAGACTCTTTGTAAAGGCCTTGCCAGGAACCTATTAAATGCCCATTTATGCTGTTTAAGCCCGAGTGCGTCAACAATACTTAAACGGGTTGTGTTGTGCAGCAACATGTACCTTGATTCTCCGGGTCTTATCTGATTTTGATAAAATTGAGTCTTCTCAGGTTTGTTAAGATGTCGGTCTCGGCTTTATGGAGGCCTTTGGGTGGCCTAAAACCTCCGACTCCACTATCTTATACGAGGAAGGAAGAATATGATAGTAAACTAAAATGCTCATTATCATTGGATTTGTATTTGCATGATCCCTTTAGATATTTGTCCGGGGCCCCCTACACTACGCTTACCTAAACCGCGTAGCGGCGTACCTGGCAGACAGTGGATGAAAGAGTCCAGGATCGGGTTCAGTAGCGTTGATTATGATATGATATCATAAGCTAGTATATAATAAATCTATCTACACTACCTTCACTACACTAATATTATAAAGCGGAAAAAATTGTATATTTGTGTGTGTGTGTGTGTGTGTATGTTAGTAATGAATAAACTCAAAAACTACTGTGCCGATTCCAAAAATTCTTTAACCATTTTAAAGCTACATTCACCATAAGTAACATTGGCTATATTTATTGCTAGAAAAGATTAGGGATCCTTACTAAAACTCAAGTAACGTAACTCAAGGTGTAAAAAAAATTACCTAACCCGTGCGAAGCCGGGACGGGCCGCTACTTTAAATATATACTAGCTGACCCGCCCGCCACTTCATTTGCGTGCATACATTCTCTGTATGTATGGACTTACTTTCACGTAAAATGGTTATTTTACACGTAACCCTAAATATGTACGGATATCGGTATAAAATGCACCAAACTGTACCTACGTACCTACCCATACCCGTACCCGTAGCCATACCCGTACCTGTTCCTGTACATTTCCGTTTTCGTTGGCGACCCACTACCAATACTCTTCGCGAACGAAGTAGCGGGCCTAAGCTAGTGTTCTACTGGGGATATCATGATAAAAAAACGCGCCACTTCTCAAGGTGTTGGAATAACTGTTTTGGCCAAAACGCGTCAGGACGTCACTTTGCAGTGCTCGTACGCCAAAACTACAAACTAAAGGTTACTTTTTCTATTTTGTACCAACTGATCTGTTTGCAACTTGTATGCGAGTTGAATTTTCTTTCACGTTAAGTTAAATATTTCTCCAAGTATGAGTTTTTTCAATTTTAATGCGGAATTCCATGTCTTTTTCACAACATTTATTATAAAATATTCCCAAGTTGGATTTCTTGGTTTCTGACTGCTAAGTATAAGAGAGTAGGCATCGAGTTCGTGTTGTGGGACCTATTCGGTAGTTGTAATTTATTTTCAATAAAACTCTATAAAGTACGTACTAATGCTATTATAATTGTTGTGAGGATTTTTTACCCGACTGAAGTCCTTTTCAGTCAGGTATGTGTTTAGGCTGAAACACATTTATGTTTGTAATATTACTTGTCGGTCGCTGTAGCCCAAATGACTGAACGGATTTTGAATAATGAGGTGTCGTCGGATTCGTCTAGATCACGAGGGTGACATAGATATGTCAAAAAATCCACCGGATTCTTAAGGAGATTCTTTATTTCTTTGTATGAGCTAATGCATCTGTTCCCACCTGTTCTGTTGAGTAGTTTTGTCGGCAAAATAATGAGAAAAAAATACCCAGTAGTTCTGTGACTTATAAGTGTCTAGGTGAAAAGCAGTCTTATAAGTGTGAATCTTAACTATTCCCATCTGTTCTGTTACGTAGTTCTCTCAATGGAAAGTAAACAATTTACTTTAACTATGAGAACAAAATAATAAAGTTCGGAATAAAGAAAAAAAATGCAGTTTCTCTAAAAACAAAGATATTCCGATGTCCCTGTTTATCGCATTTGCCACACTCTGATCATCGCATCGTTTTCGACCTGTTCATTTGTTCTTCGTTTGGAAGTAGTTTTGAATCACAAGATTCGTGAATTGGACTACTAGGAATTCATTTCCCATTTGTTAACAGAACTACTCAAGAGAACGGGTTGGAATTGACAAATATACTGAATTAATAAGGTCAGACCACCGCGTGGGGCAGCGGCAAATGTTATCGTAACTACTCTATAAAATGTTTAATTTATAGCCAGTAATAGTAGAGCTCTTTGTGGAGGGTTTGTCCGGGGAAGTACTGCCACCATGTCTATTTCTGCCGAGAAGCAGCTGTGCTGTGTTTCAGTTCGAAGGGTGTGGGTGCCGGTGAAATTACAGGCACGAGAGGCTTATCATCTTCATACCTCATATTGATGAACGCAGTTAGTTGCATCGTAGAGCAAGTTCCAAAATAACTTGATCTACGATGCAATGCTTTGTGATAGGTAATGGTTACCATTTAACATCATGTGCTCGTTCCATCTTCAAGTACCATAAAAAGTTAGGTTGGTATAATTTCATCATTATCATCCAATAGCAGTCCACTGCTGGACATAGGCCTCCACTAATGAGCGCCACTTAAGTAGAAAATAGATACTTACACATACTTACTTTACTCAGGGAACGAGTTTCACGTAGTTTTTAGTTGTAGTAGATCACTATTTGAAGGGCACGTCCGGGGAAGTTCTACAACCATGGCAATTTCTGCTTGAAAGCAGCATTCTGTTTCGATTTGAAGGGCGCTGATGCCGGTAAATTTACTGGCACATGTCTTTATGCCTCAAGTTTATGTAAGCAGAGCTTTGCGTCGTAGATAATGCACATGGTAACTACTTGATATCACCAGGGCCATTTGCTTGTTTCATCTTCAAGTATTCTTGCAGAGATAGCGAGGACAATCTCTAGGACAAAAAATCTAGGCTGTCTCTACAAACAGTGAACTCATTAAGTAACTCAGTCGCACACTGAAATGATAAGCACCGGTCCCATTTATACAAACTTTGGCAGTTTATCAATTTACCTTTCCTTGAATTAATTATATTCCTTACAAACAAAATGTCGAAGTTAGCAAATAAAGGTTCGGTCAGCAACTGAGTAAGTGAATGAGGTCGCTGGTGCCTACTGGATATCAATGATGATGCAATGTAAATCAGACTATCATACTTTGTCAAACTTCTTTTAACCACCAAACTCATGAAGTATGAGAAGAACTGGCAAATCCTGACTTTCTATTGGTTTCAAATAACTGCTCATAAACGGGATAGTCACCTACTTACCGATGCCGATTAGATAGTTTTAGAAGTAAAGTTAATTAAAGGTAACTGGTAGGTAAATAAGGTAGGTAAATAATATATGTTTTAATATTTACAATTTGTTTATTCAAGACTTATAAAGGTACAGTTTGTTACAAATTCAATAGTTCGAAGCATATAAAGATTTTAACATTTAAATAACATGTGGTACAAGTAGCAACAATCACATAATTTTATTGATATTTATGTAGACATACACATCATACCTACTGTTTTAGAAGTAAAGTTAATTATAGGTAACTGGTAGGTAAATAATATATGTTTTAGTATATACAATTTGTTTATTCAAGACTTATAAAGGTACAGTTTGTTACAAATTCAATAGTTCGAAAGCAAATAACGATTTTAACATTTAAATAACATGTTGTACAAGGGGAGTAAGGGATATACATACATCATTTATTTACCACTCAGCACACACATCAAAGGTACAGGATACAAGTGTGTGTGCTACAGTAGAAATTTATTTATTTATTGATTTAATAGGAACGCCAACAGCTTAAGTATCAATACATTGTAGAGTTACACTGACAAAGTTTTCATTCTGATATAGAAACCAATTACAGGCGGACACAGCATTCATAATAATGATAAAGAAATTATAAAATTCTCATGATAAACTGTGATTGAAAAGAATTGGGCATGTAAGATGTGTAATGTCTCCACTGACTCTGGTTTCTCATTACATTTGGTACGCAAATGTAATGAGATACCGAACAATATCGGAGATCATTTCACACCAAGAATTTCGACAAGGCGAGGGATTGGGATGGCAGCGCGTCCGGATCATGATGAGAAGGTCGCGGGTTCAAGTCCCGCCTAAGTTGAAATTTTTGGGATATTATAAAAATTTTAATATTTTAATTCATTTAACAGTATTTCTTGTATTAAGAAAACCTAAATATCGTATCCTACTAATATTATAAATGCGAAAGTTTGTGAGTATGGATGAATGCTTGTTACTCTTTCACGCAAAAACTACTGAACGGATTTGGATGAAACATGGAATAAACACAGTTTTGTGACCAGCTGAGTGATCGGCTAACTCTGTTGCATACAGAAATTATTGACACCGATCGTTTTTTTTTTTTTTTTTTTTTTAACGTGGGGAAATCCTTCATGGATATCGTTATGTTAAGCCCTGTGCGCACATATCAGTGCCGACACGTGACTACAGTTCCGTGCCGTACCGTTCCGTGACGTGCTATTCTTACTTGTCAGTGTAGACACGACGTGATCAGTGATTTTTAGTACACTTACCTATTGCAGTTTCACGTGTAAAAATGCCTCGATTTCCAAGGAATACTGCGACCGTGTCAGGCAAAATATTTTCCGCTTAGAAATTCACGTCGGATCACTGAAGGCGTGGGAGCGTCATTGACGTCACTGTCACTGAGGAGTTCGAATGGTATCATAGAAAATGTATGAAATACTATTAATTTTCAGTGATACTGCACGATACGGGACTGTCAGTCACGTAGCGGCACTGATAAGTGTGCACAGACCTTAACAGAACGATTATGCCGGACTCCTACCGGCTAAAACCACCACGATGTTCTATCTTATTACATATTTCATATATTCTTTATTGCATTAATTATGTTAGTTACAATGTCAGGTGTTATAGAATTTAGATTAATACATAATACCCAATTTAGGCGTAGGAAAGATCAGAGTGGATGTGGACCGATTACGCTTTGAAAAGTAGTAGGTAATTATTATGTTCAATATAAACATAACAGTTACCTACTAAGATCTTAGCGCCAATAAGCCAAAACCATGGGAGTTCATGAAGACTCTTCCTGTTTTAACAAACTCTGACAGATTGTCAATGAATTTAGAAATAAATAATGCTGGACACTATGAATAAGGCGCTAAACTGGAAAAAATAACTTCCACTTTCATTTTCACTTTTTTACACTAGCCACTAATCTTATCACTCAGCTGACGGTCAGCTGTACTCTGCTTTCGCGAAATCACTTCACTATTCTTCTGTCAGGCATCGGAGCTCACGAACCACCAGCTTGCTCGTCCTCCTTCGACCACTGTATAAAGAAAACTTTGATGAATATAACTTCGAATTCACGTGAAATGCTGGCCTCATACAGCTGGAATGTATATGCATAGACATCACTTTATTTACTACAAAATAGCACACAAATACATCTAAAACTACGAATTTAGTACTTCGAAAAAAAACACTTTTTATACATAGGTATTGTGTGCTACAGCAGCAAATCAGACTCAGCATTATGCCCACTGCATTAACAGTGGACGCTGTTTTAATTTCTTGAAATAATGATAAAAAACTGAGCGGGGCCGAAACGCCGTAAATGGTGTCACGCGCTCCGGCTCCCGAGAAGATTTTATTCAGAAATCCCTTAAGGCGACTAGTAGGGTCAAACCTCCCTCTCGCTCGCACTATTCAACATTTTTGAAGATATAAAATCACTGAATGTAGTTATGAAAAATAGCAAACCTTCACGGCCTAGAAAATAACAATACAAAGGTTCAGCAAGAATATCATGTTGAACCCAACACGTTTTCCTACAAAAAAATTGGCACCAAAATTTATCACATTGGTACCAGTTTTTTGTTAAGAAAACGTGAAAGAATCAAAATGAGATCATTGCTGAACCTTTGTATTGTTATTTTCTAGCCCGTGAAGGTTTGCTATTTTGCATAACTACATTCAGTGATTTTATATCTTCAAAAATGTTGAATAGTGCGAGCGAGAGGGAGGTTTGACCCTACTAGTCGTCTTAATTCACTATAATGTGACATTATGATGAATTTATCAACGGTGATCGGCTAACTCTGTTGCAAACAGAAATTATTGACAGTGATCCTGTTTTAACAAACTGTCACAGTTTGTCAATTGACGTTCATTGAATTTCGATAAATGAAATGTCGTAAAAACAGGGTGCCTAGTGCGAGTTTTTTTTACCAGCTCGATCGCGTTTTTCCCTAGATGGCGCTACCTCGATTCCATACAAATTTCCGTAAACGCAAACGCGATCGTGCTGGTAAAAGAACTCGCACTAGGCACCCAGTAGTGCGAAGGTACTAAATTCAGAATGCACATATTTCCATACATTTACTAAGAGCATGCGTACACTGTGCTTGTACCTGATTAATTAACGAGAGTACTGATTGACCTGTATTTTTAAGACTGTGTGAGGCACATGTGCACGAATTCAGATTCTAAATTCCGTCTCTGTATTAAGAGTCACATTTATTTAGGATCCACGATTCGTCCACATAAATATATTTTTTATATCGGACAGCCTAAACCAGAATCGTATTTGAATTTTAGAGGAAAAGTCAGTCGTTGGGATGCAACAAAAAATAATTTTCATCTCTAGAGGAACTTCCTACGCGTATCAATTTCCAAAACTAAAGGAGTGTCTTTAGAGATAAAAATCCTTTCTTAGTGCGTCCCTACGTTACGCAAAGAACTTATACTCTTAGCTTCAAGTCTCCATGGGTTTATTTATGGTTTAGGCTGTGCAATATTAGAAAGATCGATATTTAAAGAGGTTATCTCTTTGTAGTTCACAAAAAACACTTATTTGTATTATCAAATATATCAAACTTATCTATAAAATTTATCCGCGGATGTACAATGGCCACTCTTATCACTAAAAGCGATCTGTTCCATGCAATCTTTGGATGGACTGGATTGTGCTCGTATGAACGAGAGTAGAAGCGGTGTTACAATATAATAATAACATGAATAAATAATGATATGATAATATAAATAAATAATAGTATTAACGTGGATGAAGTCGCGGGGTGGAAATGTATACTAATAATAAATATTTTTCCAGATCTATTATGAAGTCTGAAAACAAGGAGCCATTTTATTTCGATCCCTATCTGAAACGGCACGACTACTCACCACCACCGCTATCAAAATTCAAACTGTTTTAAACAAAATATTATATTTATTCAATTTGATGTTTTTAAATATAGTAAGTAACTTATGTTTAGTTAAATGTTTTATTCATTGAACAATTTGAATTACAATGGGCTAATTTTTCTATTGTCAGTTGTTGCTTGCTTATATAATTAAAAAATTGGATGACGCGTTTTCAAGCACAAAGCACAGAACTGATAGCATATCATAGAAGAGTATGCATAAAGGGATAATAACTGACGATTGAAAATCTAGCTTGTCCAAAATATTATTTGACATGTAGGGCCTGGTTAACAGTTTGCCGGCGGATTGCAATAGAACAAACATAATAGTTTAGTATAAGTTTTTACAGTAACAGCTGCAGCAGGTAACAATTGCTTTAGAGCTAGTCCCGATCGTTTTACGCGCGACTTGAGTAGCGAGTATCCAACCGGGCTTGCGAACTATTACGTGAGATGTGCGTTTATACGATGATAATGATTTGGTCTATAGCTGCACACTTCTGGAAAAAGGCCTCCCCTAATAAATTATATAATTGGTTACGCGCAATACGACTCGCGTGCCCCATCTGGACAAGCTCTCAGGAGTGGGGCTGATAAGACCTGGCTGCCGGTGAGCTATTAATCAGTGGGGCCCTTAGAGTAGTGACTTAAGCTCGTATATTGAATGTTACTAATTGGGACATTAAGTGGTAATCAATTAGCATATCAAATAGTTGACACGATCTTAAATATTTAACTAGTATATCAGTATTTTGGAAAATATTACACAGTCAAAGTTCAAATTACTAGCAATAAGTCGTAGGACTGACCTTGACCCCCTCGTTCGATGATGATCAACCTCAGCGTATAGTATGTATAAAGAGCGTTCCCATTGAGGCAGACCGGTGCGGGGATGTGCTACCAAATTATATCGCTTCAAATAACGCAAACGCAATTCTATTGGTCGATTTCCGCACACTCCGCTCCACCTCGATGGAAACGCACCGACAATGTAGACATTAACAGGTGATTGAGACAGGTGGTGGTAAGTGTTCTTCTGTTCTTCTGGCGATGATGTGTGGTAGCTAAGTGCACTAGCCCGGATCTACAGGGTACCGATAGTAATATTACGGAACCCCGTAGCGGGTTAGCATACCTAGCTGCGCACCGCGATGACTTGAAGCTCCACGATGGCGATGATGTGATTGTCAATGAGGTTTTGGAGTTGAGGTCCATTGTTGATTTCGTACCTTTATCCCTTAGTATTCAAAGAGTAGGCTGCTGGTAGAGGCTGGATGCATCGAGCTCAGGACAGGGCGCAATGGCGCTCATTAGGGGAGGCCTATTTCCAGCAGTGGACTGCTATAGGCTGATGATGATGATTCAAAGAGTGTATATAGCAATGATTTTTAATTTTATATAAGTAGTCCACGAATCCTCAATGGGGGTGGTTAATGAGGATCTATGGAATAACCTGAAGTTAGATCCGTCGGTCTAGAATGCAAACGTTTTAACTAGACAACTCTTAGGCCGCGGTCAGGAAGTCAGCGGCGGCGGCGCTGGCAGCGGCGCGCCAACGCAAATGCATTTAAACGCGCCATTCCTTGCACCGCTTCCGCCGCCGCCCCGCTTCCGCTGACTTCGTGATCGCGGCCTAAGGTTTATTCAAGAACTTAATTCGAAGGTGATCGTTAAATTTTTTACACTTTATATAAAAATCATGAACGCTCAGGGAATGATTGGCTCTAAGCCTGTTTCTTGAATACACCTAAGATGGTCATTATTCAGGACAACAATTATATAAGTTGAAAATCTTAATAGCATGGTTGACAAAAAGGCACTTACATTTTTGAGTTTCACTACTTTCACTGAGGATCTAAGGCTGGCTGACTGACGGGCATACTAGTGGGCTAGCGGACTGGCGGGTAGGCTGGTGGGCTAGCTGGTGGGCTCGATGGTGGGCTGGCAGACATCCATCATCTCATCTCAGGAGGGTGCAGGGAAGGGACGCGAATGTTACCTAAAATTAAAGTTGGGCACTAGTACAACATTCATCCAGTTACCGGAACAAAAAATATTGAAGCGTAGACACTCAGAAAATCTAATAAAGTCTACAGAAGAGAGGGTATGCAATGGTAAGATAAAAAATGCCATTTTATAGTGGTGCCTAGGCACATCTTACATGGCTATCCTAAAAAGAAATAAATAATTAGTAAAGTTGTCGAAGACGTAGGCTCGTAGGTGCAAGTGCCCGAAGGTGCCCGAAGATGCCTGAGAGTGCCCGAAGGTGACCGAAGTTTCCCGAATGTGCCCGAAGATGCTCGGAGGTGCCCTCTTCTGTTTCTAGACTGGATGAGTGGACAGGTTTGTATGATTGTCGTAAAACTGCTTTACCGCATCGCTTCCCTGCATCTACCCCTCCTTTTCTCTGTAATCTCCTCCTCTTTCTCTACCATCTCCCTCATTTTCGCTGATATCTCCTTCCCTTTGCTCTGCTCTTTTCACCGCCATCTCCCTTCAATTCCACCATCCATCTAGTTTACAATAACTACATTCAACCTCAAATCCAAGGCCCCTGCCCACATCTGAACTGGATCAGCTTGATATCTACCTGTGGAAACACCTACCTATTTGCTTAGTACACAAAATATGGTTAGTACACAAAATCACTGAAAGAAACAATTCGCACAGGTTCATTGAAATAATCATAAATCATTTATTCAGAACAAGTTACAGTGAAAACAGATTATATTTGAACGATGAGACCACACAAGTTAAAAAATTACATAAATTCAAATTAAAAACATACAAAACGACGTAATCACCACAGCGGTTTGAACTGGGTGTCGCGGCGCGGTGAAGTAAGAATCCAGCATTCAAATGTTTTATATCAATAATGTGGTTCCCATAATACAAGCTCTGCTTAGTTTGAGGCTACCTGATGCTGTGTGATTACGTCCCGCATCATTTATTTCTTTATTTATTTTTTAATAGACCTCACCTATGAGCACATCTGTGGAAAAAAAATTAGTGTTGGTGCCTTGGCACATCTTTCACATATATTTGTCTTATAGCTAGGTATTAGTTGTAACTAAAATTTTTAAAAACTAAACCACCTTCTCCTCAACATTATGGTTGTTCATAAGCTGTGAGTACTTATAGGTAGTTCTAATAGGTAATATATTTTGCAATGTTGCCAACATTGCAAAATTTTTATTACCCTTTTTTGGTTGAAGAGTTTTGGTCGCAAATTTGAAGATTATACGTTGAAGCGGGGGTGCCTTGTATGCCTATGCAACATTAAAAGCTTCGGAATACATCAAAACATCAAAAGCACACCAGGAAGAGAAATATAAGTAGTAAAGTGCGTGTTATATTTTTTGCTCAGTTATCGTTTGAATGTTGTACTAGTGTCAACTGTGCCCACCTGATGGTTGATAAGATGGGTTTCCAAGTTCCAAATCTGGTTGTACATCACTTTTTCAGCTTTATATGTGCAAAGTAGTCCGCTAAGGTCCACCTGGCCGTGTAGTTTAGTGTTAAGTGCAGTTGATCTGAATTTTGGTTCATCTTTCGCTTTCGGTTCTACAAACAGACGTAAAATATAATTATTATAGTGCCCACTTGTTGGGAAAAAGTCTTATTTTGTAATTTTTTGAGAAGGCTTACCTTTCTAATGGGTTTTGTTGAAATTTCGTTTTTAATGTTGTATTTTAATTAGCTTCATCTGGAAAAAATATACGATTATTAAGAGCTCCTTAATTGTATAAATAATTGAATGACTCTTACCTTAATACGTTCTTAATATAAATAGTTTAAATCCTAACTTTATAAAAAGGATGAGTGTTTCATTCTTGAGTTTCACATATTATTCAATGGATTCTGGCATAATTTTTCATGATTTTGTCAGTATCAACTATAATTGTTCATAATAATGATATGAGGCCACGCTGTACGTTTTATAAATCCAATCGTCAATGAATCTCTCCTTTCGTTTGAAAATTTTTGACTCAAATCTTTCACTGAAATTTGACACTGGCGTCCCAGCTGGAATAATAATATTAAATCGGGGTGTGCCGTGTTGTGGCACACTATCGTGTTGTTAGGGCTCTTAAACACCAATGGCAAAGTGCCAACGGCAGAGGCAACTGCAGCCGTCGACGCATGTCGGCGGCAGCCGACGACGCGGCATTCGTCAACAGCTGCCGATAAGCGTCAGTTACCTGCGGCGGCATGCCACTCTTGTAAAAGAGCACTTACATTCTTCATTTCTCTAATAAATTGTGACGTATACGTTGATATTTTTTTATATGGTAGGTGTAATATTACCATCACCTAAAATATACCTGAAAACACAAATATATCATTAAAATCGAATTCAGAAATATACTTCCGATCAAATTAAGCTGATTAAGGCCAATCGGGGGAAATCATTCGTGTAGTTTTGTATATTGGTACAGTTATAGCTTGCGGTATCCAGATGGACATACTAAAAGTCCTCAAGGGTGGTGGGTGTGCTGAGGGTGTAAGGAGGGCTGAACCTTTTTGTTTTCTTCTCTTTTTATTTTCTTCTCCATCTCCACCGTCTTTCCGTATTCATCTTCGTTCTTCGTCTCGAGATTTATAAACATTCGTGATTTCTTTACCTGTTACCATACTACCTCACGAAGAAATGGAAACCAATTTCTTCGCTACATTTATAGATATAATTGTCCTGGTGTGGTTGGAGTGCAATGGGTTCGATTGGAACCCATCCAACCACTTGCTCCCTTGATTCCGGAAAAAAAGTTGCCTTTACCTTGGACAGCGTATGTAATGTGGCGGCTTCACTATCGCTTCAGCGGTTTGCCTCTTATCTCTTCTATGAGGCAAACCGCTGTAAATAATAATTAATATAATAATTTATTTATATTACTTATGCTCTTTGTCTGAAATGAAGTCCAGTATTTGCTGAAGCACGATAGTGGATCCGCCTTTAGTCCAACCTCCACGCGGTCACAGTTACCTTGAAATCCTTCTTTACCTTTTAAACTTTTTTATAGTTCTGATATTGAGCTTGTTTTGAACTCTTTGTAGGTTTTTATGGGTCTTTTTGATTCTGGGTAAGATAGCTGATATCAAGTACAGTCAGCATCAAAATGAACAAGGAATTAAAAACTCAAAAAGCTAAGCTCAACATTCAAATATGAACATCATGACTTTTAAAATAAAAATGAATTGATAAAGATATTTTGTTAATCTGAATAAATAGCTGACTGTCACTGACATCAGAATAAAACTACTAACAATTTTAAAGTTTAATGATAACTGATAGGTTACAGTTGAGACAGGTTTATTTACAACTTTGCCAACTAGATAGGTATTTTTATCTTGACTAGTTGGCAAAGTCATTGCTGACGCCGATGCTCATCGTAGATTTTTATAAAAATAACTAAGCAAAGTTAACGGCAAAGCAGTTTCTTAAACAGCATATTTATTTACGAACACCAAATGATTAATGTTATATTGGATTCAAAACATTTAATTATGTACAATAATATTAATATTATGTATTATTTGTTAAGACTTAAACGTATGCATGAATAGGACATATTAATTTTAAAGTTTAAAATTAAGTTACATATTGAAGATATTCAAGTTATGTTTGTGTTTTCTATGTATGTATTTACAAAAAAATGTATCTATGTAGTATATCAATCATGTGGATCCCTTATTACAAGCTCTGTTTAGTTTGAGGCTACATGATGCTGTGTGATGACGCCCAGGATTATTTATTTATTTATTGTTATTATTATGCATATCGAAAATTTTGTTGTAATTTTTTAAGATGCATTCCAATTATTGTTTTCATCACTCTAATATAATACATCTAATATATCTAAGAATACTAAATATTTTAAGAATACATACAGTATTATATAAGGTAGAATTTTTTAAGCCAAATACACAAAATAGATAAAAGATACTAAGTTAACTATTGTAATATACGAAGAAACGTGTAAAATACTATACTTAAGGCGACGATACATGTTAAACCTCCCTCTCGCTCGCACTATACAACATTTTTGAAGATATAAAATTACTGAATGTAGTTATGCAAAATAGCAAACCTTCACGAACTAGAAAATAACAATACAAAGATCCAGCAAGAATATCATGTTGAACCCAACACGTTATACTACCAAAAAAATTGCACCAAAATTGACCACATTGGTACAAGTTTTTTGGTAAGAAAACGTGATAGAATCAAAATGATATTATTGCTGAACCTTTGAATTGTTATTCTCTAGAATGTGAAGGTTTGCTATTTTGCATTACTATAGTCAGTGATTTTGTATCTTCAAAAATGTTGAATAGTGCGAGCGAGAGGGAGGTTTGACATGTATCGTCGCATTAAATTGAAAAAAGCAGACGCCTGAAAACTTACATTAGGATTAATATAACGAAGCTTACTTCCCCTCAGAGGCATGTTTTGGAGAAGTTGTGTTTCGGTATTCCAATAATAGATATTAAGCTTCACGAACATTATACTAATATTAGAAAAAAAAAACACAGACGACTTGACAACTTATTCTAGACAGATTAATGTATCGAAGCCTACTTCCTCTCAGAGCCAGGTTTTGACAATGATGACTGGGTCTCCTTATTTCCAACATTCTCAGTTGTTTGTGTAGCATGTTTTTCTTCTTCAAGATTCCATGCGTGACGATATCGGCATAGATGACTGAGATACTAGCAATGATGGTTGTGTTTCTATGCGTTTATCCTCTAGATTATTCAAAGATGGAGCTTTGGTAAGAGATTCTTTTGGTTTTTCCAGCTTTTAGTCCCACCACTCTTCATCGTCATCGTCACCAAGCACCTCTTTAGACCCTTGGTTTGTATTGGCTTCAGCCAAACGTCTTCTATATGCTTCGTCTCTTAGTTCTTCCAAACGGTTTTCAAGTTCACCATCCGGAATGTATATTTGTCTCACTACTCCTTTTATCTTTCTCTTTCCACGTTTTTTCTTTGTTTTTTCCGGCTGTTTTGCACTAATGTCAGCAAAACTGTCGTTAGACATTTGTCTGACTTTGGCCCAGTAACGTGCCGTTCGACGGTTAAACTCTACTCTTATTTCTTGATTCAGTGAGTCGTTATCATCAGGTAGCTGTTGTCTTTTGTCAATACTAAAGTCATCAGAGAGAGAGACTAGACTAGACTCTGGGTTCGCTTCGGCATTAGCCGAACGTTCCGCTCGGCTTCTAAATTCTGCTTTTATTTCTTCCATACATGGATATTTAAGTTCATCATCCGAGATGGGTTTTGAACTGATTTGTTCTGTTTTCTTTTCCGTCGGACAAAAACGTCTTCTACATTCTTCTTCTGCTAGTTCTTCCAAACGGCTTTCAAGTTCACCTTCCGGAATGTATATTTGTCTCACATTTCCTTTTTTCTTTCTGTTTCCACGTTTTTTCTTTGTTTTTTCCGGCTGTTTTGCACTAATGTCAGCAAAACTCTCGTTAGACATTTGTCTGACTTTGGCCCAGTAACGTGCCGTTCGACGGTTAAACTCTACTCTTATTTCTTGATTCAGTGAGTCGTTATCATCAGGTAGCTGTTGTTTTTTGTCAATACTAAAATCATCAAAGAGAGAGACTAGACTAGACCCTGGGTTCGCTTCGGCATTAGCCAAACGTGCCGCTCGACTTCTAAACTCTGCTTTTATTTCTTCCATACATGGGTATTTAAGTTCATCATCCGAGATGGGTTTGGTAGTATTTTCTTCCATCGGACTAAACCCGTATTTCCTTGGATAGAATTCTGTGTAACGCCCTGTAACGGAACGACATAATTTTTTGAGTACCAAATCATTTTCTACTATAATAATAGTATCTTATCTAATACGCTATTCGTTACTACTAATGTATCTATTGATTTTGCAGGTAAAAGTAGTGTTTTATAAGAAATGTTCTCAGTCACGAAAATATTTCTTATAAAACACTACTTTTACCTGCATAAAATTTCTTGTAATGTGCAGCGCCACTCTCGTTCGGAAGTCTTAGTCGTTACTATTATGTATATTTACTACTTTCTTAGTGACAACAGAGACTTTTGTTACCAGAAAATATGTTTTCAAGAAGTTAAATAATCAGAAGTTCAATAATTCAGTAAATGAGTCAAAGTTGAACCGTTTAATTGCCACCTAAAATTGCCAAAATATTATATACATTATATACATTTTAATAAGAGTTAGGTTATGTTTAAGGCTGAGCGCACACGAACCTCAGCCGTAGCAGTTACTGACCATTTTTTCATACATCTGACTTTTCAAACCGCATGGCGGCCACTGATAACATTTGATGAAAACTTGTCGCCGGTCACTAGTACCTGTAGCGAGTGACTTGTCAGTAGGTGACTTGACTTGTTGACTTGAATGTAGTTATATAAAGATGTAAGACTCTAGCAACTTTAACTATACTTAAGATATAATAAAATAAGACGCTCTAAAAACTTATACTAAAATACTAATTAATTTTATTATATTGTTGTATGTAGTTATATAATAGATGTATGGCTCTACGAACTTAAATTAACTTACTTAACTATTTACTTATGATTAATAAAATCAGATGCACTGAAAACTTATTCTAGAAAGGTTAATGTATCGAAGCCTACTCCTTTTCAGAGCCAGGTTTAGTCAATGTTGACTGTGTTTCTTTATTTCCTGCACCCTCAGCAGGTTTTTTTTCATCAATATTTTCCATGCGGGGAGCTATTGGCAAAGCTGACTGAGATACTGACAATGATGGCTGTGCTCCTGGACGCTTATCCTTAGGATTATTCAAAGATGAAGCTTTGGTAAGAGATAGCTGTTTTTTGCGATTCATATCTGCTATATAATTACTTAATACAGGCTGTGACGATGGTTGTGCTTTATTGCGTTTTTTCTCAAGATATTTCATAAAAGCTGACTTTTCTTGTGTTGGATGTGTATGTTTTTTTTCAAGATAATCCACCATTGGTGTTCTCGACGAAGATTGTATAACTGTACGTTTTTTGGTAGGCATATCTACTCCTGGAGGTTTTGGCGATGGCTTTGCATGTTGGCTTTTGCGTTTTTTCTCAGCAAGGTATTCCCAAATATCTCGTGGTTTTTGCAACGGTGTTTCTGTGGGATTCATAAAAGGCTTAGGAATTTCATGCGGTTGTCTTTTGTCAATTTGCCCCGTGCATGCAGGTTTTGTAATAACGGTATGCCTCTCTCTTTCTTGAACTTTTTCCTTTGGTGGTTCCGGCCTTTTGGTTCTAAAGTCATCAAACACCTCTTTAGTCCCTAGGTTCGCTTTGGCTAAGAAATTTGCCGCCTGACGTTTAAACTGTGCTTTTATTTCTTCAGTCGTTGAGTAGTCATCATCCGGAATTGGAATTCGCTTCATACCGGTATCATATTTTTTCTTTTCAGTAGGGCTAAACCCGAATTTCTTTAGATAGAATGCTGTGAAACGCCCTGTAACTGTACAACATAATTTATTGAATAGCAAATCTTTTACTACATAATAATAATATCTTATCTAATACTTTCACTATTTTGGTACCTATTGATTTTATAAATAGGTAAGAGGTAAAAGTAGTGTTTTATAAGAAATATTTTCAGACACGAGAAAATGTCTTGTAATGTGCAGCCCCACTCTTGGTCGGAAGTTTTAGTTGTTACTATTATGCATATTTATTACTTTCTTAGTGACAACCAAGACTTTTGTTACCAGAAAATGGAACTAGAAGTTTAATAATTGGAAATTTAATAAAAGTAAATCAGTCAAAGTTGAATCGTTTAATTTTTAACTTTTCAATGCACCTAAAAATGCAATAATACAATATTTTTATTATAATTATATAATTTAATATATATTCATTTATTTTTCATTTCAAGCATACAATAATTATCACAAGCTATATTATGAAGTGTAAAAAAAAGTGTAAGGTTATTTTTTAAACCTATAAATTCTTATTATTTTTTTGGTGATACTTTGATGCGTACCACAGTGAGATCCAGTTTCTAAAATTAATGATCTTTTTATTTATGTAATATTAAGCAAAATTAATAACTAACTTTCATCCACAGCTTCATGCTTCATGCAATTGAGTTGATAAATGACCACTTAGTGTCATTCTACGTCGTGTTTTCATTGAAAAATAACATTGCGATACGATATCGCCCAAACGTCATAAGCATGTTTTTCAACAGTATCACGCTCATATTCGAGAAATAAACTCTTTTCAGAAAAGTTTTTGGAAAAAAGATGATGCTTGTTGGTTAGTTATATCCATAAAGTTAGTACTTGAAAAAAACAGACTGAATACCGCATTGTCTTATAAGCCTTTTAGCATTAAGAGTGTTTTACATAAAGGTTGACGGTTTAAAGGCTTACTGTGACGACGGAAAATAAATAAAAAGACAACATTGCAAAACTTGCTTAGCCCAAGCTTTTCAATGTTGTCCATCGCGTACCACAAGTTTTAATCGTTGCGAGTTTCATAACATTGTTAATTCGGTTAATTATATAATAGTTGAATATCATATCATATTATTATTGTCTTTAGTAACTTACTATGTTAATGACATTTATGTAGTAACAAAATATGGATCATGTCATCTGACAGTAACTGAATTGAATTGAATAAAGCGCAAAACTTAGGCGCTTAAAAGACGATTTCTTTTCGCAGAGCGCGGCGCGGACTCAGTATGCTATTGTTTATAGGATTAGCGATTATTATTAGCAACGGTTAAAATTCGTAGTGCGCCCTTAGCCGTATTATTTTAATTAGTCACTGGAAAATGCAGCTTGAAAGTTTAATACCTGAATAATTGTATCAATAAATAGATAAATGAACATTGTTACTAACTTAATATTGTGATAAAATAGGTATAAGCAGTTGTCACTTGACGCTGTCGTCTGAAATACTATACCTAATATTGTTTGGTTTGAGTGAGTTTTTTAGCATTAATATAAATAGGTACTGTTACTGGTTTTTAGTGTATAATTTTTCTTTGTGACTGAAAAAAATGCCTCTCAATGCAACGGGTGTTTCTAGGGCAGTGGCTTTAATTGAGGCAGGGTATTAGCCAACGTCGTATCGCTCTTAAACTCGGTGTACCCGTAATTCGAGGTACGGGATGCCAACAAATGCTTTCAGGAGACTGGTTCATACACGAGGAGGTCAAGGTCGAAATCAGTGCACATCCGCTCGGGATAACCGCTTTGTTGTCAGTAACGTGCAAAGAAATCGTTTCAGCACCGATACTGAAGCGCGTACACGTCTTTATGAAGTGATAATTGTCAGTGTAAGTGAACGAACGTTCCCTTAGAAGACGACTGGCTAAAAGTAATTTGAAGGCTTTTCGTCCAGCTCGCGCTTCACAACTGCATCCACAGCACCGTAGAGCTAGACTTGCATTTGCACTAGAATATGTTGGCTTTACTGTGGAGGAATGGAAGGACGTACGGAGGAGCGCAGAATAGCCTTAAACGGTCCAGAAGGACGTCAACTCGAAACTTGTGTACAGGTGCCAAAATGAATAGCTGAAACCGGAAATCAGAGAGGGTCATTACTGGTAAGGAAAGGCATCACCTACAAGGCTCGTATCGATCTTGTGGTGTTTGAAATGTGTTTGATAAGGCAGTGGAGGAAGTCTTAAAAGACCTTTCGCACCATTTATTGGGGAGAACTTCAGATTAATGCACGACAATGCTCGTTGCCATGCCACAAGATCTGTCGCTCAATAGCGCGATGAGCTCAGGATTCAAGTTTTGCCTTGACCGGCACGCAGTGTTGATATGAACCCGATTGAGTACATTTGGGAGAACCTAAAGACGTATCCGAGCAAAAGTACCGGCTCCTACGACCCTAGGAGTGCTCAAGACGACTGCGGTAGAGGAGTGGCCAATTATCCCTCAGTCGGATATTGGCGCGCGAGCCGCCTCAGCGCCGTCGGTCGGTTTTTGGTCGCGCGACAAGCTGACAGCACAGCTTACGCACAGCTTGCGTACAGACAGCGCGTTCTTGTGTCCATGGCAGTGACAGATACTACGTCCATGGCGTTTCAGGACACGCGTCACTGACTACGCCTGCCAATGTACGCGCTGTCCGTACGCAGCTTCAAACCAGCGGCGGGGGATCCTGGTGGACGACATCGCTCCAAGAAGTCATTAGGGCCCAAGGTGGTTATACCATTACATAATTTAACCTACAATAAAGAAATATTGGTAGTTTTTTTTCATTAAAGACATTTTACATTTTCATGAGAATTCTTCGCAATATTGACTTTATTGGCACGTTTTTTTTATGTGTTATGTGTTTATGGATTTTTACAGACTTGTGATTTTATTTATTCTTAATGTTAAGTCATAACTTCCATCAATATCGTCCTAATTTGACGATTACTGTAAGCCGTAAACTAAAAGAAATAAAAGATGGGCGGTTATATTCATATAATTCAATTCATTCCCAGTCCGATAGTCGGACTCATACTATAAAAAAAAAATTACACATCCTATAAGATCCTCAATCGAAGTATGGGAAAAAAAATCCGTAACTAATCCGTAGTCACACCAGTTTACCACACCTTCCCCGCTCCTCCTATCAATCGGAGTTTCGATTGGAGGACAGGGTATAACCCTCAATTGTTCCTCTGAGTGACTGGTGGAAAGGCACCCTAGCCTTTCCACCAGAGATGTGCTATGCTACGGTTGCTACGTTGCTATGGATGCGTTTGATATCCACCAATCATATTCATTGGTGCACATAGCTTAGCACTGGTGGAAACGGATTCAACTAGGATATGTTTTTTATATGGAAGGATGTGTGCTATGGTTGCGTGCTATGGATGCCTGATATATGGGTCGTCGCGAGTGGTTTATTGTCTCTAGAGTGGAGTGCCTGTGCACCTTCCTCGCGCAGCTACATTGCGGCGGCGCATCTTCATAGCACATCTTACTCGCACCGCTACATAGCTTAGCATCAGCGGAAACGGTCACAAAGTTTCGTAGCTTAGCTTTTACATTCTCGCAGCATAGCTGCATAGCACACATATCTGGTGGAAAGGCACCCCTATTCCAAAAATCCCCTACAGCTATCCCATGCGAAAGGGATTTTCGTATCTCTATCTGTAGAAAGCGTTCCCTATGTACCAATAATACCTATTATTATAGAAAAATATCAAAGCTCTGTAGGTAAGCTGAAATTTTAAGCTAGGTACCTAACCTACGGTATACCTTGTCCTATACCTACGTTTTGGTTACCACAAACAAAAGTTACGAAAATTCACTTGTATATTTTATTACTAGACCAAACCTAAAGAAGACAAGTTGATTTTATATTAGACCTAAGTAAGTGAAATTTAAAACAATCCTAAAAATATAAAGTTACAAAATATAAGTTAGTATTCTTCGCCGCCCTCGCCCTCTCCTTCGCCGGAGTCCATGCCGACCTCTTCATAGTCCTTCTCGAGCGCAGCCAGATCCTCGCGAGCCTCCGAGAACTCTCCCTCCTCCATACCCTCACCTACGTACCAGTGTACGAAGGCGCGCTTGGCATACATCAAGTCGAATTTGTGGTTGAGTCGCGACCATGCCTCAGCGATGGCAGTCGTGTTCGACAGCATGCACACCGCGCGCTGCACCTTGGCCAGATCTCCACCCGGCACCACGGTCGGCGGCTGGTAGTTGATCCCCACCTTGAACCCCGTCGGGCACCAGTCCACGAACTGAATCGTTCGCTTCGTCTTTATCGTACCAATAGCAGCGTTCACGTCTTTAGGCACCACATCACCGCGGTACAGCATGCAGCACGCCATGTACTTTCCATGCCTAGGGTCACATTTCACCATCTGGTTCGCTGGCTCGAAGCATGCGTTGGTGATTTCCGCCACAGACAGCTGCTCGTGGTACGCCTTCTCTGCAGATATGACTGGTGCGTACGTCACTAGCGGGAAGTGGATGCGTGGGTAAGGCACCAGATTAGTCTGGAACTCTGTCAAGTCCACGTTCAGGGCTCCGTCGAACCGCAGCGAGGCGGTGATCGACGACACGATCTGCCCGATCAGGCGGTTCAGGTTCGTGTAGGTTGGCCGCTCGATATCCAGATTTCGCCGGCAAATGTCGTAGATGGCCTCGTTGTCTACCATGAAGGCAGCATCAGAGTGCTCCAGCGTCGTGTGAGTGGTCAGAATGGAGTTGTAGGGCTCAACAACAGCTGTGGAGATCTGTGGTGCTGGGTAGATGGCGAACTCTAGCTTCGACTTCTTGCCGTAGTCCACGGAGAGGCGCTCCATGAGCAGCGACGCAAAGCCCGAGCCAGTGCCGCCGCCAAATGAATGGAAGATTAGGAAGCCCTGCAGGCCGGTGCACTGGTCGGCGAGCTTGCGCACGCGATCGAGCACGAGATCCACGATCTCCTTGCCGATGGTGTAGTGCCCGCGTGCGTAGTTGTTCGCGGCATCCTCCTTGCCCGTAATCAGCTGCTCGGGGTGGAATAGCTGGCGGTAGGTGCCGGTGCGCACCTCGTCCACCACGGTGGGCTCGAGGTCAATGAACACGGCTCGCGGAACGTGCTTTCCGGCGCCCGTCTCACTGAAGAACGTATTGAACGAGTCGTCGCCGCCGCCCACAGTCTTGTCCGAGGGCATCTGCCCGTCCGGCTGGATGCCGTGCTCGAGGCAGTACAGCTCCCAGCACGCATTGCCGATCTGCACGCCGGCCTGCCCGCCATGTATGGATATACATTCACGCATTTTCGATTAAATTACTTGGAATATACTTAAAAAATAAAACTTTTATTTATGCTGTTCCTATCGGTTCGAAACCAAACTGCAAACTGACAGATTTCGAACAAATGCAAAGGCGTTCTAGGGACGATTTGAATTTCAAAATTTATTCGCGTATTTTTTTGGCAGTGAACAAAGAGTTTTAAGTTTTTGAAAGAAGTTTCCAATCAATTTATTCTATTTGAATCACCTAAATTAGATCTTTTTTGAGCAGCAATGGCTTTATAAATTAATGGCTTATAACTATACGACGTTATTTTGCGCGTGTCACGAGAAAAACAATGTTTGAAGCCTGTACCACACACACACACACAATAGTAGATTAGCTAATATAATTTTAAAAAAATATTGTGCTGTCCAATCTGTTTTTCTTTCAGTTCAAGCTGCATCTTTCAGTAAGCAGTGGCTATAGAAATGTAACTGGTCCTAGAAATAATTACAGATCTTTACAAGTTTGCGCTCTTTTACAAATAACCGATACTCTACTTGCAAATACTGAAATAATAAGATCAACGGTAAATTTTTCAACTGTCAGATAACATAACCGGTAATTAGAAGATAGATTTTTTAATAAATTATTTAAAAAAAAAATGAAATTACGAGTTTATATCGAAATTTAACAGATTATGGAGCACCTGACAATTGAAAAATCGGGGCTTAAAAGATATAAATACAAAGAGCTTTTCTTTGAAAAGGTTGCAATGCCTAGGACCGGCCACAAGTTGCTAAGCAAAGTTCGCAGAATCGTTTATTGAACTAGGTATAGAACAGAAAGGCTGTATCTTCTTGTATCTGTCCCGCTCATGCCTCGCTCTCGCCCAGCCACCGACACCGCTCCTACGCAAGCTAAGGTATATGACACGCGAACACAACGGCGATACTCCTTCGCACACGAACAAAGAAAAGGAACCTGAAAATGCAGACAGCAGCGGCAACAATCTTCCTAAAAAGCACAGCAAAATATTGTTACTACTTACCTCTTCCATACTTACTTGACTGCATCTGCGTTGTTGCTTGGCTGCAGCTTGGCTGGCTGCTCGACATTGTTGCTCTGCTTGGCTGGCTGCTCGACATTGTTTAAGTTCACACTTTTTTATTGAATTAATTTTATAAAAGCCCCATTATTAAAGATTTAATTTTGATAGAAGATGTTCATTGATTCTATATTATTTTCCACGTTATTTATTATCCATTTGAAAAGTTAAAGGCTATTTATTATTATTTTTTAAGAAAGATATCCACCGAGATCAATTTTATTGAAATGCTAAGATACCGATATTAGCAAAGGTTTATTCGCGATCGAGACCACTGGTCGGCTCAAAGGCTGCGATACTAATAACCGCATCGAGTGCGGCCCGCGGGGTGCAGCGGCAGGGCGCGGCTATCGGCGCGCGCACCCACCTCGCTCCGGAGCGACCGCGTCGCCTGCGCCGACCCCACACCTGTGATCTCCCGGGGAGAAATGACTAATTTAAATAACGCGAGCCAGCCGGCTCCCGGCCACCCCCACCCTACGCATGCGCCTTCTTTATCGAGCGGAATTTTCCATGACGCGGCCGAAATCGCTTGGGCGTCACCAACCAGCGTCATAGCCATGCGCGGTTAACTTGAGAGAAACGTAGGTAGGAATACTTAGAAAAGAAGTAGGAGTTACTGTGCGTAAGACGTAATTGCGTGGGCCTCGTGACTTCACGCGTGACCAGTCCGCGCTCGATTCGGTGTCGGACTGAGGACTGGTGGCCGAGGTGGGGCACCATCCTGTGCAGCCTCCTCGCCCGCCCGCCGCCACGCGAGTGTGCGTGCAGGTGCAACGTCGCGTCGCACGCCCCCCTCCCCGCGCCTCCTCCCCACCCGAGCCGATACGGACGTATGTGTGCATTGCACTGTACACGCATCTAACCATCCCGGAACTATTTGTACTAAACATCAATGTGTGCAACGCCGATATAAAAGCTGATATTCCAACCACATAGCGTAAAGCAGAAAGCTGAAAATTGATTGCAGGTAAGCAAATAACTTATACATAGTACATAACGATATGATTTGGTACATATGAAACCGCTATACATCACAACGAAGCGTTACTATGGTACATTTAGCATTGCCTAAGCAAATGCTCTTTACAAAGCGAAATGGAGCTTCTGCGAAAAATCTTAATACGATGACTTGCGATTTTGAATATTTCGACGAGTTGAGAACCTCCTCCTTTTTTGAAGTCAGTTAAATACCAATTTTAAACGAATTAAAAAAGGAGGATGTTTTCAATACATGCGAATATATTTCACTTCAAATCACTTCTGTGTATCTGGTGACTATGGCCAACCCACCAAAAACTTTTTCAACATAGAGAATCTCTACTGTCGGAGTTTTCAGGCCTCAAGGAATTGGGAGCTTATGATCCGCAGTGGAATATGTTGCGCTGAAAAATTGCAGCCATATCGGTAGCACTTCTTTGTTCTTATAACACCCATCATCATCATCATCAGCTTATAGCAGTCCACTGCTGGAAATAGGCCTCCCCCAATGAGCGCCATTGCTCCTTAACTTCAGCTCAACGCATCCGGCCTCTACCAGCAGCCTTTCGCAGATTGTCACTCCTCCGGCCAGAGGTGCAACAACACTAGTTGGAAATAGAGGCCTTTTTTGAGAAACAAAAATCATACCATTTTTATGGTCTACAAAAACACAGTTAATTCATTCGTTGCTTACATATGTATGGCAATTCCAACCTCCACTTTCGGAACTCAAGCCAACCTCACCTGCCCGTGGTGCACGCTGCTAACAAACAAACGGGCCTCTGGCGGCCGGCTGATGTGGCATAGCACAACCTAACTCCCGCGCAGCTAAATTCCTTGACTGCGGACAGGCAGCAGCGTTGGAACTGCTAGAAGCTGTGCCCTGCGACTCCCAATACGTAAAAACTTCCGTGACATTGCTCGTAGCGCCGTAGCGCGACACCTACGCTCCGTAGACTCAGCTACAGTAAACGTAGAACCCCCTTGGTGCTAAAAATAAACGCTTTTGGTGTACGGAACCCTAAAAGTGTTTAATTTTAGTATCAAGGGGTACTACCAAAATTGAACCGTGATAGCTTGATAGTTGAAATCACTGATGATGTAATTCAATTACCGCTCTAACAAAAAATACTAGAAACCAACGGTACAGAAGCCTTCGTGCGTGAGTCCAAGTCGCCTGTTTTTTGAGAACCCACACTCACAGAATAGATAATTTTAGACTGTACTACTATTATGTATTCACCAAATCAGCCTATATCAGTTCACTGCTGGACATAGGCGTCCCCTAATTAAGGGATATATGCCAATAATCCCCACGCTGGGCATGCGGGTTGGGGATCGCAGGTTACAACTTCTCACACCGCCGACGCTGCGATTCGTCGGCGGCGACAGGATGTGGGCTTGGGTTCCGAAGATGGGGTTTAGAACCCTTTATTATTATGTATTCGATTAGCAATTATGTATTGTACATACTTACCTACTGATAAAACCAAGGTGGTGAATGAGGGTCCTACAAAATGTATTTCTTTATTTTTTTCTCTAGAGGTTTTTTCCACTGGAAGTCTCCCAACTTGGCAACGAAAAAGAAGTTTTTTTTAATAAAACGCAGTATCAGCGTAGGTAGAGGCCTCCCGCCTCCTCCACGCTCAGGCCTTCACTCACGCGTTTTGTGATGTTATGTGGCAGGAGCGAAGTATGTAGTCAGTAGCCATCTATCTAAATGGCTTAGCGCCAACTTCAAACAGATGATTTTCTTCTATGAATTAAATTTCTAATTAAGTTTATTATTCGCTTTTTAAGGCAGTAAGATAAAAGTATTTATTTTTAAGTTGGTTTAATTGAAAAAATGTTTATTTTTAATTTTTTGTGTAATTAGATAATACTCTTATTCTTAAGTAAACAAGCATCATGGCACAATATATCATGGGTAGACCAACTAAACGTGCCGACCGCATGAGGGACGACTCAGGGCAAAAATTACAAGTGAGGATGAAGTTTTTTGAGTCTTGCAGGAAAACTATCAATTCCTGAGAAATAAAATATATATGTGACCATCTGTAAGGTATACTCTTTCAAACAATAAAAGATTTTTGAAAATCGGTTTACAATATCGGTGAACATACAATGATTTTTATGAAATAGCTGCACTGTTTGATTGCTCACGGGTTGATTCTTAACTGAACATTTTTTTTTCATTTTAGCATTTTTTTCATAGATTGTAACTTTTTCTTAAATCTGTGAACGCTGTTCAAAATATCTCAGAATGTAATACATGTAGACAAACGCAATCCTATTAATTATAAAAAAAATGTTCTGTAAGGAACGTTTTTCTTAACTTTTACTGCTTTGTTTCAAAAATCCATCCGAATAGATAGTCACTGGTAATTATTTAGGTACAATATTATTTTAGCTGTAGTTGAAATTTGTATGGACGGCTCTTCTGGGGAAGTACTGCCACCATGCCTATTTCTGCCGTGAAGCAGCTTTGCTGTGTTTTGGCTTAAAGGGTGTGGGTGCCGGTGAAATTACAGGCACTAGAGGCCTATGATTTTTATGCCTTAAGTTTATGGACGCAGGCCGTTGCATCGAGAGATCACGTTTTTTGGAACGTGCTCTACGATGCCACGCCCTGCTTTGTGATAGGTAATTACAGGTACAATAATCATGTGAGCCATGTGCTTGTTCCAACTTCAAGTACCTTAAAAAAAACGTTTGATAGATGAATCGCGTGCCAAAAAAAATATATGCCTTCAAGTGGGACTTGAACGCATTAATGTGTCTTTTTTCAACTTGCATCGTCCCACTGCTGGGTAAAGGTCTCCCCCAAATTTCGTCAACCATCTCTATCCTTCGAGATATCCCACCATCCTCTCTCGAAGGCCTCGAGCTTTTTATTTTTTATTTGGTCCAACAATTCTATTTACTACCTAGATTACAGGCACTAAATGGGTTTGTAAGTTTGTAAGTAAACTTGACCTAAACTTGAACTTCTCCTAAACTTGACTCACACAAGCATACATAAATAACCAACAGGTAATCGAAAGGAGTCGAATAAATGTACGATTTGTCATCTTATTGGTACCAAAACAACGATACCGCACCACAGAACACACAGTAATCAGTTCGAGATTTAAGATTTTATTGGTAAAAAGAAAATTCAAAGAAAGTCGATTGGCGAAATGAAAAAGTTTATAATAACCGACTGTTATATAATTTCAGTGGGCTTATATAATTTAATTTAGTAACTGAGTTACTAAATGGCTTCCTGGTAATTCTAAGAATTCACCTATACTAAGACACACCCTCCAATAGCCACGTCCTGATTAATTTTTGTATTCAGTGGCTTTTTCGATAATTTTCACAATTTCGCCAGTATTCTGTCCCACTATCCTACTACTATTTTACCTATTTAAGCGAAAGTTAGTGAGTATGGATGTATGGATGAATGTTAGTTACTCTTTGACGCAAAAACTACTGAACTAAATTTCGATGGAATTTGGAATATACACCGTTTGTGACTTAGATTAACACACTACTAACTAGCAACTAGCTACTTTTATCCCGGTACCACGCGAGCGTAGCCGCGGGCGGAAGCTAGTCAAATATAATTGTTCATAATAAAATGAGGCAACGTAGTACGGTTTATAAGTCTATTCGTCCAGTCTTCAGTCAGATCCTGGTCTGCTACAGCAAAAAAACGAGCGGCGAACAATTTTCATGATCACTTTTAGAACAAATTCACTTGTATTTCATTTCAATATACTCGTATCTTATTACTAACGTAGAATAGGTCATTATCTGGGGTTGCTTAGCGACCTCTGCCAATATACCATACACCAAAGGGTCCATGACAGGTTGTTAGTCATGCATGACTTAAACAGATTTTTTTTGACTTAAGCCTCCCGCTTAAGCCCCCCTCCGCAAACAGGTGCGTTAATTAGCGGCAATAATATTGCATTCGTTATTGCAATAATTGGTCCCAATTCCATGCACACGTATTATCGCAGGTGCAGGCGTACTCTTGAACCAAAACCAGAACTGAATTTGATTTCTGTCATTATTGTATGATATGTATAAGTATTTACGAATAAAAATGTGTAGTTTATCAATCATGTGGTTCCCATAATACAAGCTCTGCTTAGTTTGGGGCTACATGATACTGTGTGATTACGTTCCGCATTATTAATTTATTTATTTGGTACTATTGAAAGTCGGCATCGTACTCATACAGAAAATTACAACTTGCGGAATTGGAATCAAGAATAAGATAGAATTGTCTATTTTTGACTCTATTAACGTCGATAGATTTTAAATTTATTGAGTTTACTATAGAGCTTTTCCAGTTCGGGGAAAGAAACTTTTTAGCCATCGAGTATTTTAATCTTGATGAAGTTTTCAAAAACTTGGTAAAAAAATTAGGAGTAGTCTGAGGCAAAACCAAACATTATTTTGATACATCTATGTGCTTGTGCGCTAAAATAATATATATACTTTCAAGTGACATAAATCCAATTCTAATCCCGTTCTCGATTTGGCTCAAAGCATCCAAACGCAAACGCGATCGAGCTGGTAAAAAACTCGCACTAGGCACCCTGTTCTGTTTGGAATGCTTCTAATTGGAATAATTCCTAATAGAATCACTCCTGATTAAAAAAGACACATTGACTATCTTTCCATTTGAATTTAATTTAAATTTAAATTTGAAGTGAAGCTTTGTGGGCTGGCCATGCCTGCCGAAGAACCGAAAACCGTTGGGGTAAACGAGTTCTTGAGTCAGGCTGTGGCTCGGCAAACGTAGTGTAATTCCCACCACCCTCTTGAAGTATCGAGCTCGTCCTGCTAACGCATCCTCAGCCGACCATGATGCTGCTGTCCTTCATATCCTCCTAAAGTTAATATACTCAAATAAATTCAAACCAAATTTTCGCGTTTATAATACTAAGAAAGTTTTGTATGAAAGATTAATCTTATTATTTTATTTTATTTTTATCTGGAGATGGCGCATGACCTTCCTGATGTTAAGTGGTAACCATTACCCATAAGCAAAGCTAAGTATTTCTTCGTACATGCATACGATGTCCATCAACTTGAGGCATGATGGTGGCTTAACCTTGTGCCAGTAATTTCACCAGAACCCATATCCCTCAAACCGAAACATAGCAATGCTGGTTCCCGGTAAAATTCCCCGGATGAGCCCTTCACAAAAAACTCATTTACTTCTTCACATCAAAACTTACTAGGTTCTGAAAGGATTGATCTGATTTGCCTCTGAATCTCTCTTCCCTCTTGCCTATTGCCTAATATATTTGCGTTTTTTGAAAATCTTCTGATACCTATCCACAATGTGAAAAAGTCAGGACTGCTTTTGGGGAGGAGGGGAAAGAAGAGAACGTAAACAAAGTTTCCAGTAACACTGAGGTAAAGTTTACTTATGGCCGAATCAGCCCTTATAAGGGGAAGACAACGCAAGCGAGGTTTCGAGCGGGTCAGCTAGTTCATCATTCAAGCATCCACGTTGTAAGACGAAGCCAACGCGCATGCGTGCAGCCTCCATGCTGGCTCCGAGCCAAATTCCGACAAGAACCGAATAAGCCCGAATGGACCCGTACAGTTATTGATCCGGTATACCAGACTTTGAGAACTACAACCTGAAATATGTTAAATTACGGCAGGTGAATAATCTCAGACTACGAAACAATCATCAGCAGTCTACCTTTACTAACTGAGTATTGTCTACTCTACTCTGCTTATTGTACCATCAACGAAATGACAAAGTGTCACTTACAGTTGTGAGACATTACGATTACGACCGAGTTAGATAGGGTATGTTATATCCTACTATACCTATCAAATAATATAATGTTACTGATTATTCATAATTATTTATTGAAGAGTGCAAGGTAAGCTAATGTGAGTACCAACACAAATCAACCCAGGAGCAAAAATTTTTTAATAAGTCATATTATTTATCTAAATGACTCGTTATGTGGTGGCTGGACGTATGTAGAACTCCCCTTTACAAGAAGGGCGGATATACCAATAATCCCCACGCTGGGCATCACAGGGCAACTTTTCGTACCACCGATGCTGCAGCCTGTCAGCGGCTGTGCCGTTAATCGGCTGCGCTAAGCCGCGATCAGTCACGTAGTACTCTAAGGGGCTATATGATATAGGTTTGTAAAAATTCCAGCTTTAATTATTATTTGTCCCAAGGTGGGAATCGAACATGCAACCTTTTGCGACCCAGCCGGGTTTACCCATATGCCAACGAGGTCATTATATCCGATTCCATCTACGAGCTCCAATGCAAAAAAAAATCATCAAGTATTAAAAAAAACATGAGTTCATCATACATGAATGAAAATTTATCTGACAAAAACTAAATATACCATTACATAATGATAAGTTCTGCTGCCAATTTCCACACCACACCACACCAGCCTATATCAGTCCACTGCTGGACATAGGCCTCCCATAATAAAGAGGAATATGCCCATAATCCCCACGCTGGGCATGCGGGTTGGGGATCGCAGAGCACAGCTTCTCGCACCACCGACGCTGCTGCCCGTCGGTGCCCAGGTGATTTAGCTGTGCCGATGTAGGCTGCGCTATGCCGAAATCAGCCGGCCGCCAGAGCCCCGTTCGTTGTTTAGCAGGGTGCACCACGTTTTTAATAAAGCTGAACATGATAATGTTAGCAATTATTTAAGTTATTTTAATTCATGCTTATTCAAAAAAAATAACAGTTGGTCGAAATCATAAATTAATGGACGTAAAGAACAAAAGTTTTAAAATCGGCGCCGCGGCGTTGGGAAAGTTAGATAATGTAGGCATTGTACGAAATAAGTATGATACAATAAATATTATCTAAAACATGGCAGGTATTTTCTTTGCCTAAGTTGGTTGACAGCAAACAATAGTTCCAGAATATCAGTCCATTGCTGAATTTAACTTCCCCTAATAACATCGCTCAATTTACGAAACCATTTACGAAATTCACTCCTTATAAGCATGGCTCGTTGGTCTAGGGGTATGATTCTCGCTTCGGGTGCGAGAGGTCCCGGGTTCAAATCCCGGACGAGCCCAAACTTTTTGCATTTTGTTCGCGATTTCGTTTTTGTTTTTTTTAATCTAGCAACATTATGTCATTAAACAGTATTTTAATAAAAATATTTTTTCGATTTTTTCGCAATTATGAAAATCTTTGGGTATTACTCAGCTACGCATATCTATTAAATTCTAATCTATGTAGCTATTTGCAGCATAGCTAATTGTAACACATTAATATACCTTAATCTAGATTAAGGTACATTAATAAAACATAATATTATGTTACAAAGTTTCGTTTAATAAGAAAAACGTAACATGATAATATGACGCAAATTATAATATTTAAAAACACTAGTAAATTAACTTACTATTCAGTTCATTTTTGTTTGTAAATTCATCAAATTGTTGTCACTGCTGTATATTATATTTAGTAAACATTGATTGAGTGATAAAACAAAATGAATTGCGATCGAACTTGTATTCAAACTAAAACTTCCTAAATCCTAATAAGGTAATATAGGTGTAGGCAGTAGGCGCCGACTGGTTCAGGTCTGTGGGTGTAGACGTATTCAAAGGCAAGTCCTCAAATCACTTGAGATTTAGGCAATAACGGGAAAAAATTGCGTCTATTTAAATCAATTCTTTTATTGCATATAATTTTGTATGATTTTTGGTGTCTAAGTGATTTCTGTATATATTAATCTAAACCAATTGAATTCACAATTGAGTTATTGTAAAATTTCTATGGTGAATAAATTTGTAGGTATGGAAAACCCAGACACAGAACAAATATCTATTTTCGCACGTACCCAAGTGGTTATGACAATTTTTACTAATTGAACTAATCTGAAGTGGCAGTGTGCTGGTCATATCTGCCGAAGAACCGATAACCGTTGGGGTAAACGAGTACTTGAGTGAAGACCGCAGCTCGGCAAACGTAGGACGACCTCCGGCCAGGTGGAGTGACGATTTGCGAAAGGCTGCTGCTACAAGCTGGCTCGCGGGAGGTCTATGTCCAGCAGTGGACTGCTATAGGCTGATAATGATGATAATGATGATCTTTTACTTGGGTTGTAGGTATCATAATGAATTTACTCGTATGTAACCGGATAGCCCAGAATCGTGTGGGTTGTTTTTGCAGTTTCCCACCATTCCGCCAACACTTTCTCGTAAAAAGTAGTTCAAGTGGGAAAAATCTCATGGTTTAAAAAGCTGGCTTGAAGCCAACAAGGCCGGTAGGGTGAATGGATTCAGTGAAAGTTAGGTAGGAACATATGTATGTACTACGTGGTGAAAGCCAACGTCCTTTCCTTTCCTTTTCTTATCCTCTTTTGGATACGACTAGCACAATAACGTGATGGATGACACAAACTTCGGGACGCCTATATACAGCAGTAGATAAAGTTGGGCTGTGGATGATGATGAAGATACTGTAAGCATAAACATGCTAACATTCAAGTTTTTTTAATTATTTTATTTGACAAAGGTCTTTAAGTCGCTTAGCGACCATGTCAGCCCCATCTTACAGTTACTTAACAAATTACTTAATAATATCATACACACATGTGTTAATCAATCCAGCCGCTTCTGACAATGAGGTGGCTAGAACCCCGTGAAATACCGACATCTTACAAATTTATATTGATTTGTCACTGCATAAGTGATCTCAAAGACTGACTCCGAACAGATTTCAACAGATGTTGGTGAACTTCTTACTTGACCCCACCTGTAATTCTGTTTGAAGAGTCAGATCAGTCTTGACTAACGCCTAAATATTGAAACGCCAAATATTTAAATTAAAAAATAACATTGCAAGTTGTCGCGTCAAGCTGAGGATAAGGCGCAATGGCGCTCTTTCGGGGAGGCCTATGTCCAGCAGTGGACTGCTACAGGCAGATGATGATGATGATTGTAAGTAAAATATATCAAAGTTATTTAAACTCGTAAACCTTTGAAGTACAAAATCACGTGTCATCATTGATTTCCAATAAAACAGTATTCTGATAACATTAGTCGTTCTGCAACTATTTTGTGAGAAAAGCTTAAAATTTAAAAAATATACAACCGAATTGAGAACCTGCTCTTTTTTGAAGCTAGTTAAAAATCGAGAGTCATGCATGGCATTTTCTAGGTCCATAGTTTTTCTTTGAATTGGCTCAGTCTCGAAACTTCTGAAGTGCAAAATTTTATCTCTTAGTACAATTATGTACGTTTCCCAAGTACCCGTATTCTGATAACTTTCGTGGTCTCCGTTAACACAGCGTGGTAACGCTGGTAAAGATGCTTCGTGGCGATACCACAACAACATGTTAATTTTGCAGAAAATGATCTCAACACAACTTGGAAAAATATTTAGTAGTTCACATTGCACACATTAAATTCTTCTTCTTCTTCTTCGTATAAGCTAGTGACCAACTCTGGTGTCGGAGTTTTAAGGCCGCCCAAAGGCCTCCGACATGGCTTATTAAATTATGATAAACAATCATTGACGTACTATTAGTAATAAACAATACTCAAAACTTCGACAAACTTCGGCAAAAAATGTCAGATAG
Organism: Horisme vitalbata; assembly: GCA_951804965.1. Classification (NCBI taxonomy): domain Eukaryota; kingdom Metazoa; phylum Arthropoda; class Insecta; order Lepidoptera; family Geometridae; genus Horisme; species Horisme vitalbata. The sequence goes on from OX638089.1 coordinate 9,080,039, forward strand.
ATAGATAACTCATTATTGTGCACCAAACATTACAAATATTTAAATGGACAAACAAATCTATAAAACGTATCCGCGGTTGTTCATGGGCGGCCTTATCTCTTCCAGGCAACCTTTGAATAGACTGGATTTAAAGGGGAAGCGGTGTTACAATATAATACAATAAAACATCCCACACACACTTACATCCCTTTTTCTACCCTACCCTACCCTATAGTAATTCATACGAAAATGAACTTATTAAATTTTTATATTGGACGTACAATTAATTACAATTTTTTACCCTAACTTCAAGACTTAATCACACCATGGTACCGCGATGAAGTATCAGAAGTTTTGATCAAGTCAGATCAAATTGACGTTCAGCACTTTTGAAGCGTTCGTGATGTGGTTTACTCGGTGTTCTTTAGGAGTTCATCTGAGTTAAGCAACACTCCTCCCGGTCGCTACTTGGATGGGTAACCGTGTAGTGAAATTAAGATCTAAGCTTTCGTGCTTCGGAACGCACGGTCCCGGCTTTTTCGTCGCCTAAGTAAGTCGGGTAGCCTTAGAATCCCGACACCAAATTTTGCCACTAACTCATAAGAAGGATGGTACAAATTCTGAAGGATACCGTACAGCGCCACGAGATTCAAAGTCAAAGTCAAAATGGCTTTATTCATTAATAACTATGAAGTCCACTTTACATCGTAATTTTCTATAATTTACACCAATTCGTAACGCGGCCAAAAAGAGAAGAATTGGCAAAAAAATATTTCATATCCATCGAGATATTTAGAGTTCTTTATGATTATCTCGATGTTTTTATTATTTATTGGCATTAATTTTTTTAGTCTTTTTACAAAAAAAAGTAAGTTCTTCAATTAGTTTGTAAAACAAAGCTGTATTTATTTCATTACCGCTTCTGCAGCCAAAAAGCTCCATATGTTGGTAGTTAGCAATTATTTGTACCGAAATATTAATATGGACGTTCGGAACATTCTAGAACCATCGGTCAAAGCCCTGAGTCATGTCGCACCCAAATCAATACTCTCGTCTGCGTGAGATAGCAATAAATTGCATCTCCTGCTTGCTTTGATAACCTGGACAGGTGTGCAACACTCACACAAGCATAGACTTAGTGTTGAAATCGGTTTATGTGTGCGTGCAATGCTGGGATTGGAAGTCAGTAATTAAATTACTTGTCTACGTATACGTACGTGTAATATCATCTGCAATATGTTTCGGATCACAGATATAGAAGAGTACTAGATAAAGCCTTAAAATTCACTATGTTCTGAACATCAACTCATACGGCTGATCTCTACTTTCTTACGTCCAATATTTTCAATTAGAAAAGGACGCATACATATTTATATGAGTGCGACTTCAAAAAAGATCAAAAAGTTAATCGTACCAGGGCGCTCGAACAAAATTCTATGCAGGTTCATACAAATGCCCTAGTACGAAGTCGCAGAAATCGCATTGAGGTAAAGCATGTTTCCCTTTCTAGCAAATGATATGTGGACCTAAGAAAGTAGAGATTAGCCGTATGAGTTGACGTTCAGAGCATAGTGAATTTTAAGGCTTTATCTAGTTGTTTTCTATATCTGTGGTTCGGATACATGTACAGTAGGTATACGCCTACAGGACCTAGGCAGTATGGACGACGTAGGTGCGGTCTCCAATGAAAGTTAATTTATAGACAATTACAAAAGAGATGTGATAGTTTTCTCCACCTATAAGTAACTACCTTCTCATTCCTATCACCTGTTTTTGTCAACGGAAAGACGGTGATGGGGGCGTGACATGATAGTAACTACTTAGGTCTATTGGTCTATCTCATAAAAATTTAGATAACTACTCTTCGACCTACTGGCAGGTACAATGTATTTATTAGGTACAAACAATTATATCACAAAAAGTACGATATCATGCTCTAGCAAACATATTCACCCTGAGTAACTTAAGCTATAGTTATTGCCAGAAAAGATTAGGGATACTTACTAAAATATAAGTAACGTAAAAAACTGCCCTAGCCCGTGCGAAGCCGGGACGGGCCGCAAGTGAATTATAATTTGATGACCTCTGTGATGCAGTGAGCAAAGGCCCGCCTGAGAGACAAATGTTTTTATGATTTACGAATATTTGTCTCAGGTTTAGGTGTTATCTATGTATATACATTTTTTTTCATCCCCTGTATCTCAAAAAGAGTTTTTTTGATCTTCGATATCTGAGTGAAAAAGCCGTTTTTATCCGCTAGACGATAAAATAAATTGAATTTAGGACATCGTGTGCACTAAGTTTGTGAATTCAAAACATGATTAAACCTATGTTATTAAGTCAATTTAATTTTTATTATTACTAAATATGTTCTGATTTTAGTAGCTGTATGATTAAAACTAAAACTTTTTTCAGGCAAACTATGTATAATCAGCTGGCTGGCTGGCTGTGTCCTGCAGCGAGAATTGTACCCGCGACCTTCTGCGTCTCAACCCAAGTCAACCTCACCTCACGTAGTACACTGCTGTATACCAAACGGGCCCAAGCACATGCACAAGCTCAAAGTCGCACAACGTGCTATGGAGACAGCTATGCTCGGAGTCTCACTGCCTGATAGAATTCGAAATGAAGAAATTCGTAAGTGAACTAGGATAACCGACACAGCTCTCAAAATCAGCGAGTTGAAGTGGCCATCGGTCAATGCCTTGAGTCATGTCACACCCAAATCAATACTCTCGTCTGCGTGAGATAGCAATAAATTGCATCTCCTGCTTGCTTTCATAACCGGGACAGGTGTGCAACACGCACACAAGCATAGACTTAAAAGTGTTTAAAACGGTCTATGTGTGCGTGCGATGCTGGGATTGGACGTCAGTAATTAATTTACTTGCCTACGTGTACGTACGTGTAATATCGTCTGCAATATGTTCGGTATAAGTATCCGCCTACAGGACCTAGGCAATATGGACGACGTAGGTACAGTCTCCGATGAAAGTTAATTATAAAGATGGTTTTATAGTTGAGAATTACAAAAGAGATCATGTGATGGTTTTCTCTACCTTCTCATTCCTATCACCTGTTTTTGTCGATGTCGTATATACTAATCAACGAAATCGATCAAAAAAAGTTTGCAAATATAGCTCCGACCGGTGTTCACCTTAACGCCACCGTGTCTCTACATGACCAACCTCCCGAGAACAACCTCCTATGGCGACCTCTTTGTCGCCAGCTCCTTCCTGGAGACACCAAACTCTCTGGACCAGTATCCACCTCCGTAGCTAGAAATTAGACAACGTAACGGCTCTGTGAAGTCAGCCCATGAGCTAGGATAGCACCAAAAGACTCGAGAGTAGTTGCCCTCGAAGTTGACGCCAGAGCAAAGAAATAACGTTCGATTCTTAACCGCACTTCCATACCCAAACTCGTAGAGTCGAAGCGACAACCTTGATTGGTGCCGACCATTTCGTTTAGCACCTGTCAGTGTCAGAAATTGTGGAAACTATGCCAGAAGCCAATTAATAAAGAAGTGAAGTGAAGTGAAGTAAAGGCACGTTACACCACCTGTGAATTAAAATTTGACGACCTCTGTGATGTAGTGAGCAAAAGCCCGCCTGAGACGCAGGAGGTTGCGGGTTCGATTCCCACCGAGAAACAAATGTTTATATGTTTTTTTTATTCCAATATTATTATCAGTAGACATCGGATTTTTTTTTACCAATCACGCATATTTCGATTAGTAGCGGGAGGTATGTCAGAAAATATACTTAGAAAGCTAGACACCATTTTGCTTAAAAAACCGAGTCTTGAAGACAATAAGAACACGAATGCTTGCATCAATAGCACAGGTTACATACCCTGCCTGAGCAGGTATGGGTATCTCATGAAATGAGGCCAAATTTTAAATTGTGTAGAGAGGTCATTTTCGGCATAAAAATTAATACTTGTTGACAAACGTCACAAATTTCAGGGTCAGCTACATGCTGTGTCCAGCATTATTAATTTGCCCTGGAAAATTACTTAATTGTATGTATATTGTCACAAAAAAATATCCATCATTTTAAGAGTATTTCTCTGTTTCTGTAGCTTCTTTATTTAAAATTTATAAAAATAAAATTGGTTTTTGTATTTCGAATTAAGCATATTTCGGCCTTCGCTAGAACTTTTATGTCATATTTTGGACTTATTAATACATATTTGCATGCATATTTAGCTATTTTGTTAGTGCCTAAGATGCGATGTCTATTATCAGTCATATGGTTCTCATAATAAAAGCTCTGCTTAGTTCGGGTCAGCTACGTGATGATGTGTTCAGCATTATTATTCGAATAAAGCTGTTCACTTTTTTTTAATATTCATAGAAAAACACCCAGACCTGAGAAAAATATCTGCAAAAAATGCAACTAATTGTCGTGCAGCGAGAATTGTACCCGCGACCTTCTGCGTCTCAGGCGGGCCAGACCACTGCGCCACAGAGGTCGTCGCTTTGTGATAATTTATTTATTTAATTGGTTTTTTCGTCATAAATGTACCTAGTATTAAATTGCATCAAACATTTATACTGATGAGATTGAAACGTACTCCAGACCAAGAAGACCTCTAGCCAACATGATTTACTGTTTGTTTCTTTGTATTGCAGGGTTCAAGATTAATTGGTTTATAAACCCTAGCTGGAGTTGATCAAATCTAGTTATAGCTATGTCCATTAGTATTGGCCACCTTATTCACAAACTTTTGTATTAAACACGGTGGATACGAATTCGAATAGGGTGTAAGGGATTTCAACCTCCATTTCCGGAACCCAAGCCAACCTCACCTGCACGTAGTACACCCTACTGTATAACAAACGGGGCTCCAGCGGCCGACTGATAAATTCCCTGTTAATAATTCCCTGATAAATTACAGTTAAATTCCCTGGCCGCCAACGGGCAGCAACGTCCACATGCCCAGCGTGGGGATTATGGGCATTTCCCCATTTTTCTTAGGGAGGCCTATATTCAGCAGTGGACTGAATAGACTACGTTCTCATCACAGATACCACAAAGGCTCAAGATAAAAATTTTCGATCAGTGCGCGTTGCCAGTGATGGCTACTACTGAGCTTGAGAGAGCTAAAAAAGAATAAAGGTTCTCGAATGGCGACCGCGAACTGGAAGACGAAGTGTGGGGAGACCCCCCACCAGATGGACCGACGACATCGTCAAGATTCCTGGTAATCGGTGGATGGAGAGGGCTCAAGACCGTTCTTGGTGGAATTCCTTGGGGGAGACCTATGTTCAGCAGTGGACTTCTATAGGTTGTTGATGATGACATTTGAATTTACCAGAAAAGGCTTAATTTACTCATTATAGTTCTGAGGAAGTTAATCATGATCATATGACATTTTACCCATAAAATGTAATAACTAAACAAATAAGGCTGGTATTTATCATACAGTACATTTTTAGCCATGTTCACAGTTGAGAATTGAACTTTGATCGAGGCCATAAAACAAATATTTTGAAAATTCATTTCAAATGATACGAATTTTAAAATGTTTTTGAATATGGCGTCTTTTGAATATGACTACATAGACGCACTCCCACATTGATAGGTACTGGGTGGTACACGCAGGGATGCTGTAGCATTATTGCCGTCTCAAGGGGGTAGGGAGGCTGGGAGGTAGGGAGGCTGGGAGGTAAGGGTGGGGTCAGACAGAACTATTGATTTATGGCGACCATCAACGTTCAAACTACAATATTTTAACTGCGTCAATGATCGTTATAAATTGAATATGGAAAGACATTAAAATCTTGATTTTGAATAGGATTTATGGTTGACCGCTCATTGTTTATGCCACAGAAGACAAGGTCAGGGTATATGTATTACTTGAAATACATGTAGGTATCCACAACACACCAGCTCGTACTTTTGTCCCTTGTCAATCTTTGATATGTACCATAGAGGAAATAAATCATCTTTTAAGATAACTTTTTATAGTTTACCCATATACTGCTACTATCGTATGTACCTACTTATTATGACAATTGTCATTACAATCAACCAAAATTAATCCTATCTATGTACGTACACATGATGTGTAGAATTTTATGTATCTAATCATAGTGTAATTCATGTAATTATTATGTAGTTTATTTATATTATATATTATTAAGCACTACCTACCTACTTATTCTTTTACGTTCCCGATGTTCGTGTCTTCACACTTCGTTTTCGGTCGCGTCTGAAAACCAGCGCTGCACCATTCCTACCTAGGTTTGGAGCAGCACTGCTGATATGGGACCATTTCGACCCCACGCTATGCGAAATAATACTAAGTGCCCATTTTTAAACTTTTTGTGTACCTTCTACTTTTAAGCAACCAACTCTGTACCTACCTTCCTACATATTCTATGTGCATTGTGGGTCGAATAAATCGAATTTTCTTTCTTTCTTTCTCATAGCGGTCCATAGCTGGGCATGGGCCTGAAATAATAAAGTGGGATATACCTAAAATCCCCACGCTGGGCATGATGACGATGACGTTTTCGCAACGACATGGCGACGCACCATTCATGCACATGTTTATTGCTATGTTTATAATTATTATACTTTGCTACGTCCAACGTAGCTACGTAATGCAAGTATTGTAGCTGTCGTAGCGTAGCTACGCTACGACAGCTACAATACCTGCTACGACGTAGCTATACTAGTGCTACGTATGCAATTATTAATTGCTTGTTTCTAAGTTTGTTTCAACCAAGGAAGTTTTTATAGAGAACATCTAAGTCTAATTTTTCTCAATAAAAATTTGGTACAAAGCGCACATTCCCTTTGACGTTTGTGCTAGTATTCGTAGTTCCGAAGGTTCAACCGATTTCAACTTGTCTGTGGTTTCAACGTAGCAACGCTATTAACAGCCTCTCTGGCGCAGTGTGCAAAAACCTGCCGAAGATACAGACGTTTTCGCTCCCCTGTGGAGTAATAGTGTTCTGTGCGTTTTCGGGACCGATTCCCGCCGGTGCTGTGTTTAAAAAACCAGCAAAAATAGCATCTCAGTTGCCCACTGAAATGATAAGTACCGGTCCTGGTTTTACAAACTTTGTCAGTCTGTCAATTGACGTTCTTCGAATTTCAACAGATGAAATGTCAAAATTTCTAAAAATAGGACCGGTGCTTACAATTCCAGTGTGTAATCTTGAATGACCAGGGGCATAATTAGTTACTAAATGATGACCTGGTCATTCAAGATTTTTGAGCAAACGTCACCCGGACCCGTAACGATATTGGATACGTTGTTGGCTTGAGGAAGAAATAACATCTAACAGTTTGGATAGAAAAAATATTGACTGTCATCAACGCTGCTGTGAAGATGAAGGGAGGGACACCATTTTTTTTGTATCTTGAACGGCGGTTGTCATGTTTATTAAATTTTATTTTCTAGTGTTTTTCTAATGTATATCGTTTAATATTCATAGTATTATAACCGATCAATGTTAGATAAAAGACACAAGTATTAGTGAAATGGAATAAAAGAAGATTGAACGGGAATTCTCTGATGAAGAAAATTGTGCGCTGATCGTTTTTTGTTATAGTCGCCATGGCTATAGCAGAAAACAGGACCTGACCGAAGACTGGACGTCTGGACTTATAAACCGTACTACGTTGCCTCATATTATTATGAACAATTATTATACTTGATACTGGTGAAATTGTGGATAACTATCCCAGAAGCCATTCAATAAAGAAGTGAAGTGAAGTGAAGATGAAGGGAATATTGGTTGTGAGATTGCTTAGGCAGTGTCAGGGTTTCCGTTCCCACTCGGCACCCTGTCGCCGTTTTCGCAATACCACCACCTCTTAGCACCAGAGCAGTACAACTAGACGTCAGATCTGTAATTGGAGAAAGAACACCCAAGAAAATAATCCAACAGAAATTTGTCAATATTTCGCCTTCCCCATATGGCATCATCAGGATCGACGCGCTGTTCACCATTGGCGTTGCACCTGGTCTTCACCCGTATATTTCACGGTTGGGTAAACTTATTGACCTCCTTTTGTTTTCTCAATTCGTGTAAAGATTCTGTACAACAGTATAAAATTGTATCTTATGTTCTTTTGGCGATTTGGATATGTGCATCAGCTTAATTATTTTATAATTCGTGAAATAATATCTGGATAATTTATTTTAGGCCTTGAAAACGCAAGCTACGTAAGGCTTGGAAGGAGATGGGGTAGACCTTTGCCCTGCAGTGGGACAGCAAAGGTTAATTTTATAAAAAATACTTATGTTTATTGTTTTTAATTATATTAATCTTTGTGCTTAAATACTTACAATTAGATTACCTATTCAACATTGTTAAATAATTAAAATTATCACCCCAATATAAGTTATCATAAGTATTTAATAATCACAAGTAGGTACATAATACTTATACCTTTAATTAATTGTATCTAACTTTTATTAAATGGACTATTTACCTAGATAACCAATAACCTAATAACCAAGAATTACGGATTATTTTGAATATTTTACCTAGATCATTTAAATAATATTTTCTTTATTATTTGGCCCAATATTCATCGGGTTTGAACCCAATTTTTTAATAAAATTTAGTTTCTTTGAAACCCACTTTGGGGCCCTTATTTGACCCTCCACACACACACAAAAATTATAGTTTACATGACCCTCTCTTAAAATATAACTTTTGTGTCTTTCCTAAGTAGGAAATAAGAATTACTCACCTAGCATGCAGCAGTAATATAATTTTTATTTGATGATGTACTTATTTGATTTTATAACCTGTTTGTTTTTAATAATGATTTTTTTCAATCCAGTCAGAGCTTTCACGTGTAACGTGAAGTGCATGCAAATACCACGTGAAATACAGCAAGCCTGGATATGAGAATCGCGCGATCAACTTGCGCGAGCAAAACGCACACCTGGGACGGCTTTTAGGCATCATATCAATTTATATGTACAAGTATAAAGGAGTACTTAGAGATAATGCAATGAACATTTTGTTTCCAATAAGCAGAGCGCAGCTGCCTATCGCACATTTTTCAGCCTAATTTAGGCAACTGAGGCATAAGATACATATTTAAACATTTAACATACCTTTTATACCTTATTATTGTCGTTATAACTATATGATTTTATGTCAAACTTTTATGCTGTCAAATAAATATCACTATTACCCTGAGGTTGAATAATAGCCACATTTAAACTTTTTTATTAATGAGTTTAATTATATTTTTTGTTACAAATGCTGGACACTATATCTGCATCACGAAGCCCCAAACTAAGCAAAGCTTGTATTATGGGAACCACATGACTAATATACTACATAAATACATTTTTTATTTGTGAATACACACATATTATACTCGTAGATAGAAAATACCCAGACCCGAAACGATTATTTGCAGAACGTACAAACATTTGTCTCGTGGCGAGAATCGAACCCGCAACCTTCTGCGTTTCAGGCGGCTTTTGCCCACTGCGCCACAGAGGTCGGCAAAGAAGAAGAGAAGAGATCGTAAAAACAATTTACGTCCATAGATTAATAATTATTGATATCGTATTAATGAAATGGTGGGCCGAAACTGGATGAGACGAGCTTTGAACAGTACAGTGGTGATTGGCATTTACTAAGGCAGGCCTGTAGTAGCAATGAGTGAAGTCGGGCTGTGGATAACAACAACATCAACACCAGATATCAGTCCACTACTGGACATAGGCCTCTCCTAATAGAAGGGTTGGCTGCGCATGCGGATTGGAAATCACAGGATACAGCTTCTCGCACCGACGACGCTGCTGCCCGTCGGCGGTCAGAGAATTTAGCTTTTAGCGTTAGCGGTTAAAATGATACATAGACTAGTAAGTAAAATGTATCAATTTTAGTTCAATGAGTTTCAGTACCGGTAGTCCATCAGTTTAAAGTCGCTCAGCGATCTAAGATACGAGATATGCTCGCAGTTTCTCTGATGGCTAGAATCCACAACGAGAATTAGCAAGCTGAAGCACGACGGACATGCGTGGACTCGACATATCTGTCGAAGAACCGATACGTATTGGGGTAAGTAAACGAGTTCTTGTGCACAGACCACGGCTCGGGAAACTCAGTGAAGGACGGCCTCCGGCCAACCTACATCATGAAGTGACGATCTATGAAAGGCTTCTGGTAGAAGCTTGCTGGTTGCGTCGAGCTAAGGACAAGACAGCTGTGAACTGCTAATGATGATGATGATTTTTTCTATCACGCTAGATGTCTTGATACACTGTTTCTGTAGATACGAATCAACAGAAACGTAGGTAATACAATTTTTATTTAACTTTAGTAAAAGAGACATCTATTATTTTAATTAAGAACTGGAACTACTCAGGACAGGGTTTGGCTGACTACGTAATGCCAATCCTTTCCGCTAGATGGCAGGGTGTAAAATGTTGAATGTTGCGAGGATGGAAAATACATTTCAGTTTGTTTGATGCAACATCCATAGATGTCGTTGACGGGTGACTGGATACGTTACATAGAAAAGTAAACCTACTACTTAATAGAAGGGCAATGAGAATTTGTACCTATCAGAACCGCTGTCGCTGATTTTTTTGTTCTTCTCACTGCCCCATACATCTCACAAATCATTGTCGCCGATTTGTTTCTTCTTCTCACTGCCCCATACATCTCACAAATCATTGTTATTGGTTTTTCACGTGCAGAAGGCGGCGCTGCCATTGGATTAAACGCAATTATTTTACATAGGTAGGTACGTACTTTACTTTCGCCCAACCCTTTGTGGGTCTTGGCCACTTCTACGATGGACTGCCACTTGCTTCGATCATTGGCTATCCTTCTCCAGTTGGTAAAGTTTTCCATGGCCTTAGGATCTTCTTCGATGCAATCGCATCTTATCTTTTTTGGTATATTTCTTGTTCCAAATCGCATGCCATAACGGTTGTCCTTGTTCCTTAGCCGAGGTTATTGGTCATATCATGCGGTTCGGTAATAAACATTAAAGTAGTCTTCGTAACCAGCGTTGTTTAAACTATACTGGGTGGTTAGCCCCGCAACGAACCCCACTCTTTTGAGCGGGCTTGGGACCGGCAGGGCAGCGAGATTTCCCTCTACACCGGCAGAGTTATTTTCACGCAAATACAGTAAATACAGAGGCCACCTAGCTCACATCAGATAAGGAAACCCTTATCTGATGTGAGCTAGGTGGCTGAAATCATAGGTATTTACTTAAGAAGGGTACAGTTTTTTGAATATTTGTAAATTCCAATTTCACGTAATTTCGTCAAACTAGATGCTATTGTTTGCTATCGAAGTTTGCTGTTGATTGCTATGTTTTTTGACTACTTTTTGATAATCTGACAGTGAAAATGACATTTCTTGTTATTTTCTTGCCGATTTTGTTGTTTGCTTTTGGTATATTTTGGTAATCTGACAATGACAATGACATTTCTAGTGGTTTTCCCGGCTTAGACAGTAGCTTATTAGGTTTTTTTTATAACCACCCTAAACGGTTTTTTAGAGTGGTCATAGATCATGTGTTCCCCTACCCTAACACTCACACATCCCTCTCCCTGAAGTGTGTTTTGGAGTAAATTGTTTAATTTTTTTCCATACTTAACCTCGAAAATTTAATTTTCTTTTTATCGGAAACTATAGTGCTCAAAGTTGGGGCGACAACCGCTTCTACAAGACGCTCTCTTTCCTTTCTATCAGTAATTGTACGTTTATTCCTCTGTGGCTAGTGCCAATCCTTCCCGCTAGATGGCAGGCTGTAAAATGTTAAATTTTGCGAGGTTGTAAAATTTAATAAACACCAAATTATGATGCAATTTGTTTGAAGTACAATTTTCAAAGATGTCGTGCCATGAGTGATTACTTATTACGGGTTTGGCTGTTCGACGTGGTCCTTTATTAATTACATAGAAATAGAATAATTTTTGCAACATACACAGGTCGGTACCTATCTATACCTACTTATAAAAGTAAAGAAATAAAAATACAATACTACGTAGGTAAGTACCACCAAAGAGTAAAGTAATAGACTATAAAGGAAAAATGACGAAACCATGGAATTAATAATATTATGGGAATGCGCGCTTTGAACAAAAATCTGTGCCTGATTTTAATGGCCAAATTAGGGTTGTGTTGTGTCTCGTTTCCTCTTAAGGGTTATACTTATGATTAAAAATACATAATTCAATTCATCGACAAATTTCAATCCACATACATATTTAAATGGATAAAAAAAAAAACTTTTGTGTCTTCTATTAAAAAAATATAAATAAACTAGGTATGTAAACTTTTTAACTAGGTATGTAAGTTTATTATTAACTATTACATTGTTTTAGAGGGAGTTGGAGACAGTACCATTCCAAGCTTTTTTGTCATCCAAATAATCAGAAATTTTTAGTTTAAGTTCTAGGATAATAAGCTTTATTACATAGGTTACGTTTAACAACATTTTTGAATTTATTTACAGATAAATTAATCACGTCATTTGGGATTTTATGAATAAATCGTACACATTGCCCTTTAAAAGATTGATTAACTTTATGGAGCCTTACAGTAGGAACAGCTACTTTATCTTTATTTCTAGTGTTAACATTATGATTATCGCTATATTTCTTAAACAATTTGATATTTTTTCAGACATACATTAAGTTTTAATATATTATGTATTGGCATGGAGCTGTCATAATATTTATATCTTTAAACTTAATTTTAAGTGATTCTTTAGGGCTCATATTATAAATTGCACGAACAGCTCCTTCTGCAGCACAAATATGGTGTTGATATCTGCAGTATTCCCGCACAATAAAATGCCATACGGCATAATGCTGTGAAAGTAGCTGAAATAAACCAGTCTAGCCGTTTTTACGTCAGTAAGTTGACGGATTCTTTTGACTGCGTATGCTGCAGAACTGAGTCTGTTCGACAATCCATCTATGTGAGCGCCCCTTTGAAGCTTATTATCTAAAGTTATGCCTAAAAATACAGTAGTATCCACAAGATTTAATCTTCATCCTTTATTTTAGTATAAGGTTTAACTTGTTTAAAATTTTTGTAATATCATCATCATCATCATCATCATCCACAGCCCGATTTCACCCACTGCTGGGTATAGGCTTCCCTCAACTTGAGCCATCCACCACGATCCTGCGCTAGTCTAACCCACGTACGGCCGCGACTTTGACAATGTCGTCTGCCCATCTTGCAGCCGGACGTCCCACACTCCGAAAGCCATCCGGTCATCACCTCGCCTCGCAATGTGTCCAGCCCAGCTCCATTTGAGTTCCATGATACGGTTTCCAACGTCCTGTTTCCATTTAAAATTTTAGTAACCTAAAGCTTTTATATTTTGCTTTAGTTTCGTCAGTAATATTATTATTATTATAATAATTATTTACAGCGAAACAGTTAACAATTTTTGCTATTGCATTGTTCAAGTCGTCAAAATTGGTCTGCCGTCGCTTTAATTTAAATCAAAGTGACGGCGTTTCGTGTCACGAGTTTAAGTACGTCATTGATGTAAATTAAAAATAAAAATGGTCCAAGTATTGACCCTTACGGTACACCCATCTTTACTACATACCCTGGAGAACACTTTCCAGTTACGTCTACTTTCTGATTGAAAATATATTAGAGCTTTTTGAGACTTTTTTAATACATCTTTGAACGAGGAGAAACTTTCCAGGGGCAGCGGTATGATAAGAAAACAACCTCTTTCGCGAACGAAGTTGCGGGGCGTCCACTAGTAATATTATAAATGTGAAAGTGTGTTACCACGTATCTCTGTAAGTACATAATTTATTAAGATAAAACTTGGTATGTTTGCTTAGGTTTTAAAAGTCTTATTTAATTTTAATTAACCTTAGTGGTGCTAAACAAGGGTGGCAAAGTTTGTATGGGGAACAAAACAAATCTTCACCTATCGACGTGAAATTTTGCTCAGTGACTGACTATACTGAAAATAAATAAACACCTGTTTCAGCATTTTTGCAATTCAACCCCTAAGAGGGTTAACGGGGGTGACAAAGTTTGTTTGGGGAAAAGTCAATGTGAATGTTTGATACCACGTATCTCCGTAACTACTAAACGTATTTAGGTGAAATTCAGTATATAGATAGTTTAAGTTCTGGGATAATAAAAAGGCTAATCTAATTAAGAAAAAATGATGTTCTGAGGGGGTGAACCAACCAAGAAAACCTGCTTTCCTGTAGCTCCCCAATTCAACAATACATATGTATCCATTTGCAATAGTATTTAGATCTTAGGGATGGACCTCTCTAACGATGTCCAGTTCTGTAGTAAACTATATAATGAGGCAAAGGTGGCATCAAAATATTTTCGGTGGACAGAGCTCTATGTTAGTCAGGTACAAAGGCTGCTTCTTTATTAGTTGCAAGTCAGGTGAAATTAGCACTCCATGTGGGGAGTGCTATTTTCACCTTTGAGCAGGAGCACCTGAGAAACTTAGTAGTATAAAAGAATACGGGAATGAAGGGAGTGTGATAGCAAAAATGAGAGCTGGAACGGGTACGGGGTTATTTGGTACATAATCACATGTATCCCTACACATAAACGCTTCCAAACATCATTTATAAGGCGCACTGCTAAAATATGGAATCAGCTGCTAGCGTCTGTTTTTCCATTATCATATGACCCTAACGGCTTCAAAAAGAGAGTTAATAGGCATCTTCTGGGAAAGCTCGTCCTATCATTGACCTCCTCCTTGCCCACGCAAGCCTCGAGGTCAAGAGCTGGCCCATACTAAATAAAAAAAAATAAAAAAAACATTTATGTGCCGAGCTCGCAGGCTCTTTTATCATCAAGATACTTTAACAATTTTCTTAAATTTATTCCTTGAGAGGTTTACAATTTTATTTGAGAATCTGTTAAAGTACTTAACACATTGTCCTAAGAATGACCTTATTTACTCTAGCTAATCTAGTTTTTTTTACAAGCAATTTTATTTATATTTCTCGTATTGTATATGTTATGGACAAAGTGATTAATGCGGGCATTATTCATAGTGCCCGGGCAATATGAATAATGACCAGCTACTTAGGGCAAAGTGATTAATTATTACCTAAACTTCATTATTTATCACATTGACCGGTCATTATGAATAATGCTACGTGATCATCGGGCAATGTGATAATATAGCTACTTTGGGGATGGAGTGAGGGGAGGGAAGGGAACGCGTGACACGCGCTAACTAATCAGAGCCCGTCATGGCGGCGTACGAACGTCCATCGCTTCACTGTTCACTACACAGCTCTCAGTTTTGCATTCCAAGAGAATACGGACGGACGCAGACGGATAATTTCGTAATTCAGTTTCGTAACTAAAGTGAAGAAAGACTAGCGAAGTTCATAAGGCAACGCTAAAAGGAAGAAATTTGTGTTTTAAATTTTGATTTAAAGCCTGAAATAAAAATAATAGTTAAATATTGTGTATTTTATTATTCTGCCCAACAGGCGATGGGCGTTATGTATATTGCCCGGGCAATTTGATTAATTCAATATTTCTTATCACATTGCCCTCACATATTGGTCATTATTCATAATGCCCGGTCATTATGTATAATGACCAATTAATCATATTGTCCATAACATATACATGCCCATCTCCAAGCCTTTTCATATGTCCAAAATTTTTCCCAACTTACATTATATTCATGTTTCTTCAAAGAAGGCATTGTTAATATTTTAATCGTCTTAAAAAGTAAGTAGAGAAACTCGTTAGCCAAGCTTGTTGTTAGCCCTGACAGCTCTTTTTTGAAGAACTAAATATTGATTAAGCCCCTGCAGCTCTTCTCCAGAGGAGTATGCCAGGAGTGTGTCCATAATCTGCATTCTGTTTCACCGTCGAAATTTGAAACTAATAATCTGATTAACCAGTGATTCATCCTCATTACTATACATGATGACGATCACTTGTAATCAGACCATCAGATCATAAGGTGGTGTAGATAATATCTTGAGGTTTGTCTTCCTTGGTAACTGGTAGCTGCAATAAAATATTTATGGCGATCATCTTGCCTGACTGAACTGAATTTTAACTCAATCGCTTAAAATTTGATATGGATGAAAGTGACATAAGTTATGAGTATTTTTGACTAAGTAGTGAGAGTCCTCCCAGATGGGAGATTAGATCAGATCAGAGATGGGAGTCGTGCCAATGATTTTGTCTACAAAACGGAGGCCTGATTTTAAAGGATGGATTAAATATTATACGATGCCACTATTCATCGTACAATACAGATTGTATAGTACTAAGTACCAAAATACTCAAATCGTCTTGCGATAGATACTTTTCATATACGAATAGGTACTTTAAAAGTATCTTTATTTACTTGTATCGATAATTTTAATTTAATATCCGAAACATAAAATGTTGGTTTTATTAAAACAATAACATTTTCAATGTTAAAATCCACTGGTCACTCTGGATAAAAACATATTTGATAAAGAAAAAATACTTACATTCTATAAATATCATATTTTAAATATAATACGGTAAGTAATTTAGAAGTTCTAAGGCATCAGATAAACATACATTTATATACCCACACATATACCTACTTACCCGTCAAAATTATGACCCTCTTTTTGCTTTGCCGTTGTAGAAAAAAAAAGATATATTCTAAACACGTCCTCTCGCTGCAACTATCGCGCGTTTGCTGGATTTCGACTCGCACAGTTCGGCATTGCACAAGCGATCAAGCATAACGTCACATCCACGTGACATTCAGCAAGCCCATTGGATAAGCACGTCAATCGTGCGAGCAAATCGCCCATCTGGGAAGGCTCTATGTATTTCATTTGCCCAATACTCATTTTGTCGCCAATTAATAATGGGAAAACTATTTATTACAAAATTGTTAAAACGAGATGGTTTAAATATCCCTTGAAAAAGTTTTGCCAAAATTCTAATGGGTATTTTTATACGTATGTTCAATAAATTAAAGTATAATTAAAATCACATAATTTTATCTCAATATACTTATACAAATTTGTACACAACAATAAGAAAGATGGACAGGTAAAATAATACATAACAACAACAAGACACGTCTTGAGCACAGTATGTACGAACGATTTGTCAGCGCTGATTTTCAACCGACTCGATCCATAATATCTTGTTATTCTTATTGTTGTTGATGTTTTACTATAGTCGGCTTCGTTTTCATTGGCGACAGCTGAAACCAATGATTTGATCGTAAAGTGGAAAAATCATTATTAAACAAGATTACTCTCACATTGCTATCAGACCATCAGATCATACCACATTATGGTGATGATGATGATATCTTGAGGTTTATCTTCCTTGGTAACTCCACTGAAACAAAATATTTATAGTAATACCCTCGAGAGCAATGAATCCGGGTCACTCAAAGAATCCAAAAAATCTCGGAAAGTAAGAATGCTAGGTTAATGCAATAAATTGTATTTAATAGACAATTTAATACTCCTTAAATGAAAGTATTAAAACTTCTTAGTTATTGTAAAGTTATATCATACAAAAATCAAATTTGAAAAGGGAACACTGTCGAAGATGGAACTACGAAATTACAGGATTTGTTTTTGCTTTTGTTTGTAATCTGTCATTTATGTTGGTACATAAACCAGGTTGATAGTGCTCAATATTCATTATTCAAGCTGAAATCATGTCGCTTACACTTGAAGAATGCACCAGAATACTTACATTGGTGGAAACCGGCCGGAGTCAGCGCGATACAGCCAGGACTGTCGGTGTGTCGCTGTCAACAGTACAAAGAGTTCTCCGACGTTACGAAGAAACTGGTTCTAACCTACGCAGACCAGGAACGGGCAGAACTAGGTGTACCACAGCACGAGAAGACCGATACTTGGTGAACACCATGCTTCGAAATCGCTTTCTCACAGGAACTGAACTCACAAATCAGTTTCGACGCCTCGGAGGAAGTAACCCAAGTGCATGGACAGTAAGACGTCGGCTTGCTGAATCTAACTTAAAACCCCTTAGACCTGCAAACGGCCCTAAACTGGAGCGTGGCCATCGTATTTCAAGACTAAGATATGCCCAGAACCACGTAAATTGGAGTATTGAAGATTGGTCGAAAGTTATGTTCTCCGACGAATCAAAATTTATGCTCTACAAGCACGATGGAAGACACAAGAGTGTATAGAAGACCAGGGGAAAGATTCAAGCAAGCATGCATCGAAGAAAAAGTAGCCTACGGTGGTGGGTCTGTACTTGTGTGGGCCGGAATTTCCTCTGAAAGTCGCACAGAGCTAGTGATCATAGAAAACGGCTCTTTAACTAGCGTAAGATATGTGGAAGAAATCCTCAACGAACACGTTGGTCCATTTATGGTCAATTTGGGTGAGGATGCTATATTTATGCATGACAATGCCCGACCTCATACAGGTAGGATTGTGAATGACTACCTTCAAGAGATGAACATTACTTGTATGGAGTGGCCAGCGCGCAGCCCGGATATCAACCCGATCGAGCATGCTTGGGACGAGCTAGGGAGATGCGTAAAACAACGAAACCCTCCCCCAATCACGCTTCCTGAGCTCAAAATTGCTCTCACAGAGGAATGGGAGAATATTCCCCAAAATCGTATAAGGAACTTGGTGTACAGCATGCCAAACCGCGTAAACGCAGTAATGGAAGCACGAGGAGGTAATACGAAGTATTGAAATTCAAGAAAATCGTCATAAAGTTCAAAAATTTCATGTTTCCTATTTTTGTTTTAAGGAGAGATCAGCAGTTTTTTTTCTTTATGTAATTTTGTGTAAATAAAATGTATGGTGACTCATATTTTTTTAACTTTCATTTAAGGAGTATTAAATTGTCTATTAAATACAATTTATTGCATTAACCTAGCATTCTTACTTTCCGAGATTTTTTGGATTCTTTGAGTGACCCGGATTCATTGCTCTCGAGTGTATTATATAGTATATTATAGTAATATTTTTTTTTCGTTACGGAATTTCTGGATTCGGTCCCCGCGCTCAAGGCCCTCGATAGAAGCTATGCAATAGCTTAATAACGTAAGTTTATAGTTGTAGAATGACATGTAATAAAGAATTTTACCTTGATCATCTGTAGACGATTCATCAGTCTTGCTGTTTTTGTATGGCGGCTACTTATCAGGATTTGGTTTCGGTTGATCAATTGGACTAACGTCTAGCTAACTAGTCTAACTAGTCTCTCAGTTTTGGTCTCTCAGACAATTCGGTATTTTATTTACATTATATAGTTCATCACCTGAAATATAATGTATTGAAATATTATTTACAAAAAGAGCTTCAAAAACGTATTTCTAATAACTCAAGAGTATATTATAAAATCAATCCTTGACATTTTATTACAATTAAATAGTTCTAAAATCTATAGTCTTTTTACATTCTGCATACATTTATGTATAATGTATTATACTTGTAAATAATCCGAGTATGTAGTAGGTATCTAACTTATACGCATACACACCTTTCGTCCATAGATGTTTGTCAAAACATCGATAGTCGATAAAATGTAGTTGTTAGGTGTTTTACACAGCCCTATTCTTACCTACATAATTTTTGAATATCCAAAAACGAATGAAATTGATGAATTCGTTTCGTACGATGCTTATTTTACTATGTTTGAAATAGTATATTAAAAGTACATGGGAATCTACTCACTTTGTCTATCTTTTGGAATCCCAATGCAAATTTCTGCCGCCGTAAACAGAGTTGCTCGCGCAATAATTATGCCTAAAAGACGACCGTTTTCGTAAAATTTACGCACGAAATGTTTGGAACAAACTTTTTTTTCGATTAGCTTATTAATTTTAGGTGAATTAAAAAATGTAGAGTTTATTTGACTAAGCCACAAACTTTGCCTATATGGCGTTTGCAGAAAACTGTATTATGATACCACTATCATTTTTTGATTCACACGTAGGGACACTACATTTAGTAGCACCCATTTTATACGATTTCACTTATAATTGAAACACATAAACATCTAAAAGCAATAAAAAATCCAAAGAAAAGATTGTGATGACAGAAATTTCAAAACAAAACTGAAATTAGATTCAGGTGAAAAACGTCAGACGTCAGTTCGTGTCAGAGACCAATCATGGACGTGTAGCTTTCTTTACTGTGTTGAACACTAGCGCTGCGACGTTGTGACGAAGAACTAATAGAATACAAAAGTTTGAATATGAACTCTATTTCCAAGCAACAGATTATAAAATTAAGTAAATCGGAGTGGGGAGCGTGAGGTTTTTTTCGTTACGGAATTTCTGGATTCGGTCCCCGCGCTCAAGGCCCTCGATAGAAGCTATGCAATAGCTTAAAACCTCACGCTCCCCACTTCGACGGGCACGGAGGTGTGGCTTGAAGGCCGTGCATTGTGTAACGTCGTTTCTTTTCGGCAGTCTTCGACACGGTGTTTGTGTGCGTGCAACTAGACGTATTTTTATTTAATAAAAGAAAAAAAAATGTTTTCTTATCGGTCACCACGCTCAAAAAGTGTAACTTGAATTAATATCAAAGAAAAAGAAATACTGCATAAATAAAATAAATAAATAATTATAATTGCATAAGTTGATACAAAATGCTCTGCAATAGCATTACCGCGGCAGTCCCCGAGTGCCACACGTCTTTTTTTTTATTTCTGTTTCTTGTATTCTGTACGTGCCCATCTCCAAGCCTTATTATTATTATTATTTTTTTCCAACTTAAATTTAATTCATGTAAATGTACAAAGAAGGCATTGTTAATATTTTAATCGTCTTAAAAAGTTATGTAGTGAAACTCGTTGGCCAAGCTTGTAGATAACCCTGACAGCTGTTTTTTGAAGTACAAATATTGATTCAGCCCCTGCAGCTCTTCCCCAGAGGAGTATGATATCCATTTTTCGTACCGCGCTAAATTATTTGACAGAAAGTTGAGGCGCAGTGTGATCGTAAGAACACTCAAACAAGCGGTTTTTATAAAGTTGCTCCGGAGGTATTTTTTCATAACTGCATTGTAATCGTATGAGGTAATTTTGAGTTTTGTGAAGAATTTTCTTGAAATAATAGTGCAAAATGCATATCATTTTCTCAAGTTTATATATAAATCCAAAGAACGATGAAATGGAGGCCTTTTCGACGATCGCAAAAATCATAGAACCAACACACTCAAACACTCAAAATGCAATAGGCTCCTTTTTCTGCTGCAAAAACAACAAATGTGCGCTTAGCATGCAGCATGCTCGTGCATCTACACTTGTTTCCAAACTATATTAAAAAACGGACACTTGTTAAAATGGTGTACCTACATAAGTGGGTGCAGTACACCTGTATCTCAGTTAAAATATTCAGATTTGATTCCATATTTGGAACCCAAGACGAGCTCACCTGCACGTGGTGCACCCTGTTAACTAACAAACGAGGCTCTGGCGGCCGGCTGATTGCGGCATAGCGCAGCGTGACACCGGCACAGCTAAATCCCCTGGCTGCCGACAGGCAGCAGCGTCGGAGGTGCGAGAAATTATGCCCTGTGATCCCCAACTCGCATGCCCAGCGTATGAATTATGGGCATATCCCCCTTTATTAGGGGAGCCCTATGTCCAGCAGTGGACTCGACTGAGGGATAAATGCTTGCATGAGAGTCCTACTATCCTATTCTAGTTATTTCTACTAATATTAGCGCCAAAGTGGAATGTTAATGTAACCAAGGTAGGTAGTAAATAAAAATCATCTAATTTGTTACCCATATATTTACTCAAACTATGTGACTGCTGGGTGTAGAATAAAAAAAAATGTATCTTCATTACAATATAATCTCATAAAAGTTGCTTGAATAAGAACAAATCGGTTTGATCAAAGTATCCACAACCCACAATAGAGAGTGCACGGTATGAAATCATTTCGGTGTGTGGCTGCACTGCAGGGATGTTGGTTAATCTATCTAGCATCTGCATCAGCATCAGCAAGCTTCCTCTCCAATACGCCATTTTCCAGGACCTCCGCTATCCTCATCCATCGTACTCCGGCTACACTGACCATTACCAGCGCGCGGTCTGACTCTTGCTCGTCACGCTTTTTTTGGCCACCATTTCGTTCCATCCGTGTTATTCTCTTATGACTTGCAATACGCGTATAAATGAGCACTTTGTAAATTTAATCATTTTATCGGTAGTGGTTTCCAAATTATGTAAATAATTCAGCAAACTTTCTCTCGACATTCGATGCACGGTCGGTGATCTGTGAACCAATTCGATGCCATAACATTGTCAACTGTCGGAAACCAATGAGGATACGTTCGCCTAGAAAAGCCAATCGACACTCGTTTTTACACAGACGGAGCACAGACTAAAATAAAATCCATAACGACGATCATACGGCAGCGTTCACGCTTGGTTGCTGCTTTAATATTTTCATATTTTTTTATTTAATATTTTAGGTGGACAAAGCTCTATGTTAGTCTGGTACAAAGGCTGCTTCTTTATTAGTTGCAAGTCAGGTGAAATTAGCACTCCATGTGGGGAGTGCTATTTTCACCTTTGAGCAGGAGCACCTGAGAAACTTAGTAGTATAAAAGAAAACGGGAATGAAGAGAGTATGATAGCAGAAATGAGAGCTGGACGGAATAACCCCGTACCCGTTGTACGGAGTTATTTGGTACATAATCACATGTATCCCTACACATAAACGCTTCCAAACATCATTTATAATGCGCACTGCTAAAATATGGAATCAGCTGCCAGCGTCTGTTTTCCCATTATCTTATGACCCTAACGGCTTCAAAATGAGAGTTAATAGGCATCTTCTGGGAAAGCTCGTCTCATCGTCGACCTCATCCTTGCCCACGCAAGCCTCGAGGTCAAGAGCTGGCCCATACTAAATAAAAAAACTAAAAAACATTTATGTGCCGAGCTCGCAGGCTCTTTTATCATCGAGATATTAGAACAATTTTCTTAAATTTATTCTCTGAGAGGTTAACCATTTTATCTGGAAATTTGTTTAAGTACTTAACACATTGTCTTAAGAATGACCTATTTACTCTAGGTAATCTAGTCTTTTTACAAGCAATTTTATTTATATTTCTCGTATTGTATACATCTGCAAGCCTTTTTAAGTGTCCAAAATTTTTCCCAACATACATTATATTCATGTTTCTTCAAAGAAGGCATTGTTAATATTTTAATCCTCTTAAAAAGTAACTCTTTTTTGAAGAACTAAATATTGATTAAGCCCCTGCAGCTCTTCCCCAGAGGAGTATGCCAGGAGTGTGTCCATAATCTGCATTCTGTTTCACCGCCGAAATTTGAAACTAATAATCTGATAACAAGTGATACATCGTCATTACTATACATGATGACGATCACTTGTAATCAGACCATCAGATCATAAGGTGGTGTAGATGATATCTTGAGGTTTGTCTTCCTTGGAAACTGGTAGCTGCAATAAAATATTGATGGCGATCATCTTGCCTGACTGAACTGAATTTTATCTCAATCGCTTAAAATTTGATATGGATGAAGGTAACGTAAGTTATGAGTATTATGGACTAAGCAGTGAGAGTCCTCCCAGATGGGAGATTAGTTCGCGGGAGTTGCTCGCGCGATCGTATAGTGGAGTCGTGCGAATGATTTTGTGTACAAAATCATTCGCACCACTCGACTCGACGGAGGCCTGATTTTAAAGGATGGATTAAGGATTATACGATGCCACTATTCATCGTACAATACAGATTGTATAGTACTAAGTACCATAATACTCAAATCGTCTTGCGATAGATACTTTTCATATACGACTAGGTACTTTAAAAGTATCTATATGAACTTGTATCGATAATTTTAATTTAATATGCGAAACGTAAAATGTGGTTTTATTAAAACAATAACATTTTCAATGTTAAAATCCACTGTTCACACTATAAAAACATATAACACACTGGATGAAAAAATACTTTCATTCAATAAATATCATATTTTAAATATAATACGGTAAGTAATTTAGAAGTTATAAGGCATCAGATAAACATACATTTATATACCCACACATATACCTACTTACCCGTCAAAATGATGACCCTCTTTTTGCTTTGCCGTAGTAGGAAAAAAGAAGATATATTCTAAACACGTCCCCTCGCTGTAACTATCGCGCGTTTGCTGGATTTCGACTTTCACAGTTCGCCATTGCACAAGCGATCAAGCATAACGTCACATCCACGTGACATTCAGCAAGCCCATTGGATAAGCACGTCAATCGTGCGAGCAAATCGCCCATCTGTGAAGGCTCTATGTATTTCATTTGCCCAATACTCATTTTGTCGCCAATTAATAATGGGAAAACTATTTATTACAAAATTGTTAAAACGAGATGGTTTAAATAGCTAAATATCCTTTGAAAAAGTTTTGCCAAAATTCTAATGGGTATTTTTATACGTATGTTCAATAAATTAAAGTATAATTAAAATCACATAATTTTATCTCAATATACTTATACAAATTTGTAAACAACAATAAGAAAGATGGACAGGTAAAATAATACATAACAACAACAAGACACGTCTTGAGCACAGCATGTACGAGCGATTTCTCAGCGCTGATTTTCAACCGACTCGATCCATAATATCTTGTTATTCTTATTGTTGTTGATGTTTTACTATAGTCTGCTTCGTTTTCATTGGCGACAGCTGAAACCAATGATTTGATCGTAAAGTGGAAAAATAATTATTAAACAAGATTACTCTCACATTGCTATCAGACCATCAGATTATACCACATTATGGTGATGATGATGATATCTTGAGGTTTATCTTCCTTGGTAACTCCACTGAAACAAAATATTTATAGTAATATTATATAGTATATTATAGTAATTTTTTTTTTTCGTTACGGAATTTCTGGATTCGGTCCCCGCGCTCAAGGCCCTCGATAGAAGCTATGCAATAGCTTAATAACGTAAGTTTATAGTTGTAGAATGACATGTAATAAAGAATTTTACCTTGATCATCTGTAGACGATTCATCAGTCTTGCTGTTTTTGTATGGCGGCTACTTATCAGGATTTGGTTTCGGTTGATCAATTGGACTAACGATATTTTAGTCTCTCAGTTTTGGTCTCTCAGACAATTCGGTATTTTATTTACATTATATAGTTCATCACCTGAAATATAATGTATTGAAATATTATTTACAAAAAGAGCTTCAAAAACCTATTTCTAATAACTCAAGAGTATATTATGAAATCAATCCTTGACATTTTATTACAATTAAATAGTTCTAAAATCTATAGTCTTTTTACACTCTGCATACATTTATGTATAATGTATTATACTTGTAAATAATCCGAGTATGTAGTAGGTATCTAACTTATACGCATACACACCTTTCGTCCATAGATGTTTGTCAAAACATCGATAGTCGATAAAATGTAGTTGTTAGGTGTTTTACACAGCCCTATTCTTACCTACATAATTTTTGAATATCCAAAAACGAATGAAATTGATGAATTCGTTTCGTACGATGCTTATTTTACTATGTTTGAAATAGTATATTAAAAGTACATGGGAATCTACTCACTTTGTCTATCTTTTGGAATCCCACTGCAAATTTCTGCCGCCGTAAACAGAGTTGGTCGCGCAATAATTATGCCTAAAAGACGACCGTTTTCGTAAAATTTACGCACGAAATGTTTGGAACAAACTTTTTTTTCGATTAGCTTATTAATTTTAGGTGAATTAAAAAATGTAGAGTTTATTTGAGTAAGCCACAAACTTTGCCTATAGGGCGTTTGCAGAAAACTGTATTATGATACCACTATCATTTTTTGATTCACACGTAGGGACACTACATTTAGTAGCACCCATTTTATACGATTTCACTTATAATTGAAACACATAAACATCTAAAAGCAATAAAAAATCCAAAGAAAAGATTGTGATGACAGAAATTTCAAAACAAAACTGAAATTAGATTCAGGTGAAAAACGTCAGACGTCAGTTCGTGTCAGAGACCAATCATGGACGTGTAGCTATCTTTACTGTGTTGAACACTAGCGCTGCGACGTTGTGACGAAGAACTAATAGAATACAAAAGTTTGAATATGAACTCTATTTCCAAGCAACAGATTATAAAATTAAGTAAATCGGAGTGGGGAGCGTGAGGTTTTTTTCGTTACGGAATTTCTGGATTCGGTCCCCGCGCTCAAGGCCCTCGATAGAAGCTATGCAATAGCTTAAAACCTCACGCTCCCCACTTCGACGGGCACGGAGGTGTGACTTGAAGGCCGTGCATTGTCTAACGTCGTTTCTTTTCGGCAGTCTTCGACACGGTGTTTGTGTGCGTGCAACTAGACGTATTTTTATTTAATAAAAGAAAAAAAAATGTTTTCTTATCGGTCACCACGCTCAAAAAGTGTAACTTGAAT
The DNA here is from genome assembly GCA_951804965.1 of Horisme vitalbata. NCBI lineage: Eukaryota > Metazoa > Arthropoda > Insecta > Lepidoptera > Geometridae > Horisme > Horisme vitalbata. The sequence goes on from OX638089.1 coordinate 9,106,416, forward strand.
TAATATCAAAGAAAAAGAAATACTGCATAAATAAAATAAATAAATAATTATAATTGCATAAGTTGATACAAAATGCTATGCAATAGCATTACCGCGGCAGTCCCCGAGTGCCACACGTCTTTTTTTTTATTTCTGTTTCTTGTATTCTGTACATGCCCATCTCCAAGCCTTATTATTTTTTTTTTTCCAACTTACATTAAATTCATGTAAATGTACAAAGAAGGCATTGTTAATATTTTAATCGTCTTTAAAAGTTATTTAGTGAAACTCGTTGGCCAAGCTTGTAGATAACCCTGACAGCTGTTTTTTGAAGTACAAATATTGATTGAGCCCCTGCAGCTCTTCCCCAGAGGAGTATGATATCCATTTTTCGTACCGCGCTAAATTATTTGACAGAAAGTTGAGGCGCAGTGTGATCGTAAGAACACTCAAACAAGCGGTTTTTATAAAGTTGCTCCGGAAGTATTTTTTCATAACTGCATTGCAATCGTATGAGGTAATTTTGAGTTTTGTGAAGAATTTTCTTGAAATAATAGTGAAAAATGCATATCACTTTCTCAAGTTTATATATAAATCCAAAGAACGATGAAATGGAGGCCTTTTCGACGATCGCAAAAATCATAGAACCAACACACTCAAACACTCAAAATGCAATAGGCTCCTTTTTCTGCTGCAAAAACAACAAATGTGCGCTTAGCATGCAGCATGCTCGTGCATCTACACTTGTTTCCAAACTATATTAAAAAACGGACACTTGTCAAAATTGGTGTACCTACATAAGTGGGTGCAGTACACCTGTATCTCAGTTAAAATATTCAGATTTGATTCCATATTTGGAACCCAAGCCGAGCTCACCTGCACGTGGTGCACCCTGTTAACTAACAAACGAGGCTCTGGCGGCCGGCTGATTGCGGCATAGCGCAGCGTAACACCGGCACAGCAGTGTCGGAGGTGCGAGAAGGTATGCCCTGTGATCCCCAACCCGCATGCCCAGCGTATGGATTATGGGCATATCCCTCTTTATTAGGGGAGCCCTATGTCCAGCAGTGGACTCGACTGAGGGATAAATGCTTGCATGAGAGTCCTACTATCCTATTCTAGTTATTTCTACTAATATTAGCGCCAAAGTGGAATGTTAATGTAACCAAGGTAGGTAGTAAATAAAAATCATCTAATTTGTTACCCATATATTTACTCAAACTATGTGACTGCTGGGTGTAGAATAAAAAAAATGTATCTTTATTACAATATAATCTCATAAAAGTTGCTTGAATAAGAACAAATCGGTTTGATCAAAGTATCCAAAACCCACAATAGAGAGTGCACGGTATGAAATCATTTCGGTGTGTGGCTGCACTGCAGGGATGTTGGTTAATCTATCTAGCATCTGCATCAGCATCAGCAAGCTTCCTCTCCAATACTCCATTTTCCAGGACCTCCGCTATCCTCATCCATCGTACTCCGGCTACACTGACCATTACCAGCGCGCGGTCTGACTCTTGCTCGTCACGCTTTTTTTGGCCACCATTTCGTTCCATCTGTGTTATTCTCTTATGACTTGCAATACGCGTATAAATGAGCACTTTGTAAATTTAATCATTTTATCGGTAGTGGTTTCCAAATTATGTAAATAATTCAGCAAACTTTCTCTCGACATTCGATGCACGGTCGGTGATCTGTGAACCAATTCGATGCCATAACATTGTCAACTGTCGGAAACCAATGAGGATACGTTCGCCTAGAAAAGCCAATCGACACTGGTTTTTACACAGACGGAGCACAGACTTAAATAAAATCCATAACGACGATCATACGGCAGCATTCACGCTTGGTTGCTGCTTTAATATTTTCATATTTTTTTATTTAATATTTTAGGTGGACAAAGCTCTATGTTAGTCTGGTACAAAGGCTGCTTCTTTATTAGTTGCAAGTCAGGTGAAATTAGCACTCCATGTGGGGAGTGCTATTTTCACCTTTGAGCAGGAGCACCTGAGAAACTTAGTAGTATAAAAGAAAACGGGAATGAAGAGAGTATGATAGCAGAAATGAGAGCTGGACGGAATAACCCCGTACCCGTTGTACGGGGTTATTTGGTACATAATCACATGTATCCCTACACATAAACGCTTCCAAACATCATTTATAATGCGCACTGCTAAAATATGGAATCAGCTGCCAGCGTCTGCTTTCCCATTATCTTATGACCCTAACGGCTTCAAAATGAGAGTTAATAGGCATCTTCTGGGAAAGCTCGTCCCATCGTCGACCTCATCCTTGCCCACGCAAGCCTCGAGGTCAAGAGCTGGCCCATACTAAATAAAAAAACTAAAAAACATTTATGTGCCGAGCTCGCAGGCTCTTTTATCATCAAGATATTAGAACAATTTACTTAAATTTATTCTCTGAGAGGTTAACCATTTTATCTGGAAATTTGTTGAAGTACTTAACACATTGTCTTAAGAATGACCTATTTACTCTAGCTAATCTAGTCTTTTTACAAGCAATTTTATTTATATTTCTCGTATTGTATACATCTGCAAGCCTTTTTAAGTGTCCAAAATTTTTCCCAACATACATTATATTCATATTTCTTCAAAGAAGGCATTGTTAATATTTTAATCCTCTTAAAAAGTAACTCTTTTTTGAAGAACTAAATATTGATTAAGCCCCTGCAGCTCTTCCCCAGAGGAGTATGCCAGGAGTGTGTCCATAATCTGCATTCTGTTTCACCGCCGAAATTTGAAACTAATAATCTGATAACAAGTGATACATCGTCATTACTATACATGATGACGATCACTTGTAATCAGACCATCATATCATAAGGTGGTGTAGATGATATCTTGAGGTTTGTCTTCCTTGGAAACTGGTAGCTGCAATAAAATATTGATGGCGATCATCTTGCCTGACAGAACTGAATTTTATCTCAATCGCTTAAAATTTGATATGGATGAAGGTAACGTAAGTTATGAGTATTATGGACTAAGCAGTGAGAGTCCTCCCAGATGGGAGATTAGTTCGCGGGAGTTGCTCGCGCGATCGTATAGTGGAGTCGTGCGAATGATTTTGTGTACAAAATCATTCGCACCACTCGACTCGACGGAGGCCTGATTTTAAAGGATGGATTAAGGATTATACGATGCCACTATTTATCGTACAATACAGATTGTATAGTTCTAAGTACCATAATACTCAAATCGTCTTGCGATAGATACTTTTCATATACGACTAGGTACTTTAAAAGTATCTATATTAACTTGTATCGATAATTTTAATTTAATATCCGAAACGTAAAATGTGGTTTTATTAAAACAATAACATTTTCAATGTTAAAATCCACTGTTCACACTATAAAAACATATAACACACTGGATGAAAACATATTTGATAAAGAAAAAATACTTTCATTCAATAAATATCATATTTTAAATATAATACGGTAAGTAATTTAGAAGTTATAAGGCATCAGATAAACATACATTTGTATACCCACACATATACCTACTTACCCGTCAAAATTATGACCCTCTTTTTGCTTTGCCGTAGTAGGAAAAAAAAAGATATATTCTAAACACGTCCCCTCGCTGTAACTATCGCGCGTTTGCTGGATTTCGACTTGCACAGTTCGCCATTGCACAAGCGATCAAGCATAACGTCACATCCACGTGACATTCAGCAAGCCCATTGGATAAGCACGTCAATCGTGCGAGCAAATCGCCCATCTGGGAAGGCTCTATGTATTTCATTTGCCCAATACTCATTTTGTCGCCAATTAATAATGGGAAAACTATTTATTACAAAATTGTTAAAACGAGATGGTTTAAATAGCTAAATATTCCTTGAAAAAGTTTTGGTCAAAATTCTAATGGGTATTTTTATACGTATGTACAATAAATTAAAGTATAATTAAAATCACAGAATCTTATCTCAATATACTTATACAAATTTGTACACAACAATAAAAGATGGACAGGTAAAATAACACATAAGAACAACAAGACACGTCTTGAGCACAGCATGTACGAACGATTTCTCAGCGCTGATTTTCAACCGACTCGATCCATAATATCTTGTTATTATTATTGTTGTTGATGTTTTACTATAGTCTGCTTCGTTTTCATTGGCGACAGCTGAAACCAATGATTTGATCGTAAAGTGGAAAAATCATTATTAAACAAGATTACTCTCACATTGCAATCAGACCATCAGATCATACCACATTATGGTGATGATGATATCTTGAGGTTTATCTTCCTTGGTAACTCCACTGAAACAAAATATTTATAGTAATGTTCCTGCTTAACTAAAATTAATATTATCCCAATTGCTAACATTATCTTTATGTATAAATATATTTTTTAATATGGGCCAGATCTTGACCTCGAGGCTTGCGTAGGCAAGGATGAGGTCGACGATGGGGCGAGCTTTCCCAGAAGATGCCTATTAACTCTCTTATAATGAAAAAAAGTGACGTTAATAGTGAGTATTTCGAAATAACTAGTAAAGTATTTTATATTCCCAGTACACATTCTATCGCCGAGTATAAATTTACAATATTATTAAGATTAGAGCGGTTCTACATGAGCAGCATTTTTTTTGTCAAGTCTTAAAAAATCATACGAATCAACATTATAAACAAGACCGGTTAAGTGCGAGTTGAATCGCCCACCGCGGGTGACGTCAATGGGGTGCGACACTAGCTAGAAAGTTTTTTTAATAATTAAAAACTGTTGGTATTTCCTAAACCGTCTTTAGATTGGGCAAACGAAGTACTTTCAGATAACACCATAACTGACCGTGTAATGTGCTATATAGTTTGACCGCAGCTGTCCTCACATTTATTTAGGTTTCTACAAAACCATATTAGCTAGAGATTTCGATATAATTTTCCTGTAAAAATTAAATACAATTCTATAATATGCATAAATTTCAGGATTCTTGCTCCGCAAACTTCGGGTGGTAATTTTTAGGACTTTTTTCATCTTGAATCAAAAACTGTGCATCATATTATCAAGAAAAATAAAAACTGTTTGATATTGTTCAAATCAATCATCTTCATTTGATACCCCACTCGATCTGGCAACAACTATTTTTATTTTTCAACTCCCCATTTCGGTAGATTTTCAAAAAGTGGTTTAAGGTGGAGACTGCATTATAATTTTCAATGTTAAATATTATGTTAAGTATAGGTATCCTTCTTTAACATTTATTAGTTTCAGGATTCACGAATATGAAAAACTTTTTTAAACTGGGCTAATTGACCCCTTTCATATGGGTGGCATCAGTTTGAAATTTTGATATGTCTTATTTTAGACCCCTCGGGGATGAAAACGAATATTTTTTTTATGTTATTACTGGCAATCTTATTTAGTTTGTGCATTTTCTGTTCCTGAAATAATCAGGTGTGACCGACCGCGACGGACGGAAGGACGGACAAAACGGCACGCCGGCACCATAAAGGTTCGTTTGAACGGTTCGGGATCGGTAACGTCAGCTTTAAAATTTAAAAAATTAAGACGTTTTACGTTTACTTTTATTTTACTGGAAAACCTTTTTTTAACACTGAAACAAATTCTAGAATCGAAAGAAAAAAAATCGAGTCTGCAAATACAGTGCGTGTTTCTTCTTCAAAAATCTTTAGTTGCTTCAGTTTTTATTTTTCGAGGGTTTATGTTTTTGTTCTAAGGTTGCATTTCAAATCGGTGCAGTATACATATCTTTCATATCATGCTTAAGAAAACAAAAACGTCCACAAAGCAGTTAAGTTCCTAATTTGCATGCAATTAACGCAGCGGATCTATTTATGTCAGTGTTTGACAAAGCTCAAAGCTGCGTAAATTGTATGCAAATAATGACTTAACTGTTTTGTGGTTGTTTCAATTTCTATAAGCAGGTTTTAAAATGCGCTCCGATGCAGATGCTCTCCGACGCGCGCCAGTAAGTGTGAATCAAACATTACTCCAAAATAAATAAAAAAGTAAAAAATAAATAAAATACGTTAAGTAAAGTAAGAAGATTAACAAGTTTCTTTATAATTTCATAGTAAATAAACCTTTTGCAATGTCATAAAATGTATTTGGTACATAATCACATGTATTCCTACACACTCACCTGCCGAGCTCCCAGGCTCTTTTATCATCAAGATTATTATTGACATCATAATACGCCTTGTTTAAAAAGATATTAAAGAATCACTTAGAACTAAGTTTAAAGAAATAAATGTTATAACAGTGCCGTGCCAATATATATATATATATGAAAACTTAATGTATGTCCGAAAACATATTAACATGTTCAAGAAAAATAGCGACTATCATAATGTTAACACTAGAAATAAAGATAAACTAGCTGTTCCCACTGTAAGGCTCCATAAAGTTAGTCAATCTTTTAAAGGGATGTCTGTACGATTTTTTAACAAAATCCCAAATTATGTGATTAATATATCTGTAAATAAATTCAAAAATGTTGTTAAACGTAATCTATGTAATAAAGCTTATTATAAAATAACTGATTATTTATAAGACAAAAAAGCTTGGGATGAAACTGCCTCCAACTCCATCCAAAACAATGTAATAGATATTAAGTACAATGACGTTAAAAAAATATAAGCCAAGCAGAGTTTCTTGCCAATTCTTCTCTGTTTGGTCACGTTACGAATTGGTGGTAAATTAAAAAAAATGACGTTTCAAAGTGTACTATACAGTTCCTACTGAATAAATGAATTTTGACTTTTGACTTTTGACTTTTTCATTTTATAACTGTTATATTATAAATATTATGTAATATTATAACTATAATACAGTAAGTAATTTAGAAATTATAAGGTATCAGATAAACATACATTTATATACCCACCCACATACCAACATACCGGTCAAAATGAAGACCCTCATTTTGCTTTGCCGTTGTAGGAAAAAAATACATTAAATTCTAAATACGTCCTGTCGCTGCAACTATCGCGCGTGTGCTGGATCTCGACTCAGGCAGGTCGGCATTCGCGCGATCGGCACGGGATTTACGCGCGATCAAGCATAACGTCACATGCATGTGACATTCAACAAGCCTGATAACAAATCGCCCATCTGGAAAGACTCTATGTATTTTATTTGCCCTATACACATTCTGTCACCAATTAATAATGGCAAAACTATTTCTTACAAAAGTGTTAAAACGAAATGGTTTAAATAGCCAAATATCACTTGAATTTTTTTTCCCAAAATTCTAATGTGTGTTTTTTAGGTATATGTATGTACAATAAATTTACGTATAATTAAAATCACATAATTTTATCTCAATATACTTATACAAAACTGTACACAACAATACAAAGTTGGACATGTAAAATAACACATAAGAAAAACAAGACATGCCTTGAGCACAGCATGTACAGCAGCAGCACACCCACTCGTTGTTTGTTACCACGTATCTCCGTAACTACTAAACTTATTGAGGCGAAATTCAGTATATATATAGTTTAAATTCTAGGATACTAAATAGGCTAATCTAATTAAGAAAAAATGATGTTCTGAGGGGGTGAACCAACCAAGAAAACCTGCTTTTCTGTAGCTCCCCAATTCAACAATATAACTGTATCCATTTGCAATAGTATTAAGATCTTATGGATGGACCTCTCTAACGATGTCCAGTTCTATAGTAATCTATATAATACGGCAAAGGTGGCATCAAAATATTTTCGGTGGACCAAGCTCTATGTTAGTCCGGTACAAAGGCTGCTTCTATATTAGTTACAAGTCAGGTGAAATTAGCACTCCATGTGGGGAGTGCTATTTTCACGTTTGAGCAGTAGCACCTGAGAAACTTAGTAGTATATAAATAAAACGGGAATGAAGGGAGTGTGATAGCAGAAACGAGAGCTGGAACGGGTACGGGGTTATTTGGTACATAATCACATGTATCCCTACACATAAACGCTTCCAAACATCATTTATAAGGCGCACTGCTAAAATATGGAATCAGCTGCCAGCGTCTGTTTTTCCATTATCATATGACCCTAACGGCTTCAAAAAGAGAGTTAATAGGCATCTTCTGGGAAAGCTCGTCCCATCATTGACCTCCTCCTTGCCCACGCAAGCCGCGAGGTCAAGAGCTGGCCCATACTAAATAAAAAAAAATTAAAAAAATATTTATGTGCCGAGGTCGCAGGCTCTTTTATCATCAAGATACTTTAAAAATTTTCTTAAATTTATTCCTTGAGAGGTTTACAATTTTATTTGGGAATCTGTTAAAGTACTTAACACATTGTCCTAAGAATGACCTATTTACTCTAGCTAATCTAGTTTTTTTACAAGCAATTTTATTCATATTTCTCGTATTGTATACATGCCCATCTCCAAGCCTTTTCATATGTCCAAAATTTTTCCCAACATACATTATATTCATGTTTCTTCAAAGAAGGCATTGTTAATATTTTAATCGTCTTAAAAAGTAAGTAGAGAAACTCGTTAGCCAAGCTTGTTGATAGCCCTGACAGCTCTTTTTTGCAGAACTAAATATTGATTAAGCCCCTGCAGCTCTTCTCCAGAGGAGTATGCCAGGAGTGTGTCCATAATCTGCATTCTGTTTCACCGCCGAAATTTGAAACTAATAATCTGATAACATGTGAATCATCCTCATTACTATACATGATGACGATCACTTGTAATCAGACCATCAGATCATAAGGTGGTGTAGATAATATCTTGAGGTTTGTCTTCCTTGGTAACTGGTAGCTGCAATAAAATATTTATGGCGATCATCTTGCCTGACAGAACTGAATTTTATCTCAATCGCTTAAAATTTGATATGGATGAAGGTAACGTAAGTTATGAGTATTTTGGACTAAATAGTGAGAGTCCTCGCAGATGGGAGATTAGTTCGCGGGAGTTGCTCGCGCGATCGAATAATGGAGTCGTGCGAATGATTTTGTGTACAAAACGGTGGCGCAATTTTAAAGGATGGATTAAGAATTATACGATGCCACTATTCATCGTTTAATACAGATTGTATAGTACTAAGTACCAAAATACTCAAATCGTCTTGCGATAGATTCTTTTCATATACGACTAGGTACTTTAAAAGTATCTTTATTTACTTTTATTGATAATTTTAATTTAATATCCGAAACATAAAATGTTGGTTTTATTAAAACAATAACATTTTCAATGTTAAAATCCACTGGTCACACTGGATAAAAACAGATTTGATAAAGAAAAAATACTTTCATTCCATAAATATCATATTTTAAATATCATGCAGTAAGTAATTTAGAAGTTATAAGGCATCAGATAAACATACATTTATATACCCACACATATACCTACTTACCCGTCAAAATTATGACCCTCTTTTTGCTTTGCCGTTGTAGGAAAAAAAAGATATATTCTAAACACGTCCTCTCGCTGCAACTATCGCATTGCATAAGCGATCAAGCATAACGTCACATCCACCTGACATTCAGCAAGCTCATTGGATAAGCACGTCAATCGTGCGAGCAAATTGCCCATCTGGGAAGGCTCTATGTATTTTATTTGCCCAATACTCATTTTGTCGCCAATTAATAATGGAAAAACTATTTATTACAAAATTGTTAAAACGAGATTGTTAAAATAGCTAAATATCCCTTGAAAAAGTTTCGGCCAAAATTCTAATGGGTATTTTTTATTCGTATGTACCATAAATTAAAGTATAATTAAAATCACAGAATTTTATCTCAATGTACTTATACAAATTTGTACACAACAATAATAAAGATGGACAGGTAAAATAACACATAAGAACAACAAGACACGTCTTGAGCACAGCATGTTCAACCGACTCGATCCATAATATCTTGTTATTCATATTGTTGTTGATGTTTTACTATAGTCTGCTTCGTTTTTATTGGCAACAGCTGAAACCAATTATTTGATCGTAAAGTGGGAAAATCAATATCAAACAAGATTACTCTCACATTGCAATCAGACCATCAGATCATACCACATTATGGTGATGATGATGATATCTTGAGGTTTATCTTCCTTGGTAACTCCACTGCAACAAAATATTTATAGTAATATTATATAGTATATTATAGTAATATTTTTTTTTCGTTACGGAATTTCTGGATTCGGTCCCCGCGCTCAAGGCCCTCGATAGAAGCTATGCAATAGCTTAATAACGTAAGTTTATAGTTGTAGAATGACATGTAATAAAGAATTTTACCTTGATCATCTGTAGACGATTCATCAGTCTTGCTGTTTTTGTATGGCGGCTACTTATCAGGATTTGGTTTCGGTTGATCAATTGGACTAACGATATTTTAGTCTCTCAGTTTTGGTCTCTCAGACAATTCGGTATTTTATTTACATTATATAGTTCATCACCTGAAATATAAAACCTATTTCTAATAACTCAAGAGTATATTATAAAATCAATCCTTGACATTTTATTACAATTAAATAGTTCTAAAATCTATAGTCTTTTTACACTCTGCATATATTTATGTATAATGTATTATACTTGTAAATAATCCAAGTATGTAGTAGGTATCTAACTTATACGCTTACACACCTTTCGTCCATAGATGTTTGTCAAAACATCGATAGTCGATAAAATGTAGTTGTTAGGTGTTTTACACAGCCCTATTCTTACCTACATAATTTTTGAATATCCAAAAACGAATGAAATTGATGAATTCGTTTCGTACGATGCTTATTTTACTATGTTTGAAATAGTATATTAAAAGTACATGGGAATCTACTCACTTTGTCTATCTTTTGGAATCCCACTGCAAATTTCTGCCGCCGTAAACAGAGTTGGTCGCGCAATAATTATGCCTAAAAGACGACCGTTTTCGTAAAATTTACGCACGAAATGTTTGGAACAAACTTTTTTTTCGATTAGCTTATTAATTTTAGGTGAATTAAAAAATGTAGAGTTTATTTGAGTAAGCCACAAACTTTGCCTATAGGGCGTTTGCAGAAAACTGTATTATGATACCACTATCATTTTTTGATTCACACGTAGGGACACTACATTTAGTAGCACCCATTTTATACGATTTCACTTATAATTGAAACACATAAACATCTAAAAGCAATAAAAAATCCAAAGAAAAGATTGTGATGACAGAAATTTCAAAACAAAACTGAAATTAGATTCAGGTGAAAAACGTCAGACGTCAGTTCGTGTCAGAGACCAATCATGGACGTGTAGCTATCTTTACTGTGTTGAACACTAGCGCTGCGACGTTGTGACGAAGAACTAATAGAATACAAAAGTTTGAATATGAACTCTATTTCCAAGCAACAGATTATAAAATTAAGTAAATCGGAGTGGGGAGCGTGAGGTTTTTTTCGTTACGGAATTTCTGGATTCGGTCCCCGCGCTCAAGGCCCTCGATAAAACCTCACGCTCCCCACTTCGACGGGCACGGAGGTGTGGTTTGAAGGCCGTGCATTGTCTAACGTCGTTTTTTTTCGGCAGACTTCGACACGGTGTTTGTGTGCGTGCAACTAGACGTATTTTTATTTAATAAAAGAAAAAAAAATGTTTTCTTATCGGTCACCATGCTCAAAAAGTGTAACTTGAATTAATATCAAAGAAAAAGAAATACTGCATAAATAAAATAAATAAATAATTATAATTGCATAACTTGATACAAAATGCTATGCAATAGCATTACCGCGGCAGTCCCCGAGTGCCACACGTCTTTTTTTTTATTTCTGTTTCTTGTATTCTGTACATGCCCATCTCCAAGCCTTATTATTTTTTTTTTTTTCCAACTTACATTAAATTCATGTAAATGTACAAAGAAGGCATTGTTAATATTTTAATCGTCTTAAAAAGTTATTTAGTGAAACTCGTTGGCCAAGCTTGTAGATAACCCTGACAGCTGTTTTTTGAAGTACAAATATTGATTCAGCCCCTGCAGCTCTTCCCCAGAGGAGTATGATATCCATTTTTCGTACCGCGCTAAATTATTTGACAGAAAGTTGAGGCGCAGTGTGATCGTAAGAACACTCAAACAAGCGGTTTTTATAAAGTTGCTCCGGAGGTATTTTTTCATAACTGCATTGTAATCGTATGAGGTAATTTTGAGTTTTGTGAAGAATTTTCTTGAAATAATAGTGCAAAATGCATATCACTTTCTCAAGTTTATATATAAATCCAAAGAACGATGAAATGGAGGCCTTTTCGACGATCGCAAAAATCATAGAACCAACACACTCAAACACTCAAAATGCAATAGGCTCCTTTTTCTGCTGCAAAAACAACAAATGTGCGCTTAGCATGCAGCATGCTCGTGCATCTACACTTGTTTCCAAACTATATTAAAAAACGGACACTTGTTAAAATGGTGTACCTACATAAGTGGGTGCAGTACACCTGTATCTCAGTTAAAATATTCAGATTTGATTCCATATTTGGAACCCAAGACGAGCTCACCTGCACGTGGTGCACCCTGTTAACTAACAAACGAGGCTCTGGCGGCCGGCTGATTGCGGCATAGCGCAGCGTAACACCGGCACAGCTAAATCCCCTGGCTGCCGACAGGCAGCAGCGTTGGAGGTGCGAGAAGTTGTGCCCTGTGATCCCCAACCCGCATGCCCAGCGTATGGATTATGGGCATATCCCCCTTTATTAGGGGAGCCCTATGTCCAGCAGTGGACTCGACTGAGGGATCAATGCTTTCATGAGAGTCCTACTATCCTATTCTAGTTATTTCTACTAATATTAGCGCCAAAGTGGAATGTTAATGTAACCAAGGTAGGTAGTAAATAAAAATCATCTAATTTGTTACCCATATATTTACTCAAACTATGTGACTGCTGGGTGTAGAATAAAAAATAATGTATCTTCATTACAATATAATCTCATAAAAGTTGCTTGAATAAGAACAAATCGGTTTGATCGAAGTATCCACAACCCACAATAGAGAGTGCACGGTATGAAATCATTTCGGTGTGTGGCTGCACTGCAGGGATGTTGGTTAATCTATCTAGCATCTGCATCAGCATCAGCAAGCTTCCTCTCCAATACGCCATTTTCCAGGACCTCCGCTATCCTCATCCATCATACTCCGGCTACACTGACCATTACCAGCGCGCGGTCTGACTCTTGCTCGTCACGCTTTTTTTGGCCAACATTTCGTTCCATCTGTGTTATTCTCTTATGACTTGCAATACGCGTATAAATGAGCACTTTGTAAATTTAATCATTTTATCGGTAGTGGTTTCCAAATTATGTAAATAATTCAGCAAACTTTCTCTCGACATTCGATGCACGGTCGGTGATCTGTGAACCAATTCGATGCCATAACATTGTCAACTGTCGGAAACCAATGAGGATACGTTCGCCTAGAAAAGCCAATCGACACTGGTTTTTACACAGACGGAGCACAGACTTAAATAAAATCCATAACGACGATCATACGGCAGCGTTCACGCTTGGTTGCTGCTTTAATATTTTCATATTTTTTTATTTAATATTTTAGGTGGACAAAGCTCTATGTTAGTCTGGTACAAAGGCTGCTTCTTTATTAGTTGCAAGTCAGGTGAAATTAGCACTCCATGTGGGGAGTGCTATTTTCACCTTTGAGCAGGAGCACCTGAGAAACTTAGTAGTATAAAAGAAAACGGGAATGAAGAGAGTATGATAGCAGAAATGAGAGCTGGACGGAATAACCCCGTACCCGTTGTACGGGGTTATTTGGTACATAATCACATGTATCCCTACACATAAACGCTTCCAAACATCATTTATAATGCGCACTGCTAAAATATGGAATCAGCTGCCAGCGTCTGTTTTCCCATTATCTTATGACCCTAACGGCTTCAAAATGAGAGTTAATAGGCATCTTCTGGGAAATCTCGTCCCATCGTCGACCTCATCCTTGCCCACGCAAGCCTCGAGGTCAAGAGCTGGCCCATACTAAATAAAAAAACTAAAAAACATTTATGAGCCGAGCTCGCAGGCTCTTTTATCATCGAGATATTAGAACAATTTTCTTAAATTTATTCTCTGAGAGGTTAACATTTTTATCTGGAAATTCGTTGAAGTACTTAACACATTGTCTTAAGAATGACCTATTTACTCTAGCTAATCTAGTCTTTTTACAAGCAATTTTATTTATATTTCTCGTATTGTATACATCTGCAAGCCTTTTTAAGTGTCCAAAATTTTTCCCAACATATATTATATTCATGTTTCTTCAAAGAAGGCATTGTTAATATTTTAATCCTTTTAAAAAGTAACTCTTTTTTGAAGAACTTAATATTGATTAAGCCCCTGCAGCTCTTCCCCAGAGGAGTATGCCAGGAGTGTGTCCATAATCTGCATTCTGTTTCACCGCCGAAATTTGAAACTAATAATCTGATAACAAGTGATACATCGTCATTACTATACATGATGACGATCACTTGTAATCAGACCATCAGATCATAAGGTGGTGTAGATGATATCTTGAGGTTTGTCTTCCTTGGAAACTGGTAGCTGCAATAAAATATTGATGGCGATCATCTTGCCTGACAGAACTGAATTTTATCTCAATCGCTTAAAATTTGATATGGATGAAGGTAACGTAAGTTATGAGTATTATGGACTAAGCAGTGAGAGTCCTCCCAGATGGGAGATTAGTTCGCGGGAGTTGCTCGCGCGATCGTATAGTGGAGTCGTGCGAATGATTTTGTGTACAAAATCATTCGCACCACTCGACTCGACGGAGGCCTGATTTTAAAGGATGGATTAAGGATTATACGATGCCACTATTCATCGTACAATACAGATTGTATAGTTCTAAGTACCATAATACTCAAATCGTCTTGCGATAGATACTTTTCATATACAACTAGGTACTTTAAAAGTATCTATATTAACTTGTATCGATAATTTTAATTTAATATCCGAAACGTAAAATGTTGGTTTTATTAAAACAATAACATTTTCAATGTTAAAATCCACTGTTCACACTATAAAAACATATAACACACTGGATGAAAACATATTTGATAAAGAAAAAATACTTTCATTCAATAAATATCATATTTTAAATATAATACGGTAAGTAATTTAGAAGTTATAAGGCATCAGATAAACATACATTTATATACCCACACATATACCTACTTACCCGTCAAAATTATGACCCTCTTTTTGCTTTGCCGTAGTAGGAAAAAAAAAGATATATTCTAAACACGTCCCCTCGCTGTAACTATCGCGCGTTTGCTGGATTTCGACTTGCACAGTTCGCCATTGCACAAGCGATCAAGCATAACGTCACATCCACGTGACATTCAGCAAGCCCATTGGATAAGCACGTCAATCGTGCGAGCAAATCGCCCATCTGGGAAGGCTCTATGTATTTCATTTGCCCAATACTCATTTTGTCGCCAATTAATAATGGGAAAACTATTTATTACAAAATTGTTAAAACGAGATGGTTTAAATAGCTAAATATTCCTTGAAAAAGTTTTGGTCAAAATTCTAATGGGTATTTTTATACGTATGTACAATAAATTAAAGTATAATTAAAATCACAGAATCTTATCTCAATATACTTATACAAATTTGTACACAACAATAAAAGATGGACAGGTAAAATAACACATAAGAACAACAAGACACGTCTTGAGCACAGCATGTACGAACGATTTCTCAGCGCTGATTTTCAACCGACTCGATCCATAATATCTTGTTATTCTTATTGTTGTTGATGTTTTACTATAGTCTGCTTCGTTTTCATTGGCGACAGCTGAAACCAATGATTTGATCGTAAAGTGGAAAAATCATTATTAAACAAGATTACTCTCACATTGCAATCAGACCATCAGATCATACCACATTATGGTGATGATGATATCTTGAGGTTTATCTTCCTTGGTAACTCCACTGAAACAAAATATTTATAGTAATGTTCCTGCTTAACTAAAATTAATATTATCCCAATTGCTAACATTATCTTTATGTATAAATATAATATAATATATATTTTTTAATATGGGCCAGATCTTGACCTCGAGGCTTGCGTAGGCAAGGATGAGGTCGACTATGGGGCGAGCTTTCCCAGAAGATGCCTATTAACTCTCTTATAATGAAAAAAAGTGACGTTAATAGTGAGTATTTCGAAATAACTAGTAAAGTATTTTATATTCCCAGTACACATTCTGTCGCCGAGTATAAATTTACAATATTATTAAGATTAGAGCGGTTCTACATGAGCAGCATTTTTTTTGTCAAGTCTTAAAAAATCATACGAATCAACATTATAAACAAGACCGGTTAAGTGCGAGTTGAATCGCCCACCGCGGGTGACGTCAATGGGGTGCGACACTAGCTAGAAAGTTTTTTTAATAATTAAAAACTGTTGGTATTTCCTAAACCGTCTTTAGATTGGGCAAACGAAGTACTTTCAGATAACACCATAACTGACCGTGTAATGTGCTATATAGTTTGACCGCAGCTGTCCTCACATTTATTTAGGTTTCTACAAAACCATATTAGCTAGAGATTTCGATATAATTTTCCTGTAAAAATTAAATACAATTCTATAATATGCATAAATTTCAGGATTCTTGCTCCGCAAACTTCGGGTGGTAATTTTTAGGACTTTTTTCATCTTGAATCAAAAACTGTGCATCATATTATCAAGAAAAATAAAAACTGTTTGATATTGTTCAAATCAATCATCTTCATTTGATACCCCACTCGATCTGGCAACAACTATTTTTATTTTTCAACTCCCCATTTCGGTAGATTTTCAAAAAGTGGTTTAAGGTGGAGACTGCATTATAATTTTCAATGTTAAATATTATGTTAAGTATAGGTATCCTTCTTTAACATTTATTAGTTTCAGGTTTCACGAATATGAAAAACTTTTTTAAACTGGGCTAATTGACCTCTTCCATATGGGTGGCATCAGTTTGAAATTTTGATATGTCTTATTTTAGACCCCTCGGGGATGAAAACGAATATTTTTTTTATGTTATTACTGGCAATCTTATTTAGTTTGTGCATTTTCTGTTCCTGAAATAATCAGGTGTGACCGACCGCGACGGACGGAAGGACGGACAAAACGGCACGCCGGCACCATAAAGGTTCGTTTGAACGGTTCGGGATCGGTAACGTCAGCTTTAAAATTTAAAAAATTAAGACGTTTTACGTTTACTTTTATTTTACTGGAAAACCTTTTTTTAACACTGAAACAAATTCTAGAATCGAAAGAAAAAAAATCGAGTCTGCAAATACAGTGCGTGTTTCTTCTTCAAAAATCTTTAGTTGCTTCAGTTTTTATTTTTCGAGGGTTTATGTTTTTGTTCTAAGGTTGCATTTCAAATCGGTGCAGTATACATATCTTTCTATGAATCAATAAATACAAACGATAAGAACATTTTATGGGATTCACACAAACTATAGATTACATCGCATCAGGTGATTGAAGTGGATAGGTAAAATGCTGTCGAATTTTGCGATTTCTTAAGGCAAGAAAATACTTGGGAAATTGCTTTGGGACCGGGTCATTTTTAACCCACCACCAACCCACCCAAAGTTAGAGACCCTCGCGTACGAACCTCAGACGGGGTATAACAGCCGATTGAGCACAAGTGGCTAGCTCGAGACCGCCCGTGTGAAGAGAAATCCGGACCAAAGAGCCGTGTTAATGGGAGCATTCACAACCACTGGCCCACTGCGATCTCAGACTCCAGGCTTCCTTTATTCTCCAGTACGGGATCCCGCGCACGGCACAAACACGCGGCAGGTCATCACCGTCCAATATCCTGCTAGTCGCACGATGGTGAACCCTCCGCAACATAACCCGAAATCTCAGGAAGTATTCGTCTGGTAGTTTCAGTTACGTCTATTTCAGAGGGAATTAGAGCTATAACAGGGAAGCAACCACGTGAAGGATAATCCACTAGACTTGCCTCAGGGATCGGCGACTGTTGCGCTACACTCACCTAAGGCCATTCGCACCTTACCCTTCTTAGAGAGATGAGTAAGGCAGGCTTATATCTATGCTACGCAAGGGGCTACTAAGAGAAGCTTAAGCAGCAAAACAACAAGCTAGGCAAATCAACCCCTACCCATTATAAAAAAGTAATTCATACGAAACTGTATACAGTAACAAGAAAGATGGACAGTAATAACGCATAAAGAAAAAACAGTTTTACAGGTGTATTTAAAGTATACGCAGGAAGTAGCTGCTATGCAGTGTGTACAAATTAGTATGAATAGTTCGTACATGCTGTGCTCAGGCACAGGTTCTAGCAGGTTCTAGCTGATGTTGTTGACATTTAATGTACGATTCTCACTTATCGGATCGCTTCAAAGGGTGTGGAGCGCGTTTTATAACATGCTTAAGAAAACAAAAACGTCCACAAAGCAGTTAAGTTCCTAATTTGCATGCAATTAACGCAGCGGATCTATTTATGTCAGTGTTTGACAAAGCTCAAAGCTGCGTAAATTGTATGCAAATAATGACTTAACTGTTTTGTGGTTGTTTCAATTTCTTTAAGCAGGTTTTAAAATGCGCTCCGATGCAGATGCTCTCCGACGCGCGCCAGTAAGTGTGAATCAAACATTACTCCAAAATAAATAAAAAAGTAAAAAATAAATAAAATAAGTAAAGTAAAGTAAGAAGATTAACAAGCTTCTTTATAATTTCATACTAAATTAACATTTTTGCAATGTCATAAAATGTATTTGGTAAATAATCACATGTATCCCTACACACTCACCTGCCGAGCTCCCAGGCTCTTTTGTCATCAAGATTATTATTGACATCATAATACGCCTTGTTTAAATAGATAGTAAAACTCCAACTCTAACTCCAAAAAATGTACAAAAACTCCAACAGTAGTAAAACTCCAACTCTAGAAAAAAACATCTATTTCAACCATCCACAACCAGGACAAAATATGCTTCAAATTCCTATGTGAATCATGCCATGACAACCAATAACCGTATTTTTTCTAACATTGATATTTTTGATATTTCGCTTTCAAAATTCAAACTCGCAGTTCGGAATGAGCTGCAATCTCTGCCCTCTGAATAAGTTTTGGATATTTTATTTAGTTTTTCAAACATTTTAATAATTGTTTCTTTTTTCGTAATGTTTATTGTTTAGATAGATTTCATAGAGTCCAAATAGTTATTCTTTTAATTGTTTATTTGTTTATTTTTTTTTTGTCTGTTCACCAATTTATTTTGACGTGTATGTTAGATTTGTATAAGTGGAAACTTTACTGGATTAAAAATTATTTTAATTTAATTTAGTTTAGATGATATATTGTTCTGTCTGTTTCCCAAATAAAATATAATAAAATAAATAAATAAATAAAACTAATTTTCTTAAATTTATTCTCTGAGAGGTTAACAATTTTATCTGGTCATTTGTTGAAGTACTTAACAGATTGTCCTAAGAATGACCTTTTTTCTCTAGCTAATTTAGTTTTCTACAAGCAATTTTATTTATGTAGTCTATTTCTTGTATTGTACATATGCCCATCTCCAAGCCTTTTCATTTGTCCTAAATTTTCCCTAACATACATGTTATTCATGTAAATGTACAAAAAGATATTGTTTTATTATAATCTTCTTGAAATGTTATTTAAGAGAAACTCAAGTGGGCCAAGCTTGTAGATAGCCCAGACAGCTCATTTTTAAAATACAAATATTGATTCAGCCCATGCAGCTCTTCCCCAGAGGAGTATGCCAGGAGTGTGTCCATAAGCTGCATTCATTTTCGACGCAGAAATTTGAAACTAATGATCTGATCATTAAGTGAAGCTCATCATTACTATACAAGATGACAATCACCATGTGATCAGACCATCAGATCATACGATGGTGATGGTAATATCTTGAGGTTTGTCTTCCTTGGTAACTCCGCTGAAATAAAATAATGATGGCGATTATCTTGCCTGACTGAACTGACTTTTATCTCAATCGCATAAAGTTCGATATTGATAGAAGTGACATAAGTTATGAGTATTTTGTACTAAGTAGTAATAGCCCTCCCAGATGGGCGATTTGATCGCAGGAGTGACTCGCGCGATTCGATCCATGATTTTCAGTACATAACGAAGGCGTGATTTTAAAGGATGGATTATGCGATGCCACCAGTGTTAATAATATCATGTAGTACTAAGTAATACTAAGTACTAAGTACCTAAGTACTCAAATCGTCATGCGATACTTTTCACATACGAGTAGTACTTCAAAAGTATCTACATTAACTCGAAACGATAATTTTAATTTAATATCCGAAACCTAAAATGTTAGTTTTTTTTATAACAATAACATTTTCAATTTTAAATTCACTGGTCACACTGGATAAAAAAAAAATCATAGAAAAATACTTTCATTTTATAACTATTATATTATAAATATTATATGTAATATTACAACTATCATACAGTAAGTAATTTAGAAGTTATAAGGTATCAGATAAACATACATTTATATAACCACCCACATACCAACATACCGGTCAAAATGAAGACCCTCATTTTGCTTTGCCGTGGCAGGAAAAAAATACGTTAAATTCTAAATACGTCCTTCTCGCTGCAACTATCGCGCGTGTGCTGGATCTTTACTCACGCAGGTCGGCACTGGCGCGATCGGCACGCAATTTACGCGCGATCAAGCATAACGTCACATCCATGTGACATTCAACAAGCCTGATTGGATACGCATGTCAATCGCGCGAGCAACAAGCGCTAACAAATCGCCCATCTAGGAAAACTCTATGTATTTTATTTGCCCTATACTCATTCTGTCGCCAATTAACAATGGCAAAACTATTTCTTACAAAAGTGTTAAAAACGAAATGGTTTAAATAGCCAAATATCACGTGAATTTTTTTTCCCAAAATTCTAATGGGTTTTTTTTATATGTATGTACAATAAATTAAAGTATAATTAAAATCACAGAATTTTATCTCAATATACTTATACAAAACTGTACACAACAATTAGAAATATGGACAGGTAAAATAACACATAAGAAAAACAAGACATGCCTTGAGCACAGCATGTACAGCAGCAGCACAACCCACTCGTTCCATAATGTCTTGTTATTCGTATTGGTTTTGATGTTTTACTACAGTCTTCATTCTTTTTCTTGACGAAAGCTGAAACCAATGATCTGATCGTAAAGTGTGAAAATCATTCTGGTACAAGATGACTCTCACATTGCAATCAGATCCTATGATCATATTTATAAAAAATAGATATTTTCCAAAGCTTTGCTGGACGAATTCGTTAAGGTAACGTTAATTATATTGTGTTATTATTAAGAATAGAAGTAATATTATGTATGTTTTTTGATTGGAAGACTGCACTATTGTATTAGGTGTAAAAACTGTTTGATATTGTTGAAATCAATCCTCTTTATTTGATACCCCACTCGCCCTGGCAACAACCCCTTTTATTTTTCAACTCCCGATTTCGGTAGATCACCAAAAAGCTGTTTTAGGTGAACAATGAATTATAATTAGATATTTGACAGGAAAATTATAATTCTATGATGGGGGTCAATTAGCTAAGTTTAAAAAAGTTTTTCATATTCGTGAACCCTGAAACTAAGTATCTAAGGAATAATATAAACATAGCTATCCTCCTTTTACATTTATTAGTTTCAGGGTTCACGAATATGAAAAACTTTTTTAAACTGGGCTAATTGACCCCAATCATATGGGTGGCATCAGTTTGAAAATTTGACATGTCACATGTTTGACAACATCATCATCAGCCTATAGCAGTCAACTAGTCCTATATCCAGATACAGGCCTCCCCTAATGAGCGCCATCGCGCCCTGTCCTGAGCTCGACGCATCCAGCTTCTACCAGCAGCCTTTCGCAGATTGTCACTCGACCTGGTCGGAGGGCGACCTACACTACATTTGCCGAGCCGCGGTCTCCACTCAAAAACTCGTTTACCCCAACGGTAATCGGTTCTTCGGCAGATATGGCCAACCCACTGCCACTTCAGCTTGCAACTCTCTGAGCTATGTCGAAAACTTTAGTTCTATGTCCTCTGCTTATACCTTGGGCATATTGAGATGGACCCAGACTGAACTTGACTCAGAGAATACTTCCTTCATGCCGACAGTGAGTTGCATTGTGATGTCTAAGGAGAACTGGCACAAACCTACGGTGCTGAGTGCCCTCGACCACAAGGTCGTGTGAGAGAGTAAGGAGCTGCACGGACGGTTGTACAAAGCCCTTACAGGGCCTGATGTAGACCTACTCGCATCTGTGAACTGGCTATTTCGGTGACCTCTTTTGGGAAACCGAAGGTTTTGTCTGTGCGATTATGGATGAATAAACCTGATATCGTCCTGCTAGACCGGTTGGAACGCCGGGCGATACTTGTTGACATCACCATCCCATACGACGCTAATCTCGTGAAGGCCGAGAAGGACAAGCTTAGTACCTTGACTTGGTCCACGAGATAACCGCTATGTGGGATGTTGACTCAACAATTAACGTTCCAGTGAACGATAATATAGTAGTTTCAGTGAACGGTCTGATAGCGAAGAGCCTTGACCAACATCTTAAGAGGCTCTCGCTAGGCACCTGGATCAAGGGTCAGATACGGAAGGCGGCTCTCCTGGACTCGTCACGCATTGTGCGAGGGTTCTTCTCTCTGCAGCCCTAGCCACCGACCGTTTGAGCCTTGCTCCGCGGTCGGTGGTCTTCCGTTTTTATATATTTTTTACTAAATATTTTTTATGTTATTTATATATATATAGTAGACAGTATTAACTAGGTTTATAGTAAACAATGTATTTTTGACGATTTTTAATGAAATGAAGTGTAATAATAATATAACATTTATTTCAGGTAACATGAAACATACAAAAATATGATGACAATGACCCATAGCTATACATACCTTGAAAACATGTATGTTTGTCTTTGTATATTTTATTTAGTAACTACAAAATTACATAATTAGTGAGGGATTTCGTTTGCTTATGGCCACGTGGTTCAATCGCATGGCTTGATCAATCGGACTACTTGATATTTTTTTTCCAGTTGGTTCAATTTTAGAATCTTACTAGGCGAACAACTAAACCTTAGGACCGCGTATTTCGACTCCATAGTTAAACCACGATAACCAGGGTGCCTAGTGCGAGTTTTTTACCAGCTCGATCGCGTTTGCGTTTCCGCAAATTTATATGGAATCGAGGTAGCGCCATCTAGTGAAAAACGCGTGGCACTGACTCCTTTTCATACAAATTTCGGTAAACGCAAACGCGATCGAGCTGTTAAAAAAACTCGCACTAGGCACCCAGTTCACATGGTTCGATACCTCGAACATAAAGGAATCCTAAGTTCTAATAGTTTGATCTTTAATAATACAAGATGAAAATGACTTGCCGAATTGACTATCAGATCAATGTTATGATAATATCTTCAGTTTTGGCATTCTTGGCAATTGACCGCTGAAACAAAACATTTATGGCGATGTATTTTTTGCACCTATTCAATGTTAATGAAGATGTCTAGTTATTCAGATATTTTCCTTTATCTTATGATACCTATTCTAACGTAGGTACATAAACTAGTCTGTGACCTATTCAATGTTACCCACGATGGAACGGGGACGGTATATGCGTTTGGGGTGAGAGGATATTTGTACGAATCCATGTTGCCATTTTTCTCCAAAACTACTAGTGGGATTTTGGTGCAGAGTTCAGTGAGTTCAAGTTTAATTGGTGCATTTTTTAGATAGGTTTTACGGTTAGTTTATTTTTTATGCTCTCTAAAATGTCTAAAAACATAACCAAAATTAAAAAAAATATATATAAAACCCACGACGGTTAAAAGGTAAAATAATTTTAAAACTCTCGACTTAACAAATCAATGTACCTAATTAAAAAAAAAAAAACCCAAGAATATTTGTCGGGGGACGCCATCACTATTTCAAATTTAATCGTAAATATAAATAAGTATCATCATCAACTCCTAACAAGACCTACCGGTTGTGAATCGTACATTCTACAATTATTCACGTTACTATAAAACTGCAAAACCCTCAAAATCCCCCCTGACGGATATCCTTGTATTTTTTATAACTTCTAAAGGTGCATTATTTTTATAAGTAAGGAGTTTTTTTATAATATTTATTAAGTATTCCATTACTTTTTAATTTTGTCGTTGGTTTTTTCAATATATTTAATTTTGCTTTTTATTAATGTAATTATTGCGCAATTATTAATAGATATCCATCGAAAACGCGGAATTTTACTTTTGTATAATGGCCACTACTAACAGGCGGCCGCAGGGGCCTTTCTTAAATAAAGGTAGAAATATACTTTCATGTATCGTTGTTTTCACCCAAGTACTCTTAATTATAAGTATACAAGGAGCAACTAGGATCCATTAATCGAACCTCCTGAAAAAAGCTCGCATAGTTCGATTGATCGAACCATCTGGTCGAACCACGTGGCCAGAAGCTTTCGTTTCAGTACCGCTTCCCAATAGCGTCTATTATAGACAATACCTGCTGGATAGAAATCCAGGTCTAAGATTAAATCCTTATGCTTCGCAAGAATCTGGAGTGAGTAGGACTTGAAACCATTATTTCTTCTGTTTTCCAGCCTCTGGCGAGACAATTTACCGATGAAATTTGAAACCAATGATCTGTTCAACAGTGTGAACCAACTTTATTAATACAAGATGAGACACACTATTGAGCGAGACCATCAGATCAAAAGGTAGTGGTGATAATGTCTTCAGGTTTGCCTTCCTTGGTAATTGACTGCTGAAATAAATTTTGGTGATGTTCGTTGTGCACCCTATTAACTTACAAACGGGGCTCTAGCAGCTGGCTGAATGCAGCAATGCAATTTGTTTTATTGAGTTACCCATGTCATTCTTAATTCTTATTACCATGTTATTACTACTTCTAGGAAATTAAATATCGGATGTCATTAAGATCATAAACAATGTATGATCTTAATTTCCATTACATTAATTAAGTTTTATTGTATGAATGTATCGAAATACCTTTGTATTAGTTTATTGTGACTCATAATTATTTTATTATATTTATACCTATGTACTTTGACTTAACCTTTTAGCTAGGTATAAAGAAACTTGTATTTGTTTTGGATTCGATACACTCTGTATCATGTACATTTTTTATTTAAGTATAGTTTTGTATAACTATTGTTATTTAGCTCTCTTTTCTCTTGCCGGGGGAGGATGTCGTGGATTGTAATATGTACTTGGATTTATGTCTTTGACAGGGCAACACTTTATAAAAGCTAGCAACACTAAACTTGACGGATGCCCACGGCGCCCCCTGTAGTCTTTTGTACTGTAACAATCTAGCAAGATGGCTGTAAAGTAAATCTACGTTTCGTGAAGATAACCTAAATTAAAAATGTGAAAAAATGTAATCTCATGCGCAAGAACCTTAAAATAAACAGACTGTGATGTAATAGACTGAACGTCTTTAATTCCACTACATAGTATGGCGTATGTGAAAACTATTGCATGATACTTTTCAAATACGAGTAGGTACTTCAAAAGTATCTACATTAACTCGAAACGATAATTTTAATTTAATATCCGAAACCTAAAATGTTAGTTTTTTTTATAACAATAACTTTGTCAATTTTAAATTCACTGGTCACACTGGATAAAAAAAAATCATATAGAAAAATACTTTCATTTTATAACTATTATATTATAAATATTATATGTAATATTACAACTATCATACAGTAAGTAATTTAGAAGTTATAAGGTATCAGATAAACATACATTTATATACCCACCCACATACGAACATACCGGTCAAAATGGAAGGCTGTGAGCACTGCGGAGGTATTTATGTACGCAGATGATGTAGTCGCCGTCGTCTCTGGTGCAACAATAGACTCCCTGGAGCTGAATCTGAACCTCACCGCGTCCAGGCTCGCCCAGTGGTTCGAAGTAAACGGGCTTGTATTAAACACCTCGAAGACGCATTTTATGCATGTCTGCCTGTCTGGGCGCCTTCCTAGAGATCTATCGGTAATCGCTGGTGGGACGCTCATTCAACAGGTACCTAAAATCACCTTTTTGGGATTTGAACTTGACAGGAGTTTCACGTGGGAGTCCCATATTGATAAGCTGTGTGGTAAGCTTGGTGGTGCGTGCTACGCGCTCAGCCGCCTTTCAAGGGTTATGCCAACACACGTGGTACGCTCTTGTTACTTTGCGACTGTCCATTCACTATTGCAGTACAGAGCTGAACTGTGGGGGCGTGCGGCCGACTGGCAGCGCGCCTTCCGCATGCAGAAGCGTGCCATACGTGCAATAGTGAAGGTTCCACAGGACGTCTCTGCAAAACCGCACTTTAAAGAGCTGAAAATACTCACCCTTCCAGGCATGGTAATATTCCAGGTAGCCGTTTTCGTAAGGAGTAACTTGAAGCTGTTCACTAAAAATAGCGACATTCACGTGTTTAATACTCGCCGAGCGGACAAACTCACAACCCTGCCTCGTACTCTCGCAAAGTCTGGGAAGTTAACGCGCATAATGGGACCGACAGTGTACAATAGTCTTCCTAAAAATGTGACGGAGGCAACGAGCCTGACATCTTTCAAATGTAAGCTAAAGCACTGGCTTATTGACAGCAGCTTTTACAGCTACGACGAGTTCTTAGCCTGTAAAAGTGACTAATTAATTGTTTCTATTTCTTTTTTTAAACTATTATATAAACATAATTTAAAATTTTATGTTAAAATTTATATTATGTTATTGTTTTTATTTATGTTAATATTATTTGTTAAAATATAGAAATGACGTGTAATTCTTGTAATGTACGAAATAAATGATTATTGATTATTATTGATTAAATGAAGACCCTCATTTTGCTTTGCCGTGGCAGGAAAAAAATACGTTAAATTCTAAATACGTCCTTCTCGCTGCAACTATCGCGCGTGTGCTGGATCTTTATTCACGCAGGTCGGCACTGGCGCGATCAGCACGCGATTTACGCGCGATCAATCATAACGTCACATCCATGTGACATCCAACAAGCCTGATTGGATACGCATGTCAATCGCGCGAGCAACAAGCGCTAACAAATCGCCCATCTAGGAAGAATCTATGTATTTTATTTGCTCTGTACTCATTCTGTCGCCAATTAATAATGGCAAAACTATTTCTTACAAAAGTGTTAAAAACGAAATGGTTTAAATAGCCAAATATCACTTGAATTTTTTTTCCCAAAATTCTAATGGGTTTTTTTTATATGTATGTACAATAAATTAAAGTATAATTAAAATCACAGAATTTTATCTCAATATACTTATACAAAACTGTACACAACAATTAGAAATATGGACAGGTAAAATAACACATAAGAAAAACAAGACATGCCTTGAGCACAGCATGTACAGCAGCAGCACAACCCACTCGTTCCATAATGTCTTGTTATTCGTATTGGTTTTGATGTTTTACTACAGTCTTCATTCTTTTTCTTGACGAAAGCTGAAACCAATGATCTGATCGTAAAGTGTGAAAATCATTCTGGTACAAGATGACTCTCACATTGCAATCAGATCCTATGATCATATTTATAAAAAATAGATATTTTCCAAAGCTTTGCTGGACGAATTCGTTAAGGTAACGTTAATTATATTGTGTTATTATTAAGAATAGAAGTAATATTATGTATGTTTTTTGATTGGAAGACTGCACTATTGTATTAGGTGTAAAAACTGTTTGATATTGTTGAAATCAATCCTCTTTATTTGATACCCCACTCGCCCTGGCAACAACCCCTTTTATTTTTCAACTCCCGATTTCGGTAGATCACCAAAAAGCTGTTTTAGGTGAACAATGAATTATAATTAGATATTTGACAGGAAAATTATAATTCTATGATGGGGGTCAATTAGCTAAGTTTAAAAAAGTTTTTCATATTCGTGAACCCTGAAACTAAGTATCTAAGGAATAATATAAACATAGCTATCCTCCTTTTACATTTATTAGTTTCAGGGTTCACGAATATGAAAAACTTTTTTAAACTGGGCTAATTGACCCCAATCATATGGGTGGAATCAGTTTGAAATTTTGACATGTCACATGTTTGACAACATCATCATCAGCCTATAGCAGTCAACTAGTCCTATATCCAGATACAGGCCTCCCCTAATGAGCGCCATCGCGCCCTGTCCTGAGCTCGACGCATCCAGCTTCTACCAGCAGCCTTTCGCAGATCGTCACTCCACCTGGCCGGAGGGCGACCTACACTACATTTGCCGAGCCGCGGTCTCCACTCAAAAACTCGTTTATCCCAACGGTAATCGGTTCTTCGACAGATATGGCCAACCCACTGCCACTTCAGCTTGCAAATCTCTGAGCTATGTCGACAACTTTAGTTCTATGTCCTCTGCTTATACCTTTGGCATATTGAGATGGACCCAGACTGAACTTGACTCAGAGAATACTTCCTTCATGCCGACAGTGAGTTGCATTGTGATGTCTAAGGAGAACTGGCACAAACCTATGGCGCTGAGTGCCCTCGACCACAAGGTCTTGTGAGAGAGTAAGGAGCTGCACGGATGGTTCTACAAAGCCCTTAAAGGGCCTGATGTAGACCTACTCGCATCTGTGAACTGGCTACGTTTCGGTGACCTCTGGGGAAACCGAAGGTTTTGTCTGTGCGATTATGGATGAATAAACCTGATATCGTCCTGCTAGACCGGTTGGAACGCCGGGCGATACTTGTTGACATCACCATCCCATACGACGCTGATCTCGTGAAGGCCGAGAAGGACAAGCTTAGTACCTTGACTTGGTCCACGAGATAACCGCTATGTGGGATGTTGACTCAACAATTAACGTTCCAGTGAACGATAATATAGTAGTTTCAGTGAACGGTCTGATAGCGAAGAGCCTTGACCAACATCTTAAGAGGCTCTCGCTAGGCACCTGGATCAAGGGTCAGATACGGAAGGCGGCTCTCCTGGACTCGTCACGCATTGTGCGGGGGTTCCTCTCTCTGCAGCCCTAGCCACCGACCGTTTGAGCCTTGCCCCGCGGTCGGTGGTCTTCCGTTTTTATATATTTTTTACTAAATGTTTTTTATGTTATTTATGTATATAGTTGACAGTATTACCTAGGTTTATAGTAAACAATGTATTTTTGACGATTTTTAATGAAATGAAGTGTAATAATAATATAACATGTATTTCAGGTAACATGAAACATACAAAAATATGATGACTATGACCCATAGCTATACATACCTTGAAGACATGTATGTTTGTCTTTGTATATTTTATTTAGTAACAACAAAATTACATAATTAGTGAGGGATTTCGTTTGCTTATGGCCACGTGGTTCAATCGCATGGCTCGATCAATCAGACTACTTGATATTTTTTTCCAGTTGGTTCGATTTTAGAATCTTACTAGGCGAACAACTAAACCTTAGGACGGCGTAGTTCGACTCCATAGTCAAACCACGATGACCAGTTCACATGGTTCGATACCTCGAACATAAAGGAATCCTAAGTTCTAATAGTTTGATCTTTAATAATACAAGATGAAAATAACTTGCCGAATTGACTGTCAGATCAATGTGATAATATCTTCAGTTTTGGCATTCTTGGCAATTGACCGCTGAAACAAAACATTTATGGCGATGTATTTTTTGCACCTATTCAATGTTAATGAAGATGTCTAGTTATTCAGATATTTTCCTTTATCTTATGATACCTATTCTAACGTAGGTACATAAACTAGTCTGTGACCTATTCAATGTTACCCACGATGGAACGGGGACGGTATATGCGTTTGGGGTGAGAGAATATTTGTGCGAATCCATGTTGCCATTTTTCTCCAAAACTACTAGTGGGATTTTGGTGCAGAGTTCAGTCAGTTCGTTTAATTGGTGCATTTTTTAGATAGGTTTTACGGTTAGTTTATTTTTTATGCTCTCTAAAATGTCTAAAAAAATAAGCAAAATTTAAAAAAATATATATAAAACCCACGACGGTTAAAAGGTAAAATAATTTTATAACTCTCGACTTAACAAATCAATGTACCTACTAAAAATAAAAAAAACCCAAGAATATTTGTCGGGGGACGCCATCACTATTTCAAATTTAATCGTAAATATAAATAAGTATCATCATCAACTCCTAACAAGACCTACCGGTTGTGAATCGTACATTCTACAATTATTCACGTTACTATAAAACTGCAAAACCCTCAAAATCCCCCCTGACGGATATCCTTGTGTTTTTTATAACTTCTAAAGGTGCATTATTTTTATAAGTAAGGAGTTTTTTTATAATATTTATTAAGTATTCCATTACTTTTTAATTTTGTCGTTGGTTTTTTCAATATATTTAATTTTGCTTTTTATTAATGTAATTATTGCGCAATTATTAATAGATATCCATCGAAAACGCGGAATTTTACTTTTGTATAATGGCCACTACTAACAGGCGGCCGCAGGGGCCTTTCTTAAATAAAGGTAGAAATATACTTTCATGTATCGTTGTTTTCACCCAAGTACTCTTAATTATAAGTATACAAGGAGCAACTAGGATCGATTAATAGAACCTCCTGAAAAAAGCTCGCATAGTTCGATTGATCGAACCATCTGGTCGAACCACGTGGCCAGAAGCTTTCGTTTCAGTACCGCATCCCAATAGCGTCTATTATAGACAATACCTGCTGGATAGAAATCCAGGTCTAAGATTAAATCCTTATGCTTCGCCAGAATCTGGAGTGAGTAGGACTTGAAACCATTATTTCTTCTGTTTTCCAGCCTCTGGCGAGACAATTTACCGATGAAATTTGAAACCAATGATCTGTTCAATAGTGTGGACCAACTTTATTAATACAAGATGAGACACACTATTGAGCGAGACCATCAGATCAAAAGGTAGTGGTGATAATGTCTTCAGGTTTGCCTTCCTTGGTAATTGACTGCTGAAATAAATTTTGGTGATGTTCGTTGTGCACCCTATTAACTTACAAACGGGGCTCTAGCAGCTGGCTGAATGCAGCAATGCAATTTTTTTTATTGAGTTACCTACGTCATTCTTAATTCTTATTACCATGTTATTACTACTACTAGAAAATTAAATATCAGATGTCATTAATATCATAAACAATGTACTATAAAGTTTTTGATTGTAATGCTTTATATGGATAAATAATTTGTTATTTGATTCCTCTCGCAATCTGGCTTTAGTTTATAACGTAGAATTTGTAATATAGGTAATTATCTCTTTCATTCTGATTCTGAAGACTCATGCATATTTCATTCTGATTTTACTAGATACTAACAGCCTGCGCACATTGGACGACAAACATCAGCGATTAAACGCTACGAAAAGCTACGGGTGACAATTTTCATACATTTTGTTCAAAGCTCCGACCACACGGCGACAATCGCGACAGCAAGATATGACATAAACTCGCGACTAAGTGCGACGACAAAGCGTCTTGTATGCGAGGTCTGTAATTCGGGTTTTATTCACTGTATTATCTCTTTCATTCTGGCTCTACATCAGGCATAGGATCGGCGCTCTACCACCGCACCAACCAGTGATACCCATCCTTCTATAAGTTAGTTGGTTCCCCTCCTGATTTTTAAGGTGCTTTAATCAATTATTATCATGTGGAATATTTCCAAACTAGCCTGTTGTATAGAGACAGTGCTGTTCGTTTCTCAGATATATTTTATTTCAGTAAAATGTAATAAATGATTTGTCTGCAGACGCAATACAAAGTGTTGGTATCATAGGGTATAATAATAATTTTGTTTTCCATCAGCAAATAATCAATCAAACTTTAAGTCTATTACCACCTTATTAATCTATTAAAATGAATTATAAAGAATGTACAGTAGATACATACATATTGACGACCTCTGTGGCGCATTGGACGAAGGCCCGCCTGAGACGCAGAAGGTTGCGGGTTCGATTCCCGCTGCGGGACACATGTTTGCATATTCTGCAGATATTTGTCTCGGGTCTGGGTGTTTTCTATGTATGATATGTATGTATTTACAAAAAAAAAGTATTTGTGTAGTATATCAATCATGTGGTTCCCATAATACAAGCTCTGCTTAGTTTGGGGCTGCATGATGCTGTGTGATAGTGTCCAGCATTATTTATTTATTTATATACATAATTCATAATTCATAATAATTTTATTTAAAATATTTTTGGTTACAAAAGGTCTTAAATGCTAACTTAGTTCTACAAAAATCTGCCTTTTCAGACGTATGAATATTAATAATTAAAATTAAAATAGCCAGTCAGAAAAATAAAAACAAGCTAAACTTATAATAAATTAATAACCAAGGCAGACAAATAAAAATCAAATCAAATTACAATTTTGAACACGTCACATAAATTTTATCATAGATTAATCATAAATATAATAAAATCAGTCATAATAATAACAATTTAAAAAAATATTGAATTGTTTTATGATTAATTTTGAGTAAACATATACGTACACATACAGTCATAAGTAATGATTTTTGGAAAAGAAAGCAAGAGATATATTTATACTTATTTAATACCTATTTACAAAATTATTTAAAGTAAATAGGTATAAATATACCGATTAACTTTCTTTATTATTTACCGTGTACTTACTTTGAAAATAATTGAATAGCAATCAAACTTAGTCTTATGTCAAAAGAATAAGTTTAAGTGAGTAGTAAGTTATTGGGCATTCTAAACCACCACCAGTTTAACCGACCGAACACCTTCGTTCGCTTCGCTCACTCCGTTCGCTACGCTCACTCCGGTTTGTTCTGTCGGTTAAACTGTTGGTGATTTAGAACACCCAATAACTTAGTGGTTCACTTCGTGAAAGCCGTTTATCTGTGGTTAGTAGTTCGAGTAACTCATGAGTATTCTCAGGGAGCGAACTCACACTGTTTTGTGAAGACAAAGACAAATCGGCTGGGTGAACCGTGGTAAGTAGCACCCCAAGAGCCCAAGGTAGGATTATCTCTCACCGAATGCAATGCTTGACACGTACAGAGGAAAACTAATGAATTACTTCTAACCGTCAACCAAACTTTTTAAATATTTTGAAACTACAGCTTGAGAAACTCGAGAATTTTCCAGAGAGTGCACTTTTATTGTTTTGTGAAGACAAAGACAAATCGGCTGGGTGAACCGTGGTAAGTAGCACCCTGAGAGCCCGTGGTAGGGTTATCTCTCACCGAATGCGATGTCTAATACGCACAAGGAAAGTAAACTCTCACTGTTTCGCGAAAGCAAACACAAATCGGCTGAGTGAACCGTGGTAAGTAGCACCCCAAGAGCCCAAGGTAGGATTATCTCTCACCGAATGCAATGCTTGACACGTACAGAGGAAAACTAATGAATTACTTCTAACTGTCTACCAAACTTTTTTAAATATTTTGAAACTACAGCTTGAGAAACTCGAGAATTTTCCAGAGAGTGCACTTTTATTGTTTTGTGAAGACAAAGACAAATCGGCTGGGTGAACCGTGGTAAGTAGCACCCTGAGAGCCCGAGGTAGGGTTATCTCTCACCGAATGCGATGTCTAATACGCACAAGGAAAGTAAACTCTCACTGTTTCGCGAAAGCAAACACAAATCGGCTGGGTGAACCGTGGTAAGTAGCACCCCAAGAGCCCAAGGTAGGATTATCTCTCACCGAATGCAATGCTTGACACGTACAGAGGAAAACTAATGAATTACTTCTAACTGTCTACCAAACTTTTTAAATATTTTGAAACTACAGCTTGAGAAACTCGAGAATTTTCCAGAGAGTGCACTTTTATTGTTTTGTGAAGACAAAGACAAATCGGCTGGGTGAACCGTGGTAAGTAGCACCCTGAGAGCCCGAGGTAGGGTTATCTCTCACCGAATGCGATGTCTAATACGCACAAGGAAAGTAAACTCTCACTGTTTCGCGAAAGCAAACACAAATCGGCTGGGTGAACCGTGGTAAGTAGCACCCCAAGAGCCCAAGGTAGGATTATCTCTCACCGAATGCAATGCTTGACACGTACAGAGGAAAACTAATGAATTACTTCTAACTGTCTACCAAACTTTTTAAATATTTTGAAACTA
Organism: Horisme vitalbata; assembly: GCA_951804965.1. Lineage (NCBI taxonomy): Eukaryota > Metazoa > Arthropoda > Insecta > Lepidoptera > Geometridae > Horisme > Horisme vitalbata. Next base: position 9,140,486 of record OX638089.1, read on the forward strand.
CAGCTTGAGAAACTCGAGAATTTTCCAGAGAGTGCACTTTTATTGTTTTGTGAAGACAAAGACAAATCGGCTGGGTGAACCGTGGTAAGTAGCACCCTGAGAGCCCGAGGTAGGGTTATCTCTCACCGAATGCGATGTCTAATACGCACAAGGAAAGTAAACTCTCACTGTTTCGCGAAAGCAAACACAAATCGGCTGGGTGAACCGTGGTAAGTAGCACCCAAAGAGCCCGAGGTAGGATTATCTCTCACCGAATGTGATGCTTGACACGAACAGAGGAAAACTAATGAATTATCTCTAACTGTCTACCTAGCTTTTTATATAGTATTAATAATACTTACATACCGAGTTTATTTTACCTTTAGAGGAAAAACCTTTACCTTGTTTACCTTTACCGCGCATTTAAATACCAAATGCGTCTTTTTTACCGCGTAATAGATCTCAATTGTATTATTGATCTCTACTACGACTTTGATAGGGTGGATAGGGAAATGGGTTTTAAAGAAATTACACAAAAAACCTTCAGTTATTACTGAAGGCTTATAAGTTTTGTTAAATCTTAATTTTAACCTTATTATGTAAGTACAAGTTCTATTAATCGATAGGCGTGCCTTATTTCGCTAGGTTTCTGGAAACTTGCATCGAGATCTGAAACAAAATAGTAATTATGTTACACCAGGTGAAAATCGTTAACTTTCTTATCATTACTTTTCCGACTTTCAATATTAACTATCAAAAATAATTTAAAGTTTTTTATTAAAATGGTATAATATTCTTTCGCAAACCTATTTAGACATTAAGCACATAAATGCGTTGTTGGTTGGCGCAACCAATTTGATTAAGTTAAGAATATAAATATTATGTTCTTTGGTACCACTTATACAATCATTGTAATAAAGCTTATAAAAAACCTACATGAAAAACTCACAATTTATTATGAGGAAATGTTTTCCGTTTCTATCTTCAAATCACTGCAGCAATCACTCAGACAATAAATCTGTGAACAAAAATTATCAGATTAAGCTACATTCAATATTATTTTTTTATAGGACATTTATTCTAGAATAGATGTTAGTATTACTTTCTCGGTATATTTATATCTATATATTAAGGAAATGTCATTGAAGTTTTTTGAGTTAAGTTCTATTAAAAATAAACTCAAACCTACATTAACCAATTTTAATAAATTAATTGTAGGTTGATCACAACAAAATTGGTTAAAAATATGAAGTTCTCGAGTATTACAAGTCCTTTTAGTAAGGCATAAGTTAAAAAACTTACGTACATTAAAAAACTCACCCATTTATTATAAAGATTTTTTTCGATTGTATTTTCAAATGCAGCAATCACTCAGAAAAAATCTGTAAATAAAAATAATCAGATTAAGTTACATTCAATATAATTTCAAACACACATATGACATTCTTATTAGAATATAAAATAATTCAAAATATAAATAACATTGCAAATAAATTATGAATTGGAGATACACATCATCATCATCATCAGCCTATAATAACAGTCCACTGCTGGACATAGCCTCCCATAATGATCACCATTGGAGTTACACATTGTATTTAAATTCATATTTTAGAGACGTAAATTAATCCAATATTTGACCTAGAGACATCTGTAAAAATATCATTAAGATACCTACCCAAGTAGATGATACTAAATAAATAAATTCATGGGCTGGTATTATGAACTAGGTAGGTACTTACTTTGTTGTATTAATCACATTTATTGTATTTAACATTACTTTAAAATTACTTCAAATTTAAAGGAACTTTATTTTTATTTGCACAGCACACACTGCGTTTTACTTGTTTGAACAAGTCGTACGAAGTCGGTCACACGGTAGCTACAATTTCATACAGCACCATAGAACACGAGTAGTAATGCATCGTTGACAGTAAATAGGAGTACTTAGAAGTTAGAGGAGTCTGACAAAGTTGAACCTGTATATTAAATAAATGCATGCATAAAAACAAAATAATAGTTAGGTACCTACTTATTTTGAAATCAGTATTAGATATAGAAAAAGAGTAGGTACCTAGATATAATCATAAAAATTTACTTATCTATATAAAACTTTTTTATGTTCTTCGTAAATAACATAAGGAGACCACGTGTTATTTATATCAGTTTTCTTTTTGTAAGCTTTGTTCAGACTTTGAGAAACACACAAATACATTTTTTGTATAATATATAATTCATGGTTATACGTTTCCCAGTCTCCCCTTTGCAATGTCAACAAAGTTGTGTGAGGTCAAGTGTGAGTTATATTTCTGCAATATAGATTCGGTAAATATAAATGAAATAGTAGGTAACAAAAAAGTTTTCGAATTAGTTGTTTTATTTCAAGATATTATTTAAAACTGTTATTAATATTACCCAACTCTGATGATATGATGAACAGTTATATAGGTAGTCAACTTCGACTTAGCGATAAAAAGTTCGGTTACCATTTTTTTTTTTTTTTTGGTTGAGTACGGAACCCTAGTAAACATAATGTCTTTGTTAAATCAGGAAAGCGCTTTTAGAGTAGTGGTGGTAGTGCACAAAGTCAAATTTAAGTTAGTTACCTGCCTAAATATAATGTTAAAACTTTGGTAGGTGTAAGTACCTACCTAGTTTACCAAAGTTTCAACTCTGTGCTTTAAGCAAACTAAAACGGACATGGACTACTTAAGATACTAATTTTTTGTTCATAGATACTTATTTATCAAAATCTCTCTTTTTTTTTTTTTTTTTTTTTTTTTTAAATCAAATTGCATTAATTAAGTCAACAGCTTTTGGGAAATGTATTCAATAACTCTATTAACATCTGTATTTTTGATGTTTCTGGTAATAAAAATATTTGTATTTGTATTTTATTTATATTTTTTTGGTTTAATATAATGAAATATCCCAAAGGATGAGGATATTACTTACTGCAGGTACATTTACCAAAATATAAAAGCTTAAGCTGGGTTAGCTTAGCTCGTGGTGGTGCTCGTCCTTTAGATGCGCTTTAGCTCTTTGATCATATTTCAAAAGATTCACTTATTATTATTTTATATTGACATAAGCTGATTATCATTGTGAAATATTTTGAGATTTTAATGCACTAACTTACGAGTCAAATTTGCGTGCTCTACATAAGAACTTAGAACGTAAAGGTTTGGTAGGTAAAAAAATTCCTTGTTATAAGGGTGAAAATTGCTATGAAATGTATTATATTCTAATGCCTACGCTTAGAAAACATCCATATAGCTATTAGTTAAGGTTTAGATTTGTGAAAGTTTTATGTAGGGATTTACGTTGTAATTTTTTATGAAGTATTATTGCTGACATAGTGAAAATTGTGGTATAAAATCAATGGAAAATTGGAAAAGCCAACACATTTGTGCATTATTCGTCGTCACCACTACTGCTGTGCTGAATTTCTGCTACCGTAATTTTCATCAACGCAACATCCAAACCAAACCAAAATGTTAGTAAGTACTTTACAATCAAAGCGTCGTCGTGCATCTCCATAAATTAATTTAAGTCCGCTCTAACAACTTCATAAATTTCAGGTCTGACTACGAATCCGACTACGAATCTTCGGTCGCTCAAGTTCAACTGTCGACTCCACCAAACAAGGTGAAGCCTTCACCCAAAACAAAGGGCCAGAAGCGCAAAGTTGCGCCAGCATCTGCTGCCGCCATCGCTGCATACCAGCCTACACCATCAACATCGCATCAAGACAACTCGCATTGGTAAATAAATTTTATACTTACCTATCGAATAACACTAATAATTTAAATGCGAAAGTTTGTTTGTTTGTTTGTGTGTGCGAGTATATTTGTTCCCACTCAACTCCGTAACGGTTGGATGGATTTGGAATATAAGTGCATATTTTTTGACTTGACACAAACCTTTTATCCTTTTATCCTAGTACCGAGCGCGAACGATGTCGCAGGAAGAACCTAGTTGGTAGCACAATTGATAACAATATTCATTGTTGTATTAATTAATCTTTTGTTTACAGGAACGAGAGCAAGAAACCAAAGCGTGACGTCTTCGCAATATTAAAGGCGGAGGAGAAATCAAGCTCTTCGAGTGCTCGTCCTCGAAGCAATTCAATTACTACATCGTCGTTCACGAGCCGCGTGTCCGGTGGCCAGAGTCGTCGCACCATCAGCATCTCTGAGGGCGATTACTTCGTCGACCTTAAATTTTACCACGCGGCTGATGTGGAGAACAGCTTGCCTCAGGAGCGATACAAAAAGGCGCTGACGTCGGTGAAGCTGCGGCTGGACACTCGCGGCCCGGAATGGGAAAGTCTTCAAGAGTTTTTAACGACAAGTTTTAAGGTTTTTAAAAACGAAAACCCTACATTTTACTCAAATCAAATTAATTTTAAATAATTAACTTTAAATAAATATTTGAATGCTACCGTTTGGGGTATAATAAATTACTTTTATTTTTTAGTAACTCGAACACCATTTTAACTAATAAGCATGTAGGTAGGTAGGTACATTTTATTAGTAAATATTGTATATTTTGTGACTTAGGTAAATCTAGGTAAGATAGAAACTATGCCGTTTTGTGAGGTATGTAGCACATCTGTTAATAACAGGTTTTGGGTAGGACATCTACGTAGTAACAAACATAAACAAAATAGTTTATTTCATTCGCATTTGGATGGCGTTGACACTGTAGCGTCAGCATTTCAGAGTCGTATTATAACATACAGAATAGCAGCACAAGATACCGATCAAAACTCAGTAGATTTCTTTTTGAACTCTATTCAAAACAAGATAGAACTTTTAATAAATGAATGCTTAAAACGACATACATGTATAAAAGTTAACTTTGAGCTTTTCTCAATGTTTCTATTGTTCAAAAATAATGAACAAGAAATAAAATCATTTGCTACGAAAAATATACCTATTTACAGTAATTATGATTTCAAATCATTGTTTTCATTGCTTGTGGATACATTGCGAACAAAAATTGATGAGTTTGAAGATCGCGATTCTGGATGGGCTTTCCTAAATTGCTTACATTTAGAGGTCAATGTTAATAAATATCAACCACTTCGCGGGTCCACTTTTATTGAGCTCCCTGCTTTCATAAAGAAAAAGAAAGCTTGCATAAATATTCGAAACTCAGATGAATATTGTTTCTTGTGGAGTGTGGTAGCAGCTTTATACCCAGTAAAAAATCATCACGATAGGGTGTCTTCATACCCACATTTTCAAGACGTATTAAACATTGAAAACATGTCATTTCCTGTGACATTTTCTGATATAAAAGTTTTCGAAGAAAATAATCCAGAATTAAGTTTCATCATTTATGGTTTAAAAAATAATAAAACTGTTGTAGGGCCGCTCTACAAATCAGAGTGTATAGGAAACAAAAAAAATATTCACTTACTATTTATAGAAAACGATTTAACATCACATTACTGTCTCATTAAAGACTTGTCGCGATTGGTAAGAAGTCAAATATCAAAACATCATGGAAAAATATACTTTTGCGATACGTGTTTAGTATTTTTTACAACAGCTGCTGAAGTAGAAAATCACACTTGCAATGGTATAGTTACCGTTTTACCAGAAAAGGGCTCCGTAATTAAATTTAAAAATTACGAACGAAAGCAAGATATTCCTTTCGTAATTTATGCAGATTTTGAAACAATATTGGAAAATGTTACAAGTTCCCAATTGCAATCCGGAGGTACTCATACTCAAACTTTGCAAAGACATGTACCAGCGGCTTTCGCATACCAGATCGTTAGTTCTGTTGAACCTTCTCATAATAAATTTGTTATATATCGGGGATCAGATTGTGTTGATCAATTTGTTTCTTCTATTATTAGCGATATTAAATCAATTCACACAGTTTTGACTCAAAATGTTCCTATAATGTTAACCGAAAATGATGAGATTAATTTTAAAAACGCGATTCTATGTCATATCTGTAATAACTTTGTATTTGGAGACAAAGTCAGAGATCACTGCCATCTCACTGGTAAATACCGAGGCGCTGCTCACAGTTTATGTAACTTGCAGTATAGGACTCCGAAATTTGTGCCAATTTTTTTTCATAATTTAGCAGGTGATTAATCGATGATTGTCACTTATTTATAAAAAAACTTGGAGAAGTACCCGGGTCGATAAAGATTATTCCAAAAACTAAAGAAAACTATGTGTCTTTTACAAAATTCGTACCAATATCTAGAGATGAATTTGTTCAAATGCGATTTGTAGACTCTTATAAATTTTTAGGAACAAGTCTAGCAGAATTGGCTAAAACAATGAAAACTGATGATTTTAAGCAATTACATGAGCGTTTTCAGAATGAAACACAATTCGACCTTCTTACGCGAAAAGGTGTTTACCCCTATGAATATATGAGTACGTGGGAACGCTATGATGAGCAGTCTCTTCCTAGTAAAGAAAGTTTTTACAGCTCGCTAACAAACGAACATATTACAGATGAAGACTACACTCATGCACATTTAGTTTGGGATGAGTTCGATATTCATGATTTGGGACAATATACTGATTTGTACTTAACAACAGATGTATTATTGTTAACGGATATATTTGAAAATTTCAGAAGAACTTGTAAACATCACTATCACTTGGATCCTGCGTTTTATGTAACAGCACCTAGTTTATCGTTTGATGCTATGCTTTATAAAACAGGCGTTGAGTTGTCGCTCATTGATGATTTTGCTATGATAAATATGATCCAATCTGGCATTCGAGGTGGAGTATGTATGTGTTCACACAGATATGCAAAAGCCAACAACAAATATGCATCAGATTATGATCCATCGACAACGGAATCTTATATTATTTATATAGATTGCAATAATCTGTATGGATACAGTATGTGTCAAACACTACCACTATCCAACTTTAGATTTCTAAGTCAAACTGAAATCGATAAATTGGATGTAAACAGTGTTCCAGACAACTCTGAGTTGGGTTTTATTCTTGAAGTAAACTTAATATATCCAAAAGAATTACACTGCAAACATAACGATTTACCGTTTTGTCCCGAAAAGGACGTTCCTCCAGGAGGCAAAAATCCAAAACTCATTCCGAATTTGTATGACAAGTATTATTATGTTATACATTATGTGCATTTAAAAACATGTATTAAACACGGTTTGATTTTAAATAAAATACACCGTGTCATTGAGTTTCGACAAAGCGCCTACTTAAAACAATACATTGACCTCAATACTAATTTGCGAAAAAAGGCTACATCAAAGTTTGAACAAGACTTTTTCAAGTTGTTGAATAATAGTGTTTTTGGAAAAACTTTAGAAAATAATAAAAAAAAAGTTAACGTTCAATTGGTAAACCAATGGAGTGATAACAGAAATAAAACAAAAAAATGTAATAGTGCAGAAAAATTAATCGCTAGCCCCAATTTTCATAGCTCTTCAATTTTCAGCGACAGGTTAGTTGCAATTCAATTAAAGCCAGAACGTATAGTATTAGATAAACCATTGTACATAGGGTTCACTGTACTTGAATTGTCCAAATCACATATGTATGATTTTCATTATTCGGTGTTCCAACCACTTTATGGAGACAGTTTGCATATGTGTTACACAGATACTGATAGTTTCATTTATCACATTGAAACAAAAGATTTTTATAAAGATTTGAAACGTCATTTGATAAGTTATTTTGATACGAGTAATTTTTCTGAAGAAAATTATTTCGAATTACCGATAATTAATAAAAAAGTACCAGGTCTCTTCAAAGATGAAATGAGTGGAAAAATAATAACAGAATTTGTGGGATTACGATCAAAGTTGTATTGTATTAAAAATTCTGAGGGTGTAATTAAAAAAGCTAAGGGTGTGAAGAAGTGCGTTGTGCGTGATCTTGATATTTCTAACTATAAACAAACATTGTTGACGGGTGATATCTTACGTAAAAAAAATGTATTGTTCAAAAGCATAAAGCACGATCTGTTCACGCGTTCTGTAAATAAAGTTGTACTTTCTAACACGGACGATAAACGCTTGATAGAACATGACAAAATATCCAGCAAAGCTTGGGGACACGTATCCTTTCTTGGAATATAATTTTTATGGTTTCTATCTAATATTCAATATGTTGGTTTTATAAAATGCATTTAATTTGACTCTGGGATCAGGAAAAATATATTTTCAAGTTAATTTGATAAACACGTGAATTACTAGCTAAAAAAGCTGTAATTGTTGTATTGTATATGTAATAAATCGAATTAACCTACTGTAAGGTTTTGATATAAAAAAGAAGACTATTTTAAACGTACCTACCTACTTTTAATGTGCATAGCTAGTAAAACTTATTGTAATTAAAATAATTAGCTACCTATCTGAATAAAATACATTTTAAATCATAATATTGTATGTAATAAATCAAATTTAGGTACCTAATGTAGCTACCTAATAATTTGAAATAAAAATAAAGACTATTTTAATTGTACCTACCTACTTTTAATGTGTGCTTGCTTAGCTAGTAAAACTTATTGTAATAAAATAATTACACTATCTGAATAAAATAAATTTTGAATCAAAATATTGTATGTAATAAATCTAATTTAGGTACCTAATGTACCTACCAAATAATTTGAAATAAAAATGAAGACTATTTTAATTGTACCTACCTACTTTTAATGTGTGGTTGCTTAGCTAGTAAAACTAATTGTAATAAAATAATTAAACTATCTGAATAAATTAAATTTTAAATCATAATAAATCAAGCAGTTTTCATTTTATTAACAGTACCTACTTAACTGTAACAATATACTAACAATGTCGGCTATGATACGCTATGACAAGTCTTAGTAGGTACTTCAAATATCATAACGCTGCATAAAATGCATGTGCTCATCCACACTCGGACAGGTCTCTTCATGATTTTGTCATTCATTTTCCACGCTTCACCGGCATCACACACTAAATAAAGACACTTATTGGTGAGTTTATTGTATCTAATAAAATTTAGGTATTACTTTTATTTCGGTATTTGATTACTTTTCAAACGTTTCAAACTTAAGGACTTAATTTTTTTTTTTTTTTTTACAGATAATGACAGACTTTGGAGCCAACTACGATTGTCCAACAGGAAGCCAGGAGCTTCTGGATATTAACACACAGGATCTACTATTTCAATGCGCGCAAGATCCTTCAGATGATTTCGATGAAAATTTTCCGTTGATAACAATAAAGAAGAGTCAAAAGCGATCCAAACGGAAAACCAAAAAAAATATTGAAGCTCAGGAAAAGCGTCGTCGAATACTACAACGATCGTCATTTGTTGTGAACCGTGAACAATGCAAAGGAAGAAAATTAATTCAAATAAAAGTCATGGACATAAGTGACATAAGTGATAGTCAAAATAATGTGATAGTGTCAGCTCAATATGTTGTGAAAGATATAGTGGATGAAGTCATGGACCAGACGGAAAGAATTATTAAGTATATTTCTGAAAATATTTCATGTCATTGAGGTTTTAATTATTGTAAATTGTTTATATGTAAGTAAGTATGTTGTATTAAGTTAATTTAGTATGATTGGATTTAATTAAATTTATAACTACATAAATGTGCATTTTATTTCTTAAAAATAGGTTTGAAAGTTAAAATTGAAACAAGTAGGTAATAGGTTTAAAGTAAACACTTTTATTAAAAAATAGGAAGGTAGGTAAATTAAATTATTTGCTATAAAACATTGACAATAAAATAACTAGTTAAGATAGTGTAGGTAGAACTTAAATACTAACGATAAAAATATTTAAAATATTACAATGTTTTTTTTAATTTCTCAGCTAGATTGAAAACAAATAGATTGTTATCATCCATCCATTTTTTTAAACATAAAACATTTTTTAATGCACATTTTTTAGCGTGGTGTACACAGTTTAAAGAAATATTAGATGTTGCATAGTCTTTATGTAATTTAGTAAAATTAGGGCAACCATTATCACCAATATCTATAACTTCACAAGTTTCACATAATTCTTGAATCCATTTAATTTTCTGCATGCCCTTGATTAAAACTTTTTTATTATTTAAATATGGTATAACAGTGCGTTGAAATTCCATGTAGTCTATAAATCCTTCACTCCAAAAAATTTCACGGTTTTTTTCCAACCACCGTACTTGTCTTTTCTCTTCTTTTGATAAGTTTTTATATGTGTATGGAGGCTTGACAAGAAATGTCTGAGTACATTCGTTGTATAATATTGCAAATTCTTTTAAAATAAAATTATTATTAGAGTCTTTGAAACCTTGCACATCCACTATTATAGTTTTATTATCATAAAGATTCATTATTTATGATATTTTTCTCACTAGATTGCTAAGCGGTCTGTACTCTATTAAGCAATCGTTTAAAATGAGGCAATATGCTGCTGTTTGATCAGGTATCTCTGAATTGCATTCAAGTTCCACGCGTACGCTTACTACAGGACCCGTTTTAAGGTTTTCGCTTTGTCTAGAGCAATCAATCACAAAAAGCGGTGCCTTATCTTTAAAATCGGCAGCACTCAACAACGGCTCACTTCTGCGTCCATAATAAGACTGTTGGAATTGAACATACTGTTCATATATCAAAGCCATTTTAGACTCTGTAAAATTTGTATTAAGATTTTCATAAGGGAAATAAGCTGAATTGAGATAAACTTTGACATCTCTTAAATTACAATGATCGAACCGAGACATATCACTTTCTGCTGAGTTTTTTCTATCGGTTTGTAGACCTATGATAACATATCTAGGTTTTTCTACCTGTGATGCGGTTTTTATTGACCACGTATGCTTAGTGGTTTGTGGTAATAATGGATACTCGTATAAATCCCAATTTCGGAACGCAAAATGTATAGGACGATCTTTTTCTAAGATCCTTAGTAAATTAATTTTTTCCTTGTCAGACACTTTTACATGTGGAACGCGCCAAACTAATTTATTTATTACTATGTCTTCAAGAACATCAGTAGATGGAATTTTTAAAGAGTTCAAATTGGTATTACTACGTAAAAGAATCAATTCATGTTTACAATTAATAATAATTTTCTTATAATCTTCAGCAAAACCTAAAATATTACTGAGTGGGATTGAAGCCGAGAAACTACCTCCATGAGTTGTCTTAGTTCCATTGATATCCCAACCCCAAGATTTTGATGTTTTGCACATGTTTTCGGTAAAAGATAATAGGCCTTTTATAGTTGTCGTTATGCCAGCATTCTTTATTCTATCTATTTCCACTCCATTTAGTTCATATCTTATATCTTGGAAAAGAAATAGTAATGGGTTGTTAGTAAATTCTACGTTTGTTACTTTTTGTTTCGTATCCTTTTTAATAATGTTCACTGTTCCTTCTATGTAAATGGTGCTTGCTGATGGCAATATGTATAGATCCTGTTGATTGATAGGTATACGAATTTCATCATTCCTGTTGAAACTAGTTACATATGGTTTATATGAATGATATTCTATACCATCTATGGTATTATCGTATGCTGGTAAACTTGATATATCCAATATATTCATTTTAGAAGTCCGATTAATTTAAGAAACTTTTTATTTTCTTTAGATATTTTGTTCTTTCTTGATTTAGTCTTTCCTTTACAGGTGATTGAATCAGAACTGGAGAGCTTAATTTTATTTTTCCAGTTCTTAGTTCTTCTATTATAGACTGATGGATTAGCACTGATGTGTTTTATTTTATTTTTTCTCTTCTTAGTTGTTCCTTTAAAGATTGTTGGATTAGCACTGATGTGTTTTATTTTATTTTTTCTCTTCTTAGTTGTTCCTTTAAAGATTGTTGGATTAGCACTGATGAGTTTTGCTTTCGAATTACCGTATTTATTGTAGTCAATCATCTTTTTTGAATATGTAAATATATTTGGACTTCTTCACCACGTAAATTGATCAAATTATTATTAATATCTAGTAATCTGATGTTAATTGAGCTTACGTTAGTTTGATTGACGGGAAAGTAGATAATATTTCTAGGTATTTCTATAATTCGATATCCTGGTGGTACGTTCGGTGCAAATTCATGAATTATATGACTTGATTTTCCATTAATATACGATCCACTCACTATATCACATTCGACTCTCACCACTGTTGTTGATAGAATGTTAACTGGAAGCTGTGACTCGTGTAATATATTAGCTTTTAAAGTTTGTTTACCAAATCCGAGTAAATTTCCAAGTGAATTGTTTTTTTCAAAATGAATGTCCTTGGAGCAGTATATAAAAGTTTTCAGAGTGTTGTTATTACAAAATAAATTGAAAGTTATTCCTTTCTTTACACTTGATCGCAAAAAATCGGAAATATCTTGCAGTTCATAAGCACCTTCGGGTATTTCTAGGATTTCGTTCTCGCCATAATAAAATTTATTGTTTCTACTATCGATGTTAGGAATTGAATTAAACGTTGACAAATGTAATAGAGCGCATTCATAACCGCCATCAAATTGTAGAGTAGGATAATAGTTTGTTGATAACGTTGATTTATTACCGGTTATAGACAGTGTGAAAGACATTTCAAGAATGAAGGAAATAAAACTTGTTATTGAATTTATATAATTTATTACTTACATTTGACAGGTTCTATTACAATCTATGCTATTTTAACAATTTATCCCAAAATTTATGAAGAAACTTTAGACAAAAATGACCACAATTAAACGTATTAAAACTTTGATAACTACAATAGTTGTATGTTATATCAGTTTTTAAATATTTAACCACCTCTGACGGAGGCTTTAAATCTCCAAAGCTATCAAAATACTCACAATAATCAAGATATTTTCCATAGGCTACCCAGTGTGTCCCTTCATTCTTTGAACTATCTAAATTAACAATAGCACATTCGATTTCTTTGGGTTTCTTAGGTAATTCATCCCTCATATAAACACCTCTGAAATAGGGTATGTATTCACTAGCATATTCTAATAGTTCTATATTAGTTAGAGCACGATTGGGTAACCTTTTCATTAGTTTTTTGAACTTTTAACAAATAAACCATTACCTTTCTTATAAGGTTTCATATATAAACCTTTACCCAAAGCAATAGATTCCATAACTTTATTATGTCTTTGAGCTTCTTCAAAGTTCTTTTTAGCTGATTTGTGATCATTTACAGCCTTCGTTATACCTGCAGCTCCTCCCGCTAATGCACCCAGTGCAGAAAGTCCAGCAAATATTGGTATAAGTGGAAGTACCCCACCTGTTTTTGGTAAAGGTATGACGCGAGGCAGACGAACTCTTTTATTATATTTTACGAATTTTTTCGCAGCTGAGTACGCTAATCGTATAGCTTTAGAGTTATTTGATGGTTTCAGTTTCTTCAAATGATTGCGTATTGTTGAAACAATAGATTTAAATGATTTTGTTCCAGCACCATGCTTCACTTTCGTTTTCATTACTTTTTTCACTAGCCAGCTTGCTAATTTTTCTCCTTTCCCAGCATTCTTAGATTTCATCCGTTGCTTTGCCATCTTTAATAATTCTAAATCAGCTTTATGTCGCTCTTCTAAATTATTAGAATTGTTATACGCGATATCGTGCTGCATACAAGCGTTATCCAACGGATTAATTCCTCGATCGCCTCTTATCAATCGTTCTCTCAATCTCGTACCAGGTCCACAATAATTATATCCTGGTAAATGCAGTTCAAATGGGAGCTTATTGATAATACTGTTGAGTAGTCCTCCACCGCTCATTGCTGTGTTAGTAATGACTAATGTTCTGTTATTATTATTATTTTTATATTATAACTTCTAAATAATTGTACAACTCATAAAAGTGCCCGTTTTTCTATCCAACTATTTTCGCTATCAGGGAGACCTAACCATTTAACAAGTAATTTGCTGCCTTTCTTTCTTAAAACTTTTTCTATTAAATAAATATCAGGACAGTTTGTTTTCTTAAGTTCTTGTTCATAAAAAGTTCCCAATATCGGTTGTCTATGCAAATCTTCAATAACATATGTAAAAGGCTTTGAAAGATTTATTGTTTTGATCCTAAATAATTCAGTGGACCAGTTTGGCGTATAGCCCTTTTCGAAGCAAGCCTTATATTTACTTATGCGCACAAAATCTCCAACAATGAATTTACTTTTCTTTGATATACGTTTTTTTATTTGCGATTTTAATATGTTACTCAATACTATACTCTTATTTGACTGATTAACATCATTTGGTTTGTGTTTTGTAATTCGATGTATTGTATCATTGTATGTAGCCACAACCTTTTCTAAAGGTTCTCCAATCCATTTGTAACTACCACATAAACTAAAATATTTATATAATTTATTTTTTAGAGTTCGAATTAACCGTTCAACTATAGAAGCTTTTTTAATGGAGTACGTAGAATAATGATTAATTTTAAACGAAATCATTATTTTACGAAATTCATCATTATAAAATTCTGTACCCAAGTCTGTTTGCAAATTTCGAGGCTTACGATGAGTTGTGACTAAGATATTTTTAAATGCATGTGCTATCTCAGACTTAGTCTTAGACTTAACTGGAATAGTCCATGTAAATTTTGAGAAACAATCTAATACTACTAATATAAACTTATAGCCTTTATTATAATGTTTCAAATTTTGAAAATCGATTAGATCTGCTTGCCATAAATCATCGATCTCTCTCAATAATACAGACCTACGATTAAAGTTCTTACGTGCAGCACTATGAATTTCGTTCACAACTTCTGCTTTACTCATTTTTTGGTGAAGAATTATTAATTATGTTTAAATCAGCTTTTTTGCAGTAGTGCTGCTGTTGAGTATTTTTTAGAATTTCTGTTTTTATAGCATTTATTAAATTGCGAACTTCTTCCTTGCTAGCAAACAAATCAAATTGATGATCTACATATTCTTTATTAACAGCATCGTTTGCTTTTAGAGGTTTTGATACACCTGTTAATCTCTTAAACTGTAAATCTATTTCTTCTTTATTACCATTCGTTATTTTTTTTTCAAGAATTTCTAATACATCTGGAAACCGTAATTGTTTTTGAATATGATGACCGAATTTATCCATGGCAATAAGAGTGAACTGATAGGTATCAAGGATTAAGTTACAATGAAAGAATGTTTTTAAGTGTATCTTATTTATTATCAATTATACCACTCTCGCGTAACTCTTCTATAATAGATATTATTTCATTATCCAATCCAGTATTACCAGCATCTCGAGAAGCAATCAATAATTTTAATCGATCAATTAATTCATTAGGATCGTCCCAGTACACATAATCCACATTTTTCTTCCATTTCTTCAAAATTGGCAACCCTTGTCCTTTGTATGTGTCAGGCTGACTACCATCAGTACTTGCTGAAACCTTGCGTAACTTAAATAGTGGTTTTATAATGTTTAAATATTTTCGCCCCCTGTTGCTTCTGATTGGTTTATTTGGATCATAATCACGTCGATGAACATTTGATTCTAGTAGCATCATTTTATAATGCCCCAAATCTTCGTCAGTTATTGTTGATAATTCAGGCACTCTCTTGAATAGCAGTTCGTTTAAACCAAGTGTCTTTTTGTACTTGTTTGAACCAATTTGAATAAATTCATCAGAAACCAATACACGTGCTGATCCCATCATCAGTTTACCACGTTCATTTCTCACGCCGAAGGGAACATCACCTACAGCTTCAGAAGACAAAGACCATGAAGATATGTCAAAGCTCTTATTACTTGACTCTGAATCAACAGTTTTAAATGATTCATCATTTCTTTCTTCATTATCTTCTGATTCATTTGTACTATCAGAATCATTTGAATATTTATCTGCAGGGCTAAAATCTTGAAAACCAACAGTAGAAACTCTTTTAATAAGTGTTTTATCTGCATCCAATGGACTTGATGCTTCAAACATATCTTTGTTTTTCATCCCTTCCACATTTTTATTTTTATTAACCATTTCATTGAGAGGATTGGTTATTGGTTTCAAAACAGATTCTATTATATTATTATTTTCTACTTCTATGTCACGCATCTTTCGCACCTTTTTTTTAACTGCTTCTGTTGCAGTTACAATTTGCCTCTTTAATATTTTTTCCATTATAATTTATTTCTTCAATTAAATTTAACAACCAACACTACAAACTGTGTGACATGAATGGTTACATTTTATTTGTGGTTCTAATATTTATAGTAGGTAGTTAAAAATATATACGAATCAAATCCATATATTTTTCTCTACAAATAGGACATTCAATCTTGTGTAAGGAAAGAGCACATTTTGCGCAAGTCGCAGCATGACCACACGGTATAAAACACGTGTTTATCTGTTCTTCTAAACAAATTTTGCAGACGATTGATATATTTTTTTGGATATTTATTTCAGGTTCATCACATTTTTTATCATCTTTATTTTGATGTTCACCTTTAGCTGCAACTTTTTCCTCCTCATTTTGAATTTTGTCAATATATTCTTGTCCTTTCAATAATTTAACATGATCACAATAATCACCAAAACGCGCATGCATTTCCCAAGGGTCATCACCAGGGGACCAGTCTTGTAGCCTTAAATCGCAGTGATAACAAATTACTCTATCACCTTCTTTTGTGTAAAAAAATCCAGCTTCCACAAGGTCATGCGGCTTTTGCGTTAAACCTATTGGCCAGCTACGGAAGGAATCTCTGCGGCTCTTTTCTGTAGTCATAGATAAATAATATGCTCTATTAATATAAGACACACTGTTTGCCATTTTAAAGCTTTAGACAATTTTATCTACTCACGACACACCTTCACGATGTTTGAAGAAAGTATGACTCAAATGAACAAAATGTGAGTATATCTATTTACTGATGAAATATGATCACCTTGTATAATCGACTAATCAAACACAATATAAGTATCGAATGTTTTACGATAACAACCCTTATTTTTTTCACAGTCTTTGTTTATCACCAAATAACTATATGGTTCTTTCCAAACATTTGAACACATATTTCTAAATTCTTGCCATGTCATATCTGTGTTTACGTGTTCATCATAAATATGTTTCATATTGATTTCATCTTGTTTAAAAAGAACTATTAAATTTGAATTATCCCTTATTAGTTGTTTAGGTATTTTACTGTAGGTCTGATTTAAATAAAAGCAATCTATGTACTTATGTCTACCCATTGCAAAATAATCGCGAATGTTATTTTGATTTTCACATGCTACGTCATCGAATATCATAACTGAATTACATTTGGCAGCATTTGGAGACAGTACTTTTTCATTTTCATGATATTTAGAAAAGGTTACACCTGGAACCTTTCTCAAAACCTGTTCCAAAAATACGTACTTAGGTTGGTGAAGAGTTTTTGAATAAACGTACACATTTCGAAAATTCAAACCATTTTCATGCAGGAGTAGACCAATCACTAAATTCGTTTTTCCACAATTTGATGGACCGCAAATCAAACAACGAATTGTATTAGGCAAAAGTTTGCCATGTCGAAAACTGTAGGGCTCAGAATCAACACTAATGTTCTGAAACTGCAACGATACTGGCTGTTTAATGAACTTCATTTTAAGAGTAGCAGTCGAAGAATGATCATTATCAAAACCATCACCATTTAAGTACCTACCTAATAATACAGTTAGGGTAACAGTGATTTAATTAACAATAATACTTTTTTGCAATTTAAAAAGTACAACATAGTGAACCACTAAGTTATTGGGTGTTCTAAACCACCAACAGTTTAACCGACCGAACACCTTCGTTCGCTTCGTATAAAAGGCTTTCACGAAGTGAACCACTAAGTTATTGGGTGTTCTAAATCACCAACAGTTTAACCGACAGAACAAACCGGAGTGAGCGTAGCGAACGGAGTGAGCGAAGCGAACGAAGGTGTTCGGTCGGTTAAACTGGTGGTGGTTTAGAATGCCCAATAACTTACTACTTAAGTGCAATCTATAATTTTTCCTCCTATCTAAGTACGGGAATATCAATGAATTATTAGTTAGTAACGAGAAATCTCATTTACGGTCAACTCATTCCTATACGGTTAAAATAATGAGTCCTCATTATTTTTATAAATACTAATAATAATTCGTTATAAATAGCATATATATATAAATATATATATAATACATATATATATAATAAGAATAATATCAAAATGTAATGAATAAATAAATAAAATGTTCCTCAATTTCTTGCCGTAGGTATTATCTGCACAAACTGCATTGTCTTCAACTTCTTGACGAAAATAGAAACCAATGGTCAGTTCGTAAAGTGATTTCCATCTATAATAATACAAGATGAAAATGACTTGCCGAATTGACTATCAGATAAATGTGATGATATTATCTTCAGTTTTGTCTTTCTTGGTAATTGACCGCTGAAACAAAACATTTAATATTGTATAATGGTCACCAGTCTTACAATAAACAATAATTTAAAATAAAAAAAACAGACTTAAAAACATTTATTGAAAAAACTGTTAAACTAAAAAGTTAATAATAATTGCCTATTTTTTGGTTCATCCACCTTTTTTCTAGAAATTTGTCCCGTGCGTTAACCACTTATGTAGATCTAGATACCTACCTGTTATTTTTGGAGTCGGAGTCAGCTTTGGAGTACGACATTATAGCAACTACACTCCTCCCACCTCGGACATGCCCTCCTGCGCCGCCCACGCAATAGTTACCTACCTTGGCGTGCCTTGGCTGACACCGACTCCAAAAATAACAGGTTGGTATCTAGATCTACCTATGTGGTAAACGCATAGATCGTAAGGGATAAATTTATAGAAAAAAGGTGGATGAACCAAAAAATTTGCAATTTAAATGTTTTTGAAGTCGTTTTTATTTTTATTTTAAATTATTGTTTATTTCCGAAGTTTTAGTGAATCTGACTTTAAGACGATTACTAAAACATAAATAAAATTCGAGCTCATAGAAATTTTATTATTTATATTGTCTAACCCCCGAAAAACACAACGAAAAAGAATTTTCCAAATTTTTTTTAATGACGGAGTTATGAGATAATAAACATAAAACATGAATAAAATTCGAGCCCATAAAATCTTATTCCCTGTTTTTTACCTTTGGAGTTGGTATATTTTCTTCAAATTTTTATGGGACCAATCAAAAAGTATACCCTATACAAAAAATGAAGAGTTTTTTAAATCGGTTCATAAATGACGGAGTTATGAGGTAACTAACATAAAAAAACTAATAAAATATGAGCCCATAAAATTTTCATTCCTAGTTTTCTCACCCTTAGGGTTGGTATTATTACTTCAAATTTATATCGGACGATTTGCAAAGTATACCCTACCACATCCACACACACATCAGTCCACTGCTGGACATATGCGTCCCCTAATAAAGGGGGGTATACCCATAATCCCTACGCTGGGCATGCGGGTTGGGGATCGCAGGGCACAGCTTCACGCACTACCGACGCTGCTGCCCGTCAGTGGCCAGGGGATTTAGCTGTGCCGATGTAGGCTGTGCTATGCCCCAATCAGCCGGCCGCCAGAGCCCCGTTCGTTGTTTAGCAGGGTGCACCACGTGCAGGTGGGGTTGGCTTGGGTTCCGAAGATAGGGGTTGGAACACTGTACACCCTACACTACGACAAAATAAATTTTAATCGGTTCATAAATGACGGAGATATGAGGTAAGAAACATTAAAAAATTATAAAATTAGAGCCCAAAAAAGGTTCATTCCCAATTTTCTTACCCTAAGGGTTAATAATTTTTCTTGAAATTTATATGGGACCAATCGGAAAGTAAACCCTTTCCAACGAAAAAATAATTTTCCAGATCAGTTCATAAATGGCAGAGTTATGAGCTAACAAACATAAAGAAAAATATACAACCGAATTGAGAATCTCCTCCTTTTTTTGAAGTCGGTTAAAAAGGCGGCCGGAGGGGCCTTTGTTAAATAAAGGCAGAAATATACTTTCAATGTATCGTTGTATTTAGCCCAAGCACTCTTAATTATAAGTTTACAAGGAGCAACTAGGATCGATTAATCAAACCTACTAAAACAAGCTCACATAGTCCGATTGATCGAAGCATCCGGTCGAACCACGTGGCCAGAGAAGCTTTCGTTTCAGTACCGCTTCCCTATAGCGTCTATTATAGACAATACCTGCTAGATAGAAATCCAGGTCTAAGATTAAATCCTTATGCTTCGCCAGAATCTGGAGTGAGTAGGACTTGAAACCATTATTTCTTCTGTTTTCCAGCCTCTGAGCGAGACATTTTACCGATGAAATTTGAAACCAATGATTTGTTCAATAGTGTGGATCAACTTTATTATTACAAGATGAGACACACTATCGAGCTGACCATCAGATCAAAAGGCAGTGGTGATACTGTCTTCAGGTTTGCCTTCCTTGGTAATTGACTGCTGAAATAAAAAAAATATGGCGATGTACGTTGTGCACCCTGTTAACTTACAAACGGAACTTCAGCAGCTGGCTGAATGCAACATAGCACAGCCAAAACTCGAAAAAACCTGTTTCGAGAAAAATACATTTGAATTTTTTTAAGATTTTCATCATCATCATCATCAGCCTATAGCAGTCCACTGCTGGATATAGGCCTCCCCTAATGAGCGCCAATGCGCCCTGTCTTGAGCTCGACGCATCCAGCTTCTACCAGCAGCCTTTTGCAGATCGTCACCCCACCTGGCCGGAGGGCGCCCTACACTACGTTTGCCGAGCCGCGGTCTCCACTCAAGAACTCGTTTACCCCAACGGTAATCGGTTCTTCGGCAGATATGGTAAGCCCACTGCCACTTTAGCTTGCTAATTCTCTGAGCTATATCCACAACTTTGGTTCTATGTCGGATAAACTCATTGCGAATTTTACCCATCAGAGAAACCCCGAGCATAGCTCGTTTAAGAAATTGAATAAAGGTTTTTTTCATTTATTTATTGTATTTCTTATTATTTTAATTATTAGGATAAACATTTACTTATGCTGACATGCAAGTTTTTTAAAATATAATAGAATATTATGTAGAAATAAGTATCTTCTATTTCCTTATCATAGTACAATTCAACATTAAATAATACTAAAAAATATATTTTACAGAATGAACGTAAGCCCTGGCCAACACTCTAAACAATCGGTATGTATGTCTAGATAGATAAGATACTCACGATAAAGATATTTTTCATGTGTGGGTATAATAAGATATTACATCTTGTTTTCTATCAGCAAATTAATCAATCCAACTTCAAGTATTATTACCACCTCATTTATTTATTTAAATAAATTCTGTACCTTTAGTAAAAACGGGTATAACTCGAAGAAACTTGTTAAAAGAAAAACACGTTTGAAATATTTTAAGATTTAAGCTATCTCACTCTCTCTCTATCTCTAATATCTCAAATGTCGTGAAGTATATTATATTATATATATATATATATATATATATATATATATATATATATCATGAAGTTGAAGTCAATACAGCAGCTATATATATATATATATAATATACTTCACGACATTTGAGATATTATATATATATATATATATATATATATATATATATATATATCGAATGAGTAATGTGGTAGAAGTGCTTTGTATTATTTTACAGGTAAATTAGTACTTTGGTGCAAAGTGATATCAAACATTTTCAATGTTTGATAATTTAATATTCTATTATGATAATAATAGTTTTTTTGTAAGCTTAAGTTGTCTTTAGAGCCAAGTAGAGCTAAAACCAAGTAGATTTTAATGAATGACAACAAAGTACGAATAACCCATACAATTATACATGTATTATTTTACACAAGTAGTTAATGACTAAGTTTTTGTATAAACGAATATAATTGTTTTTTTTTAATGGGATTTGGAGCATTACATTCATTATTTTTATAAATAAATAATGGTGGACACTGTCACACAGCATCGCGTATCGCCTGGCGTAGCCCCAAACTAACAGAGCTTGTACTATGGGTACCACATGACTGATAAACTACATATAAACATTTTTTGTAAATAAATACTTATCACCTTATGATGATGATGATTTAAGTCAAAATATTTCTTTTAATTACTTAGACTACGAATATCGTAATGTAGATTGTGCATTGTGCATTTGAAATTCTATCATTTTATACATAAACTAACATGTTTTATATCTCACACTATTTTCATACCTAAATTATTGTTTTCACATAAGGATTTCTGACATTATGAAAAACATAACAATGATAAAATATTGTATGGTTGGATTTGTTGGACAACCACCACCCCACTGCGATCTCAGACTCCATACTTCCTTCATCCTCCGGTACAGGATCCTGCGTACTGCACAAACACGTGGCAGGTCCTTACTGTCCAATATCCTGCTAGTCGCACGATGGTGAACCCTCCGCGACATGACCCGAAATCTCAGAAAGTATTCGTCTGGTGGTTTCAGTTACGTCTATTTCAGAGGGAATTAGACCAATAACAGGGAAGCAACCACGTGAAGGATAATCCACTTGACTTGCCTTAGGGATCGGCGACTGTTGCGCTACACTCCTAAGACCATTCGCACCGTACTCTTCTTGAAGAGATGAGTAAGGCAGGCTTATATCTATGCTACGCAAGTGGCTACTAAGAGAATCTTTTGCAGCAAAACAACAAGCTAGGCAAAGCAACTATTAAAGCATAGACATAAACCCTTCCCCATAATAAAAGACATGAATTCATACGAAATTGTATACAATAACAAGAAAGATGGACAGTAATAACGCATAAAGAAAAAACAGTTTTACAGATGTATTTTAGGTATACGCAGGACGTAACTGCTGTGCAGTGTGTACAAATTAGTACTAATAGTTCTGAGCACAGCATGTACGAGTACGAACGAATTCTTAGCGCTCAATGTCTTGTTATTATTATTGATGTTTTACTCCATAATCTGCCTTCTTTTTTATTGAAAAATGTTGAAACTAATGATCTGAATGCTCTTATAATAATGATCGTCATCATTATTATACAAGATGACTCTCACATTGCAATCAGACCATCAGATCATAAGGTGGTAATGATAATATCTTAAGGTGTGTGTATATTCTGTGTATATATATAATGTTTATATATGTTGAATATTTGTTAATGTGTTGAAGAAATGGACGTGAGTTATGAGTGTTTCGAAATAAATAGTAAGGATTTTTTTTCCCAATACCCATCCAGTCACAAATTAATAAAGGCAAACTTGTTTCTTACAATAGTATTAAGACTAGATGGTCGGAATTAATAAGTTATTATACAAATATATTCAAATAATTCTAATGGGTTTACGAAAGGTAAGATATGAAAAGATTTTTGACATACACACACACACACACACACACACACACACACGAACACACACACGTATAATACATTATATTATATATACGTTGGTTATTTTATCATATACACGTTTATATAATTTAAAATTATATTATCATAATCAAAAATATATAACATACTTAACTAGTTGACCCGACTGACGTTGTCCTGTCTCAAAGAAGATATCGAAGCTAAAGACATCACAAATAATATCGAAATGGGAAAAGGATAATAAGAGGATTATGCAATCAATGAGGATATCAAAGTGGAAAATTCTATCAATGAGAATCTCGAAGCTACAGAAGCAATGAAGGAGGAAAACAATGTAAGAGAAGCTATTAAAGTTAAATGCTGAAGTTGAAGAAGCAATTAAAAAGTATATCAAAGTGGAAAAAGCAATCAATGAGGATAAAACAACTACAACTATCCTTCCCTACTCTACTTTACTCTACTTCTACCCGACCCCTACCCCTAACCTACAGTACCCCTACCGTACCCCTACCCTACCCAAAAAGAAGAAGAAGGGTAGCGTGGGGCCCAGGAGAGAAGGATCGACGTCGTCCATCGAACACGAAATTAAAAAGGATAATTATGACGTGATGGTGATGGATTTTGGATGAAAAGGAAAAGCACTTCAAATGGGAGATCACGGCATTCCTCGATACCATTTTTATTGGAGGGTGTAAAATTTCTACTTTCTTCTCATCGAATCAGTTGACGAGGTTATTCCTCTTCTTAACCTGTGAACATTATATACTATACTTATAATACTAAAATGTAAAGGCTGCCCTAAGTACCTAAATGTAGTAGAATTCGAAAAGTAGAATTCTAAAATTAATATTAAAAAATGCCACGTGAATCATCTAGTTTAGCATCTAGGACCCAACAAAAAAAGCTTATGTAACTCATTAGTTCTTTTGAGACATTGGAAACGAGATAGAGGAGAATAACGCTGTTTAGGATACGTAAGCTTAGGTTTTTAGGGAATAAAATATAAGATGTCCATAAGACCATGAACAGTATACTATAAAGTTTTTGATTGTTATGCTCAAGGTAGACAAAGAATGTTTTATTGGATTCCTCTCACAATCTGGCTTTAGTTTTTAACGAAGAACTTGTGAATATAGGCAATTATCTCTTCCATTCTGATTCTAAAGGCTCATGCATTTTTCATTCTGATTTTAGTAGTTACAAATTCGGGTTTTGTTCACTGTATTATCTCTTTTATTCTGGCTCTAAATCAGACAAAAGATCGGTGCTCCACCACCGCATCAACCAGTGATACCCATGCTTCTCTAAGTTAGTTGGTTCCCCTCCTGATTTTCAACTAAGTTGCTTTAATCAATTATTATCATGTTGAAACTTTCCATAATAGTCTGTTGTACCAAGACATTGCTATTCGTTTCGCAGATATCTTTTATCTCGGGAAAAATGTAACAGTTATTTGTCTGCTGATGCGAAACAATGTATAGGGTATTATAATCTTGTTTTCCATCAGCAAATAAATCAATACAACTTCGAGGTCTATTACCACCTCATTTATTTATTTAAATGAATAATAAAGAAAATAAAACAAACATACTTACATACATATACACATACAGTCATAAGTAATAATTTTTGAAAAAGAAAGCAAGAGGTATATTTATACCTATTTACAAAATTATTTAACGTAAATAGGTAAAAAAATACCGATTAACTTTCTTTATTATTTAATTACCGAGTACTTACTTTCCAAATTATTGAATAGCAATCAAACTTATTCTAATGTCAAAAGTAAGTTCGAGTGCTATCTATTATTTATCCTCCCATCATAGTACAGGCTTATCAATTATTGATTATCTGATTAGTTAGTAACGAGAAATTTCATTTAAGATCAACTCATTCTTAGACAGTAAAGATAATGATCTAGAGTCCGCGCTCTCAGTTCTAAGAACTTATAGCTATAAATGACATAGATACATTTCATAATATTTATTCAAAAGAATATTTATAAAACTCGTTGTTCCTTAATTTCGTGCCGTAAGTATTTTCTGCACAAACTGCATTGTTGTCCACTAACGAAAATAGAAACCAATGATCAGTTCGTAAAGTGAATTCCATCTTTAATAATACAAGATGAAAATGACTTGCAGAATTGACTATCAGATCAATGTGATGATAATATTATCTTCAGTTTCTTGGCAATTGACCGCTGGAACAAAACATTTACTATTAAGGACAATGTACATTACATTTATTATTTATGGCCGGAGGGGCCATTCTTAAATAAAGGTAGAAATTTACTTTCAATGTATAATGTATCGATGTTTTTAACCTAAGTACTCTTAATTATAAGTATACAAGGAGTAACTAGGATCGATTAATCGAACCTACTGAAAAAAGCTCGCATAGTTCGATTGATCGAAGCATCCAGTTGAACCACGTGGCCAGAAGCTTTCGTTTCAGTACCGCTTCCCTATAGCGTCTATTATAGACAATACCTGCTGGCTAGAAATCCAGGTCTAAGAAAAAATCCTTATGATTCGCCAGAATCTGCAGTGAGTAGGACTTGAAACCATTATTTCTGCTGTTTTCCAGCCTCTGGAGAGACATTTTACCGATGAAATTTGAAACCAATGATCGGTTCGTTAGTGGGCAACAACTTTATTAATACAAGATGAGACACACTATCGAACTGGCCATCAGATCAAAAGGCAGTGGTGATACTGTCTTCAGGTTTGCCTTCCTTGGTAATTGACTGCTGAAATAAATAAAATATGGCGATGTACGTTGTGTACCCTATTAACTTACAAACGGGGCTCTAGTAGCTGGCTGAATGCAACATAGCACAGCCAAAAGGCTCTTTTACGCCAGTACAACATCGTAATACGGTGTGGCATGCCAAACATTGTGGCATACGACTCCTCGTTACATGCAGCAATCGGCAACATCATGCGGCCTATGAAGCATGCGGCAGTCTATTTTAGGACGATGCAACGTCGTGCCTAGATAGTTTTATGGCATGTTGGTATTTTTGAATGTTTTTGAGGATAGGCACCGTAGAATAGCGCTAATATTAGCAGCAGCTTATTTAGTACTAAGCTAAGCAGCTAGATAGTCGTAGTAAGTCTTTAGACGAAACGTTGGTTTAAAATAACATTATTTCAAAACGGCCCACGGACTAGTTTACTCCACTCCATGACTCTTTACTTCATTTAAATTGTTTGGTGTGATTTCGTCAAAATCGTTACTCTCTTAAATAATTACAAACAAAACAAAACCTAGAAACTGTTTTGACGCACCAAAAATATCGCATGGAATCCATCATGTTCGAAAAAAAGCTGCGACAGTCTGCCACGGTGACAGACGCAAAGTGTTGTCATGCCGCACGATTCTTGCCACAATGTGCGACATTTAATTTTAGTTATTGTAGCATGCGGCCTTGTGGCATTCCGCAATGCCTGAAAGTTTAGGAATGAGTCATGTGGTAGAAGTGCTTCGTATTATTTTACAGGTAAATAAGTACTTTGGTGCAAAGTGATATCAGACATTGAAATTTTTTTAGAAAGATAATAATTAAGAAAATTTAGTATTCTATTATGATAATAATAGTTTTTTCTTAAGCTAAAGTTGTCTTTAAAGCCAAGAAGATTTTACACAAGTAGTTAATGACAAAGTTTTTGTTTATACGAATATAATTCGTTTTTGTAAATGGGATTTGGAGCATGAAATTCATTCATTTTATAAATAAATAAATAAATAATGCTGGACACTGTCACACAGCATCGCATAGCCTGGCGTAGCCCCAATTTAACAGAGCTTGTATTATGGGTACCATATGACTGATAAACTACATATATACATTTTTTATAAATAAATATTAGGTCCTTACCTATGAAATTGGCGTTTTTTCTCTCTACTTCATTTTGCACATATTTAATTTATTTTAACAGTCTTATACAAAATAAGTTTATTTTCTGAACGTTTATTTTCCATTCAGATGTCGAATGTAGTACTTATGTGAATTATAACGTAACATTATTGCGCAGATTGAAAATTTTATAAAATACTATTTTTGAGGAAGTTCATCCGCAAAAAATAAAACTTAAAAACAGTTCATTTCACGTGTTGCCCCTTTCAATGCTAAAATTTGTAGTATTTTTTCAAGTGTTAGTTTTCTTTCATAAATAAGAATACATATACTTTTCACAATGTTATCCAATCATACATAAAAAAATTAACAGGATAAGATTTGTAGTTCCATAAAAAATACAAAAATGTATGTATGGAAAAATCAATTTTCTCGAAATTCTCCATACAAAACGCCAATTTCATAGGTAAGCACCTAATACTTATAACCATATGATGATGATGATTAAAGTAAAAATATTTCTTTTAATTACTTAGACTACGGATATCGTAATGTGGATTGTGCAATGTGCATTTGAAATTCTATCATTTTATACATAAACTAACATGTTTTATATCTCACACTATTGGATTTCCTTTTTAATAACAAATATAAAATATTGGATGTTGGATTCGTTGTGCTAGCTGCCATCAACGAAGGTACAACCTCCACCCCACTGCGATCTCATACTCCATACTTCCTTCATCCTCCGGTACAGGATCCTGCACAGTGCACAAACACGTGGCAGGTCATTACTGTCCAACATCCTGCTAGTCGCACGATGGTGAACCCTCCGCGACATGACCCGATTGTTTTCTTTTCATATCCTGAAACATACTGCGAATGCGCAACCGACTCTGAGAAATAATTTTGGTATTATGGTCAACGTGACGAGCTTCTGGAGATCGTGTTGTGGTCTTCTGACGGATATACAGAATGGATAGGTTTATTGGGTGAGCATTTGGATTATTACTTACTGGGATGATGATGAGAAGAGAATAAAAGCGTGAGCTACAGAAAATCTTTGGGAGTAGAAATACTCGTGATCCAATTCATGAAAGCGTTGGTGCGCAGATAGTATTGATACAACCCACATCGCGCTATCATTGGCAAGCGACCACAGAAGTAATTGACACGCCATCTATTGTCGAGTGGCCTCACAATTAATGGCCACATCATCTAGTGGGTAGGAGATGTACTACCTCATCAATTTCACTGCACCTACCATAAAATTGTTATCGTCATCGGTCTGACAATGCTTATGGTCTTGCGATGCTTCGCGATTGCTATTTGAGTAATGCGTATGGCCACTGTGACCTGAACCACCTGGACCTAGTAAAGTCAGGAGCTACGGACAGCGCCACCTTTTACAGCAGCTTTCAAGATGAAAAAGCAGTGGAGCATGTCATCTTAAACTGCACTACCACAAAAAAAGCCAGAAACAAAATCCAGGTTACAAAAACTGCTTGATCAAGGCTCACAAACGCATGCAGTATCGGGAATCCTCGAGCAATATTGCCACCAACCCAGAGTCCTCCGTTATTTTAATGAGTTGTGCTGTCTGGGGTCGGGTTAGCGGGGGCAATACACAATACACCCCAACGCGAGACGTCAGTGCAGTACTTTCCCACTACTTCAAATTACAATAAGAAAGTAACGTGGCTCAAGAGTATACATTTTGTAATACTTTTATGTGAGCCGAAGTATCAATCCCAGCAGTTGAATGCTCATAGGCTGATTATGATGATGATGATGATGATGATGATGATGATGTTCCTTTTTATTGTTTGGTTTCGAGAATACATATATAGTAATCTATTGCAGATTTGTGAGTTGTATTGTGAGAGTATTCATGTTACTTATTTGTTAAATATTTCGCGGGAGAGTAACTTAAGTCAAATGATTTAATGCATAAATATTTTGTTTCAAATTACGTGCTTTCTTAGCTAGAAGATTGATAATACACAATGAGAATAAAATAAACTATTAGTTATTTTCTATGGGTTTAAAAATAGTTTGTAAAGTTGTTGTGAGAATCCCAATTAGAATTTTTTTGTGGTTTAGTATGACCGAGCAGAAGAACAATTAGCTGGCAGAATTTATTTTGCAGATTGAACACTCACACAACAATGTGTGAGATGTCAGGATGGCCGGATGACAAGAGCAGCGACGATAATATTAAGTCTCAGTAGCGCTTTCCCCTTACTTCATGATAAGTGTCTGCGAGCCATTTAGCTTTTTGTATGGGAACTTGAAAATGTTTAAAGTGATTTTAGTAAGACAGAAACCAAGGGTTGCTGATCGTGGCATGCGGTTGCAGGCTATGTACTGAAATATCTCTGACTCTCGCTCGATCATGTAAAAAGTAATGACACGTCGCGCCACGTTAACTTTGATTTTGGAATCATTTAAAATTTAAACGGATGCATATTTCGTGGAGGATACTGCATTAGGTAAAAAAAGCATTTATTTGTGACGGTAACACGGAAGGACACACTTAAAATAGCAAGTATAATAAACAAAGTTTGACAAGCTCAGAGTAAGAAGGAACTTGAGACTTGTTGTGGAACAACACATCAAGTCAAGTGGTCTACCTACACACACCAAAAAATGTCAAACAAAGATTATGATATAGTGTATCTCAACTCAAACAAAGCACGGCGGTCGTCACAAAAAGGCGTCCAACTCAGCATCTGCTGGGTAACCCAGTAGTAGCGAAAAATAATATAATTTATTATTTTTATGTACATCCATGATACATAATATCTGCATAGAGTAATGACGTAAGGTCAAAATAGTTTTTAATGACGTAATTACATAATTATGTAGTTACTAAATATGATTTCGATGGCCTATGTGGTGCGGTGAACGAAAGGCCGCCTGAGACGCAGAAGGTTGCGTGTTCGATTCCAAATATATTATCTAATATTAAAGGTACA
This sequence comes from Horisme vitalbata, assembly GCA_951804965.1. Taxonomy (NCBI): domain Eukaryota; kingdom Metazoa; phylum Arthropoda; class Insecta; order Lepidoptera; family Geometridae; genus Horisme; species Horisme vitalbata. Next base: position 9,170,627 of record OX638089.1, read on the forward strand.
TTGCAAACATGTGGATATGCATTGGGTGTGGTGTGTGGATGTCTCTGGTTGACTGTATCCTCGGTGGAATTTGGTACTGAACGGTATCCGAGGTTGTCTGTTGACAAAGAGGCGGAATTATGTTTGGTTTGGTTCTAGATACCTACCTATGTATTTGTGGCACCTATCTGTTGTAAAACTGACTGAGCACGCTTTGACAAAATAGGTTATACCTACGCTGCGCATTATCGTTGTGGCTACTAGGTAACTAAAGAGTTGGACTGATTGGTAACGATTGTGACTTACTTCTCTGTTTAAATTTCGGTGGCAGTGGATAAACTTGATTTATGTAGTGGAGTGGTACGAGTAAGTTGCCGATGAAATTGGTTGCGACTGCTTTGGTCGGATCTTTTGCAGGCTGAGTTGTCGAAAAAATAAAGATGAAGGCGACGGAAGTGTAACTTTGCAAGTACGGCAATGTGGAGCAAGTGTGGAGTAAATTTTAGTGGCGAGTTTTGCTTGAGACAAAGTGGTTAATATTGTTCCGCGGTCGGAACAAGACAGATAATACTGTTTTGCGTTTTGAACAAGACGGTTTATATTGTCCCGCTGTCGGAACAAGACGGTTAATTCTGTTCCGCGGTCGGAACGCGGCTGTTAATTCTGTTTTGCGGTCAGAATGAGGTGGTGAATTCGGTTCTACGGTAGGAACCAGTCGGTGAATAATTCCGTGGTCGGAAAAGGAGGTAAATCCGGTTCTACGGTGGAAACCAGGCAGTGAATACAGTTTCGCAGTCGGAACTAGGCGGAGAATACTGCTCACGGGCGGGACAAGCAAGCGATTGAAATTTGTCCAACGGGGACAAGCATGTAGTTGAATACTGTCCAACGGAGACAAACATGTGCTTGAATTCTGTCCAACGGGGACAACTAAGCGGTTGAATTCTGTCCAAAGCGCCCCGGAGCAATGTTATTTCATTTAATATTTTTAATTTGTTTATTTCCACACCAGCCTATATCAGTCCACGGCTGGACATAGGCCTCCCCTAATAAAGGGGGATATACCCATAATCCCCACGCTGGGCATGCGGGTTGGGGATCGCAGGGCACAGCTTCTCGCACCACCGACGCTGCTGCCCGTCGGTGGCCAGGGGATTTAGATGTGCCGATGTAGGCTGTGCTATGCCGCAATCAGCCGGCCCTTGTTGTTTATTTATTTAAGATAAATAACCTTAATTTATCTATTTATTTTCATCTGAATTGTGCTATTACATCATTGTATTGCCAGTTTCAATCGCGGCTTGATGGCTAAGAGTAGAGTAGCTCCGAATAAGTTTACGTTAAGGTGCGTGTAAGCTTTTGTGCTACAGATTATGGAGGTTTTTGATTCCTATTTCAAAGAGTCATTTGCGGTTAATATTGGTAGAGCCTTGAAAAACAGATTAATTATTAGGCGGTACTGATGCCCAACTGTCATAATCATAATCATAATCTTTATTTATCTTTAGACATATTACATGTGCTTAGATACGTCAGTCAAATTTATAGCAAAAGGGTATACAAAATTATTCACTACTTAAAATTAAAACATTATATGTATAAAGAATCAGCTTATTGCTCGAACCCTACGAGGTTGCATCTGGGAGAACAATCATGTCAATCAGTCAGTGAGTGAGTCAGTGGTAATCGAGCTATATATAATATAACTAGAGGTTGGGTGGTGCGCGAGCTGCACGCAGCTCGCGGTTTTGGTGTTGCATTGAAGAGCTATCAAAGAGGATTTTGAAGTGTAAGAAGCAATTAAAAAAGTTATCCAAGTAGAAGAAGCAATCGATGAGGATTTAGAAGTGAAAGAAGCAATCTAAGAGGACATTGAAATAGAAGATGCTAAAATTGAGGATATTGATGTAAGAGAAGCAATCAAAAAGAATATCGATAATAAAGAATCAATCAAAGAGCATATCTAAGAGGATGATGCTATAACAGAGGATATTGATGAAAGAGAAATCGAAATCGAAATCGAAATCGACCAACTACTACCCTACACCTACCCTACAGCTACTCTACAGCTACTCTACAGCTACGCTACAACTACCCTACACCTACCATACACCTACCCTACAACTACCCTACAACTACCCTACACCTACCCTAAAACTACCCTACAACTACCCTACAACTACCCTACACCTACCCTACAACTACCCTACACCTATCCTTCACCTACCCTACAACTACCCTACACCTACCCTACAACTACCCTAAAACTACCCTACAATTACCCTACACCTACACTACAACTACCCTACAACTACCCTACACCTACCCTACACCTACCCTACAACTACCCTACAACTACCCTACACCTAACCTACACCTACCCTACAACTACCCTACAACTACCCTACAACTACCCTACAACTACCCTACAACTACCCTACAACTACCCTACAACTACCCTACACCTACCCTACAACTACCCTACAACTACCCTACAACTACCCTACAACTACCCTACACCTACCCTACAACTACCCTACAACTACCCTACAACTACCCTACACCTACCCTACAACTACCCTACACCTACCCTACAACTACCCTACAACTACCCTACACCTACCCTACAACTACCCTACAACTACCCTACACCTACACCTTCACCTAACCTACACTAAATATCTATACGATTCCATGAAACATCGACACATGTTATTAAAGTAAAGAAAAAAAAAGTTTTGTATGAGGGGGTGAAAATTTTGTATGGGATAAAAAAAAAATTGTATGGGACCCCTATTTTTTTTTTTGGATCCTTTTATAAAATTTCACCCTTAACATCATTAGTTTGAGCGCGAACCCTCTACGACCTATAGTTTTCGAGATACATGGGGGGTGGGGATGAAAGGGGGTGAAAAGGGGAAATGTCAGATTTTTCCTGAGGTCGCCCCCACTCCCTCTATACAAATTCACCAAAAATTTTAACCCTACGAGGTGGCATCTGGGAGAACAATCATGTCAATCAGTGAATCAGTCAGTGAGTCAGTCAGTGGTAATCGAGCTATATATATTATAATAACTAGAGGTTGGGTGGTGCGCGAGCTGCACGCAGCTCGCGGTTTATGTTTTAATTCGTAAAGCTATCAGAGAGGGTTTCGAAGAGAAAGAAGCAATAAAAGAAGATATCGATGTGGGAGAAATAATTAACGATGATTTCAAAGAAAAAGAAGCAATCGAAATCGAAATCGAAATCGAAATCGAAATCGAACTACTCTACTTACACCTACCCTACAACTACTCTACAGCTACGCTACAACTACCCTACACCTACCCTACACCTACCATACACCTACCCTATACCTACCCTACAACTACCCTACACCTACCCTACACCTACACTACAACTACCCTACAACTACCCTACAACTACCCTACACCTACCCTACAACTACTCTACAGCTACGCTACAACTACCCTACACCTACCCTACACCTATCATACACGTACCCTACAACTACCCTACAACTACCCTACACCTACCCTACACCTACCCTACAACTACCCTACAATTACCCTACACCTACCCTACAACTACCCTACAATTACCCTACACCTACCCTACACCTACCCTACAACTACCCTACAACTACCCTACAACTACCCTACAACTACCCTACACCTACCCTACACTACAACTACCCTACAACTACCCTACAACTACCCTATAACTACCCTACACCTACACCTTCACCTAACCTACACTAAATATCTATACGATTCCACCAAACATCGACACATCTGAATAAAGAATAAAAAGTTTTGTATGAAGGGGTGAAAATTTTGTATGGGATAATTTTTTTTTTGTATGGAACCCTAATTTTTTTTTTTGAAACCTTATATTTAAAAGCACCCTGAGCAATATTAGTTTGAGCGCGAACCCTCTACGACCTATAGTTTCCGAGATACATGGGGGGTGGGGGTAAAAGGGGGTGAAAAGTGGAAATGTTAGATTTTTCCTGAGGTCGCCCTCACTCCCTCTATACAAATCGACCAAAAATTTTAACCCTACGAGGTGGCATCTGGGAGAACAATCATGTCAATCAGTGAATCAGTCAGTGAGTCAGTCAGTGGTAATCGAGCTATATATATTATAATAACTAGAGGTTGGGTGGTGCGCGAGCTGCACGCAGCTCGCGGTTTTGGCGTAAATTTTGTAAAGCTATAAGACAGGATTTTGACGTGAAAGAAGCAATTAAAAAGGATATCGAAGTAGGAGAAGCAATCAAAAAAGTTAACTGATGTGAAAGAAACAATCGAAAAGGATAACCAAGAAGATGATGCTTTAACAGAGGATATTGAAGAAGAAGAAGCAATCAAAGAGGATATCGAAGTGCAAGAAGAAATCAAACAGGATATCAATGGTGAAAACAAAATCAAAATCGACCAACAACTACCCGACACCTACCCTACACCTACTCTACAACTACTCTACAACTACTCTACAAATACCCTACACCTACCCTACACCTACCCTACAACTACCCTACAACTACCCTACACCTACCCTACAACTACCCTACACCTACCCTACATCTATTCTACAACTACCCTACACCTACCCTACACCTACCCTACAACTACCCTACAACTACCCTAAACCTACCCTACACCTACCCTACAACTACCCTACACCTACCCTACAACTACCCTACACCTACCCTACACCTACTCTACACCTACCCTACAACTACCCTACAACTACCCTACAACTACCCTACACCTACCCTACAACTACCCTACAACTACCCTACAACTACCCTACACCTACACCTTCACCTAACCTACACTAAATATCTATACGATTCCACCAAACATCGACACATCTGAATAAAGAATAAAAAGTTTTGTATGAAGGGGTGAAAATTTTGTATGGGATAATTTTTTTTTTGTATGGAACCCTAATTTTTTTTTTCGGATCTTTATAATAAAAAGCACCCTGAGCAATATTAGTTTGAGCGCGAACCCTCTACGACCTATAGTTTCCGAGATACATGGGGGGTGGGGGTGAAAAGGGGTGAAAAGGGGAAATGTCAGATTTTTCCTGAGGTCGCCCCCACTCCCTCTATACGAATCCACCAAAAATTTCAACCCTACGAGGTGGCATCTGGGAGAACAATCATGTCAATCAGTGAATCAGTCAGTGAGTCAGTCAGTGGTAATCGAGCTATATATAGTATAACTAGAGGTTGGGTGGTGCGCGAGCTGCACGCAGCTCGCGGTTTATGTTTTGATGGAAGAAGCAATCAAAAAAGATATTGCTGTGGGAGAAGCAATCAAAGATGATATTGATGTGGGAGAAGCAATCAAAGAAGATATCGATGTGGAAAAAGCAATCAAAGAGAATATTGAAGAGAAAGAAGCAATCAACGATGATATCGAAGAGAAAGATGCCATCAAAGCAGAAAGCGAAGTGAAAGATGTTATTAAAGAAGATATCGATGTAAAAGAAGCAATTAAAGAGGATATATAAGAGGATGTTGCTTAAACAGAGGATATTGATGTAAGAAAAGGAATCAAAGAGAATATTGATATAAAAGAAGCAAATCGAAATCGCAATCGAAATCGAAATCGAAATCGAAATCGAAATCGAAATCGAAATCGAAATCGAAATCGAAATCGAAATCGAAATCGAAATCGAAATCGAAATCGAAATCGAAATCGAAATCGAAATCGAAATCGAAATCGAAATCGAAATCGAAATCGAAATCGAAATCGAAATCGAAATCGAAATCGAAATCGAAATCGAAATCGAAATCGAAATCGAAATCGAAATCGAAATCGAAATCGAAATCGAAATCGAAATCGAAATCGAAATCGAAATCGAAATCGAAATCGAAATCGAAATCGAAATCGAAATCGAAATCGAAATCGAAATCGAAATCGAAATCGAAATCGAAATCGAAATCGAAATCGAAATCGAAATCGAAATCGAAATCGAAATCGAAATCGAAATCGAAATCGAAATCGAAATCGAAATCGAAATCGAAATCGAAATCGAAATCGAAATCGAAATCGAAATCGAAATCGAAATCGAAATCGAAATCGAAATCGAAATCGAAATCGAAATCGAAATCGAAATCGAAATCGAAATCGAAATCGAAATCGAAATCGAAATCGAAATCGAAATCGAAATCGAAATCGAAATCGAAATCGAAATCGAAATCGAAATCGAAATCGAAATCGAAATCGAAATCGAAATCGAAATCGAAATCGAAATCGAAATCGAAATCGAAATCGAAATCGAAACCGAAACCGAAACCGAAACCGAAACCGAAACCGAAACCGAAACCGAAACCGAAATCGAAATCCAACAACTACCCTACACCTACCCTACAACTACCCTACACCTACCCTACAACTACCCTACACCTACCCTACAACTACCCTACACCTACCCTACAACTACCTTACACCTACCCTACAACTACCCCACAACTACCCTACACCTACCCTACACCTACCCTACAACTACCCTACAACTACCCTACAACTACCCTACAGCTACTCTACAACTACCCTACAACTACCCTACACCTAGTACCCTACAGCTACTCTACAGCTACGCCACAACTACCCTACACCTAACCTACACCTACCATACACCTACCCTACAACTACCCTACAACTACCCTACAACTACCCTACACCTAGCCTAAAACTACCCTACAACTACCCTACACCTACCCTACACCTACCCTACACCTACCCTACAACTACCCTACAACTACCCTACACCTACCCTACAACTACCCTACAACTACCCTACAACTTCCCTACAACTACCCTAAAACTACCCTACACCTACACCTTCACCTAACCTACACTAAATATCTATACGATTCCACAAAACAAAAGAAAAAAAAAATTTTGTATGAGGGGGTGAAAATTTTGTATGGGACTATTTTTTTTTTGTATGGAACCCTAATTTTTTTTTTCGAATCCTTACATAAAAATAAACCCTGAGCAACATTAGTTTGAGCGCGAACCCTCTACGACCTATAGTTTCCGAGATACATGGGGGGTGGGGGTGAAAGGGGGTGAAAAGGGGAAATGTCAGATTTTTCCTGAGGTCGCCCCCACTCCCTCTATACGAATCCACCAAAAATTTCAACCCTACGAGGTGGCATCTGGGAGAACAATCATGTCAATGAGTCAGTCAGTCAGTGAGTGAGTGGTAATCGAGCTATATATAATATAATAACTAGAGGTTGGGTGGTGCGCGAGCTGCACGCAGCTCGCGGTTTATGTTTTGATTCATAAAGCTATCAGAGAGGGTTTCGAAGAGGAAGAAGCAATCAAAGAAGATATCGATGTGGGAGAAGCAATTAACGATGATATCAAAGAAGAAGAAGCAATCGAAATCGAAATCGAAATCGAAATCGAAATCGAAATCGAAATCGAAATCGAAATCGAAATCGAAATCGAAATCGAAATCGAAATCGAAATCGAAATCGAAATCGAAATCGAAATCGAAATCGAAATCGAAATCGAAATCGAAATCGAAATCGAAATCGAAATCGAAATCGAAATCGAAATCGAAATCGAAATCGAAATCGAAATCGAAATCGAAATCGAAATCGAAATCGAAATCGAAATCGAAATCGAAATCGAAATCGAAATCGAAATCGAAATCGAAATCGAAATCGAAATCGAAATCGAAATCGAAATCGAAATCGAAATCGAAATCGAAATCGAAATCGAAATCGAAATCGAAATCGAAATCGAAATCGAAATCGAAATCGAAATCGAAATCGAAATCGAAATCGAAATCGAAATCGAAATCGAAATCGAAATCGAAATCGAAATCGAAATCGAAATCGAAATCGAAATCGAAATCGAAATCGAAATCGAAATCGAAATCGAAATCGAAATCGAAATCGAAATCGAAATCGAAATCGAAATCGAAATCGAAATCGAAATCGAAATCGAAATCGAAATCGAAATCGAAATCGAAATCGAAATCGAAATCGAAATCGAAATCGAAATCGAAATCGAAATCGAAATCGAAATCGAAATCGAAATCGAAATCGAAATCGAAATCGAAATCGAAATCGAAATCGAAATCGAAATCGAAATCGAAATCGAAATCGAAATCGAAATCGAAATCGAAATCGAAATCGAAATCGAAATCGAAATCGAAATCGAAATCGAAATCGAAATCGAAATCGAAATCGAAATCGAAATCGAAATCGAAATCGAAATCGAAATCGAAATCGAAACCGAAACCGAAACCGAAACCGAAACCGAAACCGAAACCGAAACCGAAACCGAAACCGAAACCGAAACCGAAACCGAAACCGAAACCGAAACCGAAATCGAAATCGAAATCGAAATCAAAAACGAAAACCAACACCTACCCTACAACTACCCTACACCTACCCTACAACTACCCTACACCTACCATACAACTACCCTACAACTACCCTACAACTACCCTACACCTACGCTACACCTACCCTACAACTACCCTACAACTACCCTACAACTAAACTACACCTACGCTACACCTACCCTACAACTACCCTACATCTATCCTAAATCCTACCCTACACCTACACTACAACTACCCTACAACTACCCTACAACTACCCTATAACTACCCTACACCTACACCTTCACCTAACCTACACTAAATATCTATACGATTCCACCAAACATCGACACATGTCATTAAAGTAAAGAAAAAAAAGTTTTGTATGAAGGGGTGAAAATTTTGTATGGGATAATTTTTTTTTTGTATGGAACCCTAATTTTTTTTTTCGGATCTTTATAATAAAAAGCACCCTGAGCAATATTAGTTTGAGCGCGAACTCTCTACGACCTATAGTTTCTGAGATACATGGGGGGTGGGGGTGAAAGGGGGTGAAAAGTGGAAATGTCAGATTTTTCCTGAGGTCGCCCCCACTCCCTCTATACGAATCCACCAAAAATTTTAACCCTACAAGGTGGCATCTGGGAGAACAATCATGTCAATCAGTGAATCAGTCAGTGAGTCAGTCAGTGGTAATCGAGCTATATATAATATAATAACTAGAGGTTGGGTGGTGCGCGAGCTGCACGCAGCTCGCGGTTTTGGCGTAAATTTTGTAAAGCTATAAGACAGGATTTTGACGTGAAAGAAGCAATTAAAAAGGATATCGAAGTAGGAGAAGCAATCAAAAAAGTTAACTGATGTGAAAGAAACAATCGAAAAGGATAACCAAGAAGATGATGCTTTAACAGAGGATATTGAAGAAGAAGAAGCAATCAAAGAGGATATCGAAGTGCAAGAAGAAATCAAACAGGATATCAATGGTGAAAACAAAATCAAAATCGACCAACAACTACCCGACACCTACCCTACACCTACTCTACAACTACTCTACAACTACTCTACAAATACCCTACACCTACCCTACACCTACCCTACAACTACCCTACAACTACCCTACACCTACCCTACAACTACCCTACACCTACCCTACATCTATTCTACAACTACCCTACACCTACCCTACACCTACCCTACAACTACCCTACAACTACCCTAAACCTACCCTACACCTACCCTACAACTACCCTACACCTACCCTACAACTACCCTACACCTACCCTACACCTACTCTACACCTACCCTACAACTACCCTACAACTACCCTACAACTACCCTACACCTACCCTACAACTACCCTACAACTACCCTACAACTACCCTACACCTACACCTTCACCTAACCTACACTAAATATCTATACGATTCCACCAAACATCGACACATCTGAATAAAGAATAAAAAGTTTTGTATGAAGGGGTGAAAATTTTGTATGGGATAATTTTTTTTTTGTATGGAACCCTAATTTTTTTTTTCGGATCTTTATAATAAAAAGCACCCTGAGCAATATTAGTTTGAGCGCGAACCCTCTACGACCTATAGTTTCCGAGATACATGGGGGGTGGGGGTGAAAAGGGGTGAAAAGGGGAAATGTCAGATTTTTCCTGAGGTCGCCCCCACTCCCTCTATACGAATCCACCAAAAATTTCAACCCTACGAGGTGGCATCTGGGAGAACAATCATGTCAATCAGTGAATCAGTCAGTGAGTCAGTCAGTGGTAATCGAGCTATATATAGTATAACTAGAGGTTGGGTGGTGCGCGAGCTGCACGCAGCTCGCGGTTTTGGTGTTGCATTATAAAGCTATCAGAGAAGATTTTGAAGTGAAAGAAACAATTAAAGAGGATATCGAAGAGAAAGAAGCAATCAGTGATGATATCGAAGAGAAGAACGCAATGAAAGCGGATAGCGAAGTGAAAGATGTTATATTAGATGATATCGATGTAAAAGAAGCAATCAAAGAGGATATCCAAGAGGATAATGCTTTAACAGGGGATATTGATATAAGAGAAGCAAACAAAATGAATATCGATGTCAAAGAAACAATGAAAGATTATATTGATGAAAAAGAAGTAATCAAAGAGGTTATGAATGTGGATGAAGCAATCATAGACGATATCGTAACGAAATCGAAATCGAAATCGAAATCGAAATCGAAATCGAAATCGAAATCGAAATCGAAATCGAAATCGAAATCGAAATCGAAATCGAAATCGAAATCGAAATCGAAATCGAAATCGAAATCGAAATCGAAATCGAAATCGAAATCGACATCCTACACCTACCCTACAACTACCCTATAACTACCCTACAACTACCCTACAACTACCCTACACCTACCCTACAACTACCCTACAACTACCCTACAACTACCCTACAACTACCCTACACCTACCCTACACCTACTCTACAACTACCCTACAACTACCCTACACCTACCCTACACCTACCCTACACCTACCCTACAACTACCCTACAACTACCCTACAACTACCCTACAACTACCCTACACCTACCCTACACCTACCCTACACCTACCCTACACCTACGGGTGAAAATTTTGTATGGGACTATTTTTTTTTGTATGGAACCCTAATTTTTTTTTCGGATCCTTACATAAAAATAAACCCTGAGCAACATTAGTTTTAGCACGAACCCTCTACGACCTATAGTTTCCGAGATACATGGGGGGTGGGGGTGAAAGGGGGTGAAAAGTGGAAATGTCAGATTTTTCCTGAGGTCGCCCCCACTCCCTCTTTACGAATCCACCAAAAATTTTTACCCTACGAGGTGGCATCTGGGAGAACAATCATGTCAGTGAGTGAGTGGTAATCGAGCTATATATAATATAACTAGAGGTTGGGTGGTGCGCGAGCTGCACGCAGCTCGCGGTTTATGTTTTAATTCGTAAAGTTATCAGAGAGGGTTTTGAAGAGGAAGAAGCAATCAAAGAAGATATTGATGTGGGAGAAGCAATCAAAAAAGATATGGATGTGGGAGAAGCAATCAAAGAGAATATCGAAGAGGAAGAAGCAGTCACAGAAGATATCCATGTTGGAGAAGCAATCAAAGAGAATATCGAAGAAAAAGAAGCAATCAAAGAAGTTATCGATGTGAGAGAAGCAATTAAAGATAATATCGAAGAGAAAGAAGGAATAAACGAAGATATCAAAGAAAAATCGAAATCGAAATCGAAATCGAAATCGAAATCGACCAACAACTACCCTACACCTACCCTACAGCTACTCTACAGCTACGCTACAACTACCCTACAACTACCCTACACCTACCCTTTACCTACCCTACAACTACCCTACACCTACCCTACAACTACCCTACAACTACCCTACAACTACCCTATCCTACACCTACCCTACACCTATCCTACACCTACCCTACAACTACCCTACACCTACCCTACACCTACCCTACACCTACCCTACAACTACCCTACAACTACCCTACAACTACCCTACAACTACCCTACACCTACCCTACACCTACCCTACAACTACCCTACAACTACCCTACACCTACCCTACAACTACCCTACACCTACCCTACAACTACCCTACAACTACCCTACAACTACCCTACAACTACCCTACAACTACCCTACACCTACCCTACACCTACCCTACACCTACCCTACAACTACCCTACAACTACCCTACACCTACCCTACACCTACCCTAAAACTACCCTACAACTACCCTACACCTACACCTTCACCTAACCTACCCTAAATATCTATACGATTCCACCAAACATCGACACATGTCATTAAAGTAAAGAAAAAAAAGTTTTGTATGAAGGGGTGAAAATTTTGTATGGGATATTTTTTTTTTTGTATGGAACCCTAATTTTATTTTTCGGATCTTTATATTAAAAAGCACCCTGAGCAATATTAGTTTGAGCGCGAACCCTCTACGACCTATAGTTTCCGAGATACATGGGGGGTGGGGGTGAAAGGGGGTGAAAAGTGGAAATGTCAGATTTTTCCTGAGGTCGCCCCCACTCCCTCTATACAAATCCACCAAAAATTTCAACCCTACGAGGTGGCATCTGGGAGAACAATCATGTCAATCAGTGAATCAGTCAGTGAGTCAGTCAGTGGTAATCGAGCTATATATATTATAACTAGAGGTTGGGTGGTGCGCGAGCTGCACGCAGCTCGCGGTTTTGGCGTGCATTATAAAGCGAAATAAAACAGAATTTTGAAGTGAAAGAAGCAATCAAAAATGTTAACTGATGTGGAAAAAACAATCAAAAGGGATAAACAAGAGGATGAAGCTATAAGAGATGACATTGATGCAAAAGAAGCAATCAAAGAAGATATCGAAGTGGTAGAAGCTTATCAAGAGGATATTGATGTAAAAGAAGCAATCAAAGAAGACATCGAAATGGAAGATGCTATAAGAGATGATATTGATGTAAAATGAGCAATCAAAGAAGATATCGAAGTGGTAAATGCTATAAAAGAGGATATCGATGTAAACGAAGCAATCAAATCGAAATCGACATCAAAATCGAAATCGAAATCGAAACCCTAATACCCTACAACTACTCTACACCTACCCTACAACTACCCTACAACTACCCTACACCTACCCTACAACTACCCTACAACTACCCTACACCTACCCTACAACTACCCTACAACTACCCTACACCTACCCTACAACTACCCTACAACTACTCTACAGCTACGCTACAACTACCCTACACCTACCCTACACCTACCCTACATCTACCCTACACCTACTCTACACCTACCCAATACCTACCCTACAACTACCCTACAGCTACCCTACAACTACCCTACAACTACCCTACAACTACCCCACACCTACACCTTCACCTAACCTACACTCAATATCTATACGATTCCACGAAACATCGACACATGTCATTAAAGTAAAGAAAAAAAGTTTTGTATGAAGGGGTGAAAATTTTGTATGGGATAATATTTTTTTTGTATGGAACCCTAATTTTTTTTTACGGATCCTTATATTAAAATAAACCCTGAGCAACATTAGTTTGAACGCGAACCCTCTACGACCCATAGTTTCCGAGATACATGGGGGATGGGGGTGAAAGGGGGTGAAAAGGGGAAATGTCAGATTTTTCCTGAGGTCGCCCCCACTCCCTCTATACGAATCCATCAAAAATTTCAACCCTACAAGGTGGCATCTGGGAGAACAATCATGTCAATCAGTGAATCAGTCAGTGAGTCAGTCAGTGGTAATCGAGCTATATATAGTATAATCTAGAGGTTGGGTGGTGCGCGAGCTGCACGCAGCTCGCGGTTTATGTTTTCATTCGTAAAGCTATCAGAGAGGGTTTCGAAGAGGAAGAAGCAATGAAAGAAGATATCGATGCGGGAGAAGCAATCAAAGAGAATATCGAAGAAAAAGTAGCAATCAAAGAAGATATCGATGTAGGAGACGCAATCAAAGATAATTTCGAAGAGGAAGAATCAATCAACGATGATATCGAAGAATAAGAAGCAATCAAAGCGGATAGCGAAGTGTAAGATGAAATCAAAGAAGATATAGCAATCAAGAGGAAATCGAAGTAGGAGAAGCAATCGACGAGGCCTACAACTACCCTACAACTACCCTACAACTACCCTACAACTACCCTACAACTACCCTACACCTACCCTACACCTACCCTACACCTACCCTACAACTACCCTACAACTACCCTACACCTACCCTACACCTACCCTAAAACTACCCTACAACTACCCTACACCTACACCTTCACCTAACCTACCCTAAATATCTATACGATTCCACCAAACATCGACACATGTCATTAAAGTAAAGAAAAAAAAGTTTTGTATGAAGGGGTGAAAATTTTGTATGGGATATTTTTTTTTTTGTATGGAACCCTAATTTTATTTTTCGGATCTTTATATTAAAAAGCACCCTGAGCAATATTAGTTTGAGCGCGAACCCTCTACGACCTATAGTTTCCGAGATACATGGGGGGTGGGGGTGAAAGGGGGTGAAAAGTGGAAATGTCAGATTTTTCCTGAGGTCGCCCCCACTCCCTCTATACAAATCCACCAAAAATTTCAACCCTACGAGGTGGCATCTGGGAGAACAATCATGTCAATCAGTGAATCAGTCAGTGAGTCAGTCAGTGGTAATCGAGCTATATATATTATAACTAGAGGTTGGGTGGTGCGCGAGCTGCACGCAGCTCGCGGTTTTGGCGTGCATTATAAAGCGAAATAAAACAGAATTTTGAAGTGAAAGAAGCAATCAAAAATGTTAACTGATGTGGAAAAAACAATCAAAAGGGATAAACAAGAGGATGAAGCTATAAGAGATGACATTGATGCAAAAGAAGCAATCAAAGAAGATATCGAAGTGGTAGAAGCTTATCAAGAGGATATTGATGTAAAAGAAGCAATCAAAGAAGACATCGAAATGGAAGATGCTATAAGAGATGATATTGATGTAAAATGAGCAATCAAAGAAGATATCGAAGTGGTAAATGCTATAAAAGAGGATATCGATGTAAACGAAGCAATCAAATCGAAATCGACATCAAAATCGAAATCGAAATCGAAACCCTAATACCCTACAACTACTCTACACCTACCCTACAACTACCCTACAACTACCCTACACCTACCCTACAACTACCCTACAACTACCCTACACCTACCCTACAACTACCCTACAACTACCCTACACCTACCCTACAACTACCCTACAACTACTCTACAGCTACGCTACAACTACCCTACACCTACCCTACACCTACCCTACATCTACCCTACACCTACTCTACACCTACCCAATACCTACCCTACAACTACCCTACAGCTACCCTACAACTACCCTACAACTACCCTACAACTACCCCACACCTACACCTTCACCTAACCTACACTCAATATCTATACGATTCCACGAAACATCGACACATGTCATTAAAGTAAAGAAAAAAAGTTTTGTATGAAGGGGTGAAAATTTTGTATGGGATAATATTTTTTTTGTATGGAACCCTAATTTTTTTTTACGGATCCTTATATTAAAATAAACCCTGAGCAACATTAGTTTGAACGCGAACCCTCTACGACCCATAGTTTCCGAGATACATGGGGGATGGGGGTGAAAGGGGGTGAAAAGGGGAAATGTCAGATTTTTCCTGAGGTCGCCCCCACTCCCTCTATACGAATCCATCAAAAATTTCAACCCTACAAGGTGGCATCTGGGAGAACAATCATGTCAATCAGTGAATCAGTCAGTGAGTCAGTCAGTGGTAATCGAGCTATATATAGTATAATCTAGAGGTTGGGTGGTGCGCGAGCTGCACGCAGCTCGCGGTTTATGTTTTCATTCGTAAAGCTATCAGAGAGGGTTTCGAAGAGGAAGAAGCAATGAAAGAAGATATCGATGCGGGAGAAGCAATCAAAGAGAATATCGAAGAAAAAGTAGCAATCAAAGAAGATATCGATGTAGGAGACGCAATCAAAGATAATTTCGAAGAGGAAGAATCAATCAACGATGATATCGAAGAATAAGAAGCAATCAAAGCGGATAGCGAAGTGTAAGATGAAATCAAAGAAGATATAGCAATCAAGAGGAAATCGAAGTAGGAGAAGCAATCGACGAGGACTTAGAAGTGGAAGAAACAATCAAAGAGGATATCCAAGGGGATGCTCCTTTAACAGAGGATATTTATGTAAGAAGCTGTGTATGATTTGATGAATTGATGTGTAGAAGCAATCAAGGACGATATCGACGTGGAAGAATCAATGAAAGGTAATTGCGATGTGAAAGAAGCAATCAAAGAGGATATCGAAGAGGAAGAAGAATTCAAAGTGGATATCGTTGGAGAAATTGAAATCGAAATCGAAATCGAAATCACCAACAACTACCCTAAAACTACCCTACATCTACTCTACAACTACTCTACAGCTACGCTACAACTACCCTACACCTACCCTACACCTACCATACACCTACCCTACACCTACCCTACAACTACCCTACAACTACTCTACAACTACCCTACACCTACCCTACAACTACCCTACAACTACTCTACACCTACCCTACACCTACCCTACAACTACCCTACACCTACCCTACAACTACCCTACAACTACCCTACAACTACCCTACACCTACCCTACACATACCCTCTACCCTACAACTACCCTACACCTACCCTACAACTACCCTACAACTACCCTACAACTACCCTACAACTACCCTACACCTATCCTACAACTACCCTACGACTATCCAACAACTACCCTACACCTACCCTACAACTACCCTACAACTTCCCTACCCCTACCCTACACCTACCCTACAACTACCCTACAACTACCCTACAACTACCCTACAACTACCCTACACCTACACCTTCACCTAACTTACACTAAATATCTATACGATTCCACCAAACATCGACACATGTCATTAAAGTAAAGAAAAAAAGTTTTGTATGAAGGGGTGAAAATTTTGTATGGGATAATTTTTTTTTTGTATGGAACCCTAAATTTTTTTTTCGGATCCATTTATTAAAAAGCACCCTGAGCAATATTAGTTTGAGCGCAAACCCTCTACGACCTATAGTTTCCGAGATACATGGGGGGTGGGGATGAAAGGGGGTGAAAAGGGGAAATGTCAGATTTTTCCTGAGGTCGCCCCCACTCCCTCTATACGATTCCACCAAAAATTTTAACCCTACGAGGTGGCATCTGGGAGAACAATCATGTCAGTCAGTGAATCAGTGAGTGAGTGAGTGGTAATCGAGCTATATATAGTATAATAATATTCTGTGCATATTTCAAGCGTCTATCTGTTGCTGTTATTAATATCGAGCAAAAAAACGGCAAAAAAGTTGCAACAGAAATACATCATCATCATCGGTGAACATTTCAACTGTCTAACTGTTACGGTTCATGAGATACAGCTTGGTGACAGATAGACGGACAGACAGACATACAGACGGACAGCGAAGTCTTAGTAATAGGGTTTCCGTATTTACCCTTTGGGTATGGAACCCTAAAAAGCATATTACTAGCAAAAACCAAGTACCTACCTAATCTACCTACTTGGTACTTAGTTATTATTTCACATGGCAAGGTTAAGTACCTACTACTTAGTATTTCACATGGTATTTGAACAATTGACATCGGAATGACCCTCACAACAATATATATGCTGTTGTTTTTGGCCCTAATGGATGTGCTCTTCTCATAGCATTTGTCCATTTTTTCTGATTTACGGATCCTTAGGAACGTAAAAAAACAACTTTTCGGGCGTTTTTGTGGCCCTTTTTTTACACAGAGACACAATACAACATTTATTAGATGGACTCATGTAGTTTTTATTGTTTCTTATTTAAAATAAACAAAGTAGTTCCACGCGCGACGGGCACATTGGGGTAAATGCTTCAAATCCCCGAGTCACTCGCGCGGAGGCAGGATCCGTGACGTCATAAACGATATCGCGCTCGGTCCGCGGCTTAGACCGAAAATGTTAACTTTGCACTTTGATATCTTGGTCAGTTTTAGAGATAAAAAAATAATAAAAACACTGATGTTCTTGTAATTTTTTGTAGATTTTTTTGGCATATATAACAAAAAATAGTTTTCTTCTTCATTGGCCGTGTCAAGGAGTGTGTGGTTATATCTGGTGGTATGATTATGAGTGAAATGCCATTTGTAGTGCTGTGGTCGTTGAAATGCTTGACACATCGTAGATGGACTGTCAGATGGGACGGTCGGGTGACGATCGTTAGAAACGCCATAGAAAAAGAAGAAGAAGTGGAGCGTTGGGCCTGGGAGGAGTGGGGGGGGGGGATGTCAAAACCGAACACGAAATTCAAAAGGAGATTTAAGATGAGACGGCGTTGGATTTGGGAATGAAAAGGAGAAGCAATACAATTGGGAGATCGCTGCATTCCTTGATATGTTTTTACATCTTGGATTTACCCCAACTGCGACAAATAAAACAACAATGCCGCAATCAGCCGGCCGCCAGAGCCTAGTTTGTTAGTTAGCAGGGTGCACCACGTGCAGGTGAGGTTGGCTTGGGTTCCGCTTAGATGGAGGATGGAACCACTTACTCCCTCAAACAAATAAAAAAAAGTCATAAATATGATGGACAATTATGTTGTTATCTGAAAGGCCCTAATTTGCCCATTGTAAAGCCGGTTTCTTTTTTCCTATAAGACATACAGTTTCTAATTACGAAGAAAACTTACTAATTAGTATCGCACGCCATTGACGTCGCGGTGGGCGAGTCAACTCACACTTAACCGGTCTTGTTTTTAATTTTTGTGTCCCAATGAAGCATTCTTATATTATATTATGTTATATAACAGCAAAAATATTTCTTACAATAGACTTAAGACTAGATGGATGAAATATCAATATATTCCATGAAAAAGTTTTTTTAATATTTTTTAAATTATATTTTAAACACGCTTCTACAACTTGACAGAATATTATCATAATTAAAGACATTCATCAAAAACTGTACACAAAAATAAGAAAGGTAGACAGTAACAACACATAAGAAAAACAAGTTTTACA
Source organism: Horisme vitalbata (assembly GCA_951804965.1). Taxonomy (NCBI): domain Eukaryota; kingdom Metazoa; phylum Arthropoda; class Insecta; order Lepidoptera; family Geometridae; genus Horisme; species Horisme vitalbata. The sequence goes on from OX638089.1 coordinate 9,189,609, forward strand.
GTTGAAAATCAGCGCTGAGAATTCGTTCGTATCTGCTGTACGAGAAGTCCTGAGTACAGCATGTACAGAAAGCGTCAGAGTCTGGTAACCCCCCTAGTTAACGTTAGTAGGTTCAAACCGTCGCGGTGTCGGTCGTGGATCTCGAACTTTTTGCACAAATGTGTGTTTTATAAACCTTCTCCTCCTTGCTTAGGCATATTTAATTTCGTCCATATATCAATATGAGACGATGGAGTGGCGGTTACAACGCTCGACATTAATATATATGTTATAAGAGTACTGAGTTCAAATCCCTCGATGCCTGAATGTATTTTTTTGTATTTTTTTATTTTCGTTATTATTTTAAGTATAGTTGCGCTCTACCGTGATAAACAAATGAAAAAGTTACTAGCTGACGCATCCATTCATACCTAGACAAAATAATAAACGTATACTGTAACTTAAAATTTCGTCATAATTGCCAACCGTTACGATAGCTCAGTTGGTTAGAGCGTCTATTTCATAAACTGGTGTGAGTAAATTGCTGGTTTGATTCCCCAGCCAAGTATAAATATTTTTGTTAAAGATTTTTTCCATTTGAATATGGTAGCCTCCACGGCAGCAGTTTAAATTTATACTTGAAAGGGGTATACCAGGGTGCCTAGTGCGAGTTTTTTTACCAGCTCGATCGCGTTTGCGTTTACGGTAATTTGTATGGAAAGAAGTCAGTGCCACGCGTTTTTCACTAGATGGCGCTACCTCGATTCCATATAAATTTGCGTAAACGCAAACGCGATCGAGCTGGTAAAAAACTCGCACTAGGCACCCAGATCGTGACGCTGTGTGAATCGAAATCGCTGTGTGTGTATCGAACGAATTCTCAGGGCTGATTTTCAACCCTTTACTTCCACAATCTCTTGTCTTATCTGCAATTCTGCATGGATGCGTAAGCTGAAACCAATGATTTGAACACAAGGTGTCAGCAATCATTATTATACAGGATGGCTCTCACTTTATGATCAGACCATCAGATCATAAGGTGGTGATGATAATATCTTGAAGTAAGTCTTCCTTTGGCGCAAGCGCAGATTTTCAACCTCTTCCTTGCACAATCTCTTGTCTAATATGCATGGACGAAAACTGAAACCAACGATTTGAAAATAAGGTGTTCGCAATCAATATTATACAGGATGGCTCTCACTTTATGATCAGACCATCAGATCATAAGGTGGTGATGATAATATCTTGAAGTAAGTCTTCCTTTGGCGCAAGCGCAGTTTTTCAACCTCTTCCTTGCACAATCTCTGGTCTAATATGCATGGACGAAAACTGAAACCAATGATTTGAAAATAAGGTGTTCGTCATCATTATTATACAAAATGGCTCTCACTTTATGATCAGACCATCAGATCATAAGATGGTGATGATAATATATTGAAGTAAGTCTTCCTTTGGCGCAAGCGCAGATTTTCAACCTCTTCCTTGCACAATCTCTTGTCTAATATGCATGGACGAAAACTGAAACCAATGATTTGAAAATAAGGTGTTTGTCATCATTATTATACAAGATGGCTCTCACTTTATGATCAGACCATCAGATCATAAGGTGGTGATGATAATATCTTGAAATTTGTCTTCTTTTATAAGTCCGCTGAAACAAAATATTTTTAGCAATGTTTTTATATAACTAGTAAAGTGTTTTATTTTCCCAAAACTCATTCTGTTGCCGAGTATTAATGGCAACACTATACCTTACAAGAATAAATGATCTAAGTTACTAATATGATATGAAAAAATATTTCCAATAATTGTAATGGGTTATATACGCGTATGTACAAATTAATATTAAATTATCATAATTATAGACGACATTTTCATACGAAACTGTACCTACACACTTACACTTACACACAATATAGATGAACAGTTAATAACACATAAGAAAAACAAATTTTACCGGTGCATAACCATACGCATGATTTAGCTGGTATTAGTGGGTACAGATAAGTAGGTACAATAAGCTCTGAGCACAGCATGTATGAATGAATTCTCAGCTCTAATTTTTAACCCATTCAAATCAAATCAAATCAACAATAGACCTGCCTCCCTGGACTAAAGGAGAATGCCGTCTGATGTATGGCGCTCGGTACCAAGACTAAAGTAAGTGCGTCAAAAAATCTCCAATATGTTTTTAGTCGATTCTACTGTCGAAATAATTGAAAATGAGGGTTATTGCCATAGTAACACTTTACATCAATCTTTGTTGCCATAGTAACTTAAATAACATAGGTTGTTGCAATCAAATGGCGGCGTGCGGCGGAAACCAAATCAACAAAATATTTTTAATCCCGTCGGTGTGTAAAACTAAAGAAAATATTAATTTCATTTATAAAATATCATACATTTTACGGGAAATGTTCGGTTTTGATGCAATTGGTACGGTTTCCCGGCATTCTCCTTTAACACAATTACTAAATTTTGCTTGAAATTGAAAAAATTGTTGTAAAAATAAGTTGTTTTAAATAACTAGTAATTTTTTTTTCCTGTAACCAGTGTGTCGCCCATGAATAAAGACAAAACTTTGTCTTACTTAGTGTTAAGACCAGATAGTCAAAGTTACTAAGTATTTGACGAAATAATGTTTCCAATAAATGCAATGGCTATTTAAGGCACGTATAAACAATTTTATATACTATAATCTTATTCAAAGATCAAGACAAAACTGTACACAACAACAAGAAAGATAAACGCACAATCTCTTGTCATTGTTCTTGATGTTAATGTTTTTATATAAAATCTGCATGGACGAAAACTGAAACCAATGATTTGATCATAAGGTGTTTGCTATCATTATTAAACAAGATAACTCCCAATTTATAATTGGACCATCAGATAATAAGTTGTTGATGATAATATCTCGAAGTGTGTCTTCCTTTGTAAACTACAAACGCTGATTTTCAACCCCTTCCATGCACAATCTCTTGTCATTGTTCTTGTTGTTGATGTTTTTCTTTATTATCTGCATGGACGAAAACTGAAACCAATGATTTGAACATACGGTGTTTGCTATCATTATTATACTGATATAATAATCTGATCATAGTCATATAGACATCAGATCATAAGGTGGTGATGATAATATCTTGAAGTTCTTCTTCCTTTATAATTCCGCTGAAACAAAATATTTTTAGCGATGTTTTGATATAACTAGTAAAGTGTTTTATTTTCCCAAAAACTAGTATGGCCACGAATAGCGGGGCGGCCGGGAACTGGAGGCCATTTCCGGTTTGTGCTCATCATAAAGGGGGGTTTGCTCATAATCCCCATTTTATTTTCTTAATAACCACTGTGTCGCCAATGAATAAAGACAAAACTATGTCTTACTTAGTGTTAAGACCAGATAGCGAAGTTACTAATTATTTGTCGAAATAATGTTTAAAATATTTGAAATGACTATTTTAGACACGGATAAAAAAAATTATATAATAAAATCTTATTTAAAGATCAAGACAAAACTGTACACAACAACAAGAAAGATAAACAGATTAACCCATATGAAAAACAAGTGTTACAGGTGCATACGCAGGATATAGCCGCTATGTAGTGTGTACGGATTAGTGCAAAGTGACGAAATACATAAGTAATTTGGGAAAAGAAGTATTTTATTTGCCCAATAACCTAAAACCAGATGGTTTGAATAACTTAAAGAAATCACACACTCACTCAATAACTTTCACAGAAGGCCCTGTCTAAAAACCAGCGCTGCATCAGCACGTAGGTAGCCACTTACGTGGCGATGCGTTATAAAGCTGAGACAGGGACTTATTTTTGTTCTAAGTACTTAAATTCATAGATATTAGTTAAGAAGTAGTTTTATTCGTTTTAGTAAGAAAATCCTGTTTTTCTTTCTTTCTTAATATCATAGAAAAAAGTTTTGCCTTAATTCTAATGTGTAATATATTCAATATTATATTGATTACAAACAATTAATAAATAATGCTGGACACTACCACACAGCAACATGCAGTTCTATACTAAACAGTATTGGTACAGTAATGATTGTACCACATGATTGATTTACTACGTAGTTTTTCTTAATACTTATCGATAAGACATTAAATATCAGCAGAACATGCAAACATTTGTTTCGCGGCAGAAATCAACCCTAAACCTTCTGCGTCTCAGGAAAGGCTGCGCAACAAAGGTACATAGTCATTGGAAACTCCAACAATGATTTCGGATTTTAAGCCGTGCGAGATTATACAAATACCCGAATTCAGCCCGCACTTTTCTGAGCCTAGACACGAGTTGTCGCGTAGTTTATGAATGAAGGGTCGGGTATTTTAAGAAATGCAATTAGTGAATACGTACGGTCGGTGACTTAGGACGCAAAGATCATTGATGACCATAACAAAATGAATCAATGTTTAGATTTGACTAAAAATAAGCTGTGTTTTGAGATAATTATCCGACATAGTAGGTATTTAGTAGCGGTGTTTATGTATTAGGTAATTAAACATTTGTATCTTTATTGTTACCGACGTCATTCATAATATATAAACCAGCTGACACGTTACATATGTATTTACAAAAAAAATTGTAAGCATTATATCAGCCATGTCATTTCCATAACAGGTACTCGGCTTAGTTTGGGTTTAGAGATTGTTATGTGAAATGTTTGTGAATTAAAGGCTCTCTTATTGTAGTTTTCACTCGACTTTTTATTGGAGGGTGTAAGATTTCTACTTTCTACTCACCGAATCAGTTGACGAGGTTAATCCTCGTCGTAACCTGTGAACGTTCTTTACGTTTTCATTAATACTAAAATGTAAAGGCTGCCCTAAGCACATAAAGCTAGGTTTCTAAAATTAATATTAAAAATTAATTATTATGACCACCTGAACTATTTAGTTAAGCAGTTAGGACTCAACAAAAAAAACTTATGTAACTCAATAGTTCTTTTGAGACATTGGAAACAAGATAGAGGAGAATAATGCTGTTTAGGATACGGAAGGTTAGGTTTTTAGGGAATAAAATATAAGATGTCCTTAAGACCATGAACAATATACTATAAAGTTTTTGATTGTTATGCTTAAGATAGACAAAGAATGTTTTATTGGATTCCTCTCACAATCTGGCTTTAGTTTTTAACGTAAAACTTATGAATATAGGCAATTATCTCTTCCATTCTGATTCTAAAGCCTCATTCATCTTTTATTCTGATTTTAGTAGTTAAAAATTCGCGTTTTGTTCACTGTATTATCTCTTTCATTCTGGCTCTAAATCAGGCAAAGGATCGGTGCTCCACCACCGCACCAACCAGTGTTACCCATCCTTCTCTAAGTTAGTTGGTTCCCCTCCTGATTTTCAACTAAGTTGCTATAATCAATTATAATCATGTGGAAACTTTCCATACTAGTCTGTTGTACCGATACATTGCTATTCGTTTCTCAGATATCTTTTATCTCGGGAAATATGTAACAGTTATTTGTCTGCTGATGCGAAACAAAGTGTTGGTATTGGAATCATAGGGTATTATAATCTTGTTTTCCATCAGCAAATTAATTAATACAACTTCAAGTCTATTACCACCTCATTTATCTATTTAAATAAATAATAAAGAAAATAAAACAAACATATATACATACATATACACATACAGTCATAAGTAATAATTTTTGAAAAAGAAAGCAAGAGGTATATTTATACTTATTTAATACTTACTTACAAAATTATTTAAAGTAAATAGGTACAAAAATACCGATTAACTTTCTTTATTATTTAATTACCGAGTACTTACTTTCCAAATTATTGAATAGCAATCAAACTAATTCTTTAGTCAAAAGTAAGTTTAAGTGCTATCTATTATTTTTTCTCAAATTATAGTACAGGCATATCAATTAATGATTAGTTAGCAACGAGAAATCTCATTTAAGATCAACTCATTCTTAGACGTATAGATAATGGTCTAGAGTCCGCGCTCTCGGTTCCTATAACTTATTGCTATAAATTACAACGATACATTTCATAATATTTATTCAAAATAATATTTATAAAACTCGTTGTTCCTTAATTTCGTGCCGTAGGTATTTTCTGCACAAACTGCATTGTTTTCCATTAATGAAAATAGAAACCAATAATCAGTTCGTAAAGTGAATTCCATCTTTAATAATACAAGATGAAAATGACTTGCAGAATTGACTATCAGATCAGTGATGATAATAGTATCTTCAGTTTCTTGGTAATTTACCGCTGTAACAAAACATTTACTATTGTATAATGGTCACCAGTCTTACAAAAAGGCGGCCGTAGGGGCCTTTGTTAAATAAAGGTAGAAGTATAATTTCAATGTATCGTTGTATTTAGCCCAAGCACTCTTAATCACAAGTTTACAAGGAGCAACTAGAATCGATTAATCGAACCTACTAAAAAAGCTCACATAGTCCGATTGATCGAATCATCCGGTCGAAACACGAGGCCAGAAGCTTTTGTTTCAGTACCGCTTCCCTATAGCGTATATTAAAGACAATACCTGCTGGCTAGAAATTTAGGTCTAAGATTAAATCCTTATGCTTCGCCAGAATCTGGAGTGAGTAGGACCTGGAACCATTACTTCTTCTGTTTTTCAGCCTCTGGAGAGACATTTTACCGATGAAATTTGAAACCAATGATCTGTTCAATAGTGTGGACTAACTTTATTAATACAAGAAGAGCCACACTATCGAGCTGACGAGCAGATCAAAAGGCAGAGGTGATACTGTCTTCAGGTTAGCCTTCCTTGGTAATTGACTGCTGAAATAAAAAAAATATGGCGATGTACGTTGTGCATCCTATCAACTTACAAACGGGGCTCTAGCAGCTGGCTGAATGCAGCATAGCACAGCCAAAAGGCTCTTTTACGCCAGTAGAACATCGTAATACAGTGCGGCATGCCAAAAATTGTTTCATACGACTCCTCGTTGCATGCAACAATCGGCAACATCATGCGGTCTATGAAGCATGCGGCTGTCTAATTTAGGACGATGCAACGTCGTGCTTAGTTAGTTTTATGGCATGTTGGTATTTTTGAGTGTTTTTGAGGAAAGGCACCGTAGAATAGCGCCGATATTAGTAGCAGCTTATTTAGTACTAAGCTAAGCAGCTAGATAACTAAAAACGAAACGTTGGTTTAAAATAACATTATTTCAGAACGGCCCACGGACTAGTTTAAATTTTTTCGTGCTATTTCATCAAAATCTTTACTCTCTTAAATAATTACAAACAAAACAAAACCTAGAAACTGTTTTGACGCACCAAAAATATCGCATGGAATCCATCATGTTCGAAAAAAGCTGCGACAGTCTGCCACGGGGACAGACGCACGGTGTTGTCATGCCGCACGATTCTTGCCACAATGTGCGACATTTAATTTTAGTTATTGTAGCATGCGGCCCTGTGGCATGCCGCAATGCCTCAACATTTTACGACGGGGTGTAAAGCGGCCTCAAAAGCCAATTATATTATGTTATAAATTTGTGCTTATATCATTTCGCAGAATTTTTTTTACCTATTTTATCCGAGATACAGGATTTATCCGAGTTCAGGCACAGTGTAAAATATTTACCTTTAATGTAATATTGTATACCGTATGCTTTAAGAAATTGAATAAAGTATTATTTAATGTTGAAATTCAAGTTTTTTTATAATATCCTAGAATATTATGTAGAAATAAGTATCTTCTATTTCCATAGCATAGTACAATTCAACATTAAAGAATACTAATAAATATATTTTACAGAATGAACGTAAGCTCTGGCCAACACTCTAACCAATATGTAATTGTATGTCGTACCAGATACTCACGATAAAGATATTTTTCATGTGTGGGTATAATAAGATATTACTTCTTGTTTTCTATCAGCAAATTAATCAATCTAACTTCAAGTATTATTACCACTTCATTTATTTATTTAAATAAATTCTGTACCTTTAGTAAAAATGGGTATAACTCGAAAAAACAAGAGGTAAGAGTTAAGAGAAAAACACATTTGAAATATTTTATGATTTAAGCTGCTATATTGACTTCAACAACAAAGTACGAATAACCCATATAATTGTACTTGCTTCATTTTCATGGAAACGGTGATTATCAAACATTGAAAATGTTTTATATCACTTTGCACCATATATATATATATATATATATATATATATATATATATATCAAATATTGAAAATGTATTATTTTATATATATATATATATATATATATATATTAAATAATACATTTTCAATATTTGATAATTTAGTATTCTATTATGATAATAATAGTTTATTCGTAACCTAAAATTGGTCTTTAAAGCTAAGTAGAGCCAAATCCAAGTAGATTTTAATTAATGACATCAAAGTACGAATAACCCATAAAATTGTACTTGTATTATTTCACACAAGTAGTTAATGACAAAGTTTTTGTATAAACGAATATAATTGTTTTTTTTTGTAAATGGGATTTGGAGCATGAAATTCATTATTTTTATAAATAAATGAATAAATAATGCTGGACACTGTCACACAGCATCGCGTAGCCTGGAGTAGCCCCAAACGAACATAGCTTGTATTATGGGTACCTCATGACTGATAAACTACATATATACATTTTTTGTACATAAATACTCATCACCATAATGATGATTAAAGTAAAAATATTTCTTTTAGTTACTTAGACTACGAATATCGTAATGTGGATTGTGCATTGTGCATTTGAAATTCTATCATTTTATACATAAATTAACATGTTTTATATCTCACACTATTTTCATATCTTAATTATTATTCTCACTAATGGATTTCGTTTTTAATTACAAAGATAAAATATTGGATGGTTGTATTTGTTGTGCTTGCTACCATCGTTGATGGGACAGCACAACCACCTCCCCACTGCGATCTCAGACTTACTGTCCAACATCCTGCTAGTCGCACGATGGTGAGCCCTCCGCGACATGACCCAAAATCTCAGGAAGTATTCGTCTGGTGGTTTCAGTTACGTCTATTTCAGAGGGAATTAGACCAATAACAGGGAAGCAACCACGTGAAGGATAATCCACTAGACTTGCCTTAAGGATCGGCGACTGTTGCGCTACACTCTCCTAAGACCAATCGCACCTTACCCTTCTTAGAGAGATGAGTAAGGCAGGCTTATATCTATGCTACGCAAGTGGCTACTTAGAGAAGCTTAAGCAGCAAAACAACAAGCTAGGCAAAGCAACTAATAAAGCATAGACATAAACCCCTCCCATTATAAAAGACATGAATTCATACGAAACTGTATACAGTAACAAGAAAGATGGACAGTAATAACGCATAAAGAAAAAACTGTTTTACAGGTGTATTTATCGTATACGAAGGACCTAGCTGCTATGCAGTGTTTACAAATTAGTACGAATAGTTCTGAGCACAGCATGTACGAGTACGAACGAATTCTTAGCTCTCATTGTCTTGTTATTATTATTGATGTTTTACTCCATAATCTGCCTTATTTTTTATTGACGAAAGTTGAAACTAATGATCTGAATGTTCTTATAATAATGATCGTCATCATTTTTATACAAGATGACTCTCACATTGCAATCAGACCATCAGATTATAAGGTGGTAATGATAATATCTTAAGGTGTGTCTTCTGTGTATATATATAATGTTTTTATATGTTGAAGAAATGGACGTTAGTTATGAGTGTTTTGAAATAAATAGTAAGGTATTTTTTTTTTCCCAATACCCATCCAGTCACAAATTAATAAAGGCAAACTTGTTTCTTACAATAGTTTTAAGACTAGATGGTCGAAATTAATAAGTTATTATACAAATATATTCAAATAATTCTAATGGGTTTACGAAAGGTAAGATATGAAAAGATTTTTGACATACACACACACACACGAACACACACACGTATAATACATTATATTATATATACGTTGGTTATTTTATCATAAACACGTTTATATAATTTAAAATTATATTATCATAATCAAAAATATATAACATACTTAACTAGTTGACCCGACTGACGTTGTCCTGTCTCAAAGAAGATATCGAAGTTAAAGAAACATTCACAAAGAATATCGAAATGGGAAAAGGATAATAAGAGGATTAAGCAATCAATGAGGATATCAAAGTGGAAAATTCTATCAAAGAGGATATCGATGCTACAGAAGCAATGAAGGAGGAAAACAATGTAAGAGAAGCTATTAAAGGTAATGCTGAAGTTGAAGAAGCAATTAAAAAGTATATCAAAGTGGAAAAAGCAATCAATGAGGATAAAACAACTACAACTATCCTTCCCTACCCTACCATACCCTACTTCTACCCGACCCCCTTCCCCTAACCTACCGTACCCCTACCGTACCCCTACCCTACCCAAAAAGAAGAAGAAGGGTAGCGTGGGGCCCAGGAGAGAAGGATCAACGTCGTCCATCGAACACGAAATTAAAAAGGATAATTATGAAGGGACGGCGATGGATTTTGGATGAAAAGGAAAAGCACTTCAAATGGGAGATCGCGGCATTACTCGATACCATTTTTATTGGAGGGTGTAAAATGTCTACTTTCTTCTCACCGAATCAGTTGACGAGGTTATTCCTCTTCTTAACCTGTAAACGTTATATACTTTACTTATAATACTAAAATGTAAAGGCTGCCCTAAGTACCTAAATGTAGTAGAATTCGAAAAGTAGAATTCTAAAATTAATATTAAAAAATGCCACGTGAATCATCTAGTTTAGCATCTAGGACCCAACAAAAAAAGCTTATGTAACTCAATAGTTCTTTTGAGACATTGGAAACGAGATAGAGGAGAATAACGCTGTTTAGGATACGTAAGCTTAGGTTTTTAGGGAATAAAATATAAGATGTCCATAAGACCATGAACAGTATACTATAAAGTTTTTGATTGTTATGCTCAAGGTAGACAAAGAATGTTTTATTGGATTCCTCTCACAATCTGGCTTTAGTTTTTAACGAAGAACTTGTGAATATAGGCAATTATCTCTTCCATTCTGATTCTAAAGGCTCATGCATTTTTCATTCTGATTTTAGTAGTTACAAATTCGGGTTTTGTTCACTGTATTATCTCTTTCATTCTGGCTCTAAATCAGGCAAAGGATCGGTGCTCCACCACCACACCAACCAGTGATACCCATCCTTCTCTAAGTTAGTTGGTTCCCCTCCTGATTTTCAACTAAGTTGCTTTAATCAATTATTATCATGTTGAAACTTTCCATAATAGTCTGTTGTACCGAGGCATTGCTATTCGTTTCGCAGATATCTTTTATCTCGGGAAAAATAAAACAGTTATTTGTCTGCTGATGTGAAACAAAGTGTTGGTATTTGTATCATAGGGTATTATAATCTTGTTTTCCATCAGCAAATTAATCAATACAACTTCAAGTCTATTACCACCTCATTTATCTATTTTAACGAATTATAAAGAAAATAAAACAAACATACATATACACATACAGTCATAAGTAATATTTTTTGAAAAAGAAAGCAAGATGTATATTTATACTTATACCTATTTACAAAATTATTTAAAGTAAATAGGTACAAAAATACCGATTAATTTTCTTTATTATTTGTTTACCGAGTACTTACTTTCAAAATTATTGAATAGCAATCAAACTTATTCATATGTCAAAAGTAAGTTTAAGTGCTATCTATTATTTCATAGTACAGGTATCTCAAAAAATAATTAGTTAGTAACGAGAAATCTCATTAAAGATCAACTCATTTTTAGACGGTAAAGATAATGATCTTGTCTCCGCGCTCTCGGTTCTAAAAACTTATAGGTATAAAATGACAAAGATACATTTCATAATATTTATTCAAAAGAATATTTATAAAACTCGTTGTTCCTTAATTTCATGCCGTTAGTATTTTCTGCACAAACTGCATTGTTTTCCATTAATGAAAATAGAAACCAATGATCAGTTCGTGAAGTGAATTCCATCTTTAATAATACAAGATGAAAATGGCTTGCAGAATTGACTATCAGACCAATGTGATGATAATATTATTTTCAGTTTCTTGGCAATTGACCGCTGAAACAAAACATTTACTATTGTATAATGGTCACCAGTCTTACTAAAAGACGGCCGGAGGGGCCTTTGTTATTAAAGGTAGAAATATACTTTCAATTTATCGCTGTATTTAGCCGAAGCACTCTTAATTACAAGTTTACAAGGAGCAAATAGAATCGATTAATCGAACCTACTAAAAAAAGCTCACATAGTCCGATTGATCGAAGCATCCGGTTGAACCACGTGGCCAGAAGCTTTCGTTTCAGTACCGCTTCCCTACAGCGTCTATTATAGACAATACCTGCTGGATAGAAATCCAGGTCTAAGATTAAATCCTTATGCTTCGCCAGAATCTGGAGTGAGTAGGACTTGTAACCATTATTTCTGCTGTTTTCCAGCCTCTGGAGAGACATTTTACCGATGAAATTTGAAAACAATGATCTGTTCAATAGTGTGGACCAACTTTATTAATACAAGATGAGACACACTATTGAGCGAGACCATCAGATCAAAAGGTAGTGGTGATAATGTCTTCAGGTTTGCCTTCCTTGGTAATTGACTGCTGAAATAAAAAAAATATGGCGATGTACGTTGTGTACCCTATTAACTTACAAACGGGGCTCTAGCAGCTGGCTGAATGCAGCATAGCATAGCCAAAAGGCTCGTTTACGCCAGTAGAACATCGTAATACGGTGCGGCATGCCAAAAATTGTTTCATACGACTCCTCGTTGCATGCAACAATCGGCAACATCATGCGGTCTATGAAGCATGCGGCTGTCTAATTTAGGACGATGCAACGTTATGCCTAGATAGTTTTATGGCATGTTGGTATTTTTGAGTGTTTTTGAGGAAAGGCACCGTAGAATAGCGCTGATATTAGCAGCAGTTTATTTAGTACTAAGCTAAGCAGCTAGATAACTGAAGACGAAACGTAGGTTTAAAATAACATTATTTCAGAACGGCCCACGGACTAGTTTACTCCACTCCATGACCACTCCATGACTCTTTACTTAATTTAAATTGTTTGGTGTGATTTCGTCAAAATCTTTACTCTCTTAAATAATTACAAACAAAACAAAACCTAGAAACTGTTTTGACGCACCAAAAATATCGCATGGAATCCATCATGTTTGAAAAAAAGCTGCGACAGTCTGCCACGGTGACAGACGCACGGCCTGTCATGCCGCACGATTCTTGCCACAATGTGCGACATAATTTTAGTTATTGTTGCATGCGGCCTTGTGGCATGCCGCAATGCCTAAATGCCTTGCCTCAAACGCCAATTATATTATGTTATAAATTTGTGCTCATATCATTTCGCAGACAATTTTTTACCTATTTTACCTGAAACACAGGATTTATCCGAGTTCAGGCACAGTGTAAAATATTTACCTATAATGTAATATTGTATACCGTATTGGTCGAACTTAGCTTTAGGACATTGAATAAAGATTTTATTTATTTATTGTATTTCTTATTATTTAAATTATTAGGATAAACTTATACTTATGCAGACATTCAAGTTTTTTTGATTATATCTTAGAATATTATGTAGAAATAAGTATCTTCTATTTCCTTATCATAGTACAATTCAACATTAAATAATACTATATGTGCTTACACGTTGAATTTACCTCATCTTCGACATCAGAAGTCAAGGATAGTGAATGCTCGCCTACAATCAAATGCATTAGCACAGTTGATGATGAAAATGGCATTACAAGTCGCTAGCATTCGAAGAATCAAATCGGCGCCAGCGCGTCGTCGCAACAGAACTAACTTTTCGTTATAAAACTGAAAAAGATCACTTCTTCACCTGTTGGAAGATGATGCAATGCAACATTGTCAGTCACAGGATGCAACGAGCTACCGGCAAGGCTTGCATGTAGGATAAGATTCACACTGTGGAATGGATGTTTGCATGATTTGCAGCAGCGATTTGTTCAGAGTCTGGGATTGGTGGTACCATGGTTTCTTTGTGATATCCACGACGCAGGAGAGAGTCCCTCCTAGTATCAGAACTATGTGTGTGACTGGATGTTGCTTTGTTATGACATAAATCTACACCTACCACTTAAATTATTGGCATAAAAAGATTGTTACATTTACACAAAAGGGATACCTACCTACAATGAACATGAATGCAGCAATATTCGAGATTGTAGTCAATAATCCATCGCGTACCCTTTTCAAAATAAAAATGAGTTTAGACGATGTACATACATGGTGCTAAATTACTAAGCAATATCAATATCATGGTGCTGAATTATAAGTGTGTAGTGAACACTATACAATCCTCTAAGTTTCAAGTTGGTTGTTGTAGTAAAATAGTTCATTATGCGTTCACTGCTTATTTGTAATAATAGGAATTTTAGTAGGTATTCTCTTCATTGAAATCCTAGCGAATTCCAAGACCCTGTAGAAAACGAAACAAAATAGTGGATTTCAATCAGCTATAATAATAAAGTGGTAATTTGTGCTGTGAATAGCAGTGTTTAGTAAAATTTGAAGTTTTTGGTTCATGTTTTAATTAATTGTAAATTAATTAAATGCATTATGCGTACTTAAAAATTACCAAAGTCCATTATGTGATTATTATGTACCTACCTACGCACATACTTACATACCTTCCTACCTATAAAATTTATGTGACTATACTCAGGGTTTAAAAGCAAAATTATTGTTTGGTTGCGTTTTATTGTGGCGCGGACGTACAAATGAAGTATACCGAGTAAAAACGAAACACAAGTACCTAAGCACAACCAAGAAAAGTCCACCCCGGAATGTACAAGTGACTACAATAATTATGTACAAGGATTATTGAGTTTTATTCGCTCCCGAACGATGACGATGGTCGCTTCGTAGCAAATGCTGTTTGGCTAGACTCTCAGGATATCCTATTAAAATACATATTGATTCCAAGTCCAGTCCGAGTCCAGACGAGTGGAGAGCGCTTGTGCGATAAAAGATTTTGAAACCTGGCAACAGCTTGAAGAATTAAAAAAATCACAATTTTAGTGAAAAAAGCACTACGCCTCTCTGCTCTCGGATTTACAAGAATGTCGCAAAACAAACAACGATACGGTCAACCAATTCGCTTTACGCATCGAATCCTGCATATTAAAATTATTAACAGAAATACATATATATTCAGTTCCGACACAAAAAAGCAGAATTGGCAAGCCGCGTCGCTGCTATGCAAGATTTAGCAACACATACCTTTATCATCGGCCTGAATCCCCGATCGTCGACAAAATTTCACTGCCTGGACCCCGAAAAGTTAAATGAAGCAATTAATTTGGCAGTATCTGAGGATGCAATATAACAAGCCACTTTAAGGCGTAATGGGACTCCTTTTACAAATAATAATTTCCTCACATCCAACACAAATCAAGGTCGCTCTCCTTCTCAAAACCAAAGTCGATACCCTCCCCAAAGTCAAGGACGTTAACCTCAAAATCAAAACCAATATCCAAAACGTCGATTCAAAAACAGAAACTTCACACAAGGTGTAGACACTCCGAAGGGATACAACGGAGAAAACATATTTACTTCCGGTGCTATGGTATGTCGCTATTGCTTAATACCAGGCCACACTATTGACGTGTGCCGCAAACGCGAATATAATAACAGACGTTTCGCGAACTCGAGAAATCAACCGGTACATACCATTGAAGATCATGCCAACGGAACAAGTGATTTAAACGAGCACGACTTCCCGTCCAGTATCGTGCGGGAGGACTAATAATCCATCCATCGTCCATGGATCCCCGACGAAAGATCAGCGTTGTATTCTCAAACACAACTTGATGCTGAGTCGGTTCCCAATTTGTAGCGACGCGACGCCGCGATCACATTATTGTAATGTTATCATTTATCAGGCTTTCGAGAGAAACACATTTTTAAGTTTTTCCTATTAAGGTTAAGTTAAGCTACATTTATTTTTTGTTTTATAAAATCTAAAATGTATTGTGTCTCGTATTAAGTATCGCTACACATAAAACATTATTATTCTTAATCTTATTATTCTTAATAACAAAATTCGATACAAATTTTAAGCCCACTGACAACACGGGTAACCAGCCTCAAATTAAAAGATGTGTCAACAAAAAATTACAAAAT
Source organism: Horisme vitalbata (assembly GCA_951804965.1). NCBI lineage: Eukaryota > Metazoa > Arthropoda > Insecta > Lepidoptera > Geometridae > Horisme > Horisme vitalbata. Next base: position 9,205,766 of record OX638089.1, read on the forward strand.
CCTAAATCTACTGTATCCCAAATCTCCCCATCTAATCCTATGAAGTCCTGCCCGTGGTCATGTGCAGCACCTGAAACAGGGAAAGTAACATTAAAAACTTATAACATCTAAACAAATCCAATAAAAAAATACTTGCCTTTTGTAGAAGTCGTAACACCTGTTTCTTCGAAATCATTAAGGCTTCTCGTCCATAGTGGCGCATCCATTAGCCTAATAAAAGTGAACGTGATTGAGAAGATGCTTGAAATCACAAAACATATAATTAACTTCAGTGGTTTTGGAACCGCGAGCAACCCAATAAAGTCCTTCGGTCATATAACAATTGTCTATAATACACTGAATCATCATTTCCATGTAATCCCCAACTTATAATTCCCCTATGATGGAATAATTGGTAGCGACTGTTTTCAACTCACAACTGCAAAATTGACTATGCTAAAAAAATGCTTGTAGCAGGAGAAGTAGAACTAGCGCTTAAATTTACAGGACCTACATACACTATTCCCCCTCGTACTGAATAAATAATTCAAAGCTCTGTTCTCAACCCAGAAATCAAAGAAGGACTTGTCATTGACCAATATATTAGATTCTAATTAGATAGCAAACTGCATTGATAAAGTAAAACCTAATTCAACAGTCATCATCAGTGTTATAAACATATCCGAATACCCATTAAATTAAAATCAAAATCCTCCCTATGGATAAGAATAATAAAATATTTTACAATGATCGAACTGATACCGATAAGTATAACGTGTCAGACCTTACAAAACGGGTAATTAATCTTCTAGGAGTATATCATTGAAACACCGAGCAGACAAACTCATTGTACGATCTATGCTCTACCTACTCAGACATATTCCACCTTCCTCAAGACCGCTGACGCAATCAAACACGAAATATCCACTTCCTCGTCTACTCCCATCAACACGAAATCCTACCGTTTTCCTGAAGTGCACAAGCAAGAAGTAGATTCTCAAATAAATAAAATGCTCGATAAGGGAATCATCAAACCATCGACGTCACCATGCTCATCCCCTATTTAGGGAGTTATAAAAAAAACTGATGCCTCTGGCCAACGAAAATAGCGGGTAGTCATTGACTACCGCAAATAAAACGACAACTATTGGAGATTCATATCCAATTCCAAAATTTCAGAAATATTAGACCAGCTAGGAAAATGTAAATATTTACCTTCGTTCGCTTCGCTCACTCCGTTCGCTACGCTCACTCCGGTTTGTTCTGTCGGTTAAACTGTTGGTGATTTAGAACACCCAATAACTTAGTGGTTCACTTCGTGAAAGCCGTTTATCTGTGGTTAGTAGTTCGAGTAACTCATGAGTATTCTCAGGGAGCGAACTCACACTGTTTTGTGAAGACAAAGACAAATCGGCTGGGTGAACCGTGGTAAGTAGCACCCCAAGAGCCCAAGGTAGGATTATCTCTCACCGAATGCAATGCTTGACACGTACAGAGGAAAACTAATGAATTACTTCTAACTGTCTACCAAACTTTTTAAATATTTTGAAACTACAGCTTGAGAAACTCGAGAATTTTCCAGAGAGTGCACTTTTATTGTTTTATGAAGACAAAGACAAATCGGCTGGGTGAACCGTGGTAAGTAGCACCCTGAGAGCCCGAGGTAGGGTTATCTCTCACCGAATGCGATGTCTAATACGCACAAGGAAAGTAAACTCTCACTGTTTCGCGAAAGCAAACACAAATCGGCTGGGTGAACCGTGGTAAGTAGCACCCAAAGAGCCCGAGGTAGGATTATCTCTCACCGAATGTGATGCTTGACACGTACAGAGGAAAACTAATGAATTATCTCTAACTGTCTACCTAGCTTTTTATATAGTATTAATAATACTTACATACCGAGTTTATTTTACCTTTAGAGGAAAAACCTTTACCTTGTTTACCTTTACCGCGCATTTAAATACCAAATGCGTCTTTTTTACCGCGTAATAGATCTCAATTGTATTATTGATCTCTACTACGACTTTGATAGGGTGGATAGGGAAATGGGTTTTAAAGAAATTACACAAAAAACCTTCAGTTATTACTGAAGGCTTATAAGTTTTGTTAAATCTTAATTTTAACCTTATTATGTAAGAACAAGTTCTATTAATCGATAGGCGTGCCTTATTTCGCTAGGTTTCTGGAAACTTGCATCGAGATCTGAAACAAAATAGTAATTATGTTACACCAGGTGAAAATCGTTAACTTTCTTATCATTACTTTTCCGACTTTCAATATTAACTATCAAAAATATTTTAAAGTTTTTTATTAAAATGGTATAATATTCTTTCGCAAACCTATCTAGACATTAAGCACATAAATGCGTTGTTGGTTGGCGCAACCAATTTGATTAAGTTAAGAATATAAATATTATGTTCTTTGGTACCACTTATACAATCATTGTAATAAAGCTTATAAAAAACCTACATGAAAAACTCACAATTTATTATGAGGAAATGTTTTCCGTTTCTATCTTCAAATCACTGCAGCAATCACTCAGACAATAAATCTGTGAACAAAAATTATCAGATTAAGCTACATTCAATATTATTTTTTTATAGGACATTATTCTAGAATAGATGTTAGTATTACTTTCTCGGTATATTTATATCTATATATTAAGGAAATGTCATTGAAGTTTTTTGAGTTAAGTTCTATTAAAAATAAACTCAAACCTACATTAACCAATTTTAATAAATTAATTGTAGGTTGATCACAACAAAATTGGTTAAAAATATGAAGTTCTCGAGTATTACAAGTCCTTTTAGTAAGGCATAAGTTAAAAAACTTACGTACATTAAAAAACTCACCCATTTATTATAAAGATTTTTTTCGATTGTATTTTCAAATGCAGCAATCACTCAGAAAAAATCTGTAAATAAAAATAATCAGATTAAGTTACATTCAATATAATTTCAAACACACATATGACATTCTTATTAGAATATAAAATAATTCAAAATATAAATAACATTGCAAATAAATTATGAATTGGAGATACACATCATCATCATCATCAGCCTATAATAACAGTCCACTGCTGGACATAAGCCTCCCATAATGATCACCATTGGAGTTACACATTGTATTGAAATTCATATTTTAGAGACGTAAATTAATCCAATATTTGACCTAGAGACATCTGTAAAAATATCATTAAGATACCTACCCAAGTAGATGATATTAAATAAATAAATTCATGGGCTGGTATTATGAACTAGGTAGGTACTTACTTTGTTGTATTAATCACATTTATTGTATTTAACATTACTTTAAAATTACTTCAAATTTAAAGGAACTTTATTTTTATTTGCACAGCACACACTGCGTTTTACTTGTTTGAACAAGTCGTACGAAGTCGGTCACACGGTAGCTACAATTTCATACAGCACCATAGAACACGAGTAGTAATGCATCGTTGACAGTAAATAGGAGTACTTAGAAGTTAGAGGAGTCTGACAAAGTTGAACCTGTATATTAAATAAATGCATGCATAAAAACAAAATAATAGTTAGGTACCTACTTATTTTGAAATCAGTATTCGATATAGAAAAAGAGTAGGTACCTAGATATAATCATAAAAATTTACTTATCTATATAAAACTTTTTTATGTTCTTCGTAAATAACATAAGGAGACCACGTGTTATTTATATCAGTTTTCTTTTTGTAAGCTTTGTTCAGACTTTGAGAAACACACAAATACATTTTTTGTATAATATATCATTCATGGTTATACGTTTCCCAGTCTCCCCTTTGCAATGTCAACAAAGTTGTGTGAGGTCAAGTGTGAGTTATATTTCTGCAATATAGATTCGGTAACCATAAATGAAATAGTAGGTAACAAAAAAGTTTTCGAATTAGTTGTTTTATTTCAAGATATTATTTAAAACTGTTATTAATATTACCCAACTCTGATGATATGATGAACAGTTATATAGGTAGTCAACTTCGACTTAGCGATAAAAAGTTCGGTTACCATTTTTTTTTTTTTTGGTTGAGTACGGAACCCTAGTAAACATAATGTCTTTGTTAAATCAGGAAAGCGCTTTTAGAGTAGTGGTGGTAGTGCACAAAGTCGTGGGTCAAATTTAAGTTAGTTACCTGCCTAAATATAATGTTAAAACTTTGGTAGGTGTAAGTACCTACCTAGTTTACCAAGGTTTCAACTCTGTGCTTTAAGCAAACTAAAACGGACATGGACTACTTAAGATACTAATTTTTTGTTCATAGTTACTTATTTATCAGAATCTATTTTTTTTTTTTTTTTTTTTTTTTTTTTTAATCAAATTGCATTAATTAAGTCAACAGCTTTTGGGAAATGTATTCAATAACTCTATTAACATCTGTATTTTTGATGTTTCTGGTAATAAAAATATTTGTATTTGTATTTTATTTATATTTTTTGGTTTAATATAATGAAATATCCCAAAGGATGAGGATATTACTTACTGCAGGTACATTTACCAAAATATAAAAGCTTAAGCTGGGTTAGCTTAGCTCGTGGTGGTGCTCGTCCTTTAGATGCGCTTTAGCTCTTTGATCATATTTCAAAAGATTCACTTATTATTATTTTATATTGACATAAGCTGATTATCATTGTGAAATATTTTGAGATTTTAATGCACTAACTTACGAGTCAAATTTGCGTGCTCTACATAAGAACTTAGAACGTAAAGGTTTGGTAGGTAAAAAAATTCCTTGTTATAAGGGTGAAAATTGCTATGAAATGTATTATATTCTAATGCCTACGCTTAGAAAACATCCATATAGCTATTAGTTAAGGTTTAGATTTGTGAAAGTTTTATGTAGGGATTTACGTTGTAATTTTTTATGAAGTATTATTGCTGACATAGTGAAAATTGTGGTATAAAATCAATGGAAAATTGGAAAAGCCAACACATTTGTGCATTATTCGTCGTCACCACTACTGCTGTGCTGAATTTCTGCTACCGTAATTTTCATCAACGCAACATCCAAACCAAACCAAAATGTTAGTAAGTACTTTACAATCAAAGCGTCGTCGTGCATCTCCATAAATTAATTTAAGTCCGCTCTAACAACTTCATAAATTTCAGGTCTGACTACGAATCCGACTACGAATCTTCGGTCGCTCAAGTTCAACTGTCGACTCCACCAAACAAGGTGAAGCCTTCACCCAAAACAAAGGGCCAGAAGCGCAAAGTTGCGCCAGCATCTGCTGCCGCCATCGCTGCATACCAGCCTACACCATCAACATCGCATCAAGACAACTCGCATTGGTAAATAAATTTTATACTTACCTATCGAATAACACTAATAATTTAAATGCGAAAGTTTGTTTGTTTGTTTGTGTGTGCGAGTATATTTGTTCCCACTCAACTCCGTAACGGTTGGATGGATTTGGAATATAAGTGCATATTTTTTGACTTGACACAAACCTTTTATCCTTTTATCCTAGTACCGAGCGCGAACGATGTCGCAGGAAGAACCTAGTTGGTAGCACAATTGATAACAATATTCATTGTTGTATTAATTAATCTTTTGTTTACAGGAACGAGAGCAAGAAACCAAAGCGTGACGTCTTCGCAATATTAAAGGCGGAGGAGAAATCAAGCTCTTCGAGTGCTCGTCCTCGAAGCAATTCAATTACTACATCGTCGTTCACGAGCCGCGTGTCCGGTGGCCAGAGTCGTCGCACCATCAGCATCTCTGAGGGCGATTACTTCGTCGACCTTAAATTTTACCACGCGGCTGATGTGGAGAACAGCTTGCCTCAGGAGCGATACAAAAAGGCGCTGACGTCGGTGAAGCTGCGGCTGGACACTCGCGGCCCGGAATGGGAAAGTCTTCAAGAGTTTTTAACGACAAGTTTTAAGGTTTTTAAAAACGAAAACCCTACATTTTACTCAAATCAAATTAATTTTAAATAATTAACTTTAAATAAATATTTGAATGCTACCGTTTGGGGTATAATAAATTACTTTTATTTTTTAGTAACTCGAACACCATTTTAACTAATAAGCATGTAGGTAGGTAGGTACATTTTATTAGTAAATATTGTATATTTTGTGACTTAGGTAAATCTAGGTAAGATAGAAACTATGCCGTTTTGTGAGGTATGTAGCACATCTGTTAATAACAGGTTTTGGGTAGGACATCTACGTAGTAACAAACATAAACAAAATAGTTTATTTCATTCGCATTTGGATGGCGTTGACACTGTAGCGTCAGCATTTCAGAGTCGTATTATAGCATACAGAATAGCAGCACAAGATACCGATCAAAACTCAGTAGATTTCTTTTTGAACTCTATTCAAAACAAGATAGAACTTTTAATAAATGAATGCTTAAAACGACATACATGTATAAAAGTTAACTTTGAGCTTTTCTCAATGTTTCTATTGTTCAAAAATAATGAACAAGAAATAAAATCATTTGCTACGAAAAATATACCTATTTACAGTAATTATGATTTCAAATCATTGTTTTCATTGCTTGTGGATACATTGCGAACAAAAATTGATGAGTTTGAAGATCGCGATTCTGGATGGGCTTTCCTAAATTGCTTACATTTAGAGGTCAATGTTAATAAATATCAACCACTTCGCGGGTCCACTTTTATTGAGCTCCCTGCTTTCATAAAGAAAAAGAAAGCTTGCATAAATATTCGAAACTCAGATGAATATTGTTTCTTGTGGAGTGTGGTAGCAGCTTTATACCCAGTAAAAAATCATCACGATAGGGTGTCTTCATACCCACATTTTCAAGACGTATTAAACATTGAAAACATGTCATTTCCTGTGACATTTTCTGATATAAAAGTTTTCGAAGAAAATAATCCAGAATTAAGTTTCATCATTTATGGTTTAAATAATAATAAAACTGTTGTAGGGCCGCTCTACAAATCAGAGTGTATAGGAAACAAAAAAAATATTCACTTACTATTTATAGAAAACGATTTAACATCACATTACTGTCTCATTAAAGACTTGTCGCGATTGGTAAGAAGCCAAATATCAAAACATCATGGAAAAATATACTTTTGCGATACGTGTTTAGTATTTTTTACAACAGCTGCTGAAGTAGAAAATCACACTTGCAATGGTATAGTTACCGTTTTACCAGAAAAGGGCTCCGTAATTAAATTTAAAAATTACGAACGAAAGCAAGATATTCCTTTCGTAATTTATGCAGATTTTGAAACAATATTGGAAAATGTTACAAGTTCCCAATTGCAATCCGGAGGTACTCATACTCAAACTTTGCAAAGACATGTACCAGCGGCTTTCGCATACCAGATCGTTAGTTCTGTTGAACCTTCTCATAATAAATTTGTTATATATCGGGGATCAGATTGTGTTGATCAATTTGTTTCTTCTATTATTAGCGATATTAAATCAAATCACACAGTTTTGACTCAAAATGTTCCTATAATGTTAACCGAAAATGATGAGATTAATTTTAAAAACGCGATTCTATGTCATATCTGTAATAACTTTGTATTTGGAGACAAAGTCAGAGATCACTGCCATCTCACTGGTAAATACCGAGGCGCTGCTCACAGTTTATGTAACTTGCAGTATAGGACTCCGAAATTTGTGCCAATTTTTTTTCATAATTTAGCAGGTTATGATTGTCACTTATTTATAAAAAAACTTGGAGAAGTACCCGGGTCGATAAAGATTATTCCAAAAACTAAAGAAAACTATGTGTCTTTTACAAAATTCGTACCAATATCTAGAGATGAATTTGTTCAAATGCGATTTGTAGACTCTTATAAATTTTTAGGAACAAGTCTAGCAGAATTGGCTAAAACAATGAAAACTGATGATTTTTAGCAATTACATGAGCGTTTTCAGAATGAAACACAATTCGACCTTCTTACGCGAAAAGGTGTTTACCCCTATGAATATATGAGTACGTGGGAACGCTATGATGAGCAGTCTCTTCCTAGTAAAGAAAGTTTTTACAGCTCGCTAACAAACGAACATATTACAGATGAAGACTACACTCATGCACATTTAGTTTGGGATGAGTTCGATATTCATGATTTGGGACAATATACTGATTTGTACTTAACAACAGATGTATTATTGTTAACGGATATCTTTGAAAATTTCAGAAGAACTTGTAAACATCACTATCACTTGGATCCTGCGTTTTATGTAACAGCACCTAGTTTATCGTTTGATGCTATGCTTTATAAAACAGGCGTTGAGTTGTCGCTCATTGATGATTTTGCTATGATAAATATGATCCAATCTGGCATTCGAGGTGGAGTATGTATGTGTTCACACAGATATGCAAAAGCCAACAACAAATATGCATCAGATTATGATCCATCGACAACGGAATCTTATATTATTTATATAGATTGCAATAATCTGTATGGATACAGTATGTGTCAAACACTACCACTATCCAACTTTAGATTTCTAAGTCAAACTGAAATCGATAAATTGGATGTAAACAGTGTTCCAGACAACTCTGAGTTGGGTTTTATTCTTGAAGTAAACTTAATATATCCAAAAGAATTACACTGCAAACATAACGATTTACCGTTTTGTCCCGAAAAGGACGTTCCTCCAGGAGGCAAAAATCCAAAACTCATTCCGAATTTGTATGACAAGTATTATTATGTTATACATTATGTGCATTTAAAAACATGTATTAAACACGGTTTGATTTTAAATAAAATACACCGTGTCATTGAGTTTCGACAAAGCGCCTACTTAAAACAATACATTGACCTCAATACTAATTTGCGAAAAAAGGCTACATCAAAGTTTGAACAAGACTTTTTCAAGTTGTTGAATAATAGTGTTTTTGGAAAAACTTTAGAAAATAATAAAAAAAAAGTTAACGTTCAATTGGTAAACCAATGGAGTGATAACAGAAATAAAACAAAAAAATGTAATAGTGCAGAAAAATTAATCGCTAGCCCCAATTTTCATAGCTCTTCAATTTTCAGCGACAGGTTAGTTGCAATTCAATTAAAGCCAGAACGTATAGTATTAGATAAACCATTGTACATAGGGTTCACTGTACTTGAATTGTCCAAATCACATATGTATGATTTTCATTATTCGGTGTTCCAACCACTTTATGGAGACAGTTTGCATATGTGTTACACAGATACTGATAGTTTCATTTATCACATTGAAACAAAAGATTTTTATAAAGATTTGAAACGTCATTTGATAAGTTATTTTGATACGAGTAATTTTTCTGAAGAAAATTATTTCGAATTACCGATAATTAATAAAAAAGTACCAGGTCTCTTCAAAGATGAAATGAGTGGAAAAATAATAACAGAATTTGTGGGATTACGATCAAAGTTGTATTGTATTAAAAATTCTGAGGGTGTAATTAAAAAAGCTAAGGGTGTGAAGAAGTGCGTTGTGCGTGATCTTGATATTTCTAACTATAAACAAACATTGTTGACGGGTGATATCTTACGTAAAAAAAATGTATTGTTCAAAAGCATAAAGCACGATCTGTTCACGCGTTCTGTAAATAAAGTTGTACTTTCTAACACGGACGATAAACGCTTGATAGAACATGACAAAATATCCAGCAAAGCTTGGGGACACGTATCCTTTCTTGGAATATAATTTTTATGGTTTCTATCTAATATTCAATATGTTGGTTTTATAAAATGCATTTAATTTGACTCTGGGATCAGGAAAAATATATTTTCAAGTTAATTTGATAAACACGTGAATTACTAGCTAAAAAAGCTGTAATTGTTGTATTGTATATGTAATAAATCGAATTAACCTACTGTAAGGTTTTGATATAAAAAAGAAGACTATTTTAAACGTACCTACCTACTTTTAATGTGCATAGCTAGTAAAACTTATTGTAATTAAAATAATTAGCTACCTATCTGAATAAAATACATTTTAAATCATAATATTGTATATAATAAATCAAATTTAGGTACCTAATGTATCTACCTAATAATTTGAAATAAAAATAAAGACTATTTTAATTGTACCTACCTACTTTTAATGTGTGCTTGCTTAGCTAGTAAAACTTATTGTAATAAAATAATTACACTATCTGAATAAAATAAATTTTGAATCAAAATATTGTATGTAATAAATCTAATTTAGGTACCTAATGTACCTACCAAATAATTTGAAATAAAAATGAAGACTATTTTAATTGTACCTACCTACTTTTAATGTGTGGTTGCTTAGCTAGTAAAACTAATTGTAATAAAATAATTACACTATCTGAATAAATTAAATTTTAAATCATAATAAATCAAGCAGTTTTCATTTTATTAACAGTACCTACTTAACTGTAACAATATTCTAACAATGTCGGCTATGATACGCTATGACAAGTCTAAGTAGGTACTTCAAATATCCTAACGCTGCATAAAATGCATGTGCTCATCCACGGTCGGACAGGTCTCTTCATGATTTTGTCATTCATTTTCCACGCTTCACCGGCATCACACACACTAAATAAAGACACTTATTGGTGAGTTTATTGTATCTAATAAAATTTAGGTATTACTTTTATTTCGGTATTTGATTACTTTTCAAACGTTTCAAACTTAAGGACTTAATTTTTTTTTTTTTTTTTTACAGATAATGACAGACTTTGGAGCCAACTACGATTGTCCAACAGGAAGCCAGGAGCTTCTGGATATTAACACACAGGATCTACTATTTCAATGTGCGCAAGATCCTTCAGATGATTTCGATGAAAATTTTCCGTTGATAACAATAAAGAAGAGTCAAAAGCGATCCAAACGGAAAACCAAAAAAAATATTGAAGCTCAGGAAAAGCGTCGTCGAATACTACAACGATCGTCATTTGTTGTGAACCGTGAACAATGCAAAGGAAGAAAATTAATTCAAATAAAAGTCATGGACATAAGTGATACTAGTGATAGTCAAAATAATGTGATAGTGTCAGCTCAATATGTTGTGAAAGATATAGTGGATGAAGTCATGGACCAGACGGAAAGAATTATTAAGTATATTTCTGAAAATATTCCATGTCATTGAGGTTTTAATTATTGTAAATTGTTTATATGTAAGTAAGTATGTTGTATTAAGTTAATTTAGTATGATTGGATTTAATTAAATTTATAACTACATAAATGTGCATTTTATTTCTTAAAAATAGGTTTGAAAGTTAAAATTGAAACAAGTAGGTAATAGGTTTAAAGTAAACACTTTTATTAAAAAATAGGTAGGTAGGTAAATTAAATTATTTGCTATAAAACATTGACAATAAAATAACTAGTTAAGATAGTGTAGGTACAACTTAAATACTAACGATAAAAATATTTAGAATATTACAATGTTTTTTTTAAATTTCTCAGCTAGATTGAAAACAAATAGATTGTTATCATCCATCCATTTTTTTAAACATAAAACATTTTTTAATGCACATTTCTTAGCGTGGTGTACACAGTTTAAAGAAATATTAGATGTTGCATAGTCTTTATGTAATTTAGTAAAATTAGGGCAACCATTATCACCAATATCTATAACTTCACAAGTTTCACATAATTCTTGAATCCATTTAATTTTCTGCATGCCCTTGATTAAAACTTTTTTATTATTTAAATATGGTATAACAGTGCGTTGAAATTCCATGTAGTCTATAAATCCTTCACTCCAAAAAATTCCACGGTTTTTTTCCAACCACCGTACTTGTCTTTTCTCTTCTTTTGATAAGTTTTTATATGTGTATGGAGGCTTGACAAGAAATGTCTGAGTACATTCGTTGTATAATATTGCAAATTCTTTTAAAATAAAATTATTATTAGAGTCTTTGAAACCTTGCACATCCACTATTATAGTTTTATTATCATAAAGATTCATTATTTATGATATTTTTCTCACTAGATTGCTAAGCGGTCTGTACTCTATTAAGCAATCGTTTAAAATGAGGCAATATGCTGCTGTTTGATCAGGTATCTCTGAATTGCATTCAAGTTCCACGCGTACGCTTACTACAGGACCCGTTTTAAGGTTTTCGCTTTGTCTAGAGCAATCAATCACAAAAAGCAGTGCCTTATCTTTAAAATCGGCAGCACTCAACAACGGCTCACTTCTGCGTCCATAATAAGACTGTTGGAATTGAACATACTGTTCATATATCAAAGCCATTTTAGACTCTGTAAAATTTGTATTAAGATTTTCATAAGGGAAATAAGCTGAATTGAGATAAACTTTGACATCTCTTAAATTACAATGATCGAACCGAGACATATCACTTTCTGCTGAGTTTTTTCTATCGGTTTGTAGACCTATGATAACATATCTAGGTTTTTCTACCTGTGACGCGGTTTTTATTGACCACGTATGCTTAGTGGTTTGTGGTAATAATGGATACTCGTATAAATCCCAATTTCGGAACGCAAAATGTATAGGACGATCTTTTTCTAAGATCCTTAGTAAATTAATTTTTTCCTTGTCAGACACTTTTACATGTGGAACGCGCCAAACTAATTTATTTATTACTATGTCTTCAAGAACATCAGTAGATGGAATTTTTAAAGAGTTCAAATTGGTATTACTACGTAAAAGAATCAATTCATGTTTACAATTAATAATAATTTTCTTATAATCTTCAGCAAAACCTAAAATATTACTGAGTGGGATTGAAGCCGAGAAACTACCTCCATGAGTTGTCTTAGTTCCATTGATATCCCAACCCCAAGATTTTGATGTTTTGCACATGTTTTCGGTAAAAGATAATAGGCCTTTTATAGTTGTCGTTATGCCAGCATTCTTTATTCTATCTATTTCCACTCCATTTAGTTCATATCTTATATCTTGAAAAATAAATAGTAATGGGTTGTTAGTAAATTCTACGTTTGTTACTTTTTGTTTCGTATCCTTTTTAATAATGTTCACTGTTCCTTCTATGTAAATGGTGCTTGCTGATGGCAATATGTATAGATCCTGTTGATTGATAGGTATACGAATTTCATCATTCCTGTTGAAACTAGTTACATATGGTTTATATGAATGATATTCTATACCATCTATGGTATTATCGTATGCTGGTAAACTTGATATATCCAATATATTCATTTTAGAAGTCCGATTAATTTAAGAAACTCTTTATTTTCTTTAGATATTTTGTTCTTTCTTGATTTAGTCTTTCCTTTACAGGTGATTGAATCAGAACTGGAGGGCTTAATTTTATTTTTCCAGTTCTTAGTTCTTCTATTATAGACTGATGGATTAGCACTGATGTGTTTTATTTTATTTTTTCTCTTCTTAGTTGTTCCTTTAAAGATTGTTGGATTAGCACTGATGAGTTTTGCTTTCGAATTACCGTATTTATTGTAGTCAATCATCTTTTTTGAATATGTAAATATATTTGGACTTCTTCACCACGTAAATTGATCAAATTATTATTAATATCTAGTAATCTGATGTTAATTGAGCTTACGTTAGTTTGATTGACGGGAAAGTAGATAATATTTCTAGGTATTTCTATAATTCGATATCCTGGTGGTACGTTCGGTGCAAATTCATGAATTATATGACTTGATTTTCCATTAATATACGATCCACTCACTATATCACATTCGACTCTCACCACTGTTGTTGATAGAATGTTAACTGGAAGCTGTGACTCGTGTAATATATTAGCTTTTAAAGTTTGTTTACCAAATCCGAGTAAATTTCCAAGTGAATTGTTTTTTTCAAAATGAATGTCCTTGGAGCAGTATATAAAAGTTTTCAGAGTGTTGTTATTACAAAATAAATTGAAAGTTATTCCTTTCTTTACACTTGATCGCAAAAAATCGGAAATATCTTGCAGTTCATAAGCTCCTTCGGGTATTTCTAGGATTTCGTTCTCGCCATAATAAAATTTATTGTTTCTACTATCGATGTTAGGAATTGAATTAAACGTTGACAAATGTAATAGAGCGCATTCATAACCGCCATCAAATTGTAGAGTAGGATAATAGTTTGTTGATAACGTTGATTTATTACCGGTTATAGACAGTGTGAAAGACATTTCAAGAATGAAGGAAATAAAACTTGTAATTGAATTTATATAATTTATTACTTACATTTGACAGGTTCTATTACAATCTATGCTATTTTAACAATTTATCCCAAAATTTATGAAGAAACTTTAGACAAAAATGACCACAATTAAACGTATTAAAACTTTGATAACTACAATAGTTGTATGTTATATCAGTTTTTAAATATTTAACCACCTCTGACGGAGGCTTTAAATCTCCAAAGCTATCAAAATACTCACAATAATCAAGATATTTTCCATAGGCTACCCAGTGTGTCCCTTCATTCTTTGAACTATCTAAATTAACAATAGCACATTCGATTTCTTTGGGTTTCTTAGGTAATTCATCCCTCATATAAACACCTCTGAAATAGGGTATGTATTCACTAGCATATTCTAATAGTTCTATATTAGTTAGAGCACGATTGGGTAACCTTTTCATTAGTTTTTTGAACTTTTAACAAATAAACCATTACCTTTCTTATAAGGTTTCATATATAAACCTTTACCCAAAGCAATAGATTCCATAACTTTATTATGTCTTTGAGCTTCTTCAAAGTTCTTTTTAGCTGATTTGTGATCATTTACAGCCTTCGTTATACCTGCAGCTCCTCCCGCTAATGCACCCAGTGCAGAAAGTCCAGCAAATATTGGTATAAGTGGAAGTACCCCACCTGTTTTTGGTAAAGGTATGACGCGAGGCAGACGAACTCTTTTATTATATTTTACGAATTTTTTCGCAGCTGAGTACGCTAATCGTATAGCTTTAGAGTTATTTGATGGTTTCAGTTTCTTCAAATGATTGCGTATTGTTGAAACAATAGATTTAAATGATTTTGTTCCAGCACCATGCTTCACTTTCGTTTTCATTACTTTTTTCACTAGCCAGCTTGCTAATTTTTCTCCTTTCCCAGCATTCTTAGATTTCATCCGTTGCTTTGCCATCTTTAATAATTCTAAATCAGCTTTATGTCGCTCTTCTAAATTATTAGAATTGTTATACGCGATATCGTGCTGCATACAAGCGTTATCCAACGGATTAATTCCTCGATCGCCTCTTATCAATCGTTCTCTCAATCTCGTACCAGGTCCACAATAATTATATCCTGGTAAATGCAGTTCAAATGGGAGCTTATTGATAATACTGTTGAGTAGTCCTCCACCGCTCATTGCTGTGTTAGTAATGACTAATGTTCTGTTATTATTATTATTTTTATATTATAACTTCTAAATAATTGTACAACTCATAAAAGTGCCCGTTTTTCGATCCAACTATTTTCGCTATCAGGGAGACCTAACCATTTAACAAGTAATTTGCTGCCTTTCTTTCTTAAAACTTTTTCTATTAAATAAATATCAGGACAGTTTGTTTTCTTAAGTTCTTGTTCATAAAAAGTTCCCAATATCGGTTGTCTATGCAAATCTTCAATAACATATGTAAAAGGCTTTGAAAGATTTATTGTTTTGATCCTAAATAATTCAGTGGACCAGTTTGGCGTATAGCCCTTTTCGAAGCAAGCCTTATATTTACTTATGCGCACAAAATCTCCAACAATGAATTTACTTTTCTTTGATATACGTTTTTTTATTTGCGATTTTAATATGTTACTCAATACTATACTCTTATTTGACTGATTAACATCATTTGGTTTGTGTTTTGTAATTCGATGTATTGTATCATTGTATGTAGCCACAACCTTTTCTAAAGGTTCTCCAATCCATTTGTAACTACCACATAAACTAAAATATTTATATAATTTATTTTTTAGAGTTCGAATTAACCGTTCAACTATAGAAGCTTTTTTAATGGAGTACGTAGAATAATGATTAATTTTAAACGAAATCATTATTTTACGAAATTCATCATTATAAAATTCTGTACCCAAGTCTGTTTGCAAATTTCGAGGCTTACGATGAGTTGTGACTAAGATATTTTTAAATGCATGTGCTATCTCAGACTTAGTCTTACACTTAACTGGAATAGTCCATGTAAATTTTGAGAAACAATCTAATACTACTAATATAAACTTATAGCCTTTATTATAATGTTTCAAATTTTGAAAATCGATTAGATCTGCTTGCCATAAATCATCGATCTCTCTCAATAATACAGACCTACGATTAAAGTTCTTACGTGCAGCACTATGAATTTCGTTCACAACTTCTGCTTTACTCATTTTTTGGTGAAGAATTATTAATTATGTTTAAATCAGCTTTTTTGCAGTAGTGCTGCTGTTGAGTATTTTTTAGAATTTCTGTTTTTATAGCATTTATTAAATTGCGAACTTCTTCCTTGCTAGCAAACAAATCAAATTGATGATCTACATATTCTTTATTAACAGCATCGTTTGCTTTTAGAGGTTTTGATACACCTGTTAATCTCTTAAACTGTAAATCTATTTCTTCTTTATTACCATTCGTTATTTTTTTTTCAAGAATTTCTAATACATCTGGAAACCGTAATTGTTTATGAATATGATGACCGAATTTATCCATGGCAATAAGAGTGAACTGATAGGTATCAAGGATTAAGTTACAATGAAAGAATGTTTTTAAGTGTATCTTATTTATTATCAATTATACCACTCTCGCGTAACTCTTCTATAATAGATATTATTTCATTATCCAATCCAGTATTACCAGCATCTCGAGAAGCAATCAATAATTTTAATCGATCAATTAATTCATTAGGATCGTCCCAGTACACATAATCCACATTTTTTTTCCATTTCTTCAAAATTGGCAACCCTTGTCCTTTGTATGTGTCAGGCTGACTACCATCAGTACTTGCTGAAACCTTGCGTAACTTAAATAGTGGTTTTATAATGTTTAAATATTTTCGCCCCCTGTTGCTTCTGATTGGTTTATTTGGATCATAATCACGTCGATGAACATTTGATTCTAGTAGCATCATTTTATAATGCCCCAAATCTTCGTCAGTTATTGTTGATAATTCAGGCACTCTCTTGAATAGCAGTTCGTTTAAACCAAGTGTCTTTTTGTACTTGTTTGAACCAATTTGAATAAATTCATCAGAAACCAATACACGTGCTGATCCCATCATCAGTTTACCACGTTCATTTCTCACGCCGAAGGGAACATCACCTACAGCTTCAGAAGACAAAGACCATGAAGATATGTCAAAGCTCTTATTACTTGACTCTGAATCAACAGTTTTAAATGATTCATCATTTCTTTCTTCATTATCTTCTGATTCATTTGTACTATCAGAATCATTTGAATATTTATCTGCAGGGCTAAAATCTTGAAAACCAACAGTAGAAACTCTTTTAATAAGTGTTTTATCTGCATCCAATGGACTTGATGCTTCAAACATATCTTTGTTTTTCATCCCTTCCACATTTTTATTTTTATTAACCATTTCATTGAGAGGATTGGTTATTGGTTTCAAAACAGATTCTATTATATTATTATTTTCTACTTCTATGTCACGCATCTTTCGCACCTTTTTTTTAACTGCTTCTGTTGCAGTTACAATTTGCCTCTTTAATATTTTTTCCATTATAATTTATTTCTTCAATTAAATTTAACAACCAACACTACAAACTGTGTGACATGAATGGTTACATTTTATTTGTGGTTCTAATATTTATAGTAGGTAGTTAAAAATATATACGAATCAAATCCATATATTTTTCTCTACAAATAGGACATTCAATCTTGTGTAAGGAAAGAGCACATTTTGCGCAAGTCGCAGCATGACCACACGGTATAAAACACGTGTTTATCTGTTCTTCTAAACAAATTTTGCAGACGATTGATATATTTTTTTGGATATTTATTTCAGGTTCATCACATTTTTTATCATCTTTATTTTGATGTTCACCTTTAGCTGCAACTTTTTCCTCCTCATTTTGAATTTTGTCAATATATTCTTGTCCTTTCAATAATTTAACATGATCACAATAATCACCAAAACGCGCATGCATTTCCCAAGGGTCATCACCAGGGGACCAGTCTTGTAGCCTTAAATCGCAGTGATAACAAATTACTCTATCACCTTCTTTTGTGTAAAAAAATCCAGCTTCCACAAGGTCATGCGGCTTTTGCGTTAAACCTATTGGCCAGCTACGGAAGGAATCTCTGCGGCTCTTTTCTGTAGTCATAGATAAATAATATGCTCTATTAATATAAGACACACTGTTTGCCATTTTAAAGCTTTAGACAATTTTATCTACAATAAAAAAATAAAAATAATAATTGATAATTACCTTATATTTTACTATATAATTATTTATAATATAATACCTACGTGAAATCGGCTTGAAATATTCTAGCTATCAAACATTAATTTGTTACTACTTTACTGATAAACACATCGCTATTCAAAAGTGAAAGTAGAGAAAGTAAAAATATACATTACAACGATACATTTCATTATAATTACATTCATAAGAATATTTGCAAAAAAATGTTTTTCTATTTTTTGCTTCCATTGATGAAAACTGAAACCAACGATCGGTTCGAAAGTGTGAACTTGTCTTTATTATTACAAGATGAGACACACATATCGAACTGACCATCAGATCAAAGGGCAGTGGTGATAATGTCTTCAGGTTTGCCTTCCTTGGTAATTGGACGCTGAAACAAAAAAAGAAAAATCAAAAACATTCATGGCGATGTACGCATTTGTGCAACCTGTTAACTTACAAACGGGGTTTTAGTAGCCGGCTGAATGCAGCATAGCACAGCCCTACACCAATTATATTAAGTTTTAATTTTGAGCTCATTTCGTTTTGACGACATTTTGTTCTATGCCATATCATTAAAATTATTTATATAAAAAATAATGCCGTTTGATGTATGGCGCTCGGTACCAATACTAAATTGATTGCGTCAAAACGAAATCTAAGTTTTTTCGAAAGATTTTAAACTGTTATTCATGGAATACTAAGATTTTTTAAAGATAAACGTAAACAAATTTATTTTATTTGATATTAGTTTTAGAGTTTGTTTTTTAAAAAATGCTTTCCCGAGACCTTGTGTGTTCAGTTTTGTCTTCATAATTATAAATATTACCCGATACACATATAACTATGATACTATATCTATAATAAAAGATTTATGTACCTCACACAGATAAGTAAAAGGGTGTTTTAACTTCTACTTCGTAGGTAGGACATTACATACTACATAACTACTGTGTTCTACTTTATATTATTTTCAAATAATGATAGTGACGAGAAAGTAGATAGGCATTAACATCATAATACGTATTAGTACTTACTGGTGAAGGTTAAATCCAAGCTAAGATCTTAACACATTCATCACAATCACGAAAAGGCCATGGATGCCTCTTCCAAACTTCCAAACAGATTTCGCGTCACCGGTTATTAGCAAATAGTGAGCAAATAGTGATATTGACTTGAATTAGAGAAAAACGGGTTTATAAACTTTTTAGACTTAACTGTATCCCGTCTTAATAACTCTCATGATTTTCAGATCTATAGAAAGCCTACATACTCGGATGTCACAATTACTGCTACGTCTTGCCATCCTATTCAACACAAACTAGCAGCGTACCGTAGTTTTGTTCATAGGTTGATGTCCGTACCACTATCACAAAACAATTTTAATAAGGAATTATCTATAATTTATCATATTGCTGAGAGCAATGGATACAAAAGAAACATGGTCGATGATTTGATTAAGGCAAAACAACGAAAAATAGTATGTTCACTTTTGTATCCATTGCCACCAGAAAAACCAGATAGGTATAAAGGTAGTCTTTCTTATTTAGGCAGAGTCAGTGAAAAAGTTTCAAAAACATTATTTAAAAACAAAATTAGGGTAGCTTTCAAAACAAATAATTCACTTAGACAGATTTGTAATGGTAAAGATAGGTTAGAAAATCATAAAACGTCAGGTATTTACAAATTGTCGTGCGACGAGTGCAATGGTGTTTATGAAGTTAAGACAGGACGCAATTTTCAAACTAGGTATAAGGAACACATTGCGGCTTATAGAAATAATCACCCAGAAAAATCACATTTTGCAAAACATTTATTGGATACAGGACACTCTTTAAACGATAATAATACATTCAAAAGTTTACATTCATGTGCCAAAGGTTTCAGGATGTCAGTTTTGAAAAATTTTGAAATCATAAAACATTATTTAAATACATTTACATTGTTGAATGAGACCAATATTAAGCCCAGATCCCCGTTGATGCGCATTTTTTCAACGCAAAACAACGTTGATGTGATGACGCAATCGCGCCACTAGGAGGACGGGGAGTTCGACCCAATACTATATAAGTGGGGATGTCACGCGGTTGACTCACTTTCTGTTTAGCGCTCGGCGGAGCAACACATCTGCGGAGTTCTACGTCGTTGTTGTTGTTTTAGCGACGTCGACGTTGGTGGACAGCGAGTCGATCATTCCTGAGGATGCCTTATGGGGAAGGCAAAACATTGTCGAATTTCTTGTGTATTATGTGTGTGTCGTTTCTCCAAGCTAATTACAGGTTAACGTGTTGTTTTTATTTGGTGGAAGAGTAAGTAGATGGTTGCATTTATTAATGATTGCTTGTTCTTTCTCTGATTTGCATGTGAATCTGCGGGCGGGAGGGCGATGCATGCGTATGCATTTTGTGGAACTTGTCAGAGAAAGTTAGCGGAATTTGTAGTAAATATTTTGTCTTGTAGAATATCTTATTAACTGTAGCATGCAGTCGAGATAGAGGAGATTTTTTTTAATAAGAATACGATAGCTTAGGTTTTAGAGAATGAAATATTAGATACCTATCCTAAAGATAATGAACAATGTAACCAGTAGTCTTTGGATCGTAATGCTATATCAAAAAACAAAATTATTAAATTCCTCTCACATTCTGTGTGATAACGTCCAGGATTATTTATTTATTTATTTATTCCTTTGAAACTAGACTAGAACTTTAGAATAAAACAACTTGGGTGTTTTGCATAGCATTATCTATTTCATTCTGGCTCTACATCAGGCATAGAATTGGCGCTCCACCACCGTACCAACCAGTGATACCCATCCTTCTCTCAGTTAGTTGGTTCCCCTCCTGATTTTTAATGAATGTTAGATTAAAAGTGATATGATTCATTATTTTGAGAAATTAAATTATTTTATTTTATTTTATTTACATGTCTTTCTATGAGTAGCAGACCTTGTGAAAATATATAAATAAAATATGAATGAAAAATCTAAAAGTGAATACTCAATTATAATAATTTAAATCCAAATCCCGTAAAGCATTGGTGGCAGCTTAAGGCAACTATAAGGGTCAAACCTCCCTCTTGCTCGCAGTATTCAATATTTTTGAAGATATTAAATCACTTTGTGTAGTTATACAAAATAGCAAACCTTCCGGCCTAGAAAATAATAAAACAAAGGCTCAGCAATAATATCATGTTGAACCCAACACGTTTTCCTACCAAAAAATTTACACCAAAATTGATCACATTGGTGCAAGTTTTTTGGTAAAAAAACGTGATAGAATTAAAATTATATTATTGCTAAAACTTTGTATTGTTATTTTCTATCATTAAAAATGTTGAATAGTGCGAGCGACAGGGAGGTTTTACCCTTATAGTGGCCTTAAGGGATTTATTATAAGAAAATGCTGTGAAAATGAAGAAAATGAAACTGTGAGTGAAGTGTCGAACTGCGTTCTCTTTCGGCTCACCTCTGTATCATATCTACTTATACCACTGTGCTGCACTGCGCTGCACTGTGCTGCATTATCCTGCCATGTCGTATCCTTGTCGCAGCGCAGCTATCTTCGAGTCCTAGTTAATGATCCATTACACATAAAAGAAGAACTATTTCTATACCTTACGCCGTGTCTGGTCATCTATCACTGTGTTTCACCGCTTCACATCGCATCGCCACGCTGCTCTGTGTGCCCCGTATAACAGGACAGAAATATTTACCTGGTACTTACCACTGAATCCTATCCTGTCGTGCATACAATGTTCCTGCGAATCCTGTGAGTAATAAACTTTAATCAGTGCATTTTCTATCAGTTTATCATCGCGGTATCAGTGAAAGTGCTAAACAAACTTTAACTATTTCTAGAAACTATAAACTACAAGAAATAAATTACTCTCATTATTAATTATAAAACAAATTTTAAGCTTACTTTGTTTTTTCAAATAAATTTCATATCATCCATTCTGCCTTACCGCATTCCATCATTTATTACGCAGAATCTTATCAGCATTGTTTTGACTAAGTAGCTCGGACATATGAAGAATGCCTAAATAGGAAGTCTCTGACCCAAATACGGCAAATACCAATAAACCAATCAAGATGTCTGAGAAAGAAATTGATACGAGCATTTTGCTCAAATTTAATAACAAATTTGATGGAAATCGTGATAAATTAAATGCTTTCATAAATAATTGTAAGAATGCCGTAAGCCTCGCGTCTCAGTCACTACAGGATATCCAATTAAAATACATATTGATTCAACTCCAGCGCCGAGTGAAGAGCGCTTGTGCGATAAAAGATTTTGAAACCTGGCTACAGCTTGAGGAATTAAAAAAATCACAATTTGGTGAAAAAGCACTACGCCTCTCTGCTCTCGGATTTACAAAAATGTCGCAAAACAAACAACGATATGGTCAACCTATTCGCTTTACGCATCGAATCCTGCATATCAAAATGTGTAACAGAAATATATATTCAGTTCCAACACAAAAAAGCAGAATTGGCAAGCCGCGTCGCTGCTATGCAAGATTTAGCTACACATACCTTTATCATCGGCCTGAATCCCCGATTGTCGACAAAAGTTCACTGCCTGGACCCCGAAAAGTTAAATGAAGCAATTAATTTGGCAGTATCTGAGAAAATAATATAACAAGCCACTTTAAGGCGTAATGGGACTCCTTTTACAAATAATAATTTCCACACGTCCAACACAAATCAAGGTCGCTCTCCTTCTCAAAACCAAAGTCGATACCCTCCCCAGAGTCAAGGACGTTATCCTCAAAATCAAAACCAGTATCCAAAACGTCAATTCAAAAACAGAAACTTCACACAAGGTGTAGACACTCCGAAGGGATACAACGGAGAAAACATATTTACTTCCGGTGCTATGGTATGTCGCTATTGCTTAATACCAGGCCACACTATTGACGTGTGCCGCAAACGCGAATATAATAACAGACGTTTCGCGAACTCGTGAAATCAACCGGTACATACCAATGAAGATCATGTCAACGAAACAAGTGATTTAAAAAGATTGAGATTAGAGATTTAAGTCCAGTATCGTGCGGAAGGACTAAAAAAAATTTCAATACAAACTTTAAGCCTACTTACAACACGAGTAACCAGCCTCAAATTAAAAGTTGTATCGACAAAAAATTACTTTATCCTAAATCTACTGTATCCCAAATCTCCACATCTAATCCCATGAAGTCCTGCCCGTGGTCTTGTGCAGCATCTGAAACAGGAAAAGTAACATTAAAAACTTATAACATCTCAACAAATCCAATAAAAAAATACTTGCCTTTTGTAGAAGTCGTAACACCTGTTTCTTCGAAATCATTAAGGCTTCTCGTCCATAGTGGTGCATCCATTAGCCTAATAAAAGTGAACGTGATTGAGAAGATGCCTGAAATCACAAAACATATGATTAACTTCAGTGGTTTTGGAACCGCGAGCAACCCAATAAAGTCCTTTGGTCATAATAACAATTGTCGATAATACCCTAAATCATCATTTCCACGTAATCCCCAACTTAGAGTTCCCCTATGACGGAAATAATTGAGTGCTCTGTTCTCAACCCAGAAATCAAAGAAGGACTTGTCATTGACCAATATAATAGATTCTCTATTAATAGCAAACTGCATTGATAAAGTAAAACCAAATTCAACAGTCATCATCAGTGTTATAAACATATCCGAATATCCATTAAATTAAAATCAAAATTCTCCCTATGGATAAGAATAATAAAATCTTTTACAATGATCGAACTGATACCGATAAGTATAACGTGTCAGACCGCACAAAACGGGTAATTAATCTTCTAGGAGTATATCATTGAAACACCGAGCAGACAAACTCATTGTACGATCTATGCTCTACCTACTCAGACATATTCCACCTTCCTCAAGACCGCTGATGCAATCAAACACGAGATTCATATGTAATTCCAAACATTTCAGAAATATTAGACCAGCTAGGAAAATGTAAATATTTCAGTTCCCTTGAACTAGCTTCTGGATTTCACCAAATTAAAATGTCAGAAATGGATGCGCCTAAGACATTCTCAATTCCTCAAGGACATTTCGAGTTAACTGATTATTGAAAATTATCATCTATCTCACACATTTTAAAATGCGGATCTAAGTTTCTGCATGATAACTATAAACCTAAAGCTCTACTTAGTATTTTATCAAAAATTATAAAAAAATATAGAAAATAGCCAACTTGTCTCGTTCTTAGAAAAACACAAACTGATATCAGAAAGGCAATTTGGGTTCCGAAAGGGCAAATCGACTGAAGACGCTGTTACTCTCCTTGCCTCTTGGTATCTTCTTACGTTGATAACGGTAAACGTGGTCTAGGCGTGTTTCTTGATGTGGAAAAGTCATTTGACACGGTTTAGGCCGGTTTTCTCTTGAAGAAATTAGAATCTTTTGGTGTCACGTATGGTTTAGGAGTTACTTAACAAACCGCAGGCAGTATGTTAAAATATGTGACCAGAAAAGTACGTAGCTCTCTATAAACTTTGGTGTTCCCTGAGGTAGCGTCCTAGGCCCAACTTTGATCGTTTTATACGTAAATGATATCCTACAACTACCACTACGTAACGCAGAAATCATATCATATGCAGATGATACTGCAATAATATTTCAGAACTATAGCTGAGAAAAAGTGTACATGCTAGCGGAACAGGGCCTATCGGTCATTACAAAAGCTCTTGATAGTAACCTTCTTACTCCAAACATGAACAAAACTAAACACCTCGCATTCTCGAAGACCTCAGCTGTAGCCCCTCCGGACTCTAACTCATATGTTTCATTATTGTTGTTATGTTTCATTAACGACTTCGCGATTGCTGTTCCTGTGACATCTTGAGAATGGTATACGTCTCATTATGTCAATCAATAATCCATTACTGTATTTCCGTGTGAGGGAGTGCTGGGAAGAGCTATTTCATCTAGTTAGAGAGGGCTCAGTGGGTTTTTACAAGCCTTTTTGTTTTCCCACAGACACCCTGTATCAAGAATTTAAAGTTCTACGTGTTCGGCAGCTCTTTGTTTTAAACGCAGGCATTAAGACCCATCGTAATATAATGCCGCGTCCTGATTATGCTAGCTTACTTGAAAGACGCTTATACAGAGTACCCTGGCCATTTACTCAATCCCTCATGGGAAGACGTAGCCCTGTTTTTTCACTTCCTTACGCCTACAGTATATTTTGCAATAGATTCAGTGACATACAACCACCCAAACATCACACACACCTACACACACACACACACACACACACACGCACGAACGCACAAAAATGAGTTTCCTTCTTCCTTCTTCCTTCTGTGCCAGCCGTACACCAATTATATTAAGTTTAAATTTTGAGGTAATTTCGCTTGCACGACATTTTTTATATGCCGTATTATATAAATTCTTTATTTAAACCTATGCACTTGCAGATTATAACCTCTAAGTTTTGTTAATATCCTAGAATATTATGTAGAGATAGGTATCTTATATTTTTTTATGATACGAGTAGTAAATTCAACATAAAATGATACTCTTAAATATTATACAACACAACGATCGTGGACCCTAGCCAAGCCATAACAAATAGGTAATAGTACTCCGAGATACCTACGAAAAGATATGTTTCTAGAGTGGGTATCATAGGATATTATCATCTTGTTTTCCATCTGTAAATTAATCAATACAACTTGATGACTATTACTACGGTATTTACATTTGATTTATGCAATTAAGCAAATCATTTTAAAATTTTAAATTAATTTTAAAGGATAAACATTGGTGTTTGCAACCCTTTATTTATTATTTACCTCATCATCATCATCATCATCATCAGCCTATAGCAGTCCACTGCTGGACATAGGCCTCCCCTAATGAGCGCCATTGCCCCCTGTCCTGAGCTCGACGCATCCAGCTTCTACCAGCAGCCTTACGCAGATCGTCACCCCACCTGGCCGGAGGGCGTCCTACACTACGTCTGCCGAGCCGCGGTCTCCACTCAAGAACTCGTTTACCCCAACGGTTATCGGTTCTTCGGCAGATATGGCCAGCCCACTGCCACTTCAGCTTGCTAATTCTCTGAGCTATGTCGACAACTTTAGTTCTATGTCGGATAAACTCGTTACGGATTTTATCCTTCAGAGAAACCCCGAGCATAGTTCGTTCCATAGCTCGCTGAGCGACTTTAAACTGGTGGACTAGCCGTACTGTAAGAGTCCACGTTTCGGCTCCGTATGTCATGACTGGTAGGACGCACTGATTGAAAACTTTCATTTTCAAACATTGCGGTATAGGTGACGAGAAAACTCGACGTAGTTTTCCAAATGCCGCCCAACCCAGCTGAATCCTCCTCTTGACCTCCTTCTCGAAGTTGTTTCTACCCAACTGCAATATCTGCCCGAGGTATGTATACTCCGAAACAACTTCAAGAAGGTGTCCATTAACGACGACAGGACTCGGATCAATTCGGTCATTGACCATAACTTTGGTCTTGTCCAAATTCATGCCGAGACCTATCTTTCGCGAGGCTGATGCTAGGCCGTCCAGCATCTGTTGCAGCTCCTCCAGCGACTCCGCCATTAGGACTATGTCATCAGCGAATCGCAAGTGTGAGATGTGCTCGCCGTTTATGTTTATGCCCGTACCTTTCCAGTCCAGCGTCTTTAACATATCCTCCAACGCGCTTGTGAACAGTTTCGGAGATATGACATCTCCTTGTCTCACTCCGCGGCGCAGTTGGATGGGTTTAGACTGCTGGTCCTGTACTCGGACACTCATAGTGGCGGCTTCGTACAGACACCTCAACACTTGGATATTATTTACCTAATAAACTTTAAGAAATAAGAATAAGTTTATTTAAAAAAATATTTCAGGCAACAATGACGACCTCTGTGGCGCAGTGGGCTAAGGCCCGCCTGTGACGCAGAAGGTTGCGGGTTCGATTCCCGCTGCGGGACAAATGTTTGCATATTCTGCAGATATTTGTCTCGGGTCTGGGTGTTTTCTATGTATGATATGTTTGTTTTTACTAAAACAAAGTATCTATGTAATATATCAATCATTTGTTTCCCTTCATAAAAGCTCTGCTTAGTTTGGGGCTACATGATGCTGTGTGATGACGTCCAGGATAATTATTATTTAATTTATAACAACAAAGAAAAAGAACATGATTTTAATTTACTTAATCTACGGAAAATATATAAAACCTTAGAGATTTACATACATTTCATATTATTTGCTGACAATGATTTTTCATTTTCATTTTCATATCAATAAATCTAGGACGCCCATCATAATGCAGATTTGTATAAAGAGTGGTAGCTACGGGGGTCTTCGGGGTGTCTTCAATGAATATTATAATGATTTCTTCAGTAAAAACCGTTTATTTTTGATGATATGAAAATACGATGTACAGAGTAGTTTGCTTGCAGATAGCGATACAATGGCGACGATTGAATTACACTGCAAAATCGAATGACATCTGCTTAAAAGTTTACGTGCGCCACCGTAAGTTGGTTGATGGTGTGGGTAGATGGCGCTTGTCCAAAGATCGCGTCGACATACCGCCCGCCTTGGAAGCTCCAGCTTCCAACGTGAAGAGCTCGCATCACTCCTGGCTGTCCGCAGGCTCCATGGGCAGAGGGCATATTTTGGAGAACGCCCTTCGTATCGTTCCGGCTGCCGTACGAATCTCGGCAACTCGTGAAATACCATCCGTGCCAGGGAACACCTTCGTAACGCGTCCCAGGCACCATTTCAGAGGGGGAAGGTTATCCTGTTTGATTAAGACAAGGCTATCGAGGCTGATGTCCTTCTGGTGCGACTTCCACTTCGTCCTCTGTTGTAACTCCGACACGTATTCCTTTGACCACCTTTGCCAGAAATGTTGACGTATTTGTTCGACTCTGTGGTATCTGTTTAGTCGCGACGTGGAGACATCGGTGAGGTCTTCGCTGGCTGGCGCAGTCAACGGTCGGCCGATGAGAAAATGACCAGGGGTCAATGGGGAAAAGTCGTTAGGATCTGTGGACAGAGGGGACATAGGACGGGAATTGAGGACGGATTCAATTTGTGTCAAAACCGTGCTCAGTTCCTCGTAAGTAAGCTTCGCGTTACCTACTATACGACGTAAATGATGTTTGCATGACCTTATCCCACTCTCCCATAGGCCTCCAAAATGGGGTGAATACGGTGGAATGAAATTGAATTTAATGCCGTCGTTAGCGGCGTAGTCGATAATTTGTTTCGAATTATCATGTAAAAATGTAAAGAACTCTTTCTCATCTCCTACAAAATTTTTATCATTATCTGAATAAAGAGAATCAGGTTTTCCTCTTCTACTAATGAAACGTTTCAATGCTAAGATAAAGTCTGCAGTGGATAGACTGGAAACAAGTTCTAGGTGAACAGCTGGTGTCAAAAACAGATGAATAAACATACATACGATTTTGTTAGACGAGCACCCCTGCCTTTCCTATTTAGGACGTAAATCGGACCTCCTAGATCCATCCCTGTTCGAAGAAATGGGGATCCAGGATCCAAACGTTCAGCCGGGAGACTGCCCATGATTGGGGCTAACGTTTTACCCCTTATTCGCGCACAAGTAACACATTCACGCACTACTTTACGAACTAGATTTCTAGCACCAAGTGGCCACCAATATTCACGTAATGTTGACAAAATCAGTTGAGGTCCACCGTGGAGCAAGCGTTCGTGTTCATACCGTACTAAAAGCATTGTAAAATGATGTTTACTGCACAACAATATCGGATGTTTTTTGTCGTAGTTAAACTCAGACGAATTTAATAATCTACCACCGACTCTAATTAGCTTATTATGATCCAGAAACACATTCAAACCAGAAACACAATTTGAATGTTTGCTATTTGTTTTAATGGGAATATTATTCACTAATTTATTTTAAATGTTAGAGAAGGATTCCATTTGCGCTAATTTTACTAGCATCGCTTGCGACGCATTCAACTCGGCTACTGTCAAGGAACCGGTTTCTTGTTTTGTTCGCTCACGCGCGGCTCGCAAGTTAGAAATGAATCGCAATACGTATGCACCAACACGTTTAATTTTTATAAATGACGAATAATTATTGAATTGAATTACGCTACTAAATGAACTAGAAATTAAATTAACTGATTGAGATTTTAAGTCAGGCAAATTATTAAGATTAATTGATTCATTACATAATTTACTATTTGAAAAATCATGATTATTATTTTGTAAATAGGACGGCCCGTTCCACCACAAACTACAATCGATTAACGAGTCAAGCTGTAAACCTCGGGATAATAAATCTGCTGGGTTGTTCTTGCTACTGGCATGTAACCACTCTGAGTCATTCGTTAACTCATTAATTTGAGCGACTCGATTTTGAACGAATGTTTTTAATAAGTGTGGAGACATGCGTAGCCAGCCTATAACAATTGTCGAGTCAGTCCAGAAAAATACGCGACTAAAAGTTAATCGTAATGAATCTATTATCTTTTTATACAGTCTCGCCCCCACTAGCGCGCCACATAGTTCTAGCCTAGGTATACTGAGAGACTTTAGTGGTGCTACCTTGCTTTTCGCGCACAATAGCCTAACGGTAACCGGTGTATTGTCACTATAGGACCGTATATAGGCACAGCTACCGAACGCGTTTTGTGATGAGTCTGTCATAATATGAAGTTCTTCATATTGAACGTTATTGCCTATCGCGTGACGAGGAATTCGTAATTTATTTAGACAACTTAAAGTACTAATGAAGCTATTCCAAGTCGCAGCAAGATCTTGTGATACGGGTGAATCCCATCCTAATTTGTCAAGCCATAATTTTTTGAATTAATATTTTAGATATTATGACTACCGGTGAGAGAAGACCTAACGGGTCGTAAATCTGCGAAATGACGGATAACATTATACGCTTAGTTAATTTAATACTATTGTTATCACTATCAAGTTTTGTAGCGAAATATAATTCGTCATGATCGTTTTGCCAACCTATACCCAGCGTTTTGTTTTGTGTATGTTCCCCTTTAAACGTATGAGCACAAGGACTATTTTTGACGTCAGTGTTGAACGTCCATTTACGGAGAGGAAAGCAACCTGACTGTAGGACTTGAGACGTCTTCTCACAAATACCTAACAGCTCCTGATAGTCGTCATGGCCCGTGCATAGATCATCCACAAAGAAATCCTGGCTAATAACTCTGGCTATGACGTCATCATCACACTCTAATGCGAGCTGCCGTATACAGCGCATACTTAGGTATGGGGCCGATGCAGTTCCGTACGTTACGGTGTTTAATTGATAATTGCCTAGAGGATCTACAGGTTTTTCTCGCCAAAGTATTAGTTGTAAAGATCTTTGATCTGATTGAATGGAAACTTGTCTGAACATTTTTTCCACGTCAGCGCAAGCTAAAAAAACAACAACGACGCAGAACTCCGCAGACGTGTTGCTCCGCCGAGCGCTAAACAGAAAGTGAGTCAACCGCGCGACATCCCCACTTATATAGTATTGGGTCGAACTCCCCGTCTCACTCCGACTCCTAGTGGCGCGATTGCGTCATCAACGTTGTTTTGCGTTGAAAAAATGCGCAACAACGGGGATCTGGGCAGAATATTGGTCTAATTCAACAATGTAAATGTATTTAAATAATGTTTTAATATTTCTAAATTTTCCAAAACTGACATCCTGAAACACATGAATGTAAAATTTTGAATGTATTATTATCGTTTAAAGAGTGTCCTGTATCCAATAAATGTTTTACAAAATGTGATTTTTCTGGGTGATTATTTCTATAAGCCGCAATGTGTTCCTTATACCTAGTTTGAAAATTGCATCCTGTCTGACCTACATAAACACCATTGCACTCGTCGCACGACAATTTGTAAATACCTGACCTTTTATGATTTTCTAACCTATCTTTACCATTACAAATCTGTTTTATTTGTTTTGAAAGCTACCCTAATTTTATTTTTGAATAATGTTTTTGAAACTTTTTCAATTAATTAAACAATTATAATTTATAATTGTTTGATTAATCACATCATTTGGTATTTTGTTAAAAAATCCTACAGACATCCCTTTAAAAGATTGACTAACTTTATGGAGCCTAACTTTAGCTTTTTTTATAAGCAGCAGTATATCCGGTTCGTAGGACCAATATGGTAGCTACGGGGGTCTTCGGGGTGTCTTCAATGAATATTATAATGATTTCTTCAGTAAAAACCGTTTATTTTTGATGATATGAAAATACGATGTACAGAGTAGTTTGCTTGCAGATAGCGATACAATGGCGACGATTGAATTACACTGCAAAATCGAATGACATCTGCTTAAAAGTTTACGTGCGCCACCGTAAGTTGGTTGATGGTGTGGGTAGATGGCGCTTGTCCAAAGATCGCGTCGACAAAGAGCAACAAAAAAATCTCATTTCCAGTAAACTAATTCCATCTAAGCTAGAGTTCATTCTCTTGGTGCCAAAACTTATAATTATATAAAATACGATACATTTCATTATAATTACATTCATAAGAATATTAGCTAAAATATTTTTTCTCAACTCTTTGCTTCCATTGATGAAAACTGAAACCAACGATCGGTTCGAAGGCGTGCTGATCTTTATTAGAACAAGATGAGACACACATATCGAACTGACCATCAGATCAAAAGGCAGTGGTGATAATGTCTTCAGGTTTGCATTCCTTGGTAATTGGTCGCTGAAACAAAAAAAATAAAAAACATTTATGGCGATGTACGTAGAGCAACCTGTTAAAAACGGGGTTCTAGCAGCCGGCTGAATGCAGCATAGCACAGCCTAACACCAATTTTAAGGAGTCTTAATTTTGAGTTCATTTTACGACATATTGTTCTATGCACTTGTAGATAATAAACCTTGAAGTTTTTTGTTTTTATCCTAGAATATTATGTAGAAATAGGTATCTTATATTTTCTTATGGCACGAGCACTGAATTGAACTTAAAATACATAATACTTAAATATTATATAACACAATGATCGTACACTCTAGCGAAGCCCTAACCAATAGGTAATCGTACTCAGAGATACCTACGAAAAGATATTTTTCTAGTGTGGGTATCATAGGATATTATCATATTGTTTTCCATCAGTAAATAAATTAATCCAACTTTATGACTTTTACCACCACATTTATGCATTTAAGTATATTATTTAAACAATTTAAGTAAATTTTTATGAAAAAACTGGTGTAAATATACCTTTTCTTTATTATTTACTCAATAAGTTTCAAGAAATAAGAATAAGTTTATTTACAAAATTAATTCAAGTAACACCAAAGAAAAAGTATATGATTTTAATTTACTTAATCTACGACCCATAGATATTAAAATACCTTAAAGACTAACATACATTTCATATTATTTGCTGTCAATGATGTTTCATTTCATTTTCAAATCTATAAATCAGAGACGCCCATCATAATGCAGATCTGTAGTAAGAGCTAAAAAATAATCTCTTAACCAGTTAACTCATTCCATAAAAACTACAGTCCATACTCTTGGTGCCAAATCATATAATTATACATAACAACGATACATTTCATTTTAATTACATTCATAGGAACATTTGCAAATATAATTATAATAATTAAAGTAAATTTTGCTTCCATTGATGAAAACTGAAACCAATGATTATTTCGAAGGTGCGTATCATCTTTATTAGCACAAGATAATACACACATACCGAAATGACCATCAGATCAAGAGGTAATCTTCAGGTGTGCTTTCCTTGGTAATTGGCCGCTGAAACAAAGCTTTTATGGCGAGGTACGTTGTGTACCCTGTTAACTTACAAACGGGGCTTTAGCAGCCGAATGAATGCAGCATAGCACAGCCTAACACAAATTCAATTAATTTTGAGTTTCGAACCAGTTAACAACTTTCGCAATTGCATTGTTCACGTCGTCAAAATTGGTCTGCCGTCGCTTTAATTTAAATAAAAGTGACGTGTCATCCGCAAACAATACAATTTCGTGGTTGTCTCTCACAAGTTGAGGTAGGTCGTTGATGTAAATTAAAAATAAAAATGGTCCAAGTATTGACCCTTGCGGAACACCCATCTTTACTACAGATCCCGGAGAACATTTTCTATTTACGTTTACTTTCTGTATTCTGTCAGATAGGTAAGAAGTGAGAAGGGCTAAAGCCATACCCCTAATTATTTTCAAATATTGATAGTGACGAGAAAGTAGATAGGCATTTACATCATAATACGTATTAGTACTTACTGGTGAAGGTTAAATCCAAGCTAAGATCTTAACACATTCATCACAACCACGAAAAGGCCATGGATGCCTCTTCCAAACTTCCAAACAGATTTCGCATCACCGGTTATTAGCAAATAGTGAGCTAATAGTGATATTGACTTGAATTAGAGAAAAACGGGTCTATAAACTTTTTAGACTTAACTGTATCCCGTCTTAATAACTCTCATGATTTTCAGATCTATAGAAAGCCTAAATACACGGATGTCACAATTCCTGCTACGTTTTGCCATCCTATTCAACACAAATTAGCAGCGTACCGTAGTTTTGTTCAAAGGTTGATGTCCGTACCACTATCACAAAACAATTATAATAAGGAATTATCAATAATTTATCATATTGCTAAGAGCAATGGATATAAAAGAAACATGGTCGATGGTTTGATTAAGGCAAAACAACGAAAAATAGTATGTTCACTTTTGTATCCATTGCCACCAGAAAAACCAGATAGGTATACAGGTAGTATTTCTTATTTAGGCAGAGTCAGTGAAAAAGTTTCAAAAACATTATTCAAAAATAAAATTAGGGTAGCTTTCAAAACAAATAAAACAGATTTGTAATGGTAAAGATAGGTTAGAAAATCATAAAAGGTCAGGTATTTACAAATTGTCGTGCGACGAGTGCAATGGTGTTTATGTAGGTCAGACAGGATGCAATTTTCAAACTAGGTATAAGGAACACATTGCGGCTTATAGAAATAATCACCCAGAAAAATCACATTTTGTAAAACATTTATTGGATACAGGACACTCTTTAAACGATAATAATACATTCAAAATTTTACATTCATGTGTTTCAGGATGTCAGTTTTGGAAAATTTAGAAATATTAAAACATTATTTAAATACATTTACATTGTTGAATTAGACCAATATTCTGCCCAGATCCCCGTTGTTGCGCATTTTTTCAACGCAAAACAACGTTGATGACGCAATCGCGCCACTAGGAGTCGGAGTGAGACGGGGAGTTCGACCCAATACTATATAAGTGGGGATGTCGCGCGGTTGACTCACTTTCTGTTTAGCGCTCGGCGGAGCAACACGTCTGCGGAGTTCTGCGTCGTTGTTGTTTTTTTAGCGACGTCGACTTTGGTGGACAGCGAGTCGATCATTCCTGAGGATGCCTTATGGGGAAAGCGAAACATTGTCGAATTTCTGTTGAGTTTCTTGTGTATTTATGTGTGTGTCGTTTCTCCAAGCTAATTACAGGTTAACGTGTTGTTTTTATTTGGTGGAAGAGTAAGTAGATGGTTGCATTTATTAATGATTGCTTGTTCTTTCTCTGATTTGCATGTGAATCTGCGGGCGGGAGGGCGATGCATGCGTATGCATTTTGTGGAACTTGTCAGAGAAAGTTAGCGGAATTTGTAGTAAATATTTTGTCTTGTAGAATATCTTATTAACTGTAGCATGCAGTTGAGATAGAGGAGATTTTTTTTAAAAAGAATACGATAGCTTAGGTTTTAGAGAATGAAATATTAGATAACTATCCTAAAGATAATGAACAATGTAACCATTAGTCTTTGGATCGTAATGCTATATCAAAAAACAAAATTATTAAATTCCTCTCACATTCCTTTGAAACTAGACTAGAACTTTTGAATAAAATTAACTATTCCATTCTGATTCTAAAGGCACGTGAATCAAAGCTTTGTATCTTTCATTTTGATATTATAACCAACTTGGGTGTTTTGCATAGCATTATCTATTTCATTCTGGCTCTACAACAGGCATAGGATTGGCGCTCCACCACCGCACCAACCAGTGATACACATCCTTCTCTCAGGTAGTTGGTTCCCCTCCTGATTTTTAATGAATGTTACATTAAAAGTGATATGATTCATTATTTTGAGAAATTAAATTATTTTATTTTATTTCCGTGTCTTCCTATGAGTAGCAGACCTTGTGAAAATATATAAATAAAATATGAATGAAAAATCTAAAAGTTAATACTCAATTATAATAATTTTAATCCAAATCCCTTAAACTATTGGTGGCAGTTTAAAGCAACTATAAGGGTCAAACCTCCCTCTCGCTCGCAGTATTCAATATTTTTGAAGATATTAAATCACTTTGTGTAGTTATACAAAATAGCAAACCTTCACGGCCTAGAAAATAATAATACAAAGGCTCAGCAATAATATCATGTTGAACCCAACACGTTTTCCTACCAAAAAATTTGCACCAAAATTGATCACATTGGTGCAAGTTTTTTGGTAAAAAAACGTGATCAAAATTATATTATTGCTGAACCTTTATATTGTTATTTTCTAGGCCGTGAAGGTTTGCTTTTTTGCATAACTACATCCAGTTATTTTATATAATCAAAAATGTTGAATTTTTACCCTTATAGAAAGGAATTTATTATAAGAAAATTGTCGGCGACGAACACTAATTTTAAGTTATAGGTCGATCGTAGGTAGCTAGGTAGGTAGGACGCCGAGCCAGCTGCGCTACGAGACCTCAGCAGGACCGTACAAAGTGTTTGGTACCGTCCATAGTATAGGTAGCTCACACAAGAAACGAGCATAAGTAATTAATAAGATTTAAA
Source organism: Horisme vitalbata (assembly GCA_951804965.1). Classification (NCBI taxonomy): domain Eukaryota; kingdom Metazoa; phylum Arthropoda; class Insecta; order Lepidoptera; family Geometridae; genus Horisme; species Horisme vitalbata. Next base: position 9,241,863 of record OX638089.1, read on the forward strand.
GACTGAATAGGTAGGAACCTAAGTAGATAGCCTCCTAAGAGAATTTAGGTAGGACTTAGGAATAAAAAGATGAATTTAAGGTGGTTTCATTACCCAAGCATTCGTAGGTTACTGCCGCGACAAGCGCGTGCAGCGACTGCCTCGGAGGACGGCAGGGCGAAGACTGAGGTGTGGGGGGATTTAGCCCGAATATTTATAGGTCGCCCACTCCGCGCTGCTTTCTTCCGGGGTATGGGAAATCTTCAATTTCCTCGATAAGTACTGGTCAGAATTGTATAGAATAAATAGTATATTAAAGGTAAAAGTATTAGGCACAAACCTAGGTAGTATATAAGCATTAGAGACCAGTACTTAAGAATATATTATTGTTTTAAGCTTAAGTATCAGTTAGGTTACGTGTAAAAAGTGTAGTTTTTGGCGTGTGGAAGCCAAACCATGGTGCTCTCACCATGGATTGTTTTGTATAAACGTAGGATAGGATAAAGTACACTCCTATGTACAATAACTACCATTGTAACTATATTGATTAATAAATGAGAAGGCAAGGATGGTCTAAGTAATAGCGAAAATTAGGCGCTGTAAGCGGTCATTTTCGGAGGCTCAAAAACCGATCTCCACTCGGTAACGCCTCGACCCAGCTAAGGTAGACAGGGTCAATGCAAAGTGTGATTGGTGATACTTGAAAAGGATCGTGATACTCTAAGGTGAATACACAAGAAGAAGTCAGGAAGAAGCAGATAGGATTTTAACTAGCTACAGTACTTAGGAGTTAGACCATCTGCGCCGATCACCCTCCTGACACTTGGGTTTTATTCCGGAAGAAAACCCCTGTTCCCTCACATCCTCATCCCTCAAATCACCAGCCCAACCTGGTACCCTTGCTGGCTGTGAGGCGGGTATTCAACTACCTCGCCTCAGTACCGCTGACCTACATCAGCTGGTCGATTAAGCCGCAGGGTCACCAACCGACCACAGGCTTACAACCTGGTGCTGGCTGATCAGGGTATCAGCCGGCCGATCGGTCGGGGGGTTGGTGATTTCCACTCCATCGAGGGCATCCAGCCAGCGTATGTCTAGGGGTGGTTCGGATCCTACCGAACGAACACCCCGTAGGTCATCTACCTCACGCCTCCCTCACCCGACCCGGACAGCGACGCAGGATCCGCCAAAACAAAAGGGCGCTACTACAAGGGTGTGTATGCGAGCGCGCCTGGAAGCGGCGGCGGTGCAATCCAACACCTAAAGTAGATACGCGTGCCTACCTACTGGTAGTAGGTACGCGCTCTCTCAGGCTACCGCACCACCGCCCCGCTGCCGCTCGGCGCGCCGCTACCTGGACCCTTGTGTCTGGCCGTGCGAGCTGGACGAGGCCGCGCCGCAATATCTGGTCCTTCGAGGCCGGATTGTGCTGCTGGAAACCAGGTCGGCTACTGGAAGCTGCCATACCTACTGGTGCCTAAGGGATTGAAGATTCCCCTTCTGCAAGCGAGGTCTTAGGTTGCCGGAGCAACCGCCAGGATACTCTGAAAGTAAGTGCAGTGCCTTATATCCTAAGTGACATTAGACAGTGACTATAATTAAGGCAGAAGGGTGAACAAAGTGACTAAGTGAACGATCGAACTGGTGTTAGCTTCATACGTTGGTATAGCGATGCCAACGACAAGAAGCAACAAGGAGACGGCACGTCGCACGCCGGTGGAGGAAGAGTCCTCCGCAACTGAGGCCACGGAGAGTTCCGGGACAGAAGGGTCCGCGGAAACGAAAGGCACAATGACGACTGCGACGGAGGCCACGGAAACATCAGCATCGGTAGACACTCAAGTCGAGGGAACAAGCAAGCGAGCCACGTCGAGTGCTGCTCGTTCTACTTCGGTGAAGTCAAAGGAAACCGACGCGCAGAAGGCGCGGAGGAAGCGCGAAGCGGAACTTCGTGCGGAACTCAGCAGAGCTGCCATCGAAAAGGCGAAGGCGGAACTGGAACTGCTGAGGTTGACTAAAGAAGACGAAGAGGACGAAGCAGACGAGAACTCAGCCGAAGATGAGCCTGAAGGCAGAAACGAGAGTGTCCATGACTGGGTGAAGTCTACAGTTGGCGGGATGCCTGGTGGAGGGCATCACGGTGAAGGAGGGACGTCCGCGGAGGGGCGACCAGTTGGGGCGCAGGAGCGCCTCAGGAAACTCCCAGATCCAACTGCTGCTGTGACTAAACCTGAAGAGGATCTCGAGTCAAAGCCAAAGAAACACGTTAGTAGTACGGAAGCACTAGCGGAGGCCATCATGAAGGCGGTACACACTGCGCCGAGACCGGGGTACACGCAACAGCCTGCATACATGTACGAGCTCCCGGTGTTCGACGGCAGCAGTGAAGAGTGGTTAGCTTTCAAGGCGGTATACGAAGATACCGCACCGTTATTCAGCAGCGTGCAGAACATGGCACGGCTGAGGAAGGCCATCAAGGGAACTGCCAGAGACGCGGTCAAGAGCGTGCTCTATTCGGAGTGCACAGCTGAAGAAGTTATCGAGATGCTTCGCCGCCGCTTTGGTAGACCAGATGCTTTAGTTCTAGCGGAGCTAGACAAGTTGAAGAGATTGCCGAGAACATCTGAGAACGAAAAAGATGTGTGTTTGTTCGCGAGCGTCGTCAACAACACAGTGGCAACGATTAAGGGGCTGAAGAAAGCCAAGTACTTGGACTCTCCTGAGATAAGACAAGTGATATTAGAGAAGCTGCCGTCAATGCTGAGGTATAGATGGTACGATTATAGCAAGTATCACGAAGATCCAGACCTGTCGACGCTAGCCAAGTTCCTGAACGAGGAAGCGGATCAGTGCGCACGCTTCGCTGGAACGGCGGAGGCCTCTAGAAGAGAGGTCCCCCGGCGGAGACAAGCCGCCAATGCAGCAGTGGAACCGGAGGAGCAGCCTTTGTGCCCACTATGCCGAGGAAGTCATTCGATGGACGAATGCAAGAAGTTCCAGCAAGCTACAGTGGTCGACAGATGGACGATGACGAAGAAAGCAGGTCTGTGCTTCAAGTGCCTTAGGAACAGACACAGGAAGGAAGCATGTCGAAGACCGCAGTGCAGAATATGCCAGAGGGACCACCATCGTCTGCTACACGAGGACCGCAGACCACCAGATCGTGGTTCCAAGGATCAGGAGAGCACAAGCCAAGGGGCCGCCGAAGTGGCCAACAATGTTCGCCTAAGCCGAAGCCAGGTGAACGGAGTTAAAGGTACCAGAGCGTACTTGAAGATGGTGCCCGTGGAGATATACGGGCCAAAAGGTAGAGCTAAGATAATAGCTTTGTTGGACGAAGGCTCAACAGTGACCCTTCTGGACTCGAAGGTGGCGAAAGACGTAGGACTTCAGGGGCCCAAGGATCCTCTCTCTATAGAGACGGTAGGCGGACGAGTTATCAAGAAGGATGACTCCATGCGGGTCGATGTGAAGCTGAAAGGTCAACACCAGAGTCAGCGACGGAAGATCACCGGGGCGCGAACAATCGATGAACTTCGACTCACGCCTCAACGGATCGACAAGTCAAGGTTAGAAGAATGCACGCATCTACAGAAGTTGGTAAATAAGCTGCATTACGAAGAGGAATCGCCGAAGTTGCTTATCGGACAAGATAACTGGGAGCTGATCGTCTCAAGGACAACGCGCAAAGGGAAGAGAGGCCAACCAGCGGCCTCCCTTACGTACCTAGGGTGGGTACTGCATGGAGTGGACGGGGTAGTGACACAGAAGGTGAACTACCTCACATGCGCGCACGTCTCAACTCGCGAGGTTGAGCTGGACGAGCTGATCAAGGAGCACTTCGCGATTGAATCGTTGGGGGTGGAACCCCGGCGACCGAGCACGGACGCGGAGGAGCGCGCCGTGCAACTTCTGGAACAACACACTCGAAGAATGAAAGACGGACGCTTCGAGACGGGACTACTCTGGAAAAGCGAAGACGAAACGATGCCCGACGACTACGAGTCGGCGCTAAACAGGCTGAAGAACATCGAAAGAAAACTGGATAAGGACGCGGAGTTAAAGGCGGAGTACCACAGGCAGGTGGATAACCTTTTCACCAGCGGATACGCCGAAGAAGTATCCCACGAGTCGACGTCACTAAGGAAGTGGTACCTACCGCACTTCGCCGTCACACACCCGACGAAGAAGAAGAAGAGGTTGGTGTTCGACGCCGCGGCCAAGTACAGAGGTAAGAGCCTCAACGACGCTCTCTTACCGGGGCCAGACTTGCTCCAGTCTCTGTTTGGGGTACTACTCCGCTTCAGACAGAGACCCGTGGCCGTGGTGTCCGATATCAAAGAGATGTTTCTTCAAGTCAAGGTACGTGAACCAGACAGGGACAGCCTGCGTTTCCTGTGGAGGGGGGAGCGACGAACGGGAGCGCCGAAAGAGTACCGCATGACTTCGGTAATATTCGGCGCCACCTGCTCTCCAAGCTTGGCGATCTACGCGAAGAATCTGAACGCCAAGGATTTCCAGAACAAGTACCCGGAGGCAGCCAAGGCGGTCGTGAGAAACCACTACATGGACGACTACCTACACTGCTTCGACACGGAGGAAGAAGCGTTACGAGTGTCCAGAGAAGTAGACGCCATCAACCAAGAGGCTGGATTTCAGTTGAGGGGATGGGCGTCGAACGTGGAGAGAGTCCGGAAGAAACTCTCCACCGAAGTGACCAGAGAGGTAGAGCTGGGGTCGAAGGAGGAAAAGACCCTGGGCTTACGCTGGTTCACCAAAGAAGATGAGGTGGGCTTTAGGACGTGTCTGCGAAACGTCGAAAAGGTGGTAGAGCAGGCGAGGACTCCGACCAAGAGGCAAGTCACCAGCGCAGTAATGTCTACTTTCGATCCCTTAGGTCTAGCGTCACCTGTGCTGATCCAGGGGAAGAAGCTACTGCAGGACATATGGAGGAGCGGCGTCGGTTGGGACGAGTACGTCAAGGCGCCTGACGAGGTGGCTTGGTCGGAGTACCTACGCAATCTTCGTCTGCTAGAAGATCTAAGGGTGCCACGGTGCATCCACTACACTACCACAGAGGGGGAGATGCACATCTTCACGGATGCGAGCGAGACCGCGTACGCCTGCGCCGTCTACTGGAGACGACGCACTGGAGAAGGCAAGTACGACGTAATACTATTAGCAGGAAAGGCACGTGTTACGCCGCTGAAACCGGTCTCGATCCCGCGGCTAGAGCTACAAGCCGCGCTGCTCGGCGCGAGGATGGCGCATTCGATCTCCAAAGAACTGGAGGCTGAGTCGGTAAGGCGAACCTACTGGACCGATTCGAGCACAGTGCTGGCTTGGATCCAGGCGGATCCAAGGACATTCAAGACGTTCGTGGCGCATCGTCTCGCGGAGATAGAAGACACGACGAAGCCTCATCAGTGGCGCTGGGTGCCCACCAAAGAGAACCCAGCTGACGACGCCACACGAGACATCCCGAAGGACTTCGACGGAGGCCACAGGTGGTTCACAGGTCCTAAGTTCCTGAGGGGTGAAGAAGAAGCTTGGCCTAAGCCGCGTTCACCCAAGCGCGAGCCGACGGGGGAGGAAAAGGTGCTGCCGGTGGCGGCAGCTCGGGTCCGTGAGTATGCGACTCCGGATCCCGCCAGATTCTCGAAGTGGATGAGACTCGTAAGAGCTATGGGAAGAATCCTCCAGTTCATCGACTTGTGCAGGCGAAGGGATGCACTGAACGCCGCGAAGGAGCAGGATCCTACTTGGCAAAGGATCCCCAAGAAGAAGAAGGCTCAGATCTACAAGGGATCTGCAGAGAAGGCCAAGGGTAAGCGCTTTATACCCATAGACGCGGTTTACCTAGAGAAGGCTGAAAGAGAGCTCCTGAAGAGGAGCCAGAGCGAGAGCTGCCTGGAGGACACGGGCAAGCTCAAGAAACTGGACGTCGTGGAAGAAGAAGGCCTCCTACGCATACGGGGGAGGATCGACGCGGAGAAAACAAAGTCCCACGACTACAAGAGGCCTGTCATACTGGACAGCAAGGATAAGGCGACGCGACTTCTAATCGCTCACTACCACGAGAAGTTCAACCATGGGAACCACGCAACGGTTATCAACGAGGTACGTCAAAAGTATTGGGTCCTAGGTCTACGAGCAGCCGTACGAGCAACGGTCCATGGGTGTCAGTGGTGCCGAGTCTACCGAGGCGCACCACAACGCTCGCCCACCGGAGACCTGCCGCAGGAGCGGCTGGCGCACGGCGAGCCGCCCTTCACCAACACGGGCGTGGACTACTTCGGACCAATGACGGTGACGATCGGACGTCGCCATGAGAAAAGGTGGGGTGCACTCTTCACATGTCTCACCACCAGGGCCGTCCACATCGAGTTGGCGGCATCACTGTCGGCGGACTCAATGATACTGGCGTTGCGGAGGATGGCGGCGCGGAGAGGGATGCCTAAGACCCTCTTCAGCGACAACGGCACGAACTTCGTGGGGGCCAACAAGGAGCTCTCGCAGGCCGCGATCGAGCTCAACAAAGAAGATCTCTGCGCGGAGGCAGAGAAGCTGGGGACGAGGTGGAAGTTCATCGCACCCGGTGCCCCCAACATGGGTGGGGCCTGGGAACGGCTGGTGCGCTCAATCAAGGTAGCGCTGGCGGTGACACTGAAGGAGCGGCATCCGAAGGAAGAGGTTCTCCACACGCTGCTGCTGGAGGCGGAGCACGTGGTGAACTCACGGCCACTCACCACCACTATAGAAGACCCAGAAGAGGAGGCGCTTACACCGAATCACTTCCTCATTGGCCGGTCATGCGGGGCCCCCAGGTTGGGGGCAGTCACCGAAGAGGACCTGGACGGACGGCGCCAATGGAGGATGGCGCAGCGCCTGGCGGACCACTTCTGGTCCCGATGGGTGAAAGAGTACCTACCAACTCTGACACCCCGACGAGTCGACGGGAGGGTCGACACACGAGACCTGCAGTGTGGGGACACTGTCCTCATCGTGGACCCCACGCTGCCACGCAACTGCTGGCCGCGCGGACAGGTGGTCCGCGCCTACCCAGGGCCAGACGAAAGAACTCGCGTCGTAGACGTGAGGACAACGGGAGGCATCCTCAAACGCCCCTGTTCCAAGGCCGTGCTCCTGGTCCCCGGCGACTACCCTAAACGCCGGGGAGCCAGTGAGCCGGCGGTCAGCGGCCCATACGAAGCTGCTTCACTCCACACCGGGCGGCAGAGCGACGGTGCGAGAGGGCTGAGCGACGTTTCGACCAACGACACGCCACAACACACGACAACGACGGCAGAACGAGCGTCGCCGATCGAGCGGATCGTGTGGAACACGAGGGGGAGGATGTCGGCGACGAACACTAATTTTAAGTTATAGGTCGATCGTAGGTAGCTAGGTAGGTAGGACGCCGAGCCAGCTGCGCTACGAGACCTCAGCAGGACCGTACAAAGTGTTTGGTACCGTCCATAGTATAGGTAGCTCACACAAGAAACGAGCATAAGTAATTAATAAGATTTAAAGACTGAATAGGTAGGAACCTAAGTAGATAGCCTCCTAAGAGAATTTAGGTAGGACTTAGGAATAAAAAGATGAATTTAAGGTGGTTTCATTACCCAAGCATTCGTAGGTTACTGCCGCGACAAGCGCGTGCAGCGACTGCCTCGGAGGACGGCAGGGCGAAGACTGAGGTGTGGGGGGATTTAGCCCGAATATTTATAGGTCGCCCACTCCGCGCTGCTTTCTTCCGGGGTATGGGAAATCTTCAATTTCCTCGATAAGTACTGGTCAGAATTGTATAGAATAAATAGTATATTAAAGGTAAAAGTATTAGGCACAAACCTAGGTAGTATATAAGCATTAGAGACCAGTACTTAAGAATATATTATTGTTTTAAGCTTAAGTATCAGTTAGGTTACGTGTAAAAAGTGTAGTTTTTGGCGTGTGGAAGCCAAACCATGGTGCTCTCACCATGGATTGTTTTGTATAAACGTAGGATAGGATAAAGTACACTCCTATGTACAATAACTACCATTGTAACTATATTGATTAATAAATGAGAAGGCAAGGATGGTCTAAGTAATAGCGAAAATTAGGCGCTGTAAGCGGTCATTTTCGGAGGCTCAAAAACCGATCTCCACTCGGTAACGCCTCGACCCAGCTAAGGTAGACAGGGTCAATGCAAAGTGTGATTGGTGATACTTGAAAAGGATCGTGATACTCTAAGGTGAATACACAAGAAGAAGTCAGGAAGAAGCAGATAGGATTTTAACTAGCTACAGTACTTAGGAGTTAGACCATCTGCGCCGATCACCCTCCTGACACTTGGGTTTTATTCCGGAAGAAAACCCCTGTTCCCTCACATCCTCATCCCTCAAATCACCAGCCCAACCTGGTACCCTTGCTGGCTGTGAGGCGGGTATTCAACTACCTCGCCTCAGTACCGCTGACCTACATCAGCTGGTCGATTAAGCCGCAGGGTCACCAACCGACCACAGGCTTACAACCTGGTGCTGGCTGATCAGGGTATCAGCCGGCCGATCGGTCGGGGGGTTGGTGATTTCCACTCCATCGAGGGCATCCAGCCAGCGTATGTCTAGGGGTGGTTCGGATCCTACCGAACGAACACCCCGTAGGTCATCTACCTCACGCCTCCCTCACCCGACCCGGACAGCGACGCAGGATCCGCCAAAACAAAAGGGCGCTACTACAAGGGTGTGTATGCGAGCGCGCCTGGAAGCGGCGGCGGTGCAATCCAACACCTAAAGTAGATACGCGTGCCTACCTACTGGTAGTAGGTACGCGCTCTCTCAGGCTACCGCACCACCGCCCCGCTGCCGCTCGGCGCGCCGCTACCTGGACCCTTGTGTCTGGCCGTGCGAGCTGGACGAGGCCGCGCCGCAATAAAAATGCTCGGAAACGCCTCGTTCTATCAATGAAACTGTGAATCAAGTGTCGAACTGTTTTCATTTTCGGCTCACAGCTGTATCATATCTACTTATACCACTGTGCTGCACTGCGCTGCACTGTGCTGCAGTGTCCTGCCAGCGTGGCCTGTCGTGTCCTTGTCGCAGCGCAGCTATCTTCGAGTCCTTGTTAATGATCCATTACACATAAAAGAAGAACTACTTCTATACCTTACGCCGTGCATGGTCATATATCACTGTGTTTCACCGCTCCACATCGCATCGCTGCGCTGCCCTGTGGAAGTGCGCTGTATCCTGACAGAAGTACTTACCTGGTGCTTACCGCTGAATCTTATCCTGTCGTGCATACAATGTTCCTGCGAATCCTGTGAGTAATAAACTTTAATCAGTGCGTTTTCTATCAATAATTTATCATCGCGGTATCAGTGAAAGTGATTAACAAACTTTAACTATTTCTAGAAATTATAAAATACAAGAAATAAATTACTCTCATTAATTATAAAACAAATTTTAAGCTTACTTTGTTTTTTCAAATAAATTTCATATCATCCATTCTGCCTTACCGCATTCCATCATTTATTACGCAGAATCTTATCAGCATTGTTTTGACTAAGTAGCTCGGACATATGAAGGATGCCTAAAGAGGAAGTCTCTGGCTCAAATACGGCAAATACCAATAAACCAACCAAGATATCTGAGAAAGAATTTGATATGAGCATTTTGCTCAAATTTATTAACAAATTTGATTCGTAACGATCGTTCGATTTGGAAATCGTAATAAATTCCAGAACAGAAACTGCACACAAGGTAGACACTCCGAATAGGTACAACGGAGAAAACACATTTACTTCCGGTCCTATGGTATGTCCAAATACCAGGCCACACTATTGACGTGTGTCGCAAATAAGAAAAAAATAACAGACGTTTCGCGAACTCGAGAAATCAACCGGTACATACCATTAAAGATCATGTCAACGAAACAAGTGATTTAAACGAGCACTATCGTGCAGGAGTACTAATTACAAAATTCGATACAAACTTATAGCCCAATTACAACACGGTTAAACAGCCTCAAACTTAAAATTGTGTCGACAAAAAATTACAAAATCATAAATCTACTATATCCCAAATCTCGCCATCTAATACCATGAAGTCCTGCTCGTAGTCATGTGCAGCACCTGAAACAGGAAAAGAAACATTAAAAACTTATAACATCTCAACAAATCCAATAAAAATATACTTGCCTTTTGTAGAAGTCGTAACAACTGTTTCTTCGAAACCATTAGGTCTTCTCGTCGTTAGTGGTGCATCCATTAGACTAGAGAAAGTGAACGTGATTGAAAAGATTCCTGAAATCACAAAACATTTAATTTGCTTCAGTGGTTTCGGAACCGCGAACAATCCAATAAAGTCCATGGGTCTATTAATATTAACTAATAATAACTAACAATATCTATTCATATCTAACTATTGTCTATAATACCTTGAATCACCATTTCCACGTAATCCCCAAATTAGAGTTCCCCTATGACGGAATAATTGGTAGCAACTTTTTCTCAACTCACGACTGCAAAATTGACTATGCTATAAACATGCTTGTAGCAGGAGAATTATAACTAGCCCTTAAATTTACAGAACCTATATATACACTATTCCCCCTCGTACTGAAAAATAATTCTGTGCTCTGTTCTCAACCCAGAAATGAAAGAAGGTTATTGCTTGTGCACTTCAGGAAAACAATAAGATTTCGTGTTGATGGGAGTAGACGAGCAAGTGGTTATTTCGTGTTTGATTGCATCAGTGGTCTTGAGGAAGGTGGAATATGTCTGAGTAGGTAGAGCATAGATCGTACAAAGAGTTCGTCTCCTAGGTGTTTCAATGAGATACTCGTAAAAGCTTATGAATAGTATAATAAAATATAAATGTTAGTTTTCTCAAAAGTGGTTTCCTTTTTGAATTATCATCGTGTTTTTGCAAAAAAAGCGGGTTTTTTTCGTTTCAAAGAATTAATATAAAAATTCTGCGTGTAGGAAGTTAGATTTAAGTACTAGATTACATTTAAAATTATGTAAAATTACAAAAAAAAAAATTGTGTTAGAGAAAAAAAAACTTAAAATAATGACCTTGACCTTGCGCGACCTTGCGCGCGCCAATGCCCGACAGTGGTTGCCGGCCAGTTTGAAAATTCTGACAGATGAGGGTATAACACTGATGTTGACTGTTGAATTTGGTTTTACTTTAACAATGCAGTTTGCTATTAACAGAAAATCCAAACGACACATGTAAGTCAGTAGGTAGACGTTACACATGTCACAAACGTTATAATGCATGTTTTATGGCCTCCATGTCAACAAATTTTACCACTTCCCAGACTTGGTTGAAGGATTCCTCTACAAAATTTCTAGAGAAAACCAGCCTTAGCTTTCGCACCAACTAATGCAAATCAAAATAATCACGGCCTGTTAAATCTTTTGCTTATATACGTACAGCAGCGTATCTCTCGTTTTTTTAAAGTTACATTATATTCCAAACAACATTTTTTATATGTTTTAAGAAGTGAAGCAGGATTTACTCTTAAGTCTATTTGAATAAGTTTGTTTATAGATATGAGCGACGGTAAACTTCCCTGAGACCTTCTGTTGTAGAATGAAGTCTCTAAGAAACTTTTCAACTGGGTTAGATGAATACTTTAGAGATTATTAAAGCAAGTTTCTCCTCCCTTAGTTGCTGATTTTTTATGAAAATATTTCACTTATGAATTACAGCGATAAAGTCATTATATTAACTAAGTTAATCTGTTGTTCTGAAAAATTAAATTAAGTTGATTTGTTATAAAATGTAGTGTATTCCTCAATATATATGCATATCTTAGCATTTTGATACCTAGACTGCTGTTTTTGAAATGATCTCAATTGGTTTAGGCCAAAACCGCTGTTGTAATGAATAGGAAACACTTAATTTGTATTGTTGACTTATTGAGTGTAGACTAAATGTTTCACAGAAGCCCATACGCTGTCTAACTGAACGAAAGGCTGTCTTGCCTTTTTATGTTACCTAGATTTTCATGTTGATATGATATATCTTATATTTTTTTATATTGGATAGGCTTGCGTTGTAATATTATCTTGCTAAAGCACAAACCAGTTTCAAATAAAAAGAAAACTTTGAGACTTATCTTGTGCCTAGGTGTGATTAGATCTATTAGGTCACGAAGCGGTCTTGGGCATTTGCGTACCAATATCCATGTCAGAATCTGACGTTGCCTATTATAAAATTATATTAATTTGCTTCAGAGAAGTTTCAGAAGCTTCTCGGTGACAGATTCGTTGCTGTGGAACCTACCGATGACGTTGATGAGGCCCTACAAAACGTGGCTGGAACGTTAAGGGACGAGGGCATCAAATTCTACCAAATGCAGCCTAAAGGCAAGAAGTCCAAACTCACGGATGAGACTCTTCGGCTGATGACAAAAAGACGGGAAACCACTCAGGCCACTTCGTCAGAGAGGTCAGACCTGAACAAGCGAATTGCGAAGATGATACGGCGCGACCTTCGGAGCTCCAATACACGCCTCATTGAAGACGCAATAGAGTGAAACCGATGGTCCAAAGTATTCACTCAGCAGCTTGGCAGGAGCCACCTGACGAAGTTAACGACACACGATGGCCGAACCGTCTTGTCAAAGCCGGAGGTATTATCTGAGATTGTATGCGGCACATGCTCCTTGCCCCCAACGCAGCAGCCACGATTCTCGAGCTACCCTCACCCGCCACTATACCGACGACCTGCCAGAGATCAGCCAAGACGAGGTCGTACTGGCCCTGAGACAGCTTAAAAATGGAAAAGCCCCCGGTGAAGACGGTGTTACTTCGGAACTTCTGAAGGCCGGAGGAGCTCCTGTTGTGCAGGAGCTGCGGAACTTCTTCAACTCCGTCCTTCACTGTGGGAGAACTCCAAAGGCGTGGAATGAGAGCTTGGTGGTTCTGTTTTTTAAGAAGGGAGATAGGGCGCTTCTTAAAAATTACAGACCCATCTCGCTCTTGAGTCACATCTATAAGCTGTTCTCTCGGGTTATTACAAATCGTCTCGCCAGAAGACTCGATGAGTTCCAGCCTCCGGAGCAGGCCGGGTTTCGCGGAGGATATGGCACCATAGACCACATTCACACAGTGAGGCAGATTATACAGAAGTCCGAAGAGTATAATCAGCCCCTGTGTCTGGCGTTTGTGGACTATGAGAAAGCCTTTGACTCTGTAGAAACCTGGGCTGTCCTGGAATCCTTGCAGCGATGCCAAGTGGACTATCGTTATATCGAAGTGTTGAGATGTTTGTACGAAGCCGCCACTATGAGTGTCCGAGTACAGGACCAGCAGACTAAACCCATCCAACTGCGCCGTGGAGTGAGACAGGGAGATGTCATATCTCCAAAACTGTTCACAAGCGCATTGGAGGACATGTTTAAGACGCTGGACTGGAAAGGTATGGGCATAAACATAAACGGCGAGCACATCTCACACTTGCGATTCGCTGATGACATAGTCCTAATGGCGGAGTCGCTGGAGGAGCTGCAACAGATGCTGGACGGCCTAGCATCAGCCTCGCGAAAGATAGGTCTCGGCATGAATTTGGACAAGACCAAAGTTATGGTCAATGACCGAATTGATCCGAGTCCTGTCGTCGTTAATGGACACCTTCTTGAAGTTGTTTCGGAGTATACATACCTCGGGCAGATAATGCAGTTGGATAGAAACAACTTCGAGAAGGAGGCCAAGAGGAGGATTCAGCTAGGTTGGGCAGCATTTGGAAAACTACGTCAAGTTTTCTCGTCACCCCCATACCGCAATGTTTGAAAACGAAAGTTTTCAATCAGTGCGTCCTACCCGTCATGAGATACGGAGCCGACTCATACAGTACAGCTAGTCCACCAGCTTAAAGTCGCTCAGCGAGCTATGGAACGAGCTATGATCGGGGTTTCTTTGAAGGATAAAATCCGCAACGAGTTTATCCGACATAAAACCAAAGTTGTCGACATAGCTCAGAGAATTAGCAAGCTGAAGGGGCAGTGGGCTGGCCATATCTGCCGAAGAACCGATAACCGTTGGGGTAAACGAGTTCTTGAGTGGAGACCGCGGCTCGGCAGACGTAGTTGTAGGACGCCCTCCGGCCAGGTGGGGTGACGATCTGCGTAAGGCTGCTGGTAGAAGCTGGATGCGTCGAGCTCAGGACAGGGGGCAATGGCGCTCATTAGGGGAGGCCTATGTCCAGCAGTGGACATGTTATGGAATGTGAAGTTTGTTATTTAAATAGTTGTAGTTTTGTAGCAGTTTGGTTACTGGCAACTTTGTTGATAGATTGATCTTGGCTTCCGATAAGTAGGTCACTAGTCAATCTCATTGGAGTTTACAGTTTATGGCTTTAAGCTAGGGTTTAAGTACTTAGGTTGACTGTTAGTGTCATCGAGATAATAAAAGTACTCTAGAGCCACAATCGTGTAAAAATGTAAGCACCAAAACTCAGCGCACGCTGCCCATTTCGATGAATACAACACGATTCAAGCGAAATAACGAATTAGGGCAAATGTGGCATTGCGAACAATTTATTTATTTTATGTTTGTGTATGCTCGAACGATTTTTGGACAGTTGTCACTTGGAGAATGTGATTCTATAGAGGACTTCCTCGATGGTTAGTGATGAAGAATAAGTATTACTTGGCGCTACAATATAGACAAGGACAAAGCTTCGTTGACAATACTGACTTTAGAAATTAGCATGTGTTAAAAAGTAGTAAGGGATCATATTGTAGGTACTCAATTTTGGATTTGGGATTTTGTCCGTTTTTTGAGCTTTAATAATAGGCACGTGAATAATGTGTTCAATATCCAAATAAGTTCAGCTCTCTGACATTCCGGCTAGTGATTAGTACTCTTATATTAATACCTTTTCCATACATTCGTTGTTTAAAGCATGTTATTCAAAGTTAAGTAAATGGATATTGCACAAAATATTAGAACATTTCTAAAATTAAATTTAAAGGAACAATTAATAACCCCGCTAATAAGGAACCTGCAAAATGTTCATGGCTTTAGAATTAAATTTAAGAAATTCCTATTTGATCATCAGATGAAGCAAACAACGAAAGTCAAAGACTTTCAATGACTGTCAAAGAAGTTTGTTTTGTTTTATTTTTTGGTTTTCGGCACAACTCATGCAAATCCTATCTGCCACTTTAAAAGCAGCCTCCTTTATTACTTCTTATACGACATGACAACTACTTTCTCTTTAATGTGGCTCACATAATTTATTCTTGGCCTTCCCCTAATTCTCTTCTTCTTTTCCCTGAATGAATAAATCTGTGATGTCGTTTATATAATATTTATTAATAGCAATGTTAACTTTGAAAATGTTAACTCCACTACAATAGTAAGTAAAATAAAAAAAAAATACTTACTACTTTCCAAGTAAAGTTCCCACGGAGAATGGTGTGCAAAAGCTCTTTGTAAAATAAATTTATATTTTATCCGTGACTTTTTGCCTGCAACAGCAACGAGCCGGTTCCCGTCAGACTTATATAAACATTTTTCTTATAAACAAAATCTCTGTAGCTATTTATTTTTATTTGCAAGTAGGTATTTATTTTTTAACAGTCAAATCTTAAGCCATTGATAATAGAAAATAAGTAGTAGTATTGATGAAATTGTGATTGGTAAAAGGTACGTATTAGGTATCAATCAAATCGTACACTGACAAACTACATATTATCTGGTAGACTTAAACTCAATAGAAAACTATCTTATGCCCGCGACTTTGTCCGCGAAGAGTATATATTTCGATTTTGTGTTTATAACATTGAAAATGAAGGATTTTCTAAATAAAATTACATCCCTTTTGCATCCTTTAAGGGTAGGATTTGTCAAATAAGCTAAATTAATTTGCAATCGAGAGCCTAAATTCATTAGATTTAGAACCTAACTTCGAGACAGACGGAGTTTCCTACAAACTTTCATCCCCCGTTCTAGATACCTTCTTACGCGTTGTATTTCTGAAATATATTTCTTAGTGGATGACAACACTAAACCTATATGGTATCTGTACACAATTTCTAAGTCCAGCGGTTTGGGCTGGGCGCAAATATATCACCCAGCCAGTAAGTTTACCAATATTTATATTTAGGCAACGCTAAATTACTATATTATATACTAAAACTTAATAAGTCTCAGTGTATGGGTAACACGAAGCTTGTCAAAATAAAATTTACTGGCGCTTACTTTCAAAATCCGAACAAGCTTATCACATTCCGAATAAACTTTCCCACTTGAAACTAGATCGCAATGCTACGCTGAATTTTAATCCAAAATTGCAATTTAACTTTACTGTTGTCATTAAAAGTTGGCATGCTATTTGAAAGAGGGTAAGTAGTTAAAATTGAATAAAAAATACACAAAAATATTTGCTGCCACTGTCGCCGAATACAGTCGCTTTGGTGCTTTGCGCACGTGTGTCGGCAGTAAAAAGCGCTCGGGAATATTTACAAAACATGTTCCATTTCAGTGGCACGGCTTGTCCCTGACTTTTTCAAGCGACATTATTGCAGCATTTGCAGCCTATGACAGGGACGGCATAAATTGTTTCCGCCATTTTCCACAGTGGACTTACTAACACACTTCATCTTCGTATGAGCTCTCTCTTCTTTGGATAACTCAAGTGTCTGCCCGAAGGACTCTGATAAGAAAGCCGGGACCATCATCTTTTCGTGCCTCCCGAAGCACTTAAGCGCTCAGATCTAAATATCACCAAACGGTCATCCATCTAAGTAGTAACACAGCGAAGTATTGCTAAAAACACCGTACCTTGCATCGGTGATAAAAATAACATAAATATTTTACGAGCTGGAAAAATGAGTTAGCGAAATCGTTAGCGGGTTCGCGGACAGTTCTCATAGATCAATTAGTTTGGTCTAATTCCCGATGAAGGCGAGTCTGCTGCAGAGGATAATTCTCTGGAGCCTTTAATATATCTTTGAAATAGATTGGACGGCTGCCGAGCGCTACAGTCAGGGAATTACAGATCGGACTCGAACATCCCTCTAGGGCACTATATAGGGACTTATTCACTTTATTGGAATTGTGTTTCACTTAGTGGAAGTAACTTTTTTACGGGGACGTCGTAATACAACTTCCCACAGGAAATTGTTTTTTCATTTGTAAATTATATGTACTTGTTTGGTGTTTGTTATAAAATTGAACTACCACATTATCTCAGATATAGATCTCGGAGGAAGATAGTTAAAATTAAATACTCGTAGTCCTGCTTGCCAATAAGGGAGAGGGAGAGGGAGAGGGAGAGGGAGAGGGAGAGGGAGAGGGAGAGGGAGAGGGAGAGGGAGAGGGCATAGGTTCAAACCGCGACCAACATCTTAACGTGTCAAGCCATGCCAACAAATCATGCCTTATAAAATTGGGATTTCAATAAGACCTTAATATTATAAATTATCCATCAACAAAGCGAATCAATAACGATAAATGGAATGATCCCGTCGTATCATGAGTGAATGCACGTACAGCCACGTGATTGTCGAGCCAACTGATTGCATAATGTACTTAGCGATGTAGCTTAACGTACTACCCCCCTAGATACCCCCTAAATAACGTATTCCTATGAATATTACATATTCACAGCGAACACGTTTTACTGGGAAGCATTACTCTGTTTTGCTTTCGTGTCACACTGAAAATTAAATATTAAAGTTCTATTAGTGTTCTTTTGTATTCACGGTTGGAAACATTATTATATGTATTGTAATGGCGTAATGATAATGATTAATAAGAAGGTAACCATGGGCGGAGATTCGTTTAAGAATGGCGTTTATACATTATTATAATATAATAATTAATATTATAAACATAATCTTTATATCATCATTATAATCATCTTTAGCTTAGAGCATTCCACTGTTGGACATTGGTCTCCCCTAATAAATACCTTATATAAATACCTATATTTACATAATACACATATTAACATAATACACATATTTACATAATACACATATTTACATATTCACATATTCATCATCATCAATAGCCAATAGCAATCAACTGCTGGACATATAGGCCTAACCTAGTAAGCGTCATTTCCGCCCTGTCCTGAGCTTGACGGATCCAGCAGCCTTCACAGCTCGTCCAGAAACTGACTCAATATGTGAATATGGACGGCCGGTGGGCGTTCATATTCACATATTCAAATATACACATTTAACAAATCCTCAAAATACATAGGTAAACATATATAAAATATAAGTTAAAAAACATGAATACTGTTCCTCTTAATAAGCGATTCCAATTTACTCGGATTAGGCAAACGAGACTCTATATGCACACAATACGTTCCAAATTTATCAATAGATTTCCTTCGTCAGCAATTCTATTGCCATCCACCACCACACCACACCAGCCTATATCAGTCCACTGCTGGACATAGGCCTCCCCTAATAAAGGGGGTTATACCCATAATCCCCACACTGGGCATGCGGGTTGGGGATCGCAGGGCACAGCTTCTCGCTCCACCGACGCTGCTGCCCGTCAGTGGCCAGGGGATTTAGATGTGCCGATGTAGGCTGTGCTATGCCGCAATCAGCCGGCCGCCAGAGCCCCGTTCGTTGTTTAGCAGGATGCACCACGTGCAGGTGAGGTTGGCTTGGGTTCCGAAGATGGGTGTTGGAACTCCGTAGACCCCATACATACACATTTGCCATCAGTCACTGCCAATATTAACATTGTTTGAGTAATAGTTATGATTTATTAATGACGTGCATGTATGCAGCGGTAAGTCAAACGTACCAACTAAAACGTAATTTTGTCTTGTTGCCTCATCATCATCATCAGCCTTATAAACATAGACTGAGCGACTCCCGTTTTGAGCGCCATTGTGCCCTGTCCTCAGCTCGACGCGTCCAGCTTCTACCAATAGTCTTTCGACGATCGTCACTTCACCTTGCAGGTAGAAGTCGTACACTACGCTACAATCATAACGTTATCACTAGAAATAAAGATAAAACTAGCTGTTATAAATATTATAAAAATGTCATAAAAAAGCCTAACAGAGTTACTTGCCAATTTTTCACTGTTTCGATTAAACAAATTGGTGTAAATTAAAAACATTGACGATTCAAAGTGTACTGTAATGCTCGTACTGAATAAAAAATGATTAGTTTAAAGTTTTAGTTGCTTTATTTTTTTTTAATTATAAGGCTTGGGCTGACTGAGATCTATTTATTAAATTAATTTTGTAATAATAATTTTCTTAAATTAATTAAATAACCTACCATACTTGAATTTAAATTTTAATATCTTTTATGTCTTAAAAAACACATAAGGCAAATAAATTAAAGTAAATATTAAAACATAACCAATTCTATATATGAACTTATTATTTTGTTTGGTTGGTTAGTACTTGTGCACAAAAATCGATTTTGTGTAACCTATATATCCTGCACAAACAAGTACTTTCAGAGCATGAGAAGTGAAAAAATGATTACTTTTACGTTTGTCCGCGGTCTCCGGTGATAAATACTTAAATACTTGAACTTATCTGTATAAACTATATTTATGAACATGAATATGAACCAAAGAGGCGTCAATCAAGGGAACAAAGACTAAACATTTTTACAATTCACCATAACACATATACATATTAGTAGGTATGTGTATTACGGTTATAAAGAATTCACTCACAATACAACTCCACCTCGTTTTATTAGAAATTCTATAGCAGAAGAATATACTTGCTGAAGAAATACTTGGATTACATGACATTCGTTTCAATTTAGTATCAGGATTACAGTCCCCATACCGTACGAGCATGTTTAGAATTCCCCGATTCAATTGAAAGTTCATTTTCCTCAAATATGGTACCAAGATTGCAATTCGTATTCTAATTCAAATAGACTGGCTTGTAGACGGTACCTCCTTCTACCTACACCCTAGATCACTGTTCCGTACATGCATTACTACTTTTGTATTTAAGCCAGCAAACTATTCAGTATAACAGAACAAAGATTATAGTAGTATACTCAGAAAGGAATCTAACATTGCAGCGGGGTCAGACGGTAGACGTTAACGTATCGACGGGATTTTTAGTGGTAGTGGTAGTGATAGTGGCAGTGGCAGTGGCAGTGGCAGTGGCAGTGGCAGTGGCAGTGGCAGTGGCAGTGGCAGTGGCAGTGGCAGTGGCAGTGGTAGTGGTAGTGGTAGTGGTAGTGGGAGTGGTAATAGGAGTAGGAGTGGAAGGGGGTGGGAGTGCGGGTTGGAGTGGAAGTGGGAGTGGGAGAAGTAGTAGGAGGGGTAGAGTGTGAGTGAGAATGGGATTGAGCGGGGAGCGGGAGTGTGAGCGGGAACGGGAGCGGAAGTGGGCGTTTGAGTGGAAGTCATAGTGGTAGTGTAGTGGGAGTAAGAGGGATGAGAGGAGTGGTAAAGTAGGAGTGGTTGTAAGAATGAGAGTGTTAGTGGGAGTGGGAGTGAAAGTGGGGGACTTTAATTCAGGAAATCCGTTTATGTGCATCCCTAATTTTTGCAAGTTGGTCTCCATGACTTACGGCCTAGGGTGTGTCTGTAGGGATTGTCAGATAATCACCTAGTCAGGCGACTTTATTACAATTTAATCACATATACATTTACACATTTTTACTCCATGATAATTTAGTTCTACGCCAGGAATAACATTATTGACTACTTTTTACCGGGAACAAATGACAAAATGCAATCAGGTTTTGTAGGGCATTTGCTCGCGGTACTATTGGCTGCGCGTTAATTGTGTGGTTTTTGACTAATTGGATCATGACGTAAACCGTCAATTGCCTGTGAAGATGCAAGCGCACCGTGAAGCGCTCGTGGCGTGGCTTACCCTGGCGTTCCAGCAGATCATCTTTTTTAAGTAACACTCCACCTTGTCACTACTTGGATGGGAGACCATCTTGTGGCATGATGCTACTAATCCCATAACCATACCGCCCTGTCAGCGTATTATGCCAATGCCTATTCTTGGTTTAACTATTCAATCGTAATATGGGGAGATAGTGTTAATTTCAATGATATCTTTATAAAACAAAAAAAAGCTTGTACGGATATTAGGGAACATAAAAAAAAGACAAAGCTGTAGGCCGTACTTTAAAACATTAAAAATACTAACGTATTTAAATTAAAACATTACAAATATTATTACCATGTATTTATATTATGCAAATGACCCTATTTTTAAAAAAGTACAGACCCTTTTTTAAATCAAAATTAGAAAATAATTGCAATTACAATAGACGTAATAATGATATGTTCATTTTGCCCTCAAAACTTTTGACAACAGTCCGTACTCGCGATTAATAAACATTTATAATAAAATTCCAAACTACATTAAAGACCAAACCAAAGACTTGCCCTTTCGTAAAAAACTAAACGAATTCCTTATAAATAAAAGTTATTACTCCGTTGACGAATTTTTAAATGATAAAACTACCTTGACATAATAACAATCGCCGTACCTATTGCTGACTATTGACATTACCTACAATTGTATTCTTGACATTCCTTATATTTGACATTTTACTAGCTAACTTTTGGGACATAATTACCTTTTGACTTTTGTATTCGTTTATTAATATAATTTGTAAATTGTAAATGCATGCTAATTGACTTTAGTTTTGTATAATTAAATAAATTATAAACTGTAAACGCATGCTCAAATCTAAAATCATAAATTGCAGCGCCCTTACAGGGCACATGTACTTACCTATAAGCTTACTTTAACACCTAAGCAACTAAATGTATACGTACGCAATAAACGATAAACAATACACAATAATTTTATTATTTTTCTGAAAAATGAAACCATAAACATAGTGATAAAAATCACCTACTGACCAAATATAATCTACGTAATACCAGCAACCCACGATCAATCTCACCGTCAAGTGTGCAGCGGACTTGATGCGGCCTCCAGTAAACTTGACGTTGTATGGCTAGGGTGTGCATGACAAGTCTGTCTACTTGAAGCGAAAATAGAATTTCATTCTGTCGATATAATCAATTTTGCAGAGTCATGTAAACTTGAAGATGTGTGTGAGCGTCCAAATATGCATGATGAAATAGATTTTCTCATGACTGTGTTTGGAGTATTCCTCAATTCTTTTACTAAATTTACATGAGATAAATATTTTCGTTTCAGTGACAAGTTTTTGCACCATACTGATCGATCTTTTCTTTCCGTTTTGTTAATTGCGAGTATTAAGCTTAAGATGACAAACGCGTCGACATCCGTAACTGGTGACGTCATGGCTTGGATTGACAGCCATCAGGCAAACTTGCCGGTAAATGGACGAATTGCAAACTAGATGCCGCATCAATTCCGCTGCAAACTTGACGGTGAACTTGATCGTGGGTGGCAGGCATAATGTTTAACGTCCCTTTACCAAACGGAAGTTTATGAAGCAGACGATTAAACTGGCAAATACCAGGGCCAGTATGCCAAAGTAGGTAAGTTGGTCTTGCTGCGTAGATGAAAAGTGTACCACGGTACTCAGGCTGAATTACTGATATGCTGAAAACGCACTACCATTTGTCCATGATTGGTACCGGAGCTGTTATGTCGCTCACAACCCGCTAACCACTCAAGGATAGCTAACTTGAAATCATATACAGTATAAATTAAACGTAGTCGTCATTCAGTAGCATTTTGCATAAATATTCATAATATCCGGGACGCACGCGCTTCGCTTCCTGCTCGCCTCTAATTGGCTTTAGCGGTAGCCTGAGCAGGGGTGGTGTTAATTAATAAAGTGAGATTGATCTCAACGACAGCTTGGTCATTATTTCAACGAACGAAAAACATTTCATCAGAATTATAATCAACAGCCTGACTTTATCGACTGCTGGATATAGGCCTCCCAAAAGTAAGTGCCATCCACCACGGTCGTGTGCTAGTCGGTTCCACGCACCGGAAATATAAAATAGCCATAAAATTCCTATTTTTCAACTAATTAAAATAACTTTACTTATCTGTTGTTCTTTGTTTCACTCTTGATAGAGCGGTCGTGGTCATCACGTAGTATTGTAAACAATGCTAACAGTTCTATAAACCTCAGATAAGTAGCTAAAATTGCGTAAAAAATATAATTTCACCTTTTTTTTGTTTACATTTGAATGAAAGGGACAAGCTAACTTTATCGCGAGTTATAAATAGAAATTTTTAAATGATTAAGTGGGTAAGTCTAAAACCCATGGCAAGGGCTCCTCAAGCGCAATCCGTCATGTGTAAAAATCTGAAAATGAAACCAATTCTTGGTTTTACGAAACCACTCAGAATCGGTTTTTTTGTTCAAAGCACGCACTCCCCAATAACAACTCCTCGGTATCTCGTCACTTAGCTGCTGTTTATTACTTAAACAGATAATGCTATAGTCGTGTATTCTCTTGGGGGCATCGCATCAGTCGCACAGCCCATCTGCTCCAGAAGTACAGCACTCGAGTGTCTCCGATACCGATACGTATTGAGCCGCTGGATATTGTAGCGTGCTTGGAAACTCGCACATGAGCTTGAGTGCAGCGGCCATGTTTGTATCATACGCAAACTTGAATCTTAATATTTTATTGTATGAGATTGCTTGAGAAAAATCAGTATATCCTATATTACTATATATTTTCGACAACGCGTCGAGTGGCGCAGTGGGCGAAGGCTCAACTGAGACGTGGAAGGTAGCGGGTTCGATTCTCGTTGCGAGGCAAATATTTGTCCGATGTCAGCAATATTTCCTCACTCAAGGACCTCTCAACAGTATAAACTCAAGGTTCCTCGTTTACTTGAATTTCCCGCCAAATCCTTACTACAACTATTGCAGACGGAAATATCATATTTTCAGCACGTTCGCTAACCAACCTGAGTTTGTACACCGGCACATAATTATTTAAGTGGAAGGCTGGAGCGAGCGTTGAGAGCGCTCCCGAGGGATGCAGTGGAATTCTCGATGGCGAATACCAACCGGTAAATTCTAGATTTCGTGTCAGTCAGCTTACAACCGCTGCTGGACTTTATAGTTTGAAAGAGTTTATTTCCACAAATCGGCACGTTTAGACTTTGACACGAAATAATGTGCTAAAAATGCGCTGTGTAAAGGCTCGTTGTGACTAGTTATAGTAGGTAGAGGCTAGTTATAGTTTACGTTTGCTTGCTTCTTAAACATGGTTTATAGCGTATACACTTTTTAATAATAATAAAAATGTTTTATTGACATAGTTAAGTTTTACAAAATTTTCTTAGTGAATCCATAGGCTCGCGAACTAGTTGAAAACTGTGTTTCAGGAGCCAGTGGCTTCTCCCAGTTTTGAACTTAAGTAATATAATTATGCCTTAACGTTTAAAAGTTTTAAAGTGTACATTATCATTACTATCACTACATATCATTACTATTATACTTTACTTGTTAGTGTTGCAAAGAATTTGTACCATATAAATTGAAAATGGTCTTTCGTTGAGGTTTCATCGTCTTCGTTTGCTGATCTGTTTTCTTCTTCAATGTCGTCTTTATCGGTGCATTCCTCACACTTGCCTGCAGCACAAATCGCTAGTAGAACATTTGTACCACAGGCTGGTGCGAGGAGAGCATCGAAATTTCTGGATGGCAGGAAATGGTTTGTATACTAAATTTAGCTACTAACGCATGTCTATATCTATGCTCTTTTGATAACCGGATGAAAATACTTAATACTAGTTAGTTTAAAATATGAAAGATTGAAACATTTGGGATTCGTCCTCTGTATTGTCGCTTCAGACGCTTGCTATCCTTATCTTATTGAAAAGCAGTTTGATAAACTTGAACGCCTTCAAAATTTGTCCATCAGGTTTATTAACGGTCTGCGCAAATATGACCATGTCTCTGAATTTCGAAAATAGCTGAAGTGGTTGCCCATTCGTGAGCGCAGATATACTACATTTTTTCAATTTTGCACAGTATCCTCCTTCTTATCTCAAAGAGTGCTTTCAATATCTTTGCTAATCCAATTCTTTTGCACTTTACGCTTTGTAGAGTCTCAGAGACTCTACAACTTCAGACACCTGTGCACAATTTCACTCTCTATTCCCACTCTTCAAGGTGTTCGTCTTTGGAATTTTCTCCTTGTCAGCACCAGAACTGCTCAATCACTGCCTATCTTTAAAAAGCTTCTCTTCAATTTTTTTTTCATCCGCTTCACATGATTTTTGAAATGAAACTTTCATCTGTTTTTAGACTATAATATATATTTATTTTAATACTCATATCTATAAGTTAATTTAAATTATTGAGTTGTACCTATTAGTATGTATATGTTATGGACAACGTGATTAATTGGTCATTATACATAATAACCGGGCTTTATGAATAATGACCAATATGTGAGGGCAAAGTGATAAGAAATATTGAATTAATCAAATTGCCCGGGCAATATACATAACGCCCATCACCTGTTGGGCAGAATAATAAAAGACACAATATTTAACTATTATTTTTATTTCAGGCTTTAAATCAAAATTTAAAACACAAATTTCTTCCTTTTAGCGATGCCTTATGAACTTCGCTAGTCTGTCTTCACTTTAGTTACGAAACTGGATCACGATATTATCCGTCTGCGTCTGTCCGTATTCGCTTGGAATGCAAAACTGAGAGCTGTGTAGTGAACAGTGAAGCGATGGAAGTTCGTACGCCGCCATGACGGGCTCTGATTGGTAAGCGCGTGTCAAGCGTTCGCTTCCCTCCCCTCACTCCATCCCCAAAGTAGCTATATTATCACATTGCCCGATGATTACGTAGCATTATTCATAATGACCGGTCAATGTGATAAATAATGAAGTTTAGGTAATAATTAATCACTTTGCCCTAAGTAGCTGGTCATTATTCATATTGCCCGGGCACTATGAATAATGCCCGCATTAATCACTTTGTCCATAACATATATACTATTTATTAGTATCTATTATTTCACAAGTATATATTTATGTTGACGGCCTCTGTGGCGCAGTGGGCGAAGGTCTGCCTGAGACGCAGAAGGTTGCAGGTTCGATTCCCGCTGCTGGACAAATGTTTGCATGTGCTGTAGATATTTGTCTCGGTCTGAGTGTTTTCTATGTATGATATGTATGTATTTACAAAAAAAATATATGTGTAGTATATCAAACATGTGGTTCCCATAATACAAGCTCTGCTTAGTTTTGGGCTACATGATGCTGTGTGATTACGTCTCGCTTTATTTATTATGTATAGTTATATTAAGTATCGTATTCATTTTTCCTATTCCGCAATGGATTATGAAATACAATGTGTTTATTGATATCACACAATCGTCCACTACCTGTCTTTTAAATCAAGTCCATCCAAAGGTTGTCTGGAAGAGGTCGCTCTAAGCGAGAAGACCGCCCAGTGTACTTGTATTATTGTTATTGTCTATTTGTCTATGTTGGTGTGAGTACAATAAAGAGTTTACTATCTAACTATCTATTGTCACGCAGGTATCGATCTCGTCCTCGTTGATTACTCCCATTGACATAAAATATGATATAGTTATATAGTAAAATAGCATAAATTTTACGTTGCTCACTTCATAAACATGATTTATAGCGTAATTATACACTGTACGTGTTGCAAAGAATTTGTACCTTATAAATTGAAATTGAAAATTGTCTTCCGTTGAGGTTTCATCGTGTTCGTTTGCTGATCTATTTTTTTCCTCAATGCCGTGTGCATCGGTGCACTCCTCACTCATGACTATCGTTGAAATCGTTTGTGGAACATTTCTACGACAGACAAGCGTGAGGAGGGCATCGAAATTTCTGGATGGCTGAAAACGGTGTATATAAAATTTTTTGACGTAGTAAAGTGGCTTATTAAAATAATCTTAAAGTAAAATTGACTAAGACAAAGATATTGCAATTTTAATCCGTTTGACGCAAACCATTAAAACTTGACATTAAATTTAATGATTCTTAAATTGTATTATTAGATGAGTCACTCCATTTATATTTTTAGGACTAAATGTACTCTCTAACAACAACTGGCGAACACATATCGTTGACCCACAGGCTCGCTACTTATAAAAATGTACAGTATGCTTTGAATAAAGTGACTTTCACTGCATCTGTACATCTTGCAAATCCGCAATCTGGGGCATCTGGGATTGGGACTGGGACTGGGACTGGGACTGCGACTTCGACTGGGACCCCACTCGAACTGGCCTACCCATCTGTTATGTTTCATCTTCCCTGTTAAATACTGTTAAATATAGATATCAGGTTTATCACTTCGCAAACTTCCTAGTAGAGGTGGGGAATGGTCATTTTTTGGTCATTATATATTAATAATTAAAAAACTGTTTCGAGCAGTACAAATTTAGTCCTTTGTTATCTACACGACGTGTTGGTCTCATTTTGTTTTTTTTTTTACTTTGGACCCTTTTGTGAGGAAAACATAATTATTTTTTATTTTTGTAACGGCAATCTTATTCAGTTAGTGCATTTTAAATCATTACCTAATTTCAAGTTGAAAGCTTATGTAGTTTCTGAAATAACCAGGTATGACAGACGGACGGATGATAAAGCATTTTTTTTTACAAGTTATCATGTCTTACGTCCGTAGCCCACGAATATGTCAATAGATTTTGAGCTTGTACGTCCATATCTACTTATTGAGTGGAGACCGCAGCTCGGCAAACGTAGTGTAGGAAAACCTCTGGCCATGTAAAGTGACGGCTTGCGAGAGGCTACTGGTAGAAGCTGGATGCGTCAAGCGCAGAGCAGGGTATAATGGCGCTCATTAGGTGAGGCCTATGTCCAGCAGTGGACTGCTATATAACTGTTGATGACGCTGATGATGACGTCCATCACATATATGTGAGTCACTATTAAAATGAGGGTAAAGGCTTTCTCCACTTTGATTGTTGCCTTCATAGACCTTGAGATAGCTTACAGGCATATACCTCAGTACATTTGGGCAAGTAAAGAAATGGACGTGAGGGGTAATTTTGGAAATTCGGCCGGACAGTCAACATGTTAAAAAGGGAGGTGTGTCTCCCTATTCCATCGCCCATATCTGGAACGGGCACGCTATGATGCAACGCTCTGTTCTACTTTAGGCATGGAGGTGATAAGCCTCATTTGCCTGTATTTTCACCGGCATCCACACCCTTCTAACCGAAACGCAGCAATGCTACTTCACGGAGGAAATAGGTATGGTGGTAGTACTTCCCCGGGCGAGCACTTCACAAGGAGCTCTACTACCTACCTGTATACTATTGATTAGATTTCACGTGGGAGAAGCAGCGGGCATCGTATTAAGCTGGTTTACTTTACAACATCAAACGAAGGCATTTTGATATTTTACTGAATTAGCATAGTTTCCGCAACTACAGTATGAATTTTGGATATTTTCATGCAGCATCATCATCATTATCAGCATCATCAGCCTATAGCAGACAACAGATCGACATAGGCCTCTCCTTATAAGAACCATTGCGCCCTGTCCTGAGCTCGACGCACCCGGTTCATATTAAAGACTGGAGTTAGGAGCACATCGAAATTTCTTGATCGCAGGAAACGGTTTGTTTAAAAAAAATGTACAGTAAAATAATCTATATAATAAATTAAATATCTGAAAGTAACATAAGTTTGACAAAGACAAAGATAATGCAATTTTAATTTATATTTTTAGGACTACCTTTAGACTCTACCTACAACTGGCGAACACATATCGACACTGTCTGCTCTAAACTAAATATACAAATAACAATATAACTAAAAAACGTTTTCAAAAGACTACGCGAAATCTCATCGGTAGAAACGGCACTTAGTGCTTATCACGGCTATATAGGGTCAGCTCTACTATATGATCTACTTTAATGTGGGCATCAGTATGGATTTCGATAAAGCATTCAGTGCTCAGAAGAGATGCGTTCGGTCTCTATGTGGAGCACATTGTTAGACCCATGCAAGCTACTCTCCAAAAGTATCATATACTCCCTCTTCCATTCCTCTATATAAAGCAATACACAGAGCTCGTAAAATAGCATCCAGATTTTTTTTAATAAAAGGAGAATGCCATCTTGATGCATGGCGCTCGGTACCAAGACTAAAGTGAGTGCGTCAAAAATATATCCAATAAGTTTTTAGTCGATTCTACTGTCAAAATAATTAAAAGTGAGGGTTATTGCCATAGTTACACTTTACATCAATGTTTATTGCCATAGCAACGTATATATAATTGGTTGTTGTAGTCTAATGGCGGCGTGCAACGGAAACCAAATCAACAAAATATTTTTTTTACTTGATTATTAATCGAGTCGGTATGTAAAACTAAAGGAAATATTAATTTCATTTATATAATATAATAAATTTTATGGGATAAGTTCGGTTTTGACGCAATTGGTACGGGTTCTCGGCATTCTCCTTTGGTCTAGAATATTAAGGGATGCTTGTAACAACAGATTGCACAATCCAAACTACAAGTAAAAATGAAACAAAAACAAACTTACTATAATAATTCTTCATTTCAAAATATGGCTACTTAGCAAATGTTATTATTTAGTAAAACAATATTTAAATTATAGGGATATTGAAAACTCGAGTATTTTTGACAGTTGATTTTATTGACGTTTAATTTAACTGTAAGTTCAGTTTTAAGGTTCTTTTAGTTTTTTTCTATAATTTGTATCAAAAAAAAAAATTGTATTAATTTTCTTATCAATAATTTGTTTCACATGAATATTTTCATGCCTATTAGGTAGAATATAATTGGACATTAACTTAATTGAAGACCTAAAATTGTGACATAATTATATTCTGGCAAATAAATATATCTTATCTTATGATGTCTGTATCTACGCACTTTAGATAACCGGATGA
Organism: Horisme vitalbata; assembly: GCA_951804965.1. Lineage (NCBI taxonomy): Eukaryota > Metazoa > Arthropoda > Insecta > Lepidoptera > Geometridae > Horisme > Horisme vitalbata. The sequence continues at coordinate 9,271,685 of OX638089.1, forward strand.
AGAACTTAATACTGTTAGCTTACAATATGGAAGGTTCATACATTTGTCATTCGCCCTCCGTATTGTTATGCAGGTATATATCTACTTCTCGTTGATGACACTTATTGACAAATGAGCTTTAAGCTATGTAACTATGTAAGATATACATAGTAACAAAGCTTATAGTTTGCGTTTCTTACTGCTAAAACATTTGTTTATAGCATAATTATACACTCTTCTGGTTAGAACTAAAAATAATTTGAACCATATACATTGAAAATCGTCTATCAATAAACTTTCTTCGCCTTGGTTTGCTGATCTGGTTTCTTCATTAAGGTCGTTATGCATCGGCGCGCTCTGCTCGTCCGCCAAAATACAAATCGGCAGCGGAACATTTGTATTAAGACAGGCGAGAGGAGAGCATCGACATTTCTGGAGGGCAGGAAACGGTTTCTGTAAAAAATGTACTAACTAACGCATGCCAGTATCAACTGAAGCTTACAATATGAAAGTTTGAAACATTCGTGATTCGCCATTTGTATATACTCTGTATATATTGTAACACTCCTTCTCGTTTATGGTTCCTATTGACCTATGATTTAGTTTGTGGTACATAAATTTAGAAGATATATAGACGGATAATTTTACACTGTACTGGTTATAGTTGCAAAGAATTTGTACCATATGAATTGAAAATGGACTTTCATCGAGTTTTTATCGTCTACGTTTGGTGATCTGTTTTCTTCATCAATGTCGTCATGCATATGTACACTTTTCACTTTTGACTGTTGTACAAACCGCAAGTGGATTATTTTACTACAGACAGAAGGGAGGAGAGCATTGACATTTCTGGATGGTAATTAAGCTACTAGTGTATGCCTGTATCTACGCTCTTAAGATGAAGATAAGATATTCTGATGAAGATACTTAATACTGTTAGCTTACAATGTGCAAGGTTGAAGCATTTGTGATTCAGTTTCTGTATTGTCATGCGTATAGAACGATCTCCATCTTTTTGATGACATCTTTTGACACATGATGCAATAATAAATTATAATAACCATAAATACGCCATCAAGTTTTAAAATATGCGTTCTTGATACCTAAATAATAAGCTATAGATATAAAATATAATAGCATTAATGTTGTATGATTCTTAGACATATTTTACAGAAAAATATCATTATACATTCGTTACAAAGAATAGAGTACCTTTATTATTGAAAATTAATATATCTATTTTTTTTCTTGGGAAAACAAATAGTATTCTTAGTTTAAATAAACACCATGCAAATAACTAGTCGTCTAGACAAGGTTATCTGTTTAGAAGTATATTGGAGATTTATAATTCACAGTAACCATAATTTATGTGGCGGTGGTTGACTTAAAAATAACAAACTTATTAATATTAAATCAATCCTAAATAAACAAAAAATTAAGCCAAAAAAAAATAGATATAAATAAAGAAGACTTATTGAACAGCAGATATGTAGTTATTGAACCACTTTGAACCAGTGCTTTGAAAGCACATGTTTAAAATTGGAAGGTTTTGAATTAAATAAGTCGAATTCCAAAAAGTCATCCAATTTATTATAAGATCTGATGAAGAACGAATTTTGTCTGTAATTTGTGGCACTCGGGGGAACATAATGAGAGAGGAAAGGTACCATGACGGATCTTGTAGTGACTCGTAATTGCACCTTGGAGAGAAGGTAGGAAGAGTCAACCAGAGACGGTAATATCTTAACTGTAAATAGTACATCTGAAATAGTCCTTCTTTCTTTAAGCGGTAGAATATTATGCCTTCTACACCTTGCCTCATAATCGGAATCATACATAACATTTACACTTGTACTGAAGATACCTCAAAAAATTACTTTGAACATTTTGTAGTCTATTTTTGTAAACATCATATTGTGGATTCCAAACTTGAGAACAGTATTCGAGGGAACTACGTACATATGAACAGCAAAGAATTTTTACAATTTTAACAGATTTGAATTTAGAACAAGATCTTTTTATAAATCCCATAGCCCCATTGGCTTTTTTAACTATATGATCAACTGGCTTCTCATAGTTTAGTTTATAGTCATGTATTATTCCAAGATCGCGTATACTATCTGGTTTTTTGAGTGTACATTTTATAAGAGTGTAATTGTAGTTAACTATGTTAGTCTTGCTTGTGAAGGTTTTTGAGTGGCATTTTGTGACATTATGGTCTAGATTATATATATCTGGGATATATTTCAGTAACTTGAACTTAAACTATTCGCTGCTTTTAGCTCTGTGCTATGTTCATTTATAATTTTTAATTTCATTTAATTTTATATTATCATGTGATATGGGTCTATTTGTGTGGTTGCAATAAAGGGTATTTATTATTTACTATACTATGCATACAGACTACGCGCAATTTGTACCGACTCCGAAATTGTATACAAAGTTAGTTTATATTTTTTTTATAGTTAGACTTCGCATCTAAGAAATGAACGATCATGATCCTCGGACTGGGACTGGGACTGGGACTGGGAAGAGAACTGAGACTGGGACTCAAGTCAAAATACATTTATTCAGTAGGAACTGTATAGTACACTTTGAAACGTCATTTTTTTTAATTTACCATCAATTCGTAACGTGACCAAACAGAGAAGAATTGGCAAGAAACTCGGCTAGGCTTATATTTTTTTTAACATCATTGTACTTAATATCTATTACATTGTTTTTGATGGAGTTGGAGGCAGTTTCATCCCAAGCTTTTTTGTCATCTAAATAATCTGATATTTTGTAATAAGCTTTATTACATAGATTACGTTTAACAACATTTTTGAATTTATTTATATTATTATTTAATGATGTGATTAATCTATCTGTAGATTAATCACATCATTTGGGATTTTGTTAGAAAATCGTACAAAAAAGGTAAAGGGATGTCCTTTAAAAGATTGACTAACTTTATGGAGCCTTACAGTGGGAACAGCTAGTTTATCTTTATTTCTAGTGTTAACATTATGATGATATTTTTCTTGAACATGTTAATATGTTTTTGGACATACATTAAGTTTTCATATATATATTGGCACGGCACTGTCATAAACTTTTATTTCTTTAAACTTAGTTCTAAATGATTCTCTGGGGCCCATATTCGTATAAATCCAGGGGAACATTTCTACGACAGACAAGCGTGAGGAGAGCATCGAAATTTCTGGATGGCTGGAAACGGTGTGTATAAAAATGTTTGCTCCTAACGCATGCATCATTAGACCGTACTGTTTGCCGTACTGTTTGCTGATGATACCACATTAATAATCAAATGTAAGGACATCACACAATTAGAAAATGACGTTCACAAAGGAATTATTGACGAAGTAAATTGCCTTAGTAAAAAAATCTTAAAGTAAATTTGACAAAGACAAAGATAATGCAATTTTAATCCGTTCGACGCAAACTATTAAAAATTGACATTAAATTCATGATTCTTAAATTGTATTATTAGATTTGTCCCTTCATTTATATTTTGAGGACTACATTTACTCTCTAACAACAAATGGCGAACACCTATCGTTGACCCACAGGCTCGCTACATATAAAAATGTACAGTATGCTTTGAATAAAGTAACTTTCACTGCATCTGTACATCTTCCAAATCTGCGGGCCAAGGCCAACATATTCGCCCTGACTGACAATGTTCTGCGTTTCATTTCCAAGTCCAAATCATCCTTCAAGTCTTCAGTCACCACATGACCCAGGTACTTGAATTAATACACCCTTTCAAGCTGTTTGCCATGAAGAGTGATAGGTGGAATAAAAGACGGACACTTTCTACCTGCCTTGAAGAGTATGAATTCTGACTTATTAATATGATAAATAAGTCCTTATGACGTAGCATAGGACTCACATACAGCTTAAGCTAAGAGCGCTGATTGAGGGAGTCAACATCACCATGTCATCGTGGCATAGCTTTGGTTACCCAACCCACAGGCATGCTGCTGAGTCGCTCAATCAACCCATTCATATAAAGGTAGAAGAGCAAGGGTGAAATCAACCTCCCTTGCCTCACCCCGTATTCATGTCCATACAAGTCCCAAAGCTCACCTGACCACTTCACCTAGTTGAGTTACCAGAACCTCAAAAGTGATACCAACCCTGTCGGTAGACCAGTATATAACAGCTTCTGTAAAAGGACGTCAAAGGACATCATATCCAATAGATCCAAAAAAACAGACATAAACAAATGCCTTAATCTGAAGCACACTATCAAATATTACACAGACAGGCAGTATGTATAGTGTGCTTCAGACTAAGACTCGCAGTTTCGGTCGACAGCCCTGGCCAAAATACGAATTGAGCATCATGCAACCCCAACAATTTATTCAGGTGAGAATTTAGCACACTATCAAATAACTGAAATGGGTCTTTGATTTTTGTCTGAAAAATCACCATCCATCCTTGTCAAGGTGATTTGGCAAGGATGGATGGTGATTTTTCAGACAAAAATCAAAGACCCATTTCAGTTATTTGATAGTGTGCTAAATTCTCACCTGAATAAATTGTTGGGGTTGCATGATGCTCAATTCGTATTTTGGCCAGGGCTGTCGACCGAAACTGCGAGTCTTAGTCTGAAGCACACTATACATACTGCCTGTCTGTGTAATATTTGATAGTGTGCTTCAGATTAAGGCATTTGTTTATGTCTGTTTTTTTGGATCTATTGGATATGATGTCCTTTGACGTCCTTTTACAGAAGCTGTTATATACTGGTCTACCGACAGGGTTGGTATCACTTTTGAGGTTCTGGTAACTCAACTAGGTGAAGTGGTCAGGTGAGCTTTGGGACTTGTATGGACATGAATACGGGGTGAGGCAAGTGATACCAACCCTGTCGGTAGACCAGTATATAACAGCTTCTGTAAAAGGACGTCAAAGGACATCATATCCAATAGATCCAAAAAAACAGACATAAACAAATGCCTTAATCTGAAGCACACTATCAAATATTACACAGACAGGCAGTATGTATAGTGTGCTTCAGACTAAGACTCGCAGTTTCGGTCGACAGCCCTGGCCAAAATACGAATTGAGCATCATGCAACCCCAACAATTTATTCAGGTGAGAATTTAGCACACTATCAAATAACTGAAATGGGTCTTTGATTTTTGTCTGAAAAATCACCATCCATCCTTGTCAAGGTGATTTGGCAAGGATGGATAAAATAAGGAAGTGGAAGCTTGAAAGTAGCACCTGTGGCAGGTAAGGTGAGGAGTGGAAGACTAGCATGGTATGGGCATGTGATGAGGAGGGATGGAAACCATGTGACTAAAAGAGTGATGAGTATGAATGTAACTGGATGTACGAGTAGAGGGAGGCCGAAGAAAAGTCTTTCGTTGAGGTTTCATCGTCTTCGTTTGCTGATCTGTTTTCTTCTTCAATGTCGTGTTTATCGGTGCACTCCTAACACTAGCCTGCAGCACAAATCGCTAGTAGAACATTTGTACTTCAGGTTGGTGATAGGAGAGCATCGAAATTTCTGGATGGAAGAGTATGAATTCCAACTTATTAATATTATAAATAAGTCCTTATGACGCAGCATAGGACTCACATACAGCTAAAGCTAAGAGCGCTGATTGAGAGAACCAACAGCATCATGTCATCGTGGCATAGCTTAGGTTACCCAACCCACAGGCATGCTGCTGAGTAGCTCAATCAACCCATTCATATAAAAGCAGAGAAGCGAGGGTGAATACAACCCCCCCCCCCCTGCCTTACCCCGCGTTCCTGTCCATACAAGTCCCAAAGCTCACCTGACCACTTCACCTGGTTCTCCTGGTTGAGTTACCAGAACCTCAAAAGTGATACCAACCCTGTCGTTAGGCTAGTATATTACAGCTTCTGTAAATGGACGTCAAGGGACACCATATCAAAGGCTTTCGATAGATCCAAAAAACAGACATAAACAAATATCTTAATCTGAAGCACACTATCAAATATTACACAGACAGGCAGTCTGTATAGTGTGCTTCAGACTAAGACTCGCAGTTTTATCACGCACGTCGCTCAATACGAATTGAGCATCATGCAACCTCAATAATTTATTCAGGTGATAATTTAGCACACTATCAAGTAACTTATCTACAATCGGTGTCAGTGAAATGGGTCTGTGGTTTTTATCTGACCTGTTTTAATTTTTACAATGGGTACCACCAGAATTTGCATTAAGTCAGATGGTAGGTAAGACTGACTTATGCAAAGGTTAAAGAGCAACGCGAGAAACCAAGGAGATGATGGCCAGCATTCTTCAGGTTCTCAATACTGAGCCCACCACGCCCAGGCGATTTGCCTCCTGGCTTTTTCTTTTCTCAGATTCGCAAAAGCGATACGACAACCCCAAAGGCGATTGAACATAATAATGATTTTTGAAAATATTTGCAATATCTTGGGGGCTTAGGAGGCACCATCAACGCTCACTGGAGTACCAGGCCTGGCATTGGCAACTTGGACGTTCATTTCCAGAAACTTTTAAAATCAGTCGTTGAATGGTGCTTGGCTTGGCATATCACATAAACATAAACATAAAAACATTTATTTTCAGAGTTAATGTTTACAAAGTACTTTTAATGAACTATTTAGATTTATTAAAGCGCATAATAATGAGATGTATTGCTTAATACCATAAGACACTGTAGATGATTAATGTACCTAGTACTTGTTACAAAAACCTTTGGACATTTGTGTGTAGACGCGAGGGCTCCTGCTTCGGCAGTTGGCAAAAGTTATGTAGGTACGAACATCTTATCGCGCAAAATTAAATATTTCTGTGGCAAAGGTGAAAAAAACTAAACAAAAATATCCATTTTTATTTATTCTTGCTGGTTCTGCAGCCATTTGAGTTTACCCTTAAATGCCTTGCGCGCCCGAACCATATTACAAAAAATAGGACCACTACTTGGTTTCCCGTGCCACGTCCAAGTGTACAAGTGTGTAAGTCACTTACGTGCTTTTTCCACCCTGCCAACAACTTTTTACGAGGATTCTTTATTTTAAACAAGCTTGTTGTAATAGCAGCTTCCGATAAATTATTATTAATATTGCTTTACAATTCATTTATTGAGTCCCTGTGACATTGATTGTGACATATCGTACCACAACATTTCTTGAATTGATACGGGAAGTCTATATTTCTCTATTTTAGTATTACAAATTGACTGATATTTATTAATCTGATTTGTAGTTCTGTCTCCCCATTATATTTAATTACAAGTACGGGGTCTTGACTGGGTTTTCAACATAACAACGTCAAGATTAGATTCAATTACCAACGGAAAATGATCGGACCAATATACGTCATCTTTTACATAAACTTCTATAACATTCGAGCTAGCAGCTTGGGGTACCACTGGGGGACTGGGACTGGGACTGGGACTGGGACTGGGACTGGGACTGGGACTAGGACTGGGACTGGGACTGGGACTGGGACTGGGACTGGGACTGGGACTGGGACTGGGACTGGGACTGGGACTGGGACTGGGACTGGGACTGGGACTGGGACTGGGACTGGGACTGGGACTGGGACTGGGACTGGGACTGGGACTGGGACTGGGACTGGGACTGGGACTGGGACTGGGACTGGGACTGGGACTGGGACTGGGACTGGGACTGGGACTGGGACTGGGACTGGGACTGGGACTGGGACTGGGACTGGGACTGGGACTGGGACTGGGACTGGGACTGGGACTGGGACTGGGACTGGGACTGGGACTGGGACTGGGACTGGGACTGGGACTGGGACTGGGACTGGGACTGGGACTGGGACTGGGACTGGGACTGGGACTGGGACTGGGACTGGGACTGGGACTGGGACTGGGACTGGGACTGGGACTGGGACTGGGACTGGGACTGGGACTGGGACTGGGACTGGGACTGGGACTGGGACTGGGACTGGGACTGGGACTGGGACTGGGACTGGGACTGGGACTGGGACTGGGACTGGGACTGGGACTGGGACTGGGACTGGGACTGGGACTGGGACTGGGACTGGGACTGGGACTGGGACTGGGACTGGGACTGGGACTGGGACTGGGACTGGGACTTCGACTGGGACTGCAAATTCGACTGGGACCCCACTCAAACTAGCCAACCCCTCTATTATGTTTCATCTTCCCTGTAAAATACTGTTAAATATAGATCTTTGTATAATATATTAAAACTTCTGAGTTAAGGTGGGGAATTGACATTTTTTGTGATTTTATTGACGTTTTTTATCATTAATCAAAAACTATGCATGATATTTATAAATAAATAACTGTTCCGAGCAGTACAAATTAAGTCCTTTGTTATCTTCTCGATCTGTTGGTCTCAGTTTGATTTTTTTTTTACTTTGGACCCTTTTGTGAAGAAAACATATTTATTTTTTATTTTTTAACGGCAATTTTATTCAGAAAGTGCATTTAAATTTTTATAAAATTTCAAGTTGATTGCTTATGTTGTTTCAGAAATACTCAGGTGTGACAGACGGACGGATCATGAAGCACTTTTTATACAAGTTATCGCCTCTTACGTCCGTAGCCCACAAATATGTCAATAGATTTTGAGCTTGTACGTCTATATCGACTTATTGAGTGGAGACCGCAGCTCGGCAATCGTAGTGTAGGAAACCCTTCGGCCATGTGAAGTCATGGCTTGCGAAAGGCTGCTGGTAGAAGCTGGATGCGTCGAGCGCAGAGCAGGGTACAATGGCGCTCATTAGGTGAGGCCTATGTCCAGCAGTGGACTGCTATATAACTGTTGATGACGCTGATGATGACGTCCATCACATATATGTGAGTCACTCTTAAAATGGGGGTAAAGGCTTTCTCCACTTTGATTGTTGCCTTCATAGACCTTGAGATAGCTTATAGGCATATACCTCAGTACATTTGGGCAAGTAAAGAAATGGACGTGAGCGGTAATTTTGGAAATTCGACCGGACAGTCAACGTGTTAAAAAGGGAGACTAACTATTCCATCGCCCATATCTGGAACGGGCACTACAATGCAACGCTTTGTTCTACTTTAGGCATGGAGGTGATAAGCCTCATTTGCCTGTATTTTCACCGGCATCCACACCCTTCTAACCGAAACGCAGCAATGCTACTTCACGGCAGAAACAGGAATGGTGGTAGTACTTCCCCGGGCGAGCACTTCACAAGGAGCTCTACTACCTACCTGTATACTATTGATTAGATTTCACGTGGGAGAAGCAGCGGGCATCGTATTAAGCTGGTTTACTTTACAACATCAAACGAAGGCATTTCGATATTTTACTGAATTAGCATAGTTTCCGCAACTACAGTATTAATTTTGGATATTTTCACGCAGCATCATCATCATTATTAGCATCATCAGCCTATAGCAGACAACAGATAGACATAGGCCTCTCCTTAGAACCATTGCGCCAAGTCCTGAGGTCGACGCACCCGGTTCATATAAATAATAATATAATAATAAATAATAAATAATGCTGAACTATCACACAGCATCATGTAGCCCCAAGCTAAGCAGAGCTTGTGTTATGGGAACCACATGATTGATATATTACATAATATACTTTTTTTTTGTAAATACATACATATCATACATAGAAAACACCCAGACCCGAGACAAATATCTGCAGAACATGCAAACATTTGTCCCGCGGCGGGAATCGAACCCGCAACCTTCTGCGTCACAGGCGGACCTTCGCCTACTGCGCCACAGAGGTTGTCAGATATTAAAGACTGGAGTTAGGAGAACATCGAAATTTCTTGATGGCTGGAAACGGTTTGTTTAAAAAAAATGTATTGAAAAATAATCTATATAATAAAATAAATATCTGAAAGTAACACAAGTTTGACAAAGACAAAGATAATGCAATTTTAATCCGTTCGACGCAAACCATTAAAACAACGGCACTTAGTGCTTATCACGGCTATATAAGGTCAGCTTTACAATATGATCTACTTTTATGTGGGCATCAGTATGGATTTCGATAAAGCATTCAGTGCTCAGAAGAGATGCATTCGGTCTCTATGTCGAGCACATTTTAGACCCATGCAAGCTACTCTTTAAAAGTATCGTATTCTCTTCTATTCCTCTAATATAAAGCAATCAACAGAGCTCGTAAAATAGCATCCAGAATTTTGTTCAATTAAATTTGGTCTAGAATATTAAGGGATGCTTCTAACATTAGATTGCACAATCCATACTACAAATAAAAATTAAACAAAAACAAGCTTACTATAATAATTCTTCATTTCAAAAAATGGCTACATAGCAAATGTTATTATTGTTGTAGTAAAACAATATATAAATTAGAGGGATATTAAAAATTCGAGTAATTTTGACAGTTGATTTTATTGACGTTTAATTTAACTGTAATTGCAATTTTAAGGTTCTTTTAGTTTTTTTCTATAATTGGTCTTATAAATAATTGTATTAATTTTCTTATCACTTATTTGTTTCACATCAATATTTGCATGCCTGTTAGGTAGAATATAATTGAACATTAACTTAATTGAAGACCTAAAATTGTGACATAATATTCTTTCAAATAAAATCTTATCTAAAGATGCCTGTATCTACGCACTTAAGATAACCGGATGATGAACTTACATATATAAATAATAAAATATATACTAATACTGTACATATATATAAATACTGTTAGCTTACAATATGGAAGGTTCAAACATTTGTCATTCGCCCCCCGTATTGTTACCAGGTATAGATCTGCTTCTCGTTGATGACTCTTATTGACAAATGAGTTTTAAGCTACGTTACTATGTTAGATATACATAGTAACAAAGCTTATAGTTTTCGTTTCTTACTCCTAAAACATTTGTTTATAGCATAATTATACACTGTACTGGTTAGAACTAAAAATAATTTGAACCATATACATTGAAAATCGTCTTTCATGAAACTTTCAACGCCTTCGTTTGCTGATCTGGTTTCTTCATTAAAGTCGTCATGCATCGGTGCGCTCCTCACATCCGCCTAAATACAAATCGGTAGCGGAACATTTGTATTAAAGACAGATGTTAGGAGAGCATCGACATTTCTGGATGGCAGGTAACGGATTTAATCGGAATAATCATTCAATGTCGTGTTTATCAGTGCACTCCTCACACTTGCCTGCAGCACAAATTGCTAGTAGAACATTTGTACCACAGGCTGGTGCGAGGAGAGCATCGAAATTTCTGGATGGCAGGAAATGGTTTGTATAAAAAACTTAGCTACTAACGCATGCCTATATCTATGCTCTTTTGATAACTGGGATAAAAATACTAGTTAGCTTAAAATATGAAAGATTGAAACATTTGGGATTCGTCCTCTGTATTGTCGCTTCAGACGCTTGCTATCCTTATCTTATTGAAAAGCAGTTTGATAAACTTGAACGCCTTCAAAATTTGTCCATCAGGTTTAGTATCGGTCTGCGCAAGTATGACCATGTCTCTGAATTTCGAAAATAGCTGAAGTGGTTGCCCATTCGTGAGCGCAGATTTACTTACATTTTTTCAATTTTGTACAGTATCTGTTCAGGACGTCGCCTAAAATAGTGTATATAGTTAAATAGTTTGTATATAGATATAGTACCTACCTTAGTTTAAGTCTGGAAATAAAACTTGTTTTTTACATAGCTTAGGAACTAGCCGTAAGATTGTATTTTAGCATAGATTTGTTTTATTTCTAAAGAAAATAAAGCTAGGTAGGAATAAATAGTAAATAAGACGAAATAGAAATATAGGCAGAACATAAATAGGAAAAATATAGGTAGGCATAAACACAAAGTTAGGTAGGGAAAGCTAAAAATAGTTAAGAATAACGTACGAATGGATAGATCTCTTAAGAGTATAGCTTCCGCCTAGCTAAGCATTTGCCGCTCTCTTAAGGGTATAGCTCCTACCTAGCTAAGCATAGAAATTTTATGCCGTCGTCGTAAGGGTATAGCCCCGTAGTAGTTAAACTTTTTGTATGAAAATGTGAAGCTCTCTGATTGGTCGAAAGAGCTCGACGCTGATTGGTCGGCCAATCAGGGAGCGGCTTTATCCCCGCCGGGATTAGTATAAATATAGCGCCGATTTGTAAGCCCGACACGGAGTGCCGTTGCCGACCGCGTACGGACCACAACTCCACAGTCGCGTTTAGTCGAGTCGCCGGAATTTCGTGACGAAATTATCGCCGACCGCGCCCGTAGTTTCGCGCTACGGTGGGGATTACTTGCGCCAGCGGAATACCGGGGGGATCGGTATGTAAATACCGAGCCTACCCATAGGTCGCGCGTCGTGAAGTAACCCAGGAAGTGTTATGGACCTCTCACCGGGCCCATCCAAAGGCCCTTTTCAGGGCCAAGAAGAAGAAAATAGAGAAGAAGAATTCTATGAAGCCACGCCCGTCACTCCAGACGGCGCCGGCGAAGCACCAGCCCATGTCTTCGAGACATTGTCTCCGAAAGGGCTATACGAGCGTGATATCCTCACACTCGCCCGGCTTATGCAAGTCGGGGCCCTTTCGGAGGGAATGCTCCGATGGATGGCAATGTACCTGCGCCTCCAAGAAGCCGAGATGGAAGGAAAGGAGCTGTCTCTGGAAGACCAAACAGCGCTAGAATTTGCGCAGAACGCCATAGTGACGTTGCCCCCGGCAACTCACTTAAGACTCCAAAGGCCAAAGCCCACCACTCCCAAGCAGGCAGAGGATCGAAGAAAGAGACGCCGTACTCGCTCTCTCTCTAACAGTCCACCACAACGAGACAAAACGACGAGGACTGTCTCACCGCCACCGAGGCCACAGGAGGCCCCCAAGCCCACGCTAGCACTAATAGCTGGGCAGAAGCCCCTGCCACAGAGGCCAAAACCACAAAAGGAAGCGGAGGCCCCAAACAAAACATTTGCGCAAACATTCGGCCGAACATTCGCCGAAACGGCGCAGGCGCAGAAGACCCAAGGAGCCCCAAAAGCTCCCCCTGCCAGACCCCAACCTCCACCAAGCAGAGCCCCGACGGCGAAAACCAGCAGTGCCGTGCAAGGTGGACCCCCCCAACCCCCTCAGACTGGGGTAAGTAAAGACCAACCAACCACAAAACCCAGAGAAGGCCCCAAATACCCACCGCTGGTCGTGGAGAAATTGGAGAACTGGTCCAGCCATTTCAAAACTTTGGCCAACAAATTGGGCAGACCTCCAAACGGGCGCCCCTACGGACAGGGAATCCGCTTTAACCCCGAAGACGAGAACGAGTACCGGCTGATCCAGTCTTATCTGACGGAGCTCGAAAAGAAAGAACCGATCAGCTGGTTCTCGTACTCACTGCCGGCTGAAAGAAGCCTTAAGGTTGCCATCCGCGGCCTCCCCTCTGAGACGGACGTAGACGAAATTCAGGCGGCGCTAGAGGAGAAGGGCTTTACCCCCGAATATATCAAAAATATCAAGGGGAGACAAGGGAGACCCGGTAGTGTCTTCTACGCACTTATTAAGAAGACGCCAAACCTGACGCCGGCTATCTACGAAGTTACCGAATTGCTACTGATGCCAGGTATCATCATCGAGGCATGGCGAGGAAAAAAGGGGCCAGCGCAATGCCATAGATGCCAAAAGTTCAGGCATAGCTCACACAACTGCCACAGGGAGCAGGCATGCGTGCGCTGTGGTGAACCTCACCGTGCAGGCGAATGCCAGAGGCCAAAAGACGAGCCGGCGACTTGTGCAAACTGTGGAGGAGCACACCCGGCCAACTATCAGTCCTGCCCGGTGTTTAAGAAAGAAATCAGGAACAAGAGAGGAGGTACCATCGCCCAAACCAACGACGACAGAGGGAGAAGAGGAACCACCCTGGTCACCCCCGCTACCGTCGAGGAAACAGCCGCGTCCTCGCTCATGGCTCAGGCAAATCCTCCAAAAGGAGCCACAAAGAAACCCAACAAGAGGAAAGGCAAAAAGGCCCAAGAGACCACCGGGGAGAACCCAGCGAAACCCCCACCAGCACGCAGGGACTCCCTCGGAGAGATCATTGGCGTCCTAAAAGAGATCTTGGAGGCAGTCCAATCTGGCACAGACGCCGAGACGGCTACCCTCATGGGACTTATGAGGATCCTCAACAAAAATGGGGGGAAATCTTAGAGTCGTGTACTGGAATGCCGCCACGCTCACGGGGAAGAAAAAACTGCTGACCATCTTCCTCCGTGAGCAGAACATCGACATAATGCTGGTCAGCGAGACGCACCTAAACCCTAAAAAGGAATTTAAGATCCCCAACTACGTAACTTACAGAAAAGACGAACAAACCCCAGAAGGGCTAACATATCGTGGCCTGGCGGTATTGGTCCACCGAAGGGTGATTCACCAGCTTATCCCCGTAGTCGACTTCAAGTCCATACAAGCGCTAGGAGTACTTGTAAACGTCGCCGGCGAAGACTTAAGACTCTTCTCCATCTACAAGCCACCCAGAGAAACACTGACCAAATCAGAACTAAGAACACTGCTGAACCACGACACTCCCACAATCCTAGCCGGAGACCTGAACTCAAAACACACACTTTGGAACTCTAGCAAGGTGTGCAAAAATGGGCGCATACTTTACCAGGACTCCATGGACTACCACTATGAAGTGATTGGGCCGGACACGTGGACACACTATGAGCCAAACGGAAATGGGGACGTACTGGACATAGTAGTCTACAAAGGCCTAAAAACTACTCCCGAACTCAGTGTCCTGCCAGATCTCCCTTCGGACCACAGACCAGTCCTGCTGGAGTTAAGAGTGACCCCCACTAGAACATCACTCCTCCCGCGCAGAAATAAAGTCTGCTGGGAAGTCTTCCAGAAAGAGACCCACGAAAGAACCACCATCAGGCCGGTGGAAACCCCTGAAGATGTCGATCAGGCCACGGAAGAACTGACCACAATTATCCAGGAATCTCTCACAGCAGCCTCGCACACCTCACCGGCAAGAAGACAGGACCCACTCCCGGCCAGAATACGAAACCTCATTCGTGAAAAAAGAGAGACGAGGAAGTTGTGGCAGGAGACCAGATGCCCGCGAGTCAAGGCGAATCTAAACGCCCTGGTGGAACGCGTAAAAGTCGCCCTGGATGAACACGCAGCCGAAGGATGGGAAGAGTACATCAGCTCTATAACCGACGACATCCCCGCAGTCCACCGGCTATGTCGACAGCTGACAGGCGCACCCAAGGTCACCCAACCACTGATTGGCAGCGATGGCCTTCTTAAGTTCAAGGCAGCCGACAGAGCCGAGATCCTGGCAGACAGCCTGGAAAGACAGTTCACTCCAAACCCTACAAGTGAACTGTCGCATGTGGAATCTGTCAAAGGCCTCCTTCAAGACTACCTAACCTCGCCACCAGCACCCGAAGAGTCCGAATATCAAATCTTCCTGAGCCCCGGAAGAGTAAAGAGAGTAGTTCAGCGACTTCCTCGAAGAAAAGCCCCCGGACAAGACCGGATCTCAAATGAGGCTCTCAAGAACCTACCACCGAAGGCCATAGTAGCCCTTACCAAGATCTACAACGGCATACTCCGCTCTGGTCATTTCCCAACAAGCTGGAAGATGGGAAAAGTAGTAATGCTGCCCAAGCCAGGGAAAGACGCCAGGAAGCCGGAAAGCTATCGTCCCATCACGCTCCTGAACACTATGTCAAAGCTTTTCGAAAGGCTACTCCTGCCATACTTGACGCAGCACATCGAACCCAGAGAAGAGCAGTTTGGGTTCAGGGCTGGCCACTCGACCACTCTGCAGATCACGAGGATGGTAAACGACATGGCCATGAACTATAATAAGAAGGAGAATGTCGTAGCAGTCCTACTAGACATGGAAAAGGCGTTCGACCGTGTGTGGCATGAGGGGCTGCTCTACAAACTCTCAACCTCCTCCGCCCCAAAGAAGATCGTGAGAATTTTGGACAGCTTTTTGAAGAACCGCAAATTCACCGTCTCTGTAGAGAACGAGCTCTCAGGCGTGAGACCAGTGAAGGCCGGAGTACCACAAGGAAGCTGCCTCTCCCCTGTATGCTACGCCTGGTACACCAACGACATCCCTGTCATTGGGCAGGCGAAGCTCGCCCTCTACGCGGACGATGCAGCATACTACGCCTCTTCGTACAAACCAGCCTTCGCTGTCAAAAGACTGCAGCCAACACTGGACGCCTTGCCAGAATGGCTCAGTAAATGGAGACTGGCAGTGAACGTAGCAAAAACCCAGGCCATCATAACGGGACAAACGAAGCTGCCAGCCCCATTGCGACTGATGGGCCAGGACATCCCATGGCAGAATGCCGTCAAATATCTGGGAGTGACCATTGACAGGAACCTAAACTTCAGAAACCACCTGGACGGCGTGATAGGAAAGGTGAGGGGAGCTCGCGCCAAACTCCTCCCGATCCTAGTCTCGAACCTGCCAACAAAGACAAAGCTGCTGATATACCAAACTTACCTCAGGACACGGCTTACCTATGCAGCCCCGGCATGGTACCCGTTCCTGAGCAGAACTAACAAGAATCGCCTGCAATGCCAAGAGAATATCACGCTCAGAAGAATCGTCAATGCGCCAAGGTACGTGAGGAACGCCACGATACAAAGAGACCTGAAGACCGAGAACATAGATACCTTCATCAGAAGACTAGCGACCAACATGTTCGACAGAGCCGATGGGTCGAAGCTTACCCATATAGCTGGGATAGCTCCCCTGCACGCGAGGCCACCCGACGAAAAAGGAAAACGGAAAATGAAAGCCTACTCGAGGGACATCATTAATCACAATAACGAAGACACCAATGCAACGGGGGCGCCCCCCCCGGTGACCACCACAACGGTCGCTGATCAGTTCGCTGGGCCTTCCCTGGGTAACCAGGGATCTCACCCGGCAGGGCTTGATCGCACCGGCACTTGAGTGGCACCGGAGAAGGCGCCCACGACACCTAATCACCCAAAAGACGCACCCATAGCAATGGGTGCAGAATAGCCAGGGGAAAAGGGCAAAGCCCTGAAACCCTCTCCCCACCCCCCCCCCACAGGGGTGAGACGACAACGAAGACGCCGAAGCCCGACACAGTCGAGCAGTACCCGCCTTAGAATAAGGACTTGGAAGAGAATAAAGAAGCCGACCCAGGAACAAGGATTTTCATTTGGAAGAAGCCCACTCCTTGAAGTCGAGCCGTCACCGCCGACATCCTTCCCAATCCAGTACCCCAATCATAAATGTGTACGTCTGCCGCAGCCGAGCGACGTGCACAGTATCCTCCTTCTAATCTCAAAGAGTGCTTTCAATATCTTTGCCAATCCAATTCTCGCACTTAACGCTTTGTAGAGTCTCAATGACTCTACAACTTCAGACACCTGTGCACAAATTTCACTCTCTATTACCACTCTTTTACTGTTCAAGCTATACGTCTTTGGAATGTTCTCCTTGTCAGCATCAAAACTGCTCAATCTCTGCCTATCTTTAAAACGCTTCTCTTCAATTTTTTTTTCATCCGCTTCACCACCACACCACACCAGCCTATATCAGTCCACTGCTGGACATAGGCCTCCCCTAATAAAGGGGGATATGCCCATAATCCCCACGCTGGGCATGCGGGTTGGGGATCGCAGGGCACAGCTTCTCGCACCACCAACGCTGTTGCCCGTCGGTGGCCAGGGAATTTAGCTGTGCCGATTAAGATAAGATTGAGATAAGGCTGTGCTATGCCGCAATCAGCCGGCCACCAGAGCCCCGTTCGTTGTTTAGCAGGGTGCACCACGTGCAGGTGAGGTTGGCTTGGGTTCCAAAGATGGAGGTTGGAACCCCGTACAACATGACATGACATCCGCTTCACATGACTTTTGAAATGAAATTTTCATCTGTTTTTAGAGTATAATATATAATTATTTTAATACTCTTAACAATGAATTTATTTAAATTATTGAGTTGTACCTGTTAGTATGTATATAATATTTTTTAGAATCTATTATTTCACAAGTTTATATTTATGTTGACGGCCTCTGTGGCGCAGTGGGCGAAGGTCTGCCTGAGACGCATGAAGGTTGCGGATTCGATCCCCGCTGCGGAACAAATGTTTGCATGTGCTATAGATATTTTTCTCGGGTCTGGGTGTTTTCTATGTATGATATGTATGTATTTGCAAAAAAATATATATGTGTAGTATATCAAAGATGTGGTTCCTATAATACAAGCTCTGCTTAGTTTCGGGGTACATGATGCTGTGTGATTACGTCCCGCTTTATTTATTATGTATAATTATATTAATTATCGTATTCATTTTTCCTATTCCGCAATGGATTAAGCAATACAATGTTCTTATTGATATCACACAATCGTCTGCTACCAGTCTTTCAAATCAAGTCCATCCAAAGGTTGTCTGGAAGAGGTCGCTCTAAGCGAGAAGACCGCCCAGTGTACTATATTTATTGTTATTGTCTATTTGTCTATGTTGGTGTGAGTACAATAAAGAGCCTTCTATCTAACTATCTATTGTCACGCAGGTATCGATCTCGTCATTGTTGATTACTCCTATTGACTTATGATATAGTTATATAGTAAAATAGCTTTTAATTTACGTTGCTCACTTCATAATCATGGTTGATATCATAATAATACACTGTACTTGTACGTGTTGCAAAGAATTTGAAAATTGAAAATTGTCTTTCGTTGAGGTTTTATCGTGTTCGTTTGCTGATCTATTTTCTTCCTCAATGCCGTGTGCATCGGTGCACTCCTCACTCATGACTATCGTTGAAATATAGGGGAACATTTCTACGACAGACAAGCGTGAGGAGGGCATCGAAATTTCTGGATGGCTGGAAACGGTGTGTATAAAATTTTTTGACGTAGTAAAGTGGCTTATTAAAATAATCTTAAAGTAAAATTGACTAAGACAAAGATATTGCAATTTTAATCCGTTCGACGCAA
The DNA here is from genome assembly GCA_951804965.1 of Horisme vitalbata. Classification (NCBI taxonomy): domain Eukaryota; kingdom Metazoa; phylum Arthropoda; class Insecta; order Lepidoptera; family Geometridae; genus Horisme; species Horisme vitalbata. The sequence goes on from OX638089.1 coordinate 9,290,595, forward strand.
ACCATTAAAACTTGACATTAAATTTAATGATTCTTAAATTGTATTATTAGATGAGTCACTCCATTTATATTTTTAGGACTAAATGTACTCTCTAACAACAACTGGCGAACACATATCGTTGACCCACAGGCTCGCTACTTATAAAAATGTACAGTATGCTTTGAATAAAGTGACTTTCACTGCATCTGTACATCTTGCAAATCCGCAATCTGGGGCATCTGGGATTGGGACTGGGACTGGGACTGGGACTGCGACTTCGACTGGGACCCCACTCGAACTGGCCTACCCATCTGTTATGTTTCATCTTCCCTGTTAAATACTGTTAAATATAGATATCAGGTTTATCACTTCGCAAACTTCCTAGCAGAGGTGGGGAATGGTCATTTTTTGGTCATTATATATTAATAATTAAAAAACTGTTTCGAGCAGTACAAATTTAGTCCTTTGTTATCTACACGACGTGTTGGTCTCATTTTGTTTTTTTTTTTTTACTTTGGACCCTTTTGTGAAGAAAACATAATTATTTTTTATTTTTGTAACGGCAATCTTATTCAGTTAGTGCATTTTAAATCTTTACCTAATTTCAAGTTGAAAGCTTATGTAGTTTCTGAAATAACCAGGTATGACAGACGGACGGATGATAAAGCATTTTTTTTTACAAGTTATCATGGTGTCAATTGGGTGCCGGTGTACCTCAAGGCGGTGTTTTGTCTCCTCTTCTTTTTGCGATTTTCATAAATACAATTTCCAATAAACTATCTCCTTCCTACCACCTTTATGCAGATGATTTGCAAATCTACACGCAGGCTCCGGTGGAGCGGTTAGGTGAAGCCATATTACGCACTAATGACAACTTGCAAATCATCCTCGAGTGGAGTAAATCCTTTGGTTTAAAAGTAAATCCAGCAAAAACACAAGTGATAGTCGTAGGAAGCTCGAGGATGATTACTAAGATTGATTGACTCCTCCTTCCGCAAGTTGTCTTTGATGGGACTGTCATCAAAATTAGTGAGGTCGTTAAAAATTTAGGCTTGCTCATAGACAAAGATCTCTCGTGGCGACCTCAGTTAACAGCACTTAGTCAAAAGACCTTTGCTTCAGCTGCCTCCCTTAGACGGTTGCGTAATTTCCTTCCGACATCCACTAAAGTTGCGCATACTCAATCACTGTTACTTCCCATTCTGGACTATGCTGACGCCAGCTACCCTGACTTAACTGAAGACCAACTAAATAAACTTGAGCGGCTCCAAAATTTCTCCATCCGCTTTATATTTGGCCTGCGGAAATATGACCATGTCTCCGAATATCGCAATAAGCTTAAGTGGTTGCCTATTCGCCTTCGCCGGAACGCTCATATCCTTTCTCTCCTCTACGGAATACTTTTTAATCCCACTACTCCCTCATACCTTAAGGAACGTTTTGAGTTCCTCTACCTCTCCAATTCCCGGTCCTTGCGCTCCTCTGAAACCCTCCAATTAAAGACTCCGGTCCATTTCACATGTTTTTATAGCAACTCGTTTGCGCTGCAGGCTATAAAACTGTGGAATGCTCTTCCTGTTAATATCCGTCATGCAAAGTCTCTGCCTATTTTCAAAAACTTAGTAGCCAATCACTATCTTTCAACGCCTTCTACAATATAAGTCTATACTATCCAATTATGTGTATTGTTTATTAATGCTTATGACTTTTGTTGATTGTTTGTACATATTTATATTTATTATTTAATATTATATTTCTTTATATAATTTAAATATATTATTTCATTAATATTATTTATTTCTTTATTAGTATATCATATAAGTTATTTTTTATAGTAAGTAAATATTAGTATGTATTTGGATGTATTCTATTGTTTTTTTTTTTTTTTTTTATTTAATTTGGACTAGGCACACCGCCGTTCCTGTTTGTTTTGAAAGTTTCTCTCCATCCAAAGGTTGCCTGGAAGAGATCGCTTTAAGCGATAAGGTCGCCCATTGTACCATAATTTTTAGTGCCTGTTTCAATAATTTGTAATTCTTTGTATGGTGTGAAATAAAGCAATATCTATCTATCATGTCTTACGTCCGTAGCCCACAAATATGTCAATAGACTTTGAGCTTGTATATCCATATCGACTTATTGAGTGGAGACCGCAGCTCGGCAAACTAGGTGTAGGAAACCCTCCGGCCATGTGAAGTGACGGCTTGCGAAAGACTGCTGGTAGAAGCTGGATGCGTCAAACGCAGAGCAGGGTATAATGGCGCTCATTAGGTGAGGCCTATGTCCAGCAGTGGACTGCTATATACTGTTGATGACGCTGATGATGACGTCCATCACATATATGTGAGTCACTCTTAAAATGGGGGTAAAGGCTTTCTCCACTTTGATTGTTGCCTTCATAGACCTTGAGATAGCTTATAGGCACATACCTCAGTACATTTGGGCAAGTAAAGAAATGGACGTGAGCGGTAATTTTGGAAATTCGACCGGACAGTCAACGTGTTAAAAAGGGAGACACACTATTCCATCGCCCATATCTGGAACGGGCACTACAATGCAACGCTCTGTTCTACTTTAGGCATGGAGGTGATAAGCCTCATTTGCCTGTATTTTCACCGGCATCCACACCCTTCTAACCGAAACGCAGCAATGCTACTTCACGGCAGAAACAGGAATGGTGGTAGTACTTCCCCGGGCGAGCACTTCACAAGGAGCTCTACTACCTACCTGTATACTATTGATTATATTTCACGTGGGAGAAGCGGCGGGCATCGTATTAAGCTGGTTTACTTTACAACATCAAACGAAGGCATTTCTATATTTATAAATAATTTGAACCATATACATTGAATATCGTCTTTTGAAATACTTTCATCGCCTTGGCTTGCTGATCTGGTTTCTTCATTAAGGTCGTCATGCATCGGTGCGCTCCTCACGTCTGCCTAAATACAAATCGGTAGCGGAACTTTTGTATTAAAGACAGGCGAGAGGAGAGCATCGACATTTCTGGATGGCACGAAACGGTTTCTATAAAAAATTTACTAACTAACGCATGCCAGTATCAACTGACAATTAGGTTACAATATGAAAGTTTGAAACATTCGTGATTCGCCATTTGTATATACTCTGAATATATTGTAACACTACTTCTCGTTAATGGTTCCTATTGACATATGATTTAGTTTGTGATACATAAATTTAGAAGATTTATAGATGGATAATTTTACACTGTACTGGTTTGTATAGTTGCAAAGAATTTGTACCATATAAATTGAAGATGGTCTTTCATTGAGTTTTTATGGTCTACGTTTGTTGATCTGTTTTCTTCATCAATGTCGTCATGCTTGTGTACACTCCTCACTTTTGACTGTTGTACAAATCGCAAGTGGAACATTTTTATTACAGACAGATGGGAGGAGAGCATCGACATTTCTGGATGGTAATTAAGCTACTGGCGCATGCCTGTTCCTACGCTCTTAAGATGAAGATAAGATAAACTGATGAAGATACTTAATAGTGTTAGCATACAATGTGAAAGGTTGAAATATTTGTCATTCAGTTTCTGTATTAACATGCGTATAAAAAGATCTTCTTCTCGTTTATTACTTCTATTGACAAATGATGCAATTAAAATTATAATAACCTTATTCCAGCCATCAAGTTGTAAAATATGCATTCTTGATACCTAAATAAGACAAGCTATAGATATAAAATATAATAGCATACATAGCAATAACGTTGTATGATTCTTAGACATATTTTATAGAAAAATATCATTATACTTTAGGTTCAAAACACGAGTACCTTTATTATTGAAAATTAAAATATCTATTTTTTTTTGGGAAAACAAATAGTATTCGTAGTCTAAATAAACACCATGCAAACAACTAATCACCATTGACATGTTTTCACATGTAGTCGTCTAGACAAGCTTATCTGTTTAGAAGTAAAAACGAAAAAAATATAAGCCAAGCAGAGTTTCTTGCCAGTTCTTCTTTGTTTGGTCGCGTTACGAATTGGTGGTGCATTAATAAAAATGACGTTTCATGGTGTACTATACAGTTCCTACTGAATAAATAGAGTTTGAGTTTGAGTTTGAGATATCTAATTCACAGTAACCATAATTTATGGGTGTACTCGACTTAAAAATAACAAACTAATAAAACATAAATTAAAACTAATCTAAATAAACTAAAACCAAGAAGAATAAAGAAGAGTTATTGAACGGCAGATATGTAGTTATTGAACCACTTTTAACCAGTGCTTCGAAAGCACATGTTTAAAAATGGAAGGTTTTGATTAAATAAGTCTAATTCCGAAAAGTCAACCAATTTATTAAAAGATCTGATGAAGAAAGAATTTTGTCTGTAATTTGTGGCACTCGGGGGAACATGATGAGAGAGGAAAGGTACCATGACGGATCTTGTAGGGACTCGTAATTGCACCTTGGGGAGAAGGTAGGAAGAGTCAATCAGAGACGGTAATATCTTAACTGTAAATAGTACATCTGAAATAGTCCTTCTTTCTTTAAGCGGTAGAATATTATGCCTTCTACACCTTGCCTCATAATCGGAATCATACATAACATTTACACTTGTACTGAAGATACCTCAAAAAATTACTTTGAACATTTTGTAGTCTATTTTTGTAAACATCATATTGTGGATTCCAAACTTGAGAACAGTATTCGAGGGAACTACGTACATATGAACAGCAAAGAATTTTTACAATTTTAATAGATTTTAATTTAGAACAAGATCTTTTTATAAATCCCATAGCCCTATTGGCTTTTTTAACTATATGATCAACTGGCTTCTCCTAGTTTAGTTTATAGTCATGTATTATTCCAAGATCGCGTATACTATCTGGTTTTTTGAATGTACATTTTATAAGAGTGTAATTGTAGTTAACTATGTTAGTCTTGCTAGTGAAGGTTTTTGAGTGGCATTTTGTGACATTATGGTCTAGATTGTATATATCTGGGATATATTTCAGTAACTTGAACTTAAACTATTCGCTGCTTTTAGCTCTGTGCTATGTTCATTTATAATTTTTAATTTCATATAATTTTATATTATCATGTGATATGGGTCTATTTGTGTGGTTGCAATAAAGGGTATTTATTATTTACTATACTATGCATACAGACTACGCGCAATTTGTACCGACTCCGAAATTGTATACAAAGTTAGTTTATAATTTTTTTTATAGTTAGACTTCGCATCTAAGAAATGAAAGATCATGATCCTCGGACTAGGACTGGGACTGGGACTGGGAAGAGAACTGAGACTGGGACTCAAGTCAAAATTCATTTATTCAGTAGGAACTGTATAGTACACTTTGAAACGTCATTTTTTTTAATTTACCATCAATTCGTAACGTGACCAAACAGAGAAGAATTGGCAAGAAACTCGGCTTGGCTTATATTTTTTTTAACATCATTGTACTTAATATCTATTACATTGTTTATGATGGAGTTGGAGGCAGTTTCATCCCAAGCTTTTTTGTCATCTAAATAATCAGATATTTTGTAATAAGCTTTATTACATAGATTAAGTTTAACAACATTTTTGAATTTATTTATATTATTATTTAATGATGTGATTAATCTATCTGTAGATTAATCACATCATTTGGGATTTTGTTAAAAAATCGTACAAAAAAGGTAAAGGGATGTCCTTTAAAAGATTGACTAACTTTATGGAGCCTTACAGTGAGAACAGCTAGTTTATCTTTATTTCTAGTGTTAACATTATGATGATATTTTTCTTGAACATGTTAATATGTTTTCGGACAAACATTAAGTTTTCATATATATATTGGCACATCATAACATTTATTTCTTTAAACTTAGTTCTAAGTGATTCTCTGGGGCCCATATTCGTATAAATCTAGGGGAACATTTCTACGACAGACAAGCGTGAGGAGAGCATCGAAATTTCTGGATGGCTGGAAACGGTGTGTATAAAAATGTTTGCTCCTAACGCATGCAGCATTAGACCGTACTGTTTGCCGTACTGTTTGCTGATGATACCACATTAATAATCAAATGTAAAGACATCACACAATTAGAAAATGACGTTCACAAAGGAATTATTGACGAAGTAAATGGCCTTAGTAAAAAAATCTTAAAGTAAATTTGACAAAGACAAAGATAATGCAATTTTAATCCGTTCGACGCAAACTATTAAAAATTGACTTTAAATTCATGATTCTTAAATTGTATTATTGGATTTGTCCCTTCATTTATATTTTGAGGACTACATTTACTCTCTAACAACAAATGGCGAACACCTATCGTTGACCCACAGGCTCGCTACATATAAAAATGTACAGTATGCTTTGAATAAAGTAACTTTCACTGCATCTGTACATCTTCCAAATCTGCGGGCCAAGGCCAACATATTCGCCCTGACTGACAATGTTCTGCGTTTCATTTCCAAGTCCAAATCATCCTTCAAGTCTTCAGTCACCACATGACCCAGGTACTTGAATTAATACACCCTTTCAAGCTGTTTGCCATGAAGAGTGATAGGTGGAATAAAAGACGGACACTTTCTACCTGCCTTGAAGAGTATGAATTCTGACTTATTAATATGATAAATAAGTCCTTATGACGTAGCATAGGACTCACATACAGCTTAAGCTAAGAGCGCTGATTGAGGGAGTCAACATCACCATGTCATCGTGGCATAGCTTTGGTTACCCAACCCACAGGCATGCTGCTGAGTCGCTCAATCAACCCATTCATATAAAGGCAGAGAAGCAAGGGTGAATACAAACCCCCCCCCTTCCCCTGCCTTACCCCGCGTTCCTGTCCATACAAGTCCCAAAGCTCACCTGACCACTTCACCTGGTTCTCCTGGTTGAGTTACCAGAACCTCAAAAGTGATACCAACCCTGTCGGTAGGCTAGTATATTACAGCTTCTGTAAAAGGACGTCAAAGGACACCATATCAAAGGCTTTCGATAGATCCAAAAAACAGACATAAACAAATGTCTTAATCTGAAGCACACTATCAAATATTACACAGACAGGCAGTCTGTATAGTGTGCTTCAAACTAAGACTCGCAGTTTTATCACGCACGTCGCTCAAGACGAATTGAGCATCATGCAACCTCAATAATTTATTCAGGTGATAATTTAACACACTATCAAGTAACTTATCTACAATCGGTGTCAGTGAAATGGGTCTGTGATTTTTATCTGACCTGTTTTAATTTTTACAATGGGTACCACCAGAATTTGCATAAAGTCAGTTAAAGAGCAACGCGAGAAACCAAGGAGATGATGGCCAGCATTCTTCAGGTTCTCAATACTGAGCCCACCACGCCCAGGCGATTTGCCTCCTGGCTTTTTCTTTTCTCAGATTCGCACAAGCGATACGAGAACCCCAAAGGCAATTGAACATAAGAATGATTTTTGAAAATATTTGCAATATCTTGGGGGCTTAGGAGGCACCAGCAACGCTCACTGGAGTACCAGGCCTGGCATTGGCAATTTGGACGTTCATTTCCAAAAACTTTTAAAATCAGTCGTTTTTTCACGTTCGTCGTGAATCAAACTTTCATAAATCGCTAGTGGAACATTTCTATGACAGACAAGCGTGAGGAGGGCATCGAAATTTCTGGATGGCTGGAAACGGTGTGTATAAAAAATTTTGCTCCTAACGCATGCAACATCAGACAGTACTATTTGCTGATGATACCACATTAATAATCAAATGTAAAGACATCACTTAATTCGCAAAATGACGTTCACAAAGGACTTTTTAAAGTAGTAAATTGGCTTAGTAAAATAATCTTGAAGTAAATTTGACAAAGACAAAGATAATGCAATTTTAATCCGTTCGACCCGAACCATTAAAAATTCACATTAAATTTAATGATTCTTAAATTGTATAATAAGATTAGTCACTTCATTTATATTTCCCTGTCCTGTCGTTATATATCCAATAGATCCAAAAAACAGACATTAACAAATATCTTAATCTGAAGCACACTATCAAATATTACACAGACAGGCAGTATGTATAGTGTGCTTCAGCCTAAGACTCGCAGTTTCGGTCGACAGCCCTGGCCAAAATACGAATTGAGCATCATGCAACCTCAACAATTTATTCAGGTGAGAATTTAGCACACTAACAAGTAACTGAAATAGGTCTTACATTTTTGTCTGAAAAATCATTTACCCAATGTAAAAAATAAAACAGGTGATGTGACAAGGATGGATAAAATAAGGAACGAGTATATCAGTGGAAGCTTGAAAGTAGCACCTGCGGCAGATAAGGTGAGGAGTGGAAGACTAGCATGGTATGGGTATATGATGAGGAGGGATGGAAACCATGTGACTAAAAGAGTGATGAGTATGAATGTAACTGGATGTACGAGTAGAGGGAGGCCGAAGAAAAGTCTTTCGTTGAGGTGTCATCGTCTTCGTTTGCTGATCTGTTTTTTCTTCAACGTCGTGTTTATCGGTGCACTCCTAACACTAGCCTGCAGCACAAATCGCTAGTAGAACATTTGTACGACAGGCCGGTATGAGGAGAGCATCGAAATTTCTGGATGGATTCTGGATGGAAGAGTATGAATTCCGACTTATTAATATTATAAATAAGTCCTTATGACGCAGCATAGGACTCACATACAGCTAAAGCTAAGAGCGCTGATTGAGGGAACCAACAGCACCATGTCATCGTGGCATAGCTTAGGTTACCCAACCCACAGGCATGCTGCTGAGTCGCTCAATCAACCCATTCATATAAAAGCAGAGAAGCGAGGGTGAATACAACCCCCCCCCCTGCCTTACCCCGCGTTCCTGTCCATACAAGTCCCAAAGCTCACCTGACCACTTCACCTGGTTCTCCTGGTTGAGTTACCAGAACCTCAAAAGTGATACCAACCCTGTCGGTAGGCTAGTATATTACAGCTTCTGTAAAAGGACGTCAAGGGACACCATATCAAAGGCTTTCAATAGATCCAAAAAACAGACATAAAAATGTCTTAATCTGAAGCACACTATCAAATATTACACAGACAGGCAGTCTGTATAGTGTGCTTCAGACTAAGACTCGCAGTTTTATCACGCACGTCGCTCAAGACGAATTAAGCATCATGCAACCTCAATAATTTATTCAGGTGATAATTTAGCACACCATCAAGTAACTTCGGTATCAGTGAAATGGGTCTGTGGTTTTAATCTGACCTGTTTTAATTTTTACAATGGGTACCACCAGAATTTGCATTAAGTCAGATGGTAGGTAAGACTGACTTATGCAAAGGTTAAAAAGCAACGCGAGAAACCAAGGAGATGATGGCCAGCATTCTTCAGGTTCTCAATACTGAGCCCACCACGCCCAGGCGATTTGCCTCCTGGCTTTTTCTTTTCTCGATTGAATTGCGATTGAACATAAAAATGATTTTTGAAAATATTTACAATATCTTGGGGGCTTAGCAGGCACCATCAACGCTCACTGGAGTACCAGGCCTGGCATTGGCATCTTGGACGTTCATTTCCAGAAACTTTTAAAATCAGTCGTTGAATGGTGCTTGGCATATCACATAAACATAAACATAAACCTAAAAACATTTATTTTCAGAGTTAATGTTTACAAAGTTCTTTTAATTAACTATTTAGATTTATTACAGCGCATAATAATAAGATGAATTGCTTAATACCATAAGACACTGTAGATTATTAATGTAGTACTTGTTACTAAAACCTTTGGACATTTGTGTGTAGACGCGAGGGCTCCTGTTTTGGCAGTTGGCAAAAGTTATGTAGGTACAAACATGTTATCGCGCAAAATTAAATATTTCTGTGGCAAAGGTGAAAAATACTAAACAAATAAATCCATTTTTATTTGTTCTTGATGGTTCTGCAGCCATTTGACTTTACCCTTAAAAGCCTTGCGCGCCCGAACCATATTACAAAAAATAGGACCACTACTTGGTTTCCCGTGCCACGTCCAAGTGTACAAGTGTGAAAGTCACTTACGTGCTTTTTCCACCCTGCCAACAACTTTTAACGAGGATTCTTTATTTTAAACAAGCTTGTTGTAATAGCAGCTTCCGATAAATTATTATTAATATTGCTTCACAATTCATTTATTGAGTCCCTGTGACATTGATTGTGACATATCGTACCACAACATTTCTCGAATTGATACGGGAAGTCTATATTTCTCTATTTTAGTATTACAAATTGACTGATATTTATTAATCTGATCTGTAGTTCTGTCTCCCCGTTATATTTAATTACAAGTACGGGGTCTTGACTGGGTTTTCAACATAACAACGTCAAGATTAGATTCAATTACCAACGGAAAATGATCGGACCAATATACGTCATCTTTAACATAAACATCTATAACATTCGAGCTAGCAGCTTGGGGTACCACACAATGGTCAGCCAGCGCATACAACGAGAATGTGCATCACTGATAAAAGATGTTAACTTACGAGTGTCCGCACAAATCCAGTCCTGTTCAACACTTTTCAAAAATTGATTCAACACTGTTTACTTCAATTATTGCACTAATTGCACTCAAACATTCCGTAAAATCTACTTAGTTTTTATCGCAATCAGTAGGCTTATAGACACTTAGGACTAGCACGGGCCGATGGTTTGTAGAAAGCCGGACAGCTGATATACACTGGGTTGGCAGTGTGGCGGGACTGGGACTGGGACTGGGACTGGGACTGGGACTGGGACTGGGACTGGGACTGGGACTGGGACTGGGACCGGGACTGGGACTGGGACCGGGACTGGGACTGGGACCGGGACTGGGACCGGGACCGGGACTGGGACTGGGACTGGGACTGGGACTGGGACTGGGACTGGGACTGGGACTGGGACTGGGACTGGGACTGGGACTGGGACTGGGACTGGGACTGGGACTGGGACTGGGACTGGGACTGGGACTGGGACTGGGACTGGGACTGGGACTGGGACTGGGACTGGGACTGGGACTGGGACTGGGACTGGGACTGGGACTGGGACTGGGACTGGGACTGGGACTGGGACTGGGACTGGGACTGGGACTAGGGGCTAGGATTGGGACTGGGACTGGGACTGAGACTGGGACTGGGACTGGGACTGGGACTGGGACTGGGACTGGGACTGGGACTGGGACTGGGACTGGGACTGGGACTGGGACTGGCCAACCCCTCTATTATGTTTCATCTTCCCTGTAAAATACTGTTAAATATAGATATCTTTGTATAATATATTAAATAAACAATTATTTAAAATAAAAAAAAAACCGACTTCAAAAACATTTATTGAAAAAACATTTAAACTAAAAAGTTAAAAATAATTGCTTATTTTTTGGTTCATCCACCTTTTCTCTATAAATTTATCCCTTACGATCTATGCGTTTACCACATAGGTAGATCTAGATACCTACCTGTTATTTTTGGAGTCGGAGTCAGCTTTGGAGTACGACATTATAGCAACTACACTTCTCCCACCTCGGACCTGCGCCGCCCACGCAATAGTTACCTACCTTGGCGTGCCTTGGCTGACACCGACTCCAAAAATAACAGGTAGGTATCTACATCTACCTATGTGGTAAACGCATAGATCGTAAGGGATAAATTTATAGAGAAAAGGTGGATGAACCAAAAAATAAGCAATTATTTTTAACTTTTTAGTTTAACTGTTTTTTCAATAAATGTTTTTGAAGTCGGTTTTTTTTTTTTAAATTATTGTTTATTTCCGAAGTTTTAGTGAATCTGACTTTAAGACGATTACTAAAACTATAAATAAAATTCAAGCCCATTGAAATTTTATTCCCGACTGTCTTATCTCCGAAAAACACAACGAAAAAGAATTTTACTAATTGGTTTTTATATGACGGTGTTTTGAGATAACAAACATAAAACATGAATAAAATTCGAACCCATAAAATCTTAGTCCCTGTTTTTTAACCTTTAGAGTTGGTATTTTTTCTTCAAATTTTTATGGGACCAATCAAAAAGTATATTCTATACAAAAAACTAAGAGTTTTTTAAATCGGTTCATAAATGACGGAGTTATGAGGCAACAAACATAAAAATCGAATAAAATATGAGCCCATAAAATTTTCATTCCCAGTTTTCTCACCCTCAGGGTTGGTATTTTTACTTCAAATTTATATTGGACCATTTGCAAAGTATACCCTACACTACGATAAAAAAAAATTCGAAATCGGTTCATAAATGACGGAGATATGAGGTAAGAAACATAAAAATTCAAGCCCAAAAAAAGTTCATTCCCAATTTTCTCATCCTTAGGGTTAATATTTTTTCTTGAAATTTAAATGGGACCAATTGGAAAGTATACCCTTTCCAACTAAAAAAGAATTTTCCAAATAGGTTCATAAATGACAGAGTTATGAGCTAACAAACATAAAAAAAAAAAAAAAATACAACCGAATTGAGAACCTCCTCCTTTTTTTTGAAGTCGGTTAAAAATCAGGTTTATCACTTCGCAAACTTCTGAGTGAGGGTGGGGAATAGATAGATAGATAGATAGATAACTCTTTATTGTACACCAGAAACAATTACAAGTATTTAAATTAACTAATTAAACTATAAAATTAATCCGCCGTTGTACAATGGGCGGCCTTATCGCTAAAAGCGATCTCTTCCAGGCAACCTTTGACAATTTTTGGGAATTGACATTTTTTATGATTTTATTGACGTTTTTTATCATTAATCAAAAACTATGCATGGTATTTATAAATAAATAACTGTTTCGAGCAGTACAAATTAAGTCCTTTGTTATCTACTCGATCTGTTGGTCTCAGTTTGATTATTTTTTTTACTTTGGACCCTTTTGTGAAGAAAACATATTTATTTTTTATTTTTTAACGGCAATTTTTTTTTTGTAATGCTTCAGTAAATCAGTAATTTTAATTTCAGTAATTTTAGTAGTGCATTTAAATTTTTTATAAAATTTCAAGTTGATTGCTTATGTAGTTTCAGAAATACTCAGGTGTGACAGACGGACGGATCATGAAGCACTTTTTATACAAGTTATCGCCTCTTACGTCCGTAGCCCACAAATATGTCAATAGATTTTGAGCTTGTACGTCTATATCGACTTATTGAGTGGAGACCGCAGCTCGGCAATCGTAGTGTAGGAAACCCTTCGGCCATGTGAAGTGATGGCTTGCGAAAGGCTGCTGGTAGAAGCTGGATCCGTCGAGCGCAGAGCAGGGTATAATGGCGCTCATTAGGTGAGGCCTATGTCCAGCAGTGGACTGCTATAATAACTGTTGATGACGCTGATGATGACGTCCATCACATATATGTGTGTCACTCTTAAAATGGGGGTAAAGGCTTTCTCCACTTTGATTGTTGCCTTCATAGACTTTGAGATAGCTTATAGGCATATACCTCAGTACATTTGGGCAAGTAAAGAAATGGACGTGAGCGGTAATTTTGAAAATTCGACCGGACAGTCAACGTGTTAAAAAGGGAGACTAACTATTCCATCGTCCATATCTGGAACGGGCACTACGATGCAACGCTCTGTTCTACTTTAGGCATGGAGGTGATAAGCCTCATTTGCCTGTATTTTCACCGGCATCCACACCCTTCTAACCGAAACGCAGCAATGCTACTTCACGGCAGAAACAGGAATGGTGGTAGTACTTCCCCGGGCGAGCACTTCACAAGGAGCTCTACTACCTACCTGTATACTATTGATTAGATTTCACGTGGGAGAAGCGGCGGGCATCGTATTAAGCTGGTTTACTTTACAACATCAAACGAAGGCATTTCGATATTTTACTGAATTAGCATAGTTTCCGCAACTACAGTATTAATTTTGGATATTTTCACGCAGCATCATAATCATTATTAGCATCATCAGCAGACAACAGATGGACATAGGCCTCTCCTTATAAGAACCATTGCGCCCTGTCCTGAGGTCGACGCACCCGGTTCATATTAAAGACTGGAGTTAGGAGAACATCGAAATTTCTTGATGGCTGGAAACGGTTTGTTTAAAAAAAATGTATTGAAAAATAATCTATATAATAAAATAAATATCTGAAAGTAACACAAGTTTGACAAAGACAAAGTTAATGCAATTTTAATCCGTTCGACGCAAACCATTAAAACAACGGCACTTAGTGCTTATCACGGCTATATAAGGTCAGCTTTACAATGTGATCTACTTTTATGTGGGCATCAGTATGGATTTCGATAAAGCATTCAGTGTTCAGAAGAGATGCATTCGGTCTCTATGTGGAGCACATTTTAGACCCATGCAAGCTACTCATTAAAAGTATCGTATTCTCTTCTATTCCTCTAATATAAAGCAATCAACAGAGCTCGTAAAATAGCATCCAGAATTTTTTTCAATTAAATTTGGTCTAGAATATTAAGGGATGCTTCTAACATTAGATTGCACAATCCATACTACTAATAAATATTAAACAAAAACAAGCTTACTATAATAATTCTTCATTTCAAAAAATGGCTACATAGCAAATGTTATTATTGTTGTAGAAAAACAATATATAAATTAGAGGGATATTAAAAATTTGAGTATTTTTGACAGTTGATTTTATTGACGTTTAATTTAACTGTAATTGCAATTTTAAGGTTCTTTTAGTTTTTTTCTATAATTTGTCTTATAAATAATTGTATTAATTTTCTTATCACTAATTTGTTTCACATCAATATTTGCATGCCTGTTAGGTAGAATATAATTGAACATTAACTTAATTGAAGACCTAAAATTGTGACATAATATTCTTTCAAATAAAATCTTATTTAATGATGCCTGTATCTACGCACTTAGATAACCGGATGATGAACTTACATATATAAATAATAAAATATATACTAATACTGTACATATATATAAATACTGTTAGCTTACAATATGGAAGGTTCAAACATTTGTCATTCGCCCTCCGTATTGTTACCAGGTATAGATCTGCTTCTCGTTGATGACTCTTATTGACAAATGAGTTTTAAGCTACGTTACTATGTTAGATATACATAGTAACAAAGCTTATAGTTTTCGTTTCTTACTCCTAAAACATTTGTTTATAGCATAATTATACACTGTACTGGTTAGAACTAAAAATAATTTGAACCATATACATTGAAAATCGTCTTTCATGAAACTTTCAACGCCTTCGTTTGCTGATCTGGTTTCTTCATTAAAGTCGTCATGCATCGGTGCGCTCCTCACATCCGCCTAAATACAAATCGGTAGCGGAACATTTGTATTAAAGACAGATGTTAGGAGAGCATCGACATTTCTGGATGGCAGGTAACGGATTTAATCGGAATAATCATTCAATGTCGTGTTTATCAGTGCACTCCTCACACTTGCCTGCAGCACAAATTGCTAGTAGAACATTTGTACCACAGGCTGGTGCGAGGAGAGCATCGAAATTTCTGGATGGCAGGAAATGGTTTGTATAAAAAACTTAGCTACTAACGCATGCCTATATCTATGCTCTTTTGATAACTGGGATAAAAATACTAGTTAGCTTAAAATATGAAAGATTGAAACATTTGGGATTCGTCCTCTGTATTGTCGCTTCAGACGCTTGCTATCCTTATCTTATTGAAAAGCAGTTTGATAAACTTGAACGCCTTCAAAATTTGTCCATCAGGTTTAGTATCGGTCTGCGCAAGTATGACCATGTCTCTGAATTTCGAAAATAGCTGAAGTGGTTGCCCATTCGTGAGCGCAGATTTACTTACATTTTTTCAATTTTGTACAGTATCTGTTCAGGACGTCGCCTAAAATAGTGTATATAGTTAAATAGTTTGTATATAGATATAGTACCTACCTTAGTTTAAGTCTGGAAATAAAACTTGTTTTTTACATAGCTTAGGAACTAGCCGTAAGATTGTATTTTAGCATAGATTTGTTTTATTTCTAAAGAAAATAAAGCTAGGTAGGAATAAATAGTAAATAAGACGAAATAGAAATATAGGCAGAACATAAATAGGAAAAATATAGGTAGGCATAAACACAAAGTTAGGTAGGGAAAGCTAAAAATAGTTAAGAATAACGTACGAATGGATAGATCTCTTAAGAGTATAGCTTCCGCCTAGCTAAGCATTTGCCGCTCTCTTAAGGGTATAGCTCCTACCTAGCTAAGCATAGAAATTTTATGCCGTCGTCGTAAGGGTATAGCCCCGTAGTAGTTAAACTTTTTGTATGAAAATGTGAAGCTCTCTGATTGGTCGAAAGAGCTCGACGCTGATTGGTCGGCCAATCAGGGAGCGGCTTTATCCCCGCCGGGATTAGTATAAATATAGCGCCGATTTGTAAGCCCGACACAGTCGAGCAGTACCCGCCTTAGAATAAGGACTTGGAAGAGAATAAAGAAGCCGACCCAGGAACAAGGATTTTCATTTGGAAGAAGCACTCCTTGAAGTCGAGCCGTCACCGCCGACATCCTTCCCAATCCAGTACCCCAATCATAAATCTGCCGCAGCCGAGCGACGTGCACATTTATTGGTCCTTGCGAGCCGGATAAGGAAGGATATTCAAGACTTCAAGAAGAGTATTGAAGAAAGAAAATCGGGTCAAGATAGCCTCATCGTCATGCCGCACAGTGGAAGACCGGTCACACGCTCCATTGGAAAAGGGCGTAAGCCGTCGCCGGACACAAATCCATCCTCGTCGGAAGGAACTACGGCGACCACCGGGACCTCTGCAACCACCGGGACCTCTGACCACAGCGGAAACCTCTGCCACGGATACGACGGCAGAGACCTCCGCGACGGGAACCACAGCTACTACGGATGCATCTGTGGCAACCGGCGAATCCACAGCCAGATCCGCCGCCACAGAATCAACCGCCACGACGATGAAAGGAACAGCCAAACATGGGAGTACAGCGACTGCCACGCCATCTACAGCCGTCCTTCGAGAAAGCGCACCACCCAAGCGGGTCGAGACATTAAAGAAGGGAGCGGCACCGAAGACACTGGATCAATGCCTACAGGGAGGCATACGCCCGAACACGCATAAGAAGTGCGATGGTTCGACTAGATCCAGAACGAAAGCGCACAGAATAGCGAAAGCCAAAGAAGAGCTTGCACGCCTTCAAGTGGAGCTAGCCGCAGCCAGGATAGCTCTACTAGAAACAGCAGATACAGATAACGAAGAAGAAGAAGAAGACGATGTCTCCGTGACTGAAGCGAATGCAAGGGTGGACACTTGGTTAAACAACCAAGCTCAAACGACGATATTGGCAATCACCCAAGAACCTCATCAAGTCCTGCCAGAACCTGCGCCAGCACCACTAGTGAACATGCCCAGCCAAGACAAAGAAGAAATACCACGTGCACCGGCGGGAGTCAAACCCGCACCGGACTATTCGGAGCTAGCCGCAGCCATCACACTCGCCGTGAAAGCAGGCCAACGACCAAAATTCATTGACTTGCCAGTGTTTAACGGTTCGCATCAAGACTGGCTGTCGTTCCAGGCAGCATACAAAGAAACTGAGGACATGTTTTCGAGGGTCGAAAATATTAACCGCCTGCGGAAGAACCTAAAAGGAAAAGCAAAGGAAGCAGTGGAGAATCTACTCATCACCAACACTCACCCATCGGAAGTCATGAACACTTTGGAAACAAGATTTGGAAGACCAGAATCAATCGCCATGTCGGAGATAGATGCACTTCGGGCCCTGCCACGCCTGAACGAGTCACCGAGGGACATCTGCACGTTCGCGACCAAGGTGACAAACGCCGTGTCTACCCTGAGAACTTTGACCTGCGTCTACTACCTCTACAACCCAGAACTTTCCAAGGCCATGGTGGACAAGCTGACTCCAACGCTACGCTACAGGTTCTACGACTTCGCCGCAACACAGCCCAAAGAAGAACCTGACCTGCTGAAGTTTGAGAAATTTATGAAGAAAGAAGCTGAATTATGCAGACCCTACGCACAGCCTGAGAACCTGACATCGCCGAGCCACGCCACTCTTCAGAGACGCCCACAGAAGATAAATACAGCCACGGAGAAACAGTCTACAGAAGCAGCGAGATGCCCAGAATGTGAAGAAACGGGGCACACGATAACGGAGTGCGAGAAATTCAAGAAAGCGGATGTGAACGCCAGATGGGACATCGCCAAGGCACATCGACTATGCTTTCGGTGCCTGCGACATAGAACGAGAACCCACAGCTGCCGGCCGAGAACGTGTGGCATCAATAGATGCAAGTACTACCACAACAGGATGCTGCACAATGAGCGACCGGAGAAGCAAGAAGAAATGAAGAATAGTAAAGAAAGTGGGACAACAGAATCCATCAACTCCGCGTGGACTACGAGCAAACAGTCCTACTTGAAGATAGTTCCAGTCAAGGCCATCGGACCAATGGGAACCATAGATACCTTCGCGCTGCTGGACGATGGGTCAACAGTCACACTCATCGATGAAAACGTCGCCGAGTTAATTGGAGCCAAGGGACCGATCGATCCACTACGTATAGAAGCGATCAACGAACTGAAGACAACCGAGTGTAAATCAAGAAGAGTCAACTTCACACTCAAGGGGTCAAACGATCGCGAAGAACGAATCCAAGCCAGAACAGTGAGGAACCTGAAAGTATCGCCACAAGAAATAACGAAGGATCAAGTCAAGGGATGCAGACATCTACGGGACATCGAGGAAGAACTCACCTATAAGAATGTGAAGCCGCGAATACTCATCGGTCAAGACAACTGGCATCTTCTCCTGACGTCGAAAGTTAGAAAAGGCAACGCGAACCAACCGGTGGCATCTCTCACGCCACTGGGTTGGGTGTTACACGGAAGTCAAACCCGCACACTCGGACGCCGCATCGACTACGTGTCTCACATCACAGAAACGCCGGAAGAAGACAACCTGGAAGACCTAGTGAAGGAGTACTTCGCAATGGACGCGCTCTGCATCAACCCAAAGAAGCCAAAGACGGATCCTGAAGAGCAAGCCCTACGTATCCTGAAAGAAAATACAGTCCAAACAGAAGAAGGAAGATACGAAACTGCTCTGCTATGGCGAAAAGAAGACATCAGCCTGCCTGACAAATACGAGAACTCACTGAAACGACTCCTCAGCATAGAAAAGAAGCTGGATCGCGACTCGAACCTGAAGAAGAAGTACACAGACCAGATGGAAGCGCTTGTGGAGAAGAAATACGCCGAGCCTGCCCCCAAAGAGAAGACGCCGAAGAAAATGTGGTACCTCCCTCATTTCGCCGTGATCAATCCGATGAAGCCAGAGAAGCTACGGGTGGTACACGACGCAGCCGCCAAGACAAAGGGAGTCGCGCTGAACGATCTACTACTCAAGGGGCCAGATCTTCTACAATCCCTTCCAGGAGTCATCATGAGGTTCAGACAGCACAAGATCGCAGTGACAGCGGACATAAAAGAAATGTTCATGCAAGTGAAGCTGAGGAAAGAAGACAGAGATGCTCTCAGATATCTCTGGCGCAGCGATCGACGAGATGACAAGCCGCCTGAAGAATACAGAATGACTTCGTTAATATTCGGAGCATCGAGTTCACCGTCGACAGCAATCTTTGTGAAAAATCTAAACGCCGAGAAACACAAAGATACTCATCCGGAGGCAGCAGCTGCAATAGTGCAGAAGCACTACGTCGACGATTACTTAGACAGCTTCAGAAACATAGAAGACGCCGAACGCATCGCCACAGGAGTACGAGAAATACACAAAGGAGCCTGCTTCGAGTTGAAACAGTGGACATCGAACTCGCCGGAGCTACTGAAAGCCCTCGGAGAAGAAGACTCAAATCAGCACGCCGAACTCTACAAGTCGGAAGAGAAAACAGAACGTGTCCTGGGACTCATATGGAAGCCGAAGAATGACGAGCTGACCTTCAACCTCAACCTCGCACGGATCCCGACGTCTCTCATCGAGGGGAAGACACCGACGAAAAGAGAAGCCTTACGAATAGTCATGTCTCTATTCGATCCACTGGGCTTCGCATCTCCGGTCACCATCAGGGCAAAACAACTGCTCCAAGAGGTGTGGCGCCGAGGGACATCGTGGGATGAAGAAATTGGAGAAGACCTGGCAGAGCAATGGAGAAGCTGGATGACACACCTGAGGGAACTGAGCAGCGTAGCCATACCAAGAAGATACCTGCAATACAGCGACGCGAGAACACTCCAGCTCCATGTCTTCACCGATGCAAGCGAGTCAGCCTACTCTACGGTCCTCTTCTGGAGAGCAACAGCACCGAGCGGTGAAGTCACCATCTCACTGATCCTCGCCAAAGCGAAGGTGGCTCCACTGAAACTCACGTCGATCCCGAGACTGGAACTCCAAGCCGCCGTGATGGGAACGCGCCTAGCCGAAGCCGTCATGGAAGAACATGAGAGGAAACCGGATTCCAAGACGTTCTGGACAGACAGCAAGACAGTCCTCGCCTGGATCAAGACGGGGTCAAGATCGTACAAACCCTACGTAGCTCACCGACTGGCAGCCATAGAAGAAACAACGACGGTCAACGAGTGGCGATGGGTGCCAACAAAACTGAACGTGGCCGACGATGCGACAAGAGACGTCCCAATAGCGTTCAACAGGAACCACAGATGGTACAGAGGCCCGGATTTCCTGTACGAAGATCCAGACTCCTGGCCGACTGAAGCAGTCTCATCGACAACGACAATAGAAATCACGGGAGAAGAAAGAATTCACCATGTGACCGCTACCAACAGACAGAAGCTCGCCGAAGGATTACCAGAAGTCTCACGATTCTCCAACTGGGAGAGACTTCGCTACACGACAGCAAGAGTACTTCAGTTCATCCAACTCTGTAGATCGACCAAGCAGAAAGTCAACTACAAGAGGAACAAGAAAAACCCGACGGCGGATCCGGACTGGAGGAAAACGACGAAACGAACTACACCGAAGCAGCGCACCATGCAGAAGAGAACAGAAGAATTGAAAGCTCTTCCCGTCAGCGCAGAACTCCTCAAGAAAGCAGAAGAACTCCTCATGAAATCGTCGCAAGAAGATTCCTTTCAGAACGAGATAGAAGATATACTGAAGCAGAAGCCAATCAGCAAGGAGAGCCGCCTACATCAGCTGAGCGTCGAGTACACGGACGGAGCCCTGAGACTCAGAAGCCGTATCCAAGCCGCAGAACAAGTGCCAGACAGCCTCAAGAGACCAATGGTGTTAGATGGAAATCACCACACGGTGAAGTTGTGGATACAGGCCGTACATCGACAGAAGCACCACGCGGGAGTCGAAGCCACCCTCAACGAGTGTCGTCAACAGTATTGGGTTCTACGGTTACGCCCCGTCACAAGGACACTTATCCGTCAGTGTCTGCGCTGTCGGATGAAAACCCTGCCGCCGCCGCAGCCGAGGACCGGAGACCTGCCCCCATGCCGCCTAGCTCACCACAAGAGGCCGTTCACCTACACCGGGGTAGATTACTTCGGCCCGCTCACAGTGACCGTGGGACGCACCCATCAAAAGAGATACGTGGCGATCTTCACGTGCCTAACCACGAGAGCAATCCACTTAAAAATTGCTTCATCTCTAAGTACGGACTCGGCAATAATGGCGCTTCGACGCATGATAGCACGACGTGGGCATCCGACGCAGATCTGGTCCGACAACGGGACCAACCTGAGAGGCGCCGACAAGGAACTCAGGAAGGCGATCGACGAGGCGACAGCGGGAGAAGCAGCAAAGAAGAAAATCTCATGGCGCTTCATCCCTCCAGGAGCTCCATTTATGGGAGGCGCATGGGAAAGAATGGTGCGATCAGTGAAGACTGCATTAGAGGCGACGCTGCACGAGCGTCATCCAACGGAAGAAGTACTCGCGACACTGCTGGCGGAAGTGGAGAACACGGTAAACAGTCGGCCGCTGACACATGTCTCTGTCAGCGAGGAAGACCCAGAAGCTTTGACGCCGAACCACTTCCTGCTCGGGGGACCGGAGTACGCCGCAGCACCAGGTGACTTCGATGAAAATGACATTGCGACGAAAACCAGCTGGCGTGCAGCACAGAAACTGGCAGATATATTCTGGACACGATGGCTCCGGGAGTATCTACCAGAACTACAAAAACGACGAGAGCCCCACGGGAAAGGCCCGAACGTGAAAGTCGGCGATCTAGTTCAGCTGATCGACCCAAATCTACCAAGGAACGTCTGGATTAGAGGCAAAGTCATCGCGACGTACCCAGGACCAGACACCATAGTGAGGGCTGTCGACGTTGCTACGAGAGGAGGAGTTCTGCGGAGACCAGTGCGGAAAATGGTGGTGCTACCAGTGAACGACATCCTGGAACCGGTACAAGGATGCAACGAGGTTGCACGGCGGGAGAATGTTCAGGACGTCGCCTAAAATAGTGTATATAGTTAAATAGTTTGTATATAGATATAGTACCTACGAGTTTGACTCGAGTGCCGCCGCGAAACCCTGCCCGCGCAAGCGACTTTTCCCGCGTCGACACTCACTGCGATTGGCCTCCTTGGACTCGTTCCAGGGTGCAGGCCTTCGCTTTGAGTAAGTCCGCCGTCGCCCGCGTTCGGTTCCGCCCCCCGCGCACACACGCCCCCGTCGATCCGACCACCGGTGGTCAGCGCGATCCCCGCAGTTCGCCCCCTTGGCGTCCTGTGGGTGAGTCCCCCATCGGCCGGTCGTGAGCACTCGGGCGTGCCTGTCTCACGGTCTGCATTGGGACATTGACTCCTGCTCCTGATCCCAACCCAGTCCGTGGTCACTACATGGTATTTTGTTATAAAATACCCATCGTAGTGACAACCGTCCTCCGCTCTCGCCTTCTATCCGCCGACTAGACGGGTTGGTTGCACGGGTTACCTGAGCTGGGCCTTCCTTCGGGACCTCACCCGGCTTGGTCTCCCGCACAGGCCCGTCGAATCGGAGGATTCCAGAGCTTCCTCCCCCACCACACATTCTTCCTTCCCACCCGATCACCATGTCCGACGGTAGTAGCCTACCCCGGAAGTCACGTGGCCGCCGCCGCACGCCGCTGCTGGATAGGCCGATCACGCGCCGGGACCTGCTGAACCCCGAGCAATCGGTGGTCCTGCCCCCGGGCGCGCTGCGCCAACCCCAGCCACCACCAACACTAGCAGCCGAGGCTGCTCTCCAGCCCCCTGAGGACCCGGGTTTCGGCGGCAGCGGAACTGAGCTCCCGCCCCGCTCAGAAACCGATCGTCCCTCCGGACCTAGGGCCAAATCTCGGCGTCTGGACTCCTCTGGAGAGGTTGTCCAGGGCGACGAAAAGAGGGCGAAACTAGCGACGCCCTCCAGGACACCCACACGCAGAAGCGCCCCGGCCGCACCGGCCCGCTTCCAGCGAGTACCGCCAGCGTCACCGTCCCCTCCGCGCGACGCCGCGAGGGACGCCTCAAGATTATCCCTGAGCGAGCGAGCACCGAGCGGCCCAGCCGGCTCGAGTTCTCGCTCGCACAGCACAAGTACCACCACAGATGATGACCAGCCCTCACTAAGGGAAGCATCGGAGGAGGAGGACGAGGACTCAACGTCGTACATCGACATGGAGTCCGTCCCGCCGATGATAGCGATGCCCTCGCCGACGCCGCGAACATACGCGGCAATGACTGCCGCTCCCCCATGCCCCCGCTCCCCTTCGCCGGAGCCCGCGACCCATCGCGCTCGCGCCGCTCCCGCGCAGGGGTGCGAGACAAGCGCGCCACAAGGGGCGGCGCGTTCGCCGACCGCCCAGCTACCCACTGCCGCCCGCCCCCAGCCGACTGCGGCTACCACCACAGTCCACCCACCGACGCCACAACAAGCTGCAGCTAGTGCCAAGGCTTACCCGCCGATCGTGGTGGAGTGTCTGCCGAATTGGACGGCACACTTCGCCACGCTCCGCCGGAAGCTGGGTCACACCCCGAACGCGCGCCCCTTAGGCAAGGGGGTGCGCTTCATCCCGAGGTCGCCGGAAGAGTACCGGACGATCCAGCGCCACCTGGTCGAAGCTATGGCCGAGGACCCCGCTATAAGCTGGTACTCTTATAGCGTCCCGGCCGAGCTTCCGACCAAGGTGGCCATAAGAGGACTGCCAGGTGACACCGATCCCGAAGACATCAAGGTGGCGCTGACGGAGGAAGGCTTCCCGGTGAGGTTTGTGAAACAAATCCGCACACAGCAGGGCCGCGCCGGTTGTTTGTTCCATGCGCAGCTGGGACACCTGGGCAAGGAGGAGCTCTCGCGACTGTATCGCACGACCGAGCTCCTCTGCATGCCGGGTGTGCGCATCGAACACTGGCGCGGCTCTGCCGACCGGGTGGCCCAATGCCACCGCTGCCAGGCGTTTGGGCACGCCTCCGCAAATTGCCACCGCCCGCAACGCTGTGTGCGCTGCGGTGGCCAGCACTTTGCGGCGGACTGCCCCCGCCCACTCACAGACAAGCCTACCTGCGCCAACTGCGGCCGGGACCACACGGCGAACGACCGCCGCTGCCCAGTCTTTGGGCGCGAGGCGCGCAAGCGAGGCATCAAGGTGCCACCACCGCTACCACCTGCCAATGCCGCCCGAGGACGGGCGGCATCACCAGCTTCCCGCCCAACAGGGCAAACCGCGGCGCCAAGCCGCACGCCCGCCCCTGCAGTGCCCAACCGAGCTGCCGCAGCGTCCGTTCCCGCCCGCCCTACGCCTGCAGGGTGGGGACCGAGGGCCAACGAGCCCATAGAGCGAGGTGCCCCGCTCCCCCAGCGCAAGAGGAAGCGCAGGGGGGGCAGACGCAGGAGGGGGCCAGTGGCCTCCTCTTCTCCAAGCCAACCAGCCACTGCCATCCCTGTGGCTCTAGCCACAGCCACCACCGCCCGCCTAGCACCAGTGCCGGCATACCAACTGCCGGTACTTGCACCACCGGGGCTCGCGACAAGCGCGCCAACAGCGCGGCCTGCGATGCCCCTAACCACCCCGGTGCCTGCGCCCAGGGCCTCTCTAGTGCCCACGGTGCTGATAGCACCTGCGGCGCAACCCGTGCCGCTGCCCCAACGTGAGCGCAGGGCCTACCGCCCCCGCGCTTCCGCGCCACCCACTACAGACCGCCCGGCCGACAGCGCGCCCTTAGCGCCTACGGCCAACCAACCCACGGCGGGGGACGCCGGGAACCCGATCTATGCCTTGTTCGGGATCCTGGCGGAGCTCCTCGCCGCCATAGCAGCTGGCGGTGACCTCCGCACGGCAGCTCTGCGCGGACTGGCCACAATAAACGCACTCCAGTATGGGTAGCCACGACCAACTACGGCTCCTATACTGGAATCCCGGGGGGGTGAGGTCCCAAATACCACCCCTCCGCCTACTCGCCCAGACGCACGACATACACGTCATCCTCCTGGGCGAAACGAAGCTACACAGTCGCCAGCAGCTACGTGTGTCCAACTTCTTCGAGTATCGGCGGGACGAGGTATCCCCGGCCACCGGACACGCCTATCGGGGCACGGCTGTCCTGGTGCGCCGGGACGTGATACACGAAGAGTTGGAGCACACCCCATTCGAAGAGTTAAGGTCAGTCGGGGTCCTGGTCAGCGCGGCCGGCGAAGAACTCAAAATCTTTGCCGGCTACCGCCCGCCGGGGCCCCGATACTCCAGCCGCGACACGGCGGCAATCTTCGACGCCTCCACCCCCACACTGCTTGCGGGCGACCTCAACGCCAAGCATCCAGTGTGGGGGTCACGCACCACCAACCCTGCGGGCCGCAAGCTGCTGGAGGACTCCGAGGCCAACGACTTTACCGTCGTAGGCCCGGACAGCCCGACCCACATCCCCACCAACTGCACCCACGCTGCCGACGTCCTCGACGTAGCGCTCCACAAGAACTGCCGCTTCCCAATCCAAGTCGAGGTGCTGTACGACCTGGATACGCAGCACCTCCCATTGCTCATCACGCTCGACCTGACCGCGGATTTTGTATCACCGCGACCGTCGGGCGTGAAAACGGATTGGGAGGCCTACACCCGAGCGCTACAGTCGGTCGACGTCGGCCGCCTATCTACCCCTGACGAGGTAGAGTCGGAGGCCAAGGCGCTGACCATCGCGATGCAGGAGGCCAAGGAAGCCGCCTCCTCCCCCATCCCCCAACGCAGTGCCATGCGTGGGGAACTCCCGCCGCGCCTCAAGCGCGACCTAAGGCGCAAGAGGGCGCTGCGGCGCGAGTGGGCCCGCTCGCGCTGCCCGCGCCTAAAGACCGAGCTGAACACCCTGTCCGCCGAGCTATCAGAGGCGGTAAGGGCTTGGCGCGGGGAGACCTGGGATCGAACTATCGATCAGGCCTCCGAGCGCGACACCAACCTTTACGCCCTGAACCGAGCGCTCACGCGGACACCGGCCCCCACCTACCCGCTGCTGGACCGAGACGGGGTCCGGCGCTTTGCTCCTCTAGACCGTGCCGAAATTCTCGCGGCCCACATGGAGGAGCAATTCTCGCCCCACCCTATCCCAGCGGACGCCCCACCTGAGGTAACAGACCACCACGCCGACGTCGAAGCCACCGTAAGGGACTTCTTGTCGCGCCCGACGCCGCCGCTCGGCGGGGACTGCTTTATCTCCCCTGCCGAGGTGCGGAAGGCCGTCCTCCGCCTGCCCAGGCGGAAGGCGCCAGGCTGTGACGGGATCACCAACATGGCGCTCCGCCACCTGCCCAGGCGAGGCGTGTCAGCCCTGGCGCGCCTCTTCAACGGGATCCTCCGGACGGGCCACTTCCCAGCCTTGTGGAAGACTGGCAAGGTAATTGTCCTCCCCAAGCCCGGCAAGGACAGACGCCAGCCGGCCAACTACAGGCCCATCACCCTCCTCCCCACGACGGCCAAACTGTTCGAACGCCTCCTTCTGAACCGACTGTCTCCAAACATTCAGCCACGAGCGGAACAGTTCGGTTTCAGGAGCAACCACAGCACCACCCTCCAGCTGACGCGCGTGCTCCATCACTTGTCGGAGGAGCACAACGCCGGCCGGGGTACCATCGCGGTCTTTCTCGACGTGGAGAAGGCCTTTGACCGCGTGTGGCACCCAGGCCTCCTCTACAAGTTGATCCGCACTAGCACGCCGCCAGCACTCACGCAGATAGTCGCCTCCTTCCTGGAAGGGAGAAACTTCTTTGTCGCAGTCGAGTCCGCCTCCTCCAGTGTGCGCACGATCGCCGCTGGCGTACCACAAGGGAGCTGCCTGTCCCCCGCCCTGTACGCGCTCTACACAGACGACATCCCTACCCTGGAGGGACACCTTATCCCCGGGGAGAGGGATGTGTCGCTGGCGCTGTTCGCAGATGACAGCGCCTACTTTTCCTCCTCGAGAAGCCCCAAGATCGCCGCCAGCCGCATGCAGCGGCTACTAGATTTACTCCCGCTGTGGCTCGACAAGTGGCGCATGGCCGTCAATGTCGGGAAGACAGCCGCCCTCTTCGCGTCGCGTCGGCGCGTACTACCTCCTACCCTCCAGCTCCGGGGCCAGGACATAGTGTGGAAGACCCACGTCAGGTACCTCGGCATCGAGATTGACAGGTCGTTGAGGATGGTCCCCCAGGTGAACCGCGCGCTCGCTCAAGCGCGCTCTGCCAGGGGACAACTCCGACCTGTCCTTGACTCCAAACTGCCGCTGAGGACCAAACTCAGGGTCTACAAGACCTACGTCCGGTCCCGGCTCACTTACGCTGCCCCAGCGTGGTACGCGCTGACGTCCAAGACCAGCCGACGCCGTCTCCAGGCCGTCCAGAATGTCGCACTGCGGATGTGCACAGGAGCGGGCCGCTACGTCCGAAACGACGTGATAGCTCGCGACGTGCAGATGCAGAGCGTCGAGGAATCCGTGGTGCTGGCGGCGCGTCGTATGTACGACCGCGCCGACAACTGCCGCCACGCCCACCTGAACGCCTTCGCTCCCCTGCACGCGCGCCCCCCAGACCGTCGAGGACCGTGGAGGCCCCTGCCCCGAGAGCTCCTGGGCGCACCGGAAACCGCGTGAGCGACCACCGGAAGCGCCAAGAGCCACCGAAGAAAGCCAACGCAAAACGCCAAGAAGGCAGCGTAAAGTAGCATCGCTACAAAATCCCGAGACCCGGGGGTAGTCGCCCCCGCGAGTAGATGCCAGGGTAAAGACAAGATGTCGAGGCCCTTTCCTAAACCCAAGATGGGGATAATAACCCAAGATGGGAATTAGACGACCGCGGAATCGAAAAATAGTACCTACCTTAGTTTAAGTCTGGAAATAAAACTTGTTTTTTACATAGCTTAGGAACTAGCCGTAAGATTGTATTTTAGCATAGATTTGTTTTATTTCTAAAGAAAATAAAGCTAGGTAGGAATAAATAGTAAATAAGACGAAATAGAAATATAGGCAGAACATAAATAGGAAAAATATAGGTAGGCATAAACACAAAGTTAGGTAGGGAAAGCTAAAAATAGTTAAGAATAACGTACGAATGGATAGATCTCTTAAGAGTATAGCTTCCGCCTAGCTAAGCATTTGCCGCTCTCTTAAGGGTATAGCTCCTACCTAGCTAAGCATAGAAATTTTATGCCGTCGTCGTAAGGGTATAGCCCCGTAGTAGTTAAACTTTTTGTATGAAAATGTGAAGCTCTCTGATTGGTCGAAAGAGCTCGACGCTGATTGGTCGGCCAATCAGGGAGCGGCTTTATCCCCGCCGGGATTAGTATAAATATAGCGCCGATTTGTAAGCCCGACACAGTCGAGCAGTACCCGCCTTAGAATAAGGACTTGGAAGAGAATAAAGAAGCCGACCCAGGAACAAGGATTTTCATTTGGAAGAAGCCCACTCCTTGAAGTCGAGCCGTCACCGCCGACATCCTTCCCAATCCAGTACCCCAATCATAAATGTGTACGTCTGCCGCAGCCGAGCGACGTGCACAGTATCCTCCTTCTTATCTCAAAGAGTGCTTTCAATATCTTTGCCAATCCAATTCTCGCACTTAACGCTTTGTAGAGTCTCAATGACTCTACAACTTCAGACACCTGTGCACAAATTTCACTCTCTATTACCACTCTTTTACTGTTCAAGCTATACGTCTTTGGAATGTTCTCCTTGTCAGCATCAAAACTGCTCAATCTCTGCCTATCTTTAAAACGCTTCTCTTCAATTTTTTTTTCATCCGCTTCACCACCACACCACACCAGCCTATATCAGTCCACTGCTGGACATAGGCCTCCCCTAATAAAGGGGGATATGCCCATAATCCCCACGCTGGGCATGCGGGTTGGGGATCGCAGGGCACAGCTTCTCGCACCACCAACGCTGTTGCCCGTCGGTGGCCAGGGAATTTAGCTGTGCCGATTAAGATAAGATTGAGATAAGGCTGTGCTATGCCGCAATCAGCCGGCCACCAGAGCCCCGTTCGTTGTTTAGCAGGGTGCACCACGTGCAGGTGAGGTTGGCTTGGGTTCCAAAGATGGAGGTTGGAACCCCGTACAACATGACATGACATCCGCTTCACATGACTTTTGAAATGAAATTTTCATCTGTTTTTAGAGTATAATATATAATTATTTTAATACTCTTAACAATGAATTTATTTAAATTATTGAGTTGTACCTGTTAGTATGTATATAATATTTTTTAGAATCTATTATTTCACAAGTTTATATTTATGTTGACGGCCTCTGTGGCGCAGTGGGCGAAGGTCTGCCTGAGACGCATGAAGGTTGCGGATTCGATCCCCGCTGCGGAACAAATGTTTGCATGTGCTATAGATATTTTTCTCGGGTCTGGGTGTTTTCTATGTATGATATGTATGTATTTGCAAAAAAATATATATGTGTAGTATATCAAAGATGTGGTTCCTATAATACAAGCTCTGCTTAGTTTCGGGGTACATGATGCTGTGTGATTACGTCCCGCTTTATTTATTATGTATAATTATATTAATTATCGTATTCATTTTTCCTATTCCGCAATGGATTAAGCAATACAATGTTCTTATTGATATCACACAATCGTCTGCTACCAGTCTTTTAAATCAAGTCCATCCAAAGGTTGTCTGGAAGAGGTCGCTCTAAGCGAGAAGACCGCCCAGTGTACTATATTTATTGTTATTGTCTATTTGTCTATGTTTGTGTGAGTACAATAAAGAGCCTTCTATCTAACTATCTATTGTCACGCAGGTATCGATCTCGTCATTGTTGATTACTCCTATTGACTTATGATATAGTTATATAGTAAAATAGCTTTTAATTTACGTTGCTCACTTCATAATCATGGTTGATATCATAATAATACACTGTACTTGTACGTGTTGCAAAGAATTTGAAAATTGAAAATTGTCTTTCGTTGAGGTTTTATCGTGTTCGTTTGCTGATCTATTTTCTTCCTCAATGCCGTGTGCATCGGTGCACTCCTCACTCATGACTATCGTTGAAATCGTTTGTGGAACATTTCTACGACAGACAAGCGTGAGGAGGGCATCGAAATTTCTGGATGGCTGGAAACGGTGTGTATAAAAATTTTTGACGTAGTAAAGTGGCTTATTAAAATAATCTTAAAGTAAAATTGACTAAGACAAAGATATTGCAATTTTAATCCGTTCGACGCAAACCATTAAAACTTGACATTAAATTTAATGATTCTTAAATTGTATTATTAGATGAGTCACTCCATTTATATTTTTAGGACTAAATGTACTCTCTAACAACAACTGGCGAACACATATCGTTGACCCACAGGCTCGCTACTTATAAAAATGTACAGTATGCTTTGAATAAAGTGACTTTCACTGCATCTGTACATCTTGCAAATCCGCAATCTGGGGCATCTGGGATTGGGACTGGGACTGGGACTGGGACTGCGACTTCGACTGGGACCCCACTCGAACTGGCCTACCCATCTGTTATGTTTCATCTTCCCTGTTAAATACTGTTAAATATAGATATCAGGTTTATCACTTCGCAAACTTCCTAGCAGAGGTGGGGAATGGTCATTTTTTGGTCATTATATATTAATAATTAAAAAACTGTTTCGAGCAGTACAAATTTAGTCCTTTGTTATCTACACGACGTGTTGGTCTCATTTTGTTTTTTTTTTTTTACTTTGGACCCTTTTGTGAAGAAAACATAATTATTTTTTATTTTTGTAACGGCAATCTTATTCAGTTAGTGCATTTTAAATCTTTACCTAATTTCAAGTTGAAAGCTTATGTAGTTTCTGAAATAACCAGGTATGACAGACGGACGGATGATAAAGCATTTTTTTTTACAAGTTATCATGGTGTCAATTGGGTGCCGGTGTACCTCAAGGCGGTGTTTTGTCTCCTCTTCTTTTTGCGATTTTCATAAATACAATTTCCAATAAACTATCTCCTTCCTACCACCTTTATGCAGATGATTTGCAAATCTACACGCAGGCTCCGGTGGAGCGGTTAGGTGAAGCCATATTACGCACTAATGACAACTTGCAAATCATCCTCGAGTGGAGTAAATCCTTTGGTTTAAAAGTAAATCCAGCAAAAACACAAGTGATAGTCGTAGGAAGCTCGAGGATGATTACTAAGATTGATTGACTCCTCCTTCCGCAAGTTGTCTTTGATGGGACTGTCATCAAAATTAGTGAGGTCGTTAAAAATTTAGGCTTGCTCATAGACAAAGATCTCTCGTGGCGACCTCAGTTAACAGCACTTAGTCAAAAGACCTTTGCTTCAGCTGCCTCCCTTAGACGGTTGCGTAATTTCCTTCCGACATCCACTAAAGTTGCGCTTACTCAATCACTGTTACTTCCCATTCTGGACTATGCTGACGCCAGCTACCCTGACTTAACTGAAGACCAACTAAATAAACTTGAGCGGCTCCAAAATTTCTCCATCCGCTTTATATTTGGCCTGCGGAAATATGACCATGTCTCCGAATATCGCAATAAGCTCAAGTGGTTGCCTATTCGCCTTCGCCGGAACGCTCATATCCTTTCTCTCCTCTACGGAATACTTTTTAATCCCACTACTCCCTCATACCTTAAGGAACGTTTTGAGTTCCTCTACCTCTCCAATTCCCGGTCCTTGCGCTCCTCTGAAACCCTCCAATTAAAGACTCCGGTCCATTTCACATGTTTTTATAGCAACTCGTTTACGCTGCAGGCTATAAAACTGTGGAATGCTCTTCCTGTTAATATCCGTCATGCAAAGTCTCTGCCTATTTTCAAAAACTTAGTAGCCAATCACTATCTTTCAACGCCTTCTACAATATAAGTCTATACTATCCAATTATGTGTATTGTTTATTAATGCTTATGACTTTTGTTGATTGTTTGTACATATTTATATTTATTATTTAATATTATATTTCTTTATATAATTTAAATATATTATTTCATTAATATTATTTATTTCTTTATTAGTATATCATATAAGTTATTTTTTATAGTAAGTAAATATTAGTATGTATTTGGATGTATTCTATTGTTTTTTTTTTTTTTTTTTATTGCTTTAAGCGATAAGGTCGCCCATTGTACCATAATTTTTAGTGCCTGTTTCAATAATTTGTAATTCTTTGTATGGTGTGAAATAAAGCAATATCTATCTATCTATCTATCATGTCTTACGTCCGTAGCCCACAAATATGTCAATAGACTTTGAGCTTGTATATCCATATCGACTTATTGAGTGGAGACCGCAGCTCGGCAAACTAGGTGTAGGAAACCCTCCGGCCATGTGAAGTGACGGCTTGCGAAAGACTGCTGGTAGAAGCTGGATGCGTCAAACGCAGAGCAGGGTATAATGGCGCTCATTAGGTGAGGCCTATGTCCAGCAGTGGACTGCTATATACTGTTGATGACGCTGATGATGACGTCCATCACATATATGTGAGTCACTCTTAAAATGGGGGTAAAGGCTTTCTCCACTTTGATTGTTGCCTTCATAGACCTTGAGATAGCTTATAGGCACATACCTCAGTACATTTGGGCAAGTAAAGAAATGGACGTGAGCGGTAATTTTGGAAATTCGACCGGACAGTCAACGTGTTAAAAAGGGAGACACACTATTCCATCGCCCATATCTGGAACGGGCACTACAATGCAACGCTCTGTTCTACTTTAGGCATGGAGGTGATAAGCCTCATTTGCCTGTATTTTCACCGGCATCCACACCCTTCTAACCGAAACGCAGCAATGCTACTTCACGGCAGAAACAGGAATGGTGGTAGTACTTCCCCGGGCGAGCACTTCACAAGGAGCTCTACTACCTACCTGTATACTATTGATTATATTTCACGTGGGAGAAGCGGCGGGCATCGTATTAAGCTGGTTTACTTTACAACATCAAACGAAGGCATTTCTATATTTATAAATAATTTGAACCATATACATTGAATATCGTCTTTTGAAATACTTTCATCGCCTTGGCTTGCTGATCTGGTTTCTTCATTAAGGTCGTCATGCATCGGTGCGCTCCTCACGTCTGCCTAAATACAAATCGGTAGCGGAACTTTTGTATTAAAGACAGGCGAGAGGAGAGCATCGACATTTCTGGATGGCACGAAACGGTTTCTATAAAAAATTTACTAACTAACGCATGCCAGTATCAACTGACAATTAGGTTACAATATGAAAGTTTGAAACATTCGTGATTCGCCATTTGTATATACTCTGAATATATTGTAACACTACTTCTCGTTAATGGTTCCTACTGACATATGATTTAGTTTGTGATACATAAATTTAGAAGATTTATAGATGGATAATTTTACACTGTACTGGTTTGTATAGTTGCAAAGAATTTGTACCATATAAATTGAAGATGGTCTTTCATTGAGTTTTTATGGTCTACGTTTGTTGATCTGTTTTCTTCATCAATGTCGTCATGCTTGTGTACACTCCTCACTTTTGACTGTTGTACAAATCGCAAGTGGAACATTTTTATTACAGACAGATGGGAGGAGAGCATCGACATTTCTGGATGGTAATTAAGCTACTGGCGCATGCCTGTTCCTACGCTCTTAAGATGAAGATAAGATAAACTGATGAAGATACTTAATAGTGTTAGCATACAATGTGAAAGGTTGAAATATTTGTCATTCAGTTTCTGTATTAACATGCGTATAAAAAGATCTTCTTCTCGTTTATTACTTCTATTGACAAATGATGCAATTAAAATTATAATAACCTTATTCCAGCCATCAAGTTGTAAAATATGCATTCTTGATACCTAAATAAGACAAGCTATAGATATAAAATATAATAGCATACATAGCAATAACGTTGTATGATTCTTAGACATATTTTATAGAAAAATATCATTATACTTTAGGTTCAAAACACGAGTACCTTTATTATTGAAAATTAAAATATCTATTTTTTTTTGGGAAAACAAATAGTATTCGTAGTCTAAATAAACACCATGCAAACAACTAATCACCATTGACATGTTTTCACATGTAGTCGTCTAGACAAGCTTATCTGTTTAGAAGTAAAAACGAAAAAAATATAAGCCAAGCAGAGTTTCTTGCCAGTTCTTCTTTGTTTGGTCGCGTTACGAATTGGTGGTGCATTAATAAAAATGACGTTTCATGGTGTACTATACAGTTCCTACTGAATAAATAGAGTTTGAGTTTGAGTTTGAGATATCTAATTCACAGTAACCATAATTTATGGGTGTACTCGACTTAAAAATAACAAACTAATAAAACATAAATTAAAACTAAACTAAATAAACTAAAACCAATAAGAATAAAGAAGAGTTATTGAACGGCAGATATGTAGTTATTGAACCACTTTTAACCAGTGCTTCGAAAGCACATGTTTAAAAATGGAAGGTTTTGAATTAAATAAGTCTAATTCCGAAAAGTCAACCAATTTATTAAAAGATCTGATGAAGAAAGAATTTTGTCTGTAATTTGTGGCACTCGGGGGAACATGATGAGAGAGGAAAGGTACCATGACGGATCTTGTAGGGACTCGTAATTGCACCTTGGGGAGAAGGTAGGAAGAGTCAATCAGAGACGGTAATATCTTACCTGTAAATATTACATCTGAAATAGTCCTTCTTTCCTTAAGCGGTAGAATATGATGCCTTCTACACCTTGCCTCATAATCGGAATCATACATAACATTTACACTTGTACTGAAGATACCTCAAAAAATTACTCTGAACATTTTGTAGTCTATTTATGTAAACATCATATTGTGGATTCCAAACTTGAGAACAGTATTCGAGGGAACTACGTACATATGAACAGCAAAGAATTTTTACAATTTTAACAGATTTGAATTTAGAACAAGATCTTTTTATAAATCCCATAGCCCTATTGGCTTTTTTAACTATATGATCAACTGCCTTCTCCTAGTTTAGTTTATAGTCATGTATTATTCCAAGATCGCGTATACTATCTGGTTTTTTGAATGTACATTTTATAAGAGTGTAATTGTAGTTAACTATGTTAGTCTTGCTAGTGAAGGTTTTTGAGTGGCATTTTGTGACATTATGGTCTAGATTGTATATATCTGGGATATATTTCAGTAACTTGAACTTAAACTATTCGCTGCTTTTAGCTCTGTGCTATGTTCATTTATAATTTTTAATTTCATATAATTTTATATTATCATGTGATATGGGTCTATTTGTGTGGTTGCAATAAAGGGTATTTATTATTTACTATACTATGCATACAGACTACGCGCAATTTGTACCGACTCCGAAATTGTATACAAAGTTAGTTTATAATTTTTTTTATAGTTAGACTTCGCATCTAAGAAATGAAAGATCATGATCCTCGGACTAGGACTGGGACTGGGACTGGGAAGAGAACTGAGACTGGGACTCAAGTCAAAATTCATTTATTCAGTAGGAACTGTATAGTACACTTTGAAACGTCATTTTTTTTAATTTACCATCAATTCGTAACGTGACCAAACAGAGAAGAATTGGCAAGAAACTCGGCTTGGCTTATATTTTTTTTAACATCATTGTACTTAATATCTATTACATTGTTTATGATGGAGTTGGAGGCAGTTTCATCCCAAGCTTTTTTGTCATCTAAATAATCAGATATTTTGTAATAAGCTTTATTACATAGATTACGTTTAACAACATTTTTGAATTTATTTATATTATTATTTAATGATGTGATTAATCTATCTGTAGATTAATCACATCATTTGGGATTTTGTTAAAAAATCGTACAAAAAAGGTAAAGGGATGTCCTTTAAAAGATTGACTAACTTTATGGAGCCTTACAGTGAGAACAGCTAGTTTATCTTTATTTCTAGTGTTAACATTATGATGATATTTTTCTTGAACATGTTAATATGTTTTCGGACAAACATTAAGTTTTCATATATATATTGGCACATCATAACATTTATTTCTTTAAACTTAGTTCTAAGTGATTCTCTGGGGCCCATATTCGTATAAATCTAGGGGAACATTTCTACGACAGACAAGCGTGAGGAGAGCATCGAAATTTCTGGATGGCTGGAAACGGTGTGTATAAAAATGTTTGCTCCTAACGCATGCAGCATTAGACCGTACTGTTTGCCGTACTGTTTGCTGATGATACCACATTAATAATCAAATGTAAAGACATCACACAATTAGAAAATGACGTTCACAAAGGAATTATTGACGAAGTAAATGGCCTTAGTAAAAAAATCTTAAAGTAAATTTGACAAAGACAAAGATAATGCAATTTTAATCCGTTCGACGCAAACTATTAAAAATTGACTTTAAATTCATGATTCTTAAATTGTATTATTGGATTTGTCCCTTCATTTATATTTTGAGGACTACATTTACTCTCTAACAACAAATGGCGAACACCTATCGTTGACCCACAGGCTCGCTACATATAAAAATGTACAGTATGCTTTGAATAAAGTAACTTTCACTGCATCTGTACATCTTCCAAATCTGCGGGCCAAGGCCAACATATTCGCCCTGACTGACAATGTTCTGCGTTTCATTTCCAAGTCCAAATCATCCTTCAAGTCTTCAGTCACCACATGACCCAGGTACTTGAATTAATACACCCTTTCAAGCTGTTTGCCATGAAGAGTGATAGGTGGAATAAAAGACGGACACTTTCTACCTGCCTTGAAGAGTATGAATTCTGACTTATTAATATGATAAATAAGTCCTTATGACGTAGCATAGGACTCACATACAGCTTAAGCTAAGAGCGCTGATTGAGGGAGTCAACATCACCATGTCATCGTGGCATAGCTTAGGTTACCCAACCCACAGGCATGCTGCTGAGTCGCTCAATCAACCCATTCATATAAAGGCAGAAGAGCGAGAGTGAAATCAACCTCCTTTGCCTCACCCCGTATTCATGTCCATACAAGTCCCAAAGCTCACCTGACCACTTCACCTAGTTGAGTTACCAGAACCTCAAAAGTGATACCAACCCTGTCGGTAGACCAGTATATAACAGCTTCTGTAAAAGGACGTCAAAGGACATCATATCCAATAGATCCAAAAAAACAGACATAAACAAATGCCTTAAGCACACTATCAAATATTACACAGACAGGCAGTATGTATAGTGTGCTTCAGACTAAAACTCGCAGTTTCGGTCGACAGCCCTGGCCAAAATACGAATTGAGCATCATGCAACCCCAACAATTTATTCAGGTGAGAATGTAGCACACTATCAAATAACTGAAATGGGTCTTTGATTTTTGTCTGAAAAATTACCATCCATCCTTGTCAAGGTGATTTGGCAAGGATGGATAAAATAAGGAACGAGTATATCAGTGGAAGCTTGAAAGTAGCACCTGTGGCAGGTAAGGTGAGGAGTGGAAGACTAGCATGGTATGGGCATGTGATGAGGAGGGATGGAAACCATGTGACTAAAAGATTGAAGAGTATGAATGTAACTGGATGTACGAGTAGAGGGAGGCCGAAGAAAAGTCTTTCGTTGAGGTTTCATCGTCTTCGTTTGCTGATCTGTTTTCTTCTTCAATGTCGTGTTTATCGGTGCACTCCTAACACTAGCCTGCAGCACAAATCGCTAGTAGAACATTTGTACTTCAGGTTGGTGTCAGGAGAGCATCGAAATTTCTGGATGGAAGAGTATGAATTCCAACTTATTAATATTATAAATAAGTCCTTATGACGCAGCATAGGACTCACATACAGCTAAAGCTAAGAGCGCTGATTGAGGGAACCAACAGCATCATGTCATCGTGGCATAGCTTAGGTTACCCAACCCACAGGCATGCTGCTGAGTAGCTCAATCAACCCATTCATATAAAAGCAGAGAAGCGAGGGTGAATACAACCCCCCCCCCTGCCTTACCCCGCGTTCCTGTCCATACAAGTCCCAAAGCTCACCTGACCACTTCACCTGGTTCTCCTGGTTGAGTTACCAGAACCTCAAAAGTGATACCAAACCTGTCGGTAGGCTAGTATATTACAGCTTCTGTAAAAGGACGTCAAAGGACACCATATCAAAGGCTTTCGATAGATCTAAAAAACAGACATAAACAAATGTCTTAGTCTCAAGCACACTATCAAATATTACACAAACAGGCAGTCTGTATAGTGTGCTTCAGACTAAGACTCGCAGTTTTATCACGCACGTCGCTCAATACGAATTGAGCATCATGCAACCTCAATAATTTATTCAGGTGATAATTTAGCACACTATCAAGTAACTTATCTACAATCGGTGTCAGTGAAATGGGTCTGTGATTTTTATCTGACCTGTTTTAATTTTTACAATGGGTACCGTCAGAATTTGCATTAAGTCAGATGGTAGGTAAGACTGACTTATGCAAAGGTTAAAGAGCAACGCGAGAAACCAAGGAGATGATGGCCAGCATTCTTCAGGTTCTCAATACTGAGCCCACCACGCCTAGGCGATTTGCCTCCTGGCTTTTTCTTTTCTCAGATTTGCACAAGCGATACGACAACCCCAAAGGCGATTGAACATAAGAACGATTTTTGAAAATATTTGCAATATCTTGGGGGCTTAGGAGGCACCATCAACGCTCACTGGAGTACCAGGCCTGGCATTGGCAACTTGGACGTTAATTTCCAGAAACTTAAAATCAGTCGTTGAATGGTGCTTGGCTTGGCATATCACATAAACATAAACATAGAAACATTTATTTTCTGAGTTAATGTTTACAAAGTACTTTTAATGAACTATTTAGATTTATTACAGCGCATAATAATAAGATGTATTGTCGCATAATAATACCATAAGACACTGTAGATGATTAATGTACCTAGTACTTGTTACAAAAACCTTTGGACATTTGTGTGTAGACGCGAGTGCTCCTGCTTCCTAAGTGCACGGTTTGCAGAAAGCCGGACAGCTGATATACGCGGGTCAGCACAATCAATAACCGATACACATTGAAATAAAGATTTGCGCCATAAAAGCCGAAGTCTTCATCAATGGCTCCAGAAACGGGAGATCATGCAGTAATATCCACGTTTCTTTAATCGCAATAATATCAGCAAACCTGCATTAATGCAGTATCTCCAAAGCATTGAATGTTTTTTTTAAATTGGACATTATGATTGGAAATATTTCTTTTCTGATCGGAATTTTGATAGGGCATAAAACGTCGACTTGTTACACCACCAAGACAAATCGTCATCATTAAGGAACAACTCCAATCTATCTATGCTATGTAACTATGTTAGATATACTTAGTAACAAAGCTTATAGTTTACGTTTCTTACTTCTAAAACATTTGTTTATAGCATAATTAAACACTGTACTAGAACTAAAAATAATTAGATCCTTAGACATTGAAAATCGTCTTTCATTAAACTTTCATCGCCTTCGTTTGTTGATCTGGTTTCTTCATTAACGTCGTCATGCATCGGTGCGCTCCTCACGTCCGCCTAAATACAAATCGGTAGCGGATCATTTGTATTAAGGACGGACGAAAGGAGAGCATCGACATTTCTGGAGGGCAGGAAACGGTTTCTATAAAAAAAATTACTAACTAACGCATGCCAGTATCAAATGAAACTTACAATAAGAAAGTCTGAAACATTCGTGATTCGCCCTCGGTATTGTATTGTCACACTAATTGTCGGTTATGGTTCCTATTGACATATGATTAGTTTGTGATGCATAAATTTAGAAGATTTATAGATGGATAATTATACACTGTACTGGTTATAGTTGCAAAGAATTTGTACTATAAAAATGAAAATGGTCTTTCATTGAGATTCTCGTCTACGTTTGGTGATCTGTTTTCTTCGTCAATGCCGTCATGCATATGTACACTCCTCACTTTGACTGTTGTACAAATTGAAAGCGGAACATTTTTATTACAGACAGATGGGAGGAGAGCATCGACATTTCTGGAAGGTAATTAAATTACTAGTGCATGCCTGTATCTACGCTCTTAAGATGAAGATAAAATAACCTGATGAAGATGCTTAATACTGTAAGCTTACAATGTGAAAGGTTGAAACATTTGTGATTCAGTTTCTGTATTGTCATGCGTATAGAACGATCTCCTTCTTTTTGATGACTTCTATTGACAAATGCGCGCTATACAAAGTGCTCATAGTTAAATTCATTGTTTGTTTGCATAGATTGCACTATGTTAATATTATTGATTTACAAAGTTTATGTATAAACTCATAAATAGTAATTTTATTAAAAAACTTTTATAGGTGCTCGAGTTACATAAAACTTTACTGCTTGTAGGTACTGAACTGTGTTTTTGTATACTATATTTATAGTATGTTTATATGTTAAATAAATAACTTTTAAAACAACAACAAACATTGACAAATGATGCAATTCAAATTAAAATAACCTTATTCCAGCCATCAAGTTTTAAAATATGCGTTCTTGATACCTAACTAAGATAAGCCATAGATATAATATATAAACGTTGTATGATTCTTTGACATATTTTATAGAAAAATATCAATAAACATAAGTTACAAAGAATGAGTACCTTTGTTATTGAAAATTAAAATAACTATATTTTTTCTTGGAAAAACAAACAGTATTATTAGTCTAAGTAAACACCAGATGCAAACAACTAATCACCATTGACTTATTAACCTTCGTTTTTACTACATTTATATTTTTTGTACAAAATCTTTTTAAATAGCTACCTATAAAATATAGATATCTTTCTATAACATATATAAAAATCAGGTTTCTCCTTTTGCAAACTTGGGAGATAAGGGGCACGGTTAATAAGCACTTTGATATGATACCCCAATCGACCTGTTGGTCTCAGTTTGAAATATTTATTTTTTTATTTTGGACCCTTTTTATTTTTTTACTGGCAATCTTATTCAGTAAGTGTATTTTAAATCTAAACCTAATTTCAAGTTGATAGCATAAGTAGTTCCTGAAAAAATCAGGTGTGACAGACGGACGGACGGACAAAGCGGCACCATAAAGGTTCGTTTCACCGTCTCGGTAACGTCATCCTAAAATACTGATCGATCCATGTATTAAAGTATGTCATTAGTGTCAATTCGGTTGTTCACTTTTCTTAACTAAATAATAATTCTTAAGTGATACATATTCTTCTCAGTTAGTTACTTCTCTCTCATTCTCACTCTGTTGACCGGCATGTGATCATGAATAGTTTTATCGCTCTCATACTGAATCTAAATGGCAAAGGATTGCGCTCCGCCCCGCGCGATCTGTGAGCCTCGTCACCAGACTGGACAGCTACCCACCATAATTTCATTTTGGAATTGGGAGCACGCCTCATTACTGGCTAATGTTTATATTATGGTAAGTCTTTTGCTATGCAAAGAAGTAAGGAGTGATCTGCAACAAAACGCATCAAATCACTTAATGGTTAATACGTTTATTTCAGGTAAAATGAAGCAGTTATTTGTCTGCTGATACAATACAAAATATCCAAGAAATTCAATTCTTAAAATTTTAGCTATGCTAAATATTAGAATGTGTTTCAATGATATATTTCATCAAGAGTCCCATAGGATTGTCTAAAAGAACTGCATTTGCTTGTCTTTGTAGAGTAAGCCTCATATTTTTGGCTGTAAAATACCTCTTTCTTCTTAGTGAGGATTTATTGTGACTATAAAGACTGCTCATGCTAGTCATAGTAGGTTCAATAGCTTCAGTAGCTTAATCAAATATATCAGCAAATACCTCTTAGGTACAATATTTAATGTGAAAATATCTCATTTCTTAGACATTTTTATAAAGAACCATAGAACTGAACAGCTCATTATTCCCGAAGAATCTTTACTTTAGACAACCGTACCACGGTTAAGAAGGTCTATCTAAACTGATAATTGGTTGAACATTCATATTTTGAAAACATAACCAACAAACAAACCCACACTCACTTCCATAATATGAGATAAGATTTACTTTTATTTAGTTCCATAATCTATTGCTAGATGGCAGTAAATTGTATCTATTTCAAAAACCTTATGATTCAGAGTTTTATAGTATCATAAAACATTAAAGGTAAATATTGGCTACTCACCCAACAGTAGCAGTTCATGTTCAGACCATATCTTCAACAGTAAGTGAGCAATTATAATAATTTTACGTCACATAGTAACATTGAATGATTGGATTGATGGAGACTCCGCTGCTCCCTCATCCACAGCTTGTAAAAGCCACTCTTTCCATCTGGCTCCCGCTTAGTGGACCCTCTGTCTCACTATGAAACGCAGATCTAGTCCCTGTTGTAATAAAGTAATTAAGCCCGCCTGACCTGCCTTTATTAACGGCCCATTACTGCACCTATCAGTGCTCAACCCTAGGTGGGTTGCCCATTAGTTGCCCCTAAAAAACATTTAACCCATTTCCATCCCTTAGGAGTAGCAAATCTTATATTCTATCACTCACGAATACATTTATCTTTCTCTAGATTTTATGTTCATTATCATTGTGTAAACTTGCTAATTGATATGGAGAACCTCAGTTCTCATCATTCCTTCTTTTTGATTTGAACATTTCATGATTTTATCCTGATTATTCTCTGAAAAGTCTCTTTTCTACCCGAGACATTCACTGTCACTCCCTATTTTTCTTTATTATTTTTATCTATGTATTTAGTATTGAGTTTATTTAGATAAGTTTGCTTATATTTGTGAACGACGGAACACTCTCCTGAGTCCTAATTAGTTACAACACACTTACAATACGGGTTACCAGCCCCAAACTAACGGTGGTGATTATCATACAAATGCTAGATCACACACTTACAACACGGGTAATCAGCCCCAAACTAAAAGTTGTGTCGACAAAAAATTACAAAATCCTAAATCTACTGTATCCCAAATTTCGCCATCTAATACAATGAAGTCCTGCCCGTGGTCATGTGCAGCATCTGAAACAGAATAAGAAACATTAAAAACTTAGAACATCTCAACGAATCCAATAAAAGAATACTTGCCTTTTGTAGAAGTCGTAAAACCTGTTTCTTCGCAACGATTAAGGCTTCTCGTCGATAGTGGTGCATCCATTAGCCTAGTGAAAGTGAACGTGATTGAGAAGATGCCTGAAATCACAAAACATATAAGTGACATAATATTCAGTGGT
This sequence comes from Horisme vitalbata, assembly GCA_951804965.1. Classification (NCBI taxonomy): domain Eukaryota; kingdom Metazoa; phylum Arthropoda; class Insecta; order Lepidoptera; family Geometridae; genus Horisme; species Horisme vitalbata. The sequence goes on from OX638089.1 coordinate 9,334,037, forward strand.
TTTGGAACCGCGAACAACCCAATAAAGTCCTTGGGTCATATAGCTATTGTCTTTAATACCCTGAATTATAACTTCCACGTAATCCCCAATTTAGAGTTCCCTATGACGGAATAATTAGTAGCGACTTTCTCTCAACTCACAACTGCAAAATTGACTATGCTAAAAACATGCTTATAGCAGGAGAAGTAGAACTAGTCCTTAAATTTACAGAACCTATATACACTATTCCCCCTCGTACTGAAACCATAATTAAGTGCTCTGTTCTCAACTGAGAAATCAAAGAGGGACTTGTCATTGACCAAAATATAATAGATTCTCTATTAATAGCAAACTGCATTGTTAAAGTAAAACCAAATACAAGAGTCAACATCAGTATTATAAACATATCTGAATCTCCATTAAAGGTAGATTCCGATATAAAAATCAAAATCCTCCCTATGGATAAGAATAATAAAATCTTTTACAATGACCCGAACTGACACCGATAAGGACAGCGTGTTAGACCGCACTGAACAGGTAATTAATCTTCTACGAGTATCTCATATAAACATCGAGGAGACGAACTCTTTGTACGATCTATGCTAAGGAAAGGAAATGATCACATCCTTTCCTTAGAGCCACATTAAAGTCTTCAGATAAGTGGAGGTCACAAGGTGTTCTTTAGAGTTCTATTAGGTTGAAGGTTTCATACAAAGTCCTTACAGTAAAGTTGGTACATTCAGGTTTTCTGCAATTTCAGTCAGTAATTTATATGACAGTTTGTAAGTCTATACAAACATTTTATTGGAACAAAACTAAGCACATGCCTACTTGCACATGGCATGCACTTGGTCAGAACTAAAGTAAAACTAAAGTAGGCATGTGCTTTTCATCGTGTTTTCACGTTGCTCACCGAATGAGCTTGAGTACGAATTTATTGTAACGATTAACTTATTTTCTGGACTGAAGTACTATTTCAACTGGAAGAACTATTTCAAGTAGGCACCAATTAGAAATAGTAAATAGACATAGAAATAATTTATTTACTTAAAGATGACAGTTCACAAATTACACAAATACACAGTGCAGGTGATAGATACAATATGAATAAGAAGAATTTACGGTGAGACACAAACTAAGCGCTGCTCTTGTGTCTTGGGCATCGTCAGAGTACTTATGGGGCCTCCGTAGGACGAATTGCCCATACAAACGTAATACCAAAATGATTTATCAATCAAGCATATTTCCGCTTTATTGTTGTATTATTTGTATTCCAATAGTATATATCTAGGTTCCTAGATAGTTATTACTACAAAATACTTACTTAAAATGAAATAAAAGCCAATAGCATTTTGCAAATTTTTATGCCAAAATTGACCACTTTTCTTCTTTGTTTCGTATAAAAACAATAAAATCTTACATGTTGTTTGTTAAGGAACATATCATATATTATTAAGTTACAGAATAACATTACTATGTAAAGAATAAATAAAGTTTTCAGTCATAATTTTTGGTATTACCGAACACAACCAAATTCATATCAAATTTTGAACGGCTGACTTTGATATCGCGCATGCCTGGCTAAATCCACAGAAATAATAACGAGATAGAAGAAAAGAGTGTATATTTTATGGCAAAAAGTCGACGGTTCCATTGCTTGCCGCAAACTTTAGTCCGCCCCCGATCGCGGTGCGCGTGTGACATCAGTGGACTGATTGCGAAGAAAATACCTAACGTCAAAGTTTGCGTTAACTATATTTTTGTATGTATATGTCAAGGTTTTACAAACTTCCCGCAAGGGATGCTGTTCCATTTTCATACAAAAATATAGTACACGCAAACTTTGACGTTAGGCATTTTCTTCGCACTCAAGCCACAGATTTTATTATTATTTACAAAACAATACATGTCAACAGCTAAAAATAATATAAATTTAACAATTTTAATCTTTTTTACATAAACCTAAGACAAAAATAAAAGCCAAAGTATCAAAAGTCAAAATATACCTACACATAGTTCAAAGACATAGTTCAATGACAAGAATGCCTATTGACGCAAGAAATAATAAAAGGTAAATGTTATGTTAATAAAAGTCCTACTGCCTTAATATTTACGGTCATCGTTTAGTTTGTCAGATGCTTTTTTTATCAATAATAACTTTAAGTATCTACAAAACGTCTTTTCTTTTTGTTAATTTTTTGTTAAAACTTTTTTTTTTTTTGTTTTTTAAAACACAATTACTCGTTCGATAATTGACTGTTTCAAAACCACCAACAAAGTTGGAGCTGTTAAGCGAGGTGTTTTCTTTCATTGGTAAGTAGTCTTTGTCCTAAATTATCTGGTATTAATTAAAAAACAAATACTTTTATTATTTTTATCAAAACAGAAGCGGGTGACGGTATATTTTCATTGCGGCTTTAATTTGATGAGCCAGACTTATAGTGCGTTCAAAACTAGCAATGTAAATATATGCTATTTAAACTGTCGAGTCGTATTCAAGATCAATTTCTCATTTATTCTGCCAAAAGTAAGAATAGTGCTGTATAAACTGTGATCTTCTTACTCGATTAATATCAATTTTTTAAAGCGGAGGTAACACTAATTAAGTTTTTATATGAATATTAGATATTTAATATATATTTGACGACCTCTGTGGCGCAGTGGGCGAAGGTCCGCCTGAGACACAGAAGGTTGCGGGTTCGATTCCCGCCGCGGGACAAACAGACAACGCGCAATTTGTACCGACTTCGAAATTGTATAACAAGTTAGTTAAGGACTTTTTTTTATATTTAGACTTCGAATCTAAGAAATTAAAGATCATGATCCTAGAAATGGGACTGGGACTGGTAACGAAATTGTATAACAAGTTAGTTTAGGACTTTTTTTTATATTTAGACTTCGAATCTAAGAAATGAAAGATCATGATCCTAGGACTGGGACTGGGACTGGGACTGGGACTGGGACTGGGAGTAGAACTGGGACTGGGACTGGGAATGGAGTGGACCAGGGACTGGAACTGGGACTGGGGTTGGGACTCGGCCTGGGGCTGGGGATTGGACTGGGGATAATGAAATAGCTTATATTTTACGTTGCTCACTTCACTTCATAAACATGGTTTATAGCATAATTATACACTGTACGTGTTGCAAAGAATTTGTGCCTTATAAATTGAAATTGAAAATTGGTTTTCGTTGAGGTTTCATCGTGTTCGTTTGCTGATCTATTTTCTTCCTCAATGCCTTGTGCACCAGTGCACTCCTCACTCATGACTATCGTATAAATTGCTTATGGAACATTTTTACGACAGACAAGCGTGAGGAGAGCATCGAAATTTCTGGATGGCTGGAAACGGTGTGTATAAAAAATTTTGCTCCTAACGCATGCAGCATCAGACCGTACTGTTTGCTAATGATACCACATTACTAATCAAATGTAAAGACATCACACAATTCGAAAATGACGTTCACAAAGGAATTATTGACGTAGTAAATTGGCTTAGTAAAATAATCTTAAAGTAAATTTGACAAAGACAAAGATAATTCAATTTTAATCCATTCGACGCAAACCATTAAAATATGACATTAAATTTAATGATTTTTAAATTGTATTATTAGATTAGTCACTCCATTTATATTTTTAGGACTACATTGTACTCTCTAACAACAACTGGCGAACACATATCGTTGACCCACAGGCTCGCTACATATAAAAATATACAGTATGCTTTGAATAAAGTGACTTTAACTGCATCTGTACATCTTCCAAATCTGCGGGCCAAGGCCAAGATATTCGCCCTCACAGAGAATGCTCTGCGTTTCATTTCCAAGTCCAAATCATCCTTCAAGTCTTCAAGTCACCACATGACTCAGGTACTCGAATTGATACACCCTTTCAAGCTGTTCCTGCCTCGAAGAGTATGAATTCCGACTTTTTAATATTATTTGAGACTGGGAGTGGGACTAAGACTGGGACTGGGACTGGGACTGGGACTGGGACTGGAACTGGGACTTGGACTGGGACTGGGACTGGGACTGGGGCTGGGACTGGGGCTGGGGCTGGGACTGGGACTGGGAATGGGACTGGGAATGGGACTGGGACTGGGACTGGGACTGGGACTGGGACTGGGACTGGGACTGGGACTGGGACTGGGACTGGGACTGGGACTGGGACTGGGACTGGGACTGGGACTGGGACTGGGACTGGGACTGGGACTGGGACTGGGACTGGGACTGGGACTGGGACTGGGACTGGGACTGGGACTGGGACTGGGACTGGGACTGGGACTGGGACTGGGACTGGGACTGGGACTGGGACTGGGACTGGGACTGGGACTGGGACTGGGACTGGGACTGGGACTGGGACTGGGACTGGGACTGGGACTGGGACTGGGACTGGGACTGGGACTGGGACTGGGACTGGGACTGGGACTGGGACTGGGACTGGGACTGGGACTGGGACTGGGACTGGGACTGGGACTGGGACTGGGACTGGGACTGGGACTGGGACTGGGACTGGGACTGGGACTGGGACTGGGACTGGGACTGGGACTGGGACTGGGACTGGGACTGGGACTGGGACTGGGACTGGGACTGGGACTGGGACTGGGACTGGGACTGGGACTGGGACTGGGACTGGGACTGGGACTGGGACTGGGACTGGGACTGGGACTGTGACTGGGACTGGGACTGGGACTGGGACTGGGACTGGGACTGGGACTGGGACTGGGACTGGGACTGGGACTGGGACTGGGACTGGGACTGGGACTGGGACTGGGACTGGGACTGGGACTGGGACTGGGACTGGGACTGGGACTGGGACTGGGACTGGGACTGGGACTGGGACTGGGACTGGGACGGGAGCTACTTTACTGGCTTCTGGCCGTGACTACATTTGCATGGTTCCCGGATAAATAATCCTGATCCAATAAAATGGCGTTAAAATGTAATGAATTACCCTATTTATTTACATTCCAATGACAGGGTAAAAGTAACCTTATCGACCGTTTTAAAATTACATTTGGTTATGAATAAGGGGTTATTACGTTATTCTATATGAGATATAGCTAAAATGGCGTTAAAGTGTCATGACAAATCTTTTGGGAGTGGGAGTGGGAGTAGTACATACCCCTATTTAAATTGTAGGTTTTAAAGTAGAATTGGCAGATTGGTATGTCATTAGCTAAGCCTTATTAATTGAAACTTTATGATTATCTCAATGATCTGGAGAAAAAAAATTCAAAAATAATTTAAATAAGATGTTATAATGGTCTTTTGCTATCCTGGTGACTTCTTACGACGTGATCCAGGCGCGATGATCCTCCCACTTAACAGTAGATTTTTTAAGGGAGAGGACATAAGCGTGCGGATTGTGTGGCGTGAAACACGCGCAGTTATCATCGGCCATTCTACAAGCTACATGTTACAAATCTAGTTCAACTTAAAAAAAAAAACAGAATTCAACTCAACAAATTGCGATATAATTTCTAATAGTACAGTTAATAACTTATGTGTATCATAGTAGAATACTTTGAGATTGTCCTTGAAATGCAAAGGTGAGTTTATTTTTTGTTTCACCCTCACGTCTCGTTACCACGCAATCATCACTTTCATCAAGAAAAAAATACTATTTCCACGGGCAACACACAAAATATTTGACAATATACGCAAGCAAAACTGCAAAAGCTATGTATTATAATTCTTCGTGAGATATTTTTTTGATAATCTACATATTATGAGATAACTTACCTCTTCTTTGTCTGATTTTTTCAGTGATGCATCAGTGAACCCCCTCTTATCAGCAAGGATATAAAGAAAGGATCACATACACCTTCACATTATAGCCTTGAGATAAGTGGGGGTCACAAGGTGTTCTTCAGTGTTCTGTTAGGTTGAAGGTTTCAAAGTCCTTACAGTGTTTTCTTTTTCTTCAGTGATGCATAAGTGCAGCACCGCGACACCGCAGATTTAATGTATAGCACCACACACCTGTACATTAAATACAACAGTGACGCGGTGGGCACTAAGTCTTCTTCTGTACGTTGGGCTGATTTTTCCACACGAAACCCATACATCGAGTGGGAGTCGGAGTGAGAGTGAGAACGTGAGCGAAAGTGGGAGTGGGAGTAGTACTTACACCTATTTAAATAGTAGTTTTTAAAGTAGAATCGTCAGACTGATGTTGTTAGCCAAGTCTTATTAACCCATAGCCACCTAACGTGTTTTTGAGTAACACTACCACCTAACGGCGGTCATGGTGATCGCTTATTATTTTCTATTTTTTACATGAAATTTTTAATAATAATTTTTATTTTAAAATAATAATCACGGCTCATAATTAAGTTGAACATCTGAGTACAAAATCTAGGTATTGTAAAAAATCTGACATCTGACAAGTAAACTATAAGTGAAACCCAATAAAATTATTTTTTGGTACTTCAGTAAATAACCTACTATAAAAAACTATTATTGGAACAATAAAATAACTTTTATTAAGAAATTACAATGGATAAACATTTAAAATTTTTGACGATAGTTTATGCAAATATGTTTGGGTTTTTGACATTGAAAACATATGTTTTTCTAAAATCACAGATTGGGCAAGTCTTCCTGATTTCAAACTTTTCGATTTTATCAGTTGAGAATGAAAAAGGATTATAAAACATAATCATTTCCGGTTTCTGCGTGTTTGGATCAAGGGTTGGTGTGTGGTGCATACTAGATAGGATAAGAACTGATTTATTAGGTATATAAGACACCGAGATTGCATCTGATGAGAACCCAAAAATGTACGATCCGACTTCTCGATGACATTTAACAGTCTGATTGTTCATCAGACATTACAAAGCTACAAAAACAAAAAGAATATATTTTAGTAAAAATAATGTAACCTCCTAACGGCGGTCACCATGACCGTAAACCAAATATAATTACCGTGATAGGGTGCACAGTACGTACTGAAGAAGAAGGGGGGTAAAAAACATGAACTCACAGACTCATAGCTCGCATAACAACAGAATAATTCAGAAAACAAAAACCACTGGAGTCACTGTGACCGCCGTTAGGTGGCTATGGTTTTATTGAAACTTTATTTCCTTGTTTTGTTTGATACGCTTTCATGCTGTACCCACGCAATCATCAATTTAATCAGGAATAAAGCACCGTCTTCAAGGGCAACACCTAAAATATTTGACAATATACGCAAACGAAACTGTAAAAGCTAGTTTTTATATTTCCTCCTGAGATAATTTGTTTAATAACTGACATATTTTTAGATTACCTCTTCTTTGTCTGATTTTTTCAGTTGATGCATTACTGAAGGCTTTATGGAAAGGATCACATTTACCTTCACATTAAAGTCTTGAGGAAGGTGGGGGTCACAAAGTGTTCTTCAGTGTTCTGTTTGGTTGAAGGTTTCATACAAAGTCCTTACAGTGTTTTCTGTTTGATGCATAAGTGCTGCTGCACTAGCACCGCGACACTGTAGTTTTAACGTATAACATCACACACCTATACATTAAATACTACAGCTACTCGGTGGGCACCAAGTCTTCTTCTGTATGTTGGGCTGATTTTTCTATACAAAACCCATATATCGAGTGGGATTGGGAGTGAGAGTCGGAAAGTGAGAGAAAGTGGAAGTGGGTGGGTATAAATACACCTATTTAAATAGTAGGTTTTAAAGTAGAATTGGCAGATTGGTATGTCATTAGCTAAGTCTTATTAATTGGAACTTTATGGTAATCTCAATGATCTGAAAAAAACTTACAAAAATAATTTAAGTAACATGTTATGGTGGTATAATGCTATCCTGATCACAATATGGCAAAAAAATGCGCTACGCCGCACCGCTCTCGGATTTACAAGCCAAACAAACAACGAAACGGTCAACCATTTCGCTTTGCGCAACGAATCCTGCTTATCAAAATTATTAACAGAAATTAATAAATCAATTCCGACAAAAAAAAGCAGAATTGGCAAGCCCCGTCGCTGCTATGCAAGATTTAGCTACACATACCTTTATCATCGGCCTTAATCCTCGATTGTAGACCGTAGTCCGCTGCCAGGACCCCGAAAAATTAAATGAAGCAATTAAAAACGCAGTATCTGAAGAAAAATAATATTACAAGCCACTTTTAGGCGTAATGGGACTCCTTTTACAAACAATAATTTCCAAACATCCATCACGAATCAAGATCGCTCTCCTTCTCAAAACCCAAGTAGACACCCTCCCCAGAGTCAAGGACGTTATCCTCAAAATCAAAACCGGTATGCACAACGTCAATTCCAAAACAGAAACTTCACACAAGGTGTAGCTGGGACACTCCGAAAAGGTACAACGGAGAAAACACATTTACTTCCGGTACTATGGTAGGTCGCTTTTGCTAAATACCGGGCCAAACTATTGACGTATGCCGCAAACGCGAATATAATAACAGACGTTTCGCGAACTCGACAAATCAACCGGTACATACCATTAAAGATCATGTCAACGGAACAAGTGATTTAAATGAGCACGGCTTCCCGTCCAGTATCGTTCGGGAGGACTAATAACAAAATTCGATACAAACTTTAAGCCCACTTTTTACAACACGGGTAACCAGCTCCAAACTAACGGTGGTGACTATCATACAAATTCTAGATCACACACTTACAGCATGGGTAACAGCCCCAAACTAAAAGTTGTGTCGACAAAAAATTATATAAATCCTAAATCTACTGCATCCCAAATTTCGCCATCTAATACCATGAAATCCTGCCCGTGGTCTTGTGCAGCACCTGAAACAGAAAAGAAACATTAATAACTTAAAACATCTCTACAAATACAATAAAAAAGTACTTGCCTTTTGAAGAAGTCCTAACACCTGTTTCTTCGAAACCATTAAGGGCTTCTCGTCGCGTCGATAGTGGTGCATCCATTAGCCTAGTGGTAAGTGAACGTGATTGAGAAGATGCCTGAAATCACAAAACATATAATTAACTTCAGTGGTTTTGGAACCGCGAACAACCCAATAAAGTCCTTGGGTCAACTATTGTCTTTAATACCCTGAATCATAACTTCCACGTAATCCCCAACTTAGAGTTCCCCTATGACGGAATAATAGTAGCGACTTTTTCTCAACCTACCTGAGTACATCAGGACTCTTTAAGAAATGGACGTGAGGGGTAATTTCGGAAATTTGGCCAGACAGTCAACGTAATAAAAATTTAGACAAATTATTCTATCACCCATATCTATAACGGGTACTACGATGCAACGCTCTGTGACTTTAGGCATGGAGGCTTCATTTGCCTGTATTTTCAACGGCTTCCACACCCTTCTAACCGAAACGCAGCAATGCTACTTCACGGCAGAAACAGGAATGGTGGTAGTAATACTTCCCCGGGGAGCACTTCACAAGGAGCTCTACTACCTACCTATATTTGTTGCTTTTTCACGTCAAAATGCTGAACGGATTCAGATTTAATTATTCACATGTTGTTTTTGTAAAGGCTACTTTATATCAGAGTCCACGTGAGAGAAGCAGCGGGTGGTGTGATAAGCAGGTTAACTAAACAACATTAAACGAGGCATTTCGATATTAAACTGAATTACAGACCTCGCAAATACGACGCTTTGTCGTCGCGCTTAATCGCGAGCGTCTGTCATATTTTGCTGTCGCTATTGTCACCGTGCTTTAAACAGAATATATGAAAATTGTAGTGTTTAATTGCTGACGGTTGTCGTCTGATGAGCGAAGGCTGTTACCATGGTTTCCGTAACTAAAATATTAATTTTGGACTTATTAGCCTATTGTAGTCAACAGCTGGACACAGGCCTCTCCATAAAGCAATCTTTGCACTCTGTGCTGAGCTCGACGCACCCGGCTTCTACCAGCAGCCTTTAGCATATCGTCACTCTACCTGGTCGGAAGACTGCATCGTAGTAGCTTCAAAGTAAGCAGATATTGAGAAATGGGAACCATTACTGATTTAATTCCATCTTATCTTCATTAGCTGATTTTCTTATATAATCGACGTCGTCATGGGTCGGCCCCATAATTCCGTCTGGTTCCAAATCGGTAGCTCAAGATTTGGATCCAATACGGTATTATGTAGAACATCGACTCTAGAGATTGTGTAATGGGAACCATTACTGATTTATTCCATCTTCATCTTCGGTAGCTGATCTTCTTACATCATCAACGTCGTCATAGGTCGGCATACCTCACAATTCTGTCTGGTTTCAATAGGTAGCTCAATATTTGAATCCAAACGGAATTGATAAGGACACCGACCCTTCTAGATGGTAGAAAATGGCTAGTGTAATAAAAGAGATACATAAATTCAGTTTCCAGAGGCCTCGATTAATTTACACGGTAACACATCGAAATGATTAACACCAGTTTTGATAACACAAATTTTGACAATTTGTCAATAGATGTTCTTAAAAATTCGACAGATGAAATTTCAATGTTTGCAATTAAAGGTCCGGTGCCGACCATTTCAGTGTGCCAGTTGGAATTGTTAGTAATTGGGGCCTCTGGGCTACGCTATGAAGAGACTCATGCTAACGAGATGCATACTTAACTAAAAATATATCTATTAATAATGTTTTGAGTCTATTATGGGACTGATTTGAGACCATGAGGGAGTGGGAGCGGGAGTAGGACTGAAACTAGGACTGGAACTGCGACTGGGACGGGGACTGGTACTTTTTATTGTGCGGGAATGCTGCACATATCAACACCATATTTGTGCTGCAGAAGAGGGCTGTTCGTGCAATTTATAATATGGGCCCCAGATAATCACTTAGAACTAAGTTTAAAGAAATAAACGTTATGACAGGGCCGTGCAAATAAATATATGAAAACTTAATGTATGTCCCAGAACATATTAACTTGTTCAAAAAAAATAGCGACTATCATAATTATAACACTAGAAATAAAGATAAACTAGCTGTTCCTAAGTTTTTAAGGGATGTGTGTACGATTTTTTAACAAAATCCCAAATGAAGTGATTAATCTATCTGTAAATAAATACAAAAATGTTGTTTAACGTTATCTTTGTGATAAAGCTTATTATAATATCTCTGATTATTTAGATGACAAACTTGGGATGAAACTGTCTCCAACTCCCTCAAAATCAATTTAATAGTTCAGAAAAAATATTGTCAAACTGACATTTAAAAAAATATAAGCCTAGCAGAGTTTCTTGCCAATTCTTCTCTGTTTGGTCACGTTACGAATTGGTGTAAAATAAAAAAAATTACGATTCAAAGTGTACTGTAATGTGCGTACTGTATAAAGAAAATTTCACTTTCACTTTCACTGCGACTGGGTCGTCATGGGTTGGCATACCCCATAATTCCGTCTTGTTCCAATTTGGTAGCTTTTTGGATCAAATACGGGATTATGAAGGACATCGACTCTAGTGATTGTGTTATGGGAACCATTATTGATTTAATTCCATCTTCATCTTCGGTAGCTATACCCCAAAGTTTGGATTCAATTGCTATATAAATAATACAAAGCGTACACACAAATAGTCAAAATAATTATTGAATTATTTCTATTGAAATGGCCCTAGTGTACGGCCCTTTCAATAATACATTACAAAGTTAATTTTCCTATCTTATTTTATGAGCTTGTCTGATTTTAGTGAGTGAGTAGTAAGGTGATCTAAATGCCTGCCTACCTTCTTTTAACATTTAAAATGTTGTTAAAGTCCAAAGTTGAGGGGACGTGACATACTGGACCTTTATTGGGAAATATCCTCGAGAGCAATGAATCCGGGTCACTCAAAGAATCCAAAAAATCTCGGAAAGTAAGAATGCTAGGTTAATGCAATAAATTGTATTTAATAGACAATTTAATACTACTTAAATGAAAGTATTAAAACTTCTTAGTTATTGTAAAGTTATATCATAAAAAAATCAAATTTGAAAAGGGAACACTGTCGAAGATGGAACTACGAAATTACAGGATTTGTTTTTGCTTTTGTTTGTAATCTGTCATTTATGTTGGTACATAAACCAGGTTGATAGTGCTCAATATTCATTATTCAAGCTGAAATCATGTCGCTTACACTTGAAGAATGCACCAGAATACTTACATTGGTGGAAACCGGCCGGAGTCAGCGCGATACAGCCAGGACTGTCGGTGTGTCGCTGTCAACAGTACAAAGAGTTCTCCGACGTTACGAAGAAACTGGTTCTAACCTACGCAGACCAGGAACGGGCAGAACTAGGTGTACCACAGCACGAGAAGACCGATACTTGGTGAACACCATGCTTCGAAATCGCTTTCTCACAGGAACTGAACTCACAAATCAGTTTCGACGCCTCGGAGGAAGTAACCCAAGTGCATGGACAGTAAGACGTCGGCTTGCTGAATCTAACTTAAAACCCCTTAGACCTGCAAACGGCCCTAAACTGGAGCGTGGCCATCGTATTTCAAGACTAAGATATGCCCAGAACCACGTAAATTGGAGTATTGAAGATTGGTCGAAAGTTATGTTCTCCGACGAATCAAAATTTATGCTCTACAAGCACGATGGAAGACACAGAGTGTATAGAAGACCAGGGGAAAGATTCAAGCAAGCATGCATCGAAGAAAAAGTAGCCTACGGTGGTGGGTCTGTACTTGTGTGGGCCGGAATTTCCTCTGAAAGTCGCACAGAGCTGGTGATCATAGAAAACGGCTCTTTAACTAGCGTAAGATATGTGGAAGAAATCCTCAACGAACACGTTGGTCCATTTATGGTCAATTTGGGTGAGGATGCTATATTTATGCATGACAATGCCCGACCTCATACAGGTAGGATTGTGAATGACTACCTTCAAGAGATGAACATTACTTGTATGGAGTGGCCAGCGCGCAGCCCGGATATCAACCCGATCGAGCATGCTTGGGACGAGCTAGGGAGATGCGTAAAACAACGAAACCCTCCCCCAATCACGCTTCCTGAGCTCAAAATTGCTCTCACAGAGGAATGGGAGAATATTCCCCAAAATCGTATAAGGAACTTGGTGTACAGCATGCCAAACCGCGTAAACGCAGTAATGGAAGCACGAGGAGGTAATACGAAGTATTGAAATTCAAGAAAATCGTCATAAAGTTCAAAAATTTCATGTTTCCTATTTTTGTTTTAAGGAGAGATCAGCAGTTTTTTTTCTTTATGTAATTTTGTGTAAATAAAATGTATGGTGACTCATATTTTTTTAACTTTCATTTACTTTCTTTCTCATATTTTTTGAACTTTCATTTTTTATTAAATACAATTTATTGCATTAACCTAGCATTCTTACTTTCCGAGATTTTTTGGATTCTTTGAGTGACCCGGATTCATTGCTCTCGAGTGTAATAAAAAAATGCTGATCTGTATTAACACAACAAACCACAACATCAGACTATGCCAATATAATTAAATTAGAATAAATATCGAAAGATCACGCTGGGGATCGCCGGGCAAATTTGCATCACCAGAGGCGATACTGATGCGCTGAGGGCCCGTGAGGTGAGGAAATACCCACTATAGACGACGTGCCTCGCGTACCTACCTGAAACCATATAAACATACAAAACCTTTAAAAATATAATAAACTAAAATATTGAGGTTGATTTTTAGAAACTTGTACTTACTATATGTTTTGAAACCGAGATCTACCCTCCGTTTGTGAGTAGACGAGCAAGAGTAGTTGGCTCCGTGAACAGTCACCCGTCTCCGCGCAACGCTTGGTACTTCTGTTAAAGTGCAAAACTAAAGACCTTCCACCACTCTACGCTTGTATAATCTACAAAGTTTTGGTTCCTCGGCCGAATATCATGGAACATTGTGTTAAAATCACATAAATGTACCAGACTTCGCAACGCGGCTGCCATTACGAAACGACGGTGTGCACACGTAGCGCTTATAAAAAAGAAGAACTCATGTAAAGCACTACTTATGAAAGAAAAACCTGCGCGCAACTTACTCTTATATATACCAAACCAAATGTTACATTCCTTGCTTACCTTTTCATTTACGTCTGCACTTTTGCATCCTCTCCTTCCCTAACTCCATGCACTTGCCTCAGTCGATCCTCGCTCCTCAATAAGAACACACGTATAAAAAATTGTCAAAATCGAATTCAATATTATAATAATCCAAGTTCAATCGCGTATTTTCTTTTTTTTAAAACACTAAGAGTTCAATCCCGTATAATATTGGTGGCAGCCTATGGGATTTATTATAAGAAAATCCTCGGAAAACGCCTCGTTCTATCCAACGAAACTGTGAGTTAAGTGTCGAACTGTGTTCCGTATCCTGAAAGAAGTACTTACCTGGTACTTACCGCTGAATCCTATCCTGTCGTGTATACAATGTTCCTGCGAATCCTGTGAGTAATAAACTTTAAACTTTAATATCTTTATCATCGGCCTGAATCCTGGATTGTCGACAGTTGTCCACTGCCGGGACCCCGAAACATTAAATGAAGCAATTAATTTCGCAATATCTGAGGAAAAAATATAACAAGCCACTTTTAGGCGTAATGAGACTCTTTTTACAAATAATAATTTCCACACGTTCAACACGAATCAAGGTAGCTCTCCTTCTCTAAACCCAAGTAGATACCCTTCATAGAGTCAAGGACGTTATCCTCAAAATCAAAACCGTTATCCACAACGTCAAATCCAAAACAAAAACTTCACAGAAGGTGTAGACAAGGTGTAGTTTACTTCCGGTCCTATGGTATGTCGCTATTGCAAAATACCAGGCCATACTATTGACGTGTGCTGCAAACACAAATATAATAACAGACGTTCGCGAACTCGAGAAATCAACCGGTACATAGCATTGAAGCCGATGTCATCAAAACAAGGCTTCCCGTCCAGTATCGTGCGGGAGGTCTAATAATAAAATTCGATACAAACTTTAAGCCCACTTACAACACAGGTAACCAGCCCCAAACTAATGGTGGTGACTATCATATTAATTCTAGATCACACACTTACAACACGGGTAACCAGCCTCCAATTAAAAGATGTGTCAACAAAAAATTACAAAATCCTAAATCTACTGTATCCCAAATCTCCCCATCTAATCCCATGAAGTCCTGCCCGTGGTTATGTGCAGCACCTGAAACAGGAAAAGTCACATTAAAAACTTATAACATCTCAACAAATCCAACAAAAAAATACTTGCCTTTTGTAGAAGTCGTAACACCTGTTTCTTAGAAACCATTAAGGCTTCTCATCGATAGTGGTGCATCCATTAGCCTAGTGAAAGTGAACGTGATTGAGAATATGTCTGAAATCAAAAAACATATAATTAACTTCAGTGGTTTTGGAACCGCGAGCAACCCAATAAAGTCCTTGGGTCACATAACTATATTGTCTTTAATACCCTGAATCATCACTTCCACGTAATCCCCAACTTAGAGTTCCCCTATGACGGAACAATTCAACTCACAACTGCAAAATTGACTATGCTAAAAACATGCTTGTAGCAGGAGAAGTAGAACGAGCCCATAAATTTACAGAACCTATATACACAATTCCCCCTCGTAGTGAAACAATAATTGAGTGCTCTGATCTCAACACAGAAATCAAAGAGTGACTTTGTCATTGACCAAAATATAATAGATTCTATATTAATTGCAAACTGCATTGTTAAAGTAAAACAAAATTCAAGAGTCAACATCAGTGTTATAAACATATTCGAATCTCCATTAAAGATAGATTCTGATATGAAAATCGAAATCCTTGCTCTACCTACTCAGACATATTCCACCTTCCTCAAGACCTCTTGACTACTATTTATGCAATCAAACACGAAATTACCACTTCCTCGTCTAATCCCATCAATACGAAATCCTATCGTTTTCCTCAAGTGCACAAGCAAGAAGTAGATTCCCGAATAAATAAAATGCTCGATGAAGAAATGATCAAACCATCGATGTCACCGTAGTCATCCCCTATTTGGGTAGTTCCAAAAAAAACTGGCCAACGAAAATGGCGGGTAGTCATTGCGTACCGCAAATTAAACGACATAAGTATTGGAGATTTATATCCAATTCCAAACATTTCAGAAATATTAGACCAGCTAGGAAAATGTATATATTTCAGTACCCTTGACCTCGCTTCTGGATTTCATCAAATTCAATGTCAGAAAAGGATGCGCCTAAGACCGCATTCTCAGTACCTCAAGGACATTTCGAGTTCACTCGTATGCCGTTTGGACTAAAAACGCTCCAGCAACGTTTCAGAGGCTCATGAATTCTGCTCTTTCAGGCCTCCAAGGCATCAAATGCTTCGTCGATCTCGATGACATAGTAATCTATTCCTACGACCTTGAAATCCACATGAAAAACATGTCTAACATCTTTGACAGACTTCGCCATTTTAACCTCAAACTCCAACCTTATAAATGAGTTTCCGCAAGGAAGTCTCGTATCTAGGACACATCATCGCGGAACAAGGAGTAAGACATAATCCTAAAAAAAAACACACGCATTAAGAAATTTCCCGATCCCGAAATGCCCAAAGATATCAAATCCTTTTTAGGGTTAGTTTCCTATTAGCGGCGATTTATTCCAAATTTATCTAAAATGGTTAAGCCTCTAACTTATCTTTTCAAAAAGGAAAAGAATTCCGTTTATTTGGCGCAACGAACAACAACTAGCCTTTGAAAGCTTGAAAACCGCCCTCATTGTCATCATAAATGCAAGTTTGTGTGTACTGGGGCCCGACCGCGCTAAATTATAACAGTTAAATCTTGGCTAAATAGTGATCGAACCAAAGCTTTTTCCATTTTTCGTACCGCGCAAAATTTTTGACAGAAACTTGAAACGTAGTTTTTCGTGGCTGGAGAGTTTTAGCGGAAACCCAGCTAAACCTTTATCGTATCACAACATTTTCTTGGTTTCGTACCGCGCTAAATTATTTGACAGAAAGTTAGGCCAGCGTGATCGTAAGAGCATTCAAACAAGCGTCTTTGATAAAGTTGCTCCGGAGGTACTTTTTCTGAACTGCATCGTAATCGTATGAGATAATTATGAGTATTGCGAAGAATTTTGTTTTATTTTTTCTTGAAATAATAGTGTTAAATGCATAGCACGTACTCAAATTTATTTAAAAATGCAATAAACGATGAAACGGAGGCCTTTTGGACGATCGCAAAAATCATAGAATCAACACACTCAAACACTCAAAATGCAATAGGCCAGTCAGCTACAAAAATAACAAATGCGCGCTGTTTGCCGCTTAGTACGCAGCATGCGCACTAGTAACCAAACTATATTAAAAAAACAGGCACTTAATAAAATTGGTGTACCTACCTAAGTAGGTACGGTACATCTGTATCTCAGTCAAAATATACAGATATCATTTCCAACTTTTGAGGGTCAAATGCTTGCATGAGCTTTCTACTATCCTATCCTAGAGTTATTTCTACTAATATTTGCGGCAAAGTGGAATCTTAATGTAAGCATGTGAAATTTTTCGTTCCTCCTTGACGTCAATAATAAAGTACTTCTTAACCCGGAGTAACATAATATGCTAGGTACTTTTCATAGGGCTGCCACGCAAGTAAAGTTCCGGGCGCAAACTAGTATTTGATTATCCAATAAATTAGTAAAGGAAAATACATCTGTGTGGGATCTGGGTGACTAATGTGCCAACCTAGGTAGGTACTACAAAAAATTACCTAATTGTTTGTTACCTATCTACAAACTATGTGACTACTGGGTGTAGATTAAAATAACATTAAATGTATCTTCAATATAATATAATCTCATAAAAGTTATTATTAAAATTGTATTTATTATAAGAACAAATCGGTTTGATCAAGGCGCAACTTACTGTTATATATACCCAACCAAATGTTACATACTTTGCTTACCTTTTCATTTACGTCTGCACTTTTGCATCCTCTCCTTCCCTAACTCCATGCACTTGCCTCAGTCGATCCTCGCTCCTCAATAAGAACACGCGTATTAAAAATTGTCAAAAGCGAATTCAATATTATAATAATCCAAGTTCAATCGCGTATTTTCTTTTTTTTAAAACACTAAGAGTTCAATCCCGTATAATATTGGTGGCAGCCTATGGGATTTATTATAAGAAAATCCTCGGAAAACGCCTCGTTCTATCCAACGAAACTGTGAGTTAAGTGTCGAACTGTGTTCCGTATCCTGAAAGAAGTACTTACCTGGTACTTACCGCTGAATCCTATCCTGTCGTGTATACAATGTTCCTGCGAATCCTGTGAGTAATAAACTTTAAACTTTAATATCTTTATCATCGGCCTGAATCCTGGATTGTCGACAGTTGTCCACTGCCGGGACCCCGAAACATTAAATGAAGCAATTAATTTCGCAATATCTGAGGAAAAAATATAACAAGCCACTTTTAGGCGTAATGAGACTCTTTTTACAAATAATAATTTCCACACGTTCAACACGAATCAAGGTAGCTCTCCTTCTCTAAACCCAAGTAGATACCCTTCATAGAGTCAAGGACGTTATCCTCAAAATCAAAACCGTTATCCACAACGTCAAATCCAAAACAAAAACTTCACAGAAGGTGTAGACAAGGTGTAGTTTACTTCCGGTCCTATGGTATGTCGCTATTGCAAAATACCAGGCCATACTATTGACGTGTGCTGCAAACACAAATATAATAACAGACGTTCGCGAACTCGAGAAATCAACCGGTACATAGCATTGAAGCCGATGTCATCAAAACAAGGCTTCCCGTCCAGTATCGTGCGGGAGGTCTAATAATAAAATTCGATACAAACTTTAAGCCCACTTACAACACAGGTAACCAGCCCCAAACTAATGGTGGTGACTATCATATTAATTCTAGATCACACACTTACAACACGGGTAACCAGCCTCCAATTAAAAGATGTGTCAACAAAAAATTACAAAATCCTAAATCTACTGTATCCCAAATCTCCCCATCTAATCCCATGAAGTCCTGCCCGTGGTTATGTGCAGCACCTGAAACAGGAAAAGTCACATTAAAAACTTATAACATCTCAACAAATCCAACAAAAAAATACTTGCCTTTTGTAGAAGTCGTAACACCTGTTTCTTAGAAACCATTAAGGCTTCTCATCGATAGTGGTGCATCCATTAGCCTAGTGAAAGTGAACGTGATTGAGAATATGTCTGAAATCAAAAAACATATAATTAACTTCAGTGGTTTTGGAACCGCGAGCAACCCAATAAAGTCCTTGGGTCACATAACTATATTGTCTTTAATACCCTGAATCATCACTTCCACGTAATCCCCAACTTAGAGTTCCCCTATGACGGAACAATTCAACTCACAACTGCAAAATTGACTATGCTAAAAACATGCTTGTAGCAGGAGAAGTAGAACGAGCCCATAAATTTACAGAACCTATATACACAATTCCCCCTCGTAGTGAAACAATAATTGAGTGCTCTGATCTCAACACAGAAATCAAAGAGTGACTTTGTCATTGACCAAAATATAATAGATTCTATATTAATTGCAAACTGCATTGTTAAAGTAAAACAAAATTCAAGAGTCAACATCAGTGTTATAAACATATTCGAATCTCCATTAAAGATAGATTCTGATATGAAAATCGAAATCCTTGCTCTACCTACTCAGACATATTCCACCTTCCTCAAGACCTCTTGACTACTATTTATGCAATCAAACACGAAATTACCACTTCCTCGTCTAATCCCATCAATACGAAATCCTATCGTTTTCCTCAAGTGCACAAGCAAGAAGTAGATTCCCGAATAAATAAAATGCTCGATGAAGAAATGATCAAACCATCGATGTCACCGTAGTCATCCCCTATTTGGGTAGTTCCAAAAAAAACTGGCCAACGAAAATGGCGGGTAGTCATTGCGTACCGCAAATTAAACGACATAAGTATTGGAGATTTATATCCAATTCCAAACATTTCAGAAATATTAGACCAGCTAGGAAAATGTATATATTTCAGTACCCTTGACCTCGCTTCTGGATTTCATCAAATTCAATGTCAGAAAAGGATGCGCCTAAGACCGCATTCTCAGTACCTCAAGGACATTTCGAGTTCACTCGTATGCCGTTTGGACTAAAAACGCTCCAGCAACGTTTCAGAGGCTCATGAATTCTGCTCTTTCAGGCCTCCAAGGCATCAAATGCTTCGTCGATCTCGATGACATAGTAATCTATTCCTACGACCTTGAAATCCACATGAAAAACATGTCTAACATCTTTGACAGACTTCGCCATTTTAACCTCAAACTCCAACCTTATAAATGAGTTTCCGCAAGGAAGTCTCGTATCTAGGACACATCATCGCGGAACAAGGAGTAAGACATAATCCTAAAAAAAAACACACGCATTAAGAAATTTCCCGATCCCGAAATGCCCAAAGATATCAAATCCTTTTTAGGGTTAGTTTCCTATTAGCGGCGATTTATTCCAAATTTATCTAAAATGGTTAAGCCTCTAACTTATCTTTTCAAAAAGGAAAAGAATTCCGTTTATTTGGCGCAACGAACAACAACTAGCCTTTGAAAGCTTGAAAACCGCCCTCATTGTCATCATAAATGCAAGTTTGTGTGTACTGGGGCCCGACCGCGCTAAATTATAACAGTTAAATCTTGGCTAAATAGTGATCGAACCAAAGCTTTTTCCATTTTTCGTACCGCGCAAAATTTTTGACAGAAACTTGAAACGTAGTTTTTCGTGGCTGGAGAGTTTTAGCGGAAACCCAGCTAAACCTTTATCGTATCACAACATTTTCTTGGTTTCGTACCGCGCTAAATTATTTGACAGAAAGTTAGGCCAGCGTGATCGTAAGAGCATTCAAACAAGCGTCTTTGATAAAGTTGCTCCGGAGGTACTTTTTCTGAACTGCATCGTAATCGTATGAGATAATTATGAGTATTGCGAAGAATTTTGTTTTATTTTTTCTTGAAATAATAGTGTTAAATGCATAGCACGTACTCAAATTTATTTAAAAATGCAATAAACGATGAAACGGAGGCCTTTTGGACGATCGCAAAAATCATAGAATCAACACACTCAAACACTCAAAATGCAATAGGCCAGTCAGCTACAAAAATAACAAATGCGCGCTGTTTGCCGCTTAGTACGCAGCATGCGCACTAGTAACCAAACTATATTAAAAAAACAGGCACTTAATAAAATTGGTGTACCTACCTAAGTAGGTACGGTACATCTGTATCTCAGTCAAAATATACAGATATCATTTCCAACTTTTGAGGGTCAAATGCTTGCATGAGCTTTCTACTATCCTATCCTAGAGTTATTTCTACTAATATTTGCGGCAAAGTGGAATCTTAATGTAAGCATGTGAAATTTTTCGTTCCTCCTTGACGTCAATAATAAAGTACTTCTTAACCCGGAGTAACATAATATGCTAGGTACTTTTCATAGGGCTGCCACGCAAGTAAAGTTCCGGGCGCAAACTAGTATTTGATTATCCAATAAATTAGTAAAGGAAAATACATCTTTATCATCGGCCTGAATCCTGGATTGTCGATAGTTGTCCGCTGCCGGGACCCCTAAACATTAAATGAAGCAATTAATTTCGCAGTATCTGAGGAAAAAATATAACAAGCCACTTTTTCGCTATTGCAAAATACCAGGCCACACTATTGACGTGTGCTGCAAACACAAATATAATAACAGACGTTCGCGAACTCGAGAAATCAACCGGTACATACCATTGAAGCCGATGTCAACAAAACAAGGCTTCCCGTCCAGTATCGTGCGGGAGGTCTAATAATAAAATTCGATACAAACTTTAAGCCCACTTACAACACAGGTAACCAGCCCCAAACTAATGGTGGTGACTATCATATTAATTCTAGATCACACACAATTTTTGACAGAAACTTGAAACGTAGTTTTTCGTGGCTGGAACGTTTTAGCGGAAACCCAGTTAAACCTTTATCGTATCACAACATTTTCTTGGTTTCGTACCGCGCTAAATTATTTGACAGAAAGTTAGGCCAGCGTGATGGTAAGAGCATTCAAACAAGCGTCTTTGATAAAGTTGCTCCGGAGGTACTTTTTCTGAACTGCATCGTAATCTTATGAGATAATTATGAGTATTGCGAAGAATTTTGTGAAATTTTTTCTTGAAATAATAGTGCTAAATGCATAGCACGTACTCAAATTTATTTAAAAATGCAATAAACGATGAAACGCAGGCCTTTTGGACGATCGCAAAAATCATAGAATCAACACACTCAAACACTCAAAATGCAATAGGCCAGTCAGCTGCAAAAATAACAAATGCGCGCTGTTTGCCGCTTAGTACGCAGCATGCGCACTAGTAACCAAACTATATTAAAAAAACAGGCACTTAATAAAATTGGTGTACCTCCCTAAGTAGGTACGGTACATCTGTATCTCAGTCAAAATATACAGATATCATTTCCAACTTTTGAGGGTCAAATGCTTGCATGAGCTTTCTACTATCCTATCCTAGAGTTATTTCTACTATTATTAGCGGCAAAGTGGAATGTTAATGTAAGCATGTGAAAGTGTTCGTTCCTCCTTGACGTCAATAATAAAGTACTTCTTAACCCGGAGTAACATAATATGCTAGGTACTTTTCATCGGGGTGCCACGCAAGTGAAGTTCCGGGCGCAAATTAGTATTTAATTATCCAATAAATTAATAAAGGAAAAAACATCTGTGTGGGATTTGGATGACTAATGTGCCAACCTAGGTAGGTACTCCAAAAAAATTACCTAATTTGTTACCTATATACAAAATATGTGACTACTGGGTGTAGAATAAAATAACATTAAATGTATCTTCAATAAAATATAATCTCATAAAAGTTATTATTAAAATTGTATTTAATATAAGAACAAATCGGTTTGATCAAGGCGATTGAAGTATCCAAAACCCCCCATAGAGGGTGCACGGTGTTAGATCACTTCAGTAGGCGGCTGCACTGCAGGGATGTTGGCTAATCTATCTAGCATCTGCATCAGCGTCAGCAAGCTTCCTCTCCAACACGGCATTTTCCCGGACCTCCGCTTTCCTCATCCATCGTTCTCCAGCTACACTGACCATTACCAGCGCCCGGTCTGACTCTTGCTCGTCGTGCATTTTTTGTCCACCATTTTGTTCCATGTGTTATTTATTATCTTATGGATTGCAATACGCGTTAAGAACACTTTGTAAATGTTATCATTTTATCGGTGGTGGTTTCCAAATTATATAAAATAACAAATTTTCTCTTGACATTCGATGCCATGACATTGTCAACTGTTGGAAACCAATGAGGATAAAATACTACGTAGGTCAAAACTAGAGTTGCATTCGCCTAGAAAAGCCAATCGACAGTCGTTTTTACATAGACTGAGCACAGACTAAAATAAAATCCATAACGAGGATCGTTCACGCTACGACTCGGTTTTGGTTGATGCTACATTGGCGTTTATAATACATTAGCACGGTACCAAATTTCGAACACTTGGAACATAGTCGTTACTGACTCGTAGCGTAATTAGAAACGCACCGTTGTTTTTTGAAAATAGCGCGGTCGGGCCGCTGATTGGTATGTTGGGTATGTTTGTTTCGACTCAACTTTGTAACGACTGAACGAATGTAGACGAAACTTTGAAAGTACATAGATTGTAAACTGGATTTAAGATAACCAGTTGAAGAACTTAATACTGTTAGCTTACAATATGGAAGGCTCAAACATTCGTCATACGCCCTCCGTATTGTTACGCCGTAATGCTGCTTCTCGCTGATGACTCCTATTGACAAATGATATAGTCAGATATACATAGTAACATAGCTGATAGTTAACAATGCTTACTTCTAAAACATTTGTTTCTAGCATAATTATACACTGTACTGGTTAGAACTAAAAATAATTTGAACCTTATACATTGAAAATCGTCTTTCCTTAAACTTTCATCGCCTTCGTTTGCTGATCTGGTTTCTTCAATAACGTCGTCATGCATCGGTGCGCTCCTCTTATCCGCCTGAATACAAATCGGTAGCGAAACATTTGTATTACAGGCGGATTTGAGGAGAGCATCGACATTTCTGGATCGCAGGAAAAGGTTTCCATAAAAAAATTACTTACTAAAGCATGCCAGTATCTACGCGCAAAAGTTAACCTGAAGCTTACAATGAATTTTTATTTAACATTAAGGACTGGGACTGGGACTGGGACTGGGACTGGGACTGGGACTGGGACCGGGACTGGGACCGGGACCGGGACCGGGACCGGGACCGGGACCGGGACCGGGACCGGGACCGGGACCGGGACTGGGACTGGGACTGGGACTGGGACTGGGACTGGGACTGGGACTGGGACTGGGACTGGGACTGGGACTGGGACTGGGACTGGGTCTGGGACTGGGACTGGGACTGGGACTGGGACTGGGACTGGGACTGGGACTGGGACTGGGACTGGGACTGGGACTGGGACTGGGACTGGGACTGGGACTGGGACTGGGACTGGGACTGGGACTGGGACTGGGACTGGGACTGGGACTGGGACTGGGACTGGGACTGGGACTGGGACTGGGACTGGGACTGGGACTGGGACTGGGACTGGGACTGGGACTGGGACTGGGACTGGGACTGGGACTGGGACTGGGACTGGGACTGGGACTGGTACTGGGACTGGGACTGGGACTGGGACTGGGACTGGGACTGGGACTGGGACTGGGACTGGGACTGGGACTGGGACTGGGACTGGGACTGGGACTGGGACTGGGACTGGGACTGGGACTGGGACTGGGACTGGGACTGGGACTGGGACTGGGACTGGGACTGGGACTGGGACTGGGACTACATTTGCGTGATTCCCGCACAAATAATACCCTGATCCAATAAAATGGCGTTAAAATGTAATGAATTACCCTATTTATTTACATTCCAATGACAGGGTCAAGGTAACCTTATCGACCGTTTTAAAATTACATTTGGTTATGAATAAAGGGTTATTACGTAATTCTATATGTGATATAGCTAAAATGGCGTTAAACTGTCATGACAAATCTTTTTATTTACATTCAAATGACAGGATCATGCTTACTTTATCGAGCGTTTTAAAATAACATGGGCTCATTACGTAATTCCAGAGATAGTTCGTAGTATATGACCAAGATATTAT
This sequence comes from Horisme vitalbata, assembly GCA_951804965.1. Lineage (NCBI taxonomy): Eukaryota > Metazoa > Arthropoda > Insecta > Lepidoptera > Geometridae > Horisme > Horisme vitalbata. The sequence goes on from OX638089.1 coordinate 9,359,137, forward strand.
TAGTTCTTTTTTTGTCTGAGTGTTTCCTATTTATTCAGTGATGCATAAGTAAAGCAACGCGTACACTGTAGATTTGACGTAAAACATCACACAACTACACGTGAAATACGACAGTTACGCGGTGAGCACTACGTCTTATTTTGTATGTTAGGCTGATTTTTTCATACAAATTTCATACAGCATGTGGGAGTGGGAGTGAGAGTAGGAACGTGAGTGGCAGTGGGAGTGGGAATAGTACATACCCCTATTTAAATTGTAGGTTTTAAAGTAGAATTGGCAGATTGGTATGTCATTAGCTAAGCCTTATTAATTGAAACTTTATGATTATCTCAATGATCTGGAGAAAAAAAATGCAAAAATAATTTAAATAAGATGTAATAATGGTCTTTTGCTATCCTGGTGACTTCTTACGACGTGATCCAGGCGCGATGATCCTCCCACTTAACAGTAGATTTTTTAAGGGAGAGGACATAAGCGTGCGGATTGTGTGGCGTGAAACACGCGCAGTTATCATCGGCCATTCTACAAGCTACATGTTACAAATCTAGTTCAACTTAAAAAAAAAACAGAATTCAACTCGACAAATTGTGATATAATTTCTAATAGTACAGTTAATAACTTATCTGTATCATAGTAGAATACTTTGAGATTGTCCTTGAAATGCAAAAGCGAGTTTTATTTTTGTTTCACCTTCACGTCGTTACCACGCAATCATCACTTTCATCAAGAAAAAAGTACCGTTTCCAAGGGCAACACACAAAATATTTGACAATATACGCAAGCAAAACTGCAAAAGCTTTGTATTATAATTCTTCGTGAGATATTTTTTTGATAATCTACATATTATGAGATAACTTACCTCTTCTTTGTCTGATTTTTTCAGTGATGCATCAGTGAACCCCCTCTTATCAGCAAGGATATAAAGAAAGGATCACATACACCTTCACATTATAGCCTTGAGATAAGTGGGGGTCACAAGGTGTTCTTCAGTGTTCTGTTAGGTTGAAGGTTTCAAAGTCCTTACAGTGTTTTCTTTTTCTTCAGTGATGCATAAGTGCAGCACCGCGACACCGCAGATTTAATGTATAGCACCACACACCTGTACATTAAATACAACAGTGACGCGGTGGGCACTAAGTCTTCTTCTGTACGTTGGGCTGATTTTTCCACACGAAACCCATACATCGAGTGGGAGTCGGAGTGAGAGTGAGAACGTGAGCGAAAGTGGGAGTGGGAGTAGTACTTACACCTATTTAAATAGTAGTTTTTAAAGTAGAATCGTCAGACTGATATGTTGTTAGCCAAGTCTTATAAACCCATAGCCACCTAACGTGTTTTTGAGTTACACTACCACCTAACGGCGGTCATGGTGATCGCTTATTATTTTCTATTTTTTACATAAAAAATTTAATAATAATGACATAAATGAATGACAGATCGTAACCTTTACTATTTTTTTTATTTTAATGACGTTATTAATCTTTGAAAAATAATAATTATACATAATAATAATCACGGCTCATAATTATGAACATCTGAGTACAAAATCTAGGTATTGTTAAAAATCTGACATCTGACAAGTAAACTATAAGTGAAACCCAATAAAATCTTCTTATTTTTTGGTACTTCAGTAAATAACCTACTATAAAAAACTATTATTGGAACAATAAAATAACTTTTATTATTAAATTACAATGGATAACCATTTAAAATTTTTGACGATAGTTTATGCAAATATCTATGGGTTTTTGACATTGAAAACATATGTTTTTCTAAAATCACAGATTGGGCAAGTCTTTCTGATTTCAAACTTTTTGATTTTATCAGTTGAGAATGAAAAAGGATTATAAAACATAATCATTTCCAGTTTTTGCGTGTTTGGATCAAGGGTTGGTGTGTGGTGCATACTGGGTAGGTTAAGAACTGATTTATTAGGTACATAAGACACCGAGGTTGCATCTGATGAGAACCCAAAAATGTACGATCCGACTTCTCGATGACATTTGACAGTCTGATTGTTCATCAGACATTACAAAGCTACAAAAACAAAAAGAATATATTTTATTAAAAATAATGTAACCTCCTAACGGCGGTCACCATGACCGTAAACCAAATATAATTACCGTGATGGGGTGCACAGTACGTACTGAAGAAGAAGGGGGGTAAAGAACATGAACTCACAGACTCATGCGAGCTACGCATAACAACAGAATAATTCAGAAAACAAAAACCACTGGAGTCACTGTGACCGCCGTTAGGTGGCTATGGTTTTATTGGAACTTTATTTCCTTGTTTTCTTTGGTACGCTTTCATGCTGTACCCACGCAATCATCAATTTCATCAGGAATAAAGCACCGTTTTCAAGGGCAACTAGCTAAGTCTTATTAATTGGAACTTTATGGTTATCTCAATAATCTGAAAAAAAAATACAAAAATAATTTAAGTATCATGTTATGGTGGTCTATTGCTATCCTGATCACAATGTGGAAAAAAAATGCACTACACCGCACTGCTCTCGGATTTACAAGCCAAACAAACATCGAAACGGTCAACCATTTCGCTTTGCGCAACGGATCCTGCATATCAAAATTATTAATAGAAATTAATATATCAAGTCCGACAAAAAAAAAGCAGAATTGGCAAGCCCCGTCGCTGCTATGCAAGATTTAGCTACACATACCTTTATCATCGGCCTGAATCCTCGATTGTAGACCGTAGTCCGCTGCCAGGATCCCGAAAAATTAAATGAAGCCATTTTTTTCGCAGTATCTGAGGAAATAATATTACAAGCCACTTTAAGGCATAATGGGACTCCTTTTACAAACAATAATTTCCAAACATCCATCACGAATCAAGATCGCTCTCCTTCTCAAAACCCAAGTAGATACCCTCCCCAGAGTCAAGGACGTTATCCTCAAAATCAAAACCGGTATCCACAACGTCAATTCCAAAACAGAAACTTCACTCAAGGTGTAGCTGGGACACTCCGAAAAGGTACAACGGAGAAAACACATTTACTTCCGGTACTATGGTCGGTCGCTATTAATATATACCGGGCCAAACTATTGATGTATGCCGCAAACGCGAATATAATAACAGACGTTTCGTGAACTCGACAAATCAACCGGTACATACCATTAAAGATCATGTCAACGGAACAAGTGATTTCAAAAGAGCACGGCTTCCCGTCCAGTATCGTTCGGGAGGACTAATAACAAAATTCGATACAAGCTTTAAGCCCAATTTTTACAACACGGGTAACCAGCTCCAAACTAACGGTGGTGACTATCATACAAATTCTAGATCACACACTTACAGCATGGGTAACAGCCCCAAACTAAAAGTTGTGTCGACAAAAAATTATATAAATCCTAAATCTACTGCATCCCAAATTTCGCACTCTAATACCATGAAATCCTACCCGTGGTCATGTGGAGCACCTGAAACAGAAAAGAAACATTAAAAACTTAAAACATCTCTACAAATACAACAAAAAAATACTTGCCTTTTGAAGAACTCGTAACACCTGTTTCTTCGAAACCATTAAGGGCTTCTCGTCGCGTCGATAGTGGTGCATCCATTAGCCTAGTGGTAAGTGAACGTGATTGAGAAGATGCCTGAAATCACAAAACATATAATTAACTTCAGTGGTTTTGGAACCGCGAACAACCCAATAAAGTCCTTGGGTCAACTATTGTCTTTAATACCCTGAATCATAACTTCCACGTAATCCCCAACTTAGAGTTCCCCTATGACGGAATAATAGTAGCGACTTTTTCTCAACCTACCTGAGTACATCAGGACCAGGCGACAAATCAACCGGTACATACCATTAAAGATCATGTCAACGGAACAAGTGATTTCAAAAGAGCACGGCTTCCCGTCCAGTATCGTTCGGGAGGACTAATAACAAAATTCGATACAAGCTTTAAGCCCAATTTTTACAACACGGGTAACCAGCTCCAAACTAACGGTGGTGACTATCATACAAATTCTAGATCACACACTTACAGCATGGGTAACAGCCCCAAACTAAAAGTTGTGTCGACAAAAAATTATATAAATCCTAAATCTACTGCATCCCAAATTTCGCCATCTAATACCATGAAATCCTACCCGTGGTCATGTGCAGCACCTGAAACAGAAAAGAAACATTAAAAACTTAAAACATCTCTACAAATACAACAAAAAAGTACTTGCCTTTTGAAGAACTCGTAACACCTGTTTCTTCGAAACCATTAAGGGCTTCTCGTCGCGTCGATAGTGGTGCATCCATTAGCCTAGTGGTAAGTGAACGTGATTGAGAAGATGCCTGAAATCACAAAACATATAATTAACTTCAGTGGTTTTGGAACCGCGAACAACCCAATAAAGTCCTTGGGTCAACTATTGTCTTTAATACCCTGAATCATAACTTCCACGTAATCCCCAACTTAGAGTTCCCCTATGACGGAATAATAGAAGCGACTTTTTCTCAACCTACCTGAGTACATCAGGACACTTTAAGAAATGGACGTGAGGGGTAATTTCGGAAATTCGGCCGGACAGTCAACGTAATAAAAATTTAGACAAATTATTCCATCACCCTATCTATCTATCATAACGGGCACTACGATGCAACGCTCTGCGACTTTAGGCATGGAGGCTTCATTTGCCTGTATTTTCACCGGCATCCACACCCTTCTAACCGAAACGCAGCAATGCTACTTCACGGCAGAAACAGGAATGGTGGTAGTACTTCCCCGGGCGAGCACTTCACAAGGAGCTCTACTACCTACCTATATTTGTTGCTTTTTCACGTCAAAATGCTGAACGGATTCAGATTTAATTATTCACATGTTGTTTTTGTAAAGGCTACTTTATATCAGAGTCCACGTGAGAGAAGCAGTGGGTGGTGTGATAAGCAGGTTTACTAAACAACATTAAACGAGGCATTTCAGTATTAAACTGAATTACAGACCTCGCAAATACGACGCTTTGTCGTCGCGCTTAATCGCGAGCGTCTGTCATATCTTGCTGTCCCTATTGTCACCGTGCTTTAAACAGAATATATGAAAATTGTCACCCGCAGCTTGTCGTAGCGTTTAATTGCTGACGGTTGTCGTCTGATGAGCGAAGGCTGTTACCATGGTTTCCGTAACTAAAATATTAATTTTGGACTTTTTTAAGCAATCTTTGCACTCTGTGCTGAGCTCGACGCACCCGGCTTTTACCAGCAGCCTTTAGCATATCGTCACTTTACCTGATCGGAATACTGCATCGTAGTAGCTTCAAAGTAAGCAGATATTGAGAAATGGGAACCATTACTGATTTCATTCCATCTTCATCTTCATTAGCTGATTTTCTTGTATCATCGACATGGGTCGGCATACCCCATAATTCTCTCTGGTTTCAATAGGTAGCTCAATATTTGAATCCAAGACGGAAATATGAAGAACACCGACCCTTCTAGATGGTAGAAAATGGAAGAAAGCATAAATTTAGTTTTCAGATGCCTCATTTATTTACACGGTAAAACACCGAAATGATTAGCACCAGTGTTGATTACACAAACTTTGACAGTTTGTCAATAGATGTTCTTAAAAATTCGACAGATGAAATTTCAATGTTTGCAATTAAAGGTGCGGTGCCGACCATTTCAGTGTGCCAGTTGGAATTGTTAGTAATTGGGGCCTCTGGGCTACGCTATGAAGAAACTTATGCTAACGAGATGCACACTTAACTAAAAATATATCTATTAATAATGTTTTGAGTCTATTATGGGACTGATTTGAGACCATGAGGGAGTGGGAGCGGGAGTAGGAATGAAACTAGGACTACTAGACTGGGACTGGGACTGAAACTAGGACTGGAACTGCGACTGGGACGGGGACTGGTACTTTTTGTTGTGCGGGAATGCTGCACATATCAACACCATATTTGTGCTGCAGAAGAGGGCGGTTCGTGCAATTAATAATATGGGCCCCAGATAATCACTTAGAACTAAGTTTAAAGAAATAAACGTTATGACAGGGCCGTGCAAATAAATATATGTAAACTTAATGTATGTCCCAGAACATATTAACTTGTTAAAAAAAAATAGCGACTATCATAATTATAACACTAGAAATAAAGATAAACTAGCTGTTCCCACTGTAAGGCTCCATAAAGTTAGTCAATCTTCTTAAGGGATGTGTGTACGATTTTTTAACAAAATCCCAAATTAAGTGATTAATCTATCTCTAAATAAATTCAAAAATGTTGTTTAACGTTATCTCTGTGATAAAGCTTATTATAAAATTTCTGATTATTTAGATGACAAACTTGGGATGAAACTGTCTCCAACTCCCTCAAAATCAATTTAATAGTTCAGAAAAAATATTGTAAAACTGACATTTAAAAAAATATAAGCCTAGCAGAGTTTCTTACCAATTCGTCTCTGTTTGGTCACGTTACGAATTGGTGTAAATTAAAAAAATTGACGATTCAAAGTGTACTGTAATGTGCGTACTGAATAAAGAAATTTTCACTTTCACTTTCACTGCGACTGGGTCGTCATGGGTTGGCATACCCCATAATTCCGTCAAGTCCAAATCGGTAGCTGAATATTTGGATCCAATACGCGATTATGAAGGACATCGACGGGTCGGGAAGATATAAAATGGAGTTTGCGTGTGTTTGTGTGTGTGTGTGTGTGTGTGTGTGTGTGTGTGTGTGTGTGTGTGTGTGTGTGTGTGTGTGTGTGTGTGTGTGTGTGTGTGTGTGTGTACTGTATACTGAAGGTGTAAGGAGCTCAAAAAGCAACTTTTAACCATGTATTTAGTTGCTATTCAACGTAAATTCACGTGGTGGACCACGTGCTCACCGTTTTGAGAAAATAGTAAAGAGACAGAAAAAAGTTCGGATTAAATTGCTTAATAAATAATACCAAGCGTACACACAAATAGTTAAAATAATTATTGAATTATTTCTATTGAAATGGCCCTAGTGTACGGCCCTTTCAATAATACATTACAAAGTTAATTTTCCTATCTTATTTTATGAGCTTGTCTGATTTTAGTGAGTGAGTAGTAAGGTGATCTAAATGCCTGCCTACCTTCTTTTAACATTTAAAATGTTGTTAAAGTCCAAGGTTGAGGGGGCGTGACATACTGGACCTTTATTGGGAAATAATAAAAAAATGCTGATCTATATTAACACAACAAACCACAACATCAGACTATGCCAATATAATTAAATTAGAATAAATATCGAAAGATCACGCTGGGGATCGCCGGGCAAATTTGCATCACCAGAGGCGATACTGATGCGCTGACGGTCCGTGAGGTGAGGAAATACCCACTGTAGACGACGTGCCTCGCGTACCTACCTGAAACCATATAAACATACAAAACCTTTAAAAATATAATAAACTAAAATATTGAGGTTGATTTTTAGAAACTTGTACTTACTATATGTTTTGAAACCGAGATCTACCCTCCGTTCAACACGAATCAAGGTAGCTCTGCTTCTCTAAACCCAAGTAGATACCCTTCATAGAGTCAAGGACGTTATCTTCAAAATCAAAACCGTTATCCACAACGTCAAATCCAAAACAAAAACTTCACACAAGGTGTAGACAAAGTGTAGTTTACTTCCGGTCCTATGGTATGTCGCTATTGCAAAATACCAGGCCACACTATTGACGTGTGCTGCAAACGCAAATATAATAACAGACGTTCGCGAACTCGAGAAATCAACCGGTACATACCATTGAAGTCGATGTCAACAGTCCAGTATCGTGCGGGAGGTCTAATAATAAAATTCGATACAAACTTTAAGCCCACTTACAACACGGGTAACCAGCCCCAAACTAATGGTGGTGACTATCATACAAATTCTAGATCACACACTTACAACACGGGTAACCAGCCTCAAATTAAAAGAAGTGTCAACAAAAAATTACAAAATCCTAAATCTACTGTATCCCAAATCTCCCCATCTAATCCCATGAAGTCCTGCCCGTGGTTATGTGCAGCACCTGAAACAGGAAAAGTAACATTAAAAACTTATAACATCTCAACAAATCCAATAAAAAAATACTTGCCTTTTGTAGAAGTCGTAACACCTGTTTCTTAGAAACCATTAAGGCTTCTCATCGATAGTGGTGCATCCATTAGCCTAGTGAAAGTGAACGTGATTGAGAATATGCCTGAAATCAAAAAACATATAATTAACTTCAGTGGTTTTGGAACCGCGAGCAACCCAATAAAGTCCTTGGGTCACATAACTATATTGTCTTTAATACCCTGAATCATCACTTCCACGTAATCCCCAACTTAGAGTTCCCCTATGACGGAACAATTCAACTCACAACTGCAAAATTGACTATGCTAAAAACATGCTTGTAGCAGGAGAAGTAGAACGAGCCCATAAATTTACAGAACCTATATACACAATTCCCCCTCGTAGTGAAACAATAATTGAGAGCTCTGATCTCAACACAGAAATCAAAGAGGGACTTTGTCATTGACCAAAATATAATAGATTCTATATTAATTGCAAACTGCATTGTAGTAAAACAAAATTCAAGAGTCAACATCAGTGTTATAAACATAATAATCCCATCAACACGAAATCCTATCGTTTTCCTCAAATGCACAAGCAAGAAGTAGATTCCCGAATAAATAAAATGCTCGATGAAGAAATGATCAAACCATCGATGTCACCGTAGTCATCCCCTATTTAGGTAGTTCCAAAAAAAACTGGCCAACGAAAATGGCGGGTAGTCATTGCCTACCGCAAATTAAACGCCATAAGTATTGGAGATTTATATCCAATTCCAAACATTTCAGAAATATTAGACCAGCTAGGAAAATGTATATATTTCAGTACCCTTGACCTCGCTTCTGGATTTCATCAAATTCAATGTCAGAAAAGGATGCGCCTAAGACCGCATTCTCAGTACCTCAAGGACATTTCGAGTTCACTCGTATGCCGTTTGGACTAAAAACGCTCCAGCAACGTTTCAGAGGCTCATGAATTCTGCTCTTTCAGGCCTCCAAGGCATCAAATGCTTCGTCGATCTCGATGACATAGTAATCTATTCCTACGACCTTGAAATCCACATAAAAAACATGTCTAACATCTTTGACAGACTTCGCCATTTTAACCTCAAACTCCAACCTGATAAATGAGTTTCCGCAAGGAAGTCTCGTATCTAGGACACATCATCGCGGAACAAGGAGTAAGACATAATCCTAAAAAAAACACACGCAGTAAGAAATTTCCCGATCCCGAAGTGCCCAAAAGATATCAAATCCTTTTTAGGGTTAGTTTCCTATTAGCGGCGATTTATTCCAAATTTATCTAAAATGGTTAAGCCTCTAACTTATCTTTTCAAAAAGGATTAAGGAAAGGAATTCCGTTTATTTGGCGCAACGAACAACAACTAGCATTTGAAAGCTTGAAAACCACCCTCATTGTCATCATAAATGCAAGTTTGTGTGTACTGGGGCCCGACCGCGCTAAATTATAACAGTTAAATCTTGGCTAAATAGTGATCGAACCAAAGCTTTTTCCAGTTTTCGTACCGCGCAAAATTTTTGACAGAAACTTGAAACGTAGTTTTTCGTGGCTGGAACGTTTTAGCGGAAACCCAGTTAAACCTTTATCGTATCACAACATTTTCTTGGTTTCGTACCGCGCTAAATTATTTGACAGAAAGTTAGGCCAGCGTTATCGTAAGAGCATTCAAACAAGCGTCTTTGATAAAGTTGCTCCGGAGGTACTTTTTCTGAACTGCATCGTAATCGTATAAGATAATTATGAGTATTGCGAAGAATTTTGTGTTATTTTTTCTTGAAATAATAGTGCTAAATGCATATCACGTACTCAAATTTATTTAAAAATGCAATAAACGATGAAACGCAGGCCTTTTGGACCACGCTACGACTTGGTTTTGGTTGATGCTACATTGGCGTTCAACATTAGCGCGGTACCAAATTTTGAAAACTTGAACATAGTCGTTACTGACTTGTAGCGTAATTAGAAACGCATCGTTGTTTTTTGAAAATAGCGCGGTCGGGCCCCTGTATTGTAATGTCACACCACTTCTCGTTTATGGCTCCTATTGGCATACGATTTAATTTGATATGGTACATACATTAAGGACTGGCACTGGGGCTGGGGCTGGGGCTGGGGCTGGGGCTGGGTCTGGGACTGGGATTGGGACCGGGACTAGGACTGGGACTGGGACTGGGACTGGGACTGGGACTGGGACTGGGACTGGGACTGGGACTGGGACTGGGACTGGGACTGGGACTGGGACTGGGACTGGGACTGGGACTGGGACTGGGACTGGGACTGGGACTGGGACTGGGACTGGGACTGGGACTGGGACTGGGACTGGGACTGGGACTGGGACTGGGACTGGGACTGGGACTGGGACTGGGACTGGGACTGGGACTGGGACTGGGACTGGGACTGGGACTGGGACTGGGACTGGGACTGGGACTGGGACTGGGACTGGGACTGGGACTGGGACTGGGACTGGGACTGGGACTGGGACTGGGACTGGGACTGGGACTGGGACTGGGACTGGGACTGGGACTGGGACTGGGACTGGGACTGGGACTGGGACTGGGACTGGGACTGGTACTGGGACTGGGACTGGGACTGGGACTGGGACTGGGACTGGGACTGGGACTGGGACTGGGACTGGGACTGGGACTGGGACTGGGACTGGGACTGGGACTGGGACTGGGACTGGGACTGGGACTGGGACTGGGACTGGGACTGGGACTGGGACTGGGACTGGGACTGGGACTACATTTGCGTGATTCCCGCACAAATAATACCCTGATCCAATAAAATGGCGTTCAAATGTAATGAATTACCCTATTTATTTACATTCCAGTGACACGGTCAAGGTAACCTTATCGACCGTTTTACAATTACATTTGGTTATGAATAAGGGGTTATTACGTAATTCTATATGTGATATAGCTAAAATGGCGTTAAACTGTCATGACAAATCTTTTTATTTACATTCAAATGACAGGATCATGCTTACTTTATCGAGCGTTTTAAAATAACATGGGCTCATTACGTAATTCCAGAGATAGTTCCTATTATATGACCAAGATATTATTAGTTCTTTTTTTGTCTGAGTGTTTCCTATTTATTCAGTGATGCATAAGTAAAGCAACGCGTACACTGTAGATTTGAAGTAAAACATCACACACCTACACGTGAAATACGACAGTGACGCGGTGAGCACGTCTACGTCTTCTTCTGTATGTTAGGCTGATTTTTTCATACAAATTCCATACAGCGAGTGGGAGTGGGAGTGAGAGTAGGAACGTGAGTGGAAGTGGGAGCGGGAGGAGTACATACCCCTATTTAAATTGTAGATTTTAAAGTAGAATTGGCAGATTGGTATGTCATTAGCTAAGCCTTATTAATTGAAACTTTATGATTATCTCAATGATCTGGAGAAAAAAAATAAAAAATAATTTAAATAACATGTTATTGTGGTCTTTTGCTATCCTGGTGACTTTTTTCGACGTCATCCAGGCACGTTGGTCCTCCCACTTAACAGTAGATTTTTTAAGGGAGTGGACATAAGCGTGCGGATTGTGCGGCGTGAAACACGCGCAGTTATCATCGGCCATTCTACAAGCTACATATTACAAATCTAGTTCAACTTAAAAAAAACAGAATTCAACTCAACAAATTGTGATATAATTTCTAATAGTACAGGTAATAACTTATCTGTATCATAGTAGAATACTTTGAGTTTGTCCTTGAAATGGGAAAGCGAGTTTTATTTTTGTTTCACCCTCACGTCGTTACCACGCAATCATTACTTTCATCAAGAAAAAGTACCATTTCCAAGGGCAACACACAAAATATTTGACAATATACGCGAGCAAAACTGCAAAAGCTTTGTATTATAATTCTTCGTGAGATATTTTTTTGATTATCTACATATTATGAGATAACTTACCTCTTCTTTGTCTGATTTTTTCAGTGATGCATCAGTGAACCCCCTCTTATCAGCAAGGATATAAAGAAAGGATCACATACACCTTGACATTAAAACCTTGAGATAAGTGGGGGTCACAAGGTGTTCTTCAGTGTTCTGTTAGGTTGAAGGTTTCAAAGTCCTTACAGTGTTTTCTTTTTCTTCAGTGATGCATAAGTGCAGCACCGTGACACTGCGTATTCAATGTATAACATCACACACCTATACATCAAATACTACAGCAACGCGGTGGGTACTAAGTCTTTTTCTGTATGTTGAGCTGATTATTCCATATACATAATAATTATCACGGCTCATAATTAACTTGAACATCTTAGTAAAAAATCTAGGTATTGTAAAAAGTCTGACATCTGACAAGTAACTATAAGTGAAACCCAATAAAATCTTCTCAGTTTTTGGTACTTTAATAAATAACCTACTATAAAAAACAGAACAATCAAATAACTTTTTTTTTTAAATTACAATGGATAAACATTTAAAATTTTTGACGATAGTTTATGCAAATATGTTTGGGTTTTTGACATTGCAAACATATGTTTTTCTAAAATCACAGATTGGGCAAGTCTTCTTGATTTCAAACTTTTCGATGTTATCAGTTGAGAATGAAATAGGATTATAAAACATAATCATTTCCGGTTTCTGTGTGTGTGGATAAAGGGTTGGTGTGTGGTGCATACTGGATAGGATAAGAACTGATTTATTAGGTTTCGGTGATTTATTAGGGGACACCAAGGTTGCATCTGATATGAACCAAAAAATGTACGATCCAACTTCTCGATGACATTTGACAGTCTGATTGTTTATCAGACATTATAAAGCTACAAAAACAAAAAGAATATATATTATTAAAAATAATGTAACCTCCTAATGGCGGTCACCATGACCGTAAACCAAATATAATTACCGTGATGGGGTGCACAATACGTACTGAAGAAGAAGGGGGGTAAAGTACATGAACTCACAGACTCATAGCTCGCATAACAACAGAATAATTCAAAAAACAAAATCACTGGAGTCACTGTGACCGCCGTAAGGTGGCTATGGTTTAATTGGAACTTTATTTCCTTATTTTCTTTGGTACACTTTCATGCCGTACCCACACAACCATCACTTTCATCAGGAATAAAGCACCGTTTTCAAGGGCAACACACAAAATATTTGACAATATACGCACACGAAACTGTAAAAGCTAGTTTTTATAATTCCTCGTGAGATATTTTGTTTAATAACTGACATATTTTTAGATTACATCTTCTTTGTCTGATTTTTTCAGTAATGCATCAGTGAACCACTTCTTACCATCAAGGCTTTATGGAAAGGCACATTTACCTCCACATTAAAGTCTTGAGAACGGTGGGGGTCACAAAGTGTTCTTCAGTGTTCTCTTAGGTTGAAGGTTACATACCTTTGTATATAACCTTGAACCTAACAGAACACTGATCAATGATCAAGAAAACACTGTAAGGACTTTCCCTTACAGTGTTTTTTGTTTCTTCAGTGATGCATAAGTGGAGTACCGCAACACTGTAGATTTAACGTATAGCATCACACACCTATACATTTAATACTACAGCTACGCGGTGGGCACTAAGTCATCCATACATAGTGGGATTGGGAGTGAGAGTGGGAAAGTGAGAGGAAGTGGCAGTGGGTGGGTATGGTAGTACATACACCTATTTAAATAGTAGGTTTTAAAATAGAATTGGCAGATTGGTATGTCATTAGCTAAGTCTTATTAATTGGAAGAAATTACAAAAATAATTTAAATAACATGTTATGGTGGTCTATTGCTATCCTGGTGACTTCTATCGACGTCATCCAGGCGCGTTGGTCCTCCCGCTTAACAGTAGAACTTTTAAGGGAGAGGACATCAGCGTGCGGGTTGTAGGGCACGAAATATGCTGTGAACCCCCCCCCCCCCCCTCCCTATACATCCAAATCATTATTATAAACCTACCTAATTTATAAAGAACCTATGTCCTAAGAATACTTATTTGTTATGGCCACGTGAATCGTCTAGTTTAGTAGTTAGAACCCTATGAAATGAACGTAGTAACTCAATGGATCTTTCAAGACTGTCGGCGACGAACACTTATTTTAAGTTATAGGTCGATCGTAGGTAGTTAGGTAGGTAGGACGCCGAGCCAGCTGCGCTACGAGACCTCAGCAGGACCGTACAAAGTGTTTGGTACCGTCCATAGTATAGGTAGCTCACAAAAGAAATGAGCATAAGTAATTAATAAGATTTAAAGACTGAATAGGTAGGAACCTAAGTAGATAGCCTCCTAAGAGAATTTAGGTAGGACTTAGGAATAAAAAGATTAATTTAAGGTGGTTTCATTACCCAAGCATTCGTAGGTTACTGCCGCGACAAGCGCGTGCAGCGACTGCCTCGGAGGACAGCAGGGCGAAGACTGAGGTGTGGGGGGATTTAGCCCGAATATCTATAGGTCGCCCACTCCGCGCTGTTTTCTTCCGGGGTATGGGAAATCTTCAATTTCCTCGATAAGTACTGGTCAGAATTGTATAGAATAAACGGTAAATTAAAGGTAAAAATGTTAGGCACAACATAGGTAATATAATAAGAATTAGAGACCAGTACTTAAGAAGTTATCATTGTTTTAAGTTTAAGTATCGGATAGGTTACGTGTAAAAAGAGTAGTTTTTGGCGTGTGGAAGCCAAACCATGGTGCTCTCACCATGGATTGTTTTGTATAAACGTAGAATAGGATAAAGTACACTCCTATGTACAATAACTACCATTGTAACCATATTGATTAATAAATGAGAAGGCAAGGATGGTCTAAATGATAATGAAAATTAGGCGCTGTAGGTGGGCATTTTCGGAGGCTCAAAAACCAATCTCCACTCGGTAACGCCTCGACCCAGCTAAGGTAGGCAGGGTCAATGCTAAAGTGTGATTGATATTACTTGAAAAGGATCGTGATATACTAAGGTGAATACACAAGAAGAAGTCAGGAAGAAGCAGATAGGATTTTAACTAGCTACAGTACTTAGGAGTTAGACCATCTGCGCTGATCACCCTCCTGACATTTGGGTTTTATTCCGGAAGAAAACCCCTGTTCCCTCACATCCTCATCCCTCAAATCACCAGCCCAACCTGGTACCCTTGCTGGCTGTGAGGCGGGTATTCAACTACCTCGCCTCAGTACCGCTGACCTACATCAGCTGGTCGATTAAGCCGCAGGGTCACCAACCGACCACAGGCTTACAACCTGGTGCTGGCTGATCAGGGTATCAGCCGGCCGATCGGTCGGGGGGTTGGTGATTTCCATTCCATCAAGGGCATCCAGCCAGCGTATGCCTGGGGGTGGTTCGGATCCTACCGAACGAACACCCCGTAGGTCATCTACCTCACGCCTCCCTCACCCGACCCGGACAGCGACGCAGGATCCGCCAAAACAAAAGGGCGCTACTACAGGGGTGTGTATGCGAGCGCGCCTGGAAGCGGCGGCGGTGCAATCCGACACCTAAAGTAGATACGCGTGCCTACCTACTGGTAGTAGGTACGCGCTCTCTCACGCTACCGCACCACCGCCCCGCTGCAAAAATCATACAAATAACATTCATGACATGGATAAACACGTTACGTACATGTCTGAATGTTACGTGCATCACCAGTATAAAGCTAAGTTCATAACAGGAACTAAATTCAGGTTTTGGGTTGTGGGGGTTTTATTAACTTATTTTTTTACAAAGACCGAGTTAGAAAAAAAAACAAACCAGCAATCAACTGTAATCACGTGTACCAAACGCCTATATATAAATACAGCAAGTAAAGTCATGAACGGTTTTGTCTGGCTCTGCACTTTTTCCTTTTCCATTTTTTATCGGTAACATTCTGTGATTCTTTTTATATATAAATTTCCCTTTGAATTTTATTATTTTATTTCTTCTTGTTTTTAGGTTAGTTACTTTTTCGATATTTTCTTTACCTTTTAGCATTCGATCAACATTGAGAACAAATTTAACAATCAAACACATAAAACTATATTATTGGAAATAAACGGATGTCAGCACAAATTGCGATTTTCATTCGGAAAAATATGGTAGATTTTTTATTTCTGAGTGTTGGTATCTTGCTCAATAGGTTTTCAATTTATGAAAATAGCAAAAACAGCAAAGTTATTTCAAGGAAAATGATTAAAACAAACTCAAAACTACTTAACGGAAAATGAAAACAAACATTATATTTTTGACGTTACAAATTTATCAAAATAGTTGACACAAATAAAAAACACCATTTTTTATTTTGATTGTAATCACTAATTTTTAACTTCGAGATCGGTCAGTCTAATGCAAGGAGTTTTTATTATGAGAGTGCACGCTTTGTTAAATGTATTTTCCCATTTGGGCATTTTTATTGAGTTTAATCTGGCAGAAATGTTTTTTCAAAACGCGCACTCCCTCATTAAAACTCCTTTGTCTAAAGAAGATCCAGAATTAGACTACTAACTTGCTTTTATTCGAAATACACTTCCAGCGTTATTTTGATGGAGTTTACTCCAATGAAAATTCTACAGCTTTTAATTGCGTATTATTATTAAAATAACGAACAATAAATACTTCAGTTAATAAATTTACCAATAGATGAGGCCTATTTTGCTTCTATTAAATATACATTTACACCTACATGTATAAGCTTACCGTTCTATTTATAACAGTTCTATAAACCTCTTATAGATAAAAAGTCGTTAAAATATCATGTCACCTCTTTTTATTTACATTTTAATAATAGGTATAACCTTACTTTATCGAGCGAATAAGGAGGCCGTCCTATTCATAATAATAGTTATATAAACCTCAGATAGCTAAAATGGTGTTAAAATATGCAGTCACCTCTTTTTAACCAACTTCAAAAAAGGAGGAAATTCTCAATTCAGTTGTTCGTTGTTGATAACTCAAACATGTGCAAGGGTCTATCACGGTCTTCCAAGTAACCCAAGAAGAACTTTTAATATCATTTTAATTTGACAGAGGATTTGTAAATGAAAATTAAATTAACCTATAGAAATTCCCAAATTATTTTACATTTGGTACTGGGCAGTCCCACCAGCTTTAATATCACGGTCGAAAATACAAAGCAGCTTTTAATTAAACTTTATTTTAATCCTAAATATCCATAAAATAGTCTAATTCTAATGAACCATAATTTTCATTCAAAATTTTTCATTAATAAATTTCATTATGATTTCATTGCATTTTTTATGCATTTCACGCAATAAAGTGTTCATTCATTCATTCGCTATGACCTGTGAATTTTAAAGCTGGGTTCCTACGGATAGCGCGTTCCTGTATACGCGTAGCCGGGGTTCGCTGTGCAAGCCTAAATTGGATACGCGTACAGTTAATGTGGACCGCCCGCGAACCTGAACACGAGGTCAATCGATCCATAGTGCTACGCGAGCCGAAACAGTCTGACCACAGATCGCGCCGCCAGCCAGCTTGCGCGGCACGCGTTCGCTAAAGTGTACGCGTAGCTGCAAGTACAGACATGGTGTTCCAAGATACGCGTATCCTCCTTCTTATTAAGAAAGGCTTATTATTTTCTACTGTTATCGGACTTATCTATGATACTTTCTCTGGCGCGTAGGTAGGTACTATTTATTCCGTAACTACATATTTCGAATTCTGCGGTAAAATAAATGTTAGTGAAAATTTTTACATAAAAACACAAGTATACACGCAACCGAAGTTGTGAGAGAGAGTGAGAGAGAGAGAGAGAGAGAGAGGCATTTATTCACCACAAAACAGTACACTAAAAACAAAAAAATATTCTTAACACTATGGTACTTATTACTAGTGTGTTAAAATAGTAAAATTAAATAAGTAATTCACAAATTGAATTGTAGTGGCGAAAAGGACCCCAGTTCAGCTTAATGCTGCTACATGCTGACATGCAGCAGCGCTGGTTTTATGCTGGGACCGGTGTTAGCCTCACGGACATCCTGACCTCTAAACAGGGAAGCTGTACCTTAAACAACTACATAGCAGTAGATGCAAACTTAGCATACCTATAATTATGATCTATATAAACAAACAGACACACAACACGCTACAGAACATTGTTACATTACTTACTAGAATGAAAAAACTACAATACTTAGACATTAAAAATACATTTTTTTTTAACTACCACTAAAAATACTACTTAGAGAAAATTAAAAACAACAATAATGAATAATAAGAAAGCGACGGCAATACTAACTTATATCTAAGGGCCTGAAACGGGAGCAAGAGGTATGAGTAGCAGTTACTTTGAATTTTGGTAATAATGAATTTTATATTTTGCTTTTGCTATGCCAACCAAGGTTGGTAACCTTGTGTTGAGAAGATAAGCTGTTTAAATTTTAATTTAAATAAATTAACATTGAGTAGATTCCAAAGAGGTGGTGGTATTCCAACACTTAGTAGCGGCATAGCAAATGCCCTTAAAAGCTGCAGAACCATGAAGTGGTGTTGCTAGAAGAAGATTGGAAGCAGACCTTGTGTTTAGCTTATGCTCGTCACGAAACCACTTTGTGGGCAGGTCAGCTAGTTTAATTACTCTTATTGTAAGTTAAGGCTAAATAAAAAATAAGTAGGCCTAAAGTATAGTATAGTTAACTAAAAAATCTCGCTCAGTGTCGCAGCAACTACAGACGCTTTCAACTGACACGATGATAACAGAGTTGACTTCAAATAGCGCTCCATCCCCATCCTCATGATATTCCTAGTGTTTTTCTTCTTTGCGTGTTTTCCTCCTATTTATTCAGTGATGCATTAGTGCAGCACCACGTAAGTTGCAGGTTTCACATATAGCATCAAAAATCTATCACGCACAAACCAGCACTCACGTGGAGGGCACAAAGTCTTCTCCAGTATACGAGGGTGAAGGAAGAGGTAAAAAAAATTTTGATGTTTACATTCCCCTATAGCAACAGCTTGTCACAAGCAGAAAAAGACATACGATATAAGCTAACTATCACCTTGCATACCATATCATGCTATAATAAATTAATTCATGTGATCGACTCTAACAATATAGTTAGTAAAAAAAAAATTGACTAAAGGTAGATATTACCTTTCTAACTTTTTTAAGCGACAGATAGCTATTTCGCTATCTTACTATTTTTGTATAACAGCCAAGAACTTGGCTAAAAAGGCTGCTTTTATTGAGCACTGTTCTGACTTACAAAAAGAGAGATTGGAATTTGTTCAAAGTCATTTAAATTACTAGATCAGACAATAGAGGGAGCCTCTAGCATTATCAATTCAAATAAGTAAATAATAATAAACATTGTAAAATAAATCAAATAAACAGAACTGTAAATTATACTAACTTGGTGCATCAAAATATTCAAAGATTGAGTTGCAAATTATTAGAATTAGAATTGTTCATGAACTCTGATAATATAGACATCATCTGTATTACAGAACATTGGCTAAAAAGCTACGAGCTCATGTTCAATTTCAGTAACCACCAAGTTGGTAGTTCTTTTTGTAGAACGCATGCTATAAGAGGCGGCTCATTAATAATTTTAAATAAACAAATCCAATTTAAAGAACGTAAGGACATTGTCCATTTGTCTGTTGAAAGCCAAATTGAAATAGCATGCGTAGAGTTGGAGCGTTTCATTGTTATAAGTGCGTACAGCCCACCATCCGCCTCATATGATATTTTTGAAAAAGTCATGGTTGAAATATTGTTCAAAATATCTAAAACAAACAAAAATATTATAACATGCGGAGACTTCAATATAAATTTTCTAGAAGTTTATTCATTAAGTACTAAAATTACTAGTTTATTCATATCATAATCATCTAAAACCTCTCTTTATGGAGCCAACTAGAATTACTGACACTTCAGCCAAATGCATAGACAATATTTTTACAAATTCAAATGATAATATACTAAGTAAAAATGTAATTAGTAACATAAAATCAGACCACCTTGGTCAGTTAATTAAAATAGAAAATCAAATAAAGAAAAATGTAAAACGGCAAATAACTTTTGTACCAGTGACTGTGCATCGATTAGAAAAATTTAAATCTAATTTGTTAAATAGATCACCCTTTTCATATCAAAATAATAATCCAAATTATTTATATAATTCTTTTTTTAATAATTTTATCAAAGAATTTAGCTCAATATTTAAACCTAAATCGATCATGGTCTCTGACAGTCCTACATTCTGTGAGTGGGCAACAGTAGGAATTCACATAAGCAGACAAAGAATGTATGAGCTTTACAGTGAAAAACAGTATAATTTTAGTGAAGAGTTTAAAGATAAAGTTAAAAATTACTCAAATTTTTTTTAAATGTATGTCGCGTGGCTAAGTCTAATTATATTAGTTCAAAAATTAGAAGCAGTAGTAATAAAATTAAAACCACTTGGAAAATAATAAACAGTGAGACTGGAAAAGTCAAACATGACATTAAGGAGTATAAATTAAATATTGGTAATACCATCATCAAACAAGATGGTGATGTTGCCAAAGCATTCGAATCCTTTTTTACAGACATTCCAGTTTCTACCACAAGATCCTTAAACTCTTCTCTTATAGTTGCGGATTCATTACTAAATAAAAATGTACCAAAATGTGAAATACCGTTTTATTTTAAATATGTAAACAGTAATGATATTATTAAAACTTTCAAACTGATAAATGTCAAAAAAACTACGGATCTCTGGGGCATTTCTGTTAGCGTTGTAACATCGTTGATTGACATTGTCGCACCAGAACTAGCGTTTATATTTAACGAATGTATTGACTGTGGTGAGTTTCCTGATTTAATGAAACATAGTAAAATAACACCTTTATTTAAATCCGGTAGTAGTTCTGACCCTACTAACTTTAGACCGATATCAGTACTGCCAACATTTAGTAAAATTTTTGAAAAGCTTATTCTCAGTCAACTGCAAAGCCATTTTAACTTTAACAACTAGAAACTAGATTTGTTATGGCGTCAGGGCGTATGGCTTTAGCCCTTCTCACTTCTTACCTATCTGACAGAATACAGAAAGTAGACGTAAATGGAAAATGTTCTCCGGGATCTGTAGTAAAGATGGGTGTTCCGCAAGGGTCAATACTTGGACCATTTTTATTTTTAATTTACATCAACGACCTACCTCAACTTGTGAGAGACAACCACGAAATTGTATTGTTATGTGGATGATACGTCACTTTTATTTAAATTAAAGCGACGGCAGACCAATTTTGACGACGTGAACAATGCAATAGCGAAAGTTGTTAACTGGTTCGATGTAAATAATTTATTACTGAACGAGACTAAAACAAAATGTATGAGATTTATATTACCAAATGTTAAACAAGTTAAACCTAACATTAAAATAAAAGATGAAGATCTAAATCTTGTGGACAGTACTGTATTTTAGGCATAACTTTAGATAATAAGCTTCAATGGGGCGCTCACATAGATGGGTTGTCGAACAGACTCAGTTCTGCAGCATACGCAGTCAAAAGAATCCGTCAACTTACTGACGTAGAAACGGCTAGACTAGTTTATTTCAGCTACTTCCATAGCATTATGTCGTACGGAATTTTGTTGTGGGGGAATGCTGCAGATATCAACACCATATTTATGTTGCAGAAGAGGGCTGTTCGTGCAATTTATAATATGGGCCCCAGAGAATCACTAAGAACTAAGTTTAAAGAAATAAATGTTATGACAGTGCCGTGCCAATATATATATGAAAACTTAATGTATGTCCGAAAACATATTAACATGTTCAAGAAAAATAGCGACTTAATGTTAACACTAGAAATAAAGATAAACTAGCTGTTCCCACTGTAAGGCTCCATAAAGTTAGTCAATCTTTTAAAGGGATGTCTGTACGATTTTTTAACAAAATCCCAAATGATGTGATTAATCTATCTGTAAATAAATTCAAAAATGTTGTTAAACGTAATCTATGTAATAAAGCTTATTACAAAATATCTGATTATTTAGATGACAAAAAAGTTTGGGATGAAACTGCCTCCAACTCCATAAAAAACAATGTAATAGATATTAAGTACAATAACGTTAAAAAAATATAAGCCAAGCAGAGTTTCTTGCCAATTCTTCTCTGTTTAGTCACGTTACGAATTGGTGGTAAATTAAAAAAAAATGACGTTTCAAAGTGTACTATACAGTTCCTACTGAATAAATGAATTTTGACTTTGACTTTAGATTGTAGCCTAGTTGATAGGTACCTACACTCTAATTATAAATATTTAATAAATAGTTCCTAGTAAGATAATTATTTAAATGACCATGATATTCCTAGTGTTTTTCTTCTTTATATGTTTGTCGCCTATTTTATCAGTGGTGCATCAGTTCAGCACCGGGCAGCAAATCACGGGGGGAGCAGCAAACCAGGGGCTAGGCATCTACGTGGAGGGCAAAAAGTATTTTTCAGTATTCGAGGCTGAAGGATCCATACAAAGTCAAGTTGAAGATTGTAGCCTAGGCAATAGGTAGTAGATAGTTACCTATACTCTATTATGATACGAGATGAATACGAAATAGTAGATTGTTTTACAAGGGACTAAACCATCCCATTATATACGAGGTTGTTATACTCCCGAGCGTAGCGAGGGAGGATGAAAAGACCGAGTTATAATGGGTGGTTTTTTCCCGAGTAAAACACTCTACTTTTCACTTCGATTGCGAGAAAATAAAACAATTCAAAATTAGACAATTTTCAGAAATTTTATTAAAAATTAATCAACCTTCATAAAACATCACCAAGACGGTTCTATTTTCAAAAAAAAGATTGACGGAGCACCAACAAGTCTAGTTTTTATGTAAGAGAACAAAAGCTTTGTACGGGCTGATGATTTTAGACAAAAATTAAAAAGAAAAAATACTTTTTAGCCCGAGGTATTAAACTCGAGTTTTAGGCCAGCTAAGCTACACTATTATGATACACTTTTTGAGCAAGAGAAGTGAAAATTCAATTTGAATACGAGAGCCAGTAAGTATATTTGTTTGATTCACCCGGTCAACATAAAAAATGGCATACACGTTGTCAGGGGTACAGAGAGTACATACTTTTTCTGAGGGCAACAAATATAATACCTAATTGACGAAATCCACAGTAACGCGTGTAAAGCCGCAGGCAAAAGCTAGATCATATATAATTCCTTGTAATATCAGTTGTTGAATAATCAAGATCTTTTAAGATCTTCTCTTCGTTGTCTCTTTGTCTCCAATTTTCTAATAACATTTTTATTTCAATGATGTATCTGTGCTACAACACATACCAAAGAGTTGAATCTAACTAACCTACATTGTAAACTACAAGCACGCGGAGGGCACAAAATGTTCTTCAGTATGTTAGACTGAAGGTACCATACAAAATCCTTACAGTAAAGCATTCCACGTGACAGGTCGCATTGCAATTTTATTAGGACATGACCACAAAATTATTATTAGCCTCCGTTTAAAGTAATAATGTAAATTTTCTAAGGGATACAAAGATACTCTTAGGGACTGTCTCCATCACCACGTCACAACGTAGTCAACGTGGAACGGTGTGGTGTCATGGTGCGGCACGTTGACTTGACGTGCTTTGTGTACTGCTCATTTACGCGTACATTAACGTCAACGTGCCGCGGTACGATGCCGCACCTTTTCCAGTTGAAGACGTGGTGATGGGGAAAAACCTTAACCACAATCCTTTTAATGAAACATACAGAACGTAAATCGACTAGATATAATGAAAACTAAAATAATCCTTTTATGAAACTTTGCAGAGTTGTCCAAATGAGTGGTCAGGAAAAGTTAATGAGACCAATACAATCACAATTAGTCTGTTATGTTTCACTGCTGGGCTAAGGCCTCAACACGACCCCTCCAGTCATTTCGATCTTGAGCTAATTGTATTTTGCTGTACACCTGCTTGTCCGGCGATAAAAGGGGGAAGATGGGATCTCAGATCTTGGGCACATTCACTACTTAAAATCCTTCCATTAAACTTTGCAATGTTGTCCAAATCACTGCAGGTGGTCTGGAAAAGTTAATGACACCAATATACGATCACGATTAGCATGTTATGTCCCACCGCTGGGCAAATACCTCCACAGGCTCCTCCAGGCAATTTCAATTTTGAGCTATTTGTACCCAAATCATCATCATCATCATCATCAGCTTATAGCAGTCCACTGCTGGACATAGGCCTCCCCTAATGAGCGCCATTGCGCCCTGTCCTCAGCTCGACGCATCAACTTCTATCAGCAGCCTTTCGCAGATTGTCACTCCACCTGGCTGGGGCGCGTCCTTTTGCCGAGCCGCGGTCTCCACTCAAGAACTTTCTTACCCACACTATATCGATACCAATAAGTATAATGATAATAAATAATATACAAGACATCTTACACACACGGTCGACTGATTCGAAAAAAACTTCACCACCCTTTATAACCCCCCCAGATGTTAATTTTTCAAAATTATTTTAGCCTATGTGTTATTCTAGAACTTAAACTATCTACATAGTACTAAATTTCTTCTAAATAAGCTATGTACGTGTAGTTACGGAGATATTTATGTGGTAACCAACAATCACACAGTTTTTTTCTTTTATTATGTAAGAAGTATAGGTAATAGGATTGAATAGTAGGAAAACTAGTCAACCGAGCAGTTGTACAGTTTTCGTATCCATCTATTTTCCTTATACACAGTGAGAACACGAATCTTCACAATGTAAACGATCAAGAAATTGATCGAGTTGGTTAACGTGTTAATGCAGTGAAAACGTACCGTCAGATAAACGGCATCGGCAATCTAGGGTGCAGACCACATATATATGGCATCGGGCGCGGCCATGGCTATGGTGGTTTTCTATTCAATTTGAATTTCATACAAAATGCATGGAAATAAAGCACAATTTAGGTCATTCCTCGGTTACGGTTATGACGCGCCATTTCGGTGCCTGCGCCATGTCCACGCCGTGTCCTAGCTTGATGCTATTTATATGTAATCAAATGACTATCGTCACACGAGGCTGGCCTGCAGCTTGCGGTCACATGCAACTAGACTCTGAAATTCATTGTCTCGCTGCGGTCAGAGGTCAGAAGAGCTCTTACTGTGTAAACTGCGGGGTGATCGGCTAACGGCCGGTTTCTAGTTTATTGTTTATTGTTTATTGCGTACATATACATTTAGTAGCTTAGGTGTTAAAGTAAGCTTATAGGTAAGTACTATATTATACCGTTACCGATACGCCTCGTTTTCTCTTGAAAAACTGTCAAAAATTAACAACGAGGTCACGCAAGACATCGGTAGAGAGAGCGATAGCAGATCTTCCATTTGTTAAGGGGCTGACCGACAAAATCGGTCATTTTCTAGAACGAAAATTTAACATTAAAACTATTTTTCGACCCCTGACACAACTGAGACAAATTTTGCGATCTCCTAAGGATAGAGACCCACTGGGTGTCCCCAGTGTCTATGCAATTCCCTGCGACTGCGGCAAATGTTATGTTGGCGAAACCAAGCGGAATATTTCTACCAGGCTCTCTGAACATATCCGCGCTGTAAAGAATGTAGATATCAACAACTCTGCATTAGCGGAGCATTCGTTGGTCTCTGGAGCAACACACTATATCCGCTTTGACAAGGCCCGGGTCTTGGCTAGAGAAAAGTTTTTTGTCCCCCGCAAGATCCGTGAGGCGATCGAGATAGGTCGTATACCAAATTTCAACAGAGACCGCGGATGGGCTTTACCACCTGCCTGGAAGTCGTGTCTAAATGCTACCCAAGACGGCACGATAGAAGAGACTGGTAGTGATACAGTCAGCGTGGTCTGCCTGCCCGCTACAAAAGGAGATGGTGACGAGAGTAGTAGTGAAGACAGCGGATCAACGCTGCCCGCCGCGCCGCCGACATTAAACCGGACACAAGCGCCCTCCCCCCCGGCCTCAGGCGTGTCGAGCCGAGCAGCAAGAGCTGCCGCACGCAGTACAAGACGGGACGCGGAGGGAGAGCGTCGCGTTCATTCACCCTGATGAAGACTCTCTTAACGAGTCGAAACGCCGTCGGTGCCTTCACCGATGTAACGGTACGTGAAAATTCCCGTTTTTCAATATGAAGGCGTTGAAATTTTGACAGTTTTTCAGGGCAAAACGAGGCGTAATCGGTAACGGTATAATAAAGAAACCGGCCATAACTCTGTTGCAAAAAGAAATGATTGACACCAATACTGTTTTTACAAACTGTGACAGTTTGTCAATTGAAATTCACGGAATTTTGACAGGTGAAATGTCAAAATTTGTAAAACAAGACCGGAGTCAATCATTTCAGTTTGCAACAGAGATAGCCGATCACCCCGCTGGTCTGACCGTAGCGACAGCGTATATTCTTTAGTTTACAGGCAACTTTGCACAATTTTTTAGAGAAATCACTTGATTAAAACATCGAATTATCATCAATACAACCCATCTCTAGCCCGTGTGCTTTGACTTTATTTTATTTCTTTAGAGTTTTGAAACAAAGCTTCTTTTAGAGGGTCCAAGTAACCTATGGGTGGGTTTTGGGTAACTATAATCTTCATAATGAAGTGATTAATATAAAAGCGATCGAATTTCGTTCAGTTCAATTGATCATCTATCATATAATTCATCACTTCATACCTCAGATTATAGTATAATAACAGTGTAAATATTTAGAGAAGGAAGATTCGTTTAATTTCTTCCATTATTTAAAACAACAACTTTATTAGTTATATTTTAATTAAACTATAAATCATAGAAATCAACCAAAAAATAACATTTTAAAATAAAAGTTATGAGTTGGTTATAACACACATTAATAATGTATGCAGGTATCTATTTATAGGAACTTATATCAACTAGAAGGAATTTCCTTTTATTATTCAAAATAATTTCTGTAAGTATTTAGATTAAGTTTAGTTTAATTGTCAGAAAATGATGGCTCTGGCCAAGTCGTTTGCATCAGTATAATACCGGCTTGTTGTAGAAACGGGCCAAAGCTGTAGACGAGCCGGTGTCCTAACGACCGTCTTCCTAATCACGTGTACGCTAAATCCCGCGGAGTAAGCAACCGAGCTATGCTATGCTATGTGTGCTATGCGCAGTGAACGTGCTCGTGTCCACACAACGAGCTGTATACATAACATAATTTACTAGCTTAGCTTTTAGGAATACGGCTTTTAGCTTGTACAATTATTTTATTGTCTCGCTACTATTTATCGAAATATTTGTATATACCCATCGACACTCGAATCCCAGAATGAACTCTTGGTGGAATTAGCTTGGTTCTGTGCTTAACCATAAGCTGACTGGCCATCGGTTTAAAATGACGCAGTGTGCAGACCAATTAATTTATTTTTAGCTCTTGCTAAATATTGACAACAACATTAAAGATAAATAAATATTGACAAAAACAAACAAAAGTTTCGGTAATTACGTTGTGTTGGTAAAAAAAAATTGTAAACAATTACCGGAAACCGTGTTTGCCCGTAAGCGTTGGCGTCTCGATGTAGACACAATATAACAAGACAAGGATACAAAAACTGTTGATTTTCTGGAGAGTTGCAAACAGTTGGAAACAATAAAATTGCCAACAATTTCACCTTTAGATATATCATCCTATATCAAACACACTCATAAGATAGAATGGGAGACCACTTAGTGGCACTTAGATATGGTTTTTCCAGGCACATTACCAAAAAATTATGGACTCTTAATATTTTATTTTGTAAATTAAACAAAAAATGACAAAGATATAGCGTTGAAGTTCCGCGTGACGGCTTAGTACACTTTTCACATAGCCGTGACATCACGAGCCCCCACTCCTGAACTTTGACGCTCTTTATCTCCGTTAATTTTTATTTATTTAATAATATCCTCTCTGATTGAGTTATTTTTATTTTGAGGTTCTAATATTTGACTATCGTACTGGTTACCTGTACTAAAGGTTTTTTATAAACCTATTTCAGGGACCAGTTTCTCGCAAAACAGGTTAAAGATAAGTTCTTGCCCTTAAGTTTTCAAGTACCATGGGTACCGCATACTCAATGATTGTAACCTTCTTTATTAGAGAGAATTGAATAAATAAATGATTATGTTTTGCCTCCCTGTTAGCTCCACAACAAAAGACTGAAGTTTTGTTAAGACGCGGTTAAATAAAGTGGAAGGTAAAACAAAATGAAGCAGAATCAGAGTTTGGAACGGGTACGTATACATTTTTCATTTAGTTAACTAGAACCTGATTCCCTGAACTTTGCCAGACGGTAAACGTAGTTATTTTTGTTGGGAAACTTTCCCGATCGGTTTTAATTGTTAACATTTCTAATTGAAGCTAGAAGTTTTGGCTATTTCGAACTTTGTTCGACAACTAATTCTGGTCTGCTTCCCACTATATATATAATGGCAATGACGTCTGTGCTTGAAGTTTCATTCGTTTAAATATTAAGTAAGTTTAAGTTTCTGTTAAAGTTTGGATATAATTTTATTATGGACAATTTCAACATCGATTAACACAAAATCATGAATCAACATCATCGTTCTTTTATAGTATTTGAAATCATATTCATCTTTCCTCCTATTATCTTTTTTACGTGATAATAAACAAAAATGGATATGATCTACTATATCCGTCAAATCCTACAAAAGTTTGCGTTGTTCAACAAAAATATTCGTTGATAAACAATGAAATTACGACGACATTCAATTCTTTAAATTGGGACCGCACTTCAAATGTAAAAATATTCATCATCAGCAAACTGCTGTATAAAGAATTCGAATAATTATACCACCTATGTCCACAAAAATATGATGCTTGTGTAAGTATTAAGTTACTACTTACTTCATCATCATCATCATCATCATCAGCCTGTAGCAGTCCACTGCTGGACATAGGCTTCCCCTAATGAGCGCCATTGCGCCCTGTTCTGAGCTCGACGCATCCAGCTTCTACCAGCAGCCTTTCGCAAATCATCACTCCACCTGGCCGGAGGGCGTCCTAATTTAACTACTACTTAACAATATAAAAATATATATGATAACAAGAATATACAAGACATCTCACTCACACTTTGGCCCAAACGGAACTTCGCTAAACCATTACCTATCCAAATAGTGGTCGGGTAGTGTCCATTAAACTTAGGCGTCGAAGTAGTGATGGGATAACTTGACTTAACATTATAATAGCTCGAGATAATTCGAGTTAGATTCTCCCCAACTCATATTGGGCTAGCTGTACAGGAACAATCAAGTGAGCAAGCGAAAGAACGGCAGCGCGATTTCCTTGACCTTGTATTGACTAAATGACACCGCGCCTTTTCGGAGACATTGGGCGCGAGCGTTTTTCACGCGTTCGACACACTGTCCTGTGGTGTGTCAAATTAAACAGAGTCTCAAAACCGAGTCAATATTTTTTGCATTGTTAATAATAATAATAATAATCTGATCATCCATCAGCAGCTTGCTCTCCAATACGACCTTGTCGGTTCAGAGGTTCCGTACTATAAGTACGCACCGGTACCGGTTCTCGAAAATGGTCGTGCTACGCTCTACTGGGACCGCTCTATCATCACGGACAGGACTATTCTTGCGAATAAACCTGATATCGTCTTGGTAGACCGGTCGGAACGCCGGGCGATACTTGTTGACATCACCATCCCGCATGACGCTAATCTCGTGAAGGCCGAGAAAGACAAGCTTAGCAAGTACCTTGACTTGGCACACGAGATTACCGCTATGTGGGATGTCGACTCAACAATTATCGTTCCGATAGTCGTTTCAGTGAACGGTCTGATAGCGAAGATCCTTGACCAATATCTTAAGAGGCTCTCGCTAGGCAGCTGGATCAAGGGTCAGATACAGAAGGCGGCTCTCCTGGACTCGGCACGCATTGTGCGGAGGTTCCTCTCTCTGCAGCCCTAGCCACCGACCGTTTGAGCCCTGCCCCGCGGTCGATGGTCTCCCGTTTTGATACATTTTTTACTATAATGTTTTTGATATTTATTTATGTACATAAGTAGTATTAAGTATAATAGTAAAAAATGTATTTTAGACGAGTTTACAATTGAATAAAGTGTCATAATAATAATAATTAATTTTATTTCAGGCACAAAGAAAAAGTACAAGATCTTAATTTACTTAAACTAGGGCCCATATATATAAATACCTTAGAGACTAACATACATAATACTTAAACCTATAACTATTTGCTGACACGTAATGTCTGCGACGTGTGACGCACTTGCGCTGTGTCATAAATTCGCCCGCGAAAACGACGGAACAACACACTTTTTGGCCAAAACTCTTCCTTAGTAAAGGTCGAAAGATTTTCGGTCGGAACACGAACCACAAAAGATTTAAAATCATTGTGGCGCGATTCCAACATTTCGACCCTTAACTGCAGATTGGCCTTCCTCTTCACGTATTCCACGATATCCTCCACCTTCGTTGTATAGTGAAGACGCGACACGTAGAGCAGCGTCGAAGGCAAAGCCGGGCGCAGGAGATAGTTCGGCCCGGTCGGCGCGGTGCCACTCTGGTTACGGCAGGAGGGCTTTCGTTTCCTTCGTATAACCTCCGTGAATCCCTCCGCCTCTCGAGGCTCCTTCCTAGGTGCCTGTTCAGGTGCAGCGCTGCGGACGGGCCCACAACTCTGCTTTTCCCCCTCGTAGAGACCGCTGCAGGCTGCGAGGGTGCAGCGGTTAAAGTAGACGATGATAAACCAGTCTGAATAAGTAAGTAATTGAAACTAGCCTATCGAGAATTTATGAAGTCGCGTAACATCTCGTTTAACACAGGGCAGATTTTTTTTGTTTTTAGCTATGCAGAAAGTTATTTAGCTTTGGATAAAATTGATGTCTCCCGTGCGAAACCGCTAGTGTGGTATAATTATAATTGTATGTTAACTCGATTTCAATTCAAATTACCTGAAAATCAGCTCGAGTTAACTAGAATTGGGCTTCGAGGGTCCTAAATTGTGCTTTTTTTCCATTATTTTTGTATAAAATTTGAATGGAATAGGAAACCGCCCGTGCCATGTCAGCGCTCGCGCCATTTACATGTGGCCTGCACCTAAGGCAGAATAAATGCGTACGGCCATCTGTGGTGCATTGAGTACGGATTCCTTCAAGCCGTTATTTAAGCCATTTAAAATTCTTCCACTAGCGTGCATGTATATAAAAGATTTATGCTAAATGAAGGATGACATAAAAACTTTGAATATTTTTAAATTGAGACTACTAAAATGGTTTTTGTACAAATGGTTGTAGAAAATTAAGTAGTATTTGGATTATAAATTTTGACATAATTTTTTTTTTTTTTTTTGTTCCATTTTATATCCGCGATCAGTTGGTGGACTATAAGCGGATGAGTGGTATAGTGGTGGCGTTTAGGATCCAGACTCATCAGTCCTTTCTCCTTCTCTTGGCAGCAGGTTATCCAGGACATGTGGTCTCTTTAACCGCTTTGTGTTGTAGGGATTTTCCACAAGTATTTTATTTCGAAATCAAACAGTATTTAACATTTAACTGTTACTGTTATCGTATTTCTTTTACTTTTCTAATTATTTCTACAAGTTTTGTGTTTTTTTATGTGTTTAATGTTGTGCACTCCTTATCAGAATCAGTGTATGTGAGTCAAATAAATTATATTATATTCTATTCTTATTACTTAGGCCCAAAATTATCTCGTTCTTTTTGTATTTATTTTCTTGTATTTTTAGTAACCTTACAATCTGTTTGTAATTCACTCGTGGCACAGCATAAGGCTTGGCATCCAGCCAACTGACCGTGGAACCCGAGCTCTTCATACCCCAAATAGCACTATAGCACAGAACTGCAAGATATTAAGCCATTATAATTACGAATTGTGTTTGTGCTCATGCTGTGTTTGTGTTCATCCTCAATATTATAGTTTTAAGTTAGATTCTTCTAGAACTTTTGTAACTTGATTACGTTTAGTCAAAGGTGACTCAACCAATTCAATGACACGGCAGCTTTTAGTCAGCCGTGTTTCTCTTCCTTTTATGAGCTAGTGATCAACTATGGGGGAGTTTATTTTAGGCCGCATGAAGGCCTCCTACATGATTTAACAACTGAAGACTTGCAACCGGTTAGCTGGTTAATAGTTCAAGTAGTGACCCGGCGGAATGTTACTTAACTTAGATGATCGGCAAAGAACACTTGAAGGAACCTTCCGGCGCCATAGGTCCTATACCTAACGTTGTCGTTAACGTTTTGACTTTTTTTATGGTATTTGAAGATGGAACAAGCACATGTCCCACCTGATTTTAAGTGGTAACCATTACCTATCACAAAGTATTGCTTCGTCATCATCATCATCAGCCTATAGCAGTCCACTGCTGGGCATAGGCCTCCCCTAATGAGCGCCATTGCGCCCTGTCCTGAGCTCGACGCATCCAGCTCCTACCAGCAGCCTTTCGCAGATCATCACCCCACCTGGCCGGAGGGCGTCCTACACTACGTTTGCCGAGCCGCGGTCTCCACTCAAGAACTCGTTTACCCCAACGGTTATCGGTTCTTCGGCAGATATGATGATATAATGATAAGCCTCTTGTGCCTGTAATTTCACCGGCACCCACTCACTTCAAACCGAAACACAGCAATGCTGAAGAAGGTAGAAATAGGCATGGAGGCAATACTTCGGGACGAGCCCTCCACAAATAACTCTACTACTACGGCCCTACTGATAGAACAACACTTTCAATTTCTTCAGCATACATCTAATACGGAGGACGGGTTACTCCAGAAGAGTTTTTAGGTGTGACGTCAGCAGTGCTAAAGTCACTCTTGTCATCATGTGGGTGGCGGTCGCTCAAGGAGAAACAAATCGAAACTTCGGTTGGTGTACTTCCTATTTATTGCCCGTTATTTATGCCGCACTTTCTGACAACTTGATTTAGAACGCTACGATTTTTTCTTTTTCTTTCTAATGGACATAAAATATGTTGTTGGCTATCTGATGGTCATGGCAACGTTACCGAACTAGCGTGACAACGTTACCGAACTAGCGTGACAACGTTACCGGACTAGCGTGACAACGTTACTCGACTAGGCCACGATTATCGGCAGTGGGGGCGTATTTCAAGCAAACCGCCGCGTCGCCTACCACGTTTTTTTAAATAAACGTTGAAACTTGTATTGACGACACAGGAGCCATCTTTTACAATAAACTTAACTGAATTAATCTAACAATCATTTTCATCGGTTCAGAACAAAGAAAGGAACAACTTTAATTAGATTTGAAACTTAGAACTTCACTTAAACGTGATTTTGACTAAAGTTAAATCAACAATAAATCCGTAGTAAGCCTTTTATGATTTTTAGATAATGTTTCATTAGTAAACTAAAATTTTCTGTGACATGTGGTATTAAATCACATTTTGCTATTGGATTATCCTGTGGGTGATCCCGTTCAAATAACGCTTTCACGCCGATAAATAACATTATACAGAATAAATATAAAAGACGCTATACATAAAACAGGGACAAATGTCAACAAGACGTCAACAAATGTCACTTAAGGTGTTTGATAATTTCAAGTTAAATAATTCATGCCTTTCAACACTTTTCCTACTTGGCTTACGTTACGCCCGAGTACTGCTGACTACTAAATTATTTAAGACTTTAAGCGGCAATCAAATTGTCGTTTCAGAACGAAGAGTAGCGGCTTTTCAAATGTTTGAGACATGTTTGAGAATCTTTAATACTTTAGTAGCTTTTCAGTATTCGCGCTTTTGAAGAAACTTCATGGCTAAAAGATAAAAAATACATTATATCATCATTCGAGTTTTGATTGTAATAACATTAAAGTTTGTAGGATAATATCCAGTATTCATCTTATTTAAATCCGTAATAAGAATATATTCCACAATAATAAACTTTAATGCCATACAAACGGGTTTTATAAAAGCACGTAGCCGCCTGCGTGACCCAGGGCGACTTCAAAGATCAATAGTCAACCGAATCACGCAAATAAAAACCTTAAAATTGCATATATAAGATTGTTTTTGCTGAGGATTTCAATGGATTTATATTGAAACAGAATTCACACGAATTACAACTTAAACTCAATTGAAATAAGGTTGAATTTACAGATGTTGTGTTCACTGCGCTGTTATAATTCCGATCTGTATGGACAGTTGGAATAGCCACGCAATTTGTTGCCATTGTGTTGGTGATTTTATAAAGTAAAAGAAATGTTCCCTCGATAGATAATTCAATATAAATTTTATTATATGCACAGAATAGAAGCTGCCTTCGGGTAAACTATCATATTATTAAGCTAGGTATAGGCGCTACTTTCCTACCTGGTGCACTCTACTAATAACAACTAAAAAACGTGGCTCTGGTGGTCGGGTGATAGCGGCATAGCGCAGCATAACACCGGCACAGCTAAATCCTCTGACTACCGACGGGCAGCAGCGTCGGCGGTGTGAGTAGCTGTGCCCTGCGATCCCAAACCCGCAAGCCCAGCGTGGGGATTATGGGATGTTGCCGATGGATTGTTATTCATGTCTATTTTAAGAAAGGTAACCATTTACAGAGGATAGGAAATAACCATGTATTTCCTAGAAAAAGGTATTTATTTATATAACCTCGTGGTGGGTATTTTACCTCATAGGTTCGGCTAGGTTTTTTAGTTTGAAGCTGTTGTTTTGAAGAAACTATAGGTTTATTTTGAAGGAAAAAATCTACTTATTTCTCATTATGCGCAACTATCAAAGGCATTGAAAACGTAATTTAGAAATAAATCACACGATAAAATTTGAATTTATACTGACGATAAAGTATACGGAGCACAAACTGGCTCACGAGTACTACTACAACTACCCCTTACAGTTTTTGTCCGCCAGCCTATTAAGATGGCTCAAACTGTAGCTTAATTTCAATTCCGAGATAACATTTTTTAGTTTCTTGAATAGTGAGCCTATAAAAAAGTTATTGCGAAATTCTCGAAAATTTTGAAAGACAAATTTTGGAAAATCTCATAAATTTACCGACTGTTTTTGAGAATTCACATTGCACTCCTATCCTCCAGCAAACTGCAATTTCATAAATCGGGGCACTATACTCGACCAGGAAAACATAAACATGTTCAATGTTACAAGAACTGAATTTTCGGATTTTTGAAAAAATACGGTCAGTCTAGAACATTATTACATTTATTAAAAAAAACAGATTGGTCTGAATTAAGTAGCTTACATAAATTAAAAAAAAAAGTTTTCCATAAATTTTCTATGCAACGTCAACGCCAGACACAGAATTCATCTTGTATGCAAGAGCACTATCGAGCAAAAGAGAAAAAAGTAAAACGAACGCGCCTTTTCAAATT
The DNA here is from genome assembly GCA_951804965.1 of Horisme vitalbata. Classification (NCBI taxonomy): domain Eukaryota; kingdom Metazoa; phylum Arthropoda; class Insecta; order Lepidoptera; family Geometridae; genus Horisme; species Horisme vitalbata. The sequence continues at coordinate 9,394,490 of OX638089.1, forward strand.
TTTGCGAGACTATTGCTTTTACGCACGCCAATTGATTTTTATTTCAATTGATTTCGGTTCCAAGATTTGTTTGGTATTTTTTTATTTGTGGTAATAAGCTGCAATACATCCATCCTCAACCTAAGCAGAACCTGAACAGATAAAAAGAAAGACCACGAAAACCAAAGTGCTTGCAACAAAAGTTTTAACGCTCTTAAAGTTGCGCTCGGGTCAGCTAGGAATATAAGTATTGAAAGCGTTGAAGCAATAAATGGTTTCACCGATGTTTTTCAACTTCTGCCACAGAATACAATGCTCAACCACCAATCATTCTCACCAAAACCAGTTTAAATAATAATAGTCGTTTTTTTAGTTATGTAGTAGGTTAATAAGTACCGTTATTTGAGGATACTCTTCAATTCAATTCTTTACACAATGGCATTTGGAAAATTATTCTTATAATTTCGCCAATATCAAGTAATAATATGAGGCATCGTTGTATCGTGTTGAGTCTTTAGTCAAATCATATTCTTTTATAGCAATTACGGCATCAACAAAGAACGATCAGTGAACAATTTTCTTCATCCGAGAATTTCAGTCCAAATTTTTTTCTTTTTATTTCATTTCACTGTTGTTTCGTATGATTAAAGTAGGTTACTTAAGGCTTTTAATTTTACACTATATGAATCATACAGAAACTAGAAAATAACATAAAACAAAAATGACACAATAATCGTTTAAAATGAAAAAAAAATGTCCTTCTAAATTTCTAAATAGTTGCTCTGTCAAGGATTTGTCAATTCGGTGTCAATTTAACGAGGTAACAACTAAGAATAGACGACTAGTAGTATTATACTTCCTTACAGTTCCGACGAAAGGTAGGATTACTTGGCGCTATCGGTGTTACCAGCGCTCGAGTTAATGTACGGGAAAAGTCTGGGTTTTAAAACTTAAAATACTTACTTATTCAGACGTACTTATTCAGAATAATTACAGTTAAAAATTATCTAACCGATATCCAATTGTAGAATTCACATTATTATGAGTGAATTAGTGTTTGAATTTCGATATTAGAACTGCTTAGATGTATAGTTTTTTTTTAATTCTTTATTCTTTAAAAGCTTTTATTTAACTTGCTTTGTAACTATGTATGTGCGGGTGGAATCTGTCAACTCAATTTTAAAGCAGATATTTTCAACCGATTGAGATGAAATTTTGTACACACGTATGTATAGTTTGGATGACAATGCATGGTAAGCTATGTTGTCATTCTAAATCAAACATGGCGGAGTACCCAAGATGTCGGACTAGTTTTTTTTGATGCACTCCCATGATATGGGTATCTAATGAAAAGGTTTCCTGAGAAGAATACGAAAAGTAAAATGTCTACTCTAAATCCAATATGGCGGACGGTTCAAGATGGTGAACTTGTTATTTTTTATATACTCTCATTATACAGGTATCAAATAAAAAGGTTTGCTGAGAAGAATACGAAAAACAAAATGACTCACTCTAAATCAAATATTTCGGACGGCCCAAAATGGTGAACTAGTTATTTTTTGTGCACTCTCATGATAAGGGTAAGTATCAAATGAAAGGGTTTTCTGAGAAGAATACGAAAAACTAAATGTCTTCACTCTAAATCCAATATGGCGGACCGTCCAAGATGGCGGCTGATGACATAGTCTTACTGGCGGAGTCGCTGGAGGAGCATAAAATGCTGCCGGCCTAGCATCAGCGTCGCGAAAGATAATTTGGACAAGAAGAAAGTCATGGTCAATGACCGAATTGATCCGAGTCCTGTCGTCGTTAATGGGCACCTTCTTGAAGTTGTTCCGGAGTATACATACCTCGGGCAGATATTGCACTTGGGTAGAAACAACTTCGAGAAGGAGGCCAAGAGGAGGATTCAGCTGAGTTGGGCAGCATTTGGAAAACTACGTCGAGTTTTCCCGTCACCCATACCGCAATGTTTGAAAGTTTTCAATCAGTGCATCCTACCTGTCATGACATACGGAGCCGAAACGTGGACACTCACAGTACGGCTAGTCCACCAGTTTGAAGTCGCTCAGCGAGCTATGGAACGAGCTATGGTCAGAGTTTCTCTGAAGCATAAAATCCGTAACGAGTATGGATATACTAGCACTAGCATAGAACTAAAGTTGTCGACATAGCTCAGAGAATTAGCAAGCTGAAGTGGTAGTGGGCTGGGCATATCTGCCGAAGAACCCATAACCGTTGGGGTAAACGAGTTATTGAGTGGAGACCGTGGCTCGGCAAACGTAGTGTAGGACGCCCTCCGGCCGGGTGGAGTGATCTGCGAAAGGGTGCTGGTAGAAGCTGGATGCGTTGAGCTCAGGACAGGGCGCAATGACGCTCATTGGGGGAGGCCTATGCCCAGCAGTGGATTGCTATAGACTGATGATGAAGATGATGTCCAAGAGGGGGTGCTTGTTATTTTTTGGGTATCAAACCCATATTACAAAAAATATATAGAGATATTGTAGGGTTTGCTGAGAAGAATAGGAAGAAAATGACATTTGCGTTCAACCCTTCGTCTCCTTAATGAAGAACGTATAGACTTTACTAGATTAACAGGCAAACTACCAGTCAACAATGACGCTTTAAATTAAATTAAAGATTATGAAATATGTAGATACAATATAACACAGTAATAACGAAAAAATTAAAAAATAAGTTATTGGTAAAAACACTTTTAAAAACCAGCATTTATTAAAAGCTCTTACAAGAAAAAAATAAACTTTAAATTAAATCAAACCCATCAGTTTATAACATTACACAATTTATATGATATAAAAGCTTGTCGCAAGATTTACTTGTGCGTATAGATAAACAAGAATACAATAAATATGTAACTTGATCTTGATCTATATATAAATCTATGAAGAAGTATGTATTTTATAAAATAGATAAATACTTCTACATATACATGTAAACACGCTATACAGCATCAAAGAATGCTTACAAAATGACTACAGTAATTTATCTATTTCAACCACCTGAATAAATTGCCTAGACCTGTTTCTGAGATAATTTTATGTATGGTTTTGAATCGCCTCTATACAGCGAATATATAAATATTATAAGATGAGGTTCATAACTAATAAACTAAAATGTTTTTAATTTAATTAAGATACCTATCATAATTATCTTTTTAATATTTGTAACTAATTTGACGAGTCATGGTCTGTGCACTTAACTGAAGCTGTTGTATTTTTCTTTTATGTGTTATCACCTATGACAATAAAGATTTTCTATTTCTATTTCTATTCTATATTTCGATTACCAAAATGTATGGTGGAACCGTACAAGATCTAATCATAATCATAATAAATGAAATATCGAATAATCGATTATTTTATTAATTAGTATGATTGCGGCTACCCTGAGGGGTAGGGAAAGTGTCCCGCCGGTCCGCACTTTCCGATGGCCCTCGACAATCCTGACTTGGACAAGCCTCTCCCGCCATGTAAAATATGTATAAATATATTACACAAATACGATGAAGAGGGCGAGTGATTACTACTCTTATTTTACTATAAAACCGTGACTCTAGATTAGTAAATTAAAAGAATGAGTAAATTAAATAAATAAATAAATAAAAATACAATTATTCACAATAGCATTTGAGCACGTAGCAGCAGTAATAAATCCCTGAGGTCACGAAGTCAGCGGGAGCGAGGTGGCGAAAGAATGGCGCGTTTCAATGCATAGATTTGCTTTGGCGCGCCACTCCCACCGCCGCCACCGCTGTCTTCGTCACCGCGGCCTGATACCATGAGGAGGGATATCGGAATAATACAGATTGTCGTAAACCCTAGTTCGATTGATGTTCACAGACTCAATACCATAGTATGATCTTGCTCAACGGTATCCTTATATTATTTCAGTAAACTTAAAATTAATTTTAAGTTTCAGTACTGAAATAATATGAGCCTGAAATAATACGTCGGACTAGATAATACTAGATAATACGTGGTTCTGTAATAACTAGATAATACCGGTTAAAAAGAGCACATATCAAAACTTTTTAACCTCCACACTACTTTAAAAGGATACCATCGAGCAAGATCATACTATGGTATTGAGTCTGTGAACATCCCAATTATGGTTTTCCAATAGGGACTTCACAACTTTGAATTCAATTTGTGAACTCACCCTTTCACTAATCATCGAACTGTCACTGTCAATTTATTCAGTAAACTTAACATTTCCATCATGGTAAAATATACGAAGTAACAACGTCTGCAAATTATAAAAGATTGATAATGATCGTTACGTTACTGTGAATGGTAATCGTTATCGCGCCATGATTACCGGTTATTTTTGTCCCGAATTTGAAGCTATGGACTTGGACAACATGTGGTTTCAACAAAACGGTGCCATAAGCCACACATCACACGTTACAATCAATTTATTGAAGAGTAAGTATGACGAGCGTGTTATCTCAAGAAATGGACCAGTTGATTGGCCGCCTCGTTTGTGTGATTTAACGCCTCTGGACGGACTTTTTTCTTTGGGGCTACGTCAAGTCGTTGGTCTATGCCAACAAGCCGACGACGTTGGTAGAGCTCACAGCCAACATTGAACAAGAAATAGCATCCGTTTCGGCCGAAATGTGTGGCCGAGTCATCGAAAATTGGGTCCAACGAATCGACCGCTGCAAACGTGCCCGCGGTGGCCATATCAACGAAGTCGAGTTCCATTCATAAATGTTTTGATTGTACTTCATTCAACCCGATAATAAAGTTTTTGAAATATCTCAAATGGATTGCATTTTATTTTGAAAAAAAGTTGTCAAGTTCTTATTGGAAAACCCGATATATACACACACAATCTAAGAGAACAAGGTACTGAAATTAGTACTGTAACTCAGTACTGAAAACTTGTTTCTTTAGTGAGAAGAAGTCAAAGTCGTCTTGACTCGTGCAAGGCAGTCAACGTATGGGGCAGAGTCCTCGCGCTTTCTTCAGTTTCAATTACCAAGCTTCCCCCGGTTCCATAGCTAGTTTTATGAGAACCTAGTTATAAGCTTTGCATTTGGCAACTCAAACATGTTCGAGGGTATAATAAGGTCTTCCAAGAAACCAAAGATATACTTTTATTACCATGTTAATTTATCATAGGCTTTGACCATGAAAAAAATATTAACTGAGTGAAATTACTATTATTAATATTATTTAAGCTTTGGTACTGGGTACTCACAATATCATGTAGAGGGTAGTCAGAGACAAGTCCAAACAAAACATTATATTTGAGCTAAACGAAAATTGAATCAGAGAGACGCGATAGTTGGAGATAATGAGGCACAGTGTGGACATAGCCCTGGACGCATGCCTTAAGTGCTAAAGCACATAGGTACGTGCACATGCCCCCAGCGCACCCAAATCTGGGTCCATCCAATACGACTTCCTTCAATCTCTGCTTCTGTTGTCGGAGGGTGTGCGTGCAACATTTGGTAGACTGTATGCGTCTTATTCTTATGGCATTCAATGTTGTATGCGCTTCACGCAACGCTAATTGAGAGTTCAAAACGCAATGCGAACATGAAGCGCGGTGCGTAATCGGTGTAATCTTTCCTATTGCACTTATAAGCTAAGTATCTAAGGTAGCAAGTAGATTAAAAGTGCAATAGGAAATATTTCTTAAGAAGTAACGCGGTACTATATTTTTAGTTTTATCAAAAAACTTACGTATCACAATTACATTTTCCAACAAAATACATTTAAAATAGTTTCCGCCCTTGACTTCGCTCGCGTGGCACTGGGATTATATGATAATTGTGTTTACACAAGTCACAAACTATGTACATTATACATATATAGTCTGGAAGAAAACTCCTTTAAGCAATAATACCACCATCTTTTCTTAAATAAGATTCTGTCAGTTACTTCTTAAATTAAGATGTACAAAAATCATTTTCATTCATTCATTCAATAATATTCCACAATTCTTAAAAAGCTGTTACAGAGCTGAGTGGGAACAAACATACTCACACCACACACACAAAACTCTCGCATTTAAATATTAATGCGATTGTGATGGGTAGGTACCTACCTAAAATTTCATCACAATAATCTCAATTTCCATACCACCAATTTCATTTAGCTTATCATACAAACATTGAACAATACCTGATGATTATCGCCGTAATACAATGTGAATATCGGTAATTTGGTACTCGATTGGCAAGTGGCAATTTCAGTGTGCAAACCGTAAAGCCTTTCATATCAAACCAACCGATTCAATTAATCATTTGATAATTGTGAATTGAATCGTGATCCATTTAAACTCAGAACCACTTATAGAAGATTAAAAGATAAAACATAAAACGTTTTGAATATCAATATTCAACGGCAAATCAATAGTTTCATAGTCGGCCCTTTTCATGTTACATGTATAGGATATCTCAGAAAATGAAACAACTCAATAATGTTCAAACAAAACTAAACTTATTAGCATGTGACGCCACCAAATTCCGCACGCATTCCCTTGTTTTTTCTCTTTTTCTTTTCGCTAGCCACCGTCAGTCTGGCCAGTGCCAATCTTTTTTATTATTTCCAACAACAACATAAAACCTTTTAGCAACAAAATCAATAAAACCTTACACATGCAATGTAACATGAAAGGAGCATTTCATAAAGGCAGGTAACAGACTGCTGTAGCGTCACATGCAATGTAACATAAAAGGAGCATTTCATATGTGTGGACTCAATTCTTCGGGTCACAGCCTGTTACGAAATATAGTACGCAATGTACCACGCCATCAAAGAATTTGCCGTCCATATTGTCACAGTGTATCATTCAAAGTAACAGAATTCCCATAGTATGGACGCCTTGCACGCACGTGTACGTACGTGCACGAACAGAGCATTTCAGGTCGTGAGCGATCTGTGTCCACACTTAAGAAATGCTCCTTTCATGTTACGTTACAGCAGTCTGTACCTGCCTTTAAGAAACAGTCCATCGTATGGCTGAATAGTAGCAAGAATTATTTTTAATTCTTGCTACATTAATTAGTCAGGGGTTTTCGCTTTGGAAAACCCCTTATTTTTGGGTTTCTCTATGATATAGAAATAAATCATGAATAAGATGAAATAAAAGAATTCTCTTTATAGTGCTCATACCAACATAAACATACAGAACAACGGACAACGGAGAAAACGGACATTTTTTTATTTATTTATTTTATTTTATTTATTTATTTATTGCATACAAGTACATAGTTCATGGTTGCATGGTATAAGTAGCTTTAATTAATCTGTACATGTACCCTGTCAGGGCGCAGCAAATTAGTTCGAGTTTGTCATCTGTTACATACAATATTAATAAAAACTAACAAAATCATCCATTTTAGAACAAAATTATTTACACAAATAACTAAAAAAAGGAACTTGGAGGTTAAAAAGTTTTGATATGTGCTCTTTTTAACCGGTATTATCTAGTTATTACAGAACCACGTATTATCTAGTATTATCTAGTCCGACGTATTATTTCAGGCTCATATTATTTCAGTACTGAAACTTAAAATTAATTTTAAGTTTACTGAAATAATATAAGGATACCGTTGAGCAAGATCATACTATGGTATTGAGTCTGTGAACATCAATCGAACTAGGGTTTACGACAATCTGTATTATTCCGATATCCCTCCTCATGGTATCAGGCCGCGGTGACGAAGACAGCGGTGGCGGCGGTGGGAGTGGCGCGCCAAAGCAAATCTATGCATTGAAACGCGCCATTCTTTCGCCACCTCGCTCCCGCTGACTTCGTGACCTCAGGGATTTATTACTGCTGCTACGTGCTCAAATGCTATTGTGAATAATTGTATTTTTATTTATTTATTTATTTAATTTACTCATTCTTTTAATTTACTAATCTAGAGTCACGGTTTTATAGTAAAATAAGAGTAGTAATCACTCGCCCTCTTCATCGTATTTGTGTAATATATTTATACATATTTTACATGGCGGGAGAGGCTTGTCCAAGTCAGGATTGTCGAGGGCCATCGGAAAGTGCGGACCGGCGGGGCACTTTCCCTACCCCTCAGGGTAGCCGCAATCATACTAATTAATAAAATAATCGATTATTCGATATTTCATTTATTATGATTATGATTAGATCTTGTACGGTTCCACCATACATTTTGGTAATCGAAATATAGAATAGAAATAGAAAATCTTTATTGTCATAGGTGATAACACAAAAGAAAAATACAACAGCTTCAGTTAAGTGCACAGACCATGACTCGTCAAATTAGTTACAAATATTAAAAAGATAATTATGATAGGTATCTTAATTAAATTAAAAAGAAAATAAATAATAATAAAAACATTTTAGATTATTAGTTATGAACCTCATCTTATAATATTTATATATTCGCTGTACAGAGGCGATTCAAAACCATACATAAAATTATCTCAGAAACAGGTCTAGGCAATTTATTCAGGTGGTTGAAATAGATAAATTACTGTAGTCATTTTGTAGGATACTATAGCAGCCATAGCTGTGCCGGTGTTGGTTGCTCTATGCCGCAACCAGCTGGCAGCCAGAGCCCCGTTAATTAGTTAGGAGGGTGCACCATAGACAGGCAAGGTTAGCTTGGGTTCCGAACCGGGTTCCTCTTTGGTAACTTACATAATTGACATACAAATATGATCATGATATTGTAAACTTTTAAAACACCATTAGACTGGGCATATTCACAATAAAATATTTGCTTATGAATCAATATCTGTAATAAATCAAGTTCTGGTTTCAAAAATGAAGAAGCGGGCAAAAGTGGGAATCAAATTCGCACTGATGTAGGCCGATGATGAAAAAATCTGGAGTTTTATCGCTGTCCTTCTTTTGATAATTTAATTGTATAAATACATATTATAAAACCCCTTTGTGCCCCAATAAATGTTATTTCTTTTCTATTGTTTTGTAATAAACAAACGCAATTTAACTTCGACTTTTTCGACAGTTAAACATGCAAGATAATTATTACTAGCGTTTGAAACAGTCAATAAAATTATCGGTTTCTTGTGAACCGGCCTTCGTATTGGAAAACTATAAATACTTTTGACACGATTTATGTGTTCGCTTTCCGCGCTATAAATAACTTGGTGCGAACTGTGAAGTCGTTTTATGGTATTGAGTAATTCTATGAGTTACGATACAATGCAAAACAATACTAACGGATGGTGCATGTACGTAGTCTGGTAATGTTAAGCGTAGCTAAAAAAACTATAAACTATCCGCCTCATTTCTAGTTTTAATTAAAGAGAGAGAGATAGTAGATTTTGATCTCTTTGTAATCTAGTATTTCTTATGTTAGGCCTCGCATTACATTTGGTTCCCCATGCAATCTTTCATCCCAAATTTCAAGTTTAATTCCCCCCATCGGGAGGGGTGTTAAGTTATAATTCTAGGATAAATGTACCTTGTGTTCGTAAAGTAAGACAAGAAATATATAGCCTTCTCCAAGGCCTTCCCCATCTATCTACAGGTTGTAAAAAGGCTACTACTGAAAACTGGAAGGTTGCAATCAGACCACGATCTGAACATATTTAGCGAAAAATAAAGCAATATATTTTTTTACTATCCCATTTTAATTATTTTTCTAGTAACATCGTAACATCATATTTACCAAACTATCTATTTGAATACGAAAAAAACAAATTTAAAAAACCAGCAATGTATGCATGCAGCAGTTTTGAAATCTTGAAACATTGTTTTCTCCGGTTATAATTTTTTTTTCAGAAAACCGATTTTTTATTTTTCTGGGTTTGGTCTGCTATTCCACCACCTTTCGTTTTCGGTAGACGTATATGGCGACACCCTATATATACCTAAACTAGAGTATGGGTGGTGCTCCGACATCAGAGTTGGCCACTAACTCATACGAAGAAGGAAGAAGGGGACTACTCTACAAATAATACTAAATATCTTTACGATTCTATTAAAAATTCCACCTCACGAGTTGGCATCTGGAAGAACAAACATATTATATGAGGATTTAGTATTTATTATTTGTGCTAGGTATTATGTCTATAAGGAATACTTATTAGGAACACTACTGTAATTTGTATTGCCTAATATCCTATATTGCGGGAGGTAATAATTAAAACGTTACTTCACTTTTTACTGAGTCTGTATTGATCAAGTCCACAAGTACACAATATTACTTTATTCTAAATACGATATTCTGTAATCCTTAAGTAGGGATGTGAGTGAATTAGGCGAGGATCAAGTCGTGACTGGCCTGTGCCAATTAAAAAAGCAAACTCTACAAAACGCGCTTGCGCCGCGTACTATATCATAAACTGTGTCACCACAAGGAGATCAAAGTTTTGCATGGTTTTTTTTTGGATCTTTAAAACTGGGTCCTGAGCACCATTACATTAGTTTTAGCGCGACCCAGTTAAGACTTTAAGCTTCCAAGATACATGGGGGTGGGAAGAAGAGGGGGAAAAGACTATCTATCTATCGTATGTCGGACTGATAGAGAGAGAAAATGTATGAAAATGCTGCCATAAACGAATAAAAATAAAAACAATAAATTGAAAAAAGTGAAGAAAGATTTAATTTTGCCTACATTAGCTCCGCGAGCGCGATGCGTCAACTAACATCAATCCACCACACCAGCCAGCTAGCCCTGGACTGATGAAGACCTCCTCTAAAGGGGGATATGAACATAATCCCCACGCTAGGCATGCGGGTGGAGGAATGCAGGGCTTCTCGTACCACCGACGCCGCTGCGGTTGGAACCCCTTAAACTCCATCTATCGTCCATAAATATACACGGTGCAGAATGCGGCGAGTTCTACGTACGTATGTACTGGGCGCTGGCGTGGGCTTCAACAAAAAACACTACTAGCGCCGCTCATGGCGTTGACTTCGGCAGATGATATTGGTTAAAACAACACTCCGCCCACTTGGATGGGTGATCGTTTCGCGGCATTTAGATTTGAGCGTTTCCTTATCCATTATGATATTGGTCGAATAATGTTAAGACTTGCCACTGGTTACCCGATATTCATATTATGGTATATCTTACTCGTTAAATTGAAGTTATTCATTCATCCTAGACTTATACGGCTCATGGCGGGCAAAGCTGTAATTATTGATCATCCTGAACGCTGTTCAAAATACATCAAAAGCAGTCCAAAGTCTCTATCAATAATAACTCAGAATATAAGAAGTATCAATAAAATTTTTAATGATTTTGAAATACTTCTATCAAGACTGGATATAGACCCAGATTTAATTATGCTTACAGAGTGTTGGCTCTCCACCAATCCCATTCTACCATTGATATCAGGCTACACCTCATTTAAGACCACCAAGAAAATCAATCAGAATAATGGCGTGGTGGTCTATTTAAAAAACAGCATTAAACAAGCCAAAATAAGTGAACCTGAAATTCACGATGCTGACTGCGCGCTAATAGAAATAGGTAACCATACTGCAATCATATGTATATATAGGCCACCGTGTTTTTCAACTGTTGTTCGATTCCAGGAATCATTGGACAGTTTTTTGAGTAAAGTTAAAATATACCAAAATATTATCTTAACGGGTGATATTAATATTGATATTAAAGATGGCAATGAAGACAATAGATCCAGCGATTATCTAACGCTTTTAGCCTCTCATGCACTATTGCCAACACATTTGTTACCCACAAGACAATCAAGCTGTCTAGATCATTGTATGGCAAAAACTAGAAATAAAACAAAAACTGTTATATGTAAATCAACAATCACTGATCACACTATCATCAATAATTTCTCAAATAAACCCCTATACAAAAATGAAGCACCAACCAAAACACAAATGACCGACTACCAAGCACTGCTCAAAGAACTCCTGACCATTGATTGGTTAGTCCTTCTAGAAAAATATAACGACGTCAATGATGCAACCTACTCATTCCTACAGACGTTATCAAACGTCTTTAATAAACACACACGGCTCGAATACATACCCAAACGTAAGCGAAACATAAAGCCGTGGGTAACGGCCGGATTGCTACGTTGCATTAAATTTAGAGATAAATTGCACTTCAAAACCAATAAGAAACCCGGAGACAACTTACTCAAACTAACATACCTAAGATATAGAAATCACTGTAACCGAATACTAAAAAACTTAAAAAACACATACGAAAGGAAATTGATACAAGAAAACAAAAATAGTATAAAAAAGACATGGCAGGCAATTAAGAAAATCTGTAACATCGAACAAAAAGCTTTGACTTCTTCAGAGCTGCTACAAAACGGAACATCATCTTCAGATATAAACAAGCATTTTGTTAATGTAGGTAAAAACCTAGCAAACTGCATACTCGATAGACTCAATCTTAGCCAAAGTGAACTAGCTCAACAACACCAAAATGACACTGACAGTCCATCCAACTCTCTGGTACTGCTTCCCACTGATACACATGAAATTAAAAAAATAATACTATCCCTACGAAGCACTTCATCCTCGGGTTGGGATGGACTATCATCAGTATTCTTTAAAAAAACGGCTGAAATTATTTCAACACCTATTGCCCATCTTTGCAACTGGTGTATGTCTTACGGTGTGTTTCCAAACCTACTGAAGAAATCGGTAGTTGTTCCAATCCACAAAGCCGGGGATAGAGACAGTGTAAATAACTATCGTCCTATCTCGCTATTACCCACGCTCTCTAAAATCCTTGAAAAGGTAATCAACAAAAGACTCTTACACTACCTAGAGAAAAACCGTTTGTTATCAGATAACCAATTTGGTTTTAGATCAAAAATGTCTACCACTGATGCTATTGAAAACCTGATAACACACACGACTAAGTACCTAGATGCAAAGGAAAAGTGCGTGGGTATATTCCTGGATCTCGCAAAGGCATTCGACACTGTCTCTATTCCCCTGCTGCTGAGAAAGATGGAGTGTATTGGCGTAAGGGGCATAACACTTGATCTCTTCAAAAGCTATCTTACTGATAGATACCAGATGGTGAAGATTGATTCCGTTTCCAGCAACGAGGAACCTATATCATATGGCGTACCGCAGGGCAGTGTACTTGGTCCAACACTGTTTCTACTTTACATTGACGGCCTGTGTAGGAAAAAACTCAAAAATGCAAAAATAATAACTTTTGCAGATGATACAGTCATCTTGTTTAATGGCAAAACGTGGAAAGAAGCCCAAAAAAGCGCTGAAGAAGGATTCGCTCGCATTGTTAACTGGCTGGACTGTAATCTCCTAACACTAAACTTGGAAAAAACTAAATATATAACATTTACAATGAAAAATAACACTCAACCGGACATGAACACATTCATTCTTAAACTACATACACAATTATGCACGCGGCAAAATATATGCAACTGCTTTACTCTGGCTAAAACATCGAGCATAAAATATTTGGGAATAGTGATTGACCAAACTCTTACTTGGGATGACCAAATAAATCAACTATGTGCACGTGTTCGTAAGCTTATCTACATATTTAAAAATCTTAGACATATTGGTGACTAAGATATTATAAAAAGTGTCTACTATAGTCTAGCACAGTCTATCATTTCATACGGTATACTTATCTGGGGAGGTGCTGCTAAAACCCGTATACTTAATCTTGAAAGAGCCCAAAGGGCAATATTGAAAGTCATGCTTTTCAAACCTTACTTGTATCATACTGTGAAACTGTACGAAGATGCGAAAGTCCTCTCGGTCCGCCAACTCTTTATAAAATCACTTATTATGTATCAACACAAAATACCACCATCTGACCTGGACCAAGCTAATAAACGGCGTCATGACAAAGTCTATAAAAAACCCAAATGTCGAACAACATTCATTCAAAGATTCCCCCTATTTTTGGGACCTCACGTGTATAACACAATAAACAAAAAAATTAACTTTGCCAATGAGTCTGCCTACTCTTGCAAAAGAATCATTGACCTCAAAACACTTAATTATGAAGACACAGAACTTATACTCAAAATCGTTGCATAAATTATTAAAACACAATATTAGGTCAAAATTAGTTTAGCTAATTGGTTAAGCTTACTTTAAGTTAAGTTACATAGTTTTTACACGATTGTCAGATATAATCTGCTAGATCCATGGAATTATTCCGAAGAATTTATGAATTATCAGTGGTGACTGACTATAAAAATCGGCCCTAAGTTCTGCCCTTCTTTATGTTCTACATACATTAATAAATAATCCAAAGTTCGTAGTTATTTAAGTTGGTGGTTGGTTTAATTAGTTAAAAGTACATTTTTTCTCTTTTTAGTAGGTAATAATAATAATTAGTTTGGTTATAATTAAATTAGGTTTGGTTTGGATTATTTATTTGTACAGTCACAATGTGTATAACTTGTTTAATGTAATTAATAGGTACTTATAAAATTGTCTTGCAATTAGTTATGTTTGTGCTGGCAATGAGTTATGTTTGTACTTAAATTTCAATCAGATTAAATAATGTGTAAGTAACCCATGTGTGGAAGAGCAACAACGTCCTGCTGTGATACAGTGTCAACTAGTGCAGAGGACAGTCACTTGACTACAACATGGTGCTTCACTTCATTAGTACTAAATCAGCTTATAGCTTATTGCACAAATAATTTTGTAAACTTTATAAAACCGTGCCTATATGTAAGTTTTGGTTTTTAATAAATTTCATTTCATTTCATACGACCTCTGTGGCGCAGTGGGCGAAGGTCCGCCTGGGACGCAGAAGGTTGCCGGTTCGATTCCCGCCGCGGGACAAATATTTGCCTGTTTTGCAGATATTTGTCTCGGGTCTGGGTGTTTTCTATGTATGATATGTATGTATTTACAAAAAAAAAGTATATATGTTATATATCAATCATGTGGTTCCCATAACACAAGCTCTGCTTAGTTTGGGGCTACAAGATGATGTGTAATAGTCCAGCATTATTTATTTATTTCCTAAAAAGCTTCAACCTGCGTCTTTAAGTATTTCTTAGCTAGTATGAAGGAAGGTCATCTGACATTTTTTCATGTGCGTGGGCTGCCGCGTGGTACTTGTACCTTTTATTCAAGGTGAGGTTGTAATGTCTACATCTTTACTGTGGGCGTGAGTTACGTGACGTCCTACGTGTGCGACGTCAAACGCGAAGCGGCGCGGTGCGGTGCGGAAACACAAACAGTTGACCCTTACTTATGAACGCTACTAAGTTAATCAATGCTCAAAGTTAGCCCTGTCACTGTTTGTCATTATCCAACGGTAAGAGATAGCAATAGTCTAAGCATCTTTTATCTTTTGAAAGATGTTCATAAGTAAGGCCATTGATAACTATTGAAACGTCCTACGTCAACAAACGCACGCAAGGTGCGAAGCGGCGCGGCGCGATTGACGCGAACGCGATCAGTTGGTTTGGTATTTTTGAACGTTAAGGACGAACTGAACGTGACCCGATGGCGGAGAGCGTTTTTTTATTCGAATTTCATTGAATAAAACTATAATGAGGATCAGTCCTCTTCGAGACTTAATATTGAAGTGGACAAACTGGGCTTGCATAGTCTGGTTTAAATTGACCAACATTCAGAAACGACACTTCACGGAGGCAAAATAGGTAGGCTGGGAATAGAATACCCAGTTCCTAATTCAAATAATCAACCTAATCAACAGGGAGGGGCTAAAATGATTGTAGTTATGTGTGTTGTGTGTTTTTTATTGTGTCTTAACTACTGTTTTGTTAGCTTACACTACCATTCTTTTGTTTGTGAACCTTCCTTTTTGTGTGTCAAATAAATACATTCTTTCTTTCTTTCTTTCTAATTGACTTCTCGACAACTATGTCGAGAAAGGAAACATGCTAATGAACCTGTCAAGTCTTCAGTATTCCACTTAGTATATGAAGCGGTACAATGAAAAGTACTTTTTATTAAAGACAGTATTTTTCCAATCCAAACCAAATTATTGCAATCGTGTCCTGTGTACTAGCATTCGCCCGCGGCTCGTGGGTATATTTTGTATGTAAATCTGTCTAAAACTTATATTACTATCCCTCAGGAACCGTTCTTTTATATGGATGATATGCCCTTCTCTGTATCCCTGATAATGGGTTTACCTTTCACGATGATTAGTTGCTTAGTTAGACATGACGTTAAATCAAAACAAACAAATATACACTAAAATATTAAGATTCTGTCATTTGCCGATATAGTCCAATAACAATACGCCCCGAATCGAGAACTTTTAAGTGGCTTAACACTGTTGAAATCTGTGTTCCTGCAGCAGTTTGCTTGGCCCGTCAACGTACTAGTTATAAAATAAGTAATCCGCAGTCGGATAAAAGTAAACCTAGTTTTAAAAGTATTTCAAATTACCTACGCTTCTTTTTCGTATGCGTTAGTGGCTCACTGTGGTTTCAAAGATATTAGACTTCCGGCTAGCCGGGACGAACATCTTAACGCGCCTTTAAAACCACCAAAGCGCTCTGATCTACATACTACTAAACGTTCACCCGTCCAAGTAATGACCGGGCGGAGAGTGTTGTTTAACCAAGATGATCTGCTAAGAACAGCGTAAACCACACCATGAGCGAGAAAACAACGCCGATTTGTTAATAATATCCACTATATTTTTGTGCCAGACTGATATTTATTCTCGTATACTAAGAGCGACAGAAAGAATCAGTCATATTCGTTTTAGAACACTTTAGTATTCTAGCTGCTTCAATCCATAGGGAATGCAGTGGATGGAACGGAAAAAGAAGATATTTTTAAAAAAGGTTCATGAAAGATAAATCAACAAACCTCTGCTGATTAAACTCAAAAATATGAAGTCAGTTATTATTTTTCCATGGGATACAAAAAACATTTTGTGAACCAGTCAATGTTTAAGTAAGGAAAATATTGGTGATTTCACGCTCTGCAGGCGGGTGGGTAGCAGTGCCGAAAAGTAAACAAGTAAGTTCTGCTGCCTACACACTTTACATATTTATTTTGAACAAGTAGTTATTTAAAAAAAAACAATAAACCCGACTGCATAGCCAGACAGGAAGTTATTAGTAAGTAGGGGCAAGTGCTGTTCCTATGGACGCTTGTACCTGTGGACGATATCGATTCCAACGAAACTAGCAACCCTAAAATTCTAATTTGAACGCGACCGTAAAGCATTGTCTATGGTTGACAGATTTGACGTGACGCCATATTTGTTTTCGGTGTGATTGTTGTTGTGCCGGCTATGAAAGTTTTTTTGCGCCAAAAAGTTAGTTATTCTGCTTAACTTCAATAACTTTTACCATGAAAATACTAACGATATCGGTTTGATCGCGTTTGCAATATAATTTATGTTATTTATTGCTTAGTTAGTGCTTTTTACCCTGTCTGTAAGTCTATTTTATCCACAAAGTTAGATCAGTTTATTTTTTTATGTCTGAATTTGTACCTATGGACAAAAATATGAGTGTACCTGTGGACAGTCCACAGGTACAAAAGTGGCACAATGTCTACTTACATAATCTAATCAGCTATTTTGTTTAATTTTTTTTTAGTGCCTCGCAGTAAAATTGGTTTTAATAGGAATAAAATATGCCCTGATACACTAACAGCAGCTGTAAAAGAAGTAAAAAGTGGCATTTCGATAAGGAAAGCATCTGACAAGTATAAATTACCAAAGTCTACCATTTTTAAATACTTGAAGTTACATAAAAGCAATGATTTGAGGAACAGCATTCAGTTATTGAAGAATGATGTAAGGAAGGTATTCGACCTAGAAGAAGAAATTTTGCTGTGCAAATATTTAAGAAAAGCTGCATTTTTACATATGGGTTTAAATACAAAACAATGTAGAGAGCTAGCTTACCAATACGCTGTTTCTAAACAGAAAACCAATCTGCCTGCTAACTGGGAAAAGCTCAAAATGGCAGGAACAGGGTGGCTCCGAAATTTTCGACTTCGTTTCCCGGAGTTATCGCTTCGTAAACCGGAACCAACCAGTATTGCGAGAGCAACTAGCTTTAACAGAGCAAACGTGGGTGATTTCTTCAACAATTTAGAATCGGTCATGACACGATACAACTTTCCACCAGGATCAATTTATAATGTTGATGAGACTGGGATCTCCACTGTTCACAAACCAGGGAAAATATTGGCTACCAAAGACATTCGCCAGCTAGGGAAGATGACTTCAGCAGAACGAGGAGTGAATACTACGATGATAGGTTGCGTTAATGCTGTTGGAAACGCCGTGCCTCCTGTTTTCATATTTTCACGGGTTTTCTACAAAGACAACATGTTGAAAGGAGCTCCACCGGGTTCTTTGGGAGTGGCTAATCAATCAGGGTGGTCAACAGAACCGATTTTTAAAAAGTTTTTGGATCATTTTATTAAATTCGCCAAACCAACTAGAGAAAATTCAGTTCTCTTAATAATGGACAACCACGAAACTCATATCCGTATTGAGATAATTGACAAAGCCAGAGAAAATGGAATCATCTTATTGACTTTGCCTCCACATACGTCCCATCATTTGCAACCACTAGACCGAACGGTTTTCGGTCCATTTAAAAGCCAATACAGCCAAGCAGCAGACAGATGGATTCTCAATCATCCTGGTAAACCTATTACTATTTACGACGTAGCAGAAATAGCTGGCGAAGCATATGGAGTCTCGTTTACGCCAAGAAACATCGTAAAAGGCTTCGAGGTTTCAGGTATTTATCCATATAACAAAAGCATATTTTCAGACGAAGATTTCTTATGCTCATATGTAACTGATCGACCAGACCCGAGCCAAAATTTGTCCGAAAATCAAGAACAGCTTGATAATGAAGCTATCGGCACTAATTAAGAAATTCCAATTTTTATCTGGATTTACAACAGCCGGTTGACCAGATTTCCAGTCAAACCTACCAAGAAAACTTGGATCAACACAAACTACTTGGAGATTTTGTTATTCAGGCCCTTCCAGAACCAGTTTTGCCAATCCAAAAGGATGATGAGTTGATACTGGCACAACCTGTATACCGAACTCCACTGAAGAATATAGATTCACAAATTACGCCCGAAACCATCCGCCCATTTGAAAAAGCTGCTCCTCGAAAAGGTGCTCAACGTGGAAAAAAGCCCGGAAGAACCAGAGTTTTGACTGATACGCCAGAAAAAGATGAAATTATAGGTGAAGCATTGAAAAAAGCTGAAAAGAAGAAAATAGCAGGTCAAAAAAAAGACAAAAAAAAAAACAAAACCTGCTCAAGAAACAAGTGCTATCCCACAATCTGGTTCCTCCAAAATTAACGATAGTTGCTCCAAAGGTCATATAACTCCTCTGCAAGCTTATGAACTTTCTGAACCTGGTCCTTCTAACGCGCTTTCGAACAAAAGCACTGAGAATTCTGGCAATAAAAAGATTAAAATAATTCAACAAGAGAAGTTATCATTTGTTAAATGTGCGAAGTGTAAAACGTATTCTAAAGATCTAAATCAAATGCTTAAATGTAGTTTTTGTCATCATAATTATCATATCAAGTGTGTTCCGACGACACACAGGGAAAACTTTGAGTCTGAGGATGAAGGTGAAGGTTTTGTTTGCATGGAATGTTTCATTTTAGGAAATGATAGCGACAGTGATGAAACTCAAACCTTGTATGAACAATGTCGAAATGAATACAAGTAAATTTATAAGAGTACGTGTATGATTGTTCTAAGTTGATTTTAGAAGACTAATAAATAGTCCAATTGTTTTTTTCTTTTATAAAAGAGTAATTAATGTGAACCGTCCAAAGGTACAACACTGTCCATAGGTACAATTTTACTGTCCAGAGGTACAATCGACTCATGTACCTGTGGACAAATATGGTGTTTTTAAAAAAAGTTGATTATTTTCGTAAATTTAAGTGATATTGCGGCTAGCATTTTAATTTAATAAAGACTGATTATCCCTTAAAACATGTGATATGTTAAAAATAAAAATAACATAACAAATTAAGAAATAAAAAATGTTTTATTCCAAATTCTGGAAAGTGTCCACATGTTCCGCACTTGCCCCTACCTACTTAGGCCCGTATTTTCGAGAAAGCTAACGTTCGTCAAAATGACATCATCATCATCATCATCATCATCAGCCTATAGTAGTCCACTGCTGGACATAGGCCTCCCCTAATGAGCGCCATTGCGCCCTGTTCTGAGCTCGACGCATCCAGCTTCTACCAGCAGCCTTACGCAAATCGTCACTCCACCTAGCCGGAGGGCGTCCTACTCTACGTTCGCCGAACCGCGGTCTCCACTCAAGAACTCGTTTGCCCCAACGGATGTCGGTTCTTCAACAGATATGGCCAGCCCAATGCCACTTTAGCAAAAATCGTCAAAATGACGAACATTCAATAAATATCTCCCTCTCCCTTTTTAATTGTTTTACTTAAACAGTCGTGGTTTCGCGCCAACCCCTAGACTGCGTCGCATGGTGGTCACGCAATATGGTTTTTCAGGTATCTACTTTATAATTAATTGACTCAGGCGTGACTTTGCGGAAATCAATTACAAGATATTTCATCATCATCATCATCATCATTTCAACCTTTATCGACCCACTGCTGGGCATAGGCCTTCCTTTGATTATGCCACTTGCCTCGATCCTGAGCTATTCTTAACCAGGTGCCGCCGACGGTCTTTCTAATATCGTCAACCCATCTCGCTGGAGGACGGCCTCGACAAGATATTTAATAAGGACAAAATATTTAGTACAAATTCTATTCTAGATGACTACGTTCAGCAAATCTAGACTTTCTGGCTACAGGAATAGAAATGTTCCACGCGTCTTAGAAAAATCACTGTTTGACATACGCATGAATTTATCGAATTCACCAGATAGTTCTACAAGAAGTTCAGCCAGCTGAATATAAATACATAGTTTGCCTGCGGGGTGATTGCCTAACTCTGTTACAAACAAAAATGATTGCCACCGATTCCGTTTTAATACACTGTGGCAGTTTTTCAATTGACGTTCGTTGAGTTTTGATGGATGAAATGTCAAAGTTTGTAAAAACAGGATCGGTGTAAATCATTTCTGTTTGCAACAGAGTTAGCCGATCACCCCGCTGAAAAAAAGTTTTTGCCTTTCATACGGATTTTCATGAGAGAGATGTAGAAGGTTTAGTGTTGTTTCAAAAATTAAAAAAATTATCACACACATGCACCCTTTTTTGCGTCGGTGTTTCAATTTTTTTTTTTTAAATAATAGTACACTTATTGTGACATAATTATAATAGCTAGACATATGCTTTTGCGACACTTTTTGTAGATAATGATGTATTCTGCAAAGTTATGTATATTATTTTGTTCTATGATCAGTAGTTTTCGCAACGCACGCAATGTAAGGAATTTTTCAGGTAATTTTTATACACCTCGTGGTTTAATTATTGGAGTTTTAGTAATATAATATAGCCTATGTTACACGGGGATAGTGTAGCTTCCCAATGGTGAAAGATTTTTTTAAATCGGTCCAGTATCATGCATGCATGTATCATGCAAAGGGATGATGCCTGGGTAGAAAAATAATAATTCAAATTAGTCCGTCAATTAGATTATCAAAAAATATTGGACACGTATTTTTTTATTTTAAAAATCAATGGAAATCAACAAATTTATAGTGTTAAAGTTCGGGAGTGGGGGCTCGTGACGTCACTTGTATGTAAAAGGTGTACTTACCCGTGACGTCACGCGGAACTTCAACGCACTATATCTTTGTCATTTTTAGTTTAATTGACAAAAGAAAAAATAAGTGTCCAATAGTTTTTGATAATGTAAATGACGGACTAATTAGAATTTTTCAGGTATAGCCTATTCCCATAGTGTGGTGTGGACGCCTTGCGCGCACGAACCGTGCACACGAACACACGAACAGAGTATTTCAAGTCGTACGTGCCACTATCTGTATCCACACTTATAAAATGCTCCTAATATAGTTACAATGCATGTTACGTTACAGCAGCATGTACCCGCATTTAATCTCACGCACCACAAACAGGTGAACATAAGAACTTGGTTGTAAAGCACATATTCATGTTATTTGCACGGATTCAAACGGGAACATGGGAAGTAGTATTTATAGAAGTTAAACTAACCGTCGAATGAAGTTTACAGACTTGGGTACACATTGTAAACAAGTTACGGTGTTTCACCGCGTATTTGATTACTCATATATTTCGTAGCTTCCGCCCACGGCGTTGCTTGTTTGCTGCGTGAAAGAACATAACATAAAGGTGTGTATATCCAGGTATAATCACATTCAAACCAAAATACATCTAAATCGATTAAGTAGTTAGAGGCAGGCCCCATCTGTATGCCGCCGGGCGCGGACATGGCACGGGTGGTTTCGTATTGAATTCAAATTTTGCACAAAATGCATGGAAATAAAGCACAATTTACTATTGACGTGCCATTCCATTATGACACGCCATGCCATAACCACGTCCGAGCATAGTATAGACGTACAGTATGTCTTAAATTGAGATTTATTTCCATTTCTCTTGTTTGAAATTTGAATGGTGCCCGTGCAATGTCTGCGCCCGACGCGGTACAGATGTGACCTGGGCCTTACGGAGACAAAGGGGAAACAAACATACTCACTAACTTTCTTTCTTCTACCTTTTATGATATTATCAAATTAAATTTGCAACTTTTCTTCATGTTGGTCATCTTCAGGTCTCCAATCTGTCTGCATTACTATTTAGGTATGACGACTGTAGTTATCAGATTTTTTGCCGCGACTATACTGTTATCTATATTTTTTACAAGTGCCGTTTCTTTGGCTAAGACTTAAGATTTCATGGAAATATATTTGTTTTATTAAACCTCTTGTTGCCAGTGTAATTAGTTTGGTAGTCCAGTCGGCCAGCCTAAGCCTTGTCATGGATTCCGCACTTCAGTCCGGATTAAAGTATTACGATTGCCAGGTTTATAACGGGTACGGAATCTTTTGGACGACAAAGAGACTATTAGGTTTTATAATAATTCGTTTAGACATCGGTCATCATAACTAGATCATACATAAAGAAAAGCCGCATCAATTACTTGATGCGGGACATTCCAACCTCCTCCCCTCGAATGTCAATCCATAACCACGCCACACTGAATATTAAACAATCATTGAAGTTCGGTTAGCGTAACCTTCTGATTTACCGATGCCTAACCGTAGGTCTATAGTTATGGTTCTATTGATTTATATATTAAACGTGTTGGCGAGATAATCGGAGAGTAATAAATTCTTTAGACGATACGTCCAGGAAACGTAACTTACACTAAAAACACAACTTACGTCTCTCAGGCGTAGACTGATTGATCATTTGATCCAAGTTTATTTGATTTAATTAATTAGTACGGTCATTATACAACCACTTACACTAATTAAAGTAATTAACAATAAAATATTTACATTTAAATTTACATTACAAGATTATACATAACAGGGCAGAAATATTATACAATAACAATAACTAAGCAAATAACAAAAGATGAAAATTAAAATTAAAATTATATAAAGAAACCATACATCTGAGCATTGTATAAATATCTGATGATATACCCAGGTATATGCTAAATAAATAATAAGGCTCAGGCCTTACCTGAGCATATACCTGACGATACTGAGCATTGTTTCCGACGCCTTATGCCTAAGCCTATGTATCTGAGTAAATACATTTGAATTATGTATAATAATCAAGAATAATAAGAATAATCAATTTATTGTTAATAATGTACATTACACGTCATAAAAAATATCAATAATTAAGTAAAATAATACATTAAGTAGGTTGTAAAAAAACAAATCATTAAAATAAAACATGGTAGAATCATTTAATACTAAAATAATAAATCATCAAATTATTAAATTATTGTCATGAGATTTTGCGTACAAATTCTTCGACATTGTAGAACGCCTTCTCGACCAGCCATGACTTTAATTAAGTTTTAAAGGAGGGCAAGTTAGACGCGGCAAGAATATTTTCTGGCAGGTGATTGTACAACGCGAGCCCCATCACATGCGTGAGTTTGTCAGACTTAGCAAGTCTATGGGACACCGCAGACAGCTTACCAGCCCCACGTGTGTTGTGTCTTCGCGCGTGATTATCTCCGCGCGTCTTAAACTCTGCCAGGTTTTGCCTTACGTACATTACAACCTGGTGTTTACTGATCGAAGGCAGCGTAAGGATCTGCAACAAAGTAAAGTAGGGTCGCGCCGACGTGTCCCGCGCCGTTCCCGCGATTGCCCTCACAGCGCGCTTCTGTGTCTATATACTTTCTGAGACTATATTTGTCCGATTCTAAAAATCGCCTTTAGCCTCCCCTCAATAGGGA
The DNA here is from genome assembly GCA_951804965.1 of Horisme vitalbata. Classification (NCBI taxonomy): domain Eukaryota; kingdom Metazoa; phylum Arthropoda; class Insecta; order Lepidoptera; family Geometridae; genus Horisme; species Horisme vitalbata. Next base: position 9,418,796 of record OX638089.1, read on the forward strand.
CCACCTTCCACACAAATTATCAGCATGAAACCTGAGTATTTACATAGGTAAGCACTTACCAATTGTTCTCTCAAACCACTATAACACTGTTAGAACGGATACACAACATTTGTACATAATAAACCTTACATGTAACAGCATGTAAGTAATCTATTTAGCGCTTTACGAGTGGCTGGCAAACATTATAATTTTAAGCCTTAAGCAACAACAGCATTAACACTTTCTTGATGTATTTTAAAAAATACTGTTAGATATAGATAAACACTGAATTATATCTATGATAAGGAAATATCCGAACAGTTGTCAATCTTTCTTGAAACACGTGCACTTTTTGGTCGGTTGTGTGTTGCAGTACGCCCCAAACCTCACTCCGCTTGCTCCGCTCGCCAATCGTCCAGACTCGTTCTACCTACCCGCAACCCAACTTCTTATGTTATGTAGATACCTTTATTTACTTCTTACTCAGGAATGATACGCAGGTAAGATATATTATATTAATTTATTAGGGTTTGATTAATCAGATAAAACATACTTACGTTTGGTTTATTTACTTACAACTCTGAACGGCCGTTTAGAGTGTTCTTTAGGAGATCGGCTCAGGCTTTACGCGTCGTTCCAAATTTTGAAATAGAAGCTTTTTTACTTTTACAATAGATTTTATTACTACCTTACTCCACTTAAACTCCAATTTGTATCTTAAGGCTCGAATATTGTTTTATTGCAGAGTAAAGCCTTCTCAAAGGCCATATAACCTAATTACATGAGCGTAGTGCTCAGCACTTAAGCCAATATCCTAGAGCAAACCTGAAATTAAATTCAGGCTTGAGTATAGATGTCTGATAGAATATTGAACACTTAAGCGAACGTAATTGATCCTATGAGGGATAAACTCTATATCAAAAACTGAATAAGAATCTGTGCTTTTTTTTCCTAAATATGTAATGCATATGTTTATTCGGGGTTACAGTTTTTACTAAGTGGACCCTCCCACCCCAGTGTGGGAAGCGAAAGCATTTTTTTTCAATAGTCAAGTCCACTTTGGAAGATCCACCGTGCACCAATCGCCAAAGGCGCGGTCAGTGTAGTCGAGAACTGAAGACGTACCGCGCGCGATCCAAGCACACGTTGTCAGAGCGCGCGCTCCTTCTCGCGGCCCATGCGTATGCGTATCAGTTTAAAGTAGCTCTCGCTTCGCTGTAGCAATGCTAAAGCTGGGTCCACACTGGACGATCCACGTTCCACGATCCTGGATCATGGATCTCGCCAATCACCACTTTTAACGTGGTACCTGGTATTGTCACTGCCGTCTGACGATTCGATATATTTGATTCTATTAGAAATATATCGCGATAACTGTCAAAACTATGAAAATTGTCAGTTCTCACAATATACATAGATCTAATAGAATCAAACATATCGAATCGTCAGAATTAGACCCCTGGTCTCATGTCTATCATATTGTCATGTTCACAGACTAGTAGTTTAGGTCAAGGAGTTTTCATAATGGGAGTAAACGCTTTGAACAAAATAAAGTACCAGACTATCCTCCTACATATTTGGGACGTGTAGGTCATACATGTTAAGAACGTACCCTACAATGCAAAGCTCTGCCTCCATTATGGAATTACTATTAGGACCCTTGTAAGATATATGATAATTATGATATCAATCTTAGTACAATCAATCGGGCGTCAATCAACTTAAACCACTGATAAACTAGGGGTCAAGGAGGTTTATTTTTAGACCGTAGATGGTCCATGAAAGATAGATAAATTTCAGACCACCATCACCACCACACCAGCCTATATCAGTCCACTGCTGGACATATGCCTCCTCTAATAAAGGGGGACATGCCTATAATCCCCACTCTGGGCGTGCGGGTTGGGGATCGCAGGGCACAGCTTCTCGCACCACCGACGCTGCTGCCCTTCGGTGGCCAGGGGATTTAGCTGTGCCGATGTAGGCTGTGCTATGCCGCAATCAGCCGGCCGCCAGAGCCCCGTTCGTTGTTTAGCAGGGTGCACCACGTGCAGGTGGGGTTGGCTTGGGTTCTGAAGATAGGGGTTGGAACCCAGTTTACCCAAATAAATATAGATAAGATAAATTTAATTTTGTAATAAAGTTTTTTTCAGTTCCTGGTTTCCTACCAGATTTAAACCTAGACTAATTTTAGTCTTCGTTTTGGAACGAATGCATTTTAAGACGGAATGCGTTTAAAATAGCTCACGAATTCCGCTATCCACTGTATAAAATAATGAGCAGTGAAATGTCTGATTCACTAATACTTTAGTTCTCTTTGACGGAAGATTACATCATCGTCATCGTCAAATCGTCAAAGAGCAACAACGTCCTGCTGTGATACAGTGTCAACTAGTGCAGAGGACAGTCACTTGACTACAACAAGGTGCTTCACTTCATTAGTACTAAATCAACTTATAGCTTATTGCACAAATAATTTTGAAAATTTTATAAAGCTCTGCCTATATGTAAGTTTTGGTTTTTAATAAATTTCATTTCATTTCAAATGGACATGGTTAGGTGGCTTGATTATATTGTGTCTTCATATAGTCAGTCATAGCCATGGGACGCTTCAGTCCCTTGGGGATTTTAGAGTAGGTTTGCAGAGCATCTATCAGGCCAGACATGCGTAAAGACGAGTGGACCTGACTAAGCCACGGATTTCCTGACGATGTTTTTCCTTCACCAATGAGTCAAGGTTACCATTTTACATTGTATAATTAATTAGATGCAAAGGCAAGCCTTCCTAGCCAAGGCTAGAAGGAAAGACGGATGTTGGTCAAGGACAGTGGTGGATCAGATATGCTCAACGACCATGAGGCCAACCACCCAGCCAATGGTCAAACAGCATCGTGGACGTCGCTGGAAATCTGTGGATGAGGCTTGCAAGGGACCGAAAAGAGTGGCGTGATAAAGAGGAGGCCTATACCCAGCAGTGGGTGTTAACGGGCTGAATGATGATGAGAGGCCAAGTTTAAATGATAGTTACTATTAACTATTCAATTCAAATCGGTGCACATTTCATTAGCTGTCTTCTGAATGCCGTGGTGACCCCACGTTCCATGACGCGGGCGAGCCCCGACATAGTTTTGTGACCTACCCCCACTAATTGCAATCCTGCGTCCTTCTGTTGTAAATACCACTTACTTAACCTTGCACACCTATCGATTAAAACAACTAGGTTATGACCCCGCAGAATTAAAAGGCAATGGTACGATTTGTTCCAGATTTTTCTAGATTCTTTTCATAGTGAAAATTTTATGTTTGTTCAGTGTTCGGAGTATTATGCTAGATGCTTGAAAAAATCTAATTAGTCCGTCATTTACATTATCAAAAAATATTGGACACGATTTATTTCTTTTGTCAATTAAACTAAAAATGACAAAGATACAGTGCCTTGAAGTTCCGCGTGACGTCACGTGTAAGTACACTTTTTATATACAAGTGACGTCACGAGCCTCCACTCCCGAACTTTGACGCTCTATAACTTGGTCGATTTCCATTGATTTTAAAAATAAAAAAATACGTGTCCAATCTTTTTTGATAATCTAATTGAGACTAATTAGAATTACTATTTTTCTACCCAGGCATCGTCCCTATTGTAAAACATCAGCGTTTAGGGCTTTTTGCATCAGTTTCCATTATACTGCACATTCGATTACAACAAACTGGCAATTAGGGCAGTTCACAACCTCACCATTAAGCCGGATTTTGACTATGGGATTGAATGACATCTTTACACGTGATCATTTGACACTTCAAACTAAGGGCGAGGTAGGGGGAGGTGCAGTGTCTGGGGAGGTGTGACGTTCAAAATGTATGATGAGCGATACAATATTATAGCTCAATATTATATCTCATAGACAAAAGCCGGCTTTAGAGTGAAGTGATAATTCTGTGAAAGGTTGCTGGCAGCTTAAACAATCCAAACTCTTTGGCTGGTAGAAACTGGATACGTCGATCTGAGGATAGCGTGCAATGGCGATCATTAGTGGAGGAGTTCCAGCCGTGGGCTGCTTTATGCTGATGATGATGAACATTACCAAATTACTTGTTACCATTTTTACGAACCATGAAACCATAATTTTATATCAACTATTTTTATGTACCATTTATTTATAATTGTAGAACTTTATTTTTAGAAACTAGAGATTTTCATTTTACTACGAACCAATCATAACTTTTTCGGTAAAAAGTCTAGGAATTTACCATAGAAACACCTAGATTTTTAAAGTAGGTAAAATATTGATTGTATTGTTTTGTACGAATCTTAGCAATTTATGGGTATTTGGGTAGTAGCATAAGTTGGGTATTGTTTATCAACTTTATCATGATAAATAAATAATAAATAAATAAATAAATAATGCCGGACGTAACCACACAGCATCATGTAGCCCCAAACTAAGCAGAGCTTGTATTATGGGAACCACATGATTGATACATTACATATATATATATATATATATTTTAAATACATACATATCATACATAGAAAACACCCAGACCCGCGACAAATATCTGCAGAACATGCAAACATTTGTCCCGCAGCGGGAATCGAACCCGCAACCTTCTAATAATATAATAATATACTCACAGTTATATGGTTAACTAATTATATTATTGAAGCGCTCATGGCGTGGTTTTTCGGTCATCTTTGCAGATCATCCCCGCAGATTAGTTTTATAGTTTAGTAAGTTAATTTTATTACTTGTAAATCTATGTATCTTGGTTGAGCAACACTCCGGCCGGTCACTATTTGGATGGGTGACCGTTAAGTGTCATCTAAGCTTCCGTGCTTCAAAAGGTGCGTTCAGATGTTGATCTCAGCTTATCGGCGGTCTACGGTTGGCCTAAAAACTCCGATATAACTTTGTCAGCTATAGTTGCGACCTTTGAATGCAGGTGGAAGCTTTTTTACATAATCTAGACACCACCGCTGTTATAAATGGTTAATTATAACAACAACGCCAGCCTATATCTGTCCACTGTTGGACATACTAAATAAGAAAGGGCCTGGGGATATGTCCATAATCCCCAGGCTAGGCAAGCGGCTACTCGCACCGACACTGCCCGTCGGCTGTCAGGGTATTTAGCTGTGTAGGATTAGGTTGCGCTATGCCGCAATCAGCCGGCCACCAGAGCACCATTTGTAAGAACATTGCACCTATAGTAACAGTATCGATGGTTGCAACACGACCAGTTTTATTTTATTATTTATTTACATACATAATGACAACATAAAAATATTTTTATCACGGCGGGAATCGGACTTTTTGCGTGAGCGGTGACAATGTTACACTAGCCCCCTTACTTATGAACGCTACTTAAAGTTAATCAATACTCAAAGTTAGTCCTTTCACTGTTTCCCACTATCCAATTTTTAAGAGATAGCAATAGTTTAAGCAGCGTTTATCTTTTGAAAGATGTTCATAAGTAAGGCCATTAATTTTTATGATGACATTTTTAACCTAACCCGACTCAGGCGAGCTTTTGCTCACTGCACCACAGAGGTCGTGTATCTATTATTATTTTATGAAAAAGTCATTGTAACCGAGCAGCATAATTTATAACTAGCAGCATTGATTTGGTGCCGAGTACAATAATTCCGAGGAATTTCCTATCTCGATGTTTGTTTATCCGGCTGTTGTGCATATTTGATCGGCTCGATTTGATTGCACTATGATTAATGCGGACATTCAGCCTCGAGCGCGTGTTTGTTGATCGATTTAACGAAACAAATTACGTTGATACATTGAATTAGATGAATGAAATAATCCGCCATTGAAATGATGAGTGCGGTACAATTTAAAATGATTTTTGTGAATACGTCCAATAAAAAATGAATGTTGATTTGACGAAAATCCTATCGATTAGGAGAGTTGCTTCTGAGACACGATGTCGGTTTGATTCCAGGTGTGGGTTGTCCAAATTAACTTATTATTATAATAAAATCCTAGTAAATCAGTGGACCCAAATTAGCTGATTGTTTGTTCTATAATTTTTTGAATCCTTTTAATTGTAATGTATCTAAAGAAACCAGTCAGTTGGCTCAGGTGCCCCAGCCCTGCATTGCAGAGGTCTCCAATGGTGGGGGGTGTCTGTGATGTCCCGGGACATCCCCCTTCCCTAATCAGGGAAATACGAGGGGTTCGCCTCCGGCGAACGATCACCGACGGGGTCGTGGTAGAATCCTACCGGGATCCCATGACCCCGTTAATGGTTTGATGATGCACTAGCACTACGGTGAGCGACGGAACACGGCGAGTTGTTAGTCGGTAGGCCGCCGAGCTAGCGAGAGCTAGTTGCAGGCCCGACAGACCCCTCCCACTCTCCCCGAGTTTGAGGACACTCGTAACGCATTTTCATACCGAAAAAAAAAGGTGTGCCATCAGGCTGCAGCTAAAAGCCAATGGAGACAGACAGTGAAGAGCCTACACCAGAGGAGTCAAGGTCCTCAAAATTGAAGCAACAACGGAGGAAATATGCATCAACAAAGAAAAATAGCAAAGCACACATTGACTTCCAACACCAACTCTACTTTCAGAAGTCTAAATTGACTTCTCACCGAATTCTCTTTGCTATGGCGTAGCTAAGCTACAGCTTAGAGTAAGGTATTCTAGAAAAAGTTCATAATCCTAAAAGTCTAGTGGCTACTTCTGTCAGGGTTTCAATGCCACCCGAAAGCCTCCAACATGGTTCAACGACTGCAAAACCCGGGTCCTAGCATTTCAACGTGCCTTCCTTATCACGGAAACACAGAGATCTAAAATCTCAGATCTAAATGCTACATGCTAATAATCTGCTTAGAACACCGAAATACACGCGACGAGCCATAAATATGATGATTGATGGTCATCCCTTTACGTGCTAGTTATTGAGGTACTAAGGCCTTATTCATATATGAGCGATATCCGCCATCGCGCGGGGTTAGCAAATGCTATTTCATTCAGAAAAGCGGCATCCACGATACTGCCCTGCCTAGTAGAAGTAAAAAGGGTTTTTAAAGTACAAAAATTATGCATCTAAAATACAGCTTGGTTTCTGGATAGTTGTGCACACCACTTTGAAACAAAACCGGTAAAGTGCGAGTTAACTCGCTCACCGCGGGTGACGTCAATTACGTCTAATTCATACATTCAGTATTGTATTTTCTTGGATATCATACGTAAAAAGAGGCGAAACTGGCTTGTCCCCATCACCACGTCACAAAGTCGTCAACGTGGAACGTAAAAAAATATTCTGTATAAAAATCCACGAGATACAAAGGGTCATGACAGGTTTTTGAAGAACGAGATAGATTGAGAAAGTGAGTTAGAATGAGGGAAATATATAGTTTCTCTCACTCTCATTCGATGTATGAAGAGGGGTCGGACTTTTTTTACCCTCTGAAAGCGAAGTATGAATCGCTTTTTTATAAGTAGTTGCATCCACGTGGCTGACCACCATAATTTTAAATAGTAAGTGAAGGAATTATCTATACTTCAGTCAAATTCGATGAAGAATAAATATAAACAAACCGCCCATACTTAACCTCAAAAGTACTTTATTATTTTTTGTTTTATAAATATGTGCACTTCATTAATATCTTACCTATATAGTAAAAGCTTCATTTATGACATTAGTTAACTGAAATATTACGTATCTAAGGAATAATTGCAAAAAGTGTTGAAATGTTTGTTTACAAACATTCTTCATCCAATATGGCTGAAGTATAGTGGTTTTTTAACCGACTTCAAAAAGGAGGTGGATCACAATTCCGTTGTATTTTTGTTATTATTAAGTTTTGTTCGTAATTTAAAAACTTCTTATATAAAAATAAAAACCTGTAAAATAATAAGCAAATCAAGGCCTTTCAGATTCTTTTGATTTCGCTATCCAATCCACCCTATTTACCATGTAGCTCTCCTTATAGCTTTACCACCGTTTTTCTTACATTTGTAATTTTTTCTACAAAACCTTTTTAAAGGACTCTTCGCTATAATTTTCCTGTAAAATATTTATTCCTATAATATAAAAAAAAAATAGGGTTTCTCATTTTGCAAACTTCGGCGATAAGGGGGAAGGCGGTCATTATTTGGACGTTTTTCATCATAAATCCAAAACTTTGCATGATAAAATAAAATATCGTTTGAAGCTACTGTTCAAATCAAGCCTTTTGATTTAATCAAGCATTTTATATGATACCTCACTCACCTAGCGAATCCCCTTTTATTTGTTATCCTCTCCATCTTGTAAGATTTAGAAAATACTGTTTTATTTACCGACTTCGTTATAATTTTCCTGTAAAATATCAATCTGTATCCTTCTGTAACATAAAAAAAAAAACAATTTCTCATTATGCAAACTTCGAAGATAAGGGGGGAGGGTAACGGTGATGGGCGTAGGGCGTTGCATGGTACAGCAAGTTCTGGAAAAACGTCATCTACGATGCAATGCTTTGTGATAGGTAATGGTTACCATTTAACATCAGGTGGGCCATGTGCTTGTTCCATCTTCAAGTAGTATAAAAAAACCGTTAATTTATTTGTAATTTTTAATCAGAAATCAAAAACTGCGTTATTTAAAAAACTGAAGCTGACTTTCGAGCAGTAAAAACAACCCACTCGACCTATTGGCCCCAGTTAGAAGTTTTTGGCATTTTTAATTTTGGTCCCTTTGGTCCTATAAGGGTTTATTTGAGCGGCTCGGTAACGTCATCCTAAAAAATTTAATGTTCTGAAATGTGTAGTTGTGTTAAAAACCATCCATCATAAAACAAAAAATACAGCAAAGTGTAAAGATTAAAATCCTACTATATATCAATTTCCATTTTATAAATAGAAAAAGCGTTTTTATCATGTCTACAGTAATTTATAACAAATTACCTTAAACTTAAATTATTACATGGAACCATATTTAAGAAAAAATTCAAAACTTGTTTATTAATGCATTGTTATACAAACAAAACATCTACACGACTTTTTCCCCGATTATGAATATCTTCAGATATTGCTCAGTTGGCAAATCTATGAGGATACCTTAACGGGGGTAGTCTGAGGCAAGTCCAAACATTACGTTCGATACCTGCCCACTTTTTGCAAGCAGCTAGCATTCCACGTGACAGGTTGCAAGCCCATTGCCGCTTTTTTATTCGAACACTAACCAAGCACATACCTTTTGAACTTTTTAGTTCGAGGGTATGCCGGTTTTCTCGCGATGATTTCCTTCACCGTTTCGAGCTCGTGGTAATGCGCACATAAATTTTTCGAAACGAAAAATCCATTGGTGCACGGCTGGGATTCGAAACAACGATCTCCAGATATTAATATTAAGTCTGGAAACATCCCACTAGGCCTAAATGAATATTTAAATAATAAGTTATACTGCATCGACACTAATAATATTTGCATCTCTGCTTGCAGTTTGAATACTAACATGGCTATAACACTTTATTGAGAAAATAATTATGTATTAATTTGAAAAAAAAATGATTAAATCTTAACTTTGTTTTAGTGTCGGTCAAAATAGTGGTCCTAGGTGACCGAATTCACATAAACAATCATAGCACTGAAAAACGCGACACCAATTCAACTTTCATGATTTGAAATACATTTTCAGAAAAGTTACCAACTTAAACTTATTGCTTGTAGCACAAGTTTTGTTAATTCTATTCTGTGCTTAGTTTTACTTTATGCTAAGTAAAAACTCATTCAACTTTAAAACTTGTAACTCATTCTCCTTCAATACAATTCTAGCAAATAAACATTTCAATCTTGAATCATGGCAATACTTCGCTACCGGTATCGGTTACCGTTCATATTTAATAAGGCCATTCTTCTTCACTACAAAAGGTACAAAGCTCGATAACTATCGAGCACGGGCGCGCTCGATCCATCTATTGGGTGATTAGTGCGCTCAAACAATGGATTTGTCGCTAATGACGCAGCAAATACTGACCTAGTTTAATCCGGGCTGATTGGTATGTTGCTGGTTTATAGGGGTGGAATATGTTGTTACATTCTTGTATAAAATCATATTTTTTGTACTTCACATCCATGAGGAGTACACAACATGTGAAGAATAATAAGTAACGCGCGGTTGAAAAAAAAACGGCTTTAGGGATTTTATTATTATTAGTTATGTACTTAAAAGCTGTGCCTTTTATTTAACCTTTTCACCGTCAATAACTTCTATAGAAGTTCAAGATTCCTATACTGTCTACGCTAGTACCTTTTCTTAGTTCTTCTGTCTACGCTAGTACTTCTTCTACCAGAGACTGATAAATATACATTAAAACACCCAGACAGATAACAAACATTTATATATATATATATATATATATATATATATATATTAAATAAGTGCCACCGCACCTGTCTTCAGTCTGACGTACGCAGCTTCTAACAGCAGTCACAAATACTATTCGATATGTTTAAACATTTAAGAGTTTTCGGTGCAGTCTTAAATTTTATAGAAATATCGATAAATTCTATAAAACTTTATACGTCGTCGAAACATATCTCATTTAGCTACGATAAAATTTGTCTCGATAAACTGATGGTATAGAATCACGATTTACCGAGACAATTAATTTATATTTCTATCTTAAAACAGGGCTTTGTACAGCATCTTTCTTTCTCCTTCGTATGAGTTAGTTAGGGATGGCACAAAACAATAAACATAACATTTTTAGCAGCCCATCGCGTAATCAGCATTAATTTGCAAGTTTCTTTCCCGACTGTCAAAGTTCATTTACAGACAGAAGCGCTCGTGGTTTACTTCGGTTCTCTTAGCTGTCTGAAATTAAGCTACACTCCGCCCGGTCACTACTTGGATGGGTGATCGTTTAGTGGGATTTCTAGATGAGCGGTTTCATGCTTCGGGATGCACGTAAGATGTTGTTCCTGGCTTTTTCAGTCGTTTCGCCTTGTCAGCGGCCTTCGGGTGGCCTTGTTACTAAAAAAAGTGACCTTATGAATACAAAAAAAGGTAATTTTTTTTATGGTTCAAAAGATCATTCTGTTAACGTTTCATAGCTTATGATTCACTATTAACACTGTTACTCTTGTATAGCTGGTTTATTATTTTCTGAATTGTTTTTACTGAGAATAATATATATTTTATATTTATCTACATCTTATATGTAAAAATCTCGTGTCACGGTATTCATGGTCGCACTCCTGCGAGACGACTAGATCAATTTTTGAGAAATTTTATTTATAAAGTTTGTAGGTATGAGAATAGGTCGTTAAGTATATTTCAAACCGCTAGATTATTAGGGTGTCCGTAACCAGAGAATTTTCGTATTATTTTTAACTTTGTCTTTTGCTTGAGTGATCCTTGACATAATGATGATGATGATGAAGATTATGACTTCGCCTAACTGTTAAGGTTGCCACGCACAACACAAATTTAAGCTAAAAAAAAATCAGAAACGTCTTTGAAAAGTATTTTTAAATGAGGTTTACCCAAGCTATGCACAATCATAGTCCAAATATCTCTTTTAGGGTATAATGCGAATTTTAACTCAGTCTGTATATAAATTTTATTCGAATAAAGTCTCTGTTACTCGAATAACATCTCTAGTGCTAACCTCTTGACTTGCGGTAAAGCATCGTGTTTGTGGTTAGTTTATGTTTTTTATGTGTAGCTGGAATCTCCGATAAGTGAATCAGGCGATGTCGCATGTCGGTAGGAGCTGTGATGTCGCCGCTGGTTCGGCATACTTACTTCAGTATTTCGAATGAAGACACTATACCTAGCTAGTAGGTAAATCAAGTTAGGTGTCATTTTAAGCCAAACTACCACCAACACTACCAGCCTTTATCAGTCCACTGCTGGATATAGGCCTAAGAAGGGGATAATCTCTACACTAGGCATGTTGGTTGAGGATCGCAGGGCACAGCTTCTCGCACCGATGCCGCTGCCGTCAGTCATGGCTGATAATGCAAGTGTAAGTAATACGCAGACGTCACCTTGAGATATTCGGACATCAGCTAGAAACCTGGCCGTCTCGATGCCGGACAACCTTGCATGCGTCCTCCGTTTTGTCAAAATTAAATTAATAGCTAAGAATAATTTTACTATAGACGTTAAAAATGTATAAGCCAAGATTTTCTGGCCAATTCTGCTCTGTAGTGTCGCGTTATGAATAGATGTAAATTAAAAAAAATACGTTGTTTCGTAAAAAATCGAATTTTTACATTTAAATACTTATTTTTCAAACTAGGTTTTCAATTTGTGATTATTTTTTCAGTAATAGCGATAATTACCTCGATTTCCGATTTCAACTATTCTTTTTTTTTGTGAAAGATGGAGGAATAGGCATGTCAGTTCTCAATTTTATTTTGATTTGATGATGGGATCCAAAAAAAAACTTCTATTTGATGCTTCAACAAACCACAGAAGTTTTTTTGGATAATAATGACTATGCTTCAAACAAAATAAAAATAAAACTTTTTTTTAAATACATTTTTAGGGTTACGTACCCGAAGGGTAAAAACGGTACCCTATTACTAAGACTCCACTGTCTGTCGGTCTGTCTGTTTGTCTCATGAACCGTGATAGCAAGACAGTTGAAATTTTCAAAGATGATGTATTTTTGATACCGCTATAACAAAAAATAAATATTTAAGGGGGGCTCCCACTCTACAAAACTACGCTTTTTGCTCAATATGAATAACGACAACAGGTAGAGGCTTAAAATATTCACAGTATATTTTGTTGTATATTCACTTAAACAAATAAATAATAAAATAAATTAAGTGGGGCTCTCATACATGTATAATTGTATAGATACTGGTACAGAACTCGTCGTGCGCGAGTCCGACTCGCGCTTGGCCGGTTTTTTACTATAGATATAGATACTACTTATGCATTATAATTATCAACAATAACAACATAATATTGTAAATGTATTTAAAGTCGGTTTTATACCGATATATGAAAATTATTTTATTCGCTCCATTTTATTTCCAGCATTCACCCCTCTTGCTTACCGATAAATATTATGAAAGCTATTGTGGCAGCTCGTCCATTTAGTTTCGAATGGAGGCTTTAATTGTCCATTTCAATTTAAATGTTAAATAAATATTCAACCTTATTGGTAAGTTTACTAAAGGCAGATGTTTGTAAAAAATATTTGACATTTCACTTAAAAATTTTGTTTCTTTTTCACGCCAAAACTACATAATAGATTGAGCTGAAATTTGGAAGTGATGTAGTTCTAGACCTCGAATTACACAATCTACTTTTCATTTTTTTTTTGTGGAAAGGGCTCTATATCGGAAAAGTGGTTATCTTTACATAGAAATAGAACAAATTAAGACATAATTTTAACTTTACATTATTAATTTATTATAACTGACAAATTTTATTTATTTGTTATTATTATTATTATTTCTGGATTACTCACAGGGTCTATTTATTTTTCCACTGAAATGATTAGCACCAGTTCTGTTTTTACTTTAGAATAATCTAATAATATCTAATAATCTTTCTCTTCTATAAAGAAGAGAAAAAGATGAAGTATTAAAATTCACTATGCTCTGAACATCAACTAATACGTCTGATCTCTACTTTCTTATGTCCATATATCATTAGCTAGATAGGGATGCATACTTTATTTCAATGCAATTGCTGCGATTTCGTACCAGGCCATTTCAATGAAACTGCATAGCATTTTATTCGAGCGCCCTGATACGATTTTCTTTTTGAACTCATTTGAAGCCCATTGATATATGTATGCATCCCTTTCTAGCTAATGATATATGGACTTAGAAAGTAGAGTTCAGCCTTATGAGTTGATGTTCAGTATGAATGAATTTTAAGATTTCTTCTATGCTTTAGTCATAGTTCTTTAGTTTTGGACGTTGTTTGAATTATGACAGATGAAATATCAAAGTTTTTATGTGGGTAACTGAGTTACTAAATAGTTCTTCTTTTATCTTGGTGCCACGCGAGCGAACCCGCTGGCGGTAACTATTGCATTCTATTTTCAAATTACAGCATTACTTAATATTAAGAAGATTCCTCAAGTGTGAGTTACTTGTAACTTCATAGATTCACACTTTCATATATTCTGTGCGACTCACACAGTTAGTTAGTTATGTGAGTTATTTTAGGTTAAATGTATGGCCAGCATAATATCATGTGAGTATTAAGGGTCACCTCATCCTTTTCAGCATATTATCACTTTCGCATTTACAATCTGTGCAATGCAATGAGTTAAGCGGGCCACTTCGCATTTCGTTGCTCCTAGTTCACCAGATTGAAATCAATTCGCTGAATTCGGTGAAATATTATTTCACCGATTGAGTTGATTAAACGGTAGGGTGATCCCGAATATTTCAACCTGATTTTTTAGTAGGCGTATAAAAAAATATTGACCCACAACAAATCGTTATTTTTAATCTACGCTTTCTTATTGACGACCTCTGTGGCGCAGAGAGACGCAGAAGGTTGCGGGTTCGGGTATGATCTGCATATATCTGTTTCGGGTCTGGGTGTTTTCTATATATTTATATTCTGTATTAATAAAAAAATGTAGTACAATAGTCATACAGTTTCTAATAAACAAGTTCCGCTTAGTTTGGGGCTACATGATGCTGAGTGATAGTGTCCAGAGTTATTTATTGTTGGCTCAAATTTTACGTGTACGACTTCTGTTTGGCTAGTTTTTGTGATCGGGCCCCGGTTACCCGTGTGTTGTTTTTAACCGACTTCAAAAAAAGGAGGAGGTTCTCAATTCGGTTGTATTTTGTTATTACGCTTTCACATATTTCTGACAATATATTCAGCGGTTTTATGAAATAAAATCACAGCATTTTTCGCTCGAACTTTACAGGTTTTTTATGTTTAAACGGTTATCGATTCGTTACTGGAACTATGAGTTTAGTAGTAGGCAGTTCATAAAAATTGGTTGTTGAAATTACGTGTATCATAGTATTTCGTTTGGATAGATTTATTTTTATAGGTTTCAATTATTGTTTCCTATATCAAATCTAGGTCTATTTAGTTCTTTAGTTTTAAACTGAAATAATAAACACCAGAACGGTTTTTGCTCTGGTACAAATCCCGGTGCAATTGATGGGTGTTAATGTTAACGGTGTTAATGGGTAACTGATATACACTAAGGTCAACTTACACTTCTCCGCCTAGCCCGAACTAACTTTGGAAAGGAGAATGCCGAGAACCCGTACCAATTGCGTCAAAACCGAACGTATCCCATAAAATTTATAATATTTTATAAATGACATTAACATTTTCTTTAGTTTTACACACCGACTCAATTAATAATCAAGTAAAAAAGTATTTTGTTGATTTGGTTTCCGTTGCACGCCGCCATTAGACTACAACAACCAATGATATATACGTTGCTATGGCAATAAATATTGATGTAAAGTGTTACTATGGCAATAATCCTCATTTTTAATTATTTTGAAAGTAGAATCGACTAAAAACTTATGAGATATTTTTTGACGCACTCACTTTAGTCTTGGTACCGAGCGTTAAACATCAAACGGCATTCTCCTTTGACAAGTTAATTTGACAGTTTAGACAAGACATACAATCTGTCAAATTTGCAAAGTTAGCCCTGGGCTAGACAGTTAGGTTGGGCTAAGTGGCCTTAATAAACCTCTTGTCGGCGTTACTCGTCCTTTTCCGTCCAGCCAGTTCGGCGCAAGCATTCCGCGCTCGGCACACACACCGAATTCCACCCCACTGTGCGTTCTAAATTCACCCCAAGTCCTAAACTCACCCCAGCTCTTTGCGACTTATCGACAATACGACTGCAGTACGCAAGCGCGATTCTCAGGACCATCATTAAATTCTTACCAAATGCTCTGTATTCAGGGTTAAAGCGCATTTTTGTACATTTTTTAGCAAACTTTACTGACTGAATCCAGTATTTATACGGCTGGCGCACAGTAATGTTGCTACGTGGCGCTCAGCGTTCGTATGTGCTTGGAATTGTGATGAACGAAGGATAATCTTCGACGTCGTGTATCGAGTATACGTAAGTAATTTTTATGCGTTTTCAAAGCTTAATTTTTATTAATACGCATGTATCAGAGTTATATAAATAAATACCATTTGTAGTAGAATTAGACTTAGTTATTCAGAGATTGACTGAATCTTACGGGTATTTTTTTTATCAATAAAATACAATATCTCTTGGGTAATTTTTGGACTTATCAGCAAAGAAATGATTTATAGATTTTGCAAATGAGTGTACATTTAGTGCCGGTATATTACTTTATGTTTACTCTTTCTTTATTCTACATTTAGAGTATTCTTGGTTTTTATAACCAGTTGTAAGTAATATAAGGGCTTGCTTTACTGAGATAGGGCAAGTTCGTCATGATCGCGCCTGCGTCTTCCAGTTTTTGTTACGTTTTAGAAACGATGAAATATCAGATCGAATCAGCATCATACACTGTCGTGCCTCGGTTTATTGGCTTCTAAATATGTAAACTAATCTATAATATAGGTTCTTGAGAAAATCACGAATTTACTTAAATTATTAAATAAAAACGTAAAGAATTTACTATTAGAAAATGTCAGTCACAACTTAAACTCAAAATAATAAATATTTTTATACGAAACATTTTTAATAAAATATTTTATCAACATCAAATACACTACGATTCAGTTTCAAACGAATATAATCCTTATAAACGGTACACTACGTTCTACAAATAGTTGATCGGGTATCTCTTTGTAAACTTGAATTCTAGGAAGCGGCGGCGTGGCAGCGAGTTGCGTTAGCTGGAAATACGAGAGAGGATTATTGTGGGGGGATCTTTGCCCTTTATTGAAACTATATATAATTACTGGCTCTCGTTCACTGCGCCACAGTGCAGCGAAAACAGCATCTCAACTCATATTTTATTAGGAATACTTCTCAAGATGATTATGATGATGATGTACGGGCTGTCTACGGCTCTTAAAGCGTCGTTGTGGGACGCTGCTGCGTACGCTTTGAGCTTCCTTTCAAAGTCATGGTTTGAGATGTCTCAAGAAACCTTAAGAAATCGTACGGACAGCACAGTACTAATACATGTACGTGTTAAAAGAACGCATGCGCGTGCCCTGGTCGCCCCTCTGAGCGACAATTACTCTGTGGACTGCATTCTTGCGCCGCTCCGTTTCGACCCAACACGTGTCGAATCCGTTTTATCCACACCAAATCTTATATAAACATCAATATACTAAAGTACGGTGCATCGCAAGTAACGCGTCGGAAAACGCCAAAGGTCCAGCAGCCGTTCAATAAAAAAGCGCATGAACCCGGCTATACTGGCGACCTAGAAACGCTACACTCAATATCTAGGTCACGACATTACTCTAACTACTTTTTCAAAACTACATAAAACACGAATGTTTTTGGAATCTAACGTGCCTTTAACAAATTCGTATTAACGTTATCTAAGGTCTAAAGAACTAGGCTAACTATCTTAATAATTTTTTTTCGTGGTACGTCGCGCGTGGGCTCGCTGAGTGGACAGCAAGACACAATGCACGTAAGTACCAATTCATAAAGAAATCCACCAAAAATGCTTATTTTTATTTCAGATTTGACTCAAATACATCTATCAAAAGTTCAAGGTGGTTGCCAAGCAATTACATCTTTTAGCGTACACTTATAAAACTCCAGAATCACTTTTAAATCAAATAAAAAAAACGCTTTAAAAAGATTCTTGGCGTCCACTTACAAAACACAACATTTTAATATTTTAATTTTAATTTGTTTACACTTCTAGGTATATATTTTTTTATATTTATGAGCCAAAGCCGCGAATTGACAAACGTGTGTGGCCGATGTAGCTGGCGCGCTAGTGGCGAATGTACAAGACTGCACCGGACAAGGCATAAGATGCACGAGATTTTGTATAATTTTTTTGAGTATATACTTTTTCAGTCACAAATTGTTCACAGATCACTAAGCATTAATTTTGTAAAAACACTTTAAATTACAATACAGGTATTATTTGTCTCCTAATTTTACCAAATCTTGTGCAATTCTTGTGTGTCTACATTTTATGGAATGTTGTGTTTTGAAGGTTCTCAGTGAATATTTCAAAAGGAATCGTGGGTGTGCACTTTATTTTTAGATATTCGCTTGTAAAAACGCTAAATGTAAACTGTTTTGAGCTGTATTTAGACCACACACCGGCGTCGGGCAGACGGCGGCGTCGACTGAATGGGGCGGGGGTGGGACGACGTTTAGCGAACTCTATTTATATAGATTCACATCTATTTTTGATTACAGTTTTTTGCGAAAACGTAAAAATACACCCTTTACATCTATTTTTCATTTCATTCAGAAAAATAGGAATTTTCACGTACCGTTACGTCGGTGAAGGCACCCGACGGCCTTTAGACATTTTTCTTTACAATTTTGTAACATTTTGTAATTTTTTTCACTACACTTTTTTTTAAATGTAATTTTTTTATTGTGAAAAATATGTACTGTAGAGTATTGTTATTTATATTTTGTAGCGGTAAAAAGGAAGTTTTAAAATCTTTTGATTTTCCATTGGATTATTTTAGAAAGTAAACAAATATTTCTCTCTAATAATTTCAATTAATTATAATAAAATATAATATAACAATGTATCGGATGAAATTAAAAATAAAAGGATTTTAATAATAAAAATAAATATTTTGTGTTGAAAAAGTATGTTTTTTTCTAACAAACAAAAACCAAATTTAAATATAGTTAATAATGTCTAAATATTGTTCTTAATTTTTTTCTTCTTAAAATGTGGTGTTGTGTTGAATAAAGATGAATATTTTGAGAGAAGAATCGAGAGAAAACATCGTGAAAATCCATTCTCCTCTAAAAGCGATCTCTTGCAGTCCAATTGTTCTACTATCACAATATGATATTCACCTTTGCAGCGGTTATATCATTTTATAATATTAAATGAAAAAAAACTATTTTAAATACCCTCGAGAGCAATGAATCCGGGTCACTCAAAGAATCCAAAAAATCTCGGAAAGTAAGAATGCTAGGTTAATGCAATAAATTGTATTTAATAGACAATTTAATACTCCTTAAATGAAAGTTAAAAAAATATGAGTCACCATACATTTTATTTACACAAAATTACATAAAGAAAAAAACTGCTGATCTCTCCTTAAAACAAAAATAGGAAACATGAAATTTTTGAACTTTATGACGATTTTCTTGAATTTCAATACTTCGTATTACCTCCTCGTGCTTCCATTACTGCGTTTACGCGGTTTGGCATGCTGTACTCCAAGTTCCTTATACGATTTTGGGGAATATTCTCCCATTCCTCTGTGAGAGCAATTTTGAGCTCAGGAAGCGTGATTGGGGGAGGGTTTCGTTGTTTTACGCATGTCCCTAGCTCGTCCCAAGCATGCTCGATCGGGTTGATATCCGGGCTGCGCGCTGGCCACATCTCATCTCTTGAAGGTAGTCATTCACAATCCTACCTGTATGAGGTCGGGCATTGTCATGCATAAATATAGCATCCTCACCCAAATTGACCATAAATGGACCAACGTGTTCGTTGAGGATTTCTTCCACATATCTTACGCTAGTTAAAGAGCCGTTTTCTATGATCACCAGCTCTGTGCGACTTTCAGAGGAAATTCCGGCCCACACAAGTACAGACCCACCACCGTAGGCTACTTTTTCTTCGATGCATGCTTGCTTGAATCTTTCCCCTGGTCTTCTATACACTCTGTGTCTTCCATCGTGCTT
This sequence comes from Horisme vitalbata, assembly GCA_951804965.1. NCBI lineage: Eukaryota > Metazoa > Arthropoda > Insecta > Lepidoptera > Geometridae > Horisme > Horisme vitalbata. The sequence continues at coordinate 9,438,531 of OX638089.1, forward strand.
GTAGAGCATAAATTTTGATTCGTCGGAGAACATAACTTTCGACCAATCTTCAATACTCCAATTTACGTGGTTCTGGGCATATCTTAGTCTTGAAATACGATGGCCACGCTCCAGTTTAGGGCCGTTTGCAGGTCTAAGGGGTTTTAAGTTAGATTCAGCAAGCCGACGTCTTACTGTCCATGCACTTGGGTTACTTCCTCCGAGGCGTCGAAACTGATTTGTGAGTTCAGTTCCTGTGAGAAAGCGATTTCGAAACATGGTGTTCACCAAGTATCGGTCTTCTCGTGCTGTGGTACACCTAGTTCTGCCCGTTCCTGGTCTGCGTAGGTTAGAACCAGTTTCTTCGTAACGTCGGAGAACTCTTTGTACTGTTGACAGCGACACACCGACAGTCCTGGCTGTATCGCGCTGACTCCGGCCGGTTTCCACCAATGTAAGTATTCTGGTGCATTCTTCAAGTGTAAGCGACATGATTTCAGCTTGAATAATGAATATTGAGCACTATAAACCTGGTTTATGTACCAACATAAATGACAGATTACAAACAAAAGCAAAAACAAATCCTGTAATTTCGTAGTTCCATCTTCGACAGTGTTCCCTTTTCAAATTTGATTTTTTTATGATATAACTTTACAATAACTAAGAAGTTTTAATACTTTCATTTAAGGAGTATTAAATTGTCTATTAAATACAATTTATTGCATTAACCTAGCATTCTTACTTTCCGAGATTTTTTGGATTCTTTGAGTGACCCGGATTCATTGCTCTCGAGTGTACTTAATTTTTTTATGACCTCAAATTTTAAAAATATTCTTTTGGGTTTTTACGATTACACTGAAAGTAAATAAAATAGAATAAAGAGTTTATTGAGAGCCAATTTTAGACAGTAAATCTATCGAGAAAAGTAAATCTATCGAGAAAAGTTTCAAATCGTGTTTCTTTCTCATTTGACTTTATTAGATAATGAAGTTAATCTTATTGATTAAAATCAATTCAATACGTTTAGTGATCATCGAGACGCCAATTGTTCTTATATTATAAACTGATATCACCGTTGCAGCGGTTATATCATTTTGTAACATTAAAAGAACAAAATCGATTTAAAATACTTTAAAAAACCCCTAAAATTAAGGCGGAACAGGTATGATTATCTCTTTTTACCTCAAATAAAAAAAATGTTTTATATGATTACAATGAAAGTGAATAAAAATGAAAAAAGAGTTTAGTAAGAGCCCATTTTAGACGGCAAATCTATCGAGAACGTTTAACCAATCGTGTTTCTTTCTTTGAATTTGATCCTGCACTTATCTAAGTCATTAAACAATACGAAGAAAACGTTTCTTCAGAGAGAAAAAGTTCGCCGTAGTGGACCGTAACGTAACGTAACAGTAAGAATGAGATTACTTTAGTAGTATAGTGATAGTATAGTACTTTAGCCATAATTGAGTGGGCAAGGGGCATACGTTTTTAAATGATAAGGCAAGTAGGTATACTTTATTAGGTAGGTATTTGATACTGTCTATCTATTAAATGACTCAAATGGAATAGATTTCAACCATTACGAAATGGTATTCACCGTTGCAGCGGTTATATCATTTTCTAATTGTTTAGGAGCAGTAACTATTTACAATACTTTTACAAAAGTTTTTATATTATCCCAAAAATTTTGATTCAGACCGAACTTGAACTTTACAAAAAGTTGACCAGTTAGAAGTTTGCCTTGTGATCCCATTAGTCCCAATAATGGGATCACGAGAAAACAGTTCATTATTCTTCAATGTAAATATTTTTGGACATCTGTTTTGATGAATCAATATTTTAGGATATTAAAAATTACAAAACTTAATCAATAATAATTTTTGTAACTTTTGTAGAAGTATTGTTTTACTAAATTTAATTGCTATAAACCATCGAGATATTTATAAATAATAAAAATTAAAGACACATGAACAATAACTTACTAAGTCAGAACTTAGTCAGAAGTCTTAGGTTTCTAAATAAATAACAGCTCAGGTATTTAACAGGTTACTTTGATGATATTAAAAGTTGGAGAAGTTTTGTTTCAGTAGTTATATTTAATAAATTTAAGACATATTTTCTTCAATTTCATTTTCAAGAAGTCAGATTATTTTGATTATTTTTTTTTGTAAATTACAATCAAGGTGGATTTAGTGATAAAATACTGTTAATATTAAACTTTTTCAGATTTTTAGTGAGTGTAGGTTGTCAACATATATTTTAAGCCATTGATATATATTGTTACTATAGTAACTAGATGCGTAGTACCGGCCAAAATGCGTGTAGGCTCAGGTCTTGGCCATGGCCAAGATCCTCTACTTCCTTCATAGTTTGGCCATCTTGACGTCGACCGAGTGACACTTCTACGAAATAAGCAAATAATATGATGAAATAGTGCATTTCTTGAACTCAATTGTGAACGCAATAACGTGTAATTACTTTTTTCATGTATATCTATTGATTTTTTGCTAAAATCGCAGCAAATATTAAAGAAAATGTAGTTGCAGTTCATGCCATGTAATGTTGCCAGCAAAAAAATGTGCAGTTTTCCCGATTATTGTGGGAGATTTTGTTATGGATTAAAATTTTTGTTAACCTCTCAATTCGGTAAAAGAATTCACAATACATACAGGAGAATATTTAAGATCACTTCAAATAAATCACTCACTTCTATTGATAAATGTCATCATCCGTGAAATCAAACAAACAAAAGGAAGACGAGAAGACATTTGACGTTACATGCGGTGGTTGAGTGATATAAAGATCACTATTATATGTTGGCACAAACTATACACTGTTATTTTATTACCACAATCAAAGTTCGATCCACTAATATGATTAGTGATAATATCACAAAATCATAACAAACAGTTATTTTCTTTAAATTTATATAAACAGTTCAGTCCAATTTAAATAAGAGAGATAAATATATGTTTACTTCAAAATGACAATTAGTTTCAAAGTTACGTCTCCGCCATCAATAAGTGGTTACTATATTTTGACACTTGTAAAGGAGGTTTGCATCTCTTGTTATTTATCTCAATGTTTTAAACTGTTAAATAGTCCACTGAATAACTTCAAAAACATGGGGGGTGGGGGGGAGGTGGGCATTCGTTTCATCATTGTTCATACTTAGCGAAAATTGACTCAAAGTGCTTTGTCCCGTCGGATTCAAGGGCATAAGCCTAGACAGTGACCTCAACCTTTGAGAGCGATCTTGAGGACACTAATTTTATGCATGTTTGAAAATTGGAAAGCACTCAGGATTACTTTATCTTTTATTTTTATTTTATGTTTTATTAGATAATGGAGTCTGTGACTTAAACGACGTTAAGAAAATGAGATAAAAAATGCTAGAAATATTTTATAAAGAGCGCGCGTGAATTTGATACTCACGCGCTGGAGGCCATTTGGTGGCATGTTCTGGGGTTGTGTGAAGTCCGTAGAGAGGGAGAGGACACCATAAGCCTAGACTCGGGCCACCTTCTGTACTTGCTGTACTTCTGTTGCGAGGGTGACCAAACATCTCAGGGTGGCGTAGGGTTTCTCGTCAATGAAGCCCTCTCTAACAATGTTGAAGAAATCTCCAGTGTGTAGACCAGGGTAGCGTACCTGATTCTTGGACTATCCAAGAGGTATAGTATGAAGATCTTTCAGGTTTACGCACTGACCTCGGCACACTTGGATGATGGTACGAGGACATATCCAAAGCGAAGGCTTTGGATATGTCCTCGTACATATCGTACAAGACAGCACAACACCACGAAGGCTTACTTCAACGATGTTATGGGGGACTTTAACGGAAAAGTGGGAGTCCGAATTGGCGACAAATCTAGAGTGGGCCTGAATGGTTTTGGGGTGTAGAAACCACAGGGGGCAAATGCTGAACAACTTCCTAGAGAAGGAGGGGCTCTTTTTGATGAACGCGTTCTTTGAGAAGAAGCCCCACAGGAAGTGGACATGGCGTAGCCCCGACGCTGTGACCACAAACGAGATCAACTGCATCATAACGGATAAAAGGCACATATTCAGAGACGTCTCCGTGATCAACAGGTTCAACACCAGATCTGATCACAGACTTGTCTGAGGCTCTCTGAATATCAATCCGTCTGATGAAGTCCACGCTCCGACCCAATCTACTCCAGATCATGGCGGGCACCGAGAAGTTTCAGAAGTTTCTCGGTGATAGATTTGTTGCTGTGGAACCTATCCATGACGTTGATAAGGCCCTACAAAACGTGGTTGGAACGTTAAGGGACGAGGACATCAAATTCTGCCAAATGCAGCCTAAAGGCAAGAAGTCCAAACTCACGGATGAGGCTTTTCGGGTGATGACAAAAAGATGGGAAACCACTCAGACCACTTCGTCAGAGAGGTCAGACCTGAATAAACGAATTGCAAAGATGATACGGTGCGACCTTCGGAGCTCCAATACACGCCTCAGTGAAGAGGCAATAGAGCGAAACCGAGGGTCCAAAGATGGCCGAACCACATTGTCAAAGCCGGAGGTATTGACAATACGATATATCAATATATCTGAGATAGAGGACTTTTATGGCCGACTGTACTGTATGTGGCACATGCTCCATGCCCCCAACGTAGCAGCCACGATTCTCAAGCCATCCTCACCCGCCATTATACCGACAACCTGCCAGAGATCAGCTAAGACGAGGTCGTACTGGCCCTGAGATAGCTTAAAAATGGAAAAGCCCCCGGTGAAGACGGTGTTACTTCGGAAATTCTGAAGGCAGGAGGAGCTCCTGTTGTGCAGGAGCTGCAGAACCTCTTCAACTCCGTCCTTTAAAATTGAATTTAATGCTTTGTATTTTTTATTGATTATTTAAGGTCTTTTGTTTCTTTTGTTACCTTTTCATTTTTGTCTTTGTTATGTAAGTTCTAAAATTGTTCTTACTTACCTTTTTATTGGCGGTTTAATATATAATACAATTGTTTTAAGACCGTTTTCTGTGGTTGCAAATAAATACCTATTCTTATTCTTATTCTCTTCTTATTCTTTACTGTGGGAGAACTCCAAAGACGTGGAACGAGAGCTTGGTGGTTGGTTCTGTTTTTTAAGAAGGGAGATAGGACGCTTCTTAAAAATTACAGACCCATCTCGCTCTTGAGTCACATCTATAAGCTGTTCTCTCGGGTTATTACAAATCGTCTCGCCAGAAGACTCAATGAGTACTAGCCACGGTCTAGCCACGGTTTCGCGGAGGATATGGCACCATAGACCACTTTCACACAGTGAGGCAGATTATACAGAAGTCCGAAGAGTAAAATCAACCCCTGTATCTGGCGTTTGTGGACTATGAGAAAGCCTTTGACTCTGTAGAAACCTGGGCTGTCCTGGAATCCTTGCAGCGATGCAAAGTGGACTATCGTTATATCGAAGTGTTGAGATGTCTGTACGAAGCCGCCACTATGAGTGTCCGAGTACAGGACCAGCAGTCTAAACCCATTTAGAGTGAGACAGGGAGATGTCATATCTCCGAAATTGTTCACAAGCACGTTGGAGGATATGTTTAAGACGCTGGACTGGAAAGGTAATGGCATAAACATAAACGGCGAACATATCTCACACTTCCGATTCGCTGATGACATAGTCCTAATGGCGGAGTTGCTGGAGGAGCTGGAGGAGCTGACAGATGCCGGACGGCCTAGCATCAGCCTCGCGAAAGATAGGTCTCGGCATGAATTTGGACAAGACCAAAGTCAAGATCAATGATCGAATTGATCCGAGTCCTGTCGTCGTTAATGGACACCTTCTTGAAGTTGTTTTGGAGTATACATACCTCGGGCAGATATTGCAGTTGGGTAGAAACAACTTCGAGAAGGAGGCCAAGAGAAGGATTCAGCTGGGTTGGGCAGCATTTGGAAAACTACTTCGAGTTTCCTCGTCACCCATACCGCAATGTTTGAAAACGAAAGTTTTCAATCAGTGCGTCCTAACCGTCATGACACACGGAGCCGAAACGTGGACTCTTACAGTACGGCTAGTCCATCAGTTTAAAGTCGCTCAGCGAGCTATGGAACGAGCTACGCTCGGGGTTTCTCTGAAGGATTAAATCCGTAACGAGTTTATCCGACATAGAACTAAAGTTGTCGACATAGCTCAGAGAATTAGCAAGCTGAAGGTGCAGGGGGCTGGCCATATCTACCGAAGAACCGATAACCGTTGGGGTAAACGAGTTCTTGAGTGGAGACCGCGGCTCGTCAAACGTATTGTACGCCCTCCGGCCAGGTGGGGTGACGATCTGCGAAAAGCTGCTGGTAGAAACTGGATGCGTCCAGCTCAGGACAGGGCGCAATGGCGCTCATTAGGGGAGGCCTATGTCCAGCAGTGGACTGCTATAGGCTGATGATGACAAAAAACTCTATCCCCTTAATCATAACCAAATGTAATTCTATAGCATCTCGTTAAAGAAAGAAGAAAGCTTGTCCTTGTTATTTAAATGTTATTTAAAATAAGACATTATATTTTAACGCCATTTTAGCTATCTGAACTTTACAGAACTGTAACGAATAGTATGGTTATTCTTCTGTAATAATAATCTCCATTCACAAGAATCAAGACCTTAGGCTCTAATTTTCACGTTAATCGTGTGTGTGGTAAACACTGAGTGTCTATCACACACATGTCTATCGATTAAAGTTCTGTGCAGTTTAAACGGTAAAGTGTGTGCCACCCATTAGGTGGCTGACTAACAAACTGGGCTCTGGCGGCTGGCTGACAAGTTAATTTCCTTGCCAACGAAGGGTAGCAGCGTCGGTCGTGCTAGTAGCTGTGCCCTGCGATCAAAAACCTACATTGCTCAGTGTAGAGATTTTGGGCATATCTCCATTTATTAGAGGAGGCCTATATCCAGCAGTGGACTGATAAAGGCTAGAGTGGTGGTGTTGTGTAAAAGGTAATCAGAATTATCACTAGTATCAAAAGTATTCGTCACCATCATCTTTAACGGCCTCTGTGGTGCAGTGGGTAAAGGTCCGCCTGAGGCTCAGAAGGTTGCGGGTTCGATTCCCGCCGTGGGACAAATGTGAGCATTATTTGCAGATATTTGTCTCAGGTCTGGGGATTTCCTATGTATATTATGTATGTATTTACAAAAAAATATATATATTATGTAGTTTATCAGTCATGTGGTTATCATAGAACAGCTCTGCTTAGTTTGGGGTTACATGGTGCTGTGTGATAGTGCATTTGTTATTTATTTATCTATTTTTGATCCACTGAATAACAGGTGGTAGCATCTACACAAAGCTTCTCGATAGAGTTATATTTAGGTACCAACGTTAACTTGTTGCTTCACTTTGAAACATCAATATTGCAACCGATGGCTGAGAGGTGCTTATTTTAGACATGTACATGGATCCACTTTGCTGTATGCCCTGGTACAGGTCAAATAACTTGTAAAAATATACCTAAAGTTCAGATTCGAAATTGAGTTCACTTGATTGAGGTACAAAATTCTGTGTTAAAAGTGATAGTTTATATCAAACTTCCATGATTCGATCACTGAACCTTGTCGTTTAGTAAAATAATAATTCCTAAAACATAATTATGTAAGCAGTGACCGCATTCACTTACCAGCATAAAATCAGCGCTACTTAGCCCCCGTGGCTAAGCAGTTTCAAGCTGAGATGGAACCTTTTTTAGCCCAGGCCTTTGCAGCACAGGCGACACCCGCACCTACCTTTTTGTTAGTTCTTTACCTATGTAGTAGACTATGTACCTAAACTTCTGTCCTTTCTTTATTCTGTGATATTGCCGAAATTGTACCTAAAAGTCTTGCAATTTACCTATCTACCTAATTATTATTATTATGTGTTCTCTGTGCTGTATTTGTCTGTGTGCTGAATAAAGAGTTATCTTATCTATCATATCTTATCTTATCATATAAAATTGGCTAAGGGGTGTTCGTGGATGCGACTAGCACAATACCGTGGTGGATGACACAAAGTTTGGGAAGCCTATATCTAGCAGTGGATAAAGTCAGGCTGTGGATGATGATGATGAAGTGGCTACTCACTTAATATCAAAATGAAAAAAACTCACAACGGATTCAACTAACGACATTCGAAATAAATTTCAGAAAAACATGAACGTGAATTATACTTTTGTGACGCCGCTATCCTTACAAAGTTTAACTAAAACGTCAATTGAATCACTTGAACGCTCAAAATCCTACTAATATTATGACTGCAAAAGTTTGTAAGTATAGATGGATGGATGAATGGAGAATGTTTGTTACTATTTCACGCAAAAACTACAGAAAGGATTTGGATGAAACCTGGAATACATACACAGTTTGTGACCTGGATTAATACATCAGTTACTTTTTGTCCCGGCCCGCACCACGCGTGCGAATCCGGAGGCGAAAGCTAGTATTCAATATATTCTCTACTAGCTTCCACCCGCGAATTTGCTCGCGTGGTACCGGGATAAAAAGTAGCCTATGTGTTAATCCAAATCACAAACTATGTATATTCCAAGATTCATCCAAATCCGTTCTGTATCTATTGCGTGAAAGAGTAACAAACATTCATCCATTCATCAATCCATACTGACAAATATCACATTTATAATATTTAGGCCTTGAAAATTATTTTTTAAATGTTGCATTTAGGCCTTAAAACTACACCAGAGTTGGCTAGCTAGCTTAGACTAGCTCATACAAAGAAGGAAGGGAAGGAAGGAAGCTCACTCTTCGTACCGCCTCAGAATAAATAAATGATATAACGAAGCTAGTTATTTTATTTCTATAATAAAGGCCCTCATATTAGGAAAGAGCAAATTCAGTTATAAATATAAATACCCCATCAAAGTAATTACAATGGAGTTAACCTGCAGAATTGTAGCTATTTGTATAGAAGGCATGGCAAGGGATTTAAATTTTTTACCAATGGACTTTCAAACCTATCGAAATATAAATACGATACAAATTTCTATGCTTTAAATTAATCCCGCGGCATTGAAAGGGACGTCTCGGCAGCAACACGGCAAAAATTACGTTTGTTGTATGTTGTATGGGTATATTTTTTTTAATCTGTTTTTAGTATTTCTTCTTATAGCGACAACAGAAATACATCATCTGTGAAATTTCAACTGTCTAGCTATCACGGTTCATGAGATAAAGCATGGTGACAGACAGACATACATACAGACAGACGGCCACTGGAGTAATAGGGTTCATTTTTTACCCTTTGGGTACGGACCCTTAAACATATTTTCTGGCAAAACAATAACCCCCTTTACCTATGAACCCTACCCAATGTTAACCAATGCTCAAAGTTAGCCCCGTCACTGATTGTCATTATACAACGATAAGAGGTGGTTTAGAGAGTCTAAGCATAGTTTTTCGTTTGAAAGATTCTTATGTAAGCCCAAACAGGTATAAGCCTGTGGCACCAGACAGTGTGGTAACACCGATAAATGAATTAAAGTGGCTGAGTGTCGGCCGTCGATAGAATGTTAAAGTGCCCCTTCAGCTACACAACCTTTGATTGGAATTCTATCAATAGTGGTAAATAATTTAGCTGAGTCATTGCAAATGAATGTTTTGACGTCGCTTGCATGTTGGTAATCGCAGACCAATTGAGTTTAGTTTAACGTCCGCTGATACAAATGACTGTGATACAAATAACTGATGACATCATCACGCAACATAATCTAGAGAATATATATCAGAGCAAAAATCAAGAGCACGAAGAGTTTCGGCACTTCACAGATGATCTCATATAAATTTTATTCCTGAGGTATTTGTACTTTTCCCGTAAAATTCAAAAAACCTCATCCTCACTTGGAATTTTCGCCCTATGATCACCAATATCTCCGTCAACTGTGAACCGATTTTCAAAATTATTTAGGACAAGAAGTAAAAAGTGATTTATTTGAAAAATCTTTAAAGATGAAAGTAGAAATATTAAACTATTGGAACGTGATTTTCGTAGCGATAACGGTTTTAAAAATCCAATTTTATACACGAATTATTATACAAAATATATTAAAATAATACAGACGAAGGTTTAAAAAATGAAACAAGGATATTATAATAACATTAATTATGATTGCGGTTACCCCGAAGGCTAGGGGAAGTACCCGTCCGATCCGCTCTCTATGGCCCTCGACAATCCTGACTTGGACAAGCCTCTTCCGCTATGCAGGATAAAAATTTATTACATAAATATTATGAAGAAAATATTATTTTCTTAAAAAAATGGTAGACACTTATATCCCCACTTATTAGTTCCCTCTGTAATTCTCGTATAAATTCATATTTTTGTAGGGATTATTTTTTTCGATCAAGTTTCTTATGATTCTTTAGAAGTGTTTTCAAGTGTATGAAATAGAATTTAATTTAAATAATCTGATTTTGTTGTGTTTAAAAAAAAACACTTTTAAATCATAAGGAACGTGTTCTAACAGGCATTTAACAATAAAGTTTCCTTTCCAGTGACAGCTCAGTGGAAATTTTGATAGCTTGCTTATTTTGGCTCTGTGTCATATCATAATCCCGACCAGCTCTGATGGACATCATGACACTGTCAAAATTTGATTACGCACATAATCCCCACCGCAAGATTATCGTCGACCTGGTGGGGATTATGAATCATTTGTGTGTTTGTTGAGTCTTTCTTTGTACCTCTTGCTATGTATGCTTATTTCCTCCTTAACAGTCGGCATCTCGAGGCAGTTATGATTTCATTGTTTATCACAAACCAGTGTGCGCTTGACAAAGTTCTTAGGGCAATATTTTGGAACTTTTGTAGCGGCTCGCAGAGCCCCAGAGTTCTATTATATGTCCAGATCGGTTTAATTATAACTTTATAAACAAGAAGTATATTTCTCAGTGATAGTTGGATAAACACATAGGTTAATTTTTATCTGGATACTGTAAAAGGACGATATGCCTATAATTAAAATCCTGGTCACGGAACTCATCGTAAAAAGACCCCTCAACCAATATATCCAAATAATTATTATAAAAAGACCCTACTTTCCTATTAATAATAATATAATAAACGATCTCCTGCCTAATTTATAATGAACTTATATATCTAAGAATACAAATCTGTTATGGCCACGTGAATCGTTTAGTTTAGTAGTTGAATGAAATGAACGTAATAACTCAATGGATCTTTCAAGACATTTGAAACGATATTTATTCTAGATTTCCTAATAAATTCTTAATCCTAGAACATTCTAACACCTAGTTTTGATAGAGGAGAATAATGCAGTTTACATAAGCTTAGGTTTTTAGGTAATAAAATAATAAATAACCTAAAGAACATGAACGAAGTACTTACATTATTGTGTTGTTAGATTGTAGTTCTAATGATTGACAAAGAATTTATAAAACTTGTGAGTAGAATTATCTCTTTCATTCTAATTCTAAAGCTTCGTGAATCGTCTTTTATCTTCCTTTCTGATTTTACAACCAACTTACATTTTGTGCAAATATTATCTCAATCATTCCGACTGTACATTAGGCATAGAATGGGAGTTCTGCCTTTGCAGCAACCAGTGATACCTATTCTTCTCAGATAGTTAATTCTCTCTCATTCTGACTCTGTTGACAGGCATGTGATCATGAATAGTTTTATCTCTCACATACTGAATCTAAATGGCAAAGGAACGCGCTCCTCCACCGCACGTCCTGTGAGCCTCGTCACCAGACTGGACAGCCCCCCACCATAGTTTCATTTTGGAATTGGGAGCATGCCTCATCACTGGCAAATGATGATAGGGTAAATTTTTTGCTTTGCAAAGAAATAAGAAGGAGGGATTTGCAGCAAAGTGCATCAAATCATTTATTGGTTCATCATCATCATCATCATCATCAGCCTATAGCAGTCCACTGCTGGACATAGGCCTCCCCTAATGAGCGCCATTGCGCCCTGTCCTGAGCTCGACGCATCCAGCTTCTACCAGCAGCCTTTCGCAGATCGTCACCCCACCTGGCCAGAGGGCATCCTACACTACGTTTGCCGAGCCGCGGTCTCCACTCAAGAACTCGTTTACTCCATCGGTTATCGGTTCTTCGGCAGATATGGCCAGCCCACTGCCACTTCAGCTTGCTAATTCTCTGAGCTATGTCGACGACTTTAGTTCTATGTCGGATAAACTCGTTACGGATTTTATCCTTCAGAGAAACTCCGAGCATAGCTCGTTCCATAGCTCGCTGAGCGACTTTAAACTGGTGGACCAGCCGTACTGTGAGTGTCCACGTTTCAGCTCCGTATGTCATGACGGGTAGGACGCACTGATTGAAAACTTTTGTTTTCGAACATTGCGGTATGGGTGACGAGAAAACTCGACGTAGTTTTCCAAATGCTGCCCAACCCAGTTGAACCCTCCTCTTGGCTTCCTTCTCGAAGTTGTTTCTACCCAACTGCAATATCTGCCCAAGGTATGTGTACTCCGAAACAACTTCAAGAAGGTGTCCATTAACGACGACAGGACTCGGATCAATTCGGTCGTTGACCATAACTTTGGTCTTGTCCAAATTCATGCCGAGACCAATCTTTCGCGAGGCTGATACTAGGCCGTCCAGCATCTGTTGCAGCACCTCCAGCGACTCCGCCATTAGGACTATGTCATCAGCGAATCGCAAGTGTGAAATGTGCTCGCCGTTTATGTTTATGCCCATACCTTTCCAGTCCAGCATCTTAAACATATCCTCCAACGCGCTTGTGAACAGTTTTGGAGATATGACATCTCCCTGTCTCACTCCGCGGCGCAGTTGGATGGGTTTAGACTGCTGGTCCTGTACTCGGACACTCATAGTGGCGGCTTCGTACAGACATCTCAACACTTCGATATAACGATAGTCCACTTGGCATCGCTGCAAGGATTCCAGGACAGCCCAGGTTTCTACAGAGTCAAAGGCTTTCTCATAGTCCACAAACGCCAGACACAGGGGCTGATTATACTCTTCGGACTTCTGTATAATCTGCCTCACTGTGTGAATGTGGTCTATGGTACCATATCCTCCGCGAAACCCGGCCTGCTCCGGTGGCTGGAACTCATCGAGTCTTCTGGCGGGACGATTTGTAATAACCCGAGAGAACAGCTTATAGACGTGGCTCAGGAGCGAGATAGGTCTGTAGTTTTTAAGAAGGGTTTTATCTCCCTTCTTAAAAAACAGAACCACCAAGCTCTCGTTCCACGCCTTAGGAGTTCTCCCACAGTGAAGGACGGCGTTGAAGAGGTTCCGCAGCTCCTGCACAACAGGAGCTCCTCCAGCCTTCAGAAGTTCCGAAGTAACACCGTCTTCACCGGGGGCTTTTCCATTTTTTAGCTGTCTCAGGGCCAACACGACCTCGTCTTGGCTGATCTCTGGCAGGTCGTCGGTGTAGTGGCGGGTGAGGGTGGCTCTGGAATCATGGTTGTCACGTTGGGGGCAAGGAGCATGTGCCGTGTACAGTCGCCCATAGAAGTCCTCGATCTCTGATAACATCTCCGGCTTTGACAAGACGGTTCGACCATCGTGTGTTGTTAACTTCGTCAGGTGGCTCCTGCCAAGCTGCTGAGTGAATACTTTGGACCCTCGGTTTCGCTCTATTGCCTCTTCAATGAGGTGTGTGTTGGAGCTCCGAAGGTCACGCCGTATCATCTTCGCAATTCGCTTGTTCAGGTCTGACCTCTCTGACGAAGTGGCCTGAGTGGTTTCGCGTCTTTTGGCCATCAGCCCAAGAGTGTCATCCGAAAGTTTGGACTTCTTGCCTTTAGGCTGCATTTGGCAGAATTTGATGCCCTCATCCCTTAACGTTCCAACCACTTTCTGTAGGGCCTCATAAACGTCATCGGTGGGTTCCACGGCAACGAATCTATCACCGAGAAGCTTCTGAAACTTCTCGGTGCCCGCCATGATCTGGAGTAGATTGAGTCGGAGCGTGGACTTCATCAGACGGTTTCTTTCCAGCTGAAGATTAATATTCAGAGAGCCTCGGACAAGTCTGTGATCAGATCCGGTATTGAACCTGTTGATCACGGAGACGTCTCTGAATATGTGCTTTTTATCCGTCATGATGAAGTCGATCTCATTTTTATTGGTTAATTAACCTTTATTTCAGGTAAAATAAAGCAGTTATTAGTCTACTGATACAATACAAAATGTCCAAGAAATTCAACTCTTTAAATTGTTAGCTTTAAATATTAAAATGTGCCTCAATGATATATTTCATCAAGAGTCCCGTAGGATTGTCTAAAAGGACTGCATTTGCTTGTCTTTGCCTTATATTTTTGGCTGTAAAATACCTCTTTCTTCATAGTGAGGATTTATTGTGACGATAAGGACTGCTAATGCTAGTCTTAGCAGGTTCAATAGCTTCAGTAGCTTAATCAATTCAGCAGTTACCTCTTGGGTGTATAGGTGTATAGTCTAATGTGAATATAAAGAATCTCATTTCTCAGATAATTTTATAAAGAATCATAGAACTGAACAGCTCATTCTTCCCGAAGAATCTTTACTTTGGACAACCCTTCCATGGTTAAGAAGGGGAATCTTAGATTGAATTTATATTTTATATTGGTACTAGCTTTTGCTCGCTGTCTCACTTTAGAAAGTTATTTGGCTATCCCGTAGGAACAATAATCCTCCTCTGGATCAAAGCAGGTAATTCAAGACATTGTAAATGCTATGATAATTGGTTGAACATTCATAGTGTGAAAACATAACAAACAGACAAACTTACACTCACTTCACGTTTACTTATATTTAGTTCCATGATCCATCGCTAGATGGCAGTAAATTGTATCTATTTCCAAAACCTTGAGATTCAGTTTTATAGTATCATAAAACAATCAAGGTAAATAGTGGCTACTCATCCAACAGTAGCAATCCATATGCAGACCACATCTTTAACAGTAAGTGTACAATTATAATAATTTTATTTCACATAGTAACATTGAATGCTTGGATTGATGGAGACTCCGCTGCTCCCTCATCCACAGCTTGTAAAAGCCACTCTTTCTATCTGGCTCCCACTTAGTGGACCCTCTGTCTCACTATGAAACGCAGATCTAGTCTCTGCTGTAATAAAGTAATTAAACCCACCGGACCTGCCTTTATCAACGGTCTATTACTGCACTTATCAGTGCTCAACCCACCTACATTTCCATCCTTTAGGAGGAGCATAATCTTACATTCTATAACTAACGATTACACTTATCTTTATCAAGATTTTCCGTTCATTATCATGGCGTTGATTTGGAGAATATCAGCTATCATCATTCCTTGTTTTTGAATTGTACATTCCATGATTTTGTCCTGATTATTCTCTTAAAAGCCCCCAAAACATCCCTCTCAACGAATTGCCCAATTTTTTTCTTCCTCTAACGTCCACTGTCACGTCTCTATTTTCTCTCCATCCATCGAGTTCATTATACTCTAGAGCCACAAACGTTCCAAAACTCGGGTGTCACACGCTGTCAATTGCGCCGACCTACCTTTAACATTTTTCAAGCGACATAAGGTCTAAATTAGTGCAAATTTGGCATTTTGAAGTTAATTTATGTCAAATACAGGTTTCTTCTAGGCAAGCGTGCTCCATCGTAGACTGCATCCTCGCCATCGCCTAACATCAGGCCAGTTGTAGTCAAACGCAAGCCTATCCAATATTATAAAAAAAAAAAATACGTTTGGACGATTTTTATTAGCTTATCGACTGTGACTCTATGTATAGCAGTAATAGTAGTATATAATATCTCAATGAAACAATTCTTCTTTTTTTTATTAAATAAAGTTATCAATTCTAATGAAAAAGTATTTAGTTTTGAGTTTTGAGTTTATTTCAATAAGTTTACATATATTTGTGGTCGACGGAACGCTCTCCTGAGACCTGTTTCGTTACAGTACCACGCGCGCAAAGTCGCTGGAGGAAGCTAGTTTTAATATAAAACCATGACTCTAGTTTAGCAAATGTTTTTATTAAAATTTGCCTTATGGTAATTTGAAACAAATTATATGAAAAGTAGCAGTAGTATGTAATGGGTTCCAACCTTTATCTTCGGAACCCATGTCTACTGCGGGACATTGGCCTCGCCTCATAAGAAGAGTTGTGAGGTTTTTCTCACTCAACTTTGGTGCGAAACTGATCTACATCTATTACAAAAGTACGGAAACACCTACTTCATCACGAGTCATATCTACTTTTCTTCGTAAGAGTACTGACCAACTCTGGCGTTGGACTTTTTATTTTTAGGCCGCGTGAAGGCCTAAGACTGTTAACTCGTTGACTGCGGACCTCGAACATAATGCTCCGCGCCATGCTCGAGGAGTGTGAGCTTTTGCAGGAGCGCCGTTGTATTTTCAGCATTCAAAGCGATAACGACTTAAAAAAAGACTGAAAAAAAATCTGAACGTGGCTTCTGAAGCACGGAAGCACTTTGATCTAAATGCAACTAAAAAAATCATCCATCCAAGTAGTGACGTGGCGGAGTGTTGCTTAACTCAGATGAACGGCCAACATCGAAGTCAACTTTACCGTATAATTGCTTACTTCGGCGTTACTTTAAATTTATGAAAAATAAATAATAAATATATTAAAAAAGTATTAAAGTAAAGTAGAATAAAAGGGTATTATGAGGATTTGTATATAGTAATCAAATTATTATTGTTATTGATAACAAGGCTTTGATTATAACCTGGATCAAACTAACGCAGGATCCAAATGAGTGGCTTAATCAAAGGCCTATCTATGCCAGCATTGGGCCGAAAGTAGCTGATATGATGAATGATGATATAAAGACATGGCTTTCATAACACTGCGGCCATGGAAGCCTATAGAGCGGCTCGACGCATCCAGCTACCAGCAGCTTTCACAAAAGCTTAATAATCAATAATCACTAATGTACCTAGTAAAGAATATGTTCACGTCTTTCCATCATTGATTAAGGCGACTATAAGGAACAAACCTCCCTCTCGCTCGCACTGCTCGGGTTCAACATGATATTATTCCTGAACCTTTGTATTGTTATTTTCTAGGCCGTGAAGGTTTGCTATTTTGCATAACTACATTCAGTGATTTTTATATCTTCAAAAATGTTGAATACCTTAAGTACTTACCTTTATCACTATCACTCATATGTGCTTTACACATGTTTGATATTTGGATACTTAATACTTATAAGTAATTTATACTTACAACATACATATTACTTATAAGTAATAAAGTATATTTAAGTACATTGTAAATTTGTATAACCAGGGCGGATCGCTAGTTACAGTTCCAAAAAAATGTGACGCATTGAATTTGGGTGCAGGGGCGAGAATTGACTGCATTGCGTATAACAAAGCAGCATTCACCTCAAAGTAATCTCTTTGATAATAAAAAAAAACAAAAAGGTTGGATCAGAATTATTAATTTTCAGCTAAAGGTACAAAAAGGACGGCTTTGATTGAATAATTCATCTGTCGTTTCTAGGATACGAAAGTTTTGACAAAAATCTGTACTTGATTTTTCTCAATGAAATTGTGGCTGTGTCTTGTTTCCTCTTATGTGTATAGGAAAAGGAAACGAGACTACCTCTCTTTGGAAAAGTAAATTACAGTTTGTTAGATATAGGTTGATACGTGGGACATTGACATAAATGATGAGGACGACCAATGATGAACGTTGACGAAAACCAAAATGTCTTTTCATTGGTTTGACAACCAAATTGGTTTTTATTGTTAATCGACGTCATCACTACGTGTGTTTTTTAGTGATCCGCGTAACAACGTATGTAAACAACATGTAGGCACAGATTTTTGTTTGAAGCGCAAACTCCCATGATAAAAACTCCTTGATTTTGACACTACTGGCTTTGCTGTTTATAAAAAGCTAATTCTTTATTGGCTGTAAGATAAACTATATAATATTAGTTTATTATTTTTAAGGCCAGTAGATTTTGTTTAAAAGTTACATATAGAAAATAAAATTACTGTATAGGTGGTAATCAACATCCACGTTAATGATGCGCATGTGCAAAACTACTTTTTTACTTTTAACGAGCTGACCCGCCCGCAACTACGTTTGCGTGTCTACTTGCATTACTTGAATATGGTAACTTTTTGCGGAACCCTAAATAAGTACCTAAGTACCAAATAAAAATTAGGCAGGCACCTACCAACTTTTTATTGAACAACCAGTGAAAATCCAGTAAAAGTCCCTGATAAGGCCGGTACCATTAGAATCCATGTATTCATTTTACGTACACGTTCATGCACTTGAATATAAATATGAATGAATATGAATATGAATATTTCGTACATTTAGGCAAAAATAACCATATTCAAGCAAATACATGCAAACGCAAACGTAGTTACAGGCATGTCACCTCGTAGTAAATAGAATAAAAGTCATCACTTGGAATCAATCATAATGGAAAACGAAACTAAGATAATTATAGGTTAAACGATCTATAATTTTAACGGTTTCAATTTCAAATGAATCCTGTAGATAAAATGATGATAAATGATTGAAAAATCGGGTCCTATTTACCTAAGGACCATAAGTTGTTATGCGTTTTCATAATGACGAAAATAATGTAATAGGTTAGTTATAGTACAACATTATGAAGACCAGATCATTAAAAAGATATTTCCGCAATCTGTAATAAAATTTTGAGAAACAATACATCATAAACGTAAAATAAATTATATTCTAGCACTTACCCATCCTCCTCTGTTAAGACATGTAGCAAAAAAATAATATGTTAGTAACAAGAAAAAGAAATGCATGTTGAAGTGTTCATGTGCAGGGTGGTTTCCTGAGGTCTTTACTCCAGCACTTAATATAAGGCTTAGTAACTAAGCTATAATATAGAAAACCGATGGCCCGCGTGCTGCCCGTATCCTATAGTATCTTATGTTTTTATTGTCACGCATTCCACACGCACGCATATATGGTCGGGTCGCGGGTGGCTTGCATAGATGCGTGCTGTCCGCATGCGTGATGCCCGTAACCTATAGCATCATATGTTTTTACTGTCATGCATTCCACACGCACGTGGTATATATGGTCGGGTCGCGGGTGGCTCGCATAGATGCGTGCTGTCCGCATACGTGATGCCCGCAACCTATAGTATCATATGTTTTTATTGTCATGTCACCACACTCACGTGGTATATATGGTCGGGTCGCGGGTGGTTTGCATAGATGCGTGCTGTCCGCATGCGTGCTGCCCGCAACCTATAGTATCATATGTTTTATTGTCATGTCACCACACGCACGTGGTATATATGGTCGGGTCGCGGGTGACTCGCATAGATGCGTGCTGTCCGCATGCGTACTGCCCGTAACCTATAGTATCATATGTTTTTATTGTCATGTCACCACACGCACGTGGTATATATGTTGGCAGCCCAACGTAAATCTATAATCTATCATTAAAATATTGTATTAATTGTCTATGAAACAAAAGATGACTTCATTCAAGATGGTGAAAATGTAATGTGTGCCAAGCCAAGAATAAAAATTATTACGTGTGAACTCTCAGTGTTTTAGTCAAATCCAATCGCCTACAATTATATAACCAGCGCAGCTCGCTCCCTACATATATGGTCGGGTCGCGGGTGGCTCGCATAGATGCGGGCCGCCCGCATGCGTGCTGCCCGCAACCTATAGTATCATATGTTTTTATTGTCATGTCACCACACGCATGTGGTATATATGGTCGGGTCGCGGGTGGCTCGCATAGATACGTGCTGTCCGCATGCGTGATGCCCGCAACCTATAGTATCATACATGCTTTTAATGTCATGCCACACGCACTCGGGCGCAAACATGCATGATACCAAAAAGGCCCTAAGAATTGTGGATATCAGTTTTCGAATGGCGACATCGTTCATATGTATCATATGCCCGTATCTATTTATACAGTATAGATTTTTTTCGTCTGAAAAAAACATTGAAATTAATTACATAGATACTTTTTATGTTCGTTTACACGCGGTCAACTGATCTCAAAGTAGGCAGAGCCTGTACTATGGGTACATAGCTACTCTTTTAATACATAAACATAGAGCAAAAACCAAATGTTTGTTCTGGGTGCGAATCAAACCCATAGCTAACAGCGCAGGAGGCAGAGTCACTACCAACTGAGCTATGAGAGCAGTTAGTATGTAGAATTGATTTATATCATATACGTATGTACAACTTTTCACAAAAAGCAGTACACATCGTACTCTGGAATACCTTTTATAGTAGTTATACCATTCAAGCTACAATTACATCAGTTAGGCCAAATCAATCCAATAATCAAGATCAAACTGTAACAATTTTGTTAATTTTTTAAGGTTTTGTAGAAAACTTGATTTGAGGATGGCGGTAGTCAAGCTATAAATAAAGTTAAATACGGAGATATTCAATTATACAACAGGCCCTTTTAAAAGCGCGTACAGTTTCTGAATAACGTAGATAACTTACTATTAAGTAAGATTTTTATATATCCCAAAAATTTCGACTCAGGCGGGATTTGAACCCGCGACCTTCCCATCCGTAGTATTCTACTAACTCCTTCGCTTGCTGTTTCAACTTAAGTAAGTATTCTACTAATTCCTTCTCTTACTGTTTCAACTTATGTAAGTATTCTACTAATTCCTTCTCTTACTGTTTCAACTTATGTAAGTATTCTTCCTCTCTCGGAATCTAACTGCGGTTACTTCTTTTAAATTACAGTCACTTGTGTAGCTGGCTTTGCACTCAAGCACTCGCGACGGTTATTTACAATGGAGGGGCGGCAGACAGCTGGACTGTGGCAGCTGCATTATTTTTAGGATTCCACTACCGGACTGAACTTCATGGATCCTTGCCTATCTACCTGGCGGAACGGTTGCTGAAACGAGACCAATTTGGAGGGGAATCCATCGTCACAAGTTCCGGGCCAGAGTCCCTAATCCGTGGCCGACTCCCCTGGAAGAAGCGGCGTTCGTGCGTTGTGTGTGCTCAGGCCAGTGCAATACCTATTACCTATATCAAGTGACAAAGCTAGGAGTGCGGTTCTGTGCGGTTTCGTAATTATAAGGACATTAAATGTATGGCACTAAAAACCTGCTTTTACTTCCCACCCCCCTGAGTAAGTACCTCTTACTACCTAGGTATCTGTGGCTTAGGTACCCTAAACTACCTAACGCCGCAGTAAGTATTCTGATAACTCTTTCTCTTACTGTTTCAACTGATGTAAGTATTCTACGTACTCCTTTTCTTACTGTTTCAACTTATGTAAGTATTCTACTAACTCCTTCTCTTACTGTATCAACTTATGTTGTTGTCGTCCACCTGTGTGAAACTACCTATAGAAAGAGATTGATGAAGAGGGGTACAACTTTAATGGCAACTATAATATCACAAACCCTTTTTCAATCAACCTCGTTCTTCAGTAACCTTTTTAATTTATTTGTTTACTTAGATTTTTATAAATACAGTGTTTTTATTAAACTGGGACTTTTACGTATTCCTGGATAATATAAGCTAAACCAATTAAAAAAGTAGGAAACTAGTATGTAATGAAAACCTTCTTAAAAAAAGAATTACAATGTATTGTAATCAGATTTATCATTTATATTAATAAAATTAGAATACGTCAATACAGGGATACAGCACACCATTATACCAAAACAATAAAAAAGTGAAGTAGGCCATATATATGACACATTATATGAATATGTTAGTAGCCATGTTTTTGTCTTCAGATTGACGTATGGAGCCCCGTCTTCATTTCACTAAAATGAACTTTAAGAAATTAACATTGACGCAATAAAAAATAATAATTATACATCTCCAAGACTTTCCCCGGTATAAACATCTTCAAATATTGCTGTTCTACCAACAGTATCAATTCAGGCAAGTCCAAACATTACATTCAATACATGCAATATACTTTATTATTTTATTAATATACATCTTTCATCATATTAGCTTTCGAGGTGATTCAACTGAGAAACTTTTCGAACCTTATAATTAACCTTCTCCTGCTTATATGATAAGAATCGATGAAATAACGAAAGTTTATTCATCGTCCCTTATCAGTCTAATCAGCTCGAAAGCTGATATGATGAAAGATAGGTATATAGTATTAGTAAATGAAATGTGAACGGCATAAATTATACAAATTACACATGATATTAGAACGACCTTAATGAGGAACAGATATTTTTAAGTTTAACAGGGTTTTGCAAAGTAAAAGTAAAGGGATTTTTGAAATAAGTAAATAAATAATGTTAGAATTCACTAATAAGTGGAGGTAGGTTGTTCCAGCATTTTGTAGCAGCACAACGAATGCGGCCGAATACATTGAATAAATAAGAAGAATGTATCAAACTATGCGACCTATTTTCACGAAAGACAGTTCACATTCTCTGGTCTTTTACTGTATTCCATTCAAGCTACAATAAAAACAACAAAGAATCATCAAAGATACACCAAACCAAGGGTTCATGTTTTGAGCAGTTATTTTATCAGTTTCGAAATCAAATCTGTATTTTGGTTTGTATTTTGACAATTTTCAAATGAAAATCCATCAAAGTTTGATTGATTTGACAGTTTTCAAGTGAAAATCCGTCAAAATATGATTTATTTTTGACAAGCAGTCTTGAAAAGTGTATCTGACAAATTTATAATTCCCTAGATAGATAGACTTTGATGAAAACGCAAGGCGGTAGTCAAGCTACTCAATCGACTAGCATCGACTCAATGCCTACTCAACTCCAATTCAACTTACAGTATGGCATTGAAATGTAAGCTTTATGTTATGTTTCTTAAGAGTCATCATCATCAGCCTATAGCAGTCCACTGCTGGACATAGGCCTCCCCTAATGAGCGCCATTGCGCCCTGTCCTGAGCTCGAATTCTTAAGAGTGAATTACTTTAATTCCATCGGGAATTCCGTTTTCGAAATAGATTCGAAGTCCATACAAATTTATGGACTGACATGTTGTCTGTAGTAGTTTTCAGTTCGAAGTTTTCTCCTATTCTAAAATCCGCATGGTAGCCTGTGTATTCGGAATCCCGCACGATAAATGTCTAAATTCAACGAGCTGCATCTCTCAAATGAGCTTTGTATTCCAATCGGAAATAAACGTATGTGTTTATGTATTTACAGAATCACGATTCAATAATTTGATTTTTTTCGAAACGTAATTTGAAAATGTAAGGATGTTTGGATAGCTAGCAATAATCTATTATTATAAATACTTTTAAAATATAAGAATATAGTCCCTAGACTATATATAATAAATAGTCCGTATTAAAGAAAAGTATTCTTAATAAATGATTATAACTTTAACATAAATATTTTTTGATAAAATTTCTTTGTCAAAAAATATGTGCTCAAGTCACAATCACGTTTGAATACGTTTCTTTGAATTAAATTTGAGATATAAGTATTGGTATCTATCTAATCCTATCTACGTAAAAATATGTAATATGTACCAAGCTATATAAATTAGTTCATGTAGTTTATTTTTCACGTTCCCGATTTTCGTGTCATCACACTTCGGCCTCGTCTGAAAACCAGCGCTGTGCCATTCCTGCCTTGGTACGGTGCTGCACATGCTGAGACTAGACCCATTCGACCCTACGCAATGCGAAATAATAGTTATTTTTGTACCTACCTACTTATTTTGTATGCATTGTGGTTGTGGGCCGAATAAATTGATTTTCTTTCTTTCTTTCTTTCTTTTTTTCTTTCTTTCTTTCTTTCTTTCTTTCTTTCTTTCTTTCTTTCTTTCTTTCTTTCTTTCTTTCTTTCTTTCTTTCTTTCTTTCTTTCTTTCTTTCTTTCTTCTTCTTTCTTTCTTTCTTTCTTTCCTTTCTTTCTTTCTTTCTTTCTTTCTTTCTTTCTTTCTTTCTTTCTTTCTTTCTTTCTTTCTTTCTTTCTTTCTTTCTTTCTTTCTTTCTTTCTTTCTTTCTTTCTTTCTTTCTTTCTTTCTTTCTTTCTTTCTTTCTTTCTTTCTTTCTTTCTTTCTTTCTTTCTTTCTTTCTTTCTTTCTTTCTTTCTTTCTTTCTTTCTTTCTTTCTTTCTTTCTTTCTTTCTTTCTTTCTTTCTTTCTTTCTTTCTTTCTTTCTTTCTTTCTTTCTTTCTTTCTTTCTTTCTTTCTTTCTTTCTTTCTTTCTTTCTTTCTTTCTTTCTTTCTTTCTTTCTTTCTTTCTTTCTTTCTTTCTTTCTTTCTTTCTTTCTTTCTTTCTTTCTTTCTTTCTTTCTTTCTTTCTTTCTTTCTTTCTTTCTTTCTTTCTTTCTTTCTTTCTTTCTTTCTTTCTTTCTTTCTTTCTTTCTTTCTTTCTTTCTTTCTTTCTTTCTTTCTTTCTTTCTTTCTTTCTTTCTTTCTTTCTTTCTTTCTTTCTTTCTTTCTTTCTTTCTTTCTTTCTTTCTTTCTTTCTTTCTTTCTTTCTTTCTTTCTTTCTTTCTTTCTTTCTTTCTTTCTTTCTAGAAAAGAAATAGTACAACCGTAGGTACAATAGCAAAATACAAAGATATCCTTAGCGGATAATAGTTATGGACATAATAAGAGACTAACGAATGCTTTTCAAATATCAGCGGGGTGATCGGCTTACTCACTTCACTTCTTTATTAAATGGCTTTTGGGATAGTTATCCACAATTTCGCCAGTATTGGCGAATTAATTGTTCATAATAATATGAGGCAACATAGTACGGTTTATAAGTCCAGTCGTCCAGTCTTCGGTCAGGTCCTGTTTTCTGCTATAGCCATGGCGACTATAACAAAAAACGATCGGCGCACAATTTTCTTCATCAGAGAATTCCCGTTCAAGCTTCTTTTATTCTATTTCACTAATACTTGTGTCTTTTAACTAACATTTATCGGTTATAATACCATGAATATTAAACGACATACATTACAAAAACACTAGAAAATAAAATTTAATAAAATTGACAACCGTCGTTCAAGATGAAAAAAATGGTGTCCCCGATCGGCTTACTCTGTTGCAAACAAAGATGATTGACACCGATCCTGTTTTAACAAACTGTGACAGTTTGTCAACTTTTCAAACTTTGACATTTCATTCGTCAAAATTCAATGAACGTCACATTGAATTTTGACGAATGAAATGTCAAAGTTTGAAAAGTTTTTAATTTATTTAAAACAGGATCGCTGTCAATCTTTCTGTTTGCAACAGGTTTAGCCAATCACCCAGCTGCAATAAAAATTGTAATTTCAACAATTATAATAAAAGTGTTGACATTTAACTTGATAGGCAATTATTATAAATACATTTAATATATTAGAATATACTCCATAGACCATAATATACAGAGATAATAATAGACTAGCGAATGCTTTCGAATATCTGACACATTATTTTACATAGAAACCAGTAGTGTCGTTTACAGAATCAGATTTTATAGATCTCAAATAAATCATAATACAGGATTGTTTCTTATAATTATTGTAATTAAAGATTATTACCAAACATGGATCCCTGACGAATGGATCATCCAACGCTGGTGAACGGATGTGCAGTTAGAGTTCCGCAGCCGTGCGATGGTTATCCTTATCGTGGTCTATTTGTACCTAGCGCTTAAGTGATAGAAACAACTTTACCGCTAAGTACAAATAACCACAAAAGGTTTCATTCCATTGTGATAACTCCAACAAGAGTAGTGAAACATCAAAACCGTTGTGTGATAGAAAATACCACGACCTACGATAACAAACTACAGCGCATAAGTTTTTGCCAACTTAACTACTCCCTCTCCCTCTTTTTCTCTCTCTCCTTCTGCCTCTTCCTCTCGATCTGCCACTCTCATACCAATTCAAAAATTCTATCACATCAGTAGCAATCTCTATCCTATTCCAAAAATCTATCACATTAATTTTCATGTCAACAGCTAGTCTGACCCCGAGATGTTTCAGATAAAAAAAAAAAAGATTTTAACGAAACTAACAAATGGGAGGTTTAAGTCGTAATGGGTAATGGTTATAAAATTTTACTTTTTTCGTCGCACTTCAAAAAATAAACATTACTAGAATTAAAAAAAAATATTTTATACGCGATATGGCCAGATAATGGCTAGATATTGAATGGGGTGTTCTTGATTAATGATTATAACTATAACATAAATATTTTTTGATAGAATTTCCTTGTCAAAAAATATGTGCTCGAGTCACAATCACGTTTGAATACGTTTCTAGAAAAGAAATAGTACAACCGTAGGTACAATAGCAAAATATAAAGATATCCTTAGCGGATAATAGTTATGGACATAATAAGAGACTAACGAATGCTTTTCAAATATCAGCGGGGTGATCGGCTTACTCACTTCACTTCTTTATTAAATGGCTTTTGGGATAGTTATCCACAATTTCGCCAGTATTGGCGAATTAATTGTTCATAATAATATGAGGCACTATAGTACGGTTTATAAGTCCAGTCGTCCAGTCTTCGGTCAGGTCCTGTTTTCTGCTATAGACAAAAAACGATCGGCGCACAATTTTCTTCATCAGAGAATTCCCGTTCAATCTTCTTTTATTCCATTTCACTAATACTCGTGTCTTTTAACTAACATTTATCGGTTATAATAACATGAATATTAAACGACATACATTAGAAAAACACTAGAAAATAAAATTTAATAAAATTGACAACCGTCGTTCAAGATGAAAAAAATGGTGTCCCCGATCGGCTTACTCTGTTGCAAACAAAGATGATTAACACCGATCCTGTTTTAACAAACTGGGACAGTTTGTCAATTGACGTTTATTGAATTTCGACGAATGAAATGTCAAAGTATGATAAGTTTTTTTTTAAAAAACGGGATCGGTGTCAATCTTTTCTGTTTGCAACAGGTTTAGCCGATCACCCAGCTGACACATTACTTTACATAGAAACCAGTAGTGTCGTTTACAGAATCACAATTTTAGATCTCAAATACATAATAATACAGGATTGTTTCATATAATTATTGTAATTAAAGATTATTACCAAACATGGATCCCTGACGAATGGATCATCCAACGCTGATGAACGGATGTGCAGTTAGAGTTCCGTAGCCGTGCGATGGTTATCCTTATCGTGGTCTTATTTGTACCTAACGCTTAAGTGATAGAAACAACTTTACCGCTAAGTACAAATAACCACAAAAGGTTTCATTCCTCCCAAAGCTGAGGAGAGGTCTGGATTTGTATGACCTGAAATACCTGTGGAACAGGTTTTTAACTATGGGATATATATTACATCTTGATATATAATATTTTATCGGTCACCATACATTTTGTATGAGACACGTCTGCTTTGCCTGAGTTTGAATGGTGACGTTCGTGTGCAGAAGTATCAAATGATCACGTGTAAATATGGCTCAAGATGTAATATCCATTACATCCCATACTCAAAAGCCGGCATAAAGCTAACATACTTAATTTTATCTAGTATCCTATCCTTCATTATATCAGCTTGGAATCAATTCCTGCTGGGTTGCAAATTTGATGTATTGCCTAACCATGAAATCCAATAATATACCATAATCAATTACGCTTAGTTTTCCTACCTATTCATAATTTATCAATACCGATAGTTAACCTTATCCCTTACAAGAGAAAAAGTAGTAGGTACCTACTCTTTTAACTGGTTTAGTTATAGCATACAGGCATAATCAATATATTCGATTTTTATTATTATTAATAGCTGACCAGCAACTTCGTTATACCTAATTGTTTTGCCAACATGGTTATTTTATGCAGAAGCTGATATATGTTGTTACGGAATAAAAAATATCTACGTATGTACCAGTGATAACTCCAACAAGAGTAGTGAAATATCAAAACTGTTGTGTGATAGAAAATACCACGACCTACGATCACAAACTACAGCGCATAAGGTTTTGCCAACTTAACCACTCCCTCTCCCTCTTTTTCTCCCTCTCCTTCTGCCTCTTCCTCTCGATCTGCCACTCTCATACCAATTCAAAAATTCTATCACATCAGTAGCAATCTCTATCCTATTCCAAAAATCTATCACATCAACAGCTAGTCTGACCCCGAGATGTTTCAGATAAAAAAAAAGATTTTAACGAAACTAACAAATGGGAGTTTAAGTCGTAATGGGTAATGGTTATAAAATTTTACTTTTTTCGTCGTAATTCAAAAAATAAACATTACTAGAAATACAAAAAAAAAAAATTATACGCGATATCGCCAGATAATGGCTAGATATTGAATGGGGTGTTCTTGATTAATGATTATAACTATAACATAAATATTTTTTGATAGAATTTCCTTGTCAAAAAATATGTGCTCGAGTCACAATCACGTTTGAATACGTTTCTAGAAAAGAAATTGTACAACCGTATGTACAAAAGCAAAATATAAAGATATCCTTGGCGGATAATAGTTATGGCCATAATAAAAGACTAACGAATGCTTTTCGAATATCAGCGGGGTGATCGGCTTACTCACTTCACTTCTTTATTAAATGGCTTTTGGGATAGTTATCCACAATTTCACCAGTATCAAGAATAATAATTGTTCATAATAATATGAGGCAACGTAGTATGGTTTATAAGTCCAGTCGTCCAGTCTTCGGTCAGGTCCTGTTTTCTGCTATAGCCATGGCGACTATAACAAAAAACTATCGGCGCACAATTTTCTTCATCAGAGAATTCCCGTTCAATCTTCTTTTATTCTATTTCACTAATACTTGTGTCTTTTAACTAACATCATCATCATCATCATCATCATCATCAGCCTATAGCAGTCCACTGCTGGACATAGGCCTCCCCTAATGAGCGCCATTGCGCCCTGTCCTGAGCTCGACGCATCCAGCTTCTACCAGCAGCCTTTCGCAGATCGTCACCCCACCTGGCCGGAGGGCGTCCTACACTACGTTTGCCGAGCCGCGTTCTCCACTCAAGAACTCGTTTACCCCAACGGTTATCGGTTCTTCGGCAGATATGGCCAGCCCACTGCCACTTCAGTTTGCTAATTCTCTGAGCTATGTCGACAACTTTAGTTCTATGTCGGATAAACTCGTTACGGATTTTATCCTTCAGAGAAACCCCGAGCATAGCTCGTTCCATAGCTCGCTGAGCGACTTTAAACTGGTGGACCAGCCGTACTGTGAGTGTCCACGTTTCTGCTCCGTATGTCATGACGGGTAGGACGCACTGATTGAAAACTTTTGTTTTCAAACATTGCGGTATGGGTGACGAGAATACTCGACGCAGTTTTCCAAATGCTGCCCAACCCAGCTGAATCCT
The DNA here is from genome assembly GCA_951804965.1 of Horisme vitalbata. Lineage (NCBI taxonomy): Eukaryota > Metazoa > Arthropoda > Insecta > Lepidoptera > Geometridae > Horisme > Horisme vitalbata. Next base: position 9,467,749 of record OX638089.1, read on the forward strand.
CCTCTTGGCCTCCTTCTCGAAGTTGTTTCTACCCAACTGCAATATCTGCCCGAGGTATGTGTACTCCGAAACAACTTCAAGAAGGTGTCCATTAACGACGATAGGACTCGGATCAATTCGGTCATTGACCATAACTTTGGTCTTGTCCAAATTCATGCCGAGACCAATCTTTCGCGAGGCTGATGCTAGGCCGTCCAGCATCTGTTGCAGCTCCTCCAGCGACTCCGCCATTAGGACTATGTCATCAGCGAATCGCAAGTGTGAGATGTGCTCGCCGTTTATGTTTATGCCCATACCTTTCCAGTCCAGCGTCTTAAACATGTCCTCCAACGCGCTTGTGAACAGTTTCGGAGATATGACATCTCCCTGTCTCACTCCGCGGCGCAGTTGAATGGGTTTAGACTGCTGGTCCTGTACTCGGACACTCATAGTGGCGGCTTCGTACAGACATCTCAACACTTCGATATAACGATAGTCCACTTGGCATCGCTGCAAGGATTCCAGGACAGCCCAGGTTTCTACAGAGTCAAAGGCTTTCTCATAGTCCACAAACGCCAGACACAGGGGCTGATTATACTCTTCGGACTTCTGTATAATCTGCCTCACTGTGTGAATGTGGTCTATGGTGCCATATCCTCCGCGAAACCCGGCCTGCTCCGGTGGCTGGAACTCATCGAGTCTTCTGACGAGACGATTTGTAATAACCCGAGAGAACAGCTTATAGATGTGACTCAAGAGCGAGATGGGTCTGTAATTTTTAAGAAGCGTCCTATCTCCCTTCTTAAAAAACAGAACCACCAAGCTCTCATTCCACGCCTTTGGAGTTCTCCCACAGTGAAGGACGGAGTTGAAGAGGTTCTGCAGCTCCTGCACAACAGGAGCTCCTCCTGCCTTCAGAAGTTCCGAAGTAAAACCGTCTTCACCGGGGGCTTTTCCATTTTTAAGCTGCCTCAGGGGCAGTACGACCTCGTCTTGGCTGATCTCTGGCAGGTCGTCGGTATAGTGGCGGGTGAGGGTAGCTCGAGAATCTTTTAACTAACATTTATCGGTTATAATACCATGAATATTAAACGACATACATTGGAAAAACACTAGAAAATAAAATTTAATAAAATTGACAACCGTCGTTCAAGATGAAAAAAATGGTGTCCCCGATCGGCTTACTCTGTTGCAAACAAAGATGATTGACACCGATCCTGTTTTAACAAACTGTAACAGTTTGTCAATTGACGTTCATTTAATTTCGACGAATGAAATGTCAAAGTTTGAAAAGTTTTATTTTTTTAAAACGGGATCGGTGTCAATCTTTTCTGTTTGCAACAGGTTTAGCCGATCACCCAGCTGACATATTACTTTACATAGAAACCAGTAGTGTCGTTTACAGAATCACAATTTTAGATCTCAAATAAATAATAATACAGGATTGTTTCATATAATTATTGTAATTAAAGATTATTACCAAACATGGATCCCTGACGAATGGATCATCCAACGCTGGTGAACGGATGTGCAGTTAGAGTTCCGCAGCCGTGCGATGGTTATCCTTATCGTGGTCTATTCGTATCTAGCGCTTAAGTGATAGAAACAACTTTACCGCTAAGTACAAATAACCACAAAAGGTTTCATTCCTCCCAAAGCTGAGGAGAGGTCTGGATTTGTATGACCTGAAATACCTGTGGAACAGGTTTTTAACTATGGGATATATATTACATCTTGAGATATAATATTTTATCGGTCACCATACATTTTGTATGAGACACGTCCCCGGCCACCGCACCTCTCTCTGCTTTGCCTGACTTTGAATGGTGATGTTCGTGTGCAGAAGTATCAAATGATGACGTGTAAATATGGCTCAAGATGTAATATACATTACATCCCATACTCAAAAGCCGGCATAAAGCTAACATACTTAATTTTATCTAGTATCCTATCCTTCATTATATCAGCTTGGAATCAATTCCTGCTGGGTTGCAAATTTGATGTATTGCCTAACCATGAAATCCTATAATATACCGTAATCAATTACTCTTCGTTTTCCTACATATTCATAATTTATCAATACCGATAGTTGACCTTATCCCTTACAAGAGAAGAAGTAGTAGGCATATTCAATATATTCCATTCTTATTATTATTAATAGCTGACCAGCAACTTCGTTATACCTAATTGTCTTGCCAACATGGTTATTTTATGCAGAAGATGATATATGTTGTTACGGTTTAAAAAATATCTACGTATATACCAGTGATAACTCCAACAAGAGTAGTGAAATATCTCAACTGTTGTGTGATAGAAAATACCACGACCTACGATCACAAACTACCGCGCATAAGGTTTTGCCAACTTAACCACTCCCTCTCCCTCTTTTTCTCCCTCTCCTTCTGCCTCTTCCTCTCGATCTGCCACTCTCATACTAATTCAAAAATTCTATCACATCAGTAGCAATCTCTATCCTATTCCAAAAATCTATCACATCAACAGCTAGTCTGACCCCGAGATGTTTCAGATAAAAAAAAAAGATTTTAACGAAACTAACAAATGGGAGTTTAAGTCGTAATGGGTAATGGTTATAAAATTTTACTTTTTTCGTCGTAATTCAAAAAATAAACATTGCTAGAATTCAAAAAAAATATTTTGGAATGTGCAAACCAAATACAGAATCACATTCAATATCTAGCGGCCCGCCCTGGCTTCGTACGAGTAGTTAATAAAATTTATAATTTCAACAATTATAATATAAGTGTGACATTTAACTTGATAGGCAATTATTATAAATACATTTAATATATTAGAATATACTCCATAGACCATAATATACAGAGATTATAATAGACTAGCGAATGCTTTTCGAATATCTGACACATTATTTTACATAGAAACCAGTAGTGTCGTTTACAGAATCAGATTTTTAGATCTCAAATAAATAATAATACAGGATTGTTTCTAATAATTATTGTAATTATAAATTATTACCAAACATGGATCCTTGACCAATTAACCATCCAACGCTGGGGAACGGATGTACAGTTAGAGTTCGGCAGTCTTGCGATGGTTATCCTTATCGTGGTCTATTAGCGCCTAATGTAAAAGTGATAGAAACAACTTTTCCACTAAGCGCACCCAATCACAAAAGGTTTCATTCCTCCCAAAGCTGAGGAGAGGTCTGGATTTGTATGACCTGAAATACTTGTGGAATAGGCTTTTGAGAATGAGATATATATTACATCTTGAGATATAATATTTTATCGCTCATCATACATTTTTAATGAGACACGTCCCCGGACACAACACCTGCCTCTCAACCATTCCCTGAGTTTGAATGGTGACGTTCGTGTCCAGAAGTATCAAATGATCACGTGTAAATATGGCTCAAGATGTAATATACATTACATCCCATACTCAAAAGCCGGAATTAAGCTAACAGACTTATTTTTATGTAGTAGGTAGCCTATTCGTCATCATATCAGTTTGGAATCAATTCCTGCTGGGTTCATGCCTCCCTTCGTTTTTGCTAGCCTCTTTTCTGTGCATGTTTCAGAAAGGTATTCTAAGTGACTTTTGTGGTATTTTAAGAAGTTTTTACTGAAGAAAGTGTGGAAAACTTTCCCAGAAGCCATTGAATAAAGAAGTGAGTGTGTGAGTGAAGTTTCTGAGTTGAATTCAACAGTTTTGTAATATTTTATTTCTATTTCAATGGATTTTTTAAATCTCTAAAACTATGACGCGTCACAACACGATACAACCTAACACGATTTATTTCTGGCTCAATCGTCACCGTCGAATTCGATGCGGAAACATTTCGACCGTTTGAAAATACTCCCGATATCAATTGAAAAATGTATCAGCCTACGATATTAGTAATGGTTAATATTAATTGATTTATTTTTACTAACAAGACTGGTGAAACGAGGTATGTTTATTTCTCCCAAATTATAGAACTATGTGAGTGCCAAGGTCATAATAATGGGCATAGGCTTTATCTTTACACAACTAAAGAGCGAGTTGACTCACCCACCACGGGTGACGTGTGATGTGATCTTTAGAATTATCATTAATTTTCTATTTACTTAATCTTGGTATATTGATAAAATAATCATTATGTACTTAAATAAAACAAAGGAAATATTTTTATTTCTATTTACTTATTTACTTATATTGGTATATTGATAAAATAATATTATGTACTTAAATAAAACAAAGGAAATATTTTTATAAATATTCCTTTCTAATTAGTAATTTTCGTAAATTCTTAATTAACTAATACTTTGGAGGTCATAAAAGACAAGTATAGAAATAACTTAGAGAACGAAATCTATGAATAATTGTACTTGAACGTGACCAATTTCTGCTTTCACGATTTTATTTGTTCGACTAGCGGCCCGCCCCGGCTTCGCACGGATTAGGGCACTTTTTTTACACCTATCTTTTCTAGCAATAAATATAACCTATATTACCCAGGGCGCATGGTTTTTTTTTTTAAATTCTACTAAGTTATCAAACAGGCATACTGTCCTCCTAATGGTAAGCGGTACCTGTGGCTTATGGACGCCTGTAACGTCAAGAGGTTTTAAATTTTAAAACGCCATTTTTGGAACGCTGCATATTGTAGTCTCTGGGGAAAACCTCGGCAGGGAGACCATTCCACAGCTTGATTGTTCGCGGGAGGAAATTCCTCTGGACCCTCACTGTGCGAGAAGATAGGTGGCAATGTATTTGGATGATACCTCTGCTAATATTGCTTATACTTATAAAAATCAACAATAAATAATGTGACGAAGTTAAGTAGTTGAGAGAAAATGCAAGATATAAGTATTTACTATTAGTTAATCTGTGACAGTAGTAACAGTCTTCCTAGCAACGGGAAATGTAAACAATCAGTAGGCCAATAAGCAATAGAACAATGATCGTTATATAATCGTATTTGTTAATAATACATCGAATACACATGCAAGCTTCGGCAAACCGAGAACGCTTGTCAAAGGCGGCAGTCGCTCTGCTGGCTTAGCTTGCACCTATGTAGAGAAGGCTTTTGTCGCATATACCAACAATATAATAATAACATCTGGAGCACCGTGACGCTTTTGAACAGACTTCAATAAGGAGGTTTACAATTCACCGGAATCTTTTTTTAAATATGGACAGATTTCTTTCTTTTTTTGCTTGAAATAGTATGTTTAGAAATACATTACCATGAACCCATTAATGTGACCTCTGTGGCGCGGTGGGCATGTTTGCATGTTATGCAGATATTTGTCTCGGGTCTGGGTGTTTTCTATGTTTGATTATTTGATATTATTTGATATTTTATTATAAGACCATTATTGTACCATACTTCAGGCAAAATAAATCATTTCATTTCATTTCATTTCATTTCATATCATTTCATTTGATACGTATGTATTTTAAAAAAAGGGTATTCATGTATGTAATATATCAATTATGTGGGACCCATAACACAAGCTCTGCTTAGTTTGGGGCTACATGATGCTGTCTGATAATCCTTCATGCGAACTTCAGGATTCATCATCAGTTCAGGATCTGATGATGAATAATAGAGATATCGAGAGAACTCTTTAAATATTATAGCACACCTATAGCAACTTGGGTATGTGATATAGTAACTCATAGTGTATTTGCTATTGGAAAGCACCATTTTTGAAGTAAAATTGATGATCAAGACCACAGATGGCCACTTGAACTAAATCTATTTCTGAATGTTTAGTGTAGGTAAGTAAATAATATATTTAAGTATTATAATAATATAAGTATATAATAAGTATTTGAAGTCGGTTTTAATTTTTTTGTAAAATTGAGTTGTGAACAAAACAAATATTTTGGAAAAAATTTATTCATCCCAAAAATTTCGACGCACTCGAGCTTACACTTACAATCAAATATTTTGTGTTTATTTGACAGGTTAATAGTTATATCATAATCATAGTTATCTCAAAACCGAATGAAATTATTTGTATTATTATGAGCCTGAATCATACCTCAGCAAGGCAAACACCCTTCCATCCTTCCACTCCTCTCTATTGAGCGCTTTCGCCCGCCAATCCGCCATAAAGTAGTTGGGTTTGTTGTGGGTTCCATCTTCGGCGCGATCTGTCGCGTCTTTTGATACATTGCGGTTTCCACTGTATGACATAAACATGGCCCGCCCAGTTCCATTTCAATTTTCCAACTTGTTGCCAATTGTCCACGATTTGTGTTCCAGAGCCCAGTTCACAGTTTCTAACGCGGTCTGTTAGCTTGACGCCTAGGATACTGCGCTCCATAGCTCGCTGGTAAACGGTGTATGACTTTCCGCAGATTTGTCAGTGACCAGGGTGCCTAGTGAGAGTTTTTTACCAGCTCGATCGCGTTTGCGTTTACGCAAATTTATATGGAATCGAGGTAGCGCCATCTAGTGAAAAACGCGTAGCACTGACTACTTTCCATACAAATTTCCGTAAACGCAAACGCGAGCGTGCTGGTAAAATAACTCTCAATAGGCACTCAGGTTTGTGTAGGTGAGAATTATAGAAAAAAGAAACATGCTCGAAGGGTTTATTCTAGAGTTTCTTATCTGAGAATCCGCGAATCAGAGGTCCGTAGCATGAGTGTTGTGGTCCGCCGTATAATTATTATTTCTGAATGTATGGTGAAAAACGTAGTAGATACAAAGGGATCACTATGACTCTGAAAAACATTGCAAAACTCTTTTGAAGGTTACTTTAGCCTGGAGCCCCTTGTAGAAGAAAAGGGTGCGAAGTAAACTACATTAGCTTGAGCTAAACCACTACTTGTCAATCGAGTAATGTCTGTCCTAATGAATTCCGCCTTTATAATAATAATAATAATAATAATATATTGTATCTACTTTGTAAATAATAAAAAAAAAAAACAAAAAAAAAAAAAAAAAAAAAAAAAAAACACCGCTGACACAAGCTTTTTCAACAAATATTTTCTTCATTTTTATTTTTCATGGTTTTCCCAATGTTTTGCCGAGATTTTGTTGTAAATCACAAACCGTACAAAGTAATAACAGAATATAAAGATGCAGTTCAACCTATTTTTATCATACATAATACTAGTCTGTGATTTTTATTTCACGTCAATCTCTATAAAATGTCAAAATAGAAAAATAGCTCCATACAATGATTACAAGAAGTAAAGGAAAAGCAAAAGCGGAAACTAGCATAGCACACCCAACACCACCTCCACCTGCTCCGTCAAGCTCCGCGTCGTCGTCTGGGGATGAGGTATTCGCCACCCCCCCGGACACCAGCGCGTCGAGCGACGAGAGCAGGCCCTCGTCGCCTCCGCCGCCGCGACCACCTGTGCGGCGTGGGCGGCCACCGCTGTCGGCCGGCTTGGGGTCTGCGGGACAATCTGCCCCGCGTCCGACCCCCGCCTCCACCAGCAATGTGCGACGTATGAAGTGGACAAAGATAATAAATGAAAACGTCATGCGCGCATATTATAGGGCTACAGAGGGAGGAACCAACCGCACCGCGTACATTGTCCGGATGCTGCCTCTATTTCAGGTGCTTGAGCCAGCTGTCACCGCCACTGCACAACGGCTATCGGATCAGGTACGAGCCATCCAACGATTAAAATTGTTGGATGACTCGGTACTTGACCGGCTTCGCGCTGAAATCCAAAGTGATCAAGTAGCTGACCACTCGCAGCGGGTCCTGGCTGCCACGTCGCCGACTACTCCGATACCTATAACGACGCAGCCGGACCCCGCTGCTGACAACGTCGACTACGAGATCACCAGCGTGACAAACCAGGTAAATGAGCAGTTGAGGAGGACTTTGGAGGATGCGATTTTATCATACCGGTCCGCAACTCTCGATGAAAGACCGCGTTTGCCTCGCTTGCCCACTCACAGACGAAACTTAGCTCTAATGGAGGCCTTGAATCCTTTGTTGGTCCCTTATCTAGAGACTAGCGAAGGACTAGCCGATACCCATTCGATCCTTTACTGCGGAGCCGTGGCGGCATGTCGTGTTGCACGTGTCAAGTTCCCAAACTCCACGCGAGCACCACGACCTGTCGACAAAATTCCAGCTTGGCAAGTACGGATCGAACGGCGGATCGGTAAATTCAGGACCCTCATTGCAAAGCTAAGTTGCTTCAGAGGAGGCAATACTCGCCCCCGAGTGATGCGTTTTGTGACAAAGGCCTTTGCTGGAACCGATATTCGGCCCCGAGATTATATGGCATGTGTCACAGAACGCATTGACTTTCTGAAGCAGAAAATCTCTGCATGGGCAAGCCGCATTCGTCGGTATCGAGAACGTGTGGACCGATATTGGCAAAATCGAAACTTCCAAAGTGACCAGAGGAAGGTGTACCGAAACTGGGAGAAACCTGACCAATGTGTGATGGATGGGCGTGTACCGGATGCGGACGCCATGAATAATTTCTGGCGCAGCATCTGGTCTGTGCCCATCCAGCACACGGAGGGAGATTGGATGGATGTGGTGAGTAGAGAGTGTGAATCTATTGAAACCATGGGAGCTGTTGAGATTAGCCCCATAGATGTCAAATTTGCAATCCGTTCGGCCCATAACTGGAAAAGTCCTGGACCGGACGGGTTGCATAACTTCTGGCTGAAGTGGTTTCGGTGTTCACACCCTGTACTCGCCACACAGTTTCAAGAAGCCCTCGAGCTTGGGTCTCTCCCAAGTTTCATGACGACTGGAGTCACCTTCCTGCTCCACAAATCTGGTAGTACCGCGGAAGCAAAGAACTACAGACCCATAACGTGCTTACCTACCATCTACAAGCTCCTTACGTCCATTCTGACCGTAAAAATTAATGCGCACATAGTTGCAAATAATATTTTGGCTCCTGCTCAGAATGGATGTAGGGTGGGGTCCCGCGGTACTAAGGAGCTCCTCCTCATTGACATGACCATTAGCCAGCAGATCAGGCGCAGCAAGGGGAACCTCTCCACTGCATGGATAGACTACAAGAAGGCGTATGATTCGGTGCCTCATACATGGCTGGAGAGGATCTTAGAGTTGTATAAAATTGATGCAACTTTGAGATCCTTCTTAGGTACATGCATGAGACAGTGGATCACAGTTCTTCGTCATCCAGGTAGCGGACGGGATCCCTCTGCTCCGCATGATCTGATTCGCATAGAGCGGGGTATTTTCCAGGGCGACAGTCTGAGTCCCCTATGGTTCTGCCTGGCACTGAATCCTCTTAGTACTCTGCTAAAGGATTCAGGGCTAGGCTATCAACTTCGGAGAGAGGGTGGTATCGTTTCTCACCTGTTGTACATGGATGACCTCAAACTTTTCGCGCCGAGAAAACCAGAGCTGCTGACTCTGTTGAATATCACACATATATTCAGCAGTGCCATCAGCATGGAGTTCGGTGTCGATAAGTGTGCGGTCATGCAAGTACAGCGGGGGAAAGTTGTAAATACTACAAACTTACAGCTTTCCGATACGATATCCCTCAGATCTCTTTCCGATATCGAAACCTACAAATATCTCGGTATGTCAGAAGCGTTAGGTATAGTAGACAGAGACATAAAACAGTCGGTGAAGGAACGATTCTTTTGCCGCCTGACTAAAGTACTCAATAGTCTTCTGTCGGGTGGTAACAAGGTTCGAGCCTTCAACGGCTGGGTTATGCCTCTGCTCATCTATACTTTTGGCATATTGAAATGGACTCAGACTGAACTTGACGCCCTTGACTGTAAGGTTCGTCAACTTCTTACGACACACAGAATGCGACATCCACGCTCGTCAGTAATGAGGATGTACATCCCGCGGAAATGTGGGGGCCGCGGCTTTTTAAATGCCAAGACCCTCCATAACCGCGAGGTGTGCAAGCTCAGAGAATACTTCCTCCATGCCGACAGTGAGATGCATCGTGATGTCGTAGCAGTTGACAAGAACCTTACCCCGCTCTCACTGGCTAAGGAGAACTGGCACAAACCTACGGTGCTGAGTGCCCTCGAACGCAAGGTGGTATGGGAGAGTAAGGAGCTGCACGGACGGTTCTACAAAGCCCTTACAGGGCCTGATGTAGACCTACTCGCATCCGTGAACTGGCTACGTTTCGGTGACCTCTTTGGGGAAACTGAAGGTTTTGTCTGTGCGATTATGGATGAGGTAATAAAGACGAACAACTACCGAAAGTATATCATGAAGGATGGAACCGTTGACATTTGCAGAGCTTGTCATCGTCCCGGTGAATCCCTTAGACATATACTTTCGGGTTGTTCGCACCTCGCTAACACTGAATACTTGCACAGACATAACTAAGTAGCAAAGATCATCCATCAGCAGCTTGCTCTCCAATACGACCTTGTCGGTCCAGAGGTTCCGTACTATAAGTACGCACCGGTACCGGTTCTCGAAAATGGTCGTGCTACGCTCTACTGGGACCGCTCTATCATCACGGACAGGACTATTCTTGCGAATAAACCTGATATCGTCTTGGTAGACCGGTCGGAACGCCGGGCGATACTTGTTGACATCACCATCCCACATGACGCTAATCTCGTGAAGGCCGAGAAGGACAAGCTTAGCAAGTACCTTGACTTGGCACACGAGATTACCGCTATGTGGGATGTCGACTCAACAATTATCGTTCCGATAGTCGTTTCAGTGAACGGTCTGATAGCGAAGAGCCTTGACCAATACCTTAAGAGGCTCTCGCTAGGCAGCTGGATCAAGGGTCAGATACAGAAGGCGGCTCTCCTGGACTCGGCACGCATTGTGCGGAGGTTCCTCTCTCTGCAGCCCTAGCCACCGACCGTTTGAGCCCTGCCCCGCGGTCGGTGGTCCACCATTTTGGATATATTTTTTACTATAATGTTTTTTTTATATTATTTTTGTACATAGTAGATTAATAATGTTTTAAATTTTATAGTAAAAAATGTATTTTTTATGAGTTTTAAAATGAATAAAGTGTCATAATAATAATAATAATATAATAATATAAACTTTATTTCAGGCTACAATAGAATAAATACAGATGGTGTTTTACTTATCCTACGGCCCATATAAATATATACCTTATAGACTAACATATATATTAATAAAACTATAATTAAAACACAAATTATTATTTGCCACGTAATATACACGACGTGGGTCGCGTGGTGTCCAATATTCTTCCACGGAATCGTCGGAACACGACACCCTTCGGCCAAAGCTCCTCCTTCATGTAGGTCGACAGATGTTCGGTCGGAACCCGCACCACAAAAGAGTTAAAGCTGACTCTGTGGTGGGACTCCAACCGCTCGACCCTCAGGTTGTCCTTGGTCTTTGCGCGCAAGTACTCTATGTATATAGATCTATGTATCTATAGTAAGTAAGTTGAGTGCCGTGCAATGCGCGTTCGGAAACGGACGTGTATTGCTGTAGCACTGTTTTGAATTTTATAATTCTCGATACGCGCGGCTCGCGCCGCTGCCCGCTGCTGTGATGGGTTCGAAGGAACTCATTGTCAACGAGTTATTGGCATTCATTCAGAATGCCATTGATACTATGGACGAAATCAGCATCCTGCAGATCTGTAAAACCAACTTCAAGGAGGAAATTTGCAGTGGCAAGGCGCTGATCTTTCAAGCGCTCGGCAAGACTGCCCAGATGCCGTCCCGTCGGAGGGATGGAGGTGAACGGAGTCTCCAGGATATCATCACCCTGTTGAAGGAGACGGACCCTGATGACGTGCCGGATTTCGTCGCAAAGGAGCTGCATAAGCTCCCACCGGTGGGATTCGACCACGTTGACGTCACCAGGTTGCTGAAGGACATCATGTTCCTGAAGACGAGTCTGGCCGAGGTACACGTAAAGTTGGCAGCTTCTGATGATGCCGTCAGTGCGCTACGTGCTGAATTATTATCATTACAAAATAGTAGTAATAATTCAGTAAGTAGGTCATCGGTCATTGCCGCTAGTAATGTGAACTTGCGTCGCGGTGCGCAGAATGCATCGGTGTGCAGTTTCACCTCAGCGGAATTCGCTGACACGGTTGAGTCACCGGTCGTCGCTGCGCATGAGTCGTCGAGAGCCCCCGCCCCCTGCGCCGTTTCATCACCCGCGGAGAGGCCGACACGTGTCACGTTGCCTGCTCCTCAACGTGCCTACGCAGCTGCAGTGGCTAGCCGACCTGCCACACCTCCAACATCGAAGGGGACAAGCGAAAATATTCGCAAGACTGCGCCTCTCAAGAGGCTGGAAGACAAGGAGGGCTTCATCAAAGTGGAAAGGAAGAAGAAGAAGAAGCTCTCCTGTCAGAATAAGTGCGGTACAGCACCGAACTGCCATAAGCTCCTGCTGCGCTCTGAGGTACCGACGACGCAGCTCTATGTGTCTCGCGTGCATTAGATCTTTATGATCCAGGATTATCTTTAATGATAACCATCACCTCGTTGGCGTAATGAACGAATAACAAGACGCAATAAGTTACGGGGTGATTTCTATAGCCTAATAATTTTCATTCTGCTAATTAAGTGCCTTAAAGATTACTTAGTCTAGCAAAAAATAGTGGTTCACTCTGCTCTCCAGCTACATTCCTACCTTGTTTTGACACCGCAAACTCTGTGCTTCTAATTAAATACTTCTGTGTGTTGCAGTTTTAAAAAACTCTATTCGTTATTTCAGTAACAGTTGCTAACTCAAATAAAACACCGGGCTTGTTTTCACTAACTTTGACAGTGTGTCTGTTGAGGATATTCCAATTTTGACGCATGAAACAAGTTTGCAAATATTTGGTGCAACACGTCAATATATGCTGTGTATTTGAGTTTTTGTTGTGTACTTTATTTGAGTGTGCAATAGAGATAGCTAATAAAGAGTTGGAAGACCCGTTTCTTGTCAATGAATCATTCGAAATATGTAAACTCTAATGAAGGTGACTGATTGAATGACTGCCAATAAGGGCACAGCCTAAGGGGTTCGAACCCCTTCATTACTATTTTAAGCTTTTAAAAGTCTAATGCTGGGCAGCCTTCTCAAACGCCATTGCAAACGGTTTTGCGCTTTTTCTATCCAAGTCGTTCTCTACAGCAACTACGAGTAACATAGTTGTACAGAGATCCATCCACGTGACTTTTGGTATGTCCTCTTTTATAGCATTAGGGCACCACTCTTTCAAGCGCTCGTGGCGTGGTTGACTTCGGTGCTATGATCAGATCACCTTGGTTAAGCAACACTCCGTCCGGTCATTACTTGGATGGGTGACCGTTTAGTGACATTTAGATTTTGAGCGCTTCCGTGCTTCGGAAGGCACGTTAAGATGTTGGTCCCGGCTTTTTAGCCGTTAAGCCATGTCGGAGGACTTCGGGCGGCATAAAAACTCCGACACCAGAGTTGGTCACTAGCTCATACGAAGAAGAAGAAGACCACTCTTTCATAGCCAAATCGACGCTAGTGACTTGCCCAATTTAGTTTTGTAATACCCTTTATCACTACACAGTATAAAACAAAATCGCTTACTGCTGTCTGTCGGTCCCTATGTATACGTGAAGCCGGGGCGGGTCGCTAGACCCTACTAAATACATTAGAATCAATATTTTGGCCAGGTGGAGTGACGATTTGCGAAAGGCTGCTGGTAGAAGCTGGATGCGTCGAGCTCAGAACAGGGCGCAATGGCGCTAATTAGGGGAGGCCTATGTCCAGCAGTGGACTGCTATAGGCTAATGATGATGATGATGATGAATCAATATTTTTACTTGCGGACCAATCAGTAATTAAGAATACTATATTAAACAATAAAAAATATGAATATGAATATAATAATAGTCATATCCAAACCAGTTAGTCCATTTTCATTAATATTAGGTATGGTATTGCAACAAGCAAACATGAAAATAATTGTTAGGTATAATCAGTTAATATTTATGATTAAATTCATCTCATTCGTTCCATGTGAATCCGATTCCAATTCATTACCTAAATGAATTGATAAATGGCCGCTTTAGCAAACGTTGTTCATGCTATTTCGGAACAGACAGAAAACACAAACGCTGTTCAATATTCATAATATTATAATGGTATTAAAATATATTTGAGGTTGACATTGTTTTGCACTCGGCCGTATTTATATTGGAATATTTTATTGTTCTTGGATATTATTCATAAAAACTAGCAATCATTTAACGCTTTGTTTGCTCAATAACGCAACTATGTAGTGCAGCACAAACACTTGTCAATCAATGTGTTAAAAGATGTGATTGTACCCGTCAAACTAAATAACTGTATAAACTCATAAACTCATATGTATTTGACGACCTCTGTGGTGCAGTGGGCGAAGGTCCGCCTGATACGCAGAAGGTTGTGGCTTCGATTCCTACCGCGGGACAAATGTTTGCATGTTTTGCAGATATTTGTCTCGGGTCTGGGTGTTTTCTATGTATGATCTGTATGTATTTACAAAAAAAATTATATATGTAATTTTTTTTTGTTAATACATACAGATCATACATAGAAAACACCCAGACCATTACAAAAAACAATTACAATTATTTACAAAAAAAAATTATATATGTAATTTTTTTTTGTAAATTCAATTCTTCTGTTTGGTCGCGTTAAGAATCACAGTGCTTATTGAATGAATATATAATATATATATGATATGTATCTATTTAAAAAAAATTTAACATATCTATCATGTGGTTCCCATAACACAAACTCTCCTTAGATTCTCCTTGGATTATAGTTAACAAATCGTACACATTGCCCTTTAAAAGATTGACTAACTTTATGGAGCCTTACAGTAGGAACAGCTACTTTCTAGTGTTCAGAACAGTTATCTTTATTTCTAGTGTATGAAACAGTTAAACATTTTTTCGGACACACATTAAGTACATACATTTGTGTGATAAAAAGTTTCAGCAATTTTTTCTGAAGCCTTTTTGGAAGAATCTGGGAAATAATGAAATCAATTTATTGAACTTTTTCTAAATAGGGCAAAGCTTTAGACATCAGACAAAAAAGCAGTATGTGGCCTTTGTCAAAATCATCATAATTTCAGCCATTTTCGCCCACTGCTGGGCATATGCCTCCCAGATCCTGATTTAGTCTGAACCAGGCTCCTCCCACAGTTTTTCCGATATCATCGACCCACCTCACCACCTATTCACCTATTTCTGCGGCCTTGTAAAATCTGTCATGAGATAAACAATGCAAAGACTATTCCCTTTCTTTTCTTCTCCTATCTCTTACCGTCGCAAACAGTGACATGGGAGGCTTTTAGTGATCATTAACTTCCGTAACTTTTTTAGACATTCTTGGTATGAGCTAGTGGCTAGCTCTGGTGTTGAAGTTTTTAGGCCGCCCGAAGGCTTCTGACTGAAAAAACCAGGACCAACGTCTTGATAAGCCTTTTGAAGCATGAAAACACCCAGGTATAATTACCACTAAACACTCACCCATTCAATTAGTGACTCGGCGGAGGGTAAGCTACGAACACCGAAATAAGCATAACGTCATAATATTCAATGTAAGATTTTTGTATATCCCAAAAATTTCGACTCAGGCGGAATATGAACCCACGACCTTCCCATCAAAACCAGGACGCGCTTACCATCTGCGCTACCGAGTCAACTCCTCGCCTTGTCGAAATTTTTCGGGCAGTCACGGCTAAGCGCCTTTTAAATTTTTAGGATATCCAAAAGTCTTAGATTTTCCCTGTTGTTAAAATGGTTACACCCCGCTAGCAATCACCGCGTGAAGTTACGCTCTCAGTGTGCGCAAGCCTTTTGTTGATTTATTGATTTGTTAGTTTTTTTTTTTGTTGGAAGGCTAACCGCACATAAAAACATAATATTAAGCCTTAAAAGAAACAGAAGACACTGATGATAGCTTTATTTTGGTAAATGAGATGTGTGAATGATAGCAACGATAAGCTTAGATCTGTTTGCTTCTCGCTTCCTTGTATTTCGTAAAGAAATATGACAACTCTAGCTTATGTTTTTTTGTATTTTGAGTGTTTGCCCAAAATTTATATATATCCCAAAAATTACAAACAAAAAAAAATTAAAAACTAAATTTACAAAAATTAAATTACAAACGGCGCTTAGTCGTGACTGTCTGTCCAAAAATTTCGACAAGGCGGTAGCGCAGTTGGTTAGCGCGTCCCGGTATTGATGGGAAGGTCGCGGGTTCAAATCCCGCCTAAGTCGAAATTTTTGGGATATATAAAAATCTTAAACTCTAGCTTATTTTATTTCATGACGATGTCTTCAATTTTTGTTTGACGTCTCCATATGGTCTAGCATTCCATTATTCCTAATGATTACAGAATCCCTCCGTAATAATTAATAACGGCACGTATCCATAACATCCGCAACCGCCGTCGAAATCACTTACTAAAGAATTATACTTAAAAAATACAAAAAACCATATTCAATGTTTCCAATTCCGTAAGCATTTTCTTGTATAAACGTTCGTAAAATAACATATGGATAAAAACATATCTATTTCATAATCAAATGCATTATTTTATACGTCAACATTGTATAGTTATTATATTATTTAAACAATAGAGCATGCTCTAGTTAATTCGAGTATGCGCGTAATTCAATAGCGCCGGTAGCTCAAAGTTAATTAGAAAGTTCCACAAGGCACTAGCGTACCACCACAATAATATTGAGATGAAGCGGTATATTGTAAAATGAATTTCGTTGCGCTACAATTTTGAATTCATGACTACCTTTAGGGGTGGGTAAACAAGTTTAATTATTTCTTCTATAGTGGCTTTATCACATAAAAAAGGTGAACATTTTAATTATTATAAGATTATAGAAACAAACTCGTCATCCCATTTTGTAACTAATCATTAAAAGTCATAAAACACATTCTTAAAGTAGGGTCTCATACCCCTTAAAGAAAAAAGATCTTTTATAGTATCAATATATTCTATGTGTCTCAATATATCAAGTCTATTCCTTAGAGCCGTGAAAATATTAAACTTCTAAAAAAAGGGAATCAAAAAATACGGCCGTTTATTGCCGCATATTTAAAACTAACAAGGGAATTTAAACTTTTACCTCATACGTTAGTTTAGGTACTTCCCGTTGACCATGAAATTTGACTAGAAGCAATGTCGTACAGCACAAGTAAAGAATAAAATCCGAATACCTTTATGTTTTTGTACCTAGTTATTTATAGTTAGGTACATAAAAAATGATTTTTACATATTTGTCACCTCAGTGTGCCAGCCCGCTTTTTTATATAACTCATTGGTGTTTTACACGTCGGTACTTTGAAATTGCATGTTTGTAAAGTGCGCTACTTTGCTCTCACGGAAGCAAAAGTTATTTGAATTTCGAACGATAAATGTTGAAAGTCTCGGTGAATTCATTCGAAAACAAAGTTTGCAAATGAATAACACAAACATGCCACACGCGATTTATGTGTTGCATGCTTTAAAATTCAGATTTTATGAAATACTGTATTATTTTATCTCGTCGAAATGAAAATAACAGTTTCATTCTTTGTGATATGAATACATAAACTCATTACGAGCTATATTTTTTATGATGATGTAAATAAGATCGATATAGGTCTTGCCTAACTACTTGGTGGAATAGATTATGATGCTATGCTTTTAAGACAAAAGAAGTGTTCCCCATTTTTACTTCAACAAAAGAAATTCACAAGAAGCTACCTATTTTTATAGGTAATTAATACATTTTTAATAATATTTTTTTAATTAAGACGTTCGAGATATAGTCACAAAGATTGAGAAAGGTATGCTGAGGTTTGGGAATGTAGAAAGGATGGATGAAAGAAAATTTGACGAAAAATGTATATGCCACGAGTGTGAAAGAGACAGTTGGAAGGAGAAGACCTCGACGTACGTTCTACGATTAAATCGGAGATGTGCTGGAAAATAGGCTAGAACATGAGTACCCTTAACCAATGAGCATGTATGAAGAATGTAATGAGAGTGAAAGAACCTCCGGGAATAAGGCTTATGTTTTTTTTATTTTTTATTTCAACAAGATAACTAGTTGACATTATCATTTATCTTCATAATTGTAACAAAAACTATCACTAATAAGTAAAAATAATTGTTGATACATGAATACTGTGTGAGATGACAACGGAGTTATGTATTTTCCTGATGTTTTTCTTAATGTTTGACTACCTACCTACCTACTTTCTATGAAACAGAGTTATTCTACTTGTTTGCAAAATGAAAGCGATCTTACCGCATGCGTTATTGTGATAATGCATCCCATCTCCTTGCACACTGCGTTATCGCATCAGTGCGTAACGTGGTATTCGTAGCCGTCCCCTATACATAGTCATTATGGTAAAACAATGGAATTAATTTAAAGGTAAACTTGCATTAAACCTTCTTGGATAAAACAATCTGCCTTCGGAAGCTTTGGAACCTCCAAGAAGGTTAGTTTGAATTTCGAATCGGTAAATTATTGGTAGCAGGTCGTAACTTATCGCAATGAGGTAGGTGCGTGTGTTTTTTATGGTACCGAGGTCGATGGAACTCAACTCAAATCTTCATAGCGATTTTAAGGGAAATTGAAAATGGCTTCTCACAGAATCTAGATGATTCAACCTTGGAAATATCTTGGTTTTGTTACTATAGGTATTAAATTCCGAATGTAGTAGGTATGTATAAATTATTTAAATTTTGCCTGCCAACGTTTTACCCACTAATGAAACATTGGCAACAACTAACAGCATGGCAGAAATAAGGCAGGACAGTACGAGGCATTAAAGCATGAATTTAGTCTGTATTGTAGATATCAGGAACTAAGAGTATTTATGCTACCGTGTAATGTGTCTGAACTCGGAGAAAGTGCAAACATTTGTCGCGCAGGGCAGTCAGCGCTTCTTCGTTGTCAGCTAGGTTTTGGTCCATTGTGCCAAAGACGTTGACAATGATAAAGGTGGTAGCATTTTTAAGCTACAATTAGGTAAGTAGGTAGGTAGCAGGTGTACATTACCTATGATTGTAACAACAACTACCTACATATCGTTTATGTAAATAAAAATTATTGATCCATTGTGGAACAACAGCATAATTATGAAGTATTTCTGAAGAAGTTCGGAGGAGGTTAGTTATAAATTAGAAAATATTTTTGGTATGTTATGATCTTTATTGTTGAACTTATTCTGCCTTCGGAAGCACTTCTTTCAGTCGCCATATTGGATATTTTTGATACTTCATATTATCTACATGTCAAATAAATGATTCAGTTAAATCCAATGACACCAAATTTTCTGGAAATCAAGGAGTTTTTAATACCTTTTTAGTTCATCGTAAATTTAAAATGGCTTCTTACAGTCGCTATTTTGAATTTTTTGACATTTAATATAGCCTATGTCACCCTCGTGATCTAGGCGGATTCAACGAAACGAGCGAGCCGTTTTGGCTACAGCGACCGACAAATAATATTCCAAACATACATACACCCTAAATATATAACCCGACCGAAGAGGACTTCAGTCGAGTAAAAACAATCAGTATATTACATAGATTTAGTAAGATTAGGCTTAAAGTAAACTAAATGATAAACTACTACAAGTAAATCAAGTTACGTGCGTAATCAAAATATATAAATGCTATTTTCGTAATTTCTAATGTAAAAAAGTAGGTAAACAGGAATAATATTGAGTAGGTAGATCAATTACTTTATGGACAGGACAATATAAGAACTGATGATAAGCAACTTCTCTGTATCATCGTAGTCCAGTGCCTGTAAAAAGTTTTCGAGGGTCTAACCACATAAATATCTTGTTTTTCTAGGATTGTAGCTGCTTTTTTGATTATCCTATTGTAAAGGAAACTATCACAATTGAGTTCGTCCCATTGATGAAGATCTAATGTTTTTTTTTTCCTTTTATCCCGATTATACGCCGTAGGCGCGCTGGGGGGTAGCAATGGGATAATTTTTATGTTTTTCATACCATATTCAACCTACCAAGTCATGATACCTCCGACGGATGAATTGCCCATACAAACGTAATACCAAAATGATTTCTAATTCAAGCATATTTCCACTATATGTTGTATTATTTGTATATTAATAGTGTTTAAATAGGTTCCTGGATAGTTTTCTTTTTCAAAATACCTAAAATGGAATAAAAGCCAATAGCATTTTTATGCCTAAATTGAACACTTTTCTTCCTCTTTGTTTCGTATTAAAAACTACAGTATCTTACGTGTTGTTAAGAAACATAGCTTATATTATCTTATTACTGAATAACAATACTATGTAAGGAATACATAAAGTTTTCAGTCATCATTTTTGGTATTACGGAACTAAACCAAATTCATCTCAAATTTTGAATAGTCAATATTGATATCCCGCACGCACGGATAATACACGATCAGCTAATCAGACATAGCGATATCCGGAGCAATCCTATGCACGCGCCTCGAATTGAAGTTGAGAGCAAAGGCCGCATTCTCAATTTATATCAATTTGTATTAATTAATTATTATGCAATAAATTATATATGTGTAGATAGATAACACTTTATTAATCACCACATTCATAGGTAGATAGATGTTAGATAACGCTTTATTGTACTCTCGCCAACTTAAACATAATAGAACAAAACAGACAATAACTAATAATGAAAGTACAATGGGCAGTCTTATCGCTTAAAGCGTTTCATACTGGAAAAAGTAAAAGTAAAATAGTACTCATTTATAAAATAGCTTGCAAAGTTATCTTTATACTAGTTATTTTACCGAGACACAACGTTATCCCAGCAATATTGCACCGAGCAATATGAAACAACTCAAAGTCCATGTTCCGGGTAAGTGTATTCAAATGCCATGTAATCTGTCTAGTTGGTGTTGCATTCACGCTTTCAAAAGACTATTACTGAAGTTGTATCTTTGGACTTAGAAATGTTAAATTACGCAATTGCTGTACACAGTCTGTATAAAACATTGAATACAGCATTAAAGTACCTAAAATATTCATCAAGATCATCATCATCATTATCAACCGCTATCGACCCACTACTGGGCACAGGCTTTCTTTTGCTTTTATGCCACTTGCCTCGATCCTGCGCTAGTCTGAACCAGGTTTCGCCCACGGTCTTTCTAAATATCGTAGGTTGAACGTCAAATATGACTCGGAGAAATGGCACCTAAAAATTCACACAAAATAATTTTTATTTTGTTAAAACTATGCTCGAAAAATTAAATTAAGTTTTTAAAACAAATTTTTCTCGTTTCGTCCTTGACATGCCTTTCGGGTGACGAAAAGGTCAAACGAACCCGCCGCTTTGTCCGTCCGTCCGTCCGTCACAACTGATTATTTTAGGAACTACAACAGCTACCGACTTGTTTGGTATAGATTTAAAATGCACAAATTAAATAAGACTGGCAGTAAAAAA
Source organism: Horisme vitalbata (assembly GCA_951804965.1). Lineage (NCBI taxonomy): Eukaryota > Metazoa > Arthropoda > Insecta > Lepidoptera > Geometridae > Horisme > Horisme vitalbata. The sequence continues at coordinate 9,489,099 of OX638089.1, forward strand.
ATATTTTAGTTTTCATCCCCAAAAGGTAAGAATTAAAAGATAAAAAAAAAGAAAAGAATCAAATAAGAAATGTCATAATTTCAAAGTGGTGCCAATAGGTCGAGTGCCATATCATATGAAAGGGATCCGTTAGCCCAGTTTAAAGCAGTTTTTATATATGATGCATGATTTTTTGTTTTTTAGAACAAAACTGTCCAAAAACTGACCATAACTTTTAATTAGTTTTCAAAGTGAAAAATTTGAAACTAATATATGTTAAATAAGAATATCTATATATTACATGAAAACTATAGTGAAATCCGAACTTATAAAAACAGTTATCAGAAATCTTCCAAAAGGGTAATAATATATTCTTAAAAAATAAAAGTGGGTGGCTAGGTCGAGTGGAGTATCAAATGAAAAGGCTTAGTTTAAATAAATAAATAATGCAGGACGTAATCACACAGTATCACGTAGCCCCAAACTTAGCAGAGCTTGCATTATGGGAACCACATGATTGATACATATTTTTTGTTTGTAAATACATACATATCATACATATAAAACACCCAGACCCGAGACAAATATCTACAGAACATGCAAACATTTGTCCCGCAGCGGGAATCGAACCCACAACCTTCTGCGTCTCAGGCGGACCTACGCCCACTGCGCCACAGAGGCCGTCAAAACACTCGAACAGTAGTCGTTTGAACAGTATATAACAGTTTTTAGTTTTAATCATGCACAGTTTTTGATTTAGGATGAAAAAAGTCCAAGAAATTACCATACGTCCTTCACTGTGTGAGAACTCCAAAGGCGTAGCACGAGAGCTTACTGGTTCTATTTTCTAAGCTGTTCCCTAGGATCGTTATATTACAAATCGTCTTGCCAGTGTATGAAACAGGGATTAAAATTTTATTGAGAAAATCTTGTACGTGACTGAAAAGCGGGCTTTTCGCACCATTCTATAAGTCGCACAAGCTTGCGCTTCGACTGGAAAAGATTTAATAAACTTGTGTTAAATGCATTACAGTTTGTGGTTTCAAGGTATAAAATATCTGGTCTGGACAAATTTTTCTTTAAGTAACAAGGTCTTAACAGTCTGCTACTTTCCTTTATAGATCTCTAAACAAACTTTTTATTGATTTTGAACTTTAAACAACTCGTAAATATCACTATTTACCACTATTTACTAAAATAATTGCCCCCCACCCGCGGTTTCTCTCGCGTTAAAATTATTTTTATATCCCTCGGGAACTTCTTTCTTTCTGGATGAAAAGTACCCTATATCTTTTTTTGTACTGACGACTTGTATGTGCAAATTCATGATGGTCGATTGAGTAGTTAATTTAGTGTGAAAGCGTAACAAGTTACTCACTTTCGCATTTATAATATAAGTAAGGGCTTAAAAGATGCCTATTTTTACTATTAAACAATCTTGGACTAAGTTAGCAGGGCTATTTCTTGCTATTCTCGGTATCAATAACCCGCCTAAAACTTTCGTCAGTTAGGTTTACACCTAAGCCATCGACTGGGTAAAATAACCAGTCAAGTGTGATTCGAATTTGCGCCCGAAGGGTTCCGCACCGCTGTATGGGAACCACACTTAAATATTAATTTTATTGTCTTTATTTTTTGTTATAGCGGTAACAAAAATACATCATCAGTGAAAATTTAAAATGCCTAGCTATCACGGTTCATGAGATACAACCTGGTGACAGGCAGACAGACAGCGCAGTCTTAGTTATAGTGTTCCGTTTTTACTCTTTGGGTACCCGTACCCAAAGAGTAAAAAGTAAGAGTGTAGAGTAAAGTAAGTAAGAGTGTCCCGACACTAGAAAATAAACTCACTCAGAATCACTGATGATAAACTATATAAATACTTTTTTATTTATACAAAAAGCTGTACCCTGCGATCCACAACCCGCATGCCGAGCATGCGGATTATGGGCATATCCCCTTTTTTATTAGTGGATGCCTATGATGAGTAGTAGACTGATATAGGCTGGTGTGTGTGTGTGTGTGTATGGACCCGAGACAAATATTTGCAGATTTGCTAAAATTTGTCACTCAGTGTTGCGGCAACCTTTTGCATCTCAGGCAGGCCTTCGCCCACTGCGCCCAAGGGGTCGTCTTAGACGTCAATGTAAATAAAACTTACGTTTTTTTTTATTTAAAATGTTTTTGCTGGTTTTAGCAACAGATGATTTTCATAAAACAAAAATCCCGCTCAATTCATAATAGTTCTATAAACCAAATACCTGATACCTAAAATAGCTTTAAAACATCATGTCACCTCTTTTTAATTATATTTAAATGACAAGGACAAGCTTACTTTATCGAGCGTTATAAAAGGACATTTGATTATAAGCAAGTGAGTATGTATAATTCTGTTATTATGAGAGCATTGGTAATAATTAAGTATCTACCTGCCGCACGACACGCTATGAAATTAACGAAACAGCTGTTAACCTTTATTGCTTTCCAACACAATTTATACTTAGATTTACATTTATACAGCTAAGCTATTTTAATTTAAGTTATTTTGAGAGCTTTTTTTGCCAAGCGAATACTTATTTCGATAAATATGATGGCGTTCTCGCCTATGGGCTTATATCGTTTTTTCTTCTTCTTTTTCATATGATCTAGTGACCATGAGCTGGTGATACTGATAAACCAATAGTGCATGCAAAATACCATATTTGTATGTACGAAATAAATTATTATGTATTTACGCAACTGAGAAAGGATAACCGTTGATTGCGGCATATCGCGGCCTAACTCCGGCATAGCTACATCCATCCCCTTGCCGCTGACGGGCAGCAGCGTTGGCGGTGCAAGAGGCAGACCCATGTCCAGCGTGGGGATAGCGTATGTTCAGGACTATGTCCAGCGGTGGACAGATAAACCTTGGTGTTGTATTCACGTAATTCATATAATAATGTATTTCGTACTACAAGCCAATTAATTTAGAAAATAGCTGCGCTTTTATATGAAAGTCAGGGCTATGATTCTCCTTTGAACAAGAACGGCATGTGGCAAGAACGTCAAATTTATTTTTATATGGGTTGGCCTTTGTTCAGCAGTGGACTGATATAGGCTAGTCTGGCGTGGTGGTGAACGTCAAACGTGATGTTACACCACTTTAACACAACTACGAGCGCTAGTGTATGGGCTGGTAAAAAAACCCTTAGTTTTGGTTTTGTCGTGGTCGGGTAAGCCTAAGCCTTACGTGGAATGTTTATTGATAATAATGAAACTATCCTATTACTACTTTAATAATACGATTAATCTCTCTAGCCCCGATGTGTAGGAATTAACGAGAAATTAAAAGTAAACTAAATATTTAAGTAGACTAGCTCTTTGTGAACGGCTAGTTCGGGGAAGTACCGCCATAATTATGGTGTTGGTATGGTGTAACAATATTACTGTGTATCGGTGTGAGGTTTATCACTTTCATGCATCAAAATAATTACTTATCGATTAATCCATTCTTAGGGTAGTTTAATACCAAAGTTAGAGGGGTGTAAAAAACAAACCAGTCATATTATCTTAATTATTAAGGGTCTGCACTACCTTAGCTCGTATTCAGATTTCGCCTCCACTTCGTCGCAACCACCACCCATTTCACGAGGATCGCGCGCGGTTCTGCGATGCCACAGATAAATACGAGTACGCGCGCTCACTTGCACTAAACACATAAATAAATATAATTATGCCGGTGGTTCGATTTGTCGGATTTTTTTCTCCCCACGATCATTATAATGGTTATTTCAAAAAATGCTTCATTAAAATGTTCTTTATACTTAGTTCAGTTACTATGCTTATTCTAGAGATTTTAACTCCTGTATTTATTGGGAAATTAAGGTTTTAGTCAGAATTTAGGCATATCTTTGAGATTTTTTTCTTTAGAGAAAATTTTATGCAATCGTGTTTTCGATTCAAATGATCGATAGAATAAATCCTGAACTCTATTATATATAAATTTCAAACTTAAATAATGAGTATTTTGGAAGGTATGGAAAGTATTGAAAATAAGCAATTTCAGGTAGTATACACTCTTAAGAGGCGATGAGAGAAGTCCGGTTTTTGTGTGGTGAATTTAGATTATATTGGTTGAATTACCTTATCTCTTCGCTTTGCTTCCAAGAATAGTAAATCTCTATAATATTAATCTATATATTTTATAAAACAGAATTGCAATCACTGATACACTCATCACGAAATCTCAGAAACTGCACGGCCTAGAGATTTGAAACTTGGCATGAATAGTTTTTGTAGGCACTAACTAAGAAACTATTTTTGTAAATTTAAACGCCAAAAACGGTTTGGGAACAACGAAAAAATTTTAAAAGATTTAAAAGTTAGGAACTTGAAACATCCAAATAAACACTCTGTATACACATTATAATGACAGATAACACAGAGAACGCTAGACTGAATTATTATTCCTCACCAAGCTTAGCCTGCATTAAGAAAGACAAAAAAAAAATTATTAACAAAATGAATGACCCTTCAAGGGGGGTCCTATGAAGTATTAAAGTTTGTATGGGAAAAACTTAACGCATAGTGCGATTTGCTTGAAAACTCCTCAAATACTTTAAAATATAAATATATAAATACTTTATGAATGGGTATCAGATTTAAAAATTCTGTAGAGAGGTTGAAACGGGGTGTCGGTGTATTAGGGGCGAATTTAAAATTTTCAAGCATCTTTAAAAATAAGAACTTAGAAGAATGCATTTTCTTAGAAAAAAATCTTAAAACTTCACCCCAAAGTTGAAGTTTCAATGAAGTGGCAAAGATTGTAAAGGAACTTTTTAACGTATCTTGTGTTGGATATGTAATTCTATATATTTTCACATCACTACAAATGGATTTGTTCTGAAACGGAGTGCAATGGGGTGAAGTAGATAAACTAGCGATTAAACTTTATCTTTCGTCTAGAGATTATATTGAAACTTTGTTTAAATATTCTTCACTACGGTTACGAATCTACTTCTTAAGCAATGGAATTCTTCTTAACAATGGAAAACTTTTGATCGCATGGTACGAATTGCTTGGAACTTGGCATTCATATTTTTCAGTACAAATTATAAAAAAATAAAACGACTTTCATAAAACTACCCTTTTGAATTGGTATTGGAGATTTTGATACGTGGTGGGATTTGGTTGTAATAATATAACTCTGAGTGAAAGGAATTCTTAAAAAGGGGACGGTGGTAGGTTAAGAACAAAACGCGAACGGTGTGGGTGCCAGGGAAATTGCAGTTACAAGAGGCTTATCACCTTAATGCCTCTAGTTGACGGGACGCAGGATGTTGCATCGAAGGGCAAGTTTAAAAAAGTGTGATCTACGATTTTATGCTATATGATAGGTAATGGTTACCACTTAAAAAAACCTAGTCACGAGCCGTCTTCTTATTAATTAATATTATCAGTATTTAGATATGAAAAGGGGTGTAAGGGGTTCCAACCTCCATCTCCAGAACCCAAGCCAACCTCACCTGCCTGTGGTACACCCTGCTCACTAACAACAACGGAGCTCTGGCGGCCGGCTGATTGCGCATTGCGCAGCCTACACTGGTACAGCTAAATCCGCCCTGGCCGTCGACGGGCAGCAGCGTCGGCGGTGCGAGAAGCTGTGTCCTGTAATCCCCAACATAGTAGTAGTATAGCTATATCCTCGTTCTTATAAGGGAGGCCTATGTCCAGCAGTTGACTGAATTTGCTAGTGTCGTTGGTGATATGAAAAGTAGGTTTTTACTATTGTGGACTATGTATTTCCTGTATGTAAGGCCGATTAGACTGAGAGGATCGTATACATGCTTCGTAAGCCTACCATGTACATCCCGTCATTACATGTATAAGGAATGTTCAATGTACATCCTATCCTATCCTACTCCGACTAATATTATAAATGCGAAAACTTGCGAGTATGGATGTAAATGTATGGATGAATGTTTGTTACTCTTTCACGCAAAAACTACTAAACGGGTTTGGACGAAACTTGGAATAAACACAGTTTGTGACCTGGATTATCACATAGGCTACTTTTTATCCCGGTATCACGCGAGCAAAGCTGCGGGCAGAAGCTAGTGAAAAATAATGCACAGGCTTTCTTCTGAGTACCTGACCCCTGCTTTGGTATTTTTGTAGATATCGTGGAGATTAATTGGATTAAAAACAGCTATACCATTCGTAATAAATTCCGTTCCGCCTGCTTTCAGTGAAACTTAGAGCTACTAGGAAACGTCATGTGAAATTATAAATTAGGATCTTTAGGTTGAAATTGAATCTATTTGATACATAACATTTTTCTGCACTATAGATAAGCCGTTAAGTGTCAAAAAACATTGTAACAACTAACTCAAATGCATATAATGCTACCTGCTTTGTTTAGAGACAAATTTTATGATTGCCATGCTTAGTCATTTATTTATGTAATCATGCTTATACCCGCGACTTGATCAGAGTAGAGTAATTCTTTCTATTTAGTGATTTTAACATGGAACAGTATGGAAAGTCCTTCATTCAAAAAGGACTTTCCATACACAACTTTATCCCCCTTTTTACTCCTTTGGGCGACCCCAAATTATAGAATATACTGAGACACGTTTAACTTCATTTTCAATCGTCAGCCTAAATACAATGAATATGAACATTCTAACTTTTAAACTGACGGACTTTCATGCAAACTTTCATCCTTTATTTTACCCTTTTAGGGGTGGAGTTCCTAAAAATCTTTCCTTAATAAACAATGACTAAACTATATAAGATATCTATGTGCAATACAACTTTTACAATGAATTAGGTACTTTTTTACTATTCAATAGTTATATAAGGACATGCTGGAAGAGACTGTGGGGACTAGATATTTATCGACTTTACATAAAAAAAGTACATATCTGCTTATATTGTTATTTATTGTTAACTTTTCATACCTGCTTTGCTATTTTTACCCTTTTATATTTTGTCATCGAACCTCATACTAGCACAATTAACGTAACAATAACCATATTTTAACTTAGCCCCTTTAAAAAATGTACACAATATTTATGGTTATAATAAAAATTAATATTATGGTTTTAATAAAAAATATTTTTATCTTTATCTTTAAAATTTCAAACCTCTAGGTGTAGCTGGTATGAGCTGTGCGTTTATATATCACCCAGTCAATCAGTTTGCCATTATATTGGTGATTACCTATGAAATTTGCGTTTTGTATGGAGAATTTCGAGAAAATTGATTTCTCAATACACATATCTTTGTATATTTTCTGGAACTACTAATCCTAATCTCCTAAAATTATGTGTGTATGTTTGGACAACATTGTGAAAAGTATGCGTAGACTTATTTAAAAAATAATACTAACTTAAAAAAATAATACTACGAATTTAAGATTCCGGTGACACATGCTCGGAACTTCAAATTCGAGGTGCGTACAAAAATCCACAGAAATATATCTAGATAGAAGAAAAGAGTTTAGCAATTTGTAGCGAGACCGAGCGAGTAACATTTTGCGTAGGTACTTTGACGTCACAAATGCAATTTAGTGATGGGTAAAATCGCAGCGCGCCGCCACGCGAGCGCTCCGCACGAAAGAATTTTAAAGCATCCATCGGTTCAAACTTGACATGGTGCGGTACACCAATTACGGACACTATGGTTCATTTTTTCTTATTTTTTTACTTTTTTGTGAATGTAAAGATTCTGTAGCTATGTTATTCGTGTGATGTCTTTGGCCAAAGACGCATAAAATGTCAATGAAATTCTTCGTCATCCAAAAGGTGTATTAGTAGGTAAAATAATGTACAAGTAGGTAGGTAATGTAACATGCCCAATATACAGGTGTACCAGAGGAAGAAAAGATTACCCCTGTTAAAGCCAGGTGAACTAAGGTTAACCATGGAAAGAAAAAAACCCCAGAACACCCAGTTACCTCGATGTGGACCACAGAAAGAAAAAAATGCCTCTGGTACAGCCAGGTGTACTATATAGATAGGTGTACCACGGGCAGCCGCTTACCTTTTGGTACCTATTTGTTTAGTTTTGTTTTGTGTTGTGTTATTTTATTTTAAGGCAATAGGGAAGGCCTTATTGTATGATTGACTAACTTTATGGCGCCTTACAGTAGAAACAGCTAGTTTATTTTTATTTCTAGTATAAACCTTATGAATGTCACTATTTTTTCAATTTCATATGTTTTATAATTATCATTCCTATGATTTTCTTTGTTTTTAAGGCCTAGCCCACACTTGAGGGAAAATTTAAGATTTTTATATATATCCCAAAAATTACAACTCAGGTGGGACCCGCCAACAAATTGCGCTACCGATTCACCTCCTCACCTCTCAAATATTCGGCTAAGCGCCGTTTGCTTTGACTCATAGTTTAGTACATTGACAAGAGGTGTCGCTTATCATTTTCTCTGCTTTCAAAATCGAAGAATTAGAAGATCACAGTATACACAGAACTATTCTTACTTTTGACGAATAAACGAGAAAGTGACCTTGAATACGAGTCGACAATTTGAATAGCATATTTATACATTGCTGGTTTTAAACGCACACCAAGTCTAAATTTATAACAGATATTTTAGGATAAATAGTACTTACCGATGAAAGGAAATACCTCGATTAACAGCTCCAACTTTATTGGTTGTGTTTGAACAGTTAATTAGCGAACCAGTAATTTTGTTTTTAAAACCTGACGTCAATGCGAACCGCGGTCGGGAGCGGACTAAAGTTCGTAGCGAGCAATGGAGCCGTCCATTTTTTAAATTTTGCCCCACGGGGTACATACACTCTTTTCTTCTATCTCGATATTATTTCTGTGGATTTAGCCCGGCATGCGCAATAGTCAATATCAGCAATTCAAAATTTGATGTGAATTGGTTGTGTTCCGTAATAAAAAAAAAATGATGACTGAAAACTTTATTTATTCTTTACAATGTATTGTTTTTTGTAACTAGATAATATATTCTATGTTCTCAAACAAACGAAACGTAAGATATTGTTGTTTTTAATACTAAACAAAGAGGAAGAAATGTGGTCAATTTTGGCATAAAAATGTGCAAAATGCTATTGGCTTTTATTTCATTTCAGGTAAGTATTTTATTTAAAAAAACTGTCTAGGAACCTAGATTAATACTATTGGAATACAACTATTACAACAATAAAGCGGAAATATGAACGATCGAGAAATCATTTTGGTATTACGTTTGTATGGGCAATTCGTCCTCCGGAGGCCCCTGTTTTTGTTTTTTTTTTTGCGGATGAACTTCTTCATAAATAGTAGTTTATTGAATTTTCAATATTTGCAATACTGTAACGTTCAAAACATAAATTAATTTTGTATATGACTGTTAAATTAAATGAAATATGTGCAAAATGAAATAGAGGAAAAACGTCAATTTCATAGGTAAGGACCTAATATTTATTTAGAGGAAGAAGACTAGCGACATACCCCGGGTACTATATTTTCGGGGTAAGCTCCCGGGCGATCTGACTTTTCCGACATTTTCAACAATTGACGATAAATGTTTGTTCAACCAATTTTCACAAAACCTTATGATAATCCATTCGGTGCATTTTGAGTTTATCGCGAACAGACAGACAGACGCGGCGGGAATTTGTTTTATAATGAGAATTATTTTGGCTTGATATTTACATATGTTTTAACGCTAATTGGGCACATAAATGACAAACATTTTAATAATTTTTTTTGCTTTTAATTCGTAATTCTGAGAAAATAAATGTATTAAACCGTAAACCGTATGTGTTAATCAGAGTAAACAATTAGTAAATAAGAGAACAAATACCCAAAAGATATAAACAAATTATTTTTCTTTTATTCTAAAGAAAACTGGTGGTGAAATGAGCACAAATAAATAAAATCCATCATGCTCGATTTTATTTTTTTGTAATTTTATTTATTTATTTGTTTTGCACTGCACTGAAATAGAAACAAAGTTCTAGGGTTCTTAGATAACAAACAGCTCTGTCGTCCTGCCCCCGGCCGTGAGACAGCTCTTCACTGCCTGCGCGACTGTTGCAGGGATTCAGGTCACAGAGCCGCATTAGGACATATATTTAATAGCCTGAATTAAATTTTCGATGAAAGGAGGTTGAAACATTCGCGCAAGCCGCCGCGCACCCCCGCCCCGCGTCAGTCTCTGCGAGACTTCTGCGTTAAACACACGGTCAAAACGCGGGGGTTGAGTCCTGAGATCCTCAACCCAACTTTTGAGTTCGTTGTGCTCACTGTGCTTGTGTATTGGAGTTTAGCCTGCTAAGAATTATGGTGAGATTAGTAAATAGTAGTTGTAGTTAATTCATTCGCTTTTAACATCTAATGCGATTAATAAGTTGAGTAACCCAGCACTTTTTCAAATGTTAAATTTTAAATAACAAATGGTATAATTTCAATATTCGGTTAAAAATGTAACCAAGCGGGACTCATTCACCTAAGTTAACAATACGTATTGTGCTGCGCGTTAAAAACTACTAGAATAATAATGAACCGAGCTGAAGCGGGCGTAACCGTCATCCATTTCGATGAAAGGATTACATAAACCGTTTCAAAGTTTTATTTTTTGAGATTATATTCATTTCCACCACGACACACCAGCCTATATCAGTCCACTGCTGGACATAGGCTTCCCCTTATAAAGGGGGATATACCCATAATCCCCACGCTGGGCATGCGGGTTGGGGATCGCAGGGCACAGCTTCTCGCACCACCGACGCTGCTGCCCGTCGGTGGCCAGGGGATTTAGCTGTGCTGATGTAGGCTGTGCTATGCCGCAATCGGCCGGCCGCCAGAGCCCCGTTCGTTGTTTAGCAGGGTGCACCACGGGCAGGTGAGGTTGGCTTGGGTTCTGAAGATAGAGATTGGAACCCCATATACCCCATATATTCATTTATCAAGACCAAACAGATGGTTTTTTTGTTTTTTTTTAACATGAACTGAGTTTCTCCTTACATATTACACCCCTTTATTCTAAACTATGAAAGAAACACATACCCTACTTTCAAGACGAAGATTTACCGTTTAGGATATGCGTTAATTGTGTTCCTTAAAGATTTTTTTTAATAAACGGGAGATTTTACACACGATGAACGTATCCGAAACTACGCAGAGACTGGTCTTGAAACTACGCAGAGACTGGTCTTGAAACTACGCAGAGACTGGTCTTGAAACTACGCAGAGACTGGTCTTGAAACTACGCAGAGACTGGTCTTGAAACTACGCAGAGACTGGTCTTGAAACTACGCAGAGACTGGTCTTGAAACTACGCAGAGACTGGTCTTGAAACTACGCAGAGACTGGTCTTGAAACTACGCAGAGACTGGTCTTGAAACTACGCAGAGACTGGTCTTGAAACTACGCAGAGACTGGTCTTGAAACTACGCAGAGACTGGTCTTGGCTGATTTATATTTAAGACCATTTTATAAGTTAATATCATCTTTAATCCGTAGAGAGTATCCACAGGCACACGAATTTTAGGTTTCGTATTTTATTTTAAATTTACTAGCCAACTTTTTACACAACCTCCAGTATCCAACTTTTTGACAATATTTCTGATTCTTAGATTAAAAACCTTATATCACTTTCGTATATACTATAATGTATTATTATAATTTATTTATATTTTTATGGATGAAAAACCGTTCCACGTGGAGATTTATGGGAGCTTTGTTCATTGATAGACTTTTATAGGTTGTTAATGACAGTGATAAAGATTATTTTTTGACCAGACATACCTAGTTCAATTGAGAAATAAAGAAATGAGTACATAAATAAATTATGCTGGACACTATCAAGAAACGATAACCGTTGGGGTACACGAGTTCTTGAGTGGAGACCGCGGCTTGGCAAATGTAGTGTAGGACGCCGTCTGGTCAGGTGGAGTGACGATTTGCGAAAGGCTGCTGGTAGAAGCTGGATGCATTTAGCTCTGGACAGGTCGCAAAGCCACTCATTAGGGGAGGCCTATGTCCAGCTATAGACTGCTATAGGCTGACGGTGATGATGATGATGATGATGGACACTATCACACAGCATTATAATTATAGTCTTAAATTAAGCAGAACTTGTATTATGTTAACCACGTAACTGATATTCTTCATATTATTTTATTTTGTAAAGACATATTATTATACATAGAAACGCCAAGACCCGAGGCAAATATTTGCAGATCATACAAACAGGTCTGGGTGTTTTCTATGTATTATGAGTATGTATTTACAAAAAAAAAAAAAGTAGTATATCACTAATGTGGTTCCCATAATACAAGCTCGGCTTAGTTTGGGGTACATCATGCAGCATCGATAGTGTTTATTATTTATTTATGTAGGACGGATGAATGGAACGTATTATTATATAATCTGTAGTATGAGTGTCAGAGCGAGTGAACGATGGTTGGAATGAAAGGATCGGGGATTGTACGACGAAAGAGAGTAATATTGGGTTCCCGGTCTTCTCCCGCATGTTATACTGAATACTAGGGAATAAAGAAACTCTGTGTCAAAACGACACTTATAATATTTGCATGTTAGAACATAATTCAGCCTGTATGCAGGAATATATATTCAGGCTGAATTATGTACTAACATCGCTATAAGATCCAATAGTGGAAAAAATTTTGTATAGCAAATAGATATTTGTATCTTGAAAAAACTAAACGAGACTGCATTGTTGCAGAAGCAGCAAGATAACTTATGCATTGCAGGTGGATCTCAGTCCTGAATACTTAATACGCCCCTGTCAAGGATCAAGTCAATAGTATGAGCAGCAATGTAATATGTAAACGGCACGTTCAATCAGAATTGAATTGAATCGCCTCCGTTAAAATTGCATTTATCAAATAAAAATAAATTAAAAATTTTGCACGAGAAAATAACAAAATTTTATTGGATAAGTAATCAATAAAAATGTATGTTTGTAAAATAATTCATATGATGTGTGGAGGATCCAATAGACGGCCTCTGTTGCGCAGTGGGCGAAGTTCCGCCTGAGACGCAGAAGGTTGCTGGTTCGATTCCCGCCGCGGGACGTTTGCATTGTTTGTCTCTAGTCTGGATGATTTATAGGTATAGTTTAATAAAACAACATCATATATTTTTTGGAAACTATCATGGTTGTGAACATATATACCATTGATTTGTGAGTTTTATTATGAAAAAATATGAAATTTCAAAGGAATGCGTCATTTCTTTTTTAAATTATATTCTACTAAGTTAGCAAACAGGCATACGGTCCTCCTGATGGTAAGCGGTTCCCGTAGCCTATGGAAATGCGCATGTAATATGCGCGCATGTAATATATAGAGATATTACATGCGCGTTGCTAAACCTTTTAAAAATTTTAAGACGCCCAGTTTGAAACGCTAAATATATATCTCGGGAAAACCTCGGCAGTGAAACCATTCTACAGCTTGATTTTTCGCGGGAGGAAATTCGTCTGGAACCTCACTGTGCGAGAAGATATAGGTGGCAATGTATGTGGATGATACTTCTTCGAAAAACTCTCCATTATACAAGCGGTAGAACACACACAGGGAGGAAAAGACCCTCCTGAAACTTAAAAGTTCAATACCACTTGTGAGTATAGGATCAAAAAATACCTCAAAATTATGGTAACTATCACATAGATATGAATCTTAAAACCTGAATTAGTAAGAAAGTTAATTGGTGAGCACCTAATTTTTGTAAACCGATCAATTGATAGTTGTACTCGTGCAGTAACTATTGTTATATGAGAACCCCACTTTTTTATATTGTTTTATTTATTTTCTAGTAATTGTCGTTATAGTGGCAACATAAATACATCATCTGTGAAAATTTTAATAGTCCAGCTATCACAGTTTATGAGATACAGTCTAATGACTGTCTGTCATTATACTGACAGACGAACAGTGGAGTCTTAGGCATAGGCCTCACCTGTCTGAGGCCCAGGTCACACATATCGGGCAAGGACATGGCGCGGACATGGCGCGGACGTGGCACGGACGTGGCGAGGACATGGCACGGGCATGGCGCGGACATGGCTCGGACATGACGCAGAAATGACGTGACAGAGGCACAAGTGTAGTGCAGTCTGTTGTCCGTTATCGATGTGTCAGCATGTCATCCTCAGAAGACGAAGATGCTCTTGCTCTCGTGGATACAATTAATTAATATACAGATCAGGGCCCGTACAACCCCGATTTCGAGCTAGTTGCTTCGAAAGTGAAACCCCTTCATTGGGTTATACAGTTGACGGGATTACCCTTTCGTTTGGGTATTCTCCTTTCCCTTCCCCCATATTCCTCCTTCATAACACAAGCGAAAGTGTAACCCGTTCCTTTTGGTTTTCAGTCGATAGGGTTACCCTCTTATGAGGTTAAACGAATGAATATAGTCACCTCTTGATAGGTTTTTTTGAATGTTACACAATGTTTATCATTACGCCTGACACTGGGTGGGGGAATTTAGATTTTGACTCTTGATTTATGTCATCAATCATGAGGTATTAGTTCGGATCGCTTTATTTGGTTGAAGGAAGAGCGTCACTGCATTAAAGAAAAGTTTTGAAAACATAAGGAAAGTGCTGTGTTTCAGTCAGTTTTCATTGGTCATCATCACAGAGTATGCGTTGTCATATACGAGACCCGCAGTCAACATATTAAAAAGAAAAAAAATGGTGTTTCAGTTTTCATAAGTCATCAGTTATGTCATGATTGAGGCCCGCAGCCAACATGTTAAAAAGAAAAAAATGTGTTTCAGTCAGTTTTCATAGAGCATCATCGCAGAGTACTCTGCGTAGCGTTATTTTTTATTTTTATTGTATTTATTAGGCAAAGCCAACAGTACACATAATGAGCATTTTGTAAAGCGTTATGTCCGAGACCCGCAGTCAACGTGTTAAAAAGAAAAAATATGACCTTCAAAACTATTTTGAATAATAATTTTGGATTGTCACTGTCACTATCACACTCAACTCAACTAAAAGCTCCACTCGAAATTCATTCTACAAATTCATCTGTAAATGGTTATATCTCTGGAACTACTCATCCTAGACTAGCCGTTAATTGCTCAAAAGATAGCTATCGACAAGATCTTTATTTTTAATGACATATGTCAAACTTGAATTTGCCATATCTCGAGAAGTACTCATCCTAGACTTGCCATTACTAGCTCAAATGATAGCTACTAATAAAATCTTAATTTTCGATGACAGCTGTCAAACTAAAAACTGTCATCGAAAATTAAGATCTTAACAATAGCTATCATGTGAGCTAGTAACGGCAAGTCTAGGATGAGTAGTTCTCGAGATATGGTCGATTTAAGTTTGACAGCTGTCATCGAAGATTAAATTCATGTCAATAGCAATCATTTGAGCTAGTAAAAGCAAGTCTAGGATGAGTAGTTCTCGAGATATGGTCAGTTTAAGTTTGACAGCTGTCATCGAAAATTAAGGTCTTGTCAATAGCTATCATTTGAGCTAGTAAAGGCAAGTCTAAGATGAGCAGTTCTCGAGATATGGTCAATTTAAGTTTGACAGCTGTCATCGAAAATTAAGTTCATGTCAATAGCAATCATTTGAGCTAGTAAAGGCAAGTCTAAGATGAGTAGTTCTCGAGATATGGTCAATTTAAGTTTGACAGCTGTCATCGAAAATTAAGTTCATGTCAATAGCAATCATTTGAGCTAGTAAAGGCAAGTCTAAGATAAGTAGTTCTCGAGATATGGTCGATTTAAGTTTGACAGCTGTCATCGAAAATTAAGGTCTTGTCAATAGCTATCATTTGAGCTAGTAAAGGCAAGTCTAAGATGAGTAGTTCTCGAGATATGGTCGATTTAAGTTTGACAGCTGTCATCGAAAATTAAGTTCATGTCAATAGCAATCATTTGAGCTAGTAAAGGCAAGTCTAAGATAAGTAGTTCTCGAGATATGGTCGATTTAAGTTTGACAGCTGTCATCGAAAATTAAGTTCATGTCAATAGCAATCATTTGAGCTAGTAAAGGCAAGTCTAAGATGAGTAGTTCTCGAGATATGGTCGATTTAAGTTTGACAGCTGTCATTGAAAATTAAGTTCATGTCAATAGCAATCAATTGAGCTAGTAAAGGCAAGTCTAAGATAAGTAGTTCTCGAGATATGGTCGATTTAAATTTGACAGCTGTCATCGAAAATTAAGGTCTTGTCAATAGCTATCATTTGAGCTAGTAAAGGCAAGTCTAAGATGAGTAGTTCTCGAGATATGGTCGATTTAAGTTTGACAGCTGTCATTGAAAATTTATTCCAATTTTATTATAATATAATTATTATTGCGTAATAAAAACAATTAGTAGTCTGCATTTCCGCCCTTAATGCTTAGAACACAATTACCGCAATTAATTTTCATCTTTTGACCGAATGTTTTTTCTCCTTTATCACCTATAACCCACGTATAACCCGTGTTACAATGATAAAAAGGGTAACCCTAAGGAATGGGTTTTGGAATAATACCAAAATCCAATACTATTGATAACCCTCATGATCAGGTAACCTAATCAAAAGGGTTTTGAATGGTTTATCCCATCAAATAATAGTGTAAACCCATACGGAGAGGGTTAACTAAGCTTTTGGAAAAACTCTGCCGAAAACCTCTTTATCGGGTTACCAAATCGGGCCCTGATACAGATGAAGAAAATACGCGCAAACGAATTTGCACAAGGATCAGCTAGTATTACCATGGGTATTACATAAAAAAATCTTAGTACCGGTTTAATCTCTTTCCGATTTCCAGCCACAATTTATCTTGAACATTTCAGTTACAATAATTGGAACGACAATGATCATAAAGCGTTGCATATTTTACAATCAATTCACAAAATTCAATATTAAATTCGATATCGTCATTCGTCACGCATTTTTACATCACTAACAGACGTATGTCGCAAGCAAGTACATACTACGATCTGGCGGCCATCGGACGCCCATCTGGCGGCGATCGGGCGCGGGCGCCGAAATGGCGCGTCATACGTCCGAGCAACGACATACCGTGTGGCCTAAATTGTGCTTTATTTCCATGCATTTTGTATAAAATTTGAATGGAATAGGAAACCGCCTGTGCCATGTCCGCGCCACGTCCGTGCCCGATGAATGTGACTAGCGTCGGGCGCAGACAAGGCACTGGCGGTTTCTTATTCCATTCAAATTTCATACAAAATGCATGGAAATAAAGCACAATTTAGGACATACGGTATGTCGTTGATCGGACGTGCTTATGACGCGAAGTCGTCCGAGCTAAATTGTGCTTTATTTCCATGAATTTTGTATTAAATTTGAATGGAATAGGAAAGCGCCCGTGCCATGCCCGAGCCAGGTCAGACGAGTGGGGCCTATACCTGACCTGGCGCGGGCACGGCGCGGACGCTTTCCTATTCCATTCAAATTTAATACAAAATACACGGAAATAAAGCACAATTTAGCTCGGACGACTTCGCGTCATAAGCACGTCTGATCAACGACATACCGTGTGTCCTAAATTGTGCTTTATTTCCATGCATTTTGTATGAAATTTGAATGGAATAAGAAACCGCCAGTGCCTTGTCTGCGCCCGACGCTAGTCACATTCATCGGGCACGGACGTGGCGCGGACATGGCACAGGCGGTTTCCTATTCCATTCAAATTTCAAACAAAATGCATGGAAATAAAGCACAATTTAGGCCACACGGTATGTCGTTGCTCGGACGTATGACGCGCCATTTCGGCGCCCGCGCCCGATCGCCGCCCGATCGCCGCCCGATCGCCGCCAGATGGCCGTCAGATGGCCGCCAGTTCGTAGTATGTACTTGCTTGCGACAGACGTCTGTTAGTGATGTAAAAATCGATAAAAATGCGTGACGATATTGAATTTAATATTGAATTTTGTGGATTAATTGAAAAATATCCAGGGCTCTATGATCATTGTCGTTCCGATTACTGTAACCGAAATGTTCAGGATAAATTATGGCTGGAAATCGGAAAGAGATTAAACGAAACTGGTATTATTATTTTTTATGTAATACTAGCTGACCCTTGCGCATATTCGTTTGCGCGTATTTTCATTCACGTTTTCTCCCTCCCTCAATATAAAGAATGTCAAATAAAGTTGTAGTTTCGTTCATCTTTGCAACCCAAGCCAATTCCACTAGGCCGTGGTGCACCCTCCTATCAAAACGTTGTTTTGGCGGCCGGCTGATTGTGGCATAGCGCTGCGGAACATCGACACATCTGAATTCCCTGACCGCCAACGGACACCAGCTTTGGCGGTGCCAGAAGTTGTGTCCTACGTTCCCCAACCCGCATGCATGCCTGGGGTTTATGGGTTTTCTTACGTATCAAGTAGACTGTTAAAGGCTGGTGTTGTTGTTGATATACATCATAAGAAAAACATGAATTTCCCATGTAAAAGTAATTTAGATAGCAGAATCTTAATCTGGCAGAATCAAAAGTGACATGCAAAAATTATCAACAGTCTAGCAAACTGTCACGTCATAACAAAGAGTTTTGAAAGTATGGCGAGGAGGTCCGTTATAAGAATGTATGAAGTGTACGCGAATGCTAATCATTCGGGATAAATGTGTGCGATCTGCAGATATTTGTTCAGGGTATTCTGGATGTTTCCAATATATTTATAATAAAAAAATATCTATCTATGTAATATAATGTATTCTTCTTCTTCTTCTTCTTCGTATGAGCTGGTGACCAACTGTGGTGGTGTCGGCGTTTTTAGGCCACCCGAAGGTCTCGGGTTTTTCAGTCGTTAAGCCATGTATAATGTATTAAGTATATCAGTCATCTAGTACCTATAACTATAACACAAGCTCTGCTTAGCTTGGGGCTAGTTGATGCTGTTTGAATTGTCCAGCATTATGTTATTTAATTATTACAATAAATAGTAATCCAATGGAAAATATGGGTCAGTGAAACTTCACATTAATTTTAGGTTTATTTATTGAGTAAAAATTATTTAATGAGGAAATTTGAGTAAAAAGTAGTATTGATACAAATTAATCTGAAAATCTATTTTGATATGGGATAGGGGCCCGAGTATGAAAGTATTCAGTGAGATATTCTCTGATATTGCTTTCATATGCTCCATTTCCTTGTAATGGTACATTCGTGCTAGAACCTAATAAATTATTTTGAAACTGTGGCACTGAAAACTTTCCGTCGCATCTACGAATAGCATTATGTAATACGCACATTGCTTGTATAATAACGTCAACTTTAGACGGATCGCAAGTAATTGGTTTGCTCAAACCCTCAAATTTACTTCGTATCATTCCAAAGGCACATTCAACAGATTTACGTCCCCTTGAAAGTCTGTTGTTAAATATTTTTCTGGAATTTGTTAGCTGACTCCTAGCATAGGGCTTCATTAAATTTTCTTTAAGGGGAAATGCTTCGTCCCCAACAAAGTAATACGGTACGTTTTGAATTTCTCCAGGCAATGGAGAAGGCGCTGGTAAATTGAGTTCTCCACGTAGCAAAGCTTGTCCAAAATAACTTTCTTGTAAAGCACGCCCGTCACTATTTCGACCATATTCTCCCACATCTATGGTCAAAAATAATCCGTCGGCATCTACGACTGCCATCAATACAATGGAAAAGTATCCCTTATAATTTATGTAACTTGATCCTGAATTAGGAGGTGCTCTAATTCTTATATGTTTCCCGTCAAGACTTCCGACACAATGTGGTAAATTCCACAGTGTGTAGAAACGCTGTGCAACTTCTATCCATTTTTCAGTTGTGGGTGTAGGCATAAATTCAGGCCGTAGACATTCCCATAGAATTTTACAAGTTTCATGTACAAGTTTCTGAACTGTACTCTTTCCTCTCATGAAATATAACGAAAGTGATTTAAAAGAGCATCCATCTGCAAAGTATCTGAAAAAAAAACGGTTTTTAGTTTTATCAAAGTAGTATTATTATCACAGCCCAAATTAAATAACACGTATTTATTTTCAGCAAAAGACTGCAAAGACCGTTGGCAGAATATAAGAGGCAGATACGGAAAGTTTAAAAAAATGAGATCCCTTCCGTCTGGTTCCGAAAACAAGACAATCAAGGATTACTACCTAGCACCTTACTTACATTTTTTAGATGATTTTATTAAGTCACGAAAAACTAAAAGCAACCTTAACAACATGGATGTTGGGAAAAATCTGAACTTTGCTGATTTAAATTACGAGCCTGAAACTTCTTTCTCGCCATCTATAATGCAGTCATCAACAGAATTAGACTCTGCAGGTTTTCCCATGCCATCACCATCACCATCACCAACAGGTTCAGTTAGAATAAAAACACCAAGTTTAAAAGATGTAAATAGAAGCGCCTATGAATATTTTACCCAAAAAAAAACTCAAGAAAAGACTACCAGTCCATTGGATTCAGATTTGGCATTCTTGCAAAGTGTTCTTCCCGACATGAAGTTGATGACTCCAGATCAAAAAAGAGCATTTAAAATTGGTATTTTAAATTTAGCTGAAAGAATTCTTAATGAAAATTCACCCGTTCATAGTAACGTTCATCCAATCATGACGTCATCTACGTCCCACTATCAGCAAGCAGCTAATCAAAGTAGGGTGGCACCTCTTGCCTCATCAGAAAACCCGGCATCTACTACATCCGGGATCTGCACACAGCCTGCAGAACTGATGCAGCACCAAAATCAGGCACAGTACGCCTTACCTGTATCTGGACAAGAGAACCTGGGTACCAGCACACAGCATCAGGCCCAAAAACCATCATCTTCAGCGGAATATAAGATCCCTGCCCAAACTTATCAATTACCGAATTTACCGACATTTTCCACGATCAGCCCTGCTTCAGTAGATCTATCACCTGCAGCTGAATATCAGATCCCTGCGCGAACTTATCAATCTTTACCGGCATTTTCCACGATCAGCCCAGCTTCAAAAAATTCAAAACTTCCGTATAATGATAGAACAAAAGAATTTTCATTTGATGATATAATATAATATTATATAAATATTGTATAAAATAATATTACATTATATATATATATATATATATATATATAGTATGTGCGGTTACGGGTGTGGGATACTTTGGGGCGCTAAAAAATGGTAAATTTTATCGACAAATCACCAGCCCTATTTTTTCCCTCCTTGATAAAATGGAAGCCATTTTTTTTCTTTCATCGAAGCACGGGTGCTTGTACTGATCAAGCCATAGCTACCCAAGTAGAGGTCCTAGTACTTGGTTAGCTATGAAAAGAGTCTTTCGTCTTCCCAGGACCACTACATGGGTAGATCATGGGCTTGATAAGTACAAGCACCCTTGCTTCGAGGCAAGCAAAACAAAATGACTGCCATATTATCATGGAGAGAGGGGAAAAAAATAGGGCTAGTGATTTGTTGATAAAATATACCGTGTTTTACCGCCCCAAAGTATCCCACACCGGTAACCGGACATATTGTTTTTATAAATGTGAAAGTCTGTGTGAATGTTTGTTACCGCGGATCTCCATAATTACTTAACTTATTTAGATGAAATTTGTTATGTGATAGGTTCTAGAATAAAAAAAAGCTAATATAATTTTGAAAATTTAATCTCTGAGAGGGTAAACGGGGGTAGCAAAGTTTGTATAGGAAACAAGTAAATATTTTATCTATTGACATGAAATTTTGCACAGAGACTCTCTACTAAAAATAAATGAATACATGTTTCAGCATTTTTCGCAATTCAACCCCTAAGGGTCACAGGGGTGGCAAAGTTTGGTTAGGGAACAAAAAAATCTTCACCCATTGACTTGAAATTTAGCACAGAGGCTCTCTACTGAAAATAAATAAACACCTTTTTCAGCATTTTTTTGCAATTCAATCCCTAAGGGGGTTAATGGGGATGGAAAAGTTTGTTTGAGGCACAAAAAAAACTTTACCTAAGGACTTGAAATGTTTCACTGAGACTAATTAAAATAAATAAATAGGTGTTTTTCACGCCTAAAGAGCTGAACCAATTTTAATGAATTATGCAGCGAAAATAAAACTTAAAGAGAGGGGACGAAAGTTTGCATGAGGAACTAATCGTTTCTCAAGGTACGTTTGGTAGGTTTATAAAAAATCATCATACTTAACCGGCTGTTGAATGGTGACTAACGTGAACAGGAGCGGGAACGGGAACGAAAAAGGGAGTGAGAGCTAGAACAAAACGGGAACGGGTACGGCTAGTGGTAGATAATGCACTAATATGTTGGTACTTTTTAGTCCGCTCATATATGGTAATAATAAACCTTTATGTAAATAATGAAACACGTTCTGACACAAATTTCCACGCGGGCGAAGCCGCGGGGGGTAGTTGTTTAGTTTATAGTTGATTATATCTACTTACATAAAATAATAAATGTTAATGAATAAATAATATTTAAATGAATACTTATGTTTCATTTAATTTTTTTGCTGGAAACATACTATTATTATGTAAATGTTAGGATCTTAAGACAATAAACTACAAATTATTATTATTAATATTTTGAACGATATTTTTACTTCATAAATATTATAACATGGAATATGTTTGTGATTTTTTTAAACGTATTTCACACACAAATCTTTTCTTATTCTTTATTATCATCAATCGTCTTCTTCTTCGTATGACCTAGTGGCTATCTCTGATGTCGGAGTTTTTAAGCCACCCGAAGGTGGCCGAAGGTGGCCATATCAGGATATGGCTTAACGACTGAAAAAGCCCATATCATAAATATTATCACTGAAAATCAATGATAATATTAATAAAAATATTTCTCTACGACAAAACAATAACACTTTTCTTACCTTAGAGTAATAAGAAGTCTCTCTTCTGGACAAACAGGAATCCTCCACTTTGTGCACTTTTTCTGGAGTCTGGTTCTAGTTTTATTTAATACTAGCTGACCCGCTCGCAACTTCGTTTGCGTTTATACTCTTTTTTTTACGTATGTCCTTTCATGTGAAATGTTTCCCAAACCCGGTAGTTTGACACGGAACCCTAAATATAAATGGAATAAAAAGTACCTACATATTACTACATTATCTACCCCGTAATGTAGTAATCTGTAGGTACCTGTTTCCGTTGGCAACCCGTCGCCAAGTTAACAGCCGGTATAGGTATGATGAATTTTTATATGCCTAACTCTTGATTATGATTGGTTACCCATGCAAACTTTCGTCACATAAATCACCCTCTTTAAGTTTCAGTTTCGCTACAAAAAGCAGAAAGTCCTCCAAGGTCCCACCCATGGTTCAGCGCTTTAGGTGTTTATTTATTTTCGTTATAGTCTGTGGAGTAATAGTGTTCTGTGCGTTATAGTCTCTGTAAAAAATCTCAAGTTTTTAAGTAAAAAAAAAATGCTATCCCCGTGGTCTTCAAATATCCAAGAACAAATGAATGAAATTGAAATTTCGAATTCGAATCCGATTTAAATATTATTTTATATTTGACATTCCAATTTTAAAGAGTATCGCATTGCACCAAGCTTTTAAAGCTCCCCCACACAGGTGTGTTATTATCGGCGATAATATTGCATGCGTTATTGCGATAATGCGTCCCAATTCCTTGCACATAATTGCGTTATCGCAGCAATATGTAACTTTTTTGCCGTTCTAATACATAATGTACTAAAATTCTACAGATCTCACAGTACGCGCAACTATCAAAAGCAATGAAAATGTAATTTAGAAATAAAGCACACGATAAAATTTTACTATAATGTACTGACGAAAAAGTGAACGGAGCGCAGAGTGGCTTTGCGCGTACAGACCCTTCTCCTGCCTACAGTTTTTGTCCGTCTGCCTCCTAAGATGGCTCCAGCTGTAGCTTAATTCAATTTCGAGATATCATTTTTTCCGTTTCTTGAATAGCGAACCCAAAAAAAGTAATTGGGAAATTCTCAATCCAGAATATTGTTGAATTTTGACAAATTTTTAAAATCTCAAAAAGTTACCACCCGATTTTAGATATTCAAGCCTTGCACTTTGAAGCCCTCCGGCAGACGCAAATATTGACATAATTGTGACCGATCACATTCACCTACACATCTTTTTTTAATGCATGTGACGAAATTTCTTTCAATGTATGGAGTTTCAAAAATGTGACGAATTTACTTTGTGGCAAATGTACAACAACCCCTCGCATATCTGTGAAATTACAGGCAAATGTCAGAATTTCATGAATCGGGGCACTAAACTCGATCAGAAAAACTTAAACATTTTCAATATTTTTCAACGTACCTATGCCCACGCACCTGTGTGTGCCTTTATATGAAAACAACGTTTTTTGAATAAATTTGGAATGAGTTTTCAAACACGACAGTGTCAAAATAAAATGGCATAACATGTGTCACTAAGAAGTATTGATATCAACTTCGATGCAAATCACCCCTAAAATAAATTTCTACCCCTTTTTAACCCCGTTAGGCGATAATTTTCAATAATGAAAAACACGTCTTTCATCAATTTTGTTAAAGAATGTTTATGCAAAATTTGAAGTAGATTGGACCAAGGTATCACGTTGTTCCATACAAACTTTGCCCACGTTTTTCACCCCTTTAGGTTTAGGATCTCGGAAAATTCTTTCATATCGGATGCCTATGTCATACAAAGAACACGCCCTCCAAGTTTCATGTCTCTACGATCAGCGGTTTAGGCTGTGCGTTGATCCGTCAGTCATTCAGGACAAAGGATTTTATAAGTATAGATACCCTCCATTAATGTATTTTTTTCAAAAACCTGGTATGCGGCCTTTTATTATTTAATATTCAAAGTGTTCTGACGAAGTTTCAAGAAAATCACACCACGCGTTAAGATTTTCCCATACAAACTTTACCACCCCATTGCAACCCCCTC
Source organism: Horisme vitalbata (assembly GCA_951804965.1). Classification (NCBI taxonomy): domain Eukaryota; kingdom Metazoa; phylum Arthropoda; class Insecta; order Lepidoptera; family Geometridae; genus Horisme; species Horisme vitalbata. Next base: position 9,513,945 of record OX638089.1, read on the forward strand.
GAGGACTATTACAAACTTTCAATGACACCAATCTTCATTGATTGTATGGAATAATACATGTCCCAGATTTCAAGTTTCTAAGTTCAAGGAATATGATTTTTCATACAAACATTTTTACCCCTTTTCACCCTCTTAAGGGTTGAATTTCCAAAAACCGTTTCTTAGTGAGCGCCTACACCCTACAATGAATACTTGTGCGAAATTTCAGACCTCTAGGCCCTGTAGTTTCTGAGATTTCGTGATGAGTGTGTCAGTGAGTGAGTGAGGATAGTTCTCTTTTATATATATAGAAGATATATTCAAAACATTGCGGAGACATTTTATATACGTCATAAAAACGATCAGGATACTGCATCAAGTTTCGCATTGCTGTAAATAGTCCGGAATCCTGTCCCGCTTTCCAGACAGGGTGCACCCAAAATCGTCTATGCTTCTGTATATTAATTAATTGTACAAGAGCAAGAGCATCTTCGTCTTCTGAGGATGACATGCTGCCACATCGATGCCGGACAACAGACTGCACTACACATGTGCCTGTGTCACGTCATTTCTGCGTCATGTCTGAGCCATGTCCGCGCCATGCCCGTGCCATGTCCTCGCCACGTCCGAGCCACGTCCGCGCCATGTCCGCGCCATGTCCTTGCCCGATATGTGTGACCTGTGCCTTAGTAATAGGGTCCCATTTTTACCCTTTGAGTACGGAGTAAAACTACAAAAAATCTACCGGGTGTGGCGTAATGAGTAGTCAAGCCATCACCTGTGTGTGGGGGGGCTTGACAGATCAGATAATCAAAAATTGTATTCAGTAAAAGTATCATAGTTTTCAAGTTATTGACCATTTTAAAATTACATAAAAATTACACAATTACCTTAGTCTGTTTTTTGCAAAGTTTTTTAGGATAGATGAACTATCAATTTTAAGCTATTGTTTTTGTGCGGTTGTCTTAATTTTCTTCCTATTTAACATTTTATTTCAAAATTTAGTAGAAGAAAAATAATATTAAAAGTTTGGGCACCTGAGGTCTAAAAAAATGTATGATGACTAGTGTGCCCAAGTCATAAAAAAATTGTCCTTTTTATGGATATTCTAAAAAGGTATAATGCATGGTTTTTTGTATTTTCAATTTAAAGAATATAGCCGTTTAATGGAATAAGGTTCTATTTTTTACAAACACTAGTAATCAGATGCCACAGGCACATGAGGCTTACCACTTGAGACCTCAAATTGATGGACGCCGTTTTGCATCATAGTTATTAAAACAAAACAGATTTGAAAGCTGGTTAAACAATAATAATAAAAGCCTTTGATTTCCCAAACTGGCATATAAATTCAATTATCACTGGTATGAAAAATCTGGTATATATTTATTTATAACTACTCTAATTCTTTTTTTTATTGAAGTCAAACCTTTTTAGAGGAGCCTGTGACGTCACGAAACTCATTACTCGTCCCACTCGTGTCACAAGATGTCGAACGTGTGTTAAACTTTCTTGATTCCCTCCTTTACGGGTAACGTAATGTAATTCATAGCATAGGCCACTAATATTCTACAAGCTCCAAGTAGCTGCACTCTACGGCGTAACTAGTCTACGAGAGTGCTACGAGTATTGTACTGCTACGTATCGCAGGAAGATCGAAGTATTGGAAACGGTGCAATTTAGAACTTTAACTTCTACACTCATCCACAGCGTGATGTCACAATTAAGTTATTCAAGAAACAATTGTTGCTGTAAAACATTTGTATTATATCAAAGCAATTCTTCTAATAGTCTCAAATAGTCTACAAACTCAGCGTAGCAACGTTCTACGGCGTAGCTAGTCTACGCGAGTGCTACGAACAGTATTCAACTGCGTGGGGAGTTCCAAAAGTATTAAATACGAGGCACTTAAGAATATTATCTTCCACACTGAATAAGCTGAGTGACCAAAAATCAACCAAGTAAACACATCAAAGTCAAAGGTCAAATTTAATACGCTTTTATTCAGTCAATTTAGGTCCACTTTGAATTTTTGATAAAAGCTATTTTTGTTTGAACTAATCAATTCTGATATTCTAAGGCTGCTTATAATGGTTTTTAAAGCCAAGCAAGTTATTGTAAAAGTAGCGTAACGCCCGCGACTTCATTCCTAAGGAAATTTCCAAACCTGTAGGGACTAACCGTCTTATTCATAACTGTTATATAAACCTCACATAGCTAAAATAGCGTTAAAATATCATGTCAACTCTTTTGAGTTACATTTGAGCAATTTTACACGACTAGCATTTTTTTGTCAGGGCTTATAAATCATACGAAAGACACAATACTTACAAAATTGAAAGAATTAAGACGGTTTATATATGTCTTAGAAAGGCAAAAATAATTATTTTAAACACTGATAAATTTCTAGAATTGATAGAAAATAAACTTTAAATATGAAAAAGGAGAATCAAATCGTCTCAAATCGGTACAATTTACAAATCACTCTATACAGGGTGGGGCAAAATTTTACCTCATTGAGTGCAGCTATATTTTCTTTTATAGTAAAAAGGTTTTGTTTTTAGTAAACTACAGGTTTATTTTGAAGAAAAAAAATCGGTTTTATACGGTCACCCACCAAAATAGTGCCCGGGCGAAGTGTTGCTGAACCAAGACTATCTGATGAGAATATCGTAGTATGTGGCAGTAAGGCTGCGGACACGAAGTCAGCGGGAGCGGGGCGCGGTGGCGCGGCGCGAATGAATGGCGCGTTTCAATGCATAGATTTCCATTGGCGCGCCGCTCCCCGCGCCGACGCTACTGTTTTTGAAACCGTGGCCTAAGCCACACCAAGAGCACATCTTCACAAAAAAATGTACTTGCACGGTAAACTTAATTCTATGGGCACACAAGCTCTGCCTAGTTACGAATAAGTCGACCAAGTTTATGACCCCGCATTTCTCGTATTTATTTCAAATAATACAACACCAGGACTTTTTCCCACAGAGATATATCACTAAGCTGCGTGGGAAAAATTCGTGGTGATCAGATTTTTATCCAATTCTTTGAATTCAATACAAAGAAACAGGATAAAAAACATAAAATTTCCTATTTTTCTATATTTCATATTTCTTTGATATCAAAAGTAGTAGGATAAGAAATTTCCTGATCCTTCTTTGCTTTAGATATTGTCTAAGTACCTAAGTAAATCTATTGAAATACAAAAACGTATACCTACTGAGTAGGTAGATAACGAAAGGAGACATTTCATTTATGAAAGCAAAAAATAAAATGCGATGAATATCTACCTAATACCGAAAGGAGACCTTTTATTTATGAAAGCAAATAAAATTGCCTGAAAAATATTTTGAATGGTTGACGATGAAGATGATTAAATTTTTTTCCAAAACAATATTTAGGTGTAAAATGCGAACTTAACACTTATCGACGCCTATACAGCTTATGCAGTAGTTAAACAGCATGTGTCAGTACGTGTAATTAAATAAGTAATAAAGTGTGTAACCTAACATCGTTTTTAGACATTTGATTTCACTTTGATTGGATTTCACAGGTTTAACAATAGATACTATAAATCAAACACATTTTGTTTTAAGTCCTGTTCTGTAATAAGTTATCTACATCCATTATTGCTATTGGGTATTTTCTTTACGGGCGAGAGTGTAAAAAAACCACCGAAAATAAAGCTTAACATAGATTAAATATGAAAAGGTAATTCTGCGTTATAAGCCTATAAGTATAGGGGATTATCTATTTGTACCGATTTTTTGCTCTCTCCTAGGTGACCCAGAACTATTATTCTGAAAGTTACTGATCCTATCCATAAAACAAAGTAGTTTTTATGAATAATAGATTTCGTGAAGAAGTGCTCTTTGCGTGGCTTACTGCCGCAGAATACGGTGTTCTCATCAGATATTCTTAGTTCAGCAACACTTCGCCCGGTCACTACTTGGGTAAGTGACCGTTTAGTGGCAATCAGATCTGAGTTCTTCCGTGCTTCGGAAGGCACGTTAAGATGACACCACCACCAGAGTTGGCCACGAGCTCATACTTAGTTGAAAGGAAGAATGAATAAACGAGTTATATTAAAACTTACTAGAGGTTGGGTGGTGCGCGAGCTGCACGCAGCTCGCGGTTTTGGCGTGCATTGTAAAGCTATAAGACAGGATTTTGACGTGAAAGAAGCATTTTAAAAGGATATCGAAGAAGGAGAAGCTATCGATGAGGATTCAGAAGTAGACGAAGCAATCAAAGAGGATATCGAAGTAGGAGAAGCAATCAAAAAAGTTAACTGATGTGAAAGAAACAATCGAAAAATATAACCAAGAGGATGATGCTTTAACAGAGGATATTGATGTAAGAGAAGCAATCAAGGACGATATTGAAGAAGAAGAAGCAATCAAAGAGGATATCGAAGAGCAAGAAGAAATCAAACAGAATATCAATGGTGAAAACAAAATCGGAATCGAAAGAGAAGCAATCAAGGACGATATTGAAAAGAAGTAACAATCAAAGAGAATATCGAAGAGCAAGAAGAAATCAAACAGAATATCAATGGTGAAAACAAAATCGAAATTGGAATCAGAATCGAAAGAGAAGCAATCAAGGACGATATTGAAGAAGAAGAAGCAATCAAAGAAGAAGAAATCAAACAGAATATCAATGGTGAAAACAAAATCGAAATCGGAATCGGAATCGAAATCGAAATCGAAATCGAAATCGAAATCGAAATCGAAATCGAAATCGACCAACAACTACCCTACACCTACCATACACCTACGCTACAACTACCTTACACCTACCCTACACCTTCCTACAACTACCCTACAACTACCCTACAACTACCCTACACCTACCCTAAAACTACCCTACACCTATCCTACACCTACCCTACAACTACCCTACGACTACCCTACAACTACCCTACACCTACCCTACACCTACCCTACAACTAACCTACAACTACCCTACAACAACACTACAACTACCCTACACCTACCCTACAACTACCCTACAACTACCTTACAACTACTATACACCTACCCTACACCTACCCTACAACTACCCTACACCTACCCTACAACTACCCAACAACTACCCTACACCTACCCTACAACTACCCTACAACTACCCTACAACTACCCTACACCTACCCTACACCTACCCTACAACTACCCTACAACTACCCTACAACTACTATACACCTACCCTACACCTACCCTACAACTACCCTACAACTACCCTACACCTACCCTACAACTACCCAACAACTACCCTACACCTACCCTACAACTACCCTACAACTACCCTACAACTACCCTACAACTACCCTACACCTACCCTACACCGACCTTACACCTACCCTACAACTACCCTACTACTACCCTACACCTACACCTTCACCTAACCTAAACTAAATAAATATCTATACGATTCCATCAAACATCGACACATGTCATTAAAGTAAAGAAAAAAAAGTTTTGTATGAAGGGGTGAAAAATTTGTATGGGATAATTTTTTTTGTATGGAACCCTAATTTTTTTTTTCGGATCCTTAAATTAAAAAACACCCTGAGTATTAATAGTTTGAGCGCAAACCCTCTACGACCTATGGTTTCCGAGATACATGGGGGGTGGGGGAGAAAGGGGGTGAAAAGTGGAAATGTCAGATTTTTCCTGAGGTCGGCCCCCCACTCCCTCTATACGAATCCACCAAAAATTTTAACCCTACAAGGTGGCATCTGGGAGAACAATCATGTCAATCAGTCAGTCAGTCAGTCAGTCAGTGAGTGAGTCAGTGGTAATCGAGCTATATATAATATTATTATTAAAACTTATTTTAAACTATTTGAGACGTGTTGCTTACCTTCAGAATTTTAAGTGGTACATTAATTTCATCCCCGTAATTTTGCATGACATACAAATATTTTTCAGCGGAATAGAACCCACAATCTCTTGCGTCTCAGCCGACTATATTACTTTACTGGTTTTTAGATGTAGTTTTAAGAAACATTACACATTGTTTATGTTATAAAAAAAATACAAGCCATTGTACTATATTTTGTCCTTTACGCCAAGTCAAACTAAGAAATGTCAAGAGAGGTTGGACACAGTAGCCGGAAATCAGCCGGACCAAGATCTTTTTTGCGACTTTGGTGGTTCCTCCAAGTTCTCCTTCATTGCCTTCCAGTAACCTTACCAGTGTGCTCCGATTTTAAGTACCTTAGTTCGTTCTATAAAATTATGGTAATAGTGACCGGGATGTGAATAATAGAATGCGGAATGGATGAAATGACGACAGGTCTCAGGAACAACTTTCGACCGTCGAATGCCCCTTAAATATAAGGAGAAAATCTACAAGACAGTCATCAGACCTGTAGCATTGTATGGATCGAAGTGTTGGGCAATAAAAAGACGGACGAAAGAGTATTGTATACTACTGAGATGCTAATGTTAACATGTACGGATACGGATGGCGTAACGAGAATGGATAAGATAAGGAATTAGTAAATAAGGGGAAGTCTGAAAATTTCACTTCTGGCAGATAAGGTAGACTGGTAGACTGGAATGGTATGGGCATGTCATAAGGAGAGATGAAAGTCATGTGACTAGAAGAGTGATGAATATGAATGTGACTAGATGCACGAATACAGGGAGACCGAAAAAGAGAGGGATATAGGTTACTAGTTTTTGGCAATAAAACTTATTATTATTAACTGAAATAGCGCCCTGCACACGTAAAGTTCGGACACAGCACGCGCCATTCTAACCCACACTCCGAAACGTACGTGTAGATGCGCGGGGCTGACAGTCCGATCTGGGATGACGTCGCGAAGTCCCAGATGCGCGGTCCCATCTTTACGCGCCATTAGCACGACAGTTTGATCCGCAGTCCAAACCGTACAGATTGGAATACGGTTTGGAATGCAGTCCCGATGCATGGTCCGATCTTTACGTGTGCAGGGCGCTAATGAGTGGACACAGTTCTAACGGCTGATAGTAGAGAGTGGAAGAAAAAACATGTTGTGCCGAGTCCCACCTAGCGTGGGACAAAGACAGGAGAATGATGATGCCAAGTCAAAGTCTATTATGTGACGAATAATCATGGACTCCTCTCATTCATGTGTACTAAAACTGGTTTACAAACCCGACAGGATTAGCTCTAATACTTTATCGGAAAAAGGCTTTTTATGCTTTAGTTACTTGATAAATTCCTTTAACAAGCTTTTATTACGGACTGGACTACTGGACGTCCTGGGAAAAATACGTGTAACTACCGAGGACGTCGTAAGGGATTAGGGATTACACAGAATCAGTAGGTATCTCCTTGTTTATTAAATACATAAGATCTCTGTTGCACAGTTGGCTTAAGATCAATTCCCGCCGCGAGAAAAATGTTACTATGATCTGCTAATATTTGTCTCGTGTATGGGTTTTTCTATGTATATAATACAGATGGGGCAAAGTTTTACCTCATTGAGGGCAGCTACCTTTTCTTTTGTAGTTAAAAAGTTTTGTTCTGAGAAAACTCACCTCTAGAACTACAAACATTTGTAGTTGTAGAGGATTCAGATATTTATGCTATTAGCTATTGGCTAAGCCGAGTGGCCGTTGCGTTGACATATTACAATGACACAGGGTGGTCATTAATTACAACGATAAAAATTAATTACATCAGGGAACAAAAAAGGTATTTTTTATACATGTTTTAATAGTTTTTTGGGTAAATGTGTTTATTAATGTCAGTCGGAATATCGTTAATTATTATGGTGGTTAGGCAATGGGTAGTTCGCTCTCCATAATAATTAAAAAGAAATATTTTAGGTAGCTAACAACGTGTTATATTCCTAGTTATGGCGATATGTGAAATTGGTATTTTTATGTCATTATTATCAAATTGCTGCTATTGTAACAATGGCAATTTACTTGTTTAGGCATTATAAATTGTAGATAGATTACATATTTATTGATAAAAAACAACCGGCCAAGGGTTTCGTAACTTCTTAAAAAAATTATTCGACTGCAAATTAACAATTTATGGATTTTCCTTGTCCTGTGCTAGGAATTATAATTGTTTCTTGCCAAATTTCATGAGTCTACAAGTATATATATTTTCATGTTTTGCTTCCCTTGCGAGTGTCAAAATAGGCGACATAAACTGCCATATCTTTTAATTGCCTTAACTTAGCAGTTTGATTTTTGCACAGCTCTCATGAATTTCAGACATTCAGAGAGTATTTGATAATAAATTCAACTTGATACTTTCACGCGTTACTGAGAAAAAGGTTGCTTGAAACACAGACAGAAGACGGAAAAGGTAGTGATTCTATTGGGGTTATTATTGTCGTTTTGAAATACGGAATCCTACAAAAAAAAATGACTTATTAATATATTACTTAACTGCTATAAGTCTACTTTGACTCGAAACAAGCTGGGTGTGGAAACTATGTCCATATATCGCTAGTTGACGTAGACTGCTCAACGTGTTAACATACAACAGACTTGCCATGTTTGGCGTCAAGCTCAATGAGCACGTGCTACAGTAGGGTTGTTACTTAATGTGCACTTAAAGCGTTCTAGAATTAGAAAAAATATTTAATGAATTGAAGAGTCATAAAATAACTAATTTAGTCCAGCAATTTTCAAGTTATGCGATTACCAAGGATAGGTAGATGAAAAAGTTTACCAATTAGTGAATTACGGTGTTTTATAGATGATTTAATTATACAGTCTCTCGTCTTCTTTCCTAAATATGCATTTTAGATAGGTTTTTATAGGGAAAAGCCAAATAAAACCGAAGTTCTTTGAGATTTAAAAAAATATACAGTTTGTTTAAAAATTAAGGGAATTTTTACCTACCAGCATAACAGGCGCGTTCTGGATTCAGCTACATTGAGGGTCTTCAGGCACATCACTTTTCACTCACACTTTTTGTCCGACCTGAAACAAAATAAATAAATAAATTAGTAATTAACAATAAATAAATGTTTAATCTGATGATTATCACATGGCACTCGTATTATAAATGTGAAAGTTTGTGTATGTGATTATGTTTGTTCCCGCTCAAATGCGTGACAGCTGAACGGACTTGAAATGTACATAGATGGCATCTGGATTCAACACTAAGACTACTTTTTATCTGGGTACCGCACGAGTGAAGCCGCGGGCGAAAGCTAGTTCTATAAAATATTTCTTCACAAAGCAAATTGTTGTTTAGATAAATTATGTCTATGTATTCTTTTTTTTTCAACAACAGAATTACAGTTACATCTGATAATTTATTTTATTTCTTTATTTACGTTCTCCACGGCTTACACACAATTAAAATTAGTATAGATACTTTAATTAACATAATTACCCACTATAATTTAGAAATATACAATGTCATAAAGGTGGAAAACAATTAAATAATAATCAATAAATTCATGTAAATAAAAACAAAAGAACAAAACATTTTAATATTATATACATAAAAGAGTGTTATAATATAAATATATATAAAACGAAGTTAAAGTTATATATATACGTGAAGTACGCACTGCATCGTAACAGGTTATACCTACCCACTTATTTTAATTTATTAGTAAGTAGCAAAGAAGGTGAACTTATAACTAGATATTTAATAAGTTTTGTATCTTATCTCATTATCAATTAACTTTATTGTTTTTTGAGTAATAAATGTTCTTTAAACATAATATTTATTCCAAATGGGTACCGTGTACCAATTTGTACCATGATGTTATCGATATTCTTTACGGTTACTGTCACAATCACGATGCATAGTGTACTCATACGTTGAACTTGTTATTCACTCAGAACAAAATCCTCTTGTAGCGCCAAAACTATGATACTGTTTGATTTGTCTTTAAATCCATTGAAATCCTGAAACAGGGGTTCATTTATTTTCAGTAGAGAGGTTTTGTGCAAAATTTCAAGTCGATTGGTAAAGATTTAGTTCCCCATACAAACTTTGCCACCCCCGTTTACTCTTTTAGGTTAATTTTGTCATAATTAGATTAGCCTATGTGTATATTGTAATTTGGTACGTAGATAGTGGTACCTAAACTATCTACGTACCAAATTTCATCTTAATATGTTCAGTGGTTACGGAGATACGTGGTAACAAACATTCACACAGACTTTCGCAATTATATTATTAGGATTATTAGGATTTATTATTTGACATATAACAAAAAAACCACCGTTACCAAATCACAACTGCTTTGCAATGCTTTTTATTTATACTGAATTCTAAAATAGAAGTAGATTCAAACTTGTTTATTTAATTTTCAAAGTGGAATACAGTGTAGCTCAATCCTAATCTTGTAGTTCAAAGAATTGTAGCTAAATGGTAGTCCAAAACGTCATTGAAAGTCCAATGGTCACTCAGTTAAATGGTCCAAAATGTCTTTCAACAGAGCATGTAGTAAAATGGTAGTGCAAAATGTACTGTATACACAGTGAAAAGGGGAACTCTCGCTTTCAGCTGTGGAATGTAACAACCTAAAGAGATAGTCTCGCTTTTGTGGTTTCCGAATGAAAAGCCTTTTGGGTAATCGAAATGGCTTTAGCCAGAGCGCCTTCGCTTTAACTGGTTAAAGCGGCTGCAAGCGCTCGCAAACACCCCTTTTGTTGGTAGCCTCTCGTTTTTATGCAATTCGTTAACAAATTCTTTTTTGGTTTTTTATAGGTATAGAACTACTACCAACTGTATTTTCATACCTTTTTCATAGTACATACAATAAGTCATAAGCTTTTCAATGGATTGATAATTTAAAAACTAGCCAACTAAGTTTTGTAATAATGTTTAAAATATATTTTTCCGAATCCTACTAATAGGCGGATTTCATCTTTAGTCCTCTAGTTCGTATGAGCTAGTGGCCAAGTCTGATGTCGGAGTTTCTAGGCCGCCCGAAGGCCTCCGACATGGATCAACGACTGACAAAGCCGAAACATCTTAACGTATATTCCGAAGCACGGAAGCGCTCTGATCTATATGCCACTAAATAGTCACTCATCCTAATAATGACCTGGAACACTGAAGAAAGCCATGCTAAGAGCACTTTATAACTGATCTATTGATTATTATCTATAGTTGTTTGAACGAATGTTAGTTACTGTTTCGCTGTTACGCTGTGATAACCAAACTCTTAAGAGTCTGGGAGGAACGTGGAAACTCACTTACACACATTGACACACACCCTAAGACACACACACACACACACACACACACACACACACACACACACACACACACACACACACACACACACTCACACACACATTCAAGCACTCTTTCAACAGTAACATAAGTAATATTAATCTAATTTGTTTTAATTTTCCTTTTATTCTTTCAATTCAATTATTGTATTTAAATGTGTTTTTATTCGTAACTATGTTCCATTAGTTTTAAGTTTATAGCTTTTTCATGGCATAGGAACATAGAGTCTGTTTGTTTTTGGAGGAGGGTGATAGCATTACTACGCAGTTTTCAACTTTTGTAGCGTTTCCACTGTTTGATTTTCTGTCTTGTTTTGGGTTCATACTAATATACTTTATATGCTTTAAACTTTATACTCTTTCAAGCTGAAGAAATTCGGATTTAAATTGAAAAGTAGATAACTTACACTGAGGATTATTAAAATTGTTATTTTTTATCTTTTTTCTGAATACTGCCCCTTCTTATTAGGGCAAGCTTATGTCCAGCTGTGGACTGATATAGGCTGGTGCTGTCGTGTTTGTTGTTCATTTTAAGTATGTGGGTTCCGCGCGAGAAGAGCTACGGGCAGTATCTAAATATTAAAACAAAGTAGAAAGTAGATTACTTGTTTTTATTGAACAGAAGTGTCTTTTTTTCACTATGGGTAAATTCAAAACCAAAGCAAAGTATACCTAGGACGAAATTGTTTCCAAGACATTCTCACTATCTGCTATAGATACAGAGAAACAGTCTTATAGTTACTGTTAAGGTTTCAATAAAGGAAATTGTTGGTAACATAGAATTTATGAAACGTTTTCTATTACGAAACGTCAATTCAATCTAATGTATAATAAATATCACATAAAAAAGTTGTATTTTAAAATGATTAGTATAGCAAAATGTCAAAAACAAGGTTCCTAATAATAAATAGCACGAAACCATTTTTTTTTTTTTTGCTATACAAAGCGTCTATTTTTAAAGGCTTTTCCACCAAATAAACAGGGTGAAACATTTAGATCGGTCAGTATGGGAAAGTCTCAAACTATAAGACCTACGAATCTGTTCTTAGGATCCATGTTACACCTTGTATATATATTTTAGTCAGTTGGTTACTTAAATATTCTAAATAAAGCAGAAATATCACATAATAGTTCTTTTAACCTGGGCGTAGGCTTTTACAAACTGATGTCAAAGGTAAATTAATTAAGAAAATACTTAAGTATCTAGATAGGTATAGAAATAGCTTCAAAGAAGTTTTTAAGAGTAAAACAAAAAAGTTTAGAAATTATACTTTACAGATAATCCCAAAAAAATATTAAACTTTAAATCGAAAGTCAATATTAAAACTGCTATCCATGCAGTAGCTATCCTACATTCCTACTATACGGTGACATTAATTAATCTTGATGGCGATAGTATGGTAGGTCACATCAGGAACTCAAATTTTCTCCCTAGCTGAAGCCTATCGATGTCATAACTAAATGCCTATTGTACCGTAAACCTGTATTACTAGCGGTATTACACGTCAGGCTCATATCGATGAAACACAGCGGCGCGCCAGGCTAAACTAATTTCGTAGTGGTTGGTTAGATTTAGTTTAGTGGAGCTCACGAAATTGGTATTTGAAAAATAGAATTGGTGTTAATCGCGATGTAATCGAATAAGCGGACACAACATAAATATACCGGCTTCTTCAGTCGGTAAGCCATGTAACAGGCCTTCGGGCAGCCTAAAAACTCCGACACCAGAGTTTTTATAATACTTGAAGATGGTTCAAGCAAATGGCCCTTCAAACCGAAATACATCAATGCCGCTTCATGGCAGAAAGAGTACTTTCCCGGATGAGCTCACTGTTTATATTTTAGTACAAACAAATTTTTGTCACTTAGCGAGAGCATTCTGGAAAACTTAAAAACACATTAACAAAGTGAATTCGTTCTATTAATTTGTATTTTTTTTGTTACAGGCACAATGTCGAAGATCAAACGGCCCTCAGTCGGAAACAAATGACAATAACTAGATTAAAGGTAAGTCACAAGATTTTGAACACACGATTGTACGGCATTGTTTGATAATCACTGCAATAAACAAAAACAAAAATAAAAAACAAAATTTAAATTCTATTTAGTTAAAGCCATAGGGAGCATTATAAATAGCTTTTTTTAAGATACCAATTCGTAAGGCGACCAAGCATAGAAGAACTGGCAAGAAACTCTGCTTAGCTTATATTTGTCTAACATTCTTGTTACAATTATTCTTAACTTATGAATTGATTTTAGGGGAGTTCGAGACAGTTTCATTCGAAGCTTTTTTGTTATCTAGTTAATCAGAATTTTTATAAGAAGCTTTAATACAGAGCTTAGACTATACGTCACTTGGGAATCTGTTAAAAAACGCTGTTGCAAACAGATTTTGATGGAATATTACATACAGGTTTTTCATTCTATGGTAAAAGGTTAGAATTAACATGACTATGATTATTTACCGCATGCCTTATACCAAAATGCCGCTCCAGTTAAAATAGATCACGCAATTGCATAATATTATGTTCGAGGAAAACATGATTGCCGACTATAAACTAACCAAAATCGAGTTGCACTACAAGTTCAAATTTCTTAGAATTTCAGTTTGGGGTGAACAAACTAGTTTCACTAGTTAACTAGTTCAGTTAACGGGAATTACAGCTTATCTAGCATAGCACAAGCTAATAACTTTGTGGTTTACTTGAGTATTGAATTCTATACTATCCCATTAGTATGATTAATTCAAAAATGTATGTATGTGTGTTTTAAGTACCTTTCGAAAAAGTGCGAATGAATACTTATGGCACAATTCTTATAAAGCGAAGTCTTTTTTAAGGTTATCAGAAAGACTCAGATATTCGTATTCTCCAAGCGATTTTAAACCATTTTATTTTATTCTATGCTAGTAATAAGTAAAACTCCCATATGTTCCCGCTCGTCTTCCTAAACACTAAACGGGTATTTGCATAAAATTTGGTACTAATGTAGATAAATACTTAATCAGTAAACTTTAACAAAACTCTGGTTAGTAATGCCTTAAGGCGACTATAAGGGTCAAACCTCCCTCTCGCTCGCACTATTCAACATTTTTGAAGATATTAAATCACTGAATGTAGTTATCCAAAATAGCAAACCTTCACGGCCTAGAAAATAACAATACAAAGGTTCAGCAATAATATCATTTTGATTCTATCACGTTTTCTTACCAAAAAACTTGCACCAATGTGATCAATTTTGGTGCAAATTTTTTGGTAGGAAAACGTGTTGGGTTCAACATGATATTCTTACTGAACCTTTGTGTTGTCATTTTCAAGGTCCTGAAGTTTTGCTATTTTGCATATCAACATTCAGTGATTTCATATCTTCAAAAAAATTTTGAATAGTGCGAGCGAGAGGGAGGTTTTACCCTTATAGTCGCCTTAAAACCTATGTTAGGTTTGTCTAGACACTAGGTTCTCGATATAAACAAATAAAAGTACCAATAGAATTAGAAAAATAACTAGGCCAGGAACATAATAACAAAGTAATAGTACCTAACTACTAATACTATTGGCACGTAAAAGAGTTACTTTTGTTCGGTTATTACGCAACCAAAGCCATGGGAGAATACTAATTTAAGATTGTCAGATAATATTTCAAATGTGAAATAGGGTTTTTTTTGTATGTTTCTTTGTTACACTTTCACGCTTTAACATCTCAGCCGATTATCATAAAATTTCGCAGACTCGTTGTCAGGGGTACAGAAAAGGACAATGGTACCTTCCATCCAGAAAAAAATACTATTCCCGAGGCTTAAAAATCTACCTCTTAGGCCGCGGTCACGAAGACAGCAGCGGCGGCGCGGGGAGAGGCGCACCAATGCAAATCTATGCATTGCCGCCCCACTCCCGCTGAATTCGGGACTGCGGCCTTAAAGTGCGCAAAGCTGCGGGTGAAAACTCATATTTTAACATTACTTATATAGGATTAACATCACGACGTTTTAAGTGCGACAGTCAACCTTTCAAATTAGTTATTTAGTGCTTATTATATTCATTAGCCACTGAAATAGTAAAATAGCTGATTGGACATGAGTTTACCCTAATGCATTTTTTAGTTTCCTCTATTTATTTGTAGAAGTAGAGCTCTTTGTGGGGGTCTCGTCCGGGGAAGTACTGCCACCATGCCTATTTCTGCCATGAAGCAGCTGTGCTGTGTTTCGGTTTGAAGGGTATGGCACAAGAGGCATAACATGTTCATGCCTCAAGTTCATGGACGCAGGGCTTTGCATCGGAGAGCACGTCCCAAAAAAGTCGGTAAAAACGTGATCTACGAGGTAATGCTTTGTGATAGGTAATGGTTACCACTTAACATCAGGTGGGCTATGTGCTTGTTCCATCTTCAAATACCTTAATTAAAAACATATTATGTATTGACTTTTTAAGCAGTGGCTTTTTCTATAACCGACATTTATCATGTATGTTATGAAAAGTAAAAGACGTACAACATCAGTTCACTGTTCATCTAGGAGCACGTTTCATTTACAGTACGGATCATTACTTAAACAAAGATTTAGGTAATAAAAAGCCTAGCCTAAAAATGGTATGATACTTCATCGCTGTAAGATCCAACCTTTATGTTAGTATGTGAAATATGTACGTAATTGAACGTAGATTATCTTTTCTATAACTCGTAAACTTTTGAACTAATCTTTTATAATAAATTAGCACAATTTCCGTAAATTGTTTTTCTAAAAACCGCATTAAGATAACATTCGTGGTTTCTGTTAACACTGCTACTTTTTTTAGTCATGCCGGACAGTTCTTTTTCTTTATTTATTATGGGCCAGCTCTTGACCTCGAGGCTTGTATAAGCAAGGATGAGGTCGACGATGGGACGAGCTTTCCCAGAAGATGTATTTCTATTGCTCTATTAACTCTCTTTTTGAAGCCTTAAGGGTCTTAAGTCAATGGAAAAATAAATGATGGCAGCTGATTCCATATTTTAGCAGTGCGCATTATAAATGATGTTTGAAAGCGTTCTGGTAAATGGAATATCAACTAGATGCGGATGGTAGTTAGCAGTGCGTTACTTTGAATTGGCTATAACTTGTTAACCGTTGAAGTACAAAATACATTGAGTTAACAATATATATCAATGACAAAATATTGTTTTTCAGATACATGACGCATACGTATGATGCGAGAGTTGCTATTGGAGACATTTCCATTGAGGCAGAGTGGGCGGAGTTGTGCTTCATATAAATAAATTTATCTCAAAAAAGTATCGAGTCACATAAACGCATCTCTATTGGTCAATTTTTGGTGGGCGTTGCGTTTGCATAAGCCATTTCAGTCAGATAAGCAGGAGCCGCGATATTTCCATCCTTGTCAATTCTTATCGTTTCAGACCAATGGCGGTAAAATAGCCATTATAGCTTTATATAATATCTCGATGCTCATCATAAACTATATATAAACTATATATAAAAGTCGTGTTAGTTACACTATTTATAACGCAAGAACGGCTTTGGCTGAAAATTGGTAAGGAGGTAGCTTAGAACCAGGAGACGGACATAGGATACTTTTTATCCCGTTAATATAGTAGTAGGGGTAGGATAGGGGTAGGGGTAGGGTAGGGGTTCGGTAAGGGTAGTTGTTGTTGTTTTTCTTTTATTCATTGATTTCTTTTTCCACTTCAATATAATGTTTGATTACTTCTTCAACTTATCCCCTTTAAAAGCTTCTCCCACATCGATTTCCTCTTTAATTGCTTCTTTTAGATCGATATCCTCTTTAATAGCATTTTCCACTTTAAAATTCTCATTGATTCTTCAATATTTTTTTTGATTGCTTTTTCCATTTTGTTATCTTTTTTGAATGTTTCTTAAATTTCGATATCCTCTTTGAGACAGGACAACGTCTGTCGGGTCAGCTAGTATATTATATAAAATAGTAAATGACGTACTGACTGTCATGCAACGCAGAGCCTAAAACGCTGGACCTAGAATCTTGAAAACTTCTTTTTTTTTGAAGACTAACAGCACATATAAACATAATATTAAGATTTAAAAGAAACAAAAGACACATAGACAACTAAAGGCTTATAGTCTTCACTTAAAAAAAAAGGAAATAGTAATGGAGCAAGATATAAAGTAAAAAAGATTAGAAACACAAAGTATTACATAGTACTTAAGTGCATATATGATTGGACACTGCCAATTACACCTTATTTATTAGAACTAGAGCAAAATAATTTAGAGCTCAGTAAACGCCTCATTTTCATTATGTTGCAGTCAAACAAGTCAATAGTAGAATTATAGTGTTTGTTATAATTATCACACACACGCCATAGATAAGAATTACACCGATAATTGGTATTAACAAATTTTACATTGAATATACCTCCGAGACCTGCTTGGAATAATGAATATAGATCTGTAACCTACTTAATTTGGAGAATATGTTTGTTTTAGTTTGTTAACGTGTACTAAGAAGGGATTTTTTGAAACACACCAGGGGGTGAAAACGGGTAAAAGCGTTTGTATGAAAAATCTTATTCCGTAAAGATAGAACCAAATGTTATTGCGTGGTACGATTTGCTTGAAACTTCAACAGAATACTTAACATATAATAATATTAATAATAATAATGATGATATTATGATAATATAAGTAAAAATCAGGCGAGATATTTTATGATACTGTCGATGTCAATATGTAATACTCGTAAAATGTAAATCCGACTTTGGCTTTCAGTTAAGGTGATAAGTTTAATTTATATTATACTCAAGAGCTGTGGATTTTGATTTTAAAATAAAATAAAATAAAATAATAAATTACCACATACCAGGTTTTTCAAAACAACCCTTTAAAGGGGTGAAATGTTTATGGGGGAGAATTTTAAATGAATGGTTAGCATCTCTTTAAAAAAATGCTTTTCTTTGTCAAAAAAATATAAAAAAAAATTGAAAATTTTCACTCTAAGGGGTTGAAAAGGGGTAAAAACGTTCGTATGAAAAATCGTATTTCGTAAAGATGGAAACTTGAAACTTTTTAAATGTAATGTTGTATAAAAATTACAAAGATTGTCATCACTAGAAATTTAAATTACCTCCTCAGGGGGGTGCGATGGGGGGGGGGGTTAAAGTTTGTATGGGAAAGTCTTTTTGTGTGGTTTGATTTGCTAATTTTGTCAGAATGCTTAAAACATACCAAATTTTTCAAAACAACCCTTTAAATGGTTGAAATGAAGAGTTGAAGTACTAAAAATGTCTTTTTTTTTAATAATAAAATTTATTATATTTTTTATAAGTTCCAAATGTTATTCCAGGGGGTGAAACGCGATGAAAATCATATTTTTTAAAATTCTAAACTTGAAAATTTGCATAAATAAGTGGGGGCCAAGTTTGTTAACGGTTTGTGAACTTTTTAACTTTTTTCTCTTGACAAAAATGGCAAAGGATTTATCCGATAACCGGTATGCATTGGTGTTATAAAATTTGTACAGGGAAACTTTTGAACGTGTGACGTGATTTGCTCGAAACTTAAGTCAATTATAGTTCTTATACTATATCAAAACGGGTCGCAATGGGGTATTCATATAAAAATCGGAACTTTATACGCGTCGTGATTTGGTTTGGAACTTTTTACAAATATTGATCACTACAAATGGTTAATTACCTATGTCTTGACCGGGGTGCAATAAGGTGTTCTAGTATGGGATCTTTTAAACACGTGTAATTTGGTTGAAACTTTTTATTAATATTTTGTACTACAAGTGGTTAGGCATCTACCTCTTTAAAGAGGTGCAATGGGGTGTAACAATTATTATGAGAAAACTTTTGAACGCTTGGTGGGATTTGCTTGAAACTTGGCACAAATATTTTTTAGTACATGTCGTAAAACTCTAAATGATATTTTATGAATAAGTACTATTCCCAAACAGGGTGTAATAGATTGTGGTTATTTGTTATTAAAACTTTTTAAGGTGTTGTGCGATATTTTGAGACCATGGTATGAATATAATATTTGTGAACTAGGCTCCCGACTTGGAAAATCGTAATTTAGTCCCCCGTTTGTTCTATCATCAATAGTTTTCGCAGCGCACGCGATGTAAGGAACACTCAGGGATAGAGCAGCTACTTAGTGGTGAAAGATTTTTTTTAAATCGAACCAGTAGTTTCGGAGCCTGTTCAATGCAAACAAACAAACAAACATTTTTTTCCTCTTTATAATATTAGTGTAGATTTCAAGTAATATACACAAAACCATTACAATAATTTGCAAATATTTTTAATCGTAACACTAATACAATAATTTGATGAAAATCCGTTGAGAACTTTAAGAGTTTAATGCGAATAGATAGATAGACAGACGCGCCGGGTTTTTTTTTATTATGTAGTGACAGAACCTGTGGACAGAACATTGCTGTACGCCAATAAATTTCGTGACGTCATAATCATCTTTGTCAATGATTCTGAAAAGCCCTTCGAGATAGCTGGAGTTACTAAGTCGAGGAGGCCGGCTAGATACAATAATGGTTATCTACATTTTCACTCACTAGTCCACCAGTTTAAAGTGACTCAGTGAGCTATGAAATGTGCTATGCTCATTATTTAATTTAAAGTTTATTGATAGTGTATGTAAGTAAGATATTTATTGATTATTTGATTTTTTTTTTAATTAGAGTAATTGGCGCAAGCCGTTCTAGTTATTAAGTCAATAAACAATAAACAACAATAAACAATGCTCGGAGTTTCTCTGAAGAATAGAATCCGTAACGAGACTATCCGACATAGAACTTAAGTTTTCGGTAGAGCTCAGAGAATTAGCAAGCTGACAGTCGGCTGGCCATATGTGCCGAAGAACCGATAACTGTTGGGGCAAACGAATTCGTGAATGGAGACCCCGGATCGGCAAACTTACTGTATGGCCGCGTGGAGTGACGATTTGCGAAAGGATGCTGGTAGAAGCTGGATGCGTCGAGCTCAGGACAGGGTGCAATGGCACTCATTAGAGGATGCCTATGTCCAGCAGTGGACTGCTATAGGCGAATGATGGTGATGATGATGATGATAAATATTGTATAATTTAAGAAATATAAGACAATACGAGAAAAATCTAAAACTACACCTTTAAGGTGAAACGGGTGTTAAAGGTTAAAGGGAATTTTTAATCGCATAGTGCGATCGGTTTAATCTCTTCGGACTTCTGTAAAATCTGCCACACTGTGTGAATTTGGTCTATGCTGCCATATCCTCCACAAAGCCCGGCTTGTTTCGGTGCCTGGAACTCGTCGAGTCTTCTGGCGAGACGATTTGTAATAACCATTGAGAACAGCTTATAGACGTGGCTCAGGAGCGAGCTGTAGTTGTTCAGAAGGGTTTTATTTCCCTTCTTAAAAAACAGAACAATGAATTTACAAAGCCATTATACAGCTGCAAATTATTTTATGTAGATAAACATCTCTCTAATTACACTTATAAAAATGTTATGTTTTGTTGAGAAAATTGCCGTGAATAATAGTAGGTAGGTTACTTTAGGTTACTGGTGTATTCCTATGGTTTAAAAATTAATTGAAATTGAAATGTGAATGAACCAAACAAAGGGCTCGAAACTATCCACAGCCGAAATGCTTCGTTAGCCTATGAAGCCAAACAACGTTTTGTTGACTTTTTCGTTTCCAATTTCCAACAATACAACGTATATTTTGTAGGTGAATTGTGTCATCAGGATAAATTGTTTACATTCCGACTCGAACAATTGTCGACCATGACAATATTTTTTATGGTATAGTTTTATAACGTATTCTGCGGCTTTAGATAATTAATCATTTACAGTCTTGTTTGTTAAATGAATAACAAATTCGATTTTAACTAATACTTACCAATAACACAGCCTTTATACTTTATAGGTTCTAATAATAAGTATGTTACCTACCTAACAGAGGTGCTTTCAAAAACCGTCTTAGAGAATGGCTTTATCGGCATGTATTTTACGGCCTATGAATTTTTGTCACATAAAAAAACACTTTTCTTCTTCCTGGTATGAGCTAGTGGAGTTTTTAGGCCGACTGAAGTCCTGCGACTTGGCTTAACGACTGAAAAAGCCAGGACCAACATCTTAACATGCCATCCGAAGCATGGAAGCGCTCAGATCTAAATGCGACTAAACGGTCACCCATCCAATTAGTGACTAGGCGGATCGTTGCTTAACCAAGATGATTTGCTAAGAACTCCGAAGTAAGCCACTTGTTGTGCCGACCCCACCTGACGTGGGACAAGGGCAGGCGAATGATGAAAAGATATCTGTAGTATTATAAATGGGAAAGTAATTTTGTTTGTTTCGCTTTCACACCTCAACAACCGATAATAATAAAGATAAGAAAAAAAGCACACTATATAAATTTGACTTTATCGTAGACTGGCCTCGCTCATAAAGGCCCTTCTACCGCCTACAGATATTGACCCCGCCTCTTAAGATGACTCAAACTGTAGCTTAATTCAATGCCGAGATACCAATTTTTCTATTTCTTGAATAGTGAAGTAAAAAAAAGTTATTGGGAAATTCTCGATCAGTGACATCAGTGAAAAAGTTTTGGCAATTTTGGAAAATCTTAAAAAGTTTGCAACCAATTATGAGAAATCAAATTGCACTTTGAAGCCCTCACACACATTTTGATATATAGCCCATCTGACTACCTTCCATATCTGCGAAACTACAGGCAAATGTCACAATTTCATAAATTGGGGCACTGTGACTCGATGAGGCAAACAAAGGTAAACCTTTTCGATGTTAAAATAACTTTAACGAGAGCAAAGCTGCGGGCAAAAGCTAGTATGCAATAAAACAACAAAAGTAAGAAAATGCAAAGAATCGAAAGAATTTCTCTTCAGAACTCACAATAATATAATATGACTTTCTTTACACAACGATTTTCTCCTACTTCCTGATTTTAGAAACGCACATGCAACGATATAATCTAGCTTATATTAGGATAAGGCTTACATTATTTTGGCAGCAAATACCCTCCTCAGTCTTCTAACTCCTCACTTATTTTTCCGTTTGACAGTACAATGGACCTGTGTTTGCTTTTTTAATAATGTAAAATTTTATTTTGATTTTTTACAGCCAATCAATCAAATTATAAATATTGGTTAGGTTACATTATGGTTTATGGCAATGCTGCATCAATGTTTTAAGCCTTGTTTTATTCGTTTTACATGTTACGATACATTATTCTATTAGTTAAAATGGTCTTGTCTCTTTCATAATATATTTTTAGAGACATTTTATACTTTTGACGCAATCAAATGTAACACTGTTTACCTATGGAGGAAATAAATGAACTATGAACCAGCGTTTCGTCCGTTGCGTCAACAAGGCGAATAACAAAGTATCATAAACGAATAATACAAATAGCAAAATGCGCATTTCCGACTACCAACGAGTTTACTCTAGCTGGCATAAAGCGATCGACAGCGCCGGTGCCAACTGAATCTGAAATTGAATTTATTTCACCCTTGCAGTCCCGAGAATGAATTACGTCGCCGGGACCCGGGAGCTTTGATTATACCAGTGTTATAACGGGATACCGGTCTCTCAACTCGGCTGTAAACCTAGCGCTACAATAGACTGCGACTAGCGAGTGTGGTACAAAGCAAACCAAACACAAGCATGGATACTGAGGGGTATGAACGCCTGCTCATGGCAATTGCACTCACAACTAGAATAGAAACAAAAGACCCGGACTGGGAAGAAAACGACTATAAATGTAAGATTGCATTGATATATCAAACTTTCAACACGCTTTTCCTTCACATATGGTCCTTACGTAGGTGTGAAAATAAGTATCATGTATACTAAACATAGCGTTTATACATAAATATATCATTACATCTGAATCATTCAATTCTTATTTGGAACTGATACATCACCAGCACCAACATTAAATCATCCGCTCACAGAGTGCTCACAGCTGGGAATCAAATCTACGATTAGTTCGAGTCACTTATCTCGTATCCACCAACATAATGTCAGTTTTCTACGTTAGTGGAATAGTGCGGTTTAATGGATTTGTTGCCGCGTCAACATCATGCCGCGCTCTTTTTTTGTATTGGTCGGTATTATACATCTCGTGTGCTCATTACTCAATCAGCTCTTACCGTCGTCTTAATATTACTTCATGCACTCTACCCTCTATCTTTAAAATGGTTCAAGATATTAAAAAAATGTTTAGACCAAAGTTGTAGAGATTAATGTTCAATAATTATTAAGATATAAATAGCATAAAACCCATAGGAGACATGATATTTGCAATAAATAGTTTTTTGACCTTTGACCTTGGAATATCTGTAGAAGCTAACACCCTACGATAAGTAGGTTTTGAGACAAGTTTTAGGGTGCTCAACTAAAGTTTTATACAAGTTTATAGCTGACTATCTCTCATTCCGAGGTGAAACCCCTAATTTTCCTTGACTTTAAGGCGTATTCATGAACTATATTATGCCTGAGTAAAAGTCTGAGAAGGGATTGTTATTATAAACTGACAAAAATGTATGCTCAAGACAACACAAAAAAATACCACACGTACTATATAGATAAATATTAAGGCTTGAAGCCACAGTTAAAATTTGCCAATTCCCTATTTGACTCGATAAATAGATTAGTATCAAAGGCTCGAAGCAAAATTTAACATTTGCCAATTCCCTATTTGACTCGATAGAGTTCCTAGAATATCTAGTTACATGCAAACTATTATGGTAGCAGAGAATACAATTTGATTTCGGTGAAAATGCAATTTGCCTCGCCAACAATGAAATAACGGGCTTAGCTGCGATAAAACAAATCACGATGTATCTCCTGTTTGTATAGTCAGAGCGTAATATGAGTTAATTATAAAGTTTATTAATTTTGTTTTTAGAAACTTCAACTTTGTACACGACGTACTTTGACTTTGCTCAGTTGCACAAAAAGTATTTTGGCGACATTTTTGTACTTATTTACTTTAGCCAAAATTATAAAATTGATAAAAATTTAAAAGTTAGTGAGAGTTGGAATTTTCACAGAGTGTATATTTCTATTGATGTTATAGCAATAAATAGTAGTTTTTTTTATTAAGTATGGGCTAGCTCTTGGCTTCAAGGCTTGCGTGGGCAAGGATGAGGTATATAAAAAGTACAGTGTATAATTTTTTTGTCCTATTGTATTGAACTATGTGTGCGAGTCCAACTCGCACTTGACCGATTTCTTATAATTCGTCTGTTTTACGGTAATCATAAGTCAAAATTCTACTTTTGATACACCACACAAACCACTGTAAATAAAATTCCACTAATATTAAGTTTTTTTCAAATCATTGCTCATTTAGATGTTTAACTCAAATTGTAGAGCAATTCCCAGAAAATGTGATTCGTTGAAGAAAAATACAAATTGTTAGAAGTATTTTAAAACGAATGTTCATTTAGATCTGTTCGAAGAAATTCTATGAACTATCAAGTAAATATTTTGGACTTTTTGTAGGTATACACAATCTTCTTCATCTAATTTCGAGTTGGCTGTTAAGTACTCGAGAAACTCCTAACTACTTACGGTCTATTTTAGTGTATTCCTAGGTTGCTTAATCTTTAAATTAATTATTACGTTTAATGAAGCGACGTTGCAATCAAAAATAGATCACATGGAAAATTTGAAATTAGCTCAGCATATTCTCAGGTGGCATATTAGTAGCTACAAATATAGCTTACATAGCTTGTGTGGCGTGACACCGTTTCTGGCACCACGGTCGCTTTAAGTATTGACTTCGAACTAAAAAACAGAAGAAACTTTGAAGTTATTTTTCATATTAGCGATATGACCATGCTTTGAATGTTGTGTTTCCTCACTCAGAAAGCCCTGTCATCGCGCTGTCATACGGTAAACTGTACCCCAGTATCCATGGACTTCATTGACACTGTCATGTTTACGATTCTGTTTAAATGCATTCGTCATTCCGAATCCAGGTGAAGTCGAAACCCATACGTTACATCAAAACTGACATAAAAGGGATCCGTAAAATCGTATGCTCAGCGTGAAAGCAGGGATAGGAGGGCAATGTATAAAGTTATATCATGCGTATCATACAATCGACAATCGCCTTCCGCCATCGATAGCCCCACGCCCTGAACTTAGACAAGGTCTGTTCCGATATACCCCCTATTCGCTGTCGCTATGGGTATCGAATATGGTACGATATATCTATGTTTGTTCGTACAAAAATCCGGCAGAATATCGGCTATAATGCTCGATATTATACACTACCCACAGCGGTAGCAAATGTTGCGTATGTCTGAAGAGGCTTAACATTTTGTTATCACATTACACACTTGGTCACCTTGCTTTGTTAAAAGTGGCAGTTCTGAATGTTTTTTTTTGTCCACAGTGTCGGGAGCGCTCATGAGACAGTCGTGCCATCGTTTGCTCGAGCACCAACAAACAGGAGGGGAGGAACCACCCCTATACTCGCCAATCGATCAAATTTCAGGTAAACTGATCCTATCTACCAGTGATGAGAAAGCTTAGACGTTACTTAGCTCCTTTTACCCAAAGACTAAGTAAGACACTTATTTTTATATTTTGTAGTCATTAGATATTGTGGTCTGAACAAAATGTAAGTGATGAAGTATGTTGTCACTGTTAATCACGAGTATTTAAGAGAATAAATATAATAAGAAGTTATAAGTGTCAAATTTTTTCTCATATTATTATGAAGAAAGTGATATTGGTGAAATCGTGGAAATTATATAATCCCAAATGCCATTGAATAGAAAATGAATGACACTAGTTCTTTTTCTATCTAATTGAGTCACAGAATGAATACTTAATTTTGGCTAAAACGCAGCAATAGACACGTGTTAAGTAACGTCTATCTTTCTCGGCCGGTTCGTTGGCCTGCCATTCATTATAAACTACATCAAAATGATTAATTAAGGAATTGTAGGACATAACCAAGAGGTAGTCACGCTCTTTTTCTCTAGTTTTATTCATTTTATTCACCATCGAGCACTAGACTTCAAAACCTGAATAATTAAAATGCAAAACACAAATAGATTTACTATGCAAATTTAGCTCAGGAAGTCTTGAATAAACACCTCCGGTCGTCACAGTTAAAAGGTTCGCTAGCAAAGAGCATACAATTAGTGAAACCAGAAAGTGCTTTGACATAGTTCGCTTAATACTGAAGAACCGAACAACTAAGTAAGCCGAGCAACTCAGGGCAAAAGTTGTAAGAAAAAGAGCATCGCGATTCTTCTAAGTGCAGCGATGCCGTCGCTCCGCTTAAAATCGTCTCCGTAAAGTTTAGCGTTGGAAACTTCAATCGGATAAAGGGGGTGGGGGGGTCAGGCTAGTTGGTGGGTTGGAGACCGCGAGAAGAATACGGATTATTCTCACAGCGGACAAGATGTCAAGAGCCGATTAGACGACTTTCTAACATGAAAGAATAACAGCAAATAGGGACTCTTTTAAACATTACATTTTAAACTGAACTCAACAAAAAAATAGCTTATATTTTATTGAAAAACGGTTTTATTCCAAAGGATAAAACCTGTAATAATGCTTTAAATCATTTTGTAATGGTAGTTATATCTCTTTAAACAACGCAACACCATCCATCCTCTGAGTAACGACGCTTCGCCACACCACTATGTTTATGTTTTATGTTGCGCTGTTTTGTCTATGTTTAGACGAACGTGAATAATGAGGGGGAGGAAAATGTGGGTTTCATAACTAGTGAATACAAATCTCCCCGTATCACACACTAGTTTTTCTAGACAAAAACTGACTACAGATAATGAAAGCCACAACCACGCTGCGGTAGATTATACCTTTCAAGTGTTAATGCTCCATTCTGCAGTGCGATTTATGATAATGTATAAAACTGCCGTTTTACAGTACACTCTTTTCTAGGTGCGGTTTTAACATCTTTCATCATTTTTAAGGATCGTTTCCGTGCCAAATTTGAAATTTTAAAGAGTATTAAGTGTACATTTTTAACTGACTTCAAAACGGAGGAGGTTCTCATTTGACATCTTTTTTATCCAACTTATTTTTTAAAGAAATGTTTAACTTCATAGTTTTTTTTTGTGAGATGTCTGTATGTACTGAAAATAGTTAAGATAGAATTTAGGAAAATCTTTTGAGAAGTTTATAGAAGGGCTAGGCGTTGATTTTCAGTTAGTAATTCAAGTTAAGGGACTCGAAATCGATCCGTTGAATTTTGTGTTTTTTGACCGTTTATTTCATAGATTTTTTCGAGTGTCTGGGATGTGCTCGAAATCCGTTTGCGTCATACATTTTATCGAGTGCCCAGGGTGTGCCTTAAACCCGTCTTATTTATGCATTTTATCGCGTGTCTAAGATGCGACTTAAATCCGTTTGATTCATACATTTTATCGAGTGCCCGGGGTTTGCCCGTAATTCGTCTGCTTCATTCATTATATCGAGTGTCCTGGGCATGCCCTAAATCCGTGTTGTTCATACATTTTATCAAGTGTACGGGATGTGCCCTAAATCCGACACTGGGCTGCAGATATGCAGATACGTTTGCAATGCGGAAGCTTTGCGGATTTCCACTTATGACTGAGGTCAACTCATACTAAATCTCATACTTATAAATCGAAGTGAACTCAACCAATCTGAGATTTCGTAATGTGATCGCTTTCTGCAGCAGTTATACCTACTTTAGAAATTAACAACAAGTTAATTTTAAAGATAGTGGATAAATGTGCTTACTATCCTTCAGATTTAACTCGGACTATCCCCTATTTAGTATCCTTAATACATTTTCATACTGAGCTAATCTGACGTTATACCTATGTCTAGCATCTGAGTAATACTGGCAATATTTGAAAGTGGTACATAACGAGATAATGTAGTAGGTACCTACGTCTGCGAAGTAATGTTGCTGCTTCGATAAAGGAATAGATAGATGAACGAGCGAACAATTTCAAAATATTCTAGAATTTTATAGTTACAATGTAACAATAAACCAATCGTTACTTCAACTTCAACCAGTATCTGAAGATATGATTGAAGTTCCGTACCAATATGAATTTAGTTTTATTTCAATATCAAATATCTCTTTCATATTTTCATTTTAAAAACATTGTTGTGAATAACACAAAGATGGAGTCTACGGATGTAATATGTAACCATTTAGCCATTTATTATATTACTGCTTTTCTCGTAATATAAGTATCATTTACGTATGTTATGCCGAATGCCGAAAAAATAATTACAGGCTTTACAAATTTGAGTTTGAAATCATCAACGTCGCACTAAGCTTATATTAAGAAGCCGCGAACTCTTTCCATTTCATGTGCTACGTTGTTAATTGTTTGATACCACGTATTTCCGTAACCGCTGAATATATTTAGATGAAATTTGCTACGTAGATAGTTGAGGTACCAGGATAACACATTTACTGTTATTACCAGGTTAATATTGAAAAATTAACCTCTGAGGGAGTAAACGGGGTTGGCAAAGTATGTATTGGGAACATAAAAAATCTGTACCAATCGACTAGAAATTTTGCAAAAGAAACTCTCCACTGAAAATAAATGAACACCTGTTTTAGGATTTTTCACAATTCAACCCCTGAGATGGTTAACAGGGGTGGCAAAGTTTGTATGGGGAACAAAAATCTGTGTAAATGTTTGTTACCACTTATCTCCGTAACCACTGAACATATTTAAATTAAATTCTGTATGTAGATAATTTAGATTCCAGAATAACAAATAAGTTATTTTTTTTTAAAAAATTAACCTATGCGGGGGTAAACGGGGGTGGCAAAGTATATATGGGGAACAAAAAAATTCTTTACCAATCGACTTGAAATTTAGCACAGAGACTTTACTGAAAATAAAGGCAAACATTGGAAAGGAATTCAACCCCTAAGGCGGTTAACGGGGGTGCAAAGTTTGTATGGGGAACAAAAGTCTGTGTGAATGTTTGTTACCACGTATCTCTGTAACCACAGAACATATTTAGATGAAATTTGGTATGTAGATGGTTCAGATTCCAGAATAACACATAGGCTAATCTTATTTTGAAATATTAACCTCTGCTTGTTTTCTGTGTTTTTGTTAAAGCGCTGAATCAATTTGAATGAATTTTGCAGTCGGGGCCCTAAAAAGTACATTTGCTCCTTTTTGGACGCGATAATAAATCTTGAAGAGGGTATGAAAGGTTGTATGGGGAACCTATCATTTCTCAAATTAGGTGGGTTTTAAAAAATTCTTAACCGGCTGTTGAATTGGTGACAAACGCAAACAGGAGCGGGAAAGGAAACGAAAAATGCAGTGAGAGTGGGAACGGGAACGGGAACGGGTATGGATAGGCTAATGCAGTGATAATGTGCTGGTACTTTTTATTCTGCGCAAAACACGGTAAAAATAAACCTTTATGTAAAAAATGAAAGTTTTGACACATAAATTTCCACGCAAGCGAAGTTAGGATGTAAAAAAATAAAGAGCATTTTAAATTAAGTTACGATGCATAAAAACATAGAGTTACAGCGCTCATTTTGACAAGAATTTTACTGATACTAATAATATTCATAAAGCTTAAAAAGACAAAAGTTCATCGATACAGCACATAATTTAAGCGCCGCTGTTCAGACAATAATGCTGATTGCCAATTATATCTAGTTTGCTGCATAATGAGCATGATGGAGTGGTTAGCATAGAATGGCGAGCTTAGTTCATTAAAATGATAGGCCGTATTCAATATATTACAGATAATCAGGTCACAGCATATGTGGGACCAATCCGGGTGCGAATATGGACGGTTTTTAATTTCAGAGAAATAGGGCATACATAGTGCGCCGCGTAATTTCGTACGCATAATTTTTTTCAATTTCAACGCTTACAACGCTTCTATTTATGGATTAAATGTCAGACTATCCTTTCTTAGTGCCCTAAACTATGCAAGGGACCACACTCTCGAAATGTATGTAGGACGAATTTAGGCTATTCTTTGTTCATTGCAAGAAGTTTATGTTGATTGTCAATCAATCTAGGAGCTTCAATGAGTTTTCAGGTTCGAATTATAGTTATCCGTTTACTTAAATTTTAATAAGTTTGATATCTTGTGATAATCCTACTTGGATTCAACAAACTTTCAGTCTTTTCGGAGTTGAGTAGGAACAAAACATACTCACACACACACATACAAACACACACACAACACACACACACACACACACACACACACACACACACACACACACACTCACTCACACACTCGCACACGCACACTTTGGCAGTATAGTAATATTGTGATGTGATGTCATAAATTGTTATATACAGATATATATTCAGATAGATGTTAAATAAATATTTTATAAATTATGGAAAATTTACAAGCTATGACTTAGTTTTATCCTCCCGTGTTAAGTAGGAATAAAGAGCAGTCTTTATGTTATGCTTTGCGAAAGGCATCCACTGGTTCAATATTCGAAGTGATGCAGTATTCATCAGTCTATTCATAAACTTTGTGTTTAATACCCGCGGAATGCTTTGACTTATAGGAAAGACCAGCCTTATGAATCCTGAAAAAAACCTTCAGAATTCGAAAGCCATGATATCAAATAATATGCTAAATTAATCTGTATCTTTATTTAAAAATGCTGTTAAACAAAATATAGCTTATAATAAAATTTCTGATTATTTAGAGATAAAAACGCAATGTTAAGAATAAATATTGTAAAACAGACTTTTAAAAAAGGCAAGTATAGTTTCTTGCCAATTCATCTCTGTTTAGTCTCGTTACGAATTGGTGTAAATTAAAAACTTCGACGATTCAAATTGCACTGTAAGGTTCGTAATGTTTTTTTTTTACTTTTACTTAATAAATTTGGAAAGTGATGCCGGTGTATATATCTATCAAAGTCTCTAGGTCACTGTTTACCGTAAGTCCTAGAGACTTCAAAAGAGAATGCTGAGAACCCGTACCATTTGCGTGAAAACCAAACGTGTCCCTTAAAAAGCAAAAAAATGTAATTTATACATCTATGAAATTGTACTCTACATCAGGCGCAACTCTCACACTTTCCCATACGTATCTAGTGCACGACGACGCGACTTCTTGCAACTCTGACCTAACATTAAAACAGCCCTCTTCAAGAATAGTGTGTTTGGAATGTCCTCCAAAATCTTTAATAAACTACCAGCTTACATTAGAACATGCAATGACTCTAAGACATTTATGATAACTCTGTTCAATTATTTAATAGACAAGACATTTTACTCGATTGAAGAATTTTTTGATAACAAGGACTAATTTATTCTCGTTTGACATTCTTTAACTATTTTATAATTTATTTACTGATTATTTTTAAAATAAAAACTGAACATTTTTTTATATTATTATAGATATTTGATTATTATTACTATTTAATTATTAGCATGTATGTAGTCTTTTAAATTTTGTACGCCTAATGGCAGATCACAGTGAGCTCTTTTTTCCTTTCCATGTAATAACTTTTTAACCTGTGTATCACAAATAAATAATTTGAATTGAATTGAATTGAAAAATTTCTTAAATTTTATAAATTACATTAACATTTTCTTTAGTTTCGAAATCTAGGAGTGCAACGGAAAAAAACCTAAACCTAAAACCTAAATCTCTTCACATAAATTATGAATAAATATTGTTGTTGCAAATGATTCATTGGTTATGTATTGATATTACTAATCGACGGTGTGCTTGTCAGAACACCAAGTGGTCAAGATCTCGTCATCATCAACCATAGGAGTCCACTGCTAGACGTGGGTCTCTCCCAGGGTACGCCACTGAGCCCGATTTTGAGCTTCCTCATCCACTGTCTCAGCCACTCCACAGATACTCGCTTTAAAATACTCAAAAAGCACTTTAAGCTTTGTATTGTTAATCATACTGATTAAGAAATTATGACATAATATATTTTCCGCTGTTACGAGCAGGGTCCTTTACCCAGGGTAAAAGAGGTGCGGTCGCCCATATTCTATGATATCCGCGTTAGTAGATTTAGAAGTCAGTAGTAGAGATATCAGCAAAACATTAATGTTCGATACATTAAAGAACTAACTTTAAATATTCTAGTCAAATGTCTTATCAAAGAACAGTCTATGACGTGACGTCACAGTCATTATGGTGATGCAACGAATACTACGTCAACGAATACGATTACGAATAATCAGGATCACTAATCGGCAGATACAAATACAAATAAAATAAAAAAGAATTGAATGCACTAAAATAGTACCTACTCTATTCGACTATGGATGCGTCAAGCTCAGGACAGGGCGCAATGGCGCTCATTAGGGGAGGCCTATGTCCAGAAGTGGACTGCTATAGGCTGATGATGATGATGATATTCGACTACAATAATTAATTAAAGCGCACGCTGGTACATTTTTGTTTAATTTCGGTAATCGGGTTTGCGTTCGGCTAATAACAATCATATTCAGTTGAATCACTAATGGTTAATACCCATCACACTATTTCAGTTGAACACGCAACATGCGCCAGAAAATCACTAGAACGGCATAACACGTTGCGATCGGAGTTTGACGCAACCCGCTACCCTACAGGGTACTACGTAACGATTAGATATTAAGGCGTAGGCTCACAGGGGCGCGGGGCGAGGGAAGGGAAGTAAAGCGGTATACTTTCTGAACATTTTCCTGCGTGAGGTCAGAAACGTTCGATGGAATAGAAGAAATTCAAAGAAGGTACGCTTCACAGCTGTTCAGATTCGTAGAGTAGCAAATATTATATTTTGAGGCCCGATTTCGCAACTGTCATTTACCTATCTGATACTTATATATAATTAGAAAATCGAAGGCATCGAAATCTCATACATTTTTCGAATTTATTTAATAGTTAAGCTATTTACTGGGTTATCTGACGATTGAAAAATTAGCACCAAAACATTGATACATGAGAAAATAGTTTAATAGGTTTGATGGCCTCTATGGTGTATTCTACGGGCTCAATTTCTGCCGCGGGATAAATGTTTGCATTATTTGCAGATATTTTTCATAGGTCTGGGTGTTTTGAATAAAATAAAATAAAATAAAATAATACAGCGTATAATAATCCTGTTATTTATTTTTGTATTTGTGCGTGTAATTTGTGGATTGAATTACGCTGGACAGGTCGCAATGGTGCTCATTAGGGGAGGCCTATGTCCAGCGGACTCATATAGGTTGATGATGATGTATAATTTATGCTCGACGGCCAATAGACCACACGCCCGATAGTCGACCGACATCGTGGATGTAGCTTCGAATCTGTGGATGAGGCTTGCAAGAGAACGGAAAGAGTGGTGTGATAAAGTCAAGTCAAAATTTATTTAAATAATATGAACTTTAAAATAAAATTTGAATCGTCATTTTTTTTAATTTACACAAATTCGTAACGCGATCAAACACAGAAGAATTTGCAACAAACATCATATTTTTTAATAAATAAAATAAAAAATCGTTTATCAGACCATAGTCCATAAAAATGGTTAAACTTAAAACATAAATAAATTAAAATTACTAAATAATTAAATTCAAATGACAAAGTAAATTAATGTTTGTAGTACAATTATTCTATATTAATTATTATTTTTATTCTTAACTATTGCATTGCTTTTGAGGGAGTTGGTAAGCTTTATTACAAAGATTACGATTAATAACATTTTTTTATTTATTTACAGATTAAACACATCATTTGGGATGTAAAAAAATGGCTTTCTAAAGTGCATTACCAACTAGAACATCAGGCATGGCAAAAATGCATTAAAAAAATTAAAATACATAAATGATTAAAAAGCATGAAACTTCATTCACCATGTCAATAATTCGGTCTCTTTCACTATCATCAAGTAACGTCAAAGTAAGATAATTGCCAGTTAAAGTGACAAGTACGCTCAGAGATTTGTCACTTTGACAAGCAAATCGCTTACATAACCGTTGCTTGGCAATGGTGAAATAGGCCTTTAGACTCTAATCGTAACAATGACATAAAGACATATTATTTTTTAATTAAATATTTTTTTATTTAATTAAATTTCATTTGGTTTTATTTAAAAAGTACATATCCGTGTTTTTATTGTTGTAGTTTTCGTGCGAATGTAGGTAATCACTACGTACTATGTGGACATCAATTTATAATTTGTTCTCTGCAATCGGTACATCAAAATTGATTAGGGACCGCTGCGCTGTCGTGGCCATTGAAGCTAATTGGCAATTTTGTGTAGAATTTTCGATGTTGTAGGTCGAAAGAGCCACGAGAATATCCAGTCAGCATAATTTCCACAGCCCGCAAAATTGTGTTGGTACTCAAACGACGAATTTATATCTCGAATTCGGCGATGTGGGTTTATGTGTGCTACTGCGCTATGCGCTTCCCTGTTGCCAACTAGTTAATGCTTCGAAACTTCCGGCAACTTTCGAAGCAAAATAATATAAACTGTAT
This sequence comes from Horisme vitalbata, assembly GCA_951804965.1. NCBI lineage: Eukaryota > Metazoa > Arthropoda > Insecta > Lepidoptera > Geometridae > Horisme > Horisme vitalbata. The sequence goes on from OX638089.1 coordinate 9,548,610, forward strand.
GTTTATTTTGTGTTAGATTTACGGTGTATGTTAACAAGGAAACTCAAACCTGTAATTGAAATATTTGTGCATCTAACCGAGTATATTTCACTGACAGTCAGAACACTCATATTTTTTACAAAGTTTTATAACTTGCTTTTTATAGTAAATACAAATATATATATTATATATATGTGTATGTATTTATGTATACATATATATATACATACATACATGCATACATATATATATGTATATATAATGTTGGCAACAGTAACATGGCGTAAAAGCGCGGGAAAGTTCAGAGCGCCAATTCAGTTTTCGTCTTCAGTTGGGTAAAAGTTGGCGCGTCAATAGTAGAGTTGCGGTAGGTATGGGGTGCGCAATTGGGGAGCCCGGCACCGGGCGTGTCCCCCTGTATGCCAAAATATAAACAAGGAGTTTTCATACAGTGGTACCTGATCATGTGGCCCGGGAGGGCGGAGGCAAGCTGACACGATATGCGACGACGGAGGAAGACGAAGCGACTCTCAGGGAGCTTCTACTTAGGTACGTTCACACTTAGCGACATCGAGACTAGCTTTCTGCCTTTACTACTGGCTTCATTATGCATTCATGAGAAATGTGCGTCGATGTGTCTCCCTATCTACATTTCACCTTCGCTTGGCATCCCAAATATCTTGTATTGCAGATATGATGCGTTGGAAGCGCGGGAGCAGGTTTCATGTTCACTATCCTTTCATGATCGGCCTATAGCACCGTGATTAGCCTCAATGGTCACGACTATCTTGCCGGCGTCGCGTCAGCCACTCGATCCAGCGCGGGTCGGAGTGACCCGGTGACGAGTGACGACCCGTACCGTCTCGCAACCCGAGAACTCCCAAAATCGGATGCTTGCATGTTTGTCACTGTGGTGTGTTTCAATCAATGTAGTTTGTCTTACACGTGTGTTAATTATCATAGACATGGGATTAGAGACGACCTAGCTGTTCACATTAATGTAGGTACCTACTTTAAAACGATCCTTAACCTACTTCTTCTAATATAAAAAATATATAAAGGTATTTATAGAGATTCGCGTTTAGTCATTTTGTATAAGTACACTTTTATACTATTATTTTGTCAAAAGTACTATTTCATATTCATACTATATTATTTTGTTTTACCTAGAATTATTTTCTGATAACGTATACAATGAGATGAATAAATTAGTGAACGCTATTGATATTAACAAAATATAATAAAATAATCTTTAAACGGATAAAGTCAAGTTGGCTGTCAAAGTGCGTCGTAAAACTGATCAAATGTCAGTACAGAGATGACACTTTAATGTGCGTAAAGTCTGCTATATCTATAAAACGATATTATTATAGCAAAGATATTTACATCAAGCGTTGATATTATAATAACGTAGAGTGATACAAAAAGGCGGGTGTCTGAATCCCCGTTTCCTTTTTCTTTCGCTCATTTGCAAGCACGAAAGGGTCGAATGACAAAGTACGCGAACCATCACCTAAATGGGCGAGAAAATCAACGATCTTTTAACTTTTGTTACACTGACAGTAGCGAGCCTGAATGAGAATTCGTTTTACCCGGTGAATATAAGTCTGCTAGCCGTGAACGAACTTGGAACTTCTTCATTCTTACTTGCAAAGCACACATTTTATTTGCACATTTCAAGCGTGAATGAAAAAGAGCGAGGCTCCGAGGCACTGATAGTCTCTATTCACAGGAAAACCAATTGGAAAAGTTAGGCGGCGCATTCGTTGAATTTATGTGAGCATTGAAACTGATGATGCTATTGTTGGTCAGCCTTCAGAGACAGGTGGGCGTGATGAGCATGAACCTATCGGCTAAGCTGGACGAGCTGCAGCGCGGCGACCGACAGCTCGAGACAACAGTCGCGCTCTGCGAGATCCGGACCCAGCTCCAAGAGTTGACCAAGAGCGTTGAATCATGCCAGAGCGAAGTCTCAGAGGTTAGAAGAATCATTGACAAACAGTCATATTTACGATTCAGTATATCTATTCTTTATTTTCGTAAATCATTATTCATTTTTAACTAGGTCAAGCGGGACATGGTTGCCATCAAGCAAGAGCTCGATACCGTACAGCAGGTGAAGGAGGAAATAGAAGAGCTTCGAGAGTATGTGGACCGCTTAGAAGAACACTCGCAGCGACGGAAGCTCAGGCTTTTAGAACAAGTCAGTATCTTTCAGACATTTGTTATTTATCTTTCTATGCACCCAATAACAGTTCAAAGTACTCTTGAAAATGGTATAATTTTGTTACTGTATAAAAATGAGCAGACGAACGGATCCAGTAGTAGAAATCATATAATGATAAACTTATTAATGTTGTTGTCTCTTTTCAGGGCCTGACATTCTTCCTTTCCTACGCTATCTTGGCTGCAGTTCTTGGTATGTTACAGTTCGGATACAACACCGGTGTCATCAATGCTCCTGGGAAGGTAAGTACAATTCTTGTTTGCTGTACAATATCTTGAGCAGTAAGCTCTTCCCTAGTTTTGAAACTTTACGAGTGATGTTCGTTCCACAGAACATCGCAAATTTTATGAAGGACGTGTACAAAAACCGTTACGGTTTGGATCTTCACGAAGACACTGTGAACACGCTGTATTCCATCGCTGTCAGCATATTTGCTATCGGTGGTATGCTGGGCGGCTTTTCGGGGGGAATGATTGCAAACCGTTTTGGAAGGTAAGAAGACTAACTTGGTTAACTTGAGTAGTTCCTTATAAAAATTCAGGGTTAATTATGTTTTATGCTTTTCTGTCTTTAGGAAAGGAGGTTTATTGCTCAACAACATCCTCGGAATAAGCGGGGCGAGTCTGATGGGGTTCACTAAGATCTCCCACTGCTACGAATTGCTCATCTTCGGGAGGTTTATCATAGGAGTCAACTGTGGTAAGTACGTCAAATTCCATAACGTATACCTTGTGAAGCTATTGAACATGTTTGATTGAACTCTGGTGTATTGTTTTTTTTCAGGGTTGAATACGTCACTAGTGCCAATGTACATATCTGAAATAGCGCCGCTGAATTTACGCGGTGGTCTGGGCACTGTCAACCAGTTGGCTGTCACCGTGGGTTTGTTGCTGTCCCAAGTCCTTGGTATCGAGCAGATTCTCGGCACTGACGACGGTTGGCCTATCTTGCTTGGTAAAGACAACATAGCACGCTTATTTCGAATAACTTTGATTGTTAAAGCAATTTATTGTTATATCGTGTATTGTTATCTTTTATCAGGACTAGCAATCTGTCCAGCGATATTGCAACTACTACTATTGCCTGCATGTCCTGAATCCCCAAGATATTTGCTCATCACACGTCAATGGGAGGAGGAAGCGAGGCGAGCGCTGCGAAGACTGCGGGCTAGCAATCAAGTAAGAGACATTTTGAAAGTTATTACACTAGGTGAGAATGAGACAGTTGGAACAGTGGAACCCCGATTTACATTCTTCTATCATATCGGAGACGTGTTGGAAAAGGTCAGGTCAAAAGTAGCCGAAGAGCATGTATAAATAATAATTATTGCAATTAACAAAAATAAATGTACAATTGGGGACTTAATGCTAAAAAGAATTTTTTGCCAGTCAACCATGACAGGTAAAAAGTTGTGGTTTGCTTGCATAAACTTAACAAAATGAACAATAAAAGAAAAATTAAGCATAAGAAACATATACGGCAACTAACTTATGAAACAAATCTCCTTAAAAAGAACAAAGAAATAAAAAATATACCTAAATACCTAATAGAAACGAATCATTATTATAAAAACGTAATATCCAAATAACAATGGTAAAAAATACGATTGTGATACAATACATACCCTCGAGAGCAATGAATCCGGGTCACTCAAAGAATCCAAAAAATCTCGGAAAGTAAGAATGCTAGGTTAATGAAATAAATTGTATTTAATAGACAATTTAATACTCCTTAAATGAAAGTATTAAAACTTCTTAGTTATTGTAAAGTTATATCATAAAAAAATCTAATTTGAAAAGGGAACACTGTCGAAGATGGAACTACGAAATTACAGGATTTGTTTTTGCTTTTGTTTGTAATCTGTCATTTATGTTGGTACATAAACCAGGTTGATAGTGCTCAATATTCATTATTCAAGCTGAAATCATGTCGCTTACACTTGAAGAATGCACCAGAATACTTACATTGGTGGAAACCGGCCGGAGTCAGCGCGATACAGCCAGGACTGTCGGTGTGTCGCTGTCAACAGTACAAAGAGTTCTCCGACGTTACGAAGAAACTGGTTCTAACCTACGCAGACCAGGAACGGGCAGAACTAGGTGTACCACAGCACGAGAAGACCGATACTTGGTGAACACCATGCTTCGAAATCGCTTTCTCACAGGAACTGAACTCACAAATCAGTTTCGACGCCTCGGAGGAAGTAACCCAAGTGCATGGACAGTAAGACGTCGGCTTGCTGAATCTAACTTAAAACCCCTTAGACCTGCAAACGGCCCTAAACTGGAGCGTGGCCATCGTATTTCAAGACTAAGATATGCCCAGAACCACGTAAATTGGAGTATTGAAGATTGGTCGAAAGTTATGTTCTCCGACGAATCAAAATTTATGCTCTACAAGCACGATGGAAGACACAGAGTGTATAGAAGACCAGGGGAAAGATTCAAGCAAGCATGCATTGAAGAAAAAGTAGCCTACGGTGGTGGGTCTGTACTTGTGTGGGCCGGAATTTCCTCTGAAAGTCGCACAGAGCTGGTGATCATAGAAAACGGCTCTTTAACTAGCGTAAGATATGTGGAAGAAATCCTCAACGAACACGTTGGTCCATTTATGGTCAATTTGGGTGAGGATGCTATATTTATGCATGACAATGCCCGACCTCATACAGGTAGGATTGTGAATGACTACCTTCAAGAGATGAACATTACTTGTATGGAGTGGCCAGCGCGCAGCCCGGATATCAACCCGATCGAGCATGCTTGGGACGAGCTAGGGAGATGCGTAAAACAACGAAACCCTCCCCCAATCACGCTTCCTGAGCTCAAAATTGCTCTCACAGAGGAATGGGAGAATATTCCCCAAAATCGTATAAGGAACTTGGTGTACAGCATGCCAAACCGCGTAAACGCAGTAATGGAAGCACGAGGAGGTAATACGAAGTATTGAAATTCAAGAAAATCGTCATAAAGTTCAAAAATTTCATGTTTCCTATTTTTGTTTTAAGGAGAGATCAGCAGTTTTTTTTCTTTATGTAATTTTGTGTAAATAAAATGTATGGTGACTCATATTTTTTTAACTTTTATTTAAGGAGTATTAAATTGTCTATTAAATACAATTTATTGCATTAACCTAGCATTCTTACTTTCCGAGATTTTTTGGATTCTTTGAGTGACCCGGATTCATTGCTCTCGAGTGTATATATGGCTAGCTGACCCGACAGACATTTAGCGCCCTGCACACAAAGTTCGGACCGCGCATCGGGACTACGTTCCAAACCGCAGTCCGATCTGTACGATTTGCACTGCGGATCAAACTGTTGTGCTAATGGCGCGTAAAGATCGGACCTCGTATCTAGGACTGATCACTGACGTGATGCGCGGTTAAGACTGAGATTTGCCTTCGCGTCGACATGCCAGATCGGACTGTCAGCCCCGCGCATCTACACGTACGTTTCGGAGTGCGGTTTTGAATGGTGCGTACTGTTTCCCGCGGTCCTAACTTGACATATGCAGGGCGCTTTTGTCCTGTCTCAAAACTCTGAGGGTATCGAAGTTAAAGAAATATCCCAAAAAGATATCGAAATGGAAAAAGCGATCAAAAAGATATTGAAGAGGATTGAGCAATCCATGAGGATATCAAAGTGAAAAATGCTATCAAAGTGGATATCGATGTTAAAGAAGCAAATGAAGAGGAAATCGATGTGGGAGAAGCTATTAATCAGCTGACACGCTGCCAATCCTAATGCTTTATTAATAATAAGCACTTCAATACCCTCTTTGAGACAGGACAACGTCTGTCAGGTCAGCTAGCTAAAAAGATAATAAGCTAAATTTAATTAATTGCTATTATAACACCCGCTTATAATAACAATCAATAAGCTGAAAAGCAATCAATGAGGTTAAAAAAAACAACAACTACACTACCCTACCCTACCCCTACCCCTACTTTTAATATCCTATTTCTATCTCCTGGTTCTAAACTACCTCCCCACCAATTTTCAACAAAATCTGTTCAGCCGTTCTTGTGTTATAAATAGTGTAACTAACACGAAGTTCTTTTATATATCATATAAATATACAATATTATACATATTCAGAAAAAAATAAAAAGACTTAAAAAGCTAGGGACAAAGCTAATCATTGAAGTTGAATCTCATGTCAGATATGGTCGTAGCAAGTGAAAACCTTGTTTTAATTCATCATCATTATTATGAGCCTATATCAGTCCACTGCTACACTTCGTAAAGCCCCTCCAAGAGCCCTCAAGAACTCGTTTACCCCAACGGTTATCTTTGGCAGATATGGCCAGCGCACTGTCACTTGAGCTTGCTAGTTATCTGAGCTATGTCGACAAGCTTCTGAAAGTTCTCGGTGCCCGCCATGATCTGGAGTAGATTGGGTCGGAGCGTGGACCTCATCAGATGGTTGTTTTTAAGTTTGGAGTTGATGTTCAGAGTTAACTCTGTGATCAGATCCGGTATTGAACCTGTTGATCACGGAGACTAATGTTTTCCAGCTCCACTTTCAACTGCACTAAATAATCGACGTTATACGTAGCCAGGGTCACTTGTTTATGGTAGCCTGAGGTAGTGCCGGGATTGTTAGCATCCCGCCGTTACCATGGCTGCTACCATGGCCAGGAATAGCAGGGCCGCCGAGATCTTGAGGCCATCTTTTTATTGTGTCTATCATAGGAGGGATATGCTCTTAATCCTCAAGCTAGACAAGCGGGTTGAGGATCGTAGGATACAGCTTCTCAGACCAGGGAATTTAATTGGGTCTGTGTAGGTTGGATCTCTTCACACCCCTGTTCTAAAATGCTTGCTAAACTTTTTCAGGTAGAAGAAGACATCGAAGAGATGAGAGCGGAGGAGAGAGCGCAGCAGGCTGAGGCTTCGATCTCAATGAGAGAGTTACTGTGCTCACCGACGCTTCGCGCACCGTTACTAATTGGAGTCGTGATGCAGCTGTCACAACAACTTAGTGGGATCAATGCGGTAAGTTGGCTACTTAGACATCATCCCACTGTAGACCTAATTCTTCCCGATATATACTTCTTCAGATTTTGGTTTTAATCCATATCTTTTTCTCCTTTTTAGGTGTTTTACTACTCGACGTCCCTTTTTACTTCATCGGGCCTCACAGAAGAATCAGCCAAGTTCGCGACTATGGGCATCGGCGCAATCATGGTGGGCATGACCCTCGTGTCCCTGCCCCTGATGGACCGTACCGGCCGTCGTACCCTGCACCTCTATGGCCTCGGCGGAATGTTCATCTTTTCGATATTCATCACCATTTCCTTCTTGATAAAGGTGTGTCTTATAAAATATTGCTGTAAGGAATCTTCAGGAACTACTAAAATATAATTGAAATTTGGTAAGCCGGGACGTGGATATACGTAAATTGGAATCTTGGCATACCAGCAGTTGAATCTCAATGAACGACAAGAGGCTGATAATAATGTTAAATCTTAGTATTGGAGAGTACAAATAAGTTATTCCGAAAATCAATTTAAATAATAAAGTACTCAATGGACATTTTAGAAAAATAATAAGTTACCATTTTAATTGGCTAACAAATCTCACAGTAGGTACAGTATTTATTTCGTTCGTTTTGGCTACATTTTTGTACAACTAAAATGTCCATAAGTATGTTTTAGTATAAATAAGTTAAGTTTAAAGCTAGATCGACTTGAGTTTCAAAACTTACAATTAAGTATGTAATTTCAATAAAACTTTAAAATTGTTTTTATAAAATACTTTGAAACTCTAGCCTCGGTTTACTGCGGTTCCTTGGATAATTCTTTACACTTATACTTCGTACTCAGCATTAATCGACTCTCAACATCATAAAATAGTTAAAAAATTATCCAAGGAACATTATTTTTATAATATTTAGCTGCTTTACACGCTTTCACTTTGCTTTTTCACCATAAAATCTTATGAACTCTTACTTCTTTAAACTAAATAATGTTATTACTCTGCGAATGGTATAAAATCACTCCTCGCGAGGCATAATTACGCGTGCCTGCATTGGCCTTACAAAATAAGTGATAAATTTATTTATGATTTCATTTCAAATCGTATTTGTAATTATACCGAATTAATAAAAAAACTAAATGTAATCAGGAATATGAAAAAGACATTACTTTTTACTATGTCAAAGAAGAGTTAAGAATCATGCTCTGGAAGGTTCTTTTAAAGTTTTTAGGAGTATTCTCGTTTAACCTGAATAATGTTACATTACAGTACGGTAAACTCCATTGCCTTTTTCGACTTCAAAATTATTTTTCATAAACTTTTCGTTTAAGGCCTGTATTCATGATCACGGGGCAATCTATTCCTTAATTATCATCTGAGCTGAAACTTGTATTGAGTTCTTTATATTCAGTTCTTGAATACAGACCTAAATCACATCATATTGGAGTTAGTTTCATAGATACCCATTTTAAAATTATTAACTCGTAAATTCAATCAAATTGTGTCGCCAACACATTTCACAATTTTTTAATTCCATTTATCACAAATCACCTTTTTGTTTGCTTCTGCGGTTGTTCTAGTTCCCAAAATTTTATTAACAAATTATCACAAAATTCCGAAATTAATGTAATTGTCCAGGAGGCTACGACATCGATATTCAGTATCAGGGCGATCAGAATTTGTTACGATGATTGGGAACGCGAACCGCCGCCGCTTCGCTAGGCCACCTCCCCCCCGACTGCGACTTTCCTGTTTCCGAAACCGGACTCTCGGTAGGAAAGATGTATATAAAAGAGAAATAAACTCTCAAATATAAATGATAGGTACATCACTCACAAAGCACTGTAACACATTTTTTGTTCACCGCCGATATTGTGAAGACGAAAACGTGAAACTCACAAGAGGCTATAACGCACGCGTTTCTCAAATGATGCGAAATTTTTGATCACACAAACACTGCTCAAAAGCAGATAGCACTTTTCACTATAGCATTACGCATAACATGCGATAGATGAAGACACTTCGCTACTGGCACCAACTGGTGAAAACCATACGAACAGACCAAACTCCAGCACAAACTCATGGAGTGCTATTCGACAGACACACAGACAGACAAGTGTGTGATGTGCATTTATGTTTGTGATTTATTTCTTCTTCCGGTCGGTGACGGGAAAGAACATCATTACTATCCCCTGATAGGAGTTCTTCGGGTATGTGCAGGAAATGATCGATTGGATGAGCTACTTGTCGGTTGTGTCGACCCTCAGCTTTGTGGTGTTCTTCGCGGTGGGCCCAGGCTCGATCCCGTGGCTCATCACAGCCGAGCTCTTCTCACAAGGCCCGCGACCCAGCGCCATGGCCATCGCCGTGCTCGTCAATTGGATGGCCAACTTCGTCGTTGGGATTGGTTTCCCCAGTATGAAGGTAAGTTTGCTTCATGAACGCTTCAACCTTTATAGTTTTTGATTTCATTTTTTATGTTTCCGTGTATAATTATTTTTCTTTCTTTTCAGGCACTATTGGAAAATTATACATTCCTGCCTTTTAGTGTATTCCTTGCAATTTTTTGGATTTTTACATATAAAAAAGTTCCTGAGACGAAAAACAAGACCTTCGAGGAGATTTTAGCACTGTTTCGAAATTCCAACGGCAGGTAAGTTACTTTGTTATATGTAACACACTTTCTGTTAACACGATTCCAGTCTTATGTCATTGAACATTGACACAACAATGACATTTTATTCTACACCCTCTCGCACACTGATATATGACACAGTGAAAAATCATATCATTTGCAAGCGAAGCACGTTCGACCTTTGTAAATAACTGATGTTGCCTCTCGACACAGTCAGGTTTTCAGCCAAAATCCAAGCCCGCGTCTTCGATAAGAACCTTAGATTGGCATCGCGAACTATAGTGCAAAATTTCCGTACATTGGGTAGTGCGTGCTGTAGCGGTAGACACACATTGACAAGTCAGTGATGACGCATGAGTGTGTGCAGGGACAGTTTCCGAGACAGCCGGCTCTATGGCAGCATGATGAACTGCGTGAACGCTCTGGAACAGCAGCTGCCGCCACCACCACCGCCGGCTCCCGTCGATGAGAAACACGACTCATGTAAGTTCGATACTAGTTTGCAAGAAACCAAGGTCGGTGTCAGATTTCGTTCTTTCTTAATGTGGTCGGTATCAATTTTCAGTTCTTGATAGGTGAAACACTCATTATGCAACTGAGTTTCTTGTTCTCGGCCTTGTTTTACTGTGACTTGTTCCACCGCTTCACGTTTGCCTTCATTATCATTAAACATAACACCATCAGTGACTAAAACTTTATACAAATCAAAAAGCACTGAAACTGCTTGAAAATTGGCACACGTAAGCAACTTTATTTTGATATACATAAGTACAAAAACGGGCTGGTTAGAAATCAGTTCAATACCTGTACATATGCCTAGCATTAATTTCATCATGATCTGGTGTCAAGTCCAGGAACCCTTGGAAAGATTATAGCAGATTGTGTAGTATAAGTTTGTAGTTTTCAAAATACTGTTACAAATCGTATATTGTCTGTTTATGACGAAATTCAAACGTGAATCATGAATTTAGGTACTAATAGGTAAGTGATTGAAGTAAAGTATGGGCTCTAATTGATCCAATTCTGAAAATTATTTCACTGCTACCCAGGTACTACAATAGATAAAATTTAACTCTTTTCTGTTTTGTAATTTGCTCTATGATTTCAGTGTCAGAACAATCGTCGGCTGGGGGAGAACAGGGGCGCCCCCCACCCCCTCTGCCACCACCACGGTTCCCTGCGACCGGCAACGTCTGACAATGGGAGATCACTGCGCGTGCGCCACTAGTCGCGCCAATCAAGGCCGCCGCCAACTACTTGTTTCATGGACTCAAGCGTCGAGCGGGCCGCGTCTCCTACACTACCACACAACAAATGTTCTAAATCGATGTGATTAGGGTTAATAAAAACGAATAGTCTTAAGTCACATAACATAGTTCTTTAGTCTGTCATTTTATGACGTAATTTATGACGCATAGGTACCTTGTAAAGTGCCATCTGATTCTTGTACCCATTTTACTTCCTCGTTGGAAAACAGCGGATGTGACGCCTGCATATTAGATGCGAGTGACAAAATAAAACAATGATAGTTCGAACTAATCGCGATAGAATAGACTTACTCGTACTGATGATAAAAATGTACGATGTGGTAAATGTTGATAGAGATGCGAGCAAAAGTGACGGACGAGTGGCGAGTGAATGTGGAGACGTTTGTCTGAGAGTCTGTGTACGCGCACGGGATATGCCAACTTTAAATAGAGGAACGGAACGAGGAGCGATGGCGACTGGCGGGTAGGCGAGGAGGCATCGCTCGTGATGTCTTCGCACGCGCACTTTATGCCAACTATTCTTCGTAGTAAAACTAATATAAAATGGGTACTATGAGAGTACTTGATCATAAAATGTCACTAACATGTATAAAAAGATACAATGTAAATACATGCTGTGACTTTAATGTATTGTTGATTTTTTATATATTATTATTGAGATATTATTTTACAAATGTTTTTATTCTCTTTTACTCATAATTATTATTGTTGTATACATATTGATATATTAGTCATATCTTAAATGACCGAGATAATCTATTAGTTATTACTAAATTACTGAATAATAAATGAATCATTCGTAATAGATTATAACAAGACGGATTAAATAATTGCTATCGCGGGAATTGATTAAAATTAAACAAATTCTAATTGTTCTAAACCCATAATGAGTTACACGTCGCTAGGCTGATTTAGTTAGGCACTTGTTATCGTTGAGTTTCGCGTTGAAGTTTATTTTGTAGCGAATAAGATAATAAAATGAATATCTTTTTGATTGAATAATCATAAAGAGTAATAGCGTTATTGTAAGTTATACAATTTTGTGGAGAATTTTAAAGATGCTTCTAAAACATATGTCCCTAGTGAAGAAAACATTTAATTATTTATTTTATTAGTTAGGGTTGTTGTCGATTCGTTCGTCCGTGCGTCTGATTAATGCTCAATTCAAAAAATAATTATATTATATTAACTATAGGTGTTCCGTGGCGTATCGTGATTGCTACACGGCCTAATATAAAATGTTTGTGTGTATCTGAACGGTGACGCTGATGTTGACTGAATAATATCATTTATATTGTGATACGCTCTAGTGCGGCGGCGGAGCGGCGGCGGGGCGGCGGCGGGGCGTTGGCGGGGCAGCGAGCGTAGCCTTACGTGATCATGGCCGGTCGCCGATTACTAACTGACTATGATCAGTCGCCTTACATTTATTCTAAAGATCATGCTGCGCAATAAAACTGTTAAACCTCTTTACACACAATATTGTATTATTAAGATCTAGTTTAAATTTTACATTATTATAATATAACTAGTGTTGACTAGGATATTAGAAAAATGTATTAGTTTATCGGTTAACGCAAATTCTAAACGAATAATGTAAATGCATCATTGTCAATTTCATGATCCACGAATGGTTGTAATTAATATTAAAGTTACTTCCGCTCGAAATAAAATCGTGTAATAGGTACGTTTTTTTTGAAAATTGTGTATCATAAAATTTTTGACAAATGTTTTTTAGCATTGCACATTAGTTCGGATCATTGATTTTACTGGATATTGGATTGTAACCATCGGGACGCGTTCGGTCAAGTCGAGAGTTACTGGCGCCAATAGAATTCATCTAATTAAATTTTATATAAACTTTAAGATTCCTAATAAAGTTAGTCGAATCATGTATAGATGTTTTTATTGCTAGTATAAAGAAAATAATAACTCGAGAATCGCACGCGGGAGCACAAACGAGTTGCACAAATATTGTATAGGGACGACGCAAGGTGTCGTCATGCAGGGGAAGAAGAGCACAAAGTACAAGAAAAGTTAGTTATTACCTACTTATTGAACTTCAGGTCATTTTTGTATTTGAGCCTATGATAATAATGGTTTAGAATCACTCGCTAATAGCATTTTGTAATCAATTATAAACACCTTTGTCCATAGTTAATATTCAGTTGAACTCTAGCACCATACCAATGATTGCCTACAAAAAACTAATCGACAAATAAAAAATATGAGGTCTTCTTTCGAGATAATTGTAAATAATAACTAAAACGCAAATAGTATTAACATTGTAACCTAGATTCAGAAATAAATCGTATGAGTTTAGAGGTGTTTTGGTCTTGAGGTTTGTAAGGTCTTGGAATTTAAACATGATGATAACATCGAATTAAAAACTACAAAAGATCAATAACTAAATACAGCGGGAGTTTACCACCCACTTTAACAACATTATTTGAAGCTGAGTTACCTAACACATTTATATAAACGGATTTGATTAGTCCCTTATAAGCATTACTTATTACAGAAGCATGGACCATAATGTTGATAAGACCTACACGCAGGATTGTTTATTATGTGCTATGACAGCTTTTACGGTGAGAAAATTATAACTTTATTCAGACCAATTCCGCCAGACCTCAAACAGTTTTGGCTAGAGTAGTTGAATAATAGGAAAGGCGGCGTGCATATAAATACATACTGCCCGGTATATAATACCATTTATGCCACATTAGTTTTTACAGATATTTGTAAATATATTATTTTTCTGTAAATTTGGTCATAGATCAATTGAATCGGTCAAATTCGTATGCGCTGTGACATATTTATGCAAAACATACTTACTTATAATAATTAGCGGCTCAGTCGAGCAAATGCAATGCATATTGTTTATGTTGGTGTGGATGACTGAAGATGGCTTAAATGGTTCTTTTAGCTCAGAGCAGCTCAGATATTAGCTAGGTATATGTGTTCGAGTTTTCAAATGGTTTTGGTACTTCAATATATCAATCATATTTCTTCCAGACTTTTTTTTACTGTTTTAAATAAAAATTAATGTCATAATTTGTTCGCTTTCTCCGAACTCTTAAGCTGTCTCTATAAAGCTACAAGCTATGGTTCCCCAGTGAAATATAAGTAGAGGCTGGAGACACAATCTCATACGCAAGTATGAGTAAATTTAATATAACGCTTTGAGTGCTAAATAACCAAACTGTCCATGTTCTGCACCTCCAGCACCCCGGGCATGGCGCTGAGCGTCATGTCTGAAGCCAGCAGTCAACGCGTTAACATCTTCTGTTCATCAGAACTTTATATATAATAATTGTTCTCTTTTTGTAACAAAATTCAAAAATTTTACGTAGTTATAGTTGACATCTTATTCCTTTTCGCTGCCAATTTTCAGACATTTACATGAACAAATAAAGAAATTAAATTTTGTGCTAAATGAGTACAACTTTATTTTTCTGAAAAACGTTGCTGTGATTTATATTCCAAAATATTTATAAATTAATTTAAGCTCAAATTGTGTTGTATTTGACCGACTGAACCAAGCCCATTACGATCGCGTTACACGTTAGATACAATAAGAATATTATTATTGTTTTATTTTATACTTATTATTAATAAACTTTCTGTTTAATATTAATGCATATTGGTCACAAATACTTTTAAACAGTCATGTCATGAATGACACCTACACATAGTTTATTGGGCTTAAATAAATTATTTAAAATAGTGTTAGATTAAAATTATGTACAGTTTATATTGACCAGTATCTATGTTATAAATTGGAATATATATTAGACCCATGTATTCTAAAGTTATGAAACAAATACAGTTGTAATAATATTATCTTCAGTGAGCTATTTTTACGATTTTTTATACATTTTATTTTTAAAGAAATCGGTAAAAAGTTTAAGAAAATATAAGTTCAAAAGTTATCGCTGCTTATTTATAAGATAATTAATTAACTAACGTGAATTTAACTTTAAATATTGAAAAACGGGTAACACCAAATTCGTCATCGCCCGAAGTATTATCGGTGGCTTGAGTGCGAACAGCACACCTTACTAACAAAGTCTGCATTAACCTATTTTTGTATGAAATGGAGCAGTGCCCCTAGCGGGAAGTTTGACATTTACATACAAAAATATAGTTAATGCAAAGTAAGCATGTAAGGTAAGTTTTTCGCACTCAAGCCACGGACGTCATCGGCCGGTGGATGATGACACGAGAATCTAACGATCGGTAACTTAGTAACTACGCGTTCTCATTCTTTTACGTAATATGTTGGTTGTTTCGATTGGCCGAATTTGGCCGATGATGAATTACAGCCAGTGACGCGAGAGGTAATTTACTCACCGGCGTGCGTCGGAGAGCATCGGAGAGCATTTTATAACATGTCAAAGGAAATTGAAACATCCACAAAGCAGTTAAGTTCCTTATTTGCATGCAATTTACGCAGCTTTGAGCTTTGTCAAACACTGACATAAATAGATCCGTAAATAGATATTGCACGCATATAAGGAACTTAACTGCTTTGTGGATGTTTCCATTTCCTCTAGCATGTTTTAAAATGCACTTCGATGCTCTCCGACGCGCGTCGGTAGGTGTGAATTGTAGATTACGTTCACTCACCCTAAACATTTTTCAATGAAAGGGTCGAAACGGCGTGCGGTGGCGTCTCTGCCTTCATTGATGTTGCGAGTACGTGAAAATACCCATTTTTTATATGAAAGAATAACTTTATTACATGATATTGACGTTTTATTATGTATATTTGTTATTAAAGTTTGTTTGAGCTTGTTATTCAAATATGCAGGGTTTTCGACTAAGTTACCTAATGAGTTTTACGAGTAGGCACACATGCGACAGGAATCTTCAAATGTATAATTATATTTTACGAATAACTACTATGTAAAGAAAATATTCTATCTTTGTAAATATTGGTTAAATCAATGTTTGTTTATTTATAAAAAAACAGCCAGAACTATATAATTTTCTCGATTCCGAACCCTGTAATATTCTTTTTAATGTTAATACGTAATATAATTTGATAAGCATCATCTATAATAATATTTTTAAGACTTTTGATGTTCTTTTTTGATGCTATGAAGACGAGCAGACAATAAAAATTATTTCAATTCTGTCTCAAGACTCTGCCACGTTTTTTCTATTGCTAATTATTTTATATCAATGCAAAATCGGCATAAATAAGCATTATTCAATCATGTACTTTGTGTGACAATGTAAAAGTATTAAATAGCAGTTCTTGGGATTTTAGTTAGTTTTTGTTATAGAAAACAATTTGCCCAGCCATATATATATGCACTTGTTTTTCAATATATCTCTAATAATGATGTATTTTTTTATGTACTTCTGGTCCACAATATAGCAAATCGCGCTAAATACGATAACAAAAACTAAAAGTGGAAGTACAAAACTACACACTCATATTTTCCTTTCTAATTATTAAAGAGTGGTTGCAAGAACTAAACACGATATTGATCATATTCCTAAGTTCAAGTAAACAAAGGTCCAGCCAAGTTATAATGTTGCCAACGATAATAATATGCACTGTGCCTGTAACCGCGCGTTTCCACTAGTAAAATAACACTGTTATTTATACAGAGTCTTAACGTACGATTCACACTAACGCGCGTCGGAGCGCATTTTATAACATGATATAGGAAATTGAAACTTCCACAAAGCAGTTAAGTTCCGGGGCCGCCGGTAGGTGTGAATACATTTTTAATTTGTCAATTTAGAAATTGTTAAACAAATGCCAGTCAGAAACAAGTTTTTCGACTACTTTTTCGAGCAATCGTACATCAGGGTGCCTAGTGCGAGTTTTTTTACCAGCTCGATCGCGTTTGCGTTTACGCAAATCAGTATTGTTGAGCTAGTGGAAAAATGTTATACTAACTTTGACAGTTTGACTGTCAAGTTGTTCAACGTGCGACAGAATTTACAGTTATTCAGTTACAGGTCAATTGCTCATAATTTCCTTTAGCTACTGGTATACACTCAGACAGATAGTCTCAGCAGAATTTGGACTACATATACTACATAGTTTCTGAAGGTATGAAGATCATTTTTTGTATTCACTAAAGAAACGAATGTGAATCAATTCATTCGTATTAAAAAACGGGAACTGTTACGTACCGTTAGTTTGGCACGGAAGACAGCTCGACTCCTTGCGACAGTAACTCCCGTGAGTTGAAACAGGCGAATCTCAATTTGTATTCGTTCTAAGTCAATTGTCTAATATTGGCAGTATGTAGTTGGCAATTGGTTCTGTGTACATGATATAACAAGATCAACAAATTAAACGATTTCCAACGGCGTTGGTGCCTTTTCCGATTTAACGATACTTGATTCCCATTTTTCAATATGAATTCCTTGTATTGTGGGCCAATTAAAAACGGTGCTTTATTTTGAATGTAAGCTATCTATAATTTGCGGGCACATCGTAATGGGCTTAGCTACTTATACAAAAATGGAACTGTATGTAAGGACTGGCAATTGACGCACGGACGCGACGATACCATGCCGAAACGCTCCCCGAGCACCCTGCGCCCAGTTTCATTTGAATCGGGGGCAACTTCAAATGTACAAAATGTAAAATTTTATTGGACTACTTGTTATAAAAACTTAACAAAATAAATTTATGAGTTTCGATTTTTAGCTGTTGTTTTTCTTAACCCAATATTATGGGGTCCTTCAAAAGGCGGGTATTTCATTTCCTCAAGGGCCGGCAGCGCATCAGTATCGCCTCTGGTGATGCAGGTGTCCATGGGCGACGGTGACCACTTTCCATCAGGTGGCCCGTCTGTTCGTCTGTCAGCTTTGGCATAAAAAAAAAAAAAAAAAAAACCCAATCAAGATAATAATGATTAATCTCTCGTTTTATTTCAAAATAGACAGGTATTTTAAGAGCTATTTATACAGAATCAGTTTTTGTTTTTCCTACCCTATTATCTGGATTAAATATCCTTATTTTGATTTCAAGAATTGACGAGGGGTATTTTAAGAGCTTAATAAACAGGATTAACTGTTGTTTTTTCAAAGTTACTAATAAGAAAAATATACCTTATTATGATTTCAAGAATTGACGAGGGATATTTTAAGAGCTATTTACAGGATTTAGTTGTTGTTTTTACAAACAGGATAAAAATACTTTACTTTGATATCAATAATTGAATCGGGGTATTTTTAGAGATTTTAATAAGATGGTCCAAATAATGGAGTCTCAAAGGATATTACAAAAAATATTATCTAGAGATAGAAAATAAATTGTGAACAAGTACCTATCTACCAGTTTAATAAAGGGTAAGCGAATTAGAGCAATGGTTCAATTACCAACGCTAGTAAATAAAACATTATTGTTTTTATAATATTTATTGAATTCACATCAATAGCAACCAATTTACAGTGTTCACAACAGTACACAATAACACCTATATATTATTATATTTTCACTTAATAACTACAGCTTGTTGATTCTCCCTTGGCCCTAAAGCAATATCAGAACATTTACTTCTAGTAGGTAATAGTTATTTAGTGTATAGTAGGTTACTTACTCTATAATCACGTTTGAACTTTAGAGTAAAAAGTGGTAAAAATATATTCAAGGCTCACAATTTCTGCCATAAATCATTATATTATTATTGATTTTAATAATTTCCATATTCAGGCATTATCAACATTTCATTTATTTTTCGATTCTTTGTTAATAGCGACAGTTAGGTACTTGCGACGCAACTAAAACCATAGTACACATTTTTAAGGCAATAAACGAAATCGTTGATAGCGCCATCTATACAAAATGTCACACACCACTTTTCTGAACGTTTTACATTTTTACAAAACGACTTGCGCCCGGTTAACTAGATGGCTCTGTATGTAGTTACTAAGTAGAAATTTCCTTACCTAAAATCTCCGCAAAAAACGAAATGGTTGATAGCGCCATCTCTACAAAATGTCACACACCTCCCTTCTGAACGTTTTCGCCCTTCCCGCGGACGTATACTGAACTACACAATTTAACAACACGACTTGCGCCCGCTTAACTAGATGGCGCTGTATGTTACAAGTGGAAATTATTCCCCTTTCATTTTCTTAGGCACAACCACTTGGCACTACTAGTACTGTGAAGGGTAATTTTACTTTCCCGTGGCTGAACGTTTTACTATTCTTATTGATGATTAAACGCATATTATAAAATTTCCCGTGGATTGACTCATTACCAATGGCGCTACTAATATTATGTGTATTAAACCAAGATAAACAAAATATTCAGATACAGAGATACAGAGCCTTACCAGATGGACGATTTAGCGATTCAACTCGCGTAAATCGCCCATCTGGGAAGGCTGTTAATCAATAACAAAAACAAAAACAAAAAGCGTCATCCATGAACTTCAGCTTCACTCGCAATGCTACCATTGCCCACTACACTATCACTAATACTAGCCTACGCTAGATTTTATACAGAATCGTGAGTTTATCTTGGTACTTTGCAAGTGAACCGCGCCGATGAACTTATTGGGAAAAAAAATGCGACACAACACTTACACACATTACAACATCTATTTTATTAATACAATAATACATAAATCAACAAAAATTAAAATAAGTCAAAATATAATATAATTTAAATAAAAAAGAAACGATTTTATTAACTATACTTAAAAAACTTATAAGATATACATATTGAAACAATACTTATGCAAAATAATTTGACGAAACAAAATAAACTTAATTCATTCTAATAACAAAACTATAGCAAAATAATTTGGCGAAACAAAATAAACTTAATTCTATTAACAAAACTTAAGCAAAATAATTTGACAAAACAAAATAAACTTAATTCTAAGTACCTTTTCACAGGCATGACGCTTGATGGCCGCCGGCGTTTATGTTCTGCAATAAAATAAATCCTATTAATTGCTTGAAGTATTTGTTATAGCTACTACTCAAGAAGAGTAAAGGCCAGCGAAAACCGGCCAACGCAGGACAGAGGTTTTTAAATTGACAAATTTCCAGAAGGCCAAACTCGGAGTTTGTCACCGAGCTATGGAGCACAGTGTCCTAGGCGTCAAGCTAACAGAGGGCCTAGTACGAGTTGCAAAAATCGAAAACTTTTTTAGATTACCATATCGAGCTTAATTTTAATGTACGTTTTTTGGAAATTACGCAACTGGTTTTAAGTAGAAACTGATCGAACAACGTAGATAATGTAATCTTCTTGCAGTTTGGGATAATTATCACTCAAAACGGTGAGTTAATTAACGAAAAGATACTTCAAAATTGAGCTCGATATAGAATACTATAAAAGTTTTTGAATTATGCGACTCGTACTAGACCCTCAATCTGCGTTAGAACAAAGGCCTCCCCCCAGTCTTTCTGGGATCCACTGATTGGCTTTGCCCACAGTTTACGTTGTTAAATTTAAAATCTTCTGCCCTGCCGTCCATAAAACCGCACGTTCTGCACTGACCATAAAACCGTCATTTGATTTTTGATAACATCTGTAGCACACTGGGCAAAGGCCCGCTTAAGACGCAGAAGGTTGCAGGTTTGACTCCCGCTGCGAGACAAATGTTAGTATGTTCAGCAAATATTTTTTGTCCGGATGTTTTCTATGTATAAAATGTACCATGTATTTGCAAAAAATATGTATAAGAGTCATGTGATTCTCATAAAAAAGCTTTGCTTAGTTTAGGGCTACGTGATATTGTGTGATAGTTTCCAGCATTATTTATTTAATTATCAATATCAACGGGATATTTACCATGATTTGTATACCATATTGTTTATTGTGATATTGTATATTTTTATATATTTGATTCCCGCAGGTAATCTCAGCCACTATATACCAAGACAGGTTCAAGAGGCGATTGAGATTACCAAACACAGTAATTTCAATTGAGAAGATGGTTTTCAATTGTCAGGAATCCTGTTGTTAGAATGTGTAGGAACCGAAAAATGTGACCTACTGTATCAGAAACACTTCTGAAGTGTGTTCTGATACAGTAGGTGTTGATTGTCGTGCTCGAGTTAGAAGTGACATTGAAACCAGTGGTAGTGGTGTCATTCGTAATTAATAAAAGACTAAGAAATAGGGTAGATAGATTCGTCTGCCAGTAACTACCCACTCGCACAGACTTCAGTTCCTCCCGTGATCATGGCGCATGCAACTGCGTCGAAATATCGGGAAACAACAAAACTCACAAATCATGGTAATTATCCCGTTGATATTCATAATTATGTTCACAACCATGATAGTTTTAAATGTAATATTATTTATTTATTAGTTAGAGCGAAATAGTGAACCTGTGCTGAAACCAAAATCAAATGGCAGTTTTAGTTTCAGTTTCTTCGTGAGTTATTATTGATATTGATAATAGTAAATAGCTAATAGTAAATAGCGGTCTGATCGCGCCTTTAAATGTCCGAAAGTACGAGAAAATCTGTGCTAAAACTTAAATAACTATTAATTACTAGCTTCCGCCCGCGGCTTCGCTCGCGTGGTGCCTTGAAAAAAGCTTATGTGTTAATCTAGGTCACACACTATGCATATTTCAAAGTTTCATCCAAATCCGTTTAGCTGTAACGGAAATGAATGGGATCAAACGTACTCACACACACAAAATTTCGCATAGTATCTACCAGGCAGTGTCTGGTGTATAAAGCTTTGAGTGCATCATGTGCGAGGCCCGCAGTCAACGTGCTAGTGTAGTATCACACTAATATTATTGATGCCAAAGTTTGTGTATGTGTGTGTGTATGTTTGTGGTCGCTTCACTACGTAACGGCCTTCGATCAACTATACAAAGGATTTTGCACTATCCACCCGAAAACGGCTTGCCTAAAACTCCGCCAAAACGCTTCGGAGCAGCATTTTTCATATGGTCGGCTTACTTAGATTTTCTGTCTTATCTTCTTTATTATAGAGTCGATATTTATATGACGTGCTTATCGGAGCAGCAGTTTTTATTAGACAGCTTACTTAGATTTTCTGTCTTATCTTGTTCAATAAAGAGGCTATATTTGTATAACGTGCTTTTGACAAATGATAGCTAGCAATATATGCCAATGTTTTCACCAGAGCATAGTACGGCGCGCGGTACGATCCTTTGTATAGTTGATAGAAGGTAACGGCTGAACGGATTTGGATAAAACTTGGAATTTACATAGTTTAAGACCTGGATTAACACATAAGCTACTTTTTATCCGGGTATCACGCGAGCGAAGCCGCGAAGGAAACTAGTAGTGTATATACACAAGCACGTTTAAACTGACCCCTATCGACTGAGCCAATGAGTCTGAGATAATGATCCTGAACTACGAGAGAATAAATCCAGCTACTCTAAACTGCCCCACTACTGAGCTATGAGTCATTGAGTCATTACTCTAAACTGCCCCACTATTAAGCTATGGGTTAATAAGCTATAGGTTAATGAGTCATGCTATTCGAAACTGCCTTACTACTGATCAATGAGTCAGTGAGTGAAGCAACACTAAATTGCCCTACTACTGAGCTATGAGTCAATCAGTTAAGCTACTCATAAAGTGCCCTACTACTGAGTGGAGTCAACCAATTAAGCTACTCTTAAAGTCCCCTACTACTGATCGTTGTAACCAATGACTCAAGCTACTCTAAGCTACCCTATACAGGGCTATTATTGAATGAGTGAACTGCAAAGGACAAAATATCACAGTTTTATAAGATGTCCCGCAGTTCACCGTGCCTCTTGGCCTAGGCTTCCTCTAACATGTTCGACGGGTCATATCTCTCGCTACCTTTCTCCAATGGTATCCGGCCGGCTGGAACTGCCCTACTATTGACCTATAAATAACTGAGTTAAGCTACTCTAAACTACCTTAGTACAGAGCTACTAGTGAATGACTCAAGCTACTTTACTGGTACAACTGCCCTTTTACTGAGCCAATGAGACAGGCTACTCTACGCTGATCTAATTCGAAACTAGGAGACAAAGTGTCAAGCTACTCAAAGCTTCCCTATTACTGAGCTATATGTCAATAAGTTAAGCTTCCATAAGCTGCCTCACCTCTCGTCCAGTTCTTTGTAGCGGCTCCACAGTTCGCGCGTATACGCGTCCAGTCGGTACGCGTTCGATTCGAATGCATTTATCTGCTCGTCAAGTGCATCAATGCTATCCAGCAACGGCTTTATCTGAGCTATATCTGTAACAATAGAAAACTTATTGTATACATTCTATTAAGTATTGAATTAATATATGGGACACTTATGCTCCCAAACTGAGTAGAGGCGGTACCAGAGACTGATAAACATACTGATAGATACTTAAAGACCCAGCCAGAACTAACATCTAAGCTCACCACACAACCCTTTGACCTGGGCGAGAATCGAACCCGAGATCTGCTCAGTAAATATAGTACTGCCAACTGAGCCAAAAGGCCAGTTAAACTATGAAAGAAGACGACAGAGAGGGTCTATCGCGAATATCTTTTACGGAGTCCTTTGTTCAAGAAAGCCCAGTTCAGCCGTGGATTGCTTTAACCTGAACGGCACAACCATAAAGTAGAATTTGACATGATAGAAAAACCATGCAAACTAGAAAGTTATGCATCAAAAACGGCCAGTTCGTCGTACAAGAAATTGCAGCGTAAACTAGCTAAAAAACCTAATAACACCTAATTCACCTAATTACACCTACACTTAACAATCTAATACGGTGACTTTATCGCTGAGAATATTATATTTTCTATACGACTTTAAAAAAGAGGTTCTTAATTCGATTGTACTTTTTTTAAATGTTTGTTACCTTACAGACTGACATTAATAAAGAGAGTAGCCCAAAAAAACTATGAATGCATATATAAAATAATACCTTTTCTGTTCCCTGATGTAATTAATTTTTACCATTGTAATCTGTCAACGGCCACTCGGCTAAGCCAAGAGCTAACAGCTATTCTGGCATGACGCGCGGTCGAGTACAAAAACCGGTTTTATTTATGTAGTCAAGCAGAGTTTCTTTACGTAAGTTTTTTTAAGATTGTTAGTGTAATTTAGCTTGAGTGAGTGTATAGACGTACTGAGACAAACCTTTTACAGGTTCTATAGTGTTTATAACCTTTGGAAACTGTATACCAAGACTGGTTCAAGAAGCGATTGAGATTACCAAACACGGGAATTTCAATCGAGAAGATGGTTTTCAATTGTCTGGAGTCTGGAATCCTGTTGTTAGAATGTGTAGGAACCGAAAAAGCGATGTTTCAGAAGTGTGTATACAGTAAGTGTTGTGTGTCGTGATCGAGTTAGAAGTGGCATTGAAACCAGTGGTAGTGGTGTCATTCGTAATAAAAGACTAAGAAATAGGGTAGATAGATTCGTCTGCCAGTAACTACCCACTCGCACAGACTTCAGTTCATCCCGTGATCATCGGGAAACAACAGAACTCACAAATCATGGTCTATAATGTTTTTTTAAATAAATATTACTGTATTTTTATGGTTAATGAATTGATACAAATACAAAATTTCAAAATAGAAATAGAAAATCTTTATTATCATAGGTGATACATAAAAATAAATAAATAATTAAATTATGCAAATTTTAAATAATATGTTTGTTTATTACGTATGAATTTCAGCTTCTATTATTTGTATGTTCGCTTTGATTATAAATAAGTCACAAAATATAATTTTTTTTTAATTAAAATTATTACAAGTAGCAGTTTGGGCCCACAGCCTCACAATAGCATCCGACATTCGACAGACTAGATAGGCCCAATTCCAGTCCAGCTTAGAAATTCTATAATAGACTAGACGACCACTGAGCGCACTTGTTGCGAAACTTTCCCGTCCAGCAAAAACCATTCACAAGACCTCACAAGTAAAGTTACTTCGTAAAAGTAGAGCTGTAGCTTGGATTATATTTGCCTTATTTTTATACAAAAACGGCTTCTACCATGCTTCTACCAAAGTCAAGTTCATTATTCAAGTTTTACTTTGATTTTATGTCAAATAACTCTCTCGATACGCACCGAACCGGAATAGACGTGCCCTTTCTACGGCCTCACAATTTTAATAAACAAGTCAATTAATATTAATGCAATTCAGAGATTTAGACACCCCTGATTTCTTTAACTTAAACAATGTTTATGTACCGATAGATCGGTCTGGACTACTCGTATATGCTTTTAAAACGAAACAAGCAATGGCTTTTATTTTGTCAAAGTTTCAATAAAATTTGTAATTTTTGTGCGGTTCTCGCAGAAACATTTTAAAATTGACAATTTATATGTGAACTAGCTGACACAACCGCAAATTCGTTTGCGTGATTACTTTTGTATAGTACGTGTTTTCATGTAAAATGTTACCTGAACATGGTTATTTTAAACGTAAGTCACCAAGTCACAGCCAGTAAAAAAGTATAGGTATTATATAGATATTATTATGAGGTATTACAGGTATTTTGTATCCCTAACTTGAGAAATGATTGGTTCTCCATGCAAATTTATCTATCTGTCCTTGCTATCTGATTCTAATACAGTGACACTTTAAGTCCTGAAAACACACTTGTTCTAGGAAGCGAGCTGCTGCTCGATCAGTTGCTGCGAGGCCCGCAGTCAACGTGATAGTGTCTAGTGTATAACACTTTGAGTGCTTGAAACACACCTGCTCTCTGGGGTGCGAGCTGCCGCTCGACGTCCTAGAGCAAGTGAGACCCACAGTCAACACGTTAAAATTGTTTCAGCGCTTTAGGCGTGAAAACGGAAAAAACAGACAGACAGACTTACTGTGAGCAGGCATATTACCTATAAGCCTGCTCACAGTAAGTGACTAAGTATGTGCACTGTGCACTTGAGCTGGCATGTGTGCCAAACACAATATTTGGACTTGCCTCTGACTACCACCAATGAACTTGGTATGGTTGATTCCGTTCTTATATAGAGCTTAAGTGCTGATAACTGTGACCAAACACAATGTTTGAATGGGCTTATTTATTCAATAACAATTAACAATCGTATTTGAAATTAAGTATTGAATTATAACAAATACATACAGATAAAAATAAAATAAAAATAACATAAAATAAAAACAAATAAATTACAATGTCAACAAAAATAAAATGAAATAAACTATAATTACTATTCTAAATTTTTACATGTCACGAATTCATTAATTGAGTAGAAACATCCCTTCAACAAAAACTTTGTCAGTCTCAATTTAAATAAAGAATGGCTATCGATAACTTTCATACCAATTGGCAGTGCGTTAAAAAGTTTTACAGCTTGATACCGAGAGCCATGCCTAGCAATATTGAGCTTTGGGCATATAGGCACCTCGAGATCTTTACGTCTTGTGGTTAACCTATTTATTCTTTCTTCCTTGGTCTCGTATTTTAATGGATTTTTTACTATATCCATAAGAAGCACTAGAATATATAAACTTGGCACAGTCAAAATTTGCAATTTTGTAAAATGTTCTCTACAGGACTCCCATTGTGGAATACGTACAATTGTTCTAACAGCTTTTTTTTTAATTACATATGCTTTATTCATATTATATTCGTAACTGCCTCCCCAAAACTTTACACTGTATCTTAATTTTGATTGTACCAGAGCATAATAAACAGTTTTAAGCTGTGAGACACTCGCCTCATCTCTGAGGCTTCTTAGTGCATAACAAGCAGAACTAACATTTATCCTTATGGACTCCAACTCGTCTTTCCAATCCAAGAAGTGGTCTAAATTTACACCAAGGAACTTAACACTTTTAGCCAACTCTATCTTTTCACTCATATGTAGGATTTCTACTGCTTCGGAATTATGCGCTGTAGATCTGAAAAGAATAGCTTGCGTCTTCTTTATGTTCAACATAAGATTATTTACGTGAAACCAATGATCAAAGACTCTAAGTGCATTTTCAACTAACCCCCGACTAACTTGGTATGGTTACGTAGTGTGCTTAAAAACAAAAAGCAAATATACTTCCCTCAAGTAGAAACACTAATGTTCGCATTGATAGCGCGGTCTATTTTATCCAATCTAATATGAACTATGACGTCAACGAAACTCTTACACATGAGAGTTGAGGCTATTATATTTTATTATTTTTTACCTATTTCAAAATACACATTCTGGAATTTAAATAAAAACGAAGTTGCAATGTAAGTACAAATAAAACCCAT
Organism: Horisme vitalbata; assembly: GCA_951804965.1. NCBI lineage: Eukaryota > Metazoa > Arthropoda > Insecta > Lepidoptera > Geometridae > Horisme > Horisme vitalbata. Next base: position 9,575,877 of record OX638089.1, read on the forward strand.
TCATGAGACATCACTCAATATAACATAAGTTAAATTAATTTTTTTTTGCTCCTTTTGGAGTCTTCATATCGAGATGATCCCTTGTCTGATATAATATAACTCACATACTTCCTTTAAAAAAAGCATACGAACTAACAACACATAATTTATAGCGTGTTTCAAAAACTTTACATTTTAGAGTTAATTATAAAACCATTTTTGAATGTACAAACAAACCCCATTCATATGACACCCCACTCAATATAGATATTTATGTTTTAAATGCCCCCTGTCTGAATTAACTCACATACTTATGATGCTAACATATAACGATAACATACTACATGATGCTGTGTGATTACGTCCCGCATTATTTATTTAATTATTTATACATACCGGCAAAAAATTCAAATACAAATTATCGTCCTACCAAAGGACAATGCCGTCTGATGTATGGCGCTCGGTACGAAGACTAAAGTGAGCGCGTCAAACAAATCTCCCAAAAAGTTTTAGGTCGGTTCTACTGTCTAAATAATTAAAAATTAGGGTTATTGCCATATTAACACTTTATATAAATGTTTGTTGCCATAGAAACGTATATATAATTGGTTGTTGCAGTCAATTGATGGCGTGCGGCGGAAACCAAATCAACAAAATATTTTATTACTTGAAACTAAAGAAAATGTTAATATCATTTATAAATTATAATATACAATGAATTTTATGGGATACGTTTGGCTTTGACGAAATTGGTACGGGTTCTAGGCATTCTCCTTCCATGCAGTTTGGTTCGAGAGTTATGCTAGAGCAAACATAAATACATACTTAAAATCTTACCTCTTTCTATAATAGTATAGATAAGATAAGGTATTAAGTACTATGCTGGTAAAGCCATTACATTAATTTTGATTGTTATCTAAGCGTAGTTAACACATTTTTTTAATATATATTTCAACTTCCTATTTTCAATTAAATGCACCTCATACTTATAAGAGCCAAGCGCATTTTATTATTTAGTTTTAACCTATCTTGTAAAACCTAGTTGTAAGACTTATGTAGATACCTAATATCAACTTGCAAGGGAAAATAAATAAAAATAATATATTTAAAGTATATAATACCGCAATGTTAACTAAATGTACTGAAACATGTAATAAGATACAGGTTATTAATTTTGATGAGCCCCTTTGATTGAACACGCTTTGTGCTCGGCTCCCAGAGAATTGAAATGTAAGGACATCGATTGCATCAATGTTGACTGACAATGGGACAAAGACAAAGGATGGCTTTCATGGTAACACATACACACACCTATGCTTGGCACCCAGTGCAAAATCAATCAATATGGGATACTAATGAACGCAGACTGTTGCTGTACATTGCCTAGCATGGTGCCCGGATAAATAATATTATATAGCCTATAAGTTATTTAGGTTTGGAACTATACACGGGTCTATTGGAACTATACACTCTTTGCAAAATTTTAGCGAGGATTCTCTGAAGGATTCTTATAAAACATTGATACCCCATAGTCATTTACCGGGTAGATTTAAAACCTGGAACACATATTTCTTTATTTTCTAAGTAGAGCATCCACGTTTAGAGGTAATCGTGTCACGCATTTAAATTTCCTGGAGAATTGCTAAAACAGTCTGTCACCCCATTACGTCCTTTTTTGTTTGAAAAGTCTTGAAACCGGTTTATCTTTATTTTTATATGAAGATATTTTGACTTGGGCGTGTTTACCAGTTTTATTTTGATGTTTCATATAAAGTTTAAAATTACAATTCGGAGATCCCTCAGATATGGTAAAATTTAGTCTTTTTATTTAAATAAATAATTTACCTATAAAATGTCTGTGATCAAAATTTGGAATTGGTCATAAAGAACTTTTAAATAAAACTTTTTTAAGGGTGGTTTCAAAATACCTGAAGTAGGTACGTATTCAATGATTTTTTACTTTAACGCTTTTAGGGCTGAATAACTCACCGCCGCCGCACCACATACCTGCTGCAGGGCATTATGTGTTCATACCAACTTTGAAGCAAATCGTGCTGCGCGTTAAAAAGTTTTCATTCGATTTTTATGCAAAACTTTGGTTTGGAAATTAGCTACCTAACACAATGTTACTTGTTGAATTACAGGTCCTTCAACAATCAGACTAAATGTGATCAAAGCCTATAAAAAATCGGACCTTGTTACTTTAAACTGTAAACTCTCTCTACAAAAACAAGAAAAAAGTGCGAGCGTCGCCCCGGGTTACGAAAACTCTGCGAGTGAAGGGTTGAAATTGGCTGCAGAACAGTTTTGTCGGGTGATCGACTAACTCTGTTGCAAACAGAAATGATTGACACCGATCCTGTTTTAACTAATTATGACAGTTTGTCAATTGGCGTTCATTGAATTTTGACGGATGAAATGTCAAAGTTTGTAAAAACAGGATCAGTGACAATCATATCTGTTAGCCGATCACCCCGCTGGTACGCATTCGTAAAACAACCATCATCATCCTTATTATGAGCCTGCAGCATACTGCTGTACCTACATATCCTTCCTGTAGGCTGTACCTACATATGTAGGCGACACGATACCTCATTTTTGTTTAAGTTTTTAGAAGAAACTAAATGTCACTTGCACAAAAATTTGGTTTCCTATCGCCTACACTCCCCTATAATGAGGGCCATTGCGCCCAACTATTCGCTGGCTTTTTGCTACTAACATCAAATGGCAAACAGTACGATATTAGTAAAAAATCAATAAATATACATGAAAAAATAATTCAAATTGCTAATGCAATTAAGTTCAAGAAATGCACTCTTCCGTCACATTATTTATATTATTTGGTAGAATCGTCAGTCGATCGACGTCAATATGATCAATGTAAGAAGGAAATGGAGGTAATTGGTCTGGAGCCGCCTGGGCCTTATCCTGAACCTATATTCATTAAGACCGGGTACTATGCATTTAGTTCCTATAGTAACAGTATATATCAATGTGTAAATTTGCAGAAAACTGTGAGTATATAATTAGTCATGTGGTTGGCAAAATTCAAGCTTTGCTTAGTTTGGGGCTCATGATGATGTGTGATAGTGTCCAGAATTATCATTTATTATTTTGATGTTTTTCTATGTCTCATTTATTTATTCTGCGGAGCCTTATATTTTCTCAAATTTTAGCACTAACTCAACTGTATATATGTAGTATATCAATCATGTGGTTCCCATAATACAAGCTCTGCTTAGTTTGGGGCTACATGATGCTCTAATGATAACGTTCATAATTATTATTATTTGTTTTTCTGTTTTGAATCCGCTCGGTTCTAAAGACCACCCTGGTCTTTAGAACCGAGCTGTAAATGCTGAAACATGCGGGCCTAAGTGTTTCAGATGGTTCGTTTGGTTGGTGTGGTGTGGTGCACGATGTCAACACATCCAGGGCAGTATCAGTTTGTAGAAACTTCCGGACTATCCTACAAGTATTAAGGACAGCTTTTTGAAGAAGGGCGTATGTGTGTTTCAGAAGATTTAACAATTCTAGTGACTTGTGCAATTGTTTTGGAACAACTCCTGTAGATGACAGTACAATTGGTAATATAGAAACTCGTTCCAATCTCCACATACGGATGATTTCATCTTTTAACTCTACGTATATGGAAAGTTTTTCTGTAATAGTATTTTGTAAATTATGGATGTTTGGAACGGCAATGTCTATTAAAAGCGCTGTTTTATCAGTTTTCTTAATGAGAGTTAAATCTGGTCTATTGTAGTGAATGGTTTTATCTGTGAGAATAGCCCCGTCAAAGTATAATTTGTGAGTAGAATTTTCAAGCACAGTCTCAGGGGTGTATTTGTAATAAGGTGTTGGTTTGGATGTAGAATCTATGAGTCCATATTTAGCAGCTAGTTTTTGGTGGATGATGTTAGCCACCTGGTCATGTATATGCTTATAATCGGTTTGGGCGATTGCCTTACAAGCCCCTGTGATATGCTGGATGGTTTCGTATGAAGAAGGACATCTACGGCATGATTTAGATGGTAAGTTAGGTACCTTCATTATATGTTTTTGATAGTTACGTTTCTCTATCACCTGGTCCTGGATGGCCATCATGAAACCCTCAGTCTCGGGAAAGAGTTCCCTTCGCCTCAGCCACGCGTTCGATTATTATTATTATTATTATTATACTTTATTATTATTATTTAACATTAAGATCGCTGGTGTACTGTACGTGTTTTATGTTGTACACTAAAGACATCACCATGCTAGTGTTTTACAAAAAGTGAAGTCACGAGAATGAGTGCCTCCAAATATGAATGATAAAAACCTGGCAGAGCCTATGCGTTGTAATGTACTTTCATTATAATAAGACATCCAAAAGAAAAATCAATGTGGATTTTTTTTTAGCAGTGGGACGAAATGGGCTAGTTAAAAAAAAAGAAACGCCAACAGCCTAAATATCGGTACATGGCAGGTATATGTTAATCACATTTTGTGACAATATATTTGTCCTGGGTGGAAATTGAACTCGCTACTAACAGCACTCCGCTCTAAAGTTTCAATTAATGAAACTATGAGGCCAGTCATAATGGCGCCGATTTTATTTATTTTGTATCACTTTTGTATATGAATCCTTTCGAGCTCTATTAATCGTTTTGCAGAGTGGAACTCTTCGACCGATGCTAAAAAATTAAGCAATGCTACGATTGTGTGCGCGCACATTATTTTTAGTTAAATATAAATACATTATGCCGGAAACGTACTATCAGACACGACTTAAGTACCATTCCCTCGTAACGTGAAATACTATAATGCCAGAAGCATGGTGGCAGAAACACTATAATGCCATCCAAAATTTTCGAACCTGACGTAACTTTAATCAGTGTAATTTAAAGCTCATTAAAAGGCTTTAGGCACTGATGTTGGGGATTTTAGGCAGACAATAGTTTTTATCGTGTTCAGCTCGTAAAGTGACAGATATAAATTCTATCCACCAAGCACTGGCGCTGCGTCGTCCAAGCTTTGTCTGTGACATAGTGACGATAGTTTACACCCAGATTATCAAAGTTTGCATCATTCCATTCTTCTTCATATGAGCTAGTGACCAACTATGGTGTCAGCCGTCCGAAGGCTTCCGACTTGGCTTAGCGACTGAAAAACATGCCTTCCGAAGCACTTCCAGATAACGGCTTTTTGTGTTATGTTGCGTTGGAAGCGCTCAGATTTAAATCTCACAAAACGGTCAACCAACAGGCTGAGTATAGCTTAACCAAGATGATCTACTAATTGTTCATAGCCGACTAGTTAAGTGGGCCGACGTAAGCCACGCCACGAGCGTTTCGTTGACAAAAATCTACTAGAAAAGTTTATAAGTGTTCAATGTTCAGCATCAAGCTTATAGACCGTATTCCTAACGTCGAGATCCGAAGTCGAACAAAGGTCAAAGACGTTGGGAACCGAATAACGGAACTAAAATTGAGTTGGGCAGGACACCTGGCAAGGCGAGGTGATGACAGGTGGAGTAAGGCGATAACTGAATGGCGTCCAAGAACCGGGTACAGAAACGTCGGCCGTCCAGCAGCTAGATGGGCAGACGATATTGCATCAATCGTGGGCCGGAACTGGATGAGACGAGCTTTGAACCGTGAAGATTGGCACATACAAAGGGAGGCCTATACCCAGCAGTGGGTGAAGGTTCAGGCAGGATCAGGCTGTGGATTATGATGATGGTGATAATGAAAATAGGTGTTCATTGTACCGGCATTGGTTCATCATCACCCAGTCAGAAAAAAGTATCGAATTCCTAGATATTTAATATGATCAGGAACTAGATTTCAGAAATCGTTGTACTCTGTAAATCAAGCCAAATCAAGCAAAAGTGCAAGCCCAAGTGCTTATGTGTGTGGGTACATTTATTTATGATTTTATATCATAACCACGGTTATTAATAATACGAATAAATGAAAAAGAATTGCAAGAAGTAGCAGACAAAATTTATATAAGTTATTCTTAGTGCTAGCTAATATACAGGAAATCGAACGAAAATAATACCCATTTACGATTGAATACTTATTGATTTCCAAAAACACAGTTCTGTTTCAGTGTATTGTGAGATGAATATACAAATACAGGATTTCTTTTACGTAGGTGGATAACGTTACATCGATCGGTGAAGGCAGCGACGAAATTAAGACCCTTTTCGAGGAAATTCTATTTTAAGTATCAGAGAACTTGTAAGAAAAAGGAAATTTTGCGTTTTGAGTGCTGAAAACACATTTGCTTAATTTAGCAGGACTACTGCTGCTCCGAGGACCACAGTCAACGTGTTAAGACTCTCAGAAGGAGTTTTAAAATCGCCAATAACCAATTTAAGAAGACTCCTTAATTAATAGAACTTATATAAAAAAGCGATAACATTTTTCACATAATATACAACGTATTCGCTGGAAACGCGGCGGGCCTTTGACCAGTTTTATCCACGGCCCACAAGATTTTTCACGGTAAAATAGACGCCTCAGATCTGAGTGATAAGTTGTGTCGTTTTTTTGTCCCGAATAACTATTGTCGGGGGCGGAAACATAGGTTGTTCGCAGTGCCGCCGTGTCGAACTGCAGCGCGAGCCGCATCACCTATCCCACGCATTCTCGCCACGCTCAATGCTCTCCTGAACGTTAGTCCTCACTGTGATTTATTTGCGGATGGATTTGCGGTAATTAGGTCGGAATTCCTGAAATTTTGTGAGCGCGATGTATGACTGTGTGTTTAATTATTATGATAAATTAGTATGATTAAAGGAGAATGCCGATAACCCGTACCAATTGCGTCAAAACCAAACGTATCCCATAAAATTTCCTTTATTTTATAAATAACATTAACATTTTCTTTAGTTTTACACACCGACTCAATTAATAATCACATAAAAAATTCTTTCGTTGATTTGGTTTCCGGCGCACGGCGCCATGACACTGCAACCACCCTCACTTTTAATTATTTAGACGATAGAATCGACCGAAAACATAAGAATTCTTTTACTTTGTATAATTAAAGAAGGTGGATCAAAAACTTTTTTGTGGTACATGGTACCACTAAACTACCTCCTATCTTTATGTATTTAATATGCTCTCGCAAGAGAGTTCTGTGGCATTGTGTAACAGTGTTTATTCTGTAAATATATATTTTATTAGACATCATAACAATAATGTACGATAAACAATCGTTGCATCAACTGTTTGCTAATAACCGGTGACGCGAAACCAGCATAGTTTAGAAGAAGCATCCATGGCCTTTTTATGGTTGTGATGAATGTGTAAAGATCTTGGATCTTAGCTTGGATTTCACCTTCACCAGTAAGTACTAATACCTATTATAACCTTATATGATGTAAATGCCCATCTACTTTCTCGTCACTATCATTATTTGAAAATAATATAAAGTAGAACACAGTAGTAATGTATGTAATGTCCTACCTACGAAGTAGAAGTTAAAACACCCTTTTACCTATCTGTGTGAGGTATATAAACCTTTTCTTATAGATATAGTATCATAGTTAAATGTTTATAGTGCAATACTTATAATTATGTAGACAAAACTGAACACAAAAGGTATCGGATAAGCATTTTTTTTTATGTACTCTAGAACTAATATCAAATAAAAACAATTTGTTACGTTTATCTTAAAAAAGACTTAGTATTCCATGAATAACAGTTTAATATCTTTTGAAAAAATTTGGTTTCGTTTTGACGCAATCACTAAAGTGATTGGTACCGAGCGCCATACATCAGACGGCATTGTCCTTTGTTTAATTTTTTAATTTATTTTTGCCTGAATAATTTTTAATTTAATGTTTTATTTTATTGTATTTTTTGTGACTTTTCTAGCTCTTTAATTAATGTGATTGGCTTATTATCCGTGTTAATTAAAGTAAATAAATAAATTGAATTGAATTGAATTGAAATTGAATTGAATTGTATACAAGAGATTATGTAATTGGAACCACAAGGATGATAATACTTATTTAATGAAAAATCTACATACCTACATAATAATTTACTTAGAAAACACCCATCACTAAAAAACCCACTCATGTATATTGTATAGTTTTATTAAATAATCATCAGCCTACTCAATACTCAATACTCAATACATTTATTGCTGTCACATGGTAGTACACAGATGTTACATAGAAGGTAGGTATCACACATGAACCCTGTCTAAGGGCATAGCAACTGAGATAGGTAGGCAGACCGAGCATTTGTCACACATGAAATTTATAACATTCACTTATTAAATGTCAAGCAAGAAAGTAAGTCAGGTAGTTAGTCCTGTAGTAGGTAGGCAATATGCAGTTTGTTTTTTTTTTTAAGAATAAATTCAATTTCATTTTTTAAAGAATCAAGTTATGTATCTATTTTAAAAACATATCATTTTATTTCACATAGTATAATAATTGATTGGTTATTATTAGGTATTATTATTACCTGTCAAGTTGTGTTTTTAATTAATTATATATAGGTACTAAGTCAATTTTTCAAAATAATTATATTTATTATATGTTTAAGTAAATCGTAATTAATTATTCTTAAAAATTGCCCTATAGGTACTCGTCAATATCATAAAAACACTTTTCAATTAAATATAATTTTAACTTTTTAATAAATTGTGCGTCTTTTTTTATATTTTTCATGTTTATGGGGACTTTATTATAGATTTTAACAGACATTGCGTACGGACCGTCACTGTGTAATATTAAACGTGATGTAGTTTGTATTAATTTATTCCTACCTGGTCGTAGGGCGTATAGCAGTCCACTGCTGGACATAGGCCTCCCCTAATGAGCGCCATTCGATCGACATACATAGCTCAGAATTAGAGAGCTGAAGTGGCAGTGGGCGGGCCATATTTGCCGAAGAATTGATAACCATTGGGTAAACGAGTTCTTGAGTTGAGACCGCCGCTCGGCAAACGTAGTGTAGGACGCCCTTCGGCCAGGTGGAGTGACGATTTGCGAAAGGCTGCTGGTAGAAGCTGGATGCGTCGAGCTCAGGACAGGGCGCTATAACGCTCATCAGGGGAGGCCTATGTCCAGCTTCATTTATCTTATTTATCCAGATTAATTCCTCATCAGCCTATAGCAGTGTACTTCTATAGGATGATGATGATAATAATGTACATGGAATATTCTACTTTTCAACATAAATGAATTAATGGATGCTCTCTAAGTATATATTATGTAGACCGCACAGTTTTACTTAAATAAGTAGTATCAGCCTTGTGATTCCAATTACAAAAACTCTGCTTACTCTGTGGGAAAAATACCACCATTATTTAATTATTGATTAATTTACGAAAGTTTTTTCGGTTAAAATTGTGTGATCTCGAAATCGTTGAAAAGTTGGTGGATTTAAATTCCGTACTTACCTTTTGCACTCTCAGGATTACACCCACCAATCTGTGATTTCGAATCTACATAAAAATACAAAGTAAATATTCTTACCTAACGACGAAATTTCATCCTGGATGCACTCCATGACAGAACTGCTATCTATTTAAAGTCAACTGATTTCCACCGAAACATTAACTTTTAACGCACAATGTCATAACGCGGGTAATAGGCGAGAAACTTTTAATAGCGGGCGGGTTGCATCGGCAACGGCAAAACCCATTCACTTAAAGTTGGGTACAAAATTAAATTATATACACCCAAAATTTTTGCACAAAAACGATTTCAAAATACAAGTGAATATTTAAATTAAATGAATGTAGACTATTTTAAACCACAAATGAACAATTAAATTAATTCTTTAATTTAGATTTCGCAACCCTTGCGATCCGGGCCGCCCGAACCGACACGCTCACGGCAACTGAATGAGGCGAGACGACTGAGCAAAGGACGCAAGAGGAGGCGGGAAATAGGCGGAGCAATCCCCCCCACTCTCCTCTCCCTGAAGCCCGTACAACCACTCAGATAAGCCAACCTAGCCCGGTTCCAAGAACCCCATCGATATCGAATTGATTGAATTCCTGGAACACTTTTTACCGTTTATTTATTAATTGTTGTTTTGTTAACCATAAAGTAAAAATAGTATTTATACTGCAAATTCAGGGATATACATACCACGTATTTAGTTTAACTCTTCGTATAACTAGCTTTTTTCTTCTTTCTTTTTTTTTTTTTTTTTTTTTTTTTTTTTTTTTTTTTATGTTACTTGAAGATGGAACAAGCACATGGTCCACCTGATGTTGAGTGGTAACCATTACCTATCACAAAGCATTGCAACATAGATCACGTTTTTTGAAACGTCCTTTTTTCTATTGTATACTTGTTATATAATAGTTGTTTAAGCAACAGCAGCGCCATCGTCGACCATCTGAAATTAGAATGGTGGCCGTTTGAGCGTAGCTCCCGAGACTGTCTCCTCGATCTCGGCTCTGATGCTGGGAAGTATAGTGTCAGTTAGTAATACGTAGTGGAGGCCTTCGAGCGGCCTAAATACTCCGACACTAGAGTCGGCCACTACCTCTTACTACTTGGTTACGGTTCAAAGGCCTCCACCACGTATTACTAGCAGACCCAACCGATAAAGCTTGTTTGTCCTCTTTGTTTAGATAGTAGATGACAACATATTTAGAAAGCATTTTGCGTGAAGCCCGATTAAACAAAAAAGTAAACTCCATTTTATTATATTTCTTTTAATTTTAAAAAGTATTATTTGAACGAAGTTATATTCTAGTAAAGTGTTGCAAGTGCAGTACAAGAGTAGGTATGTACCTATATAACGCAAACATGATAAATATAATTATAATTATTTGATACATTGGCTTGTCTGCTTAGATTATGATAAAATAGAAGAGCTGCTTATTACTATGTGTCAGATCAACTTTTAAAATATTTTTAATTAGCGGCCCGTCGCCGCTTCGCAAGGGTTAGGGCACTTTTTTACACCTTGGGTTACGTTACTTAAGTTTTAGTAAGGTTCCCTAATCTCGGGTGAATCTAGCTTTCCAATGGAGAAAGAATTTTTGAAATCGACACATTAGTTTTTGAGTTTATTTAATTACAAACATACACACACGCAAAAATACAAATTTTTCCTCTTTGTAATATTTGTCATTGTTAATAATTAAGTATTTGAAATTTTTGCCTAAGTGCTTTAATTACAGAACTAGCTTATACTGTCAACCGAGCGTATGCTTGTATTTATCGTATTCAGGTTTCCTCGATACAGGCTCAGCCTAGTGAGGAAACCGACATTAATTCTGTCTAGATATAAGTTCTCAGCTTATCAATATGTATACTTTAATTATTGTTTTTAGATAATGTAAGAATACTTTGCTAATTATAATACCTTGTTATTACTGCAATAAATCTTTTCTATTTCTACCTTATTATTTTATCAATCATCCTACAGCGTGTATCGAACCATACATCCCAGCACCGGAGCCATGAACGAGAAGACCGTTCCGGAGCTACGCTCAAACGGTCACCCTTCTAATTTGACATGATTGAGCGCCGCTGTTGCCTTAACAACTAATAAAGTAAACAAATGTTAATCGTATTATAGATGATTATTTTTCCGTCGCCATGATTCCTGGCAAAAAGAATTCTACGAAATCAACAAGATTTTTGAAGGAGTAAACAAAGAAAATCCGTAAATGAGCGATGTTCTAAGAAAATGTAATTATCAAAAAATAATCAGGCAAAGGCGCTTAGCATTTTCCTTATAATTGGATTCGAAGAAAAAATAAGGATCACGATCTTTTGTTTTTGTTTTATTCGACTTGTTATTGATACCTTTCGATTGGTGTAAACATCTTATAAGCAACATCTGAAGGTAGTGTTAGGAATGGAGGCATTTTAATCGTCTAAGTAAGTTGAACCAAGACTTAAAACCAATGTGTTTTGCCTATTCTTACTTAGGGGGCGAAATAGGGTCCCTCACAAATGAGCAAATGTACACCGTAATGCTTAAAGAGCCAAGGAGCAGGCCATGCTAGGTATCCACCTCATATCCACACAAGCTCTGCTTAGTTTGGGGCTACATGATGCTGTGTGATAGTCCAGCATTATTTGTTTATTTATTTTATAGACCGTAAACAAAACCTCTAGATTTGACGCCACACTAAGGTCGAAAATGTAGGTAATACGGATGGAGACTGAAATGGAGATGGGCCGGATATCTGGCCCGGCGGGGTGACCAAAGCAGTTACCGAATGGTGGCCAAGAGATGTACGGCGGCCTCGAGGCAGAACGCCTGCCCGATGGTCGGAGGACATTGTCAAGGCAGTAAGAGAGCAGTGGATCCGGCTGGCTCAAGATCAGCAGGAGTGGTGTGATAGAGAAGAGGCCTTTACTCAGCCGTGGGTGTTACCGGCGGAATAGATAGATAGATAGATAGATAGATAGAAAGCAAGTAACGTGACACAACGTTATTTAACTGTTGATGACAGTAACGTGAATAATAAGACCGTACAGCTCCTTGACAACAGGGACATACTGAGAAGATTCAAAATGACCAAGCCCTTTTGAGGTAGTATAGTAAGAACTAGTACCAACCAGTATTTATTTTAAAAACAAAAAACCCCACTGCATTGATGAACCCACAGTTTTTAGTAATTAGGCCCGAATTTTCGTTATACCGAGATCGGTCCGTAAAGAGTGCAAGCTTGTGAGTCGTTAAATAGATCTTTCGATGGAAGTGTCATTTTGACAACACTAGAAATTGTCTCAGAGTTAGAAATAAGATGGTCCACAGCAATCATATTTTAGATTAATTTTTAAATTGCTAGTTAATTGAAATAAAATATTTTTCACACTACCTGCTCGAAAATGTCACATTGTCATCAAATGGCCATGCAACCTTCATGTAAAATTGGAACGTCAAAATTTGTATGTATATTTGACATACCTAAATCCCTTGCTTCTGGGAGAGACTGAGTACGGCGTGGTCAGTTCCATCCTATAGTTCCATCGGCACTATACTTTTTGTTGTGGTCTTCTAAGGTCAAAGAACTATGACTAAAGCATAGAAAACCCTTAAAATTCATTCATGCTCTGAACATCAACTCATACGGCTGCTCTCTACTTTCTTATGTCCAATATCATCAGTTAGAAAGGGATGCATACTTCTCTCAATACGACTTCAAATGAGTTCAAAAAGAAAATCGTACCAAGGCGATTGAATAAAATGCTATGCAGTTTCATAGAAATGCCCTGGTACGCTGTCGCAGCAATCGCATTGAGATATAGTATGCATCCCTTTCTGGCAAATCATATATGGACATAAGAAAGTAGAGATCAGCCGTATGAGTTGACGTTCGGAGCATAGTGAATTTTCATCCAGTTATCTTCTTTATCTATGTCTAATCACGGCTAATAATTCTATGATTGTACCCATATTTGTACCTTTAAACACCACACCAAAAGTATTTACTGATTCGAAATTCGAAATAACCTCCTCGGAGGCAGCATTTCAGCAAGTAGAATGCAAACTGTGCTTTTAAAAATATTCATATTGAAAAATCTTTCAAAATACTCATTTTTCTGTTGTTCCAAAATTGTTTTTTATATCAACAGATTTTTAGTTTTTACTTACAAATAAGTAGGTTGGTTTGGTAGGTACACCTAAGTTGGTACTTACCTACCTACTTGATTTTTTTTCAGCTACCTAGTCAAAATCTGGCTGACAATGAAGAAGTGCTGATTTGATTCCCGGCTTATTACAAATACATGTTTACATGTTACAACACTATAGATCTTTTTTAGACCATAGATATTTTGTAGGTAGGTATAAAAACATGTGGTCTACCTCAGCTTGGTCTAAGTACCTACTCGTCGTTTCTTATACCCACGACACAGGTGATTGAGTCAGGGATATGTGGTTATTGGATGTTTTGTAAAGTAGAGTATACACCTCGGGAATGAAGCTGTCTTCATCTTGGGCGGCTCTTTGACGCGTTGACGGCTGCAGTTGGCTCTGCCGTTGGCGGCATGCCGCTCGTTAAAGAGCAAAGAGACTGCTTTACTCCCTTGGTTGCTAATCTACTATTACAATAGATACCTGGGTCTCTTATCCGTCTGTAAAAGACCAATGTCATAGACCTCGCTGAGAAACAGTGGCGGTCACAGTCAAGGAAGGGCATAACCTATAGTGATCCAGACGAATCAAACATTACCATATATGTCAAAACCTATCAATTATTCAATACTTTTTATTTTTATATTATTAAAATGGTTTATCGTACATTATACGATTCACACTTACCGGCGCGCGTCGGAGAACATTTTCGGAAGCGCTCGTGGCGAGGTTTACTATGGTATTCTTAGCAAATCACCTTGGTTAAGCAACACTCCGCCCGGTCATTACTTGGATGGGTGACCGTTTAGTGACATTTAGATTTGAGCGCGTCCGTGCTTCGGAATGCACGTTAAGATGTTGGTCCCGGCTTTTCAGTCGTTAAGCTATGTTGGAGGCCTTCGGGCGGTCTAAAATCTCCGACACCAGAGTTGGTCACTAGCTCATACGAAGAAGATGGAGAAGAAGGAGAGCATTTTATAACATGTTAAAGCAAATTGAAACAGCAACAATGCAGTTAAGTTACTTATTTACATGCAATTAATGCAGCTTTGCGCTATGTCAAACACTGACATAAATAGATCCGTAAGTACATATTGCATGCAAATAAGGAACTTAACTGCTTTGTGGATATTTCAATTTCCTCTAGCATGTTTTAAAATGCGCTTCAATGCTCTCCGACGCGCACCGGTAGGTGTGATTCGTACATTACAGTTCTCACATCAACCATATTGAATTTTTTAATATTTCATATAATCTACACGTCCATTTAATGATTCTGACCAATCCAATCATCTCGCCTGTGGAAATCGGTCAGTTTTTGATACAGTTTTAGTTAATCGTAAATTGAAAATGGCTTCTTACAGTCGCCATATTGGAATTTTTGACTCTTCATATAATCTACATATGATTCGGATAAATCCAATGACAACTTGTTTTTTAAAATCAATCACTTATTGATATCTTTTCAGTTCTGCTTAAAATAAAAATATCATCTTATATTGGATTACTTTACTTACACTTCAGATTAGCATCTACATGTTAATTTAATTATTCCGTCAAATCAAATGACCCATTTTAAGTTCAACGTAAAATGAAAATGGCTACTTACGTTGTTACGTAATTACGTTGATATTTTTGTAAAATCATGCAAGTAGTAGTCAACTGTTTGATCAAAGTTTTTCACAGGAAATAACCCACAAGAACTTTTCTACTTCTTCTTTCACTTTAGCAGGTTTATTTCTCGTTCTCGGTTCTCAGATTTCTTCAAAAGTTACTTCCTACAACTCGAGTTTTATGAGAGTACCAATCTACTTATACTTATCATAAACTAGCTGCGCCCAAGCTACTTTCAAGTCGATTGATAAAGTTTTTTTTGTTCCCCATACAAACTTTGCTGACGCCGTTTACCTCACACCTTGGAGGTTAATTTTTCAAAATAAGATTAGCCTATGTATTATTTTGGAACCTAAACTACCTACCTACATACCAAATTTCATCTAAATATGGTCAGTGGTTACGGAGATACGTGGTAACAAACATTCACACAGACTTTTGTTCCCCAGACAAACTTTGCCACTACCGTTAACCGTTTTAGGGGTTGAATTGCGAAAAATCCTGAAACGGGTGTTCATTTATTTTGAGTACAGTCTCTGTGCAAAATTTCAAGTCGATTATTCAAGATTTTTTTTGTTCCCCTTACAAACTTTGCCACCCCGTTTACTCAATCGTTATTTTTTCAAAATTGTCAAAAAATCAGAGGTGTCTGTGTATCTTCGGAACCCAAGTCAACCTCACCTGCACGTGGTGCACCCTGCTAAACAACGAACGGGGCTCTGGCGGCCGGCTGATTGCGGCATAGCACAGCCTACATCGGCACATCTAAATTCCCTGGCCACCGACGTGCAGCAGCATCGGTAGTGCGAGAAGCTGTGCCCTGCGATCCCCAACCCGCATGCCCAGCGTGGAGATTATGGGTATATCCCCCTTTATTAGGGGAGGCCTATGTCCAGCAGTGGACTGATATAGGCTGGTGTGGTGGTGTATTTGGACCCTTACTTCCACGAAAGCGTAAATAAAAAGGCACCCAGCAAAATGTTGGCTGAATGGAATTTAATCCCGAGACATAGTGAAACTAGTTACTACCTAAAAGCGCGACAGATCACTCAAGCTGTGATGTGCAATTCCCGCAATCATTTGCCGCGCCGAAATTAACTTCAAAGTATTTTTATAGCTTATCAAATTATTCAGCTCCGTCTACGGTATAAATTTTTTTCACTTTATTAAGTATTTATAAATGATTTCGGGTATTGCCACGTTTCCACATAAACTTGAGCGCTCGTGGCGTGGCTTACTTCGATGTTCTGGCTTATTCGAGAAATCCCCACAGACTTTCCCCTGCAAAGGGGATTTTTGGACTTTTTGTCCAGAAATCCTCTTATATATTCATTTATTTACTTTGGTATATTTTATATCAAGAAAATCAAGTAAATAAATAATGCTGGACACTATCACACAGCATCATGTAGCCCCAAACTAAGCAGAGCTTGTATTATGGGAACCACTCAAGTACAAACAAGTAATTAAGTAATCACAGTCTTTATATACATATTCTTAGGGTACTGCCTTGGCATTTAAATCAGCGGAGTGATTGGCTAACTCTGTTGCAAACAGAAATGATTGACACCGATCCTGTTTTTACAAACTTTGACATTTCATTCGTCGAAATTCAATGAACGTCCAATTGACAAACTGTCACAGTTTGATAAAACAGGATCGGTGTCAATCATTTCTGTTTGCAACAGAGTTAGCCGATCACCCCGCTGAGCGCTCCCGAGCTCCGAAAGGCACGTAAGATGTTGGTTCCAGATTTTACAGTAATTAATCCATGTCGAAAACCTTCGGGTGGCTTAAAAGCTCCGATACCAGAGCTCATATGAAGAAGAGCATAAACTTGATAAATGATACCAATCAAATTAATTAGACTTAACTTTTGAAACTATCATGGTTGAGAACATAATTATTAATATCAACGGGATATTTACCATGATTTGTGAGTTCTGTTAGTCCACTCGCACAGACTTCAGTTCGTCCCGTGATCAAGGCGCATGCAACTGCGTCGAAATATCGGGAAATAACAGAACACACAAATCATGGTAAATATCCCGTTGATATTAATAATTAATTAGACTTAGTTATTAAAGCTGTACAAATACGAATAAATAAACTCGTCGTTGAAAGAAGTATGAATGCATTTAAATATGCTGTAGAACTTTCTATTTTAGAGGTCCACTAGCCATATCGCTATTTGAAACTTTACAGTTTCAGCTATCAAAGCTTTACATTTAATTTAATATAAAGGATATTTGTGTTAGGGGCCGCCAAGCAAAACTTAATTAATATTACATTTATAAAAGCTAAAGACAGATAGAGACATTCAAAGGAATATGCATAGAAATTTCATAAAATATGAACGTCGAATATTAATTTACTAAGTTACTGCATTAGAGCATGAGGCGGTGCCGTTAAAACACACCTGATACAGTTAGAGAGGGCACAAAGAGCGCTGCTAAAAGTTATCAAGTTTAAGAAACGGTGGTACCCAACTGCTACAGAGAGTGCTCTGTCCTAACAATAAGACAGCTATTTATTAAATCTACGATAAATAAGGAACATGTTTTAGTCAATAGGGACATTTTGAAATCGTTGGCTGAAAAACGTAGAAAAGATCTGGTATTCAAAATTCCTAGTTCACGTACTAAATAAAATATTAAATAATACTTTAAAAACCTGCGAAACAGAGAATATTGTGATATAATCGTACTCTCACACACACACACACACCCACGCACACACACCCACGCACACGCACAAGCACAAGCACAAGCACAAGCACAAGCACAAGCACAAGCACAAGCACAAGCACAAGCACAAGCACAAGCACAAGCACAAGCACAAGCACAAGCACAAGCACAAGCACACGCACACACACACGCACACGCACACACGCACGCTAGAAGCGGATTGTAAACATCTACCCCCTTACTTATAAACGCTACTAAAATTTAAATGTTGCTTAAAGTTATCCCTGTCACTGTTTGTCAATATCCAACGGTAAGAGTTTGCAATAGTTTAAGCATCTTTTGACAGATTTTTATAAGTCAGGCCCCTATTTTCTATGCGAAATTGTCATGTAGCTACTAAATCTATAGCATTGTGATAGAGAGTCCGAGGCGAGTCACTGTGAGCCCGCTGTACAGGCTCAAAAGAGATCTAATGCGGGGAACATAGCTCCTCTAGGTACGTCTGCCCATACTATAAATAAGTAACTTATTACTATAATCCATGTTCTGTCCCTAATCATTGCTTTTTGTCCTAATAATTTATCATTTAACAAAAACAATGACATTATCATCATTATCAGCCTATAGCAGTCCATTCCTGGATCCTGGAATCCAAATTGATATAGGCCTCCTGTATATTTAAAATGTATATACATTATTATAAGTTTGGCATTATTACTTTTCATTACTTTTATAGGAATAGAAATAGAATAGAAAAATATTTATTTACTATACATAGGTACATGAAAAAAAGAGGTATTACAAACAAAAAGGTTTTACATTAGGTATTGTGACAACGGCTATCAAATATTTGATCAACGATGCTGGCACAGTTAGATTACCCGCCTAAAACAGGCAGCACAGCATGATTGCTCTGTCAGCTTTACCAAAAGCATAATAGTATAAAAACCTACTTTCATACAGTTGTCCCACGCCTTTGATCTCGCGGTAAATCGGCGACATGTGGCGCGAATAGCGACTTGCACACGTAAAGATCGGACCGCGCATTATTTAGGCTGTGACTTTACAACATCGAGTATTTTGAATAACACATACCGGTCAGTGAAACAATAGCACTCAAACTCGTATATGAGAAAAAAATCCTTTTGAAATCTTTGGTCCTTGAATTGGTGCGCTTAGTTATTTTTACACAACTAAATACGTTTTTCGCGAGTATCTTTGTGTTGATGCGGTTAAAGGTATATTTATTTACATTGTAGCAAGTAAATAATGCTTTGTTTTCATGAGTTAAAAAAAAAATTAATAGCTAAAAGAATTGTATATATATTTAGAATATATTCAGGTATAATTATATATAGTTTCTAAATTAAAGGAATAAGATTTTTCAAACAGTGACATTTATCCTTTTTAGCCCATTGAGGGTTGAATTTCTAAACATTCTTTCTTAGAGCCTCCTCAAGTCTCACAAAAGTAACGACATCCTTCAACTACCCGTGCCGAATTTGCCCAGTGGTTTCAGAGATGAGTATGTTAGTCAGTCAGTAAGTGAGTCAGAGACTGAACTTCTATAGATAATGCGCCCCGCGGCTTCGCCCGCGCGGAAATTTATGTGTCAAAACGTATTTAATTATTTACATAGAGGTTTATTTTTACCATGTTTTGTGGGGGGAACGAAAAAGAGAGTGAGAGTGGGAACGGGTACGGCTAGGTAATGCAGTAATAATATGTTGGTAATTTTTAGTTTAGTTTTAGTTTTTAGTTTAGTTTTTTGGTGTTTACCCGTTATAACACATAAATTTTCACGCGGGCGAAGCCGCGGGGGGCGGCTAGTACTAAGTAATAGTGGAGGATATTTGTTCGCTGCATAAGGGGTTCAGCCTCCATCTTCGGAACCAAAGCCAACCTCAACGGCACGTAGTGCACCCTGCTAACTAAAAACCGGGGCACTGGCGGCCGCTGATTGCGGCATAGCACAGCCTAACACCGGCACAGATTAATTCCCTGGCCGCCGATGGGCAGCGGCGCGGCGGTGCGACTGTGCCTTGCGATCCCCAACCCTCATGTCTAACGTGGGAATCATGGTCATCTCCCCCTTTTATTAGACTTTTTATCCGAGTACCACATGATGAGAAGTCGTGATTCTGAAGCTAGTTAAATAATCAGGCTGTCATAAATACCGTCTTATATACAACACCCATTAAAAAGTATGAGCTAAACTTCATGTTGATATGATTTTATTCAAATCTAATTAGATACCTAACTACCATAAAATTCGCATTCTACTAATATGGCTATGATACGACGATTATTAAAAAAGATCATGTACCTATGTAATTACCCTACTTATGTGCTTCTACTTAATTATACCCTACTTAACTAGACGATATCAATAAATGTATTGTATTGTGAATATATGAATTTGTATTTTCATATTTCTATGAGCAGGCATGTAGGTTTTAAGCCTCTTGTGCCTGTAATTCCACCCTTCAAATCGAAGTGAAGCTATTCTTCACGGCAATAATTGGCATGGAAAATAACTTTCCTTACCAACATCAAAGTGTTATTATTGAGATCCCAGATTCGCTCTGGAGGTCGCAGACAACACAACACCCACGCAGAAAATTAATACCTTCGTATTTATCATCTTTAATATTTCGTTCGGTATATTTTTCGTTGCTATGATATCGGTAGATTAGAGATGTTCGACTCTTATGTTTATATTGGGCATGTTTTATCTTTTGGCAGAGAGTATCAGAAGAAAGAGGTCTCTAGAAGGGTACAACTAGGTTGGGCAGCCCTCGGTAAGTTAGACGATATTTTTAAAGACCCACTCACATTTCACAATGTCTGAAAACACGTCTCTTTAAGCAATGTGTATTGCCGACTATGACTTACGGTACTGAGACTTTGAATAGTAAGGTATATTTTTCGCACCCAACCTACAGATCACGAATTGCAACCTGAAGTATCATAAGCGTAACGAAAAATATTGGCCGATAATAAAGAGTTACTTTGAATCTACTTTCTCATTGGTCTAAAATTCAAGTCTAAGATACGAATACTTTTCGCTCGTCTTCGTGATCGAGCCTCCGATCAACTGTGGGCCGATCAAAATCTGTAGCTTGCGTTCCACACAGAAAATTATTTGCTTCGTCAAGCCGTTTCCATGGTTACCTAACGAGCACCCCTCGTCTAGACGAGACGACACAAGGTCGTCTCGTAACTTTATTCAACAAGTTTTTGGTTGCGCTTGTGACGGGGTTTCAGTATTCTTAGCAGTTCATCTTAGGTACGCACCCTCCGTCCGGGCATTTTTTGCACGAGCGACCGTTAAGTGCACAGTTAAGTAGCAGTACCATCCGAGGTAACACCTAACCTGCTCTTTAAATTATTGTCAGCCTGTAACTCAACTAAACTTAATTTATAAATACTCCCGACTTCAAAAATTATAGGTATCTAGATAGACCTACGCGGTAAGCGCATAGAACGTACAGGATAAATTGAGTAAAACAAATATTTTTACTTTTTAGTGCAGTTTTTGCTTTTCAATAAATCTTTAGGCTTATTGGGGGAGGCCTATGTCCAGCAGCTGCTATAGGCCGATGATGATGATGACGTTGATGATGAAATCTTTAGTATACTCTATTATATTTTATGATTATTTTCTTTGTTTTCTTTATTTATCTTTAGAGTAAACATATTTACTATTATTTCATTTATCTAATGTATCTCCACAGTATACAAAGGTAGATAATGTTATTTAGCAGTAAGTTCGCCCGTCTTAACTTGTGCAATAAAGAATGTTCTATACAGGGTGGGGCGAAAAATGTTCCTCATTGCGGCACCTTTTCTTTGGTAGGTAGTTAGAAGGTTTTGAGCTGGGAAAACTAAAGGTTTATATTAAAGTAATATAGAACGAGAGGGGAAGCAGTGTTACAATATAATACAATCAATAAATAATAAATTACATTATGCACCTATATAATGTACATGTATGTATATATATAAAATGCAAATGAGTTGTCTATTTAAATATATTGATGATTGAGTAGTGACGCTTTCATTTAATTGGCAAATCATTTGCGATTATTATTTCTAAAAATTATAAATTAATGTTCTTGTCATCGTCAAAATAATAGCAGACGTGTGTGTGTGTTACTATGGCCGGATTTCGTAATACAAGATCTTATTTTTTTGTGATGATAGTTATTAAGAAGGACTTCAAACCACCTTGACTCGGGAACTTCTCACGGACTTGCCGTTCCTAACTCAAATTATACTAGTTATTCACAAGATATTCATTTCATGTTTTTTTTCTTTATTTTTAGCCTTTAAAAAATTCTTTGAAACTTTCGTCTAACTTACAGAGCAAGAAACCCTAAAAGAGGCAAGCTACGTAAAACAAGAATTATAAATAAAACGAAGGCAACGTGAGTTTGAAAGTTAAACAAGTATACTAAGCAACGTGACGTCCAAAGTTACAATAGTATTAAAAAAACTTAACAACGCAACAATTATTTATAATAAAAGAAACCCAAAAGCAACGTGACCGTGTTTTTTTCCGTTCGCTCGTTTATAATAAAATATGCTAAATAACGTATGAAGGGACTATGGTATTATTGGTGACGACCTCTGTGGCGGAAGGCCCACTGCGTCACAAATATTTCCATATTCTACAGATATTTGTCTCGGGTCTGAGTGTTTTCTATGTTTAATATTGTATTTACAAAAAATATATTTAAGTAGTATATCAATCATGTGGTTCACATAACACAAGCTTTGAACACATGCACATGATGCTGTGAGATAATGATAACATCCAGGATTAATGGTATTACGTTTGCTGGTCTGCCCATTGTGCTTAACCAGCTGTACTTTGATCAATCTATGCCCATTAAGACATTGTTACACACTATATATAGAATACTACGTTATAAATATTAGGAATAAAAAATTACAATAAGTTAGTGTCAACTCTGGAAAACTTGTTGATGACGAAGATGATGTATGTAAAATCAGAAAAACTTGAGTACAAAATTATTCACTGCAAAAAATATATAACTAATAATAATTATATATATTGTTTAATCATAGCTACCTAGGTATTTTAAGGTTTATAAAAGAAGGGCTATTTTCCTGACGTGCGGATAATTTTTAATTTGGGTAGTTCCCCGTTCTATAGAACATGACGTCATCGGAGAGAATAAGATTTTTATTTTCTTATTTTGTACTAAGGAAAATTGTAATACTTTTATTTCTCAAATTGTTCTATATGTAATGGTAAATAAAACCTCTTTACGATTATCTTTTTGTGAACTGGTGGTAATATAAGGCTCCGAGACTGAGAATCCTCTATAATGTAGTCTTGAAGAGTCCTTTCGCCGTTTCTTCAATCAGGCCGATGTTTGATCAATAGTATGACAGAATAATAATTGTCATTATCAGAGTAATTTAGCTTCTCATGGAAGATTTTGGTAAACATCTGATTCCCCTTTTGTTCTATTGCATGAAACACCGCTGAAAAGCTAGTATGTTCTATGGACAAAATAGGGAAGAAAATGTGTCATTTTGTTTGATGGCGTCATGTTCCATAGAATAAAAAAGGAACTACCCATATTTTTTATCATAATTTAAAAGTACCAATGGATTAATAAGGATTTGAGTGGAGTGATGAATATTTTTTCTACAATCTCAAAAGGGTTGAAAACGTGGGCAAATAAGTTACTGAAAACTAATTAGATGTGGCTAAATTCTGAGAGTAAACGGACTGTAACGGTTCACTTGAGTTATTGAAAGACTCAATACTCAATTATTACTTGATTTTATATAGTAACATATTTGTTACATAATATATATAATAAATAATAAATAATCCTGGATGTCATCACACAGCATCATGTAGCCCCAAACTAAGCAGAGCTTGTATTATGGGAACCACATGATTGATATACTACATAGATACATTTTTTTTTTGTAAATACATACATATCATACATAGAAAACACCCAGACCCGAGACAAAAATCTACAGAATATGCAAACATTTGGCCCGCAGCGGGAATCGAACCCGCAACCTTCTGCGTCACAGGCGGGCCTTCGCCCACTGGACCACAGAGGTCGTAATTACTTCATTGGATTACTGCATCAGGGATCATTTCAGTATGCCCTGAAATTAGCTAAAATTTGCCTTTTTATGAGTTTGTGACTAATTGAAATAACGTTGGGTACTTGGGTACGTAAGTGTATGAGTCTTTACGTCTTATGATAACCACTACGGCGTATAGGACGGACGCCCGCCTGAGACGCAGAATATTACGGGTTCGATTCCCGCCACGAAACAAATGTTTTTCTGTTCTACATAATATTTGACTCGTGCCTGGGTGTATTCTATGTATAATATGTATGTATATAAGAAGTATATCAGACATGTATGTATGGTTCTCATAATACAAGCTCTGCTTAGTTAAGGGTTGTGTGATAATATAATGCCCAACATTACTTATTATTTATTGATATAAATTACTACATCTCTGAAGCTTTACTGTATTACAATTGGGCACAAAGTTGGCAGCCGCGACGGTTTTATGCCTGATAATACTAGGACTTCTTTTGCACATCGTTTTGCTTTTTCCTTGGCACATAATCTTTACAACCTCATTAGCAAAACATATTAATACTAGAAATATAAAATCTCTGTGGTAAATAAACTGGAAGAGTTCTTGCTACACTAGGCTAAAACTCTACTGAAGATTTACTATAGTTTGACCGCTACCGCTGTGACCTTAACTAAAGTATTTAATTTTAAAGTGGCAGATTAGTTATGTATTTATCATCTACCTGATGATGATGATCAGAAGAATTATGAAATAAAAATTACAATTTTAATATAACGTATCTATTTAATTGGCGTGTAAAGACTGAAATTGTTGTATAGTTTTAAAAATTTCGGGGTTTACGCGCCATGCGCCAGTCGTAGCTTAAAGCTTTATAATATTGTAAGCAGATATCGTAAAATCTTTGCTACAATATCGATCTTGTCGTGTACTTTTGCTCTGTTTTCCTAGGCCGCGCTTTTTATGCACGGACAGCGGTTTCGGTCAAATTATAGAATTTATAAAACAGTTACAGTTGGATACCGTTTTAACTCTTAATCTATATATATTTATAAGTATATATACAGTTATACAGCTATTAATATGAATCCATATTTATTTTGGTAACGGCACCACCGATTTCACTGTTTTTTGTGTTTGAAAAGTGTTTAAGTAAATTGAATTTAGAAAATTTTAAAATACATAACCACCTTAAATTTTGTAACCGTAGCTCTTTTGACAATATAAATTTTTTTAATGTAACCATAAGGCGTTTGACATAACTTTGATAGAATGCGTGCTGCAAATATCGTCAAAGAAGATGTAAAAAAACTTAATATCGTTTAAAACAGATTCTTCGGTCGGAATTATCATATTTATAAAACACATAAAATATCAATTTAATATTTCTTACTAAGAGAATTTAAAAAAACTGATTTTCTTAGTGCTCATCACAATTAGTTGTATGATATGAAAAGTTCAATTAAATATGGAGTTTTGGTAAGTTTGGATAAATTAACGTATGTCAACATGTATACGTTACTAACATAACACGTGATTACTTGGTTATAAAGATTGCAATAGGAACTAAATATTCATAGTTAAGACAGAACAACGTCTGTCGGGTCAGCTATAAAAATAAATAAATAATAATGCTGGACTCTGTCACACACCATCCATGTAGTACCAAACTAAACACAGCTTGTACTATGGGAACCTCATGGCTGACATAATAAATATCTTCTTTTATAAATAAATACATAAAATATTATACATATATGATATTTTTATCTTCTGGGAAAGCTCGTCCCATTGTCGACCTCATCCTTGCCCACGCAAGCCATGAGGTCAAGAGCTGGCCCATACTAAATATAAAAAAAGATAACAACATGCGAACATTTGTCCCGCGGCGAGTATCGAACCCACAACCTTCTGCGTCTCAGGGGGAGCTTCGCCCACTGCGCCATAGAGGCCGTGAATAATCATGTAGTAACCTGTATTGAAGTTTTGAACTTTATCTTTGAAACTCTGTCTGCTTTGCCTAGCTCCGTTTGCAGTGTTATTGTTCATGTCTATTATGATGTGATGGTTATTTCAGCAAAATTTTAAGTTTGTTTTTGTTTGAGTAATTTTGTCACATTTGATCCTTACTAGGAACCTTAGTCGTTAAATCAAATATTTAAAGTAGTATGTAAGGTTTCTAGTGTATGTTAGTGCTGATTAGCGAGCTATGGGACGAGCTAGGTTCCGAGTTTCTTTGAAGGATAGAATCCGCAACGAGACTGTCTGACATAGAATGAAAGTTAGATAGCTCAGAGAATAAGCAAGCTGAAGTCGCTATGAGCTGGCCCTATTTGCCGAAGAACTGAGAACCATTGTGATAAACGAGTTCTTGATTGGAGACCGCAGCTCGGCAAACGCAGTGTAGACGTCCTCCGGCCAGGCGGAGTGACGATTTGCGAAATGCTGCTGGTAGAAGCTGGATGCGTCGAGCTCAGAACAGGGCGCAATGGCGCTCATTAGGGGAGGCCTATGTGCAACAGTGGACTGCTATAGGCTGATAATGAATTTTTCGAGAAAACCTGAGGCTGTAGGTAGGTAATACTTTAATCAGTCAATAATACATTCTTCAGACTTTAACTGATTAATTTTTGGGTACCTACTGTAGCAAGCTGAGTGCGTTGACTCAGGGTAATCAATGGAGTGAGAGCATATTTTCTTCGCCGTAACACAGTTATCAACTAGCACGAGAGTAGAAACTACATAGTGCCTGAGCTATTTTGCCTTCTCATGGTTAACTTGGCCTAGGTAGCTTTTAGAAATAGCTCTAAAGATACTATATAACTGAATAAGGTTTTTTTGTATATCAATTCTATATCTTTTATAGAGGAAAAAATATTTTGTTTGTATATTTGTTATTGATAAAGAAGGGGGGTCTAGGGGTTCCGACCCCCATCTCCGGAACCCAAGCCAACCTCACCTGCACGTGGTGCATCCTGCTGACTTACAAACGGGGCTCTGGCGGCCGGCTAATCGCGGTATAGTGCAGCCTAGCACTGACACAGTAAAATCCCCTGGCCGCAGACGGGCAGCAGCGTCTGCGGTGCGAGAAGCTGTGCCCTGCGATCCCCAACCCGCATGCCCAGCCTGGGGATTAAGGGCATTTCCCCCTTCTTATAGGGGAGGCCTATGTCCAGCAGTGGACTGAATAGGCTGGTGTTGTATAGATAAACTCAAAAATAATTTATCGATTGTAAAAATTATTTCACCTGTATAAAGTTACAGTATCAACGTTTAAACATAGGCTGTCCTTATATAATACAGGGTATAAAACATTTACCTTATAGAAGTCATTAGTTGGCATGCATGCATCGAGATAATTATAAAGAACGAGTTTTGGTGCAGACACTTTTTTCCACGGTTTCCACTCTAGAGTATAAATATCTCGATACGTGCATGAAATTGTCATTTATCATTTAACACTATCTGACAGATCATTTTAAAACTGGACGCGAAATGTTACATGAATTTATTGATAGGTGCCTGCAAACTTTTTGTTTCGCACAGAAGCTATTTTATGGTTCCGCGTAAAATAATCATGTTCAAGTGAGCAAGCACAAGCAAACGAAGTTTCAGGCGGTTACGAAGTGATCGAGCCTCCGATCAACACTGGGCCGATCAAAGTCAGTAAGCTTGCGTTACATAAAGAAAATTGTTTGCTTCGTCAAGCCGTTTCCATGATATTATATAATATTATTTTATTACAACATTTAAATTGATAAATATCAAAATGACTACAGATCTCTGGGTCATTTCTGTTAGCATTGTAACATCTTTGATTGGCAATATCGCCCCAGAACTAACGTTAATATTTAATTAATGTATTGATCGTAGTGAGTTCCTTGATCTAATCAAACATATTAAAATAACCCTCAGTTCAACTCTGATAGTACTTCTGACCCTACTAACTTTAGACCTCTCAGATATATCAGTAATGCCAAATTTTAGCAAAATTTTAGCTAAGTTCATTTTTGTCAGCGTTTTAACTTTAACAAGATCAACTTAATCTTCGCGAAATCTTAGGATTTGATTTGGTAAATTCCTTTGGGAAAAGTGTTCCTGTTGGGAAATAGAGTCGATTGAGACCCACTTGTTTCTTTTTTTTGACAAATGTCATTTTCTGGGCTTACTGTAAATTTTTTCAAAAATTTAAAAATGACATTATATTTTTCTTAAAAATAAACCTATAATTTCCTCAGAACAAAACCAACTACAAAAGAAAAGGTAGCAGCCCTCAATGAGGTAAAATTTTGCCTCACTCACTCACACATATGAAAACATAATGTACGTCCGAAACCATATTAATTTGTTCAAAAAAAAGTGAAAATCATGTTAACACTACAAATAAATAGATAGATAGATAGATAGATAACGTTTATTGACAAAAGAGATGACATGTTTTTAGTTAATAGTGCCTTAAATCCTACGTTAGGTTTATCTAGACACTAGGGTTCTCTGAAGATATAAACTAGCTGTTTCAACTTTAAGGCTCCACAAAGTTAGTCAATCTTTTAAAGGGCAGTGTTAGCAAAATCTCAAATTTTAAGCTTAATTCAATGAGCTAACAAACATAAAAAAAATACAATACAACCGAATTCAGAACCTACTTTTTTTGAAGTCGGTTAAAAATGCTGTTAAACGAAATCTCTGTAATAATGCATACTATAAAATTTCTCATTAATTCGATGACAAAATGCTTGGGACGTAACTGTCTCCAACTCCCTCTTCCTCACTCTTGAATATGGAATCAGCTGCCAGCGTCTGTTTTTCCATTGACTTACGACCCTACGGCTACGAGGACGGCTTCAAAAAGAGAGTTAATAAGCATCTTCTGGGAAAGCTCGCCCCTTCGTCGACCACATCCTTGCCTATACAAGCCTTGAGGTCAAGAGCTGGCCCAAATCAAATTAAAAAAAAATATTACATTACATTTACCTGTTATTATTTCTTGCGTCATTAGGCATTCTTTTCATTGAACTATGTGTAGGTATATTTTGACTTTTGATACTTGGCTTTTATTTTTGACTTAGGTTTATGTAAAAAAGATTAAAATTGTTAAACTAATATTATTTTTAGCTGTTGACATGTATTGTTTTGAATTATCTTTTATTCCTTTTATTTGTATAAGTAACTACGACTCAACTCACTTTGCAGTGCCCTTACAGGGTACATGTACCTACTCACCACAATCAGGCTACAATACCAACCTAAGCTATTTATGTAAATTGTAGTACATGTAAGCAAATATATAAATAATAAATAATAATAATAAAGTGTTCCTTGTAGTTCCAAAGAAATAAATGTTTTTTTTACTTTAAATGGTTACCTGACGGGCACACGAGGGGTGCTAGTCGCGACAGAACAAGGTCATCTCGTTACTTTATTCGACAGTTTTGTATTATATTGTTGTGCTTGTGATGGGGTTTCAGTATTCTTAGCAATTCATCTTAGTTAAGCAACCCTCCGTCCGCGCATAATTTGCATTAGCGACCGTTAACGTTCAGTTAAATGGCAGTTCGATTCGAGCTTAACTGCTAACCTGTTTTTTTGAATAATCATCAGCCTATATCTACTCAACTAATCATAATACAGATATAATAACCCCAAAAATAACAGGTAGGTATCTAGATCGACCTACGCGGTAAACGAAAAAAACAAAACACAACAAAAAAAAAGCAATATTTTTTTTCTTTTTTGGGCAGTTTTTGTTTTTCTATAATATATTTTTAGTAGTTTATATATATTTTATGATTCTTTTCTTTGTCTTATTTATTTATTTTTAGAGTAAACTTATATTTTCTATTAATATTTTCTATTATTAAATTTTTCTTTATAGCACTATCAATTATCCTAGAAGACAATGCTATTTAGCATTAAGTTCTGTGTACTTGTTTTATCTTTTGCAATAAAGAATGTTTTGTCTACATTTATATATCTAGGTAAGTCAATCCACGACTGGATATTGGAATTTTAAATTAATCGAAAAATCATAATTCCTAAGAAATTCATTTTCGATTTATCAATTTTAAAAATTATTAACTGAAAGTCTTTGTCATCGTCAAAATAAGAACAGACGAGTGTGAATTTATATTACCAAGTTACTATGGCCGGATTGTGTTCTACAAGATCTTCATTTTTAGTGATGCTAGTTATTAAGAAGAACTTTAAACCACCTTAACTCTGTACTTGCCGTAAAAAAATCGAAAGCAACGTGACCGTTTTTCTTTCTGATCGCTCATTCATAATAAATTTTGTTAAATATCGTATGAAGGGACTATGGTATTAAATTTTCTGGGCTGCCCATTGTGCTTTACCAGCTGCACTATGATCAATCTCTGCGTATTACGTCATTGTTACACACTACACACGAAAGTTTGTGAGCTACTTCAACATATGATATCGTATATGATGTGAGTATGGATATTTGTTACTCTTTCACGCAAATTTTATGAGTTTGTGACAAATAGGAATTGCGTTGGGTACTTGGGTACGTAACTATATGAGTCTTTACGTCTGCTATGGCGTAGCGGGCGAACGCCCGCTTGAGACGCAAAATGTTACGGGTTCTATTCCCGCCTTTATGTTCTAAAAATATTCGTCTCGGGTCTGTGTGTTTTCTATTCACAAACAATATGTAAGTAAATATTAAAAAAAATATTGTAAGTAGTAATATCAGATATGTATGTATGGTTCCCATAAAACAAGCTCTGCTTAGTTTGGGAATTTATAATGTTGTGGTATATAATGTCCCGCATTACTTATTTATTATTTATTGATATAAATTACTGATCTCTTAGCTTTACTGTATTACAATTAGGAACAAAGTTCGCAGCCCAGACGGATTTATACTTGAAAATAGTACTTTTTTTTCACTTCACATCGTTTTGGCTTATTTCTTGACACCACTTTCAACAAACGCATAATCAAAAAATGCTTTTATCATCATGATATGATGATGATGATGATGATGATGATGATGATGATGATGATGATGATGATGATGATGATGATGATGATGATGATGATGACGATGACAAGCATACTCTTGCAAATAAAACATTCTGATTCTGATAAACCGTGAATAAAACTCTGTGGAATAAACATTTCACAGATATCAATGCAAATTGTTAAACGTTACGACCCATTCGTGGAAGGTAGGAGATTGTGTTCCTTCAGAAATGTAAGAATACTTGATATAATTGATGTTTTTTTCGCTGTGAAGCTGATTACAACTTAAATCATAAGCGAACTACAAAGGCTGCCTTGCCTCTCTATAATTCGTTATTAGATAAATAGGAATTCACGTACTATTTGTTAATATTATTTTCATTCGTTATGGCTTTGTTTGTCTTAGTTTTTTTCTGGCGCCTAACGGACTTTCATTATTTACTTAATTAAATAACTAGCTGACCACGTTATGTTAAATATTTCCCTGAGTATGTTTAATTTTAGTGCGGAATCTAGACTGCTGTCGTCGTAGTAGTCATGTATTGTGGGAACTACATATACGGTAGTTGTAGTTTTTTTTCAATAAAACACTATACAATGTGTCTGGTTATACCGGTGTCGGAGACTTTGGGGCGGTGAATTTTATCGACAAATCACAATCCCTATTGTTTTTCTCTCTCCATGAAAAAATGGCAGCCATTTTGTTATATTTCCTCGAAGCACGGGTGCTTGTACTGATTAAGCCATAGCTACCCATGCAGGGGTCCTAGGATGAGGAAAGAGGACTCATTTGATAGGTAATAATGTAGACAATAAATCAGTGATAACAATTAAAATTTTATAAAAGAGCAAAAAAGAAATTCTAAACCAAAACTAACTTAATTTTATTTTTTTAATTATTATCTTTTTCATAAAATCAAACTGTCAAGAAACATGTTTAGTGTATTTAATCGATGGAACAGAATGAGTGATTAAAAATATCTTAGCCCTAAATGAGATAATTTAGTTAGCCCTAAGTGAGATGATTTAGAAGTTATGACGTTTCATGTGCATTTCTCCTTTTTCTAGAGGAGGCCTGTGTCCAACATTGGGCTAAAAATGCTCGTGTTGTTGTTGAAGAAGAAGAATGAAGGTGTCTCACAAGTCTTGTGGGAAAACTGTTATATAGAAAAAACATATACACCGACGGGTGTCCAGCAGTAGATTGATATAGACTGGTATTTGTTGTACTTGTACAATAGAAGAAAATCACTAAAAGAGCCATGGCAACGTAATGTAGCTAAATCAAAATTGACAACCTGCCACGCCTGTCTACCTATAATCTTGTCACATGTTGACTGGTCCTGGCAAAGAGTTTTGATTGGGAATCCGCCATATGAATGTATATGAAGTGTACGCTAACAATTAGCTTTTCGTTTATAAATCTGCTTCTAGACATTGTAGAGAAATAAAATGTAGGCTATGTGGTAAGGTGAATGGAAAGCTATGTGATTTTACAACATTCATCAAAATCCGTTTTTTATTTACAAACATACAGACAAAGTCTTCCAAACCGAAATTATTTTTCGGTTTTAGCTTTTTTATGCTTTACTGAATACACGTTTGCTAAATTAACAGGCCAAGTGCGAGTCCAACTCGCACACGAAGGGTTCCGTACCAAACCGTTGTATAGGAGCCCCACATATATTGATTATTTTTTGTTTTTAGTATTTGTTGTTATAGCGGCAACAGATATACATTATCTGTAAAAAATTAAACTCTAGCTATCATGGTTCATGAGATACAGCCTGGAGACAGACAGACAGAGAGACGGATAGTGGAATCTTAGTAATAGAGTCCCATTTTTGCCCTTTGGATACGGAACCCTAAAAACATATGTATAGATTTATTTTGCTCTACTCTTTCATTTATTATATGTGTATATAAAATGCTCTATTTATAACATAACTACTGATAAGAAATGCGTAAAAACCCTATGTAGCACGTACAACGGTTGTCATTAACAAGTAGGACTTTAAAAAAAAAGACTTCAAATAAGTCACTCCTTACTTCTTGCCCTAAAGAATTTTTAAAATCGGTTCGTAATTGATGAAGATATTGGTCATAATAGGGCGAAAATTACAAGTGAGGTTTTTTGAATTTTCCGGGAAAAGTACCAATCCCTCACGAATATAATTTATATGGGACCACCTGTGAAATATACTCTTTTAAACAAAAAAGAATTTTGAAAATCCCTCCACAAATTGACGGAGTTATCGGTGAACATACATAAAAAAAAGGTTATGATGAATTGAGAACCTCCTCCTTTTTGAAGTCGGTTCAAAAAGCAAGTAATGTTATGTTATGTATTAGTGAACAAATGACCAGGGACATCATCACAAAATTACTTAGATGCAATAAAAAGATTTTAATAATCTGTGCAAGAGGTATGCTAGTACAAAACCCATAGGTATAAGTAGATGGTAATTTACATGTACAATAATGTGCATATGAGCGACGGCAACCCTAGTGTGTAATTAATAAACTTGCAACTCAATACGTCCAAGCGTAGTGTTGGTCAACCCTCCCAATTTGTAATAGATGGTAGGGTTGTATTTTGTAATATAGTCTGGCATTGAGGACCTCTGCGGCGGAGTGGGCCAAGGCTCGCCTGAGACGCAGAAGGTTACGGGTTCGATCCCGCCACGAGACAAACGTTTGTATGTTCTACAAATATTTGTCTCTGGTCTGGGTGTTTATTATGTATTATAGGTATTTACAAAACTGGGGAACCACATAACTGTTATAATAGATATTTTAAGAGCTTATAATTATTATCCATTACTATAATTAGAGCTTATAATACAAGCTCTGCTTAGTTTGGGACTATATGATGATGTGTGATAGTGTTCAGCGTTATTATTATTTGAGGTTGACTCTTTAATCGTGCTTTCACTCGGTGTTATTAATATCTCTGTTTTTCGAGAACGATAGGTTGTACTTAGTGTAAATTAAAATTATGGGAAATATTAATAATAACAGTGTCACCTATTAATTTATATGTTTTGAATTCTATTGAATGACGATACTTTTTCTTTCTTTCCACGTAAACGCTTAGTGAAATTCGAAATCATGGGCTTGACGATCAAGACGGTTTCGGCATTAACTCCGATACAGGGTGAATTTTTGGGACGGGACAGTAAGGACAGATACCTTAACCGTTATAGTTACAGGAAAACGGTTTTAGGAGACTCCATAAATTTCAATAATATTCTGAACTGCATTTACAGATTTTGGAAAAAAAATGTACAGCCAGAAAATAGTCATTTTCACAAAAACTTTTTTTGATGCCAATCGATCCTGTTTCTTATAATGATCAAAAGTCTCTACTGGACCGACTGAGGTTTGAGTACTAGAAATGTGAGAAATCGCAAAAAAACTTTTCTCATACATTTCGGTGAAAAAGTCAAACCTCTAATAAGCCAAAGTTTTTGTTATGGGTAGATCCTGTATAATTCGCTATAAAGAAGACGTAGGCTGTAAAGCTTCGCTATAAAGAAAAAAAGTTTTATATTTCAAACTTCGAATTAGATTCGAATCCTTGGGTTATTTCAGGTAATTCTTATGTTTGTGCTGAGAAAATACTCGATTGTTAGTTGTAATTTATGTAATTCTTGTTAAAAAAATTCTTAAAATCGCAAATGTTTGGACTTAATTGCAGCGTATTTTGTAAATAATAGGAACACGTAATCTGCATTGGTGTGGTACGCGAATAAGTATCCATTGCGACTAGTACCATAAAGAAAGGTAATTATATACAAACCTTTTGAAGAATCTCCAAGAAAATGGTTCATTCAAAAATAAGTTAGTGCGGCAGCCTCGTGTACTGGACATAGACAAGGAGATTGCTAATTTAACCTATGTGGAAGTGATTCCAGAGCTATCGTCCAGATATGTCGCTCTTGAAGTGGGTGTTTCCCAGTCATTTGTATTAAAGACATTGAAAAAACACAGATATAAATCCTATCGACAGGAGCGCATAGTTCAAACGTTACATCCAGGCGACAATGTTGGAAGAATTACCTTTTGCAGATGTCTAAGCATGAACTTATAAAGAACTATGTAACTATGGTAAGACGAAACAAATTTGTCAAACAATGGAATGTACAACTGACGAAAAAACTACTATTGGTCTAGAGAAAACCCTGTCAGAGTTCGGGAAAGCCACAACCAAGTTCAATTCTCTTTTTACTGTTGGTGTGGTGTGATGTCAAACAGAGTGGTAATGGTAGAATTTTATGAAGGTACTCTCAATTCGACGTCATTTTAGAAAATCTCCAAAACCAGTAGTAGTTCGGGTCACAGTGACTAGGTACACATGGTCCAACTAAGTGGCCACCTTGCAGCCCCGATCTAACGCCTCTCGATTTTTTTTCTGTGGGGTTACCTAAAAACGAATTCTACAAAAAGAAATCAACAATATTCAAGAGCTGAAAGATGCATTAACAAGGATTTCAAATGATATCTATCCAAGAAAATTAACGGCTGGTACTAGCTCTTTACAAAAACGAGTGAACTTATGTTTTCGTGAAAATGGCGGTTATTTAGAGCAATTTATTTCGTAGATCATCTAAATGTAAGTTTTTTTTTGTCTGTCTAAAATACATATTAAAATTATTTATTTGATTGTTATTTGTTATACGATCTATCTATGTTGATTTTCCACTTAGGCGCTTTTGCTTCTACGTACAGTAAACCACGAGGCCAGCTTGACAAAAACTGTAATTATTTTATGCCCCCTGTATTTACGTACAAACGTATGGGAAAAGTTTTTTGCCATTTCTGATATTTCTAGTACTCAAACCTCTGTCCAGTAGAGACTTTAGATTCTTATAAGAAACAGGATCGATTGGCATGAAAAAAAGTTTTTGTGTAAAATGACCATTTTCTTGTTGACTGGTCATTTTTTCCAAAATCTGTAAATTCAGTTCAGAATATCTAAAAATTTATGGAAAGTCTCCTAAAAGCGTTTTCCTGTAACTAAAACGGTTAAGGTATACCTATTTTGTTTCCTGTTGAATCAATTTTTTTTTATTTAGTTTTTTCAACGTGAGAACTTTTGGTGAAAATGATAGCTGGAAGGTGTCTGTGTCTGATTTCCATAATAAAACGATGTAACCGCATCGTGTTCGGGCTTGTTTGATTTGTCTTGATAAGTACTTTGGTCCTACATACCTAATATCCATATGCAACCCCATCAAAAAAGGTGGTTTTAAAAAACATGTTTTTTTATTAGTTCTTGTTTCATATCGTAGCTCTAATTCTGTAGTGTACTTACTGTGGTGTACTTACTGTGGCTTACAGTAAGCCATCATATGTCTTTCAATTCATTGGACTGTACTTGTGCTCTGTACACATAAAATCGAGCAAAAACAACGCAATAGCCACCGGAGCAGTAAGCCATCATATGTCTTTCAATTCATTGGACTGTACTTGTGCTCTGTACACATGAAATCGAACAAAAACAACGCAATAGCCACCGGAGTGCTAAGCCCTTTGTCAGTTAATGATCTCAAGAGTGATTTTCAAGATGTACCATCCATCAGCGTGGCTACTGATGCTAGTAATTGCGGAAGGCCAAAATTATGCCTGTTGATTATTCAATATATTAATGTAAAAAAAGGAATCACTACAAAGGTGCTCGAAATAGAAAGCCAGAAAAACGAGACATAAGACACAATCAATGAACTGATAATAACACAACTTCGCCTGATCTCTTGACTAAATGTATCAGTTTTTCTGGAGATAATTGCAATACAAACTTCGGTGGATTAGAACGATGTAGAACCAACAATATTTTCCACAAGCTGAGGGAAAATGTGAACCCAAATATAGTTGGTGTGGGATACTTTGCACATGTCATTAACAACGCAGGGCAACATGGATGTGATTTACTGCCAATAGACGCGGAGTCCATCATCTTAAAAAGGTATAATTTTTTTGTCATTTACACAGTACGAACCGAAGCTCTTGAAGAATTCTGTGACACAGCTGAGATTCAATATAAACACCTTCTGTGTCATTCCAAGACCCGTTGGCTAGGCCTGTTTCCAGCTCTCGAGCGACTTCTGAAGCTCTACCGTCCATCCAAGGATTAATTTGAAAGCGTAGAAGGCCACCTGTTTTAATTTAACAGTTCTTTGAAAATCCTCTCTCGGAGGCATACTTGTTTCTCATAAAGTCAATTATGCACACCGTTCACTCAAAAATAGAGAAATTAGAGAAAAGTGATGATTAAGTCCTTAAAACCAAAAGCATACTTGCATCCATCACAAAAAGCTTACACGACCGAATGAACGAAAGTTATGTGCCGTTGAATGTTCAGAGCATTATAATTAAAGAAGATGAAAACACGAAAATAAGAGAATCTGAAAATTGCACAGTATTTTTTATGCATTCCGGCTTTTAATGCCAACGTAGAACGAATATTCTCATTAATAACGCAGCAATGAACGAAAGAAATTTAATAAGCTTTGAAACTCTCTCGTCACTGATTAAAATTACATTCAATTTCAAAGAATACATACAGCTGCAATGCTTTTTATGAATTCCTTATAAAAATGAAAGATATTCTAAAAGTGATTGAAAAAAGTGATAAATATAAAAAAAATTAAGCCTAAAAATATGCTTTAAAGTAGGTAGGTAATTAAAAATGTATCAGATACTGTTATGACTAAGTTTTCAGTTTCTGTTGTAAGTAATGTTTTAAATTAAATATTGAAATTAGTAAAACCTCCCAATAATCAGTCAAATATTATGCTAATAATTCATTATGTAATTTTTCGTAACATTATCATCATCATCATCATCATAATCATCATTATTTCAACCTTTATCGACCCACTGCTGGGCATAGGCCTTCCTTTGATTATGCCACTTGCCTCGATCCTGCGCTATTCGTAACATATTATAAATAAATATCAATTATTTTTTATATAAAATAATTGTTACCGGAAACTATTTTGAAGTAGCCTAAAACTAAAATTCATGTTAATTGTACTTTGAAGATTAATTTAAATTGTTATTATTTTTCAAAGGAAAATTGTTATTATTTTTCTTTTCTCATTTAATAACATTTTATTTGAGGTATAAATTGTTATTGAAGTACTCAGAGGTGTTACAGAGAGGGGGGATTTTGACATTCTGGTTCGAACTTCGTCCCGCTCTGCACCCTGGCTTTATTCGGCTTTGACTACACCTCCATTGCTACAAAATAAGCTAAGTAACTTAAATATGTCTTTCGGCATCTTAACAATATTTTAAGATTATTTTATAAAGTAACTTCAATGAAAAAAATATGTTTTTTTAAGATATATATTTATCTACGTATAGCTTTTTAGTTGTTGTTTGTCTTTTTATTTATTTATTCAACAAAATCCCTTAAATATAACAAACAAATCTTTTATAAATAATAATATATATTTTTTTAATCTTTTGTAAGATAGACTTATCTTACAGCTAATAAAAGAATTACTTTTTATAAACACTATTTTGAAATGGCAGTCAAAAGACCCAAATAGTTGAAAATGACATAAGTACGGTGGGCCAAGAAAGTGGTTTACCAGTTTTGACAAAACATCGTATGCAATAAAAATAACACTAAGGTTGAACTTTTCTAATATTGAAAGAGAAGCCTATTCATGACGTATTATTTGTTATCTGAGATACCTAACATCTTAAGTCATGGGTTAAAGATGTTATTTTCAACCTTATTTTTAATGCGATAGGCTAATGTTTTCAACAAATACAACCATTAGTATTTTTTGTTGATATATGAAAACCTCTTTTTAACTGAAATAAAAAGTAAATATTACTGACAACTGTCAAGATATGACATCTTTATTATGTAAACATAGATTACGTTGTTATTTCTCAATTTTGCTCAAATGCCTCGCAATTTATCAATAGCCGAATTATTTGCAGTACATAGCGATGGCCTCAATTTTAGTGAGATTTCTAGACGTTTAAATGTTGTCAGCCGTTCGGATTTTTTATCCAGTAAATGAAAAACCAGAATTTCATTACTTACAAGACAATTGTTCTTTGCATACAGCAAGAGTGACGCGTGCGTGGTTTGAAGCACACCCAGAAATAAGCACAGACTACTAGGAGGCAATAAGGTCCAGCCAGATCTTAACCCAATAGAAAATTTTAGGGATTTTAAGAACAAAGCTCTGGAACGGCACTGTTATGAGATATGGGAGGAAACCCGCAGATTTGATATCTGATCAAGGCTGGGTTCAATGAGAGACTGTCTCCAAGCTGTCATAGACGCTAGTGGTGGTTACACAAGAGATATGATGTCCTATTTTAGATTTCAGCTTTTTTATTGAAAGGTGTTTGTTAATTTATAACTATAACAATACAATTTTACAGCAACCACTTAGTTCAGAAGTTCGCAATTTTAATAAGTTAATAAATAGTTATAATTTAATTTGTATTTTATTACGTATAAATTTGTTGGAAAAACTTACTCGTATTCTTCTTTTACTCTCCTATCCCTATTAATCCATGCCTTGATATTATAAATGTGAAAGTGTGTTTGGTTGTTTGTCCACCTTTCACGACTGTACTGGAAAATAGTTTGAACTCAGGAGAAGGACATAGCTTACCTTTTGGCGCAATAAACGACATAAATGTGGGCGGAGCTACGGGTGAAAATTAGATATTTATAAAATAAATATCTAAATAAATTAAACAAAATGCTACCCTTTTAAAATATAAATAAAGAGCATATTTGCAAGACAATTATTATTAGAATTATTTCAATCTATCCTCTTGATATAAGCTAAGCTGATAAAAATGCATAACAAGAAAATTTGGTCCGAAATTCGCCTTGCGCCGGATAAATATAATTTTAGCTATTAGATAGGAACACAAGGCAAAGCATTTTTACAAAATGATAAAGAGAGCATTAGTAGCTGTCAGAATAATTGCAAGGGAAAATGAACCTTGTTGTTTTATGACGTGCACATGAACTTCAACCGTAGGGTGGTAAACCAATTTCTTGGCCCACCGTACAAAAATCAAACGTAAAAGTATGGAAAAAGTGTCAAACAAGGAATTTGAGTTCAGATTCGAAGTAAAACAATACTTATAATTACATAAATAGCTAACTAAAAATAAGTACCTATCTGAATAGTTTTGTAGTACCTAAGTGTAAAATATTAAATATGTACAAACTGTGGGTACATTCAGTCACAATTATTCTCCAATATCTTTAAAATTTCGTTTATGTTTAATATTTATTGTATGGTTCACCTGATATGTGTGTATGCACGCAAACCAAAACTTTTAACTTGTCATGTTTGACTGGCAGAAAATGCTTTCTAGCATTAAGAATGAATGAATGAATGAAAAATCTTTATTGTACACCATAATTTAAAAAACAGCAGACAGGATCTTAAAAATAAAAATGTACAATGGGCGGTCTCTTCCAGACAACCTTTAAGACTACCATTTGTACAATAAAGAATTAAATTAAATAAAAATCATCATAAAATTAGATTATGGCAACCCTAGATATCTTATATACTTCCCAGCAAAAATTTCAAATATCTACAACCTATCGACCTTCCAAATTGTATGCAGATTGGATCAACGGTTTGAGAGTTATAAAGCTGGACGTTATCACACAGCATCATGTAGCCCCAAACTAAGTAGAGCTTGTATTATGGGAACCACATGATTGATATACTACACATTTGCAGTTTTTTTTTTGTAAATACATACTTATTCATGAGTTCATGTCGATATCAATACTCCTTAGTGCTTTTGATTTAAATTCTTTTATAATTGACACATCGAGATAAGAAAGTACTATAGAGAGTCACATTCTCAAGTGAACTGTCAAAAATTGTCCGAGCGCATTTGACATAAATAAACTTCAAAATGCCGAAGGAGAATGCCGAGAACCCATACCAATTGCGTCAAAACCGAACGTATCCCATAAAATTTATTATATTTTATAAATGACATTAACATTTTCTTTGGTTTTACACACCGACTCGATTAATAATCAAGTATAAAAATATTTTGTTGATTTGGTTTCCGCCGCACGCCGCCATTAGACTGCAACAACCAATCATATATACGTTACTATGGCAATAAACATTGATGTAAAGTGTTACTATGGCAATAACCGTCATTTTAATTATTTTGACAGTAGAATCGACTAAAAACTTATTGGATATTTTTTTGACGCACTCACTTTAGTCTTGGTACCGAGCGCCATACATCAGACGGCATTCTCCTTTACACTAATTTAGATCTTACGTCGCTTGAAAAGTGTTCAGTGTCGACGCAATTGACAGCGTGCACAGACTTTTGGTGCAGACATTTTTTGCACGTTTGTGGTTCCAGAGTATAATACCTAATATCTTGATGATGTGACTTTCCAATTTTAAAGAGATCGGGTTGAGTTTTCAAACCTATGTCAAAATAAAATGTAATTTAAGTCAAAAGCACTAACGCCCGAATACTGAAACGCTACTTAAATGATCCTGTCAGCTAAGGGCTACTTAATTGTAATGGACTCCTAAAGGAGAATGCCGATAACCCGTTCCAATTGCGTCAAAACCAAACGTATCCCACAAAATTGCCTTTATTTTATAAATAACATTAACATTTTTTTTTAGTCTTACACACCGACTCGATTAATAATCACGTAAAAAATTATTTCGTTTATTTGGTTTCCGGCGCACGGCGCCATGACGCCATGACATTGCAACCACCCTCACTTTTAATTTTAGACAGTAGAATTTACTGAAAACATTGGAGGTTTTTTCACTTTGTATAATCAAAGAGGTTGGATCAGAAACTTTTTTGTGGTACTACTAAACTATCTCCTATCTTTATGTATTACTAGAGTGTTCTGTGGCATTGTGTAGCAGTGTTTATTCTGTAAATAGATATTTTATTAGACATCATCACAATAATGAATGAACGATAAACAATCGTGGCATCAACTGTTTGCTAATAACCGGTGACGCGAAACCAGCATAGTTTGGAAGAGGCATCAATGGCCTTTTCGTGGTGGTGATGAATGTGTTAAGATCTTGGATCTTAGCTTGGATTTCACCTTCACCCGTAAGTACTAATACCTATTATAATGATGTTAATGCCTATCTACTTTCTCGTCACTATAATTTTTTGAAAATAATATAAAGTAGAACATAGTAGTAATGTGTGTAATGTTGGTAATGTCCTACCTACGAAGTAGAAGTTAAAACACCCTTTTACCTATCTGTGTGAGGTATATAAACCTTTTCTAATAGATATAGTATCATAATTAAATGTTTATAGAGTAATACTTATAATTATGTAGACAAAACTGAACACATAAGGTCTCGGGAAAGCATTTTTTCAAAAACAAACTCTAAAACTAATATCAAATAAAAACAATTTGTTTACGTTTATCTTAAAAAATACTTAGTATTCTATGAATAACAGTATAATATCTTTCAAAAAAATTAGGTTTCGTGTTGAAACAATCACTTAGCATTGGTACCGAGCGCCATACATCAGACGGCATTGTCCTTTAAATGGTATACACAAACGCCACTTAACATTATTTCGACCGTGATTAGCTAAGCACGCATCAAATTCTCCTTTAAGTATGTTTCCAATTACGTTTTTCATTATTTTGGTAAGAAAGTTTCGTTTTACGCAGAAATCAGGACTTCCTTTAGTCAATTTTATTAGATCAAGACTAATTTTCAGAAGATGCTGGTATCGAAACGTAAAATGCAACGTCATGTTTCATCACTGTCAGTCAAGTTTTGTCAATTATTTTATTAAAAGCCGGGTTTATTATTAATTTATACAAAAGCTAGAAACAAGAAGAAAAACCTGATGCCTATTTACAACCAGCCTACGCATACCTATCAGTCCACTGCTGGCAGGCCTCTCCTAACAAGAAGGCACTATGCCCCACAGAACACTATTGCTCCACAGGGGAGCTATGCCCATTCAAGCTGGGCACAGCTTCTCGCGTCACTACGCCCTACGTAGTACTGCTGCCTGTCTCGGGCCTCAGTCCTTGCAGGGGCAATAATAGGCTGCCCTGTGCCGAAGTCAGCCGGCAAGTAATAAGAAGAAGGAATGGTGATAAATCACATCTTCATTCAGAAAAAGAAAAGCCTTCTTACCTACCAATGTGAAAGTGTACCAATAATCAAAGTAAATAGGCGTACCTACCTATATCAAAATTTTGCCTAAAGTTATTGTGCTATTTACCAAAAACAATAATAAAACTGCCTTACTACTGCGTGTATACTTTTTTAGTTTTATTTAGATTTTATACCTAAGTAACTGTCTACTAACTGGTACCTAGGTACTACTACCTTCTACCTTATACTGTTATTTATCAATAAGTATCTATAATATCCTATTTTTGACTGTAAAATATAAATGTTTTCGAAAGAATTCATACACATATCAAAATTTAGGAGAGGTCGCGAGTCCACGCTGATTTGATGGCTACCTAAAATATTTAAGGAGACGTCAAACGCCTAATCATCCTTTCAGTATACCGTTTGGAACATAAGTGGAACTTAAATCTGACATCCTTAAATTTTAAGTCGTCATCTAATTATCGTTTCGGTATACGATTTTGAAGGATAGTGGCGTCTCAAACATTTAGGATGACCTCAAATATTTAAGTAGCGTTTCAGTATTCGGCCGTAATTAACTTCGATGCAAATACCCCCAAAAAACTTTCTACCCTTTTTTAACCCAGTTAGGCGATGAGTTTCACTAAAATATGAAAGAC
The DNA here is from genome assembly GCA_951804965.1 of Horisme vitalbata. Lineage (NCBI taxonomy): Eukaryota > Metazoa > Arthropoda > Insecta > Lepidoptera > Geometridae > Horisme > Horisme vitalbata. Next base: position 9,619,635 of record OX638089.1, read on the forward strand.
ACTTTTCAGCAATTTTGTTTAAGAATGTTTATACAAAATTTGAAGAAGATTAGACCAAGAAATCACGTTGTCCCATATAAACTTTGCCCCCGTTTTTTACCCTTATGCGTAAAATTTCGGAAATTCTTATCGGATGCCTACGTCATACAAAGAACACACCCTCCACGTTTCAGGTCTCTACGATCAGCGGTTTGGGCTGTGTTAATCCGTCAGTGAGTCATTCAGCACAAAGGATTTTATATGTATAGATAGATAATTTTAGCAATTTCCATACGTGCGAGCTATCGTTTTGAAAACTATTCAAATAATCTCATAGCTGTTCCGTGAGCTACGGACACAAATACAACAAATATGGACTGCAGAGCTTATTGTGAATGAACTACCCTATGTTTATTACAGAAGCGTATTGTTTCATTGCACATTGCTTCATATTAACAATCCAATCCATTTCGAATATTTGCCAGAGATATTTCATGTACGTACAATCCTCTCTTTTGTTAGTTTAACAGTCGGTGCTTTACAGGATTTGTGCAGCAGGTACGAGACTTAATTCTAGTGATATATTATAGTGAATAACACTAATGTCCGACAGGAAATTTTACTTCAATATATAATTTAATATAACACTAGAATTAAGTATTGTTTTGCTGCAGTTTCTGACAATTTTGGTGATTATTACCACCACTCACAAAAAAATTATGCAAAACTTTATACTACAGAAACTATTTGATACTTGCCGCACTAGAAATTACCCAATCCAGTGCGATTTTGATGAGACAATTTTGGTGGTTATTACCACCATATATAAAGTTCTACATTAATTTTTCGTGAGAACAGACAATTTGTCGTCATTTGTTTACCAAAAGATAACTTGCCACCCGAAAATTTATAAGTTAACTGAAGTTGAAAATTGAGTTTTCACATCGCATCGGTCAAACGTAGCTTAGAATAGCCTATAGAGTAAAAGATCAAAAGGTCTGGTCGGTCAAAAAACTTGATGTTCAGAAGCCATAGGTTAATATCTGCTGGAGTCTTGCTATTTCAGCAGCTAATCTTAACTGAACGGAACCAAGACTGGTTCAAGAGGCGATCGACATTACTAAACACAGAATCTTAAATCGTGAAGATGTTTTTCATTTGTCTGAAGTCTGGAATGTGTGAAAGAACAGAAAAAGTGGTGTTTTTAGATTGTCCTGGTACAGTAAGTGTTGCGTGTCGTGATCGAGTTTGAATGTGACATCGAAAAACCAGTAATAGTGTTACCGTTCTACGCAATCAGCAGGTAATCTCAACAGAGCGGTACTATAGAACAAGACTGGTTCAAGATGCGTTCGACATTACCAAACACAGACATTTCAATCATGAAGATGATTTTTAATTGTTTAGTCCGAAATATGCAGTTGTAATGTGTAGAAATAGAATAAGTTACTTTTTTAAAGTGTGTATACAGTAACGTGTATCGTGATCGAGTTTAAAAGTGACATCAAAACGTTATCGTTCTACATAATCAGCAGGTAATGAACGGTATTATATACCAAGACTGGTTCAAGAGGCGATCAACATTACCAAACACAGAAATTTAAATCGTAAAGATAATTTACGTCTTGAATATTTTGTAGTTAGAATGTGTAGGAATAGAAAAAGTGATATTTTCGAATTGTACCCTGATATAGTGCCTCGTGTGTCGTGATCGACTTTAAAAGTGACATTGGCACCAATAGTAGTGATATCGTTTTACACAATCAGCAGGTAATCCCAACAGAACGGTTGTATACTATATATGTTCAAGAATCGATCGACATTACTAAACACAGGAATTTAAATCGTGAATATGGTTTTCCATTATTTGAAGTCTGGAATATGTAGTTAGAATAGTGATGTTTTTGAAGTGAGCCCTGATACAGTGTGTTGTGTCGTTATCGAGTTTCAAAGTGACAATGACACCAGTGGTAGTGGTATCGTTCAAAAAGAAATACTATGAAAAAGAATAGATCTATTCCTTCCGTACAAAATAGAATAGATCTAATCCTTTCAAATTTTCACTTCAACCTTGCTATCGAAAATTAGATTGTTACATTTTCTACACTTATGAATTCCCTTAAGATACCCCCATCACCAGGGGAAAAATCAAGAAATCTGCCGCGGACATGACCAATGTAGCATGTACCGCAACGAACGTGATAAAAAAGCATACGCGAGAGAGAATTTCAAAACGAGAGAATTCGAGAAGACAAACCAAACCACAAATCAGAAATGCAACACAACCTTATTACCATTTATCTTGATTCTCGATGTTCCAAACCTAGAAGTAAGTGAAAATCATCCTCGATGGTGCAACGGGAGTAGCTTTGGAGGACTTTGTCGTAAGCGGTGTGGGTTCGATTTCCAGTGTGGGACCAATGGGAGTGTTATCTGCAGATATTCGTTCCGGTTCTAGTTCCATGGGGTACCTAAATCCTTGTACAAGAAAATTACAATATAAGAAAAATCCCCGTATAAGGCCATAACCACTTAAAGCGACGCTAAGAGCTGAATAATTGAACGAGATTTAGATAGTATATAAAAAAAACACTATTGCTTCAAAGCCTGTCTTAAAACATCAAAGAAACGTACCAAAATTCGAAATAATTTAGAATTTATAAAAAGATTCAGTGGAAAACACCTTCAACGCAAATAATTTTTTTCAGAGTAAATAAACAAGAAAAAGCTTTTTGAGTCTACATATTAGAGTTAAGGTTGGGGAATGAGGGTTAAATATTCATTACTTATTGAGGAGAACGCCTCCAACAATACAAATTCGCTCTTACCGTCGCTTAAAATTAATTGATTCTTGTGTGAAAAATCCACTAACTTAAAATAATACTCACCAAAAGCAAACAGGATATTTTTGCTGCGCCAATGGCTATTGCATTATCTATTAGCCCTATGACCGATACTACTAACCGATAAAAAACACTCACAAGCTATTTCAAATATTAAAAACTTATTTTCGAATCACACTTTCTGCCATACTATTAGTTTTGAAGGGATAACGCACGGTATTTATTCATCTAACCAGATTTTATATATATTGTAGTAGTTTAAGGAGTATCCGGGCTCATAATGTATTTTGTCCAAGCGAATTTTGGATCTCGCAGAGATGGGCAGGTAGCGTCTGCCTGCCCCCAACGCGCCCGTGGACTAATGTCGCTTACCCCGGGAGCCTTGGCGCCTTTGATTTATGGAGCGCTTGCGCGAATGCAATAGGTAGTCGTAGAAGCGCGGGGGGTAGTGAGTTGAATTGCGTTGAACAGAACATTCTTTTGTAAGCTGTTTAATTGGACTCATTAAGATCATAATTTGAGAAAGATTTTACGGGTCTAATCCGTGTGTTATTTTTGTACTTGCCCGAACAAACATTTAGTAAGAAAGATATTTTTGGCAAATTTCCGGTAAATTGTTTTTTCTATAGGATTTTTATGACCATATGACTATGTTCTCGTATCCATAAAATAAATTGTTCTATCATCATAAAATCAAATCTTATTATTTTCTGTACCCCTGACTAAGTGTAAGCGAATTTTCATGATGATCGGTTCAGTAGATAGGCATGAAAAGGTAAAAATAACAAACTAAGTCACTTTCGGTTAACAATACTAGCGACCCGCAAGTTATTCATATAAACCTTCCTCTTGAATCACAGTCCTCAAAATCCGTTGCGTAGTTTTAAAGATCTAAGCATACATAGGAACAGACAGACAGCGGGAAAGGACTTTGTTTTATGCTATGTAGTGAATTACACGGGTTGATAGATGGATATAAATTAATTACTCACATCCCTCGTGGTAGGTCTTGAAAGATGAGTGCAAGTTTGTAATAGCACTGCGCAGATCACCGAATTTGGAGCAAGCGACGTGGTTCACCTCTTCTAAGAGCTGGTAGTGTTCCTAGTGGAAAAAACATATATATATATAAATACCTTTTGATATATAATATTTACAAGTTATGGTTTTTAAGTGGTAGGTAGTAAGCTGACCAAGGAGTGGTGCTCTAACACCGGGCGACGACGTCGCGACAGACCACAAAGAAGATGGAGGGACGATTTTGTTAAATTCCGTGCCGACCGGACCATTTTAGCACAGGAGAGGGATGAATTAAGAGGGGAGAGGCCTAGTCCCAGCAGTAGGATATTGAGGGCTTATACAAATAACTAGCTTATGCCCGCCATTTCGTCCGCGTAGAGTACTTTTTTCAGTTTAGTTCTTAGCGGCCAGCGCAGCATCCAATAGTGTCACCGGTCCAAGTGACGTCGTGGTCGAATATCTTAAATTGCTGTAGAATCTACAGGCCATCCAAAATCTACAGTGCAAACCACAGAAAAGTAACTCTACTACGCAATAGAAGGGCAATGCTTGAGAAATTGTATCAGAACTGGTGTCGCTACTTGATACCCTTTCTAGAGGTTTCTAGGTAGGTAGAAAGTAGGCTGATTTCCTCTTCTGTGGTGCAGACAGTGCCTACCCTACTCGTGCAGATATTCACTACCCTTATATAGATTATCATACCGACATAGCTCTCAAAATCAGCAAGTTGAAGTGGCAGTGAGCAGGCCATATAGCTCGTATAACCGAAAACCGTTGGGGAATAAAGGTTCTCGAATGGCGACCGCGAACTGGAAGACGAAGTGTGGGGAGACCTCCCATCAGATGGACCGATGACATCGTCAAGATTGCAGGTAATCGGTGGATGGAGAGGGCTCAAGACCGTTCTTCGTGGAATTCCTTGGGGGAGACCTATGTGCAGCAGTGGACTTCTATAGGTTGTTGATGATGATGATGATGATATATATTATCAACTTATGTTATTATACTTAGTAAGATGATACAAATCTCAAAACAAATCTGGATAATGTATATAAATATAACAGGATATCCGCTAGTATTACTGATGGAAAAGTAAAATATACGGAAAATTCCCCAACGGAAGCTGTATCCCTGAGTTCTTATGTTATTTGTCACCAGCTTCCGCCCACGGCTTCACTCACGCGAATAAAAAGCAGCCTATCACACCAAACACACATTCATACCAAATCAGTTCAGCCGTTGCGAATTTGAGTGGCAAATAAAACACACAAACTTTCTCATTTACAATATTAGTGTGATTCGCGTCAAATGGGATAGACAACTCCAACAAAGTTGCGAGCGAGCACTACTTGTAGCTAAAAACCTAAAGACAAAAACTAAGAAATCTGACGCCAGAAGTAGCCAAGCAGTTCGTACAAAGGATTTTTTTATCAAACATATTTTGTTCTTAAGATAAGACGAAGAAGACTGATACTCTACAGGTAGAGTGCACACAAGTAGCTGATCATAATTTCCACACCCACCTGGCCAGCGGACATTTCCCCTTGCAAGTAATCATTGGTGTTCTTGAACAGCTGCGTTGCCAATCGGCTGATGACAGGATCGTGAGGGTCAAGGACCTCGAAACTAGAGCAGCTAGGCGAGACCTGCATCTCTGCAACAAGGGTGTAGTGTTCTAGTAAGATTCGCTCAGTTGCCAACGAATATGGGATCATTTTAAATATCCTCCTGGGGGCCCCCCCAGGGCGAACTGCCCTGAGTTCGCATTTTCCAGAACTTATAATATTTTTTTTCACTAAGTCAAAACACGCTACGGCGTCGCAATGTGGAAATTAGAATGAAAAATGATCTATAATTAGGATTTTATACTACTGATAATAAGCTTATAAACTTTGAATATTAGAAAAAGTTAAATATTTGGTTACTAATTAATTGTTTTTTATAGCCTAAATGAATATTTAAATAACCAGTTTTGCAGTAACAACACTCAATGGCTGAATATATGTACTAATATAGGTATAATTGAGAAAATAAAAATGTATTCACATATAAAAAAATTAATCTTAAATCTTGTGTGCTGAAAACTAGCCAGGCTGCGCTGCTGAGGCCCGCGGTCAACGTGTTAAGGAATAGCTTCATATAGTAAGCTAAGCAGAGTTTCTTGCCAATTTCTTTCCGTTTGCGCGCGTCACGAATTGATGTAAGTCATAATAAAATAATAGATAAGATAACATAAAAATATTTTTTATTGAAACCAAAATTTTGTGTACATTTTTACATTTTACATAATTAATTGCAAAAGAAAGAAAAAACTAATCTGTATTAAATCAAATCAAACTTAAAAATAAACCTACTTATAGAAAGGGCTAAGCTAAATATGACTTTGAAATGAGCTAATATGAGGAACGCTGGCAAAAAAAAATTACGACCAACATTTCATTCATATTCCTACTACATAATGATATCTTGTTTTTGAATTTGTTCAAATTATTTTAATAATATCTCGATGACAATAATACTATACTACAATAATTTAATTCTTTTCAATTATACTATACTACAATAATTTAATACTTTTCAATATGATTTTCGCGTGGCTATTTTCCTACGTATATCAAATATAACAAATGAGTACCTACCTACATGAATACAAATTAATCTGCAAGCACATCAAACGCAACGATAGTATGACATACTCATTAGTTGCGATAGCATCAATGACATAGGGTTGAATTGCATATACAAATACAATATCGTACATAGTTCCATGGACAGCATAATGGCTTAAGCTACACATAAGGGAACGCTGCAAGGGTGCACAGTGTTCACAAACGGACGACATTATAGTCTAGTGGACCGTCCACTTCCTCTGCAAATGTACGAAATGTCGTGACAACGCGGTGTCAATGAAGAATACATTTTTCATAATTAGCTCCCTCATGTCGTGAACTTATTGTCGGTAGGCCGTCGTCGGTTCGACAGGCGACGATCTTTCATATGTGAACACGCTTTAAGCCTACAAAGCTACAGTGAGGTAGTGTGTGTAGGAGCATCACCCTAATTGGGCGAGAGGATGCAAATACACATTCCATACTCAGTATAGTATATACAACATGCTGGTATAAAGGGAGCGAAAAAGAATTGCGCAAATATCACCAATGAAATCGCGAAAACATGCAAACTTTCTCTTGGTTTATTTTTTATCTCCTTTCCGCTCATGTTTGGTGGATATTGGGTCTTTTTGTTAGAGTTGTAATCATTTTCTTTCATTATTACATAAAACATTTTGACGAAACTAAAACCCGTCCTTTGAACACCATGCGTTGGATATGGAGATGTCCGGAGTCAATGGCGCGGTGTGTTTTGCCGCAGTCAAAGCTAAAAGCTAAATTGTCGCAAGAAAGCTTATTCAAGCGGCTACAAACATTACAATTTATGCAAAATAATATGTCCATCGACACTCGCATAGTTTCCATCGAAATCATTATCACAGGGCAAAAAGAACACCAGAGCAATGCCACATAGCGCAAAGCCACTCACACACAACACCCTACACTCGCGTCAGTTTATTAATTTCCTAATTGAGTACAGTCACGTGCACTAGAATGTATAACATTTTAGGGCTGTGACGCTGTAAAGTTAAATCATTTGACAAGCGCTTTGTCATCTGTTAGCAAGCACTTTATACTTTGACAATAAAAATGTATACATTTTATTAATTGTACCTACATGCCAGTACTGTATAGAGTCGGATGAATAATAATTAATTACGAACAAATGGTGTCTTCTTCTATCCTGCGAGTTGCGATAATACACGGTCCTACGCGATTATGCCCATAAACAAAAGCCAATACAGATTGAATGAATGCATCTATTGTTTAGGTCATATTAAATTGTAAGAAAGATAAAAGATTGAACAATGATTATACAATCAGTTTGAGTGCTGGCAATAAGCACAAATAATAAATCTGATGTGTGGCATCCAATTTGCAGTTGGATACTTAGCGACCATATGAGGAAAATATGACTGGTTCATAGAGTACCTATGGATTCAAAATAAGAAACGTGAAAGTTGTTGCGGTCCTAATCCAAGCTTTTGAAGATGCAGAACTTTTAATAGTTTGGTTAGTTGGGTGATATGGATAGGTTGCAGTGTTATTTTTTTAAAGGTTATCAACTTAAACTAAATTGTAGCACGAACACTGTAGCATCTATAATTTTGACATTTGATTGTTGATTGAACTAATTAACCGAATTTAAAAAAGGAAGGGGTCTTCAATTCGTCGGTTTTTTTTAAATATATTTTCCTCAATTATTACTAAACGGTTTGATCGATTTCGATTTTTTTTGTATGAATGTCATAAATTCTAGATCTGGGATCCTGGAGAAATCTAGAGAACTCCTCAATTATTATAAGACCACTTTTAGCGATTTGAGTTTTTTTTATGGGAAGCAGCGTCGGTTGTTCGAGAAGTTGTGCCCTGCGATCCCCAACCCGCATGCCCAACGTAGGGATTATAGGCGTATATTTTATAATAACTCTTAGTGAAATTGCGTTCGAAAAGCACCAATTGGTGAAGTGGAACTGATGATGAAGACCTCAGATGGCCACCGGAACTAACTCTCTTTATGCTATTAATAAGTTTAGCTATTTGATCTCGATTTCTTGGAAAAAAAATGTATGTACATGTTTCGTCCTGACTCAACGAAAAAATGCAAATATGTAAAATCACATCAAAACGCTTTATAAAACGATATTTTATCGATTCCAATCAAAGCTCGTACTAGTGTTTGTATTGCACAAACACAGTACATTCATTCGGCAATATGTCCGGCAATCGCTCTCACGCAGCGTTGAATAGCTTTGATGCAATGCAAACCGGTATTGCTTTGATGAGATGCAAATAATAACCTTTCACTACCTCTCACCCTCACTTTGGTAGAGCCTCGCCACAGAACAGATTATAATAGGTACTTCGATACCCTTGTACCAACCCCCGATTAGAGACCACTCAATTCGGTTGAATTTAAACTAACAATGGCGGCGCAACCAGTCGCCACTACCAACAAAATCTAATCTTTTACCTGTTATATTTGGAGTAGGAATCAACTAAGGAAATACGATATTATAGCAACTATACCCCTCTCACCTCGGACATGCCCTCCGTGCACCACACCGCTCGGTGCCCACGTAATAGTTACCTACCTTGGCTTGTTATTGTTTAATTTTTTGTTTTGCAGTGTTTGTTTTTCAATAAATGTTTTTGAAATCGTTTTAAATTTAATATTATTGATTATTGCCGAATTTTTTGTGAATCTGAATCTAAGACTTTCTTACTAATATATAAATGAAATGAAATTTTCATTCCTTATTTTCTCACCATGGATTGGTATTTTTCCTTTAAAGATCACACTGAATACGTACTCGCTCCAACGGAAAAAGAATTGTTTTAATCGGTTCATAAATGACGGAGTAATGAGGTAATAAACATAAAAAACATACAACCGAATTGAGAACTTCTATAAGGGTTCCTTATTTATTTTTGAGGTACGGAACCCTAAACACACGTGATAGTATTTTTATTTGACGAAAACTTGGCACTTCATTAAGCACACTTGTTTTTCTACCCACTATCGTAACGTAGTACTTTCAAGACGATTTAAGCTGGCTTTCTTTTTAAAAAGTTTGACGTGTGTGTGTAGGTAGGTGTGTGTGTTTGTGTCTCATCGTTGCTCTCGAAGGGATGAATTTTTTTTTATTGTATAAAATCGATGATGAAATGTTGAAAATCGGTCCCAGATGGCCGCCGCCACAAAATTCCGGATTACATATTTTTTCACAACCCCCTAAATATGGGCTTCACCACAAATTGGCGAATTAAGTACCTAGGACCTAGGATTTTTTTTCACAACTAATGGCCTTACTTATGAACATCTTTCAAAAGATAAACGATGCTTAAACTATTGTCATCTCTATCCGTTGGATAATGACAAACAGTAACAGGGCTAACTTGGTAAAGTTTACGGTTAATATCGCTGGTCGCAAACCGCTGGTAACTTCTTCAAAATCCGAATAACTTTCAAAATACTGAATATCGCGGAACATACTTTTCAAATAGATAAGTACCTATTAACGTTCCCGAACGCCCTGCCATCGTTAATCCACCCCTACAATTACACCGTGTTTACAGATTGATATCAGTGGCCCGATCGCAAAGATTTGCGACAAATTCATCGTATCGTAGACGTAAGCATTTTGTATGGCATTCGATACCGTAACGTTAGCGACACAAAATTCGGTATCACGAAGGATTTGACATACGTTCCCGTCACCATCCTATCGTCTGCGTGTAGTTACGTAAAGATTTTTGAATGAAAACGCGATCACGAGCACTTTTTTGACGTGCATTTCATCGCATTGCCATCCGAGGCGTACGAATGTTTATTCACCTCGAATTTGTCATTGAGAAAACATTCGCTATTTAGATTATTTAATTGTTTATTTTCTTGTGATTTTGGGTGTATAAATTACAAGGTATGTATGCACCGGGACCTATATTTTTTCTAGTATGTTTCTAAGGCTCTATAAGGGTTCAAATTGTAAGAAAAGATGAGGATAATTTAGGATTGTTAGTGTGTAGTGTAATTTGTGGCTTTATTGCTTCCTTCGATAGTATGGTGTATCAGCTATGATGGCCGCTGTAGGTAACGATTCACCTTCAATCAAATGAAATGGTAAGTTTTATGAAAAAATCATAACAGACGAGGTTAAAGCAATATCGGTATTATTTTGAAGTCCCAGTCAGATATATCTAAAAGGTAGGTACCTTGAGTAATATGAGTATATCTTGCCCTTTGACTAACTTGCTTTATAGCAGGGAAATAGGTAGGCGATCAATATCCTACCTATTTTAATATAAGTAAAAAATGAAAGTTATGTTCACGCACCTTATCCCTTTTTCTCCTACTCCGACCTACCTGGCAGCATGATAGTAATTTAATGAGTTTCGTTTCATTTTCACAAACTTCTAAGAGAAAACTCAATATACATTTTGACAATAGCGATACTGTTGTGAAAACGGTATGATAACAGAGTGGTTGCATTGGCTTACTCGTTTGCTGATGCTTATTCCGTCTACAAAATAGAGCTCTTTTCGAAAGAGCACAAGTTAGGAACAGGCATGGAATGCCCACAAGTTGTGAATACTTATTACAAAAAAAACATATGGAAGGCGTGGATGTACCTAAAAAACATGCTCAAAGTGAAGTATGTGTAATTTTGCCCAAATATTGGATATCTACGTCAATAACGCTTGGTTCTTGTATCGGTGCTCAGAAAAGGCTGAAGAAGACTTAAAGTTAAAAGAATAGTTACGAAAACTAACTATGCCATAGCTAGCGGAGAAAATCAAGAAGCCAGTAGTTTCCCGACCCATAGATGACCTAAGGTACGATGGCATAGGGCAACTGCCCTAGCATTGTGGATAAAGGTCGTATTCGTATGTGTAAGGCATGTTATTCCACAATGACATGCATATAATGCAATGCCTGGCTATTTATAACAAAAAACTGAAATTGTTTTTATGAAGTTCATGTTAAATAAATAAAAAAATGAATAAATAATGTTTTTCATTTCCCAATTTGGCAATGTTGTAAAAAAGATGCACTTTCAAAACATCGTACTTTCTCCAGTATTTGGCAATGTTGTAAAAAAGTAACATATGTGTTTCGCAAAATGACTAAATCTAGTTTTTTTATTTCAGGTTTTTTGGCTTTCATATTCATTAAATAAAAGTAAGTTTTTTCTAACAAAAACTAAAATAATATTTCTTGCCAAATTCAAGGGGTAAAAGGGTTTCAAAAAATCATAAATACTTTTATTACATTACATAGTTTAAAACATCTGTTCATCTCCAGGAAAACTGTAGAGCACTTTAACGGCTGCTATACAACACTCAAGTTGTATAAGCAGCTTAGAGCTAGTTTGGTTGCATGCATTAGAATTAGTGCTGAGTAATATTTCATGCCAAGTTTCGACTAGTTTTTAGTAAAGTGCACCTCGAGTAATAAAGTTCCCACATATATTAACCTCCTATTGCAACTCGTTGGTGGATAGGTGTTAATCCGGGAAATCGCGAAAAACAACTTTCTTTTATGGTACTTCAAGATAGAACAAACATATGGCCCACTAAATGTTAAATGGTATCCATTAACTATCACAAAGCATTCCATCGTAGTTCACGCTTTTTAGGATCGTGCTCTACGATGCAATGCCCTGCGTCTATCCACATGAGGCACGAAGGTGATAAGCCTCTTATGCCTGTAATTTCACCAGCACCCACACACTTCAAACCGAAACACAGCAAAGCTGCTTCACGGCAGAATTAAGCCTGGTGGTAGCAAAGAGGTTGTTTTTTTTTTCTTTTTCAGATAGAGAAAGAAAAAAAAACAACCTCCTTGCTTCAGATACAAACAAGGATATATAAATTATTCATGAGTGGAAAAGAAGAAAGCCGATGTCATACTTTTTGAATTCGAAAATTTGACAGCACTTTGTCAAACTATCCGTGGTCGCTTATTGTCAACCAAAACAACATATTTTACTCAATAATTTTCCTTGATATTTATGTTATTGTATTATAATTTCAATTAAATAGTATACATAAAAGAGTGAAGTGATCATGGTCTCATGTTCTGTTCAAAATTGTACAAATACACATTACCATAATCCAGATAATTCTACGTTTCATCGGTAAGAAGCATCCGCTCCATTACCTTGTATCTTTGTAAATACAACGCGTTTGACTGTTGTATTTACAAAGATATTGTAAAGATGGATAATTATGTTTCTAAGAATGTAAAGCTTGTGTTACGTGTAGTCTTTGGCGTATTATAATGTAAGATATTTATTAGTTTAAATATCACTGTAAATTTGTGCATTATAGTTGCGTTTAGTGATGGGTAGTATCGAAAAATGTGTAAAGTACTTTTAAAGGTTAGACGTTATGTGAAGTAAGTTTTGAAATAGGTAAGTACCAGAGGAGTGTATGTTTTATTGTACATAGCTCTTTTATAAAATGTAGAAAGGCCTTGCGAGTTTGCCATTCAGGTACGTACGGTAAAGGCAAGCTTTGTAATCGTGAACACATTAACTCACCCACTTCATTTTATTTCAGTATTTCAATTAATTTGCATCTTACTAAAAAAATACGTATATTATATATTTTATATTTTAGATTTCCTAGCGACAAAATAATTTAAATAAAATGGATAAATGCTATAAATAGGCCGAAATGGAAGCCAACAAAATATTCTACAATATGCAGCAGACATTTTGAAAAAAAGTTCTTGCTAAATGCTACTTTCTTAGCATGGTGACACGCGATGCCATCCAGAAAGCAGCATAACTTTTTAAACAAAGAGTATAGATCGCAGTCGAAGATCAGCAACTACGTTATTCAGTCCGGCGTCTGTCCGATATATTAGTGATCAGAAAAGTGCATCCGACATACGAGTGGAAAATGTTATTGTCGAAGACGATTACTCGGAACAAAACCTGGGGTCAGTAGTGAATGTGATTGTATCACCTAATAGCCTCGACTTCCATTGCAGCCCCATGCCTTTCAGCTCGGCCTGAAAGCCCACAGATCTCAATCTGTAACAAGTACTTACCTTGGTACTTCATCGACTCCAGCTTAAATTCTGGACTCGAATTCAACTCCAGATCCAGACCTAGCACCAGTCCCTTCTGCTAGTCAGATGTTCCAGAAGAAATTTTGGAAATTTAGGACGTGCTAAAAATTTTGAAGAGAATCTAGGTGATAAAGTCCCTAGAGAAATCTCTGAACGTTGGGGGTAACTATTACTGGATGAACTTGCCAAAGGACAAAAGGAATTCATAAAGGAATGATGTTAATCCCTGAAAACTTCCTCCTAGTCCAGACCCTAAACTCAAACCAAAAAACCAACCAACTTTTTTGGTAAGTGCCGTTCGAAAGTTTCGCAAAACCAGTTAGGATTGCGAATCACTGGTTTAGTTAACCTCACCAAAGACTTGATACATTCTGACGTGCCTAAACTTGAGCTCATGAAGAATTTATAGGAGGTAACTCAAATCTTGCTAGATTACATTATGAGGAGACTTTAATATTATATTAATAGGCGACAATTATTGCTTTATTAGACAAAACTTTTTTTTTAATACAACACATGGTGTTAAACGAGAAACTTTTTTGTTTGGAGACAAACTTGGAGAAACCATAAAGAACTCAAAAGATATTGAGAAATTCAGCAAACAAAAAAGAAAACCTACTGCCCCTCGGCAAAGATTTCAACAAAACCTCCGATCTCGGGAAGCTTGGGATTTCCTTCCCGTCAGTAGAACAGCACGAAGGCGGCAGCCGCCGCCCCGAGGCTCAGCCTTCGACGTCAGCGGCGAGGAACTCGGCTCAACGCGCCCGCCGGCGCCGCGGCACTATCAGCCGCAGCCGTACAAACCCCGCGACCGACGGCACCAATAAAGGTACCTCATGCTGGTAAAATAAAATTCTTCTACCGGCTCTTGTTACTGATCACAAATGATCCAAGTAAGTACTTTATCCTACGTTAAAGGATGTGAAATGCCACTTAACTTATTGAGCCTGTTACCCAAACGAATAAGTCTATGCCATAACTTTCAAATTCAAATTCAAATTATTTATTCGCACGAACATATTGTGCGTACAGTCAGGTCTTAAATAAATATTATTTAATTTTATGTCCTACCTTATTCTAGGCATGCAAATATTCAATCTTAATAACTAGATATAATGTCAAACCAATATTGTTATAAAATTATTTCAGCCATCTTATATACGAAAATAATAAGAATAATAATTGGGTCCATTGGAATAGTTCATAAATTCATTCAAGTCATAGAAACAATTGTCAGCAAGCCATTTAGTTAATTTTCTTTTAAATAATATAAATTGTAATTCTTTAAATGAGTTAGGTAGTTTATTGTATACCCTAATAGCATTTATGAAAGCATTTCTGTTATACACATCTAGCCTTATTTGTGTTACATGCAGTTTTAATGGATTCCTACATGTGGTATTCCTTAAGGTTACCTCCAGAGCTCTTTGCGAATTGCCCCGAGTTATAATTATAAATCTAAGAACGATATAAACTTGCATTGTGCAGCTGGGTCAGTTAGTCGCACCCGTATTCCCAACTCCCTTAATAATGGGGTGGGCTTCATACACAATGTCAAGAGCCCCTATGATTGAATTGTACCCTATAGGCATAATTACGCGTCATACGTGTTTACTAAACTATTTAAACCTCTTCTAGCAATTGTAAGAGATCAAGGTCACACAAAAGTGGCTTACCTCCATCGAAATAAAGAAGTCTCGATGATTACCTCTATGATTTATTGTGTATAAAGTCAAACTCAACGTAAAAACACAGTTAACGCTGTTGTGACAAATCTAGAACATATTGTTTTCATAATAAACCACGAAAAAAGCCCAATGATTACCCAGATACATCATTTTAGGGTTTGAAAACTTTCAAAACTTTCTCTATGTTATTACGATTGCCAACCGAAGAGATCCATAAGTTTTTACAACTAATTAACAGGATAAAACCTAATGAACCAATTATCATTCCAGATTTCGCACAACATATTGTTACGGTAACTGGTTCTTGCCCAGCGGTAGTTTAGGGTTGTATATTTTATATATCAAATACTACGAACGTGAGAAGTTCTTAGCGCTACAAGAATCAAACAATAACCATACTAAATTATCAAATGCAATGTCCTTAAAAATTACCTGCAAGAAGACTTTGCTTGGTGGTCTACTTTAGCTTGAAAGCCGAAAATTGTTTACATTTAAATAACTATGTGATAGAAATACATATATTCTGACTTATCATTGATTCTGCTACTGATATGAACTTTTAGCTGCCTTTTTAGGTCTAATATTTTTTATTACAACACTAATATGTCCTAATTAGGATCGATCTTACTTACGAGTGGTATGAACTTTTTACCACTGCGATTTCATATATAATTATGGTAGATAATTATGGTGGTCATAGATTGGGTGGAATACGATTCCTTCACCTCAATCAGGAGAATACCCAGAACCCGTACCAATTGCGTAAAAATCAAACGTGTCCCATGGAATTTATTATACCAATTTTATAAATGGCATTAGCGTTTTGTTTAGTTTTACACACCGACGGGATTAATAATCGAGTTTTTGGTTTCCGCCACACGCCACTCCAACAACCAATGATATATGCGTTACTATGACAACATATATTTATATGGACTGTTACTATGGCCCTCTTTTTAAATTATTTAGACGGTGGAATCGGCTAAAAACTAATTTTTTATCACTTTAATCTTGGTACTTACGCCATACATCAGACGGCATTGTCCTTTCAAGAGAAATATGCCAGTGGTGTAAAGCTAGAAATATCTTTATCTTTGCTTCATACATCAACAGGCCGATAAATAATTCTGTTACAATCAAAGGCTTGATACTTACAAATAAATGATACTATCAAAGTACAGCGATCACGAATCTTGTTGCCATCATTTTCTAACCGCTATTTACGCCAACATTACAACTTGTTGCAGTCGTTCGTATTCAAGTTAAAAGTTTTGATACGAACTGGTTTTAATTGCAATCGACTTACGTGATCGCAAATTGCAACAAAAGTTTAGCGATCGGCCTACAGATCACATGGTTTTGACGATATAGGACAAGTTTTTTTGAAGTCTATTTGCTCTATCTGTCCAATGTCCATCTCTTACAATAGCCACTTCTGGTTGAAACATATCTGTTTCTGACTAAATTGTTCTGTATTCGTCCACTTCTAGCTTGGTCGGCCCTAGGTACAGTCCTTTTATCAACCTCTTTTAGAGGTTCCTGGCCACTTTATAAATAATAACGCTTGTGACACTGCTAATGACAGTACATATTTAGCGGTACTGATTTTATTGCTGTTGAATTCACTTAACAACACCGACACAGACCGGGCTTCTAGGTATATCATCAATACGGAATGGAATTTGAATCAGGCTAGTTTCAAAATTTGATCGCCCATGTATAGATTTGTTTGCATCTAGATTGAACAATAAATGCGATTGCTATGTATCTTGGAAACAAGATCCAAATGACGTCACCGGCTATGGCGCAACCCTACTCTGGCGTTCGCCATTATTATGGTACCTAAGACAAGACATCTCGAATAATACCGTCCTAATAATTCTTAACCCTCTATCAAAAAGTACACCAAACCGCTAAAATGTGGCAAAAAAACGGTGGTATTGTTATAATTCTTCCAATAAATATATTCTTAGTTTTTTTGACGGTACAGTTCAAAAGTTAGCTAGTTTTAAGTATCTAATACATTTCGGCCTGCCATAGCTCGAATCATTACTAAAGATACTTGCAACAGTGATCCTATTAGTAGATACTTGATTGCGGTAAAAAAAAAATACAATAAGTAAGGACATGTAGCTCTGAATGCTTTGTTCATTATTAGTTGATTCTTTTTGTTAAGTCCATAAATTTTATTTTGTTGTGCTAGACTAATACCCAATACTTAGTTGCAGAATGCAGATATTTACTCTGAAAAGAATGACAAGCACGACTGCCGGTGAGTATAAAGTGAGTGGAGCACACCTACCTAGCGGAATGTGATTTTGAAATAATATTTTCAGCTATTTCTTGAGCCAAAAAATATAATGCTGAACGATGCATGCGTGAGAAGCGGGCTACACGGTTCTCTTAAATGTATTCGAATGTAACATCTCATATAATAATGGTAGAACTTCACTTAAGGTAAGTTCTTTTAACCATCAATAAATTATTTTTGGTTAAAAGTAACTTGTACGCAGTCAAATTTTTGTATACTCACACATTAAGTACTTAGGTTTTTTTACTTATGTAATTAGTATGTTTAGGTTTATGGTAGGCTGAATTAAAGTATATCGATTAAAAAAGTATTTTATTATCACATCGTCAAATCACTGGCCAAAAATAAGTAGGACAGGAAAGGAAAATATAACTAGGTAGCATTGACGTACCCGTTAATAGTAAACTTTAGTATAGACAGATAGTCTCGCAAGTTAAACCTGTAAAAAACCGTCTAAGCGTACTAATACATACTCTCGAGTAATAACATCAATAAATGAAAGTCGATATAAAAATGGAACTTCACTAATTCAGCAGTCATCACAGATGCGCATGTGCGGTTTAATTTTGGTTGTCAATCCAAAAGTAGTTTCATTTTTGGTCTGGAATCGGGGGCCTTGTGCCAGCGGCGCGGAGGGAATGAGGTGATTGAGTAAACGAGAACTAATAAGAAAACGATAGCTTCAGACTATAATGAACTATATGTATTTCTATATTTTTAAAATAAAATCTTTGCCGACAGTAGTCGGAAAGGAAACCTGCCAAAGTTCAAAGTTGTTTAGAAGTTGAATAATTTTTCAGACAAAAAAAGCTTATCGCAATTATTTTATTTACATCTACAGAGTGGGGGAAAATTTATATCATTGAGGGCAGCTACCTTTTAATTTTTAATTAGAAGGTTTTGTTCTTTGGCAACTATATGTTTATTTATTTACTAGCGGACCCGCTTGTTTTTCACTCCCTTAGGGGTAGAATTTCGGAAAATTTATTTCTTATCGGATGCCTACGTCATACAAAGAACACACCCTCCACGTTTCTGGTCTCTACGATGAGCGATTTAGGCTGTGCGTTGATCCGTCAGTCATTCAGGACAAAGGATTTTATAAGTATACTCGTAGGTTATAAATTAATTTATAATATTTATTATTAAAATTTATAATATTTATTAACCAACAACAATGTTCCTTAAGGATTTTTTATCAAATTATAGGAACCCTTCTATCGAGTTGTCAAGCGTGGTTTTGTATACACAAATATTTAGGAAAGACAAATGTATTTAGCTTAATGTTGAAATAGCTCTATATTGTGGCGTAGATGCCTCGGGTACAGGCTGGGGAGTGAACTGCGACACCGAGTACACTAATTCTGGAAGATGGAAGAAACACAGCATCACATCAATTACCTGGACCTATTAGCTGCTTTCTTGTTTGATTCGGTTGGTTTTGTATTGCTTTAATAATAAAAGCTTTTGAGTTTTGATTGACCAAAATTTGTAATGTAAGGACCAAATAACAAAAGACTGTGTAAAGTACCAACCTCATAATTAGATTATGAGAACAAACTGGAATAAATATTTTGGTTTTGAATATTTAACTCTGTTGTTATTAATTATACTTACATAATGCTTTCTAAGATTTTCTAATTCAGGTTATCTCAGAACATCTACAAAGTAAATGAATCAAATCGAGTATAATTACATAATTAAACCAACTTACCGTGTAGGTCTATTGTAATTATATGAGGATTTGATTCATTATTATATTCCCACCCTGAGCACATAGATAATGCGCACCCATATTTTTAAGAGTGTTTGGAAATCGAAGCCGTCCCCTAGTTTAGGGAGTGCTCCGAACTCTGAACTAATGAGTGAACACGTAAGGGGACAGACAGACTTCTTTTCTATTATAAAGGCGCGAATAGACTTCGATAGTGATCGAATGGACTACAAAATAAACAAATCAAATCCTCGTATAATTACAATAGAAATAAATATAATTACAATAAAACGGTAAGTTAGTTTAATTATGTAATTAATTTTGATTCCATAAACAAGAATATTAAAGTTAGTTTTGCCAAAGAACATAAAATACCAATTTCAATACAATATTTACGGTATGTTTACCGTAAATATTGTACTGTAATATAATTCCTATACATGTAAAAGCATTTACTTTCCATATTTATGGCTCTATTACTTGAAAATTACAAATACATTGAACTGCATAACATACGAGTCATAAAATAGTTACTAGGAAAATTACTCAGAAAAAATTTGATGTACCAAAAATGAAGGGCTATTACGGTTGGCGCACAACTAATTTTTTAATCCCTAAATTACTTAATGATATCCTAGTTAAAACTAATTCAGACATGAACATAAAAAAATATTAAATGAAATACAAATCTTTCTTCCCAAATAAACTTATTTTGATGTAGTTTGAATATTAATAACGATTAAGGTACCTACGATATCTTCTTAAAATTCCATAAAATTATAGTTAGAGTAAAAACACTTTTAGTGGGTAAATATTTTGTCTAAAAATCATACTATTAGTAAGGAGAAGGCCTACTTTCCATACATTGTTCACTATCATTTTTTTGGATTTCCGGATGGGATTTTATTTTGCTTTAAGGTCCTATTGGATTTGGAATATCTGTAGAAGCTAACACCCTACGATAAGTAGGTTTTGAGACAAGTTTTAGAGTGCTCAAATAAAGGTTTATACAAGTTTATAGCCGACTATCTCTCATTCCGAGGTGAAACCTCTAATTTTCCTCGACTATACCGCCAACTTTTGAGACTCTAAGCGTTATTTCACGTTGTGATTTCACGTGGGAAGAGATGCTTAGGGCTGTGGTGTGTGCTATGTTAGAAGCTGGACGCAGTCAACCCGATATTGCGGACGCTGTTAATACACAGCCAAACGTAACTTGCCGATTATGGCTACAAGAGATGTAGCCGAACGTCACCGAAGAAGATACAGGGTACCCCGAGTCAAGATCGATTTCTACAAAATTCTGGAAGAATACAGCCCCAGATTACAGCTCGCCAGTTGGTAGGATGACTCCAGTCCCAGCACCAAGTGGTTGTCAGTGACTAAGCTGCCAAGAGAAGATTACATGAAGTCAATCTCCATGCTCGCAGACTATTAAGAGTTCCAGCTTTGCGACGTAGAAATTGAGGGCGTCATTTATTGTGGGCTAATGCACGTTTGCAATGGACAGACAATCAGTGGGCACGTGTTCTCTTTTCCGATGAGCCTCGCTTCGGATTTCATCGGAGGAGAGTGCGTGTTTGGCGATTCCCTGGTCGCCAAAGTCGACTCCGAAATCCTGAGGAAGTTCATCCTTATCAAGGCGGAACGATCATGGTGTGGGCTGGAATTCGCCTGGGTGGGAGAACTGATGTCGTTTGCATACGAGGCAATTTGAATGCAGAACAATACATTGAGGATACATACAGGTAGTGCATCCTATGGTCATCCCTCACCGCCAGCAGTTCGGCTAAGATTTCGTGGTCATGCAGGATTATGCACGCGCACAACACCACAAGGCAAGTGATAAATGTGTTCTGCGAGCACAATATCACGGTACTAGAGTGGCCTGCTCAGTCCGCGGATCTCAATTCAATTGAGCATGCATGGGATTTACTCAGGAGAAGAGTTTTCAGTGATCTTCCTCAAAACTTGAACACGAGAAAATAACTTTTTAAACATTTTTCCAGAATATGATAACTTATTCCACAGGCGACAATTGATAACTTGATACTCAGCATGAAACGCCGATGTAGGGCCGTGACTAATGCTCTGGGAGGTCCGACGGATTATTAAACAGCTGCAAAGAATGTTTTTTCATTTAATTTTCACTTAAGCGTTAGATGTTTTTGTTATTTACAGACAATTGTTTTTTTCGGTTTAGGTACCATTTTAGTTTTTATAATTAAGCCTCAATTTTTTACTTGCGCGCTTTTTATTGAATTACATAACTGAAATCAAGAATAAATTAGGCTTCAATTGATGTATATCATCTAGTTCATAAAAAAATGGAATCAAAAATATTCACTAACAGACCCTTGTTCCCTACACTTTGTTGAGTAGTGTATTATGGGAACCACGTGACTGATATACTACTTAAATATATAAATAAATTCGTACATATTATACAGAGAAAACACCCAACCAACCCGAGACAAAAATATCTAAAGATACTGCAAACATTTGTCCCGAGACGGGAATCGAACCCGCAGCCTTCTGCGTCTCAGGGGGGCCTTCGCACACTGCGCCTCAGAGCTTGTCAAAAAGAGGTTATTAAACATTTTCAACATTCCTGTTTATAATTTTTCAAAACATAAAAAAGATTTTTTTTTAATTCAATGGATTACCATTTAAAAAAATGTAGTGTGAATAGTGCCCTAAGCATCAAAATTGAAAATATGGAATTATCGGGTTTTGGTCCGACCATCACTGTAAGTGCAGTAAACAATTGAAAATGAATAAAATAAATAAATAAATCACGTAGAACTGCAGCTCGCCGTCTACGTTTACTTCTTTTACGCGATTCCGTATTGATTTCAGCCACCGTAGCACACGACTTTCTATGTTTAATTATTTTATTCAGTCTTGAAAAATGTAACATTTATCGGCAAATGATCCGAACGGAATTCGGCCTTCGATAATTTGCATAGGATTTATCGGTTACTGGTCCAAAAACTAAGAAATCTGTTACGAACTAATAAAAAATTCTGTAATCGTCGGATTTTGTTCTGGCTGCTTCTATCTTCAGAGTCTCATCTAGTACGTTTTTAACGGGTTTTGACGCATCCAATTAAAGTATGGCATGTAAGAGTAACTTTTAGAGAAGAAAAGAAAAAAATCTGATATTTCGTGATGAAGTGTTTCAGTCAGTCAGTGAGTAGAGTTCTCTTTCATAAGTATAGAATTAATTAGATAAGCTTTTAATAAAAAAAATATTTGAAAGTACAGTTGCAAAGTTATTGTTTGTCTTT
The DNA here is from genome assembly GCA_951804965.1 of Horisme vitalbata. Taxonomy (NCBI): domain Eukaryota; kingdom Metazoa; phylum Arthropoda; class Insecta; order Lepidoptera; family Geometridae; genus Horisme; species Horisme vitalbata. The sequence goes on from OX638089.1 coordinate 9,642,173, forward strand.
TTATCCATTTTTAAAAAATCGATGTGGCTAAGTATACCCAGTGTTCCTATGGTATGAATAAAATATATGAAACTGGCTGACCCGGCGCACTTCGCACCTCCTCAAAATCAATAAATGTTGTTTAACTTATTAGCTGAATTCAGTCAGTCACCTATAGCGCATAAGTTTTAACCAATTTAACTTCTATCATTGTATCGTTGATATTGATATTGATAGGTATACCTATGTAAACATCTGTATGGTCCTCAATAAAGTTATTATTATTTATTATTATTATTTATTTATCACTCCCGTTTCCGTTCTATAATTAATCGAATCATAATATTATATTAAAATCAGTCAATCCGTTCTTGGGATATGATAAAAAAGCCGTTCCACGGGAAATGAATTAATTTCATTATTTTTTTTCGCGAATGTTTCCGATGTTTTATTACTTATTCTGCTATTCAAATACAAAATATCAAAGTTCAAGAAAATCACTCAGCCATTCTTGAGTTATAAATGGTGTTAACTAGCGCGACTTTGTTTTATATATTTAAATTTAAATATGAATATGCATAAGTTACGAAAGCCTTGAACCAGAACACTCAAAAACAAAACGTTGTTGACTCACGAGTTACTCGGAGTTAGAAATCAGCATCGATATAATTATAACGTAGCGTAACATCAGTGTCATCCCTAACGATGATAATGATAATACTTTAAAAACATTCTTATCTCACTTTTCTGTATTATTCTCACCATATCACTAGTGATGTGCCGGATAGTGGATTTAGTTCCGTCGGGCCGGCAACAACTCTGCGATAAACATGCACAATGAGTTTAGCACGAATTTTTTAGCTAATAAAATAAAACTACTACTTTCTGGAACTGTCTGTATAAATAACCGTGCGTTTCCATTAGTCAATTTGCAATGTTTATTAAACAGAGTTTAATCAAACTAGTCAATCGAACAGTCGCACATCATACATGCACAGCGGGGCGGTAAAATCGAATATATGTAGATAAATGTTTGAGAAATGTCGCTCGGCTTTCACTAGGCGGGCAGCATCAGCGGGCGACAGTCATCGGCAAAGCCGGGCGGTTACACCGAATATATGTAGTTGAATGTTCGGGGATCACAACCCGCTCGGCTTAACCTTACAAAACCAACGATTAGCGAGTCGGTTTAGCATATTAATTCAGTGGAATCGCAGAGCGAGTAACGCACAGCACTAGTCTATTTAGGTATCAATAGAACTATAAGACATAATGTAAGGTAAACAAGACTTTCTAGCTTACATTATGCTTGGGTAGACGTACAGTATATAATACTAATAGCAACTTGATAAAAGATTGAGTGACAACACTGACACTGCAAGAGACCCTATTATCTATCATAAAATTAATATTTACTAAGTACTTATAACTTACAGCTAAATCTAATTTATAACATTCAGCAAATTAACAAATGCATTTAGCAGGTGGTTTGAACAATTTAGGCAGTGCACATTAGGCTGCCCGCCCACGTCAGACGATAATCGGGCCGATTTCTTCTGCATAGTATTTCTGTGCGTTTCATTTTTCTCCTACAAAAAAATCGGTCACCGATTAATTATCGGTCGTGGGCGGTCACTCTTTTAAAAACAAAGAATACAATGCATTGCAAAGAATAGAAGCAACTAACCCCAGATAATCCTACCGGCACTCACACTCTTCACGCACATAACCAGAAACCTATCAATACAGTTTAGCTTTACTTTAGGCAAAGGGAAACACATCTGTAACTATGTAGCAAAGGTAGTATTTTTTCTGATGGAAACCAAATCCTTCACCATAAACTCTTGCTAATACTTTTAAAATAGCATAAGCTAGCAGAAAAATTCGCAGAAAAGTACACCTTGATAAAACATGGTCAAATGAGACGACTGTTGATGATTGTGACTTAAATATTAGACAGCCTGTGTGCGAGCTCTCGCCTAGACCTCTAACCGGTGATAATTTTGATGAGTAAATATATTATTTATGGATTGTAAGGGGTTCCAACCTTCATCTTCGGAAGCAAAACCTCATCATTAGGGTGGGGAAAAATTGCATGATCTCAATGTTATTGTAAATGACGTTTCATAGACATTGTATAGGAAATTATCTTTTCATTTTTTTCTAAGTGTTATGATTTGATTTGGTAAGTTAGTTTAGAATATTATTACATAATATTTCGTTATAATTTAATTTTGGGTACCAGAGGTTAGCTTAAATATTGTAAAACCTAGATTAATTTGCTTCTTATTGTATCTAGCCATGAGTGACCCATGTGTCTGTATGAGAATAAAGTTCTTTGAACCTAACAACTCACCTGAAATATGTTGTACAGGGACAAATATAGCTAAGAACCATTTGACCACAAGATTCTAATCCTCACACTAATATTTTAAATGAGAAAGTTTATGTTTGCATATGTGTGTGTGTGTGTGTGTGTGCTTGTTCCCACTCAACTCCATAAGAGCTGAATGGATTTGGATGTAACTTGGAATACATATACATTTGTGATCTGGATTAACACATAGGCTACTTTTTATCCGGGTAGCACGCGAACGAACTGCGAGTCAATCTCGCCAATTATTTATATCATAGCAATGAAACCCCTCACAAACTACTGATATGAGCAATGCTTTTTGTTGGCCTACAGATAATTAAATTGATATGGAATGTAGGCTGTAGGTAGGTGCGCGGAAGCTATCGATATGGAATGCAGGCTATAGGTAGCTATTGATGTGGAATGTAGCCAGGTAGGTACGCGCATGGTACTGATGTAAAATGCAGACTATAGGTAGGTATGCGCAAGCTAAGTTAGCCGATTGAACATCAAACGCTTCAAGCTTTTGTGCCTACAGTGATGAAGAAAACAGTTTATGAGATTATTTTTCTAGCTTGGTTGGATTTAGTATTTTTTTATAGAATTCTTTGCATTTTAATGTTAAAAGTGGTTAAAACCGAAACGAAATCTTTTGTTTTTTAATGTAAGTACAGTTTTTGAAATTCAATTGAAATTACAACAAAATGGGAACAGCTAAAATCAACAAATTAACAGTCAATAATAACAACTAACAACAATAACAAAATCCAGAAATTATAACAAAAACTTTTGCAACCGATATTACGCATAGCGTGATGTGACTTGGACACCCTCAGCGAATGATAGGTGTGATAGAGATAATACGATTCGTGCGAGATGCGACTCAGTAGCCTCAGCGTATGATAGGTGTGATAGAGACGATTAAGACGACTCGTGCGAGATGCTACTCGTCAGAAGGCCTTGTCAGAAAATAATTTGGATGAAACGTTACATACATTTTGTATGAAACAGTAGGGGACGGGGCGGGTCTGTGCAATCATGATGTAAGCGAGCATCGTCCGGGCCCGGACTGGACACGGATCATGCACTGTGTGGTATAAATTGTTTGATACAATATTTCATCCAAATTATTTTCTGACAAGGCCATTTTACAGCCATGGTCATTTTACTCGATTTCAAACACAGATAAACAAGACAACTAGATAATGCCTTAAAATTCACTATGCTCTGAACGTCAACCTATACGGCTGATCTCTACTTTCTTATGGCCATACCTAGTCTGGCTATAAATACTGTTACAATTAAAAATAAGAAAGATACTACATTTGAATTTGGAATCTGTCATTTTTATACGATTGTTAATTGTGTTTTCTAATTTCGGCGCCAATACATTGTAGATTTTTTTTTGCTATATTAAAATGGAGTGGGGTGATAAAGAGAACCGAATCGCTGTGATTGCATTAAACAAAGTTGGTATGGAACCAAATGCAATTTTTAAAACTCTCCATACGCTTGGTATTAGTCAAATGTTTGTGTATCGGGCTATTAATAGGTACAATGAGACCTCCTCTGTTTGAGACAGAAATCTGGCCATCTGGCAGATCTGGCCGTCCACGTAGTGTTCGTACGAAAAAGGTGGTCAAAGCAGTTAGGGAAAGAATTCGAAGAAATCCTATCCGAAAGCAAAAGATTTTATCTCGGGAAATGAAGATAGCACCCAGAACCATGTCGCGTATTTTAAAAGATGACTTAGGACTTGCAGCCTATAAGACACGCATTGGTCATTTTCTAACTGATAATTTAAAAAAGAATAGGGTGGTAGAATCGAAACAACTACTGAAGCGGTACGCAAAGGGAGGTCACAGAAATTTTTAAGCTATTGCATAGCTTCTATCGAGGGCCTTGAGCGCGGGGACCGAATCCAGAAATTCCGTAACGAAAAAAAACCTCACGCTCCCCACTCCGACGGGCACGGAGGTGTGGCTTGAAGGCCGTGCATTGTCTAACGTCGTTTCTATTCGGCAGTCTTCGACACGGTGTTTGTGTGCGTGCAACTAGACGTATTGTACGACTCTACGAAGCTCGTTTATTTAATAAAAGAAAAAAAAATGTTTTCTTATCGGTCACCACGCTCAAAAAGTGTAACTTGAATTAATATCAAAGAAAAAGAAATACTGCATAAATAAAATAAATAAATAATTATAATTGCATAAGTTGGTACAAAATGCTATGCAATAGCTTTACCGCGGCAGTCCCCGAGTGCCACACGTCTTTTTTTTGTTTACGGATGAGAAAATCTTTATAATTGAGCAACATTTTAACAAACAAATTGACCGTATTTATGCTCAAAGCTCTAAGGAAGCTTCCTAATTAGTCGACAGAGTGCAACGTGGGCATTATCCGACTTCAGTGATGGTTTGGTGGGGTGTTAGCTATGTTGTATAAGTGACTGAGCCATACTTTTGTGAAAAAGGTTTCAAAACATCGGCACAAGTGTATCAAGATACCATTATTGAGAAGGTAGCCCCTTAACAACACCATGTTCAATAACCAAGTATGAACCTTCCAACAAGACTCGGCGCCTGGTCATAAAGCTCGGTCCACGCAGTCTTGGTTGGAAGTGAACGTTTCATACTTCATCAGAGCTGAAGACTGACCGTCGTCTAGTCCCGATCTTAATCCGCTGGATTATGATTTATGGTCAGTTTAAGAGAGTACGTACGGCTTGCTCTAAACGCCATGATAATTTGGAGTCCCTAAAACAATTCATACGATTGGCAGTGAAGAATTTTCCCATGGAAAGAGTGCGTGCTTCTATTGATAACTGGCCTCAACGTTTAAAGGACTGTATTGCAGCCAATGGAGACCACTTCGAATAAGCTTTTTATATTTTAAATTGTTTTATATTTATGTATTAAACTAACACACTGTAAAAGTAATAAATATTATTTGCAATAAAAAAATGATTTTTCTTCGTGACAATATTTATGGCAAGACTAGGTATATAATTTGCTAGAAAGGGATGCATACTTTATCTCATTGCGACTTCTGCGACTTTGTACCAGGGCATTTGTATGAACCCGCATAAAAATTTGTTCGAGCGCCCTAGTACGATAAACTTTTTGAAGTCCAATTAAAATATGTATCAGTCGTGTAATCAGCCGTATTGAATTTTAAGACTTTATCTAGTTTTCTTCTATATCTGTGATTTCCAATTAATTTTATTGTCATTATTTTATACTACCTAAATAATTAAGTAGATAAGGTTTAATTTAAATATTTGACAAAGCCCCTGTACAGCTGCAAAGATTTTTTTGTTTGTATCGCCATTTTTTTTGTTTAAAATCGACGTGACTAAGTGTACCCAGTGTATGAATAAAATATATGAATACGTTTGAATACCGAGCCCCGTCCGAGCCACGTACAAGGCACGCCCCGGGCACGCCCCGGTCTAGTGAGAATCATCCCTTGGATGACTCCTGCTGATACGTTAGGAGTCCAGCCGAGTGTATGCCAATACAACAAATAAAGACGCGCAACTTAGTATTATCTGTACGTTTATAAATTTAATCGATTAAAACTGCGAATCATAGTTTATTAATTTTTTATTTATTTAGTAATTATATTGAATTATTAAATGATATATAATATTAAATGAAAATTAAATTAAATACTTTATTAATGTTCTAATAGGATTTATTAACAGATGTTTAGGTAAGAACAAATCGCCTATAAAACATCAATAGACTTAGATTTGAATTCAGGGCCATAATAATAATGCTCTAGATAACATCACCAGTCTATACCTCTCTCCACAGCCTCATACCGCTATTTGGTTCCTAAAGCATTCCGTGCACCCACTTTCTTAGCACCAATAATTGCATAATCGGATATAGTAGCTCAATGTCGTATGTATAGTAGACCATGCGGTATTCAGTCTGTCGTAAGACTTACAAATTACCCAGCTTCCCTTCAGTCAATTTAAAAAAATAATTAAAACATTCTTTGAAAATAATCCATTTTACCATGTCACTGAATATCAAAGTTGTTCATTCTCTGATCTGCATGCAGAGTAGCATACTTTGAAATGTTATAAAATTGTTAGGTAATTATTTTAAGTTACCATAACCTTCTTTGTCTTTAAAAATATTTATAATGTATCTCAATTTAATGAATGGATGTATCAATCTGACATGCCTATGTTATATGTGTATAACTAAATGGTCAATAAATGAATCTGAATCTGACTATCTCTTATTAAGTATATTACGCTGACAGTTTTAACAACGGTCGGTTCCTTTATCATACCGTTACCAATGACGCCTCGTTTTCCCATGAAAAACTGTCAAATTTTCGACGCCTCGTTGTTGATTTTTGACAGTTTTTCAAGAGAAAACGAAGCGTTATCGGTAACGGTATAATATAGGAATCGGCCATAAGACAGACTGAATACCGCATGGTCCAAAAAGCCTAGAGATAAACATTACAATTTGCAAGAAGATAACATAACCTCCGTTTTTCAATCAGTTTCTATTTAAAACCAGTAGAGTATTTGCCAATCATCATCATCAGCCTAAAGCAATCCTCTGCAGAGAACAGTTAGATAATTCACGCTCATTAGGCTCCCCTAATGCATCATTTAATATCATGCAACTCATACTAGTAGTACAGAGTTCAATCCGGTAAACTTAGCTTGCGCATACTGTTAATATGTGCCCCAATGCAAAATAGTTTCATTTTTTCTGTTTGAAAAATTATTATGCGGTTGGCAAAATAATTCTTCTAAATTTTAAACAATGCAAAATAGATCATCTATCAATGAGTTAACATTTTTGCAAGTGCCTATATAAAATAAATTATACATTGACTTAAGAAATTCTCAGTCAAGTCAGTCAAGTGGTATAAAAAGCCAATTAGAGGATAGTTTTTTCCATAATCTTTGTTCTATAAATCGCGTAGGGTCACAGTAAACTTGTAACTGAAAGAGCGCATAAAATTATAATTTTGAATACCAATAACAGCAAGTCGGCTTACCAAATCCAATGACCTTTTACTGTCTAGGTCTTTTATTAATCAATCATCCAACATTATAAAAAACTGGAAGTTTTATATTTGAAGAAAATTTACTTCTAAAGAAAATAATCAAGCAGTAGCGTCTAGCCAGAACGGGCGAGCTAACCGTACAATGGGGAGACATGATTCAAAAAGATGATCAGTCAATACTTGCAGAGAGAAGTATCAGTGGCCTAATGTAATATGGAACAATGAATCTACATTCCAGGGTACAGTTGGAGATGAGCATAAAAAGTAATCCAAAATAAAAGTCTTTTCGCCAAGACTGCCGATAAACAAATGTAAAATTTCTAGCCTTGGTGGAGGCAGCACAGGGATCTGGGTTAGATGCAGTTCTTTAAAGGGAATGTTAATGCGGTGAAGTATCAAGATAATATGGCCACTAGTTTGTTTCCATAAATAACAAATTTGCGATCTGAAAATGGGTGTATTTATTAACAAGATGGTGCATCATCGCGTCATCAAAGATCACCGAGGCTTGTTTTCTTGCAAATGACTATGGTATGGCCCCCAAGAAGTCCAGGTTTGTCTCCATTCAAGACCCTATGGTGGAAAATGAAGAAGCTTAGGAAGGGTCCATCGGGATCTAAGCATCAGTTTTAAATCATTAAAACAGAAAATCATTGCTGGTTGGGATGCAATAGAAACAAAAGAATGTGAAGCCTTAGTTACAACTATGCCACTCGCAAATAAGGCGGTTATTGAAGGTGGAGGGGACACAACAAAATGGTAGACGAATCGGACAAACTATTTTGCAGTTATAACTTGTTTGTATGCAAAAAAAAATATTCTGCTCAGTGCCACTAAGCAATGTTAATTTTAAAACCACAGCGCTGAGTGACGTCCGAGCAAGGAATGGCTTACATTCCCGTAGGCTCGCATCGAGGTCCCTTTTCCTCTCTTGCTTCCCCCTATCCTCTATCTCAGTGTTTTCGTTCGCTTTGCTCCTTATAGCCAAATCAGTAACACAATATCAGGGAGCAGGGGTGTTAAATTACAAATTGATAGCAGAACATATCATAAATGACAAATTTTGATTCAAAATTTAGTATTTTTGCCATAGTAGACATACTTTTTGCATCAGGGCTCGTAGTGTATTAGAAGATAATATAGATTCAATTACCTTTTTCAGACATTGCTTCCTCCAAGCTTCTGACTGCTTTACAATCGAAAGTACAGATGTAGATTTTATAGTCTTGTCTACTATTGTCTTTTACACTTTCTATGGCAAAAACACTACCGGTCGTAAGAAGTTATCGCGGTTTGGTTTTCATGGGACGTTGCCACAAAGGAAAAATTACTAGGCACAACCAAAGGACTATGCAATGCGAATGTCAAAGGCTTTTAGGGGCCTCCGAATCATTTAAAGACGACCAAAGAGATGTCTGCTCTATTTGCAGTACACCTTTATTATTTAAAATACCTCAAGTTACAAGTTTATAGGCTTTTATCAGTCCCAGATAAATAGAGCGCGATATTCGAGGCCACCACGGGAGGTGCGAACGAATATTTATTTTGATCATAGAGGAATTAAACGCTACGCTAGAAGAGTCGGGACAACCCTAGAATTAAAAAAAAAACTAAATCTATGAAACGTGCAGATTGCTCCAATACCATAATATCAGAAACTAAGCTGCGTAGAAATATTATTCTCTTCGGATACTGTCACGACAGTAGTGCCAACATGACCAATGGAATAGGGTTGCGCTCGTTGCTTTTATCTATAGTAGGCTTACACCATTACACTCATAATCTAAGTTTATAGCGATCTGTTTAAATTCTTAAACATATTGATAACAATATAAAATAATCTTTATTCCCACAAATTATGTATAATAATAACATTGCATAACGTAATAAAGAGTTGTGGACACACAGTTCAAAAATCTAAAAAAGTTTATTTCAAAAATTTTTAAGGTTTAAACATTTTTTAAGTGGCTAAAAATAGTTTTTATTTTTTTTATTTTATTTACTCAGGAATAACAGACAGCTACAATATGTATAGTAAAATTTACATAAGGTAAGTACATAATGATAAAAAACGAAATATATTTTATATAACAATACTGCAGCCCACGGCGTTATCCACAATTTTAATTAAAAAATAATACTGAAAATGCGCCACTAGAGGCAAAATCATACATAAATACATTATATTAAATCTAAAACTACATTACATCATATTAAATTTATACATTATATTAAACATTATAATAAAATACATAATATTAAATCTAAAACTAAAATTAAGCTAAACGTCATCAAATTATTATCATAGTTTTATCCTACTGCTAGACATAAGCCTCCCTTTGATTTTTATTGAATTATTAATTATTGAATATTGCCTAAGTTATTGAAGATTAACTTTCTGAATTTCCACCTTGAGCATGCTAAAATATCAATGTCTATAAATTTTGAATTATATGACTCAACCATTCGACGCACCGGACCACGCAAACCAGAATTAGTTCGACAGGTGTTGGTGGAAAAGAGGGTACCTGCGCGTACTTGACGCCTGTGAACAGTACGAGGCACTGAGTAACATAATTTACTAGTGAGGTCAATAGCATCAAAGTTATTGTGAACAATATCGTAAAGAACATTGCATTCTAAATAAGTACGTCTAGCCTCTAGAGTGGGAAGTTTATAATGTAGCAACAATTGCGAGTATGACATCCGTGAACCATGACATCTGTAGTGCAAAGAGCGAAGAAACTTACGCTGGACTTTTTCGATCTCGTTTATGTATTTTTGATAGAACGGGTTCCAAACAGTTACAGCATACTCTAGTTGAGACCGAATTAAAGTATAATATAAGTATAGGTAAGTGGTGGGTCGCTTGAATTCGGTAGAGGATCTCATAACAAACCCATACATTTTAAACGCCTTACTTACAATCTTCTCCACATGCTGGTCTAAGTGAAGTTTACTGTCAAACAATACGCCAAGGTCCCGAACTGAAGTAATATTACAGAGAGTGGCATTGCATAGATTATAGTTATAGTCGATGACGTTAATATTTTTTGTATAGTGTATGTAGCTACATTTAGGTATACTAAGGTGTAGCTTGTTATTTACACAGTATAACGTTAATCTATCGAGGTCCTCCTGAAACATCCGACAATCCTCAAAAGTCTTTATAGATTTATACACCTTTAGGTCATCTGCATACAAAACAAATTTAGAGTTTCTAAAGCACAAGTCAATGTCGTTGATATAAAGAACGAATAAAAGTGGCCCCAGGATTGAGCCCTGAGGTACTCCAGATGTAATGCGGATGGTAGTAGATTGGAAACCGTTGACAACGACCTTCTGTGTTTGATTTTGTACATATGAAGAGAACCAGCGCAGTAGGTTTCCTCGTATACCATTAAAGGCAATTTTACTCAAAAGTATCTCATGATCAACCTTGTCGAATGCTTTTTTGAAATCTGTGTATACTGCATCCACCTGTACACCTTTATCAAGATTTTCGAATAAGTAGTCTGCAAAGATTAACAGATTAGTAGTGGTAGAACGCCGCTTAACAAAGCCGTGCTGCTCCTGAATTATGATGTTATGCAGAGATGGATAGATTTGATTGTGTACTAGTCTTTCAAAGAGCTTCGACAAGGTTGACAAGATTGAAATGGGTCTATACTGTTCGACATCATGCACTGAACCACCCTTATGTACAGGGGTAATGTTAGCCCTTTTCCAAATTTCAGGGAATACACGTTCTTGCAAACATTTATTATAGATATGGAGCGGTCTATAAATGCTAACTGCTGTGTATTTGAAGAACGATGAAGGAAAACCATCAGGACCAGCTCCTTTAGAAGCATCCAGTTGTTTAAGCTCTTTTTTTAGATCCTTATCCTCGATATATAAATTAGTAATCAAGTTATCATGAGTAGCAAAATGAGGCGGTGGACTCCAGCTGGGCAATGCCGGTGATGCGGGCTCAAACACAGATAAAAAGTAGTCAGAGAACATGTTACAGACTGCATCTGGGTTCTCCGTCCTTCGATTCTGGTAATGCATAAGAGATGGGATACCTTTTCTACTTTTACGATTAGAAACATACGACCAGAAATGCTAAATATTATAGTTAACACTGTTGCCGATTTAATGCAATCATAAATTAATTAATTTAATTAGACTGCACCTAAAACTTAATCCTGACACATTACTAGTGAAATTATTTTGTCTCATAAACAAATTGTGTGACAATATGTTTACTAATTTCAAATTTTTCCACTGAAAAAAATATTTGCTACGTCAAAATCGTCAGGGTTATTGCTAAATTTCTTAGCTAATTTCAAAACTCCAACATTTGTTGCACCTTTATCACGAATAGTTGTGATGACGACCTCTGTGGCGTAGTGAGCGAAGGTCCGCCTGAGACGCAGAAGGTGGCGAGTTCGATCCCCGCTGCGGGACAAATTTTTGCAAGTTCTATAGATATTTGTCTCGGGTCTGGGGCCTAATTCTGACGATTCGATATATTTGATTCTATTAGATATATATCGCGAGAACTGTCAATTTTCATACAGTTTTGTCAGTTTCCGCGATATATATCTAATATAATCAAATATATCGAATCGTCAGAATCAGGCCCCTGGGTGTTTTCTATGTATGATATTTGTATGTATTCACAAAAAAAAATATGTGTAGTATATCAACCATGTGGTTCCCATAATACAAGCTCTGCTTAGTTTGGGGCTACATGATGCTGTGTGATTACATCCTGCATAATTTATAACAGTAAAACAAACTTTTACTTCCCGAACTACATTTTTTATGAGGATAGACAATTTTTGTGTTGAAATTATGCCTTTAACAATATTTAACAATATTGACATTCGTATCCAATCAGGCATGCTGAATGTCACGTGGTATGTGCACGCACTTCACATTCCACGTAACATTCAGCAAGCCTGATTAGATAGCATGTCAATCGCGTGAGCAACACGCGCGAACAAATCGCCCTTCTGGGAAAGCTCTTTGGTTTGCTGTTATGTTACTTACTCTTAGTGGTATGAAACAAAATCGTATGATGACGCTGTTCTGATTTCACCACCATATTTTGATGGAGTGGTACTTACATTGTGACAGTTGTTTCATGAAAAAATATATAGCTGTTTTAAGTTTGACACCTCTCATCGAAAATAAAGATCTTGTCAATAACTATTATTTGAGCTAGGTAAGTAGTTCCCAGGATATATCTATTTTAAGTTTAACAGCTGTCATCGAAAATTAAGATCATGTCAAAAGCTATCATTTGAACTAGAAACGGAAAGTCTAGGATGAGTAGTGCTCGAGTTACGGTCGATTTAAGTTTAACAGTTGTCATCAAAAATTAAGATCATGTCAACAGCTATAATTGAAGCAAGGAATGGCAAGGCTATGATGAGTAGTTTCTGACATATAGCTTTTTAAGTTTGACAACTGTCTTAGAAAATTAAGATCGTGTCAATAACCATCATATGAGCTAGAAATGGCATATTTAGGGTAAGTAGTTCCCGAGATATAGCTATTTTAAGTTTAACAGCTGTCATCAAAAATTATGATCTTGTCAACAGTTATAATTTAAGCAATGAACGGCAAGCCTATGATGAGTAGTTCCCGAGATATAGCTGTTTTAAGTTTGACAGCTATACGTTTAACGGTATAAATGATTAAATATAAAAATAATTAAATAAGCAATATTAACAAATTTATAAATAATTAAATAATAACTGGGTGTTTCTAGTTAAAGAATAATCTCAATTCTTTGGTTTGAATAGCCAATATAAAAGTTTTGAGGCTATTCGTCAGCGCCATCTAGATTCAATACAGGATTTTGAGCTTCTTCTGGGTTACGATCTGTTGTATGGGGATTAGCAGTCTTATAACTTACCTTGTCCGTGGTACTACTAAAACTAATACTAATAATACACATATTTAAATTATAACCGAAACTGTAGGAAACTGACCGTAACTGTGGAATACTTCTCTATTCAATATCAAATAAAAAGTACAATAAATTCACCTGGACTTGACTTGGCTTGGCGCCAATTGGTTTGGATAAGATTCTATAGTGACCCACTAGGTCTTTTTCTGTGACTTTGACCCACTCTTTGCATCTATAAAAACCGTAAGTTATTTCAAAATTCAAAAATAATAAAGATCGATATGATTATAATTGTATGTACCACATCAATATTGTTGGTAAACAAACATATTTTTATTAGACAAAATGAATAGAAAAATGACTTTGGCTTAGAAGTACGATACACAGTACTTACCATGGTTGATCTTGAGGAAAATGAGCCAGAAAAGTTCGTTTATCGGTTTCCAACTTGTTTTTAGGCCACCAATTTCACAACATGTAACCGATTCGTATTGTATAACCAATAAAAACTTGGTTATACAATACGAATCGGTTACACTGAGCACTCACGATAGGTAAATCAGATAGATACTAGAAGATTTCAAACATTATTTGAAATATAAAATCTGATATATTTTGAAAACACAGAATAATAAACAGAACTCAGTTCATTCGTTATCGGTCCGTAACGAATGAACGACTTAATGATGGACATAACCCGTCTAGTTAGAGGAGTACTTACTCACATAGTATAGTACATAATATGAATGTGACATCGCCTTTCCGACTTCGACGGCCTATGCCACCATTTTAGGGGAGGCGCGTTTCATTAAAAAATCCTGTCAGTTTGTCGTTCATTAGGTTTCGACAGACTGATTTTGATAAACTTCCAGCTCACCACAGACTATCTATAGCAGTGCTGCCGGCGGCCTAACAGGAAAAGATTCGAAACCACGGCATAAATAGTCCGAAATATAACAGAAAACTCAAAGTCAAAGCCAAAGTTTTTAATGCTTTCATGTGTAGCATAAATTAATGTGCAGGTACAAAAATGCAGTGTTCTCGAACCTACCGATTTTTCGGTATTACAAATGTGTTGATAGTGTTTTTGTGCGCGATAAATAATGCTTTGCTTCGGGAAATATTTCGATAGATTTTTTGCGGCTACCGGTATGGGCTCTGTCCTACCGAAATACCGAAATACAACGATTTTTCCACGATTTCAGAGAATACGTGGAAATTATACCGATTTTTCTACGGATTGTAGGTACACTTTTTAGTTGGCAGCCCTTTTTATTTTTGGTTTATGTCACGGGAAATCCCTAAATAGTACCTATTATTTAATACTTTATTGCACATTAAATGTAAGAAAAAGGTGGGCTTAATGCTACAAGCATTTTCTACCAGCCAAACCTGTGGTTTGTTTTTAGATGGTGGTAGGCGTGCTACAATTTAATCTTAAAATTAGTTAAAACTACAACTGTATAATATACTATTTTATAAATAAACTATATATAAAATTACATACACCTAGGTACATAAATACTTATAATATACTAATAATATTAATAAAATACTTACATATCAAGATATATAATTTTATTTTATATAAAATAGTAGATACAAATAAAAAAATATTAAAATATTTACCTATTATAATATATTTAAAAATCAAAAGCAGTTTATATAAAAAATAAAATTAATATGATCAGAAATTGTGACCTAGAAAGACCTACTTGTGCAGATTTTGCCAAGTCCACGTTCTGTGGGGATTCTTCTTAAAGAAAGAGTTCAATAAGAAGAGACCTTCCTTCTCTAGGAAGTTGACGAGCATTTCCCCCTATGATTTTTGTTTCCATAACCATGTAGGTCCACTCTGGATTCGTTGCCAATCTAGACTCCCACTTTGCCGTTAAAGTCCTCAATAACAAAGTTGAAGGATCAGGTACTCTACCTTGGTCGACACGTGTGGTCGACACACTGGAGATTTCATCAACGTTTTGTAAGAGAGCCTTATTGGAGAGGAACCGTACGCCACCCCGGGATGTTTGATTGACCCTTGCGGGAGTACAGAAGGTGGACCGAGTCTAGGGTAATGTTGTCTTCTCCCTCTCTTCGGACTTCACACCTCCCCAGAACATGCCACCTTATATTCTCCAGCTGCACTTCCAACTGCAAATGGCCAGGAATAGCGGGGTATCAAGAACTGGGAGCAATTTCCTTTTTGAGTCTATTATTATGGGCCTCCCTTAATACAGGGGGATATGCCCATAATCTCCACGCTGGGCAAGAGGGTTGAAGATCGCAGGACACTACTTCTCGCACCACCGACGCTGCTGCCTGTTGGCGGCCAGCGGTTTTAGCTGTGCTTATTTATGTAGGCTATGCTGGAATCAGCCGGCCGCCAGAGCCCCATTCGTTATTGAGCTGGGTGCACGAAGTGCAGGTGAGGTTGGCTTGAGTACTGAAAATGGATGTTGAACCGTACACACCGTACCTAAGATTTTTATAAAAACACTAATTAAATACACTTATTAAGTGTTTTAGTTAGAATGAACCTAGTTGATATAGTTAAATGATATGTATTCAAATAATATTTTTTTTTATTAAATAATTAGTAACTAGATTTCCCATCTTTTTGTATAACTCTAATAATAAATTATCTTTCAGAACATTCACAGTCTTTATTGTTTGTGACATTGTATTTGATTAATTTGTATAACTTTCACAAAATAAAAATAACGATTCTGTTGGTGTACATTAATACAACTGACATGTATGGTTAGCCATATCAGCATTTCGTGATAACAGCTTCGTTTAATGTAGTACAAGTAATTTTGTATTTCATTAGATTTGTTAAAAATACTTAACTTTTAGGCGATACAAGCTAATTGTATCAAAGCGGTACAACTCAAGTTAAACCTCTTTATTAGAGGTACAGAATTACTGTACTAAGGGTAAAACTCTTTTACGAAAGATTTCTCGTGACCATCTCGACAATGGCAACACTGTGTACCCATTTTCTCGACATGACACGAACGAAGTTTTCATTTCGTGTCATCTTGCGGATTTTTTTGTCTGATTTCGGACTTTTTTGATACTTATGCGGACCATGGACCTGGAAAATTTTCCAGTATTTTATAAATTAGTTGATTTTTAGGGTTCCGTACCCAAAGGGTAAAAGCGGGACACTATTACTAAGACTCCACTCTCCATCTGTCCGGCTGTCTGTCTGTCACCAGGCTGTATCTCATGATCCGTGATAGCTAACTACTTGACATTTTCACAGATTATATTTTTCCGTTGCTGCTATGACAATAAATACTTAAACTTATTTGAATAAATATTAAAAGGAGACTTCCAACACACGTGTTGTTCTGGCATTTTTTGCTCATAATTAATAACGACGACCGGTAGACGCTTCATATTCACTTCAAAACGAAACGATTAAATTAAAATAAAATTCATTAAGGGGGCTCCTATACATGTAAAAATAATGGTACGTAACGTACGCGAGTCTGACTCTCACTGGGCCCGTTTTTTTAAATATGCTTTAGATACCTGATTTTTAGGTACCATGCTTCAAAATGAAAAAAGGAACCCATAAAGGATCACTTAATTATTTGTATTTTTGTATACGTATCAATTTTTTTTTATTTAGGCACACATAACAAAACAGGACATTATCAAAAAAACACAACGAATATAGCTAAATAATGAACTAAATAATATTCCAAAAACATGTGTACACATCATGATAAAATTAAGCAGTCGTACTGTACACTTTAAAAAAATTTTAAAAGTGAAAAGAAGTGAAATAAAAATTGCATTCGTTCATGTTACCACATAACTATTAACAAACAAAATCTATTGCATAGCTAAGTAAGTTCCATAGCTTACTTCGAACTCTCGTCTAGAGTTCGAAGTAAGCTATAACTAAATTTAACAACAATGTTAAATTTTCAGCACACTCTTTTGAAAGAGCGGAAGTAAGCTTGGCGAAAGTAAGCTTGGCGAGTTAATGAGTGGATGTATAATTTTGAACAGGTGTGACAAGTCTTGATATTGACGACGAGTTTCAAGGGATAGAATATTAAATTTTTGGAGCTTAGTGACGTGGGAGGGGAGTGGCCTATACATACCACACCTGTAAGATAAGATGTTCAAAAATTTCTTTTGGACCCTTTCAATTCGATCTGCATGAACTTTGTAGAACGGTGACCAAACAACCGCATTTTACAACAAGATACTTCGAACTAGGGAATAGTCTAAGAGAATAAGACTGTCGGGATTCTTGTTATTATTGTTGTTCTTGAAATAAAGCCAAGAAACTTATTACATCGAGTTATGATATAATCATAGTGCATATTAAATGTAAGCTTCTCGTCAAATACAATCCCAAGATCCATAGCAGTATGTTTTCTTTCAAGAATTTGCCCCTTTAAATAATAATCAGTTAATATATTCTGCGTTTTATTAGTGAAGGTTATCACAAAACATTTATTAATGTTTAAAAACCTATGATTCATTACACACCAACTGTCAACAGTGTGTAAGTCCGACTGTAGGGCAAAAGCGTTACTAGGACTATTTATGGTAGAATATACTTTTAAATAGTCAGCATACAATAAACAAGGACAAGTAAGCTGTTCGATGAGATCGTTAATAAAAACAATAAAAAAGAGTCGCCCAAGTTGTGATCCCTGGGGCACACCAGAAGTTTCGTAAGCTGGCGTTGAGGTGAAGCCTTTTATCGCTACAAGTGGACTTCTTCTATGTAAATATGATTCAATCCAACGTAACCAACTTACGTGAATTCCATATGACGATAATTTGATGCATAACAATGAATGGTTGACCTTATCAAAAGCCTTAGAAAAATGGATATATTTGCTGTCAACTTGAGATGTTTCGGCATAGGCTTCACAGAGATTGTTTTTGTACTCCAAAATGTTAGAAGTAGTTGATCTGTTGCGTATAAAACCATGCTGACGAGGTGACAAAAGTGGATATATGTTGTGATATAACGTGTCGTAAACTAAAGCTTCAAAGAGTTTACCAAAACACGAAAGAATGCTAATCGGTCGGTAGTTTTCACAACACGATTTGTCTCCAGATTTAAAAATTTGTACGATGTGAGCTGTCTTCCATTCAGATGGGAAAATTCCTGCTTGGAGGGAAGCATTGAAGATGATACCAAGGGGAACACTCAACTGCTTTGCAACTGCAATCAATCGAGTTCAAATTAATATCCAATACTTACGACTCCGATCCCACAAAATGAGCTGAGATAAAATCACTGTTTTAATATATTGCGTGTCAAAAAATACGGCCGTTTATACCAAATATTTTGAATAAAATAACACAAGTTAAAAACGCAAGGGAATCAAAACCTATAGAGTACTTTCGTGAATTTTAGAATCATTATATTTAAAAAGAAGCAATAATCTTAAAGTACAAGTAAAGGGATTCATCCGAAAAACGGAAATTTGTAGTTACTCTTAAAAATAATTATACCTATAAGTCTTTATGGAATCCTCGGTGCCCGAGTCCATCTCGCATTCGTCAGGTTTTCTCATAAATCTGATTGCCTAGGGATGGTTTTAAGATCTTGGATCGTCCGTCTGCAAGATGGGCAGACGACATTGTCAAAGTCACGAGCTATACATGAGTTATACTAGCACAGGATAATGTTTTTTTGTTCCATTTTAAATCAGCGATCAGTTGGTGGACTATATAATCGCATGAGTGGTATAGCGGTGGCGTTTTGGATCCAGACTCATCAGTCCTTTCTCCTTCCTTTGGCAGCAGGTTATCCAGGATATGTGTTCTCTTTAAATGCTTTATGTTGTTAGTATTTTCCACCAGTGATCTTGCCATAGTGAGTTGTTGTGACGTTTCAGGCGTTCATAGTAATTTTTCCCTCTTATTTGTGTTTCTTCGTCATCATGGTGGATGCAAGTTGAGGGAGGCTACACTTAGCAGTGGGTAAAATCGGGCTGATGATGATGTTGATGACCTAAGTATCTCAACAAATCACCGTATTTACATAATAATAGCTTAAGATAAGTGTAGGTCTCCTATAACTATAGCAACTATTAATTTTAAAAAAAACAAAATAGATTAAGATTGGTAGTTCGCCTACCTACTGATAAGACCTATTCTTTTCACAGTTTTTACAATAAATTATTCTTATTTCTGCTATGTATTTTTGTTAGGTATTCGTTCATGTCATTGAAATTACAAAACGGACTTTTTTGTCAAATTTCAGACTGTTTACGTCTTGGCTTGGAACTTTTTCTGTTTTGTTGCCGGCAACACTGTGATTCATTCATTCACTTTTTTCATACCTTTTTTCGTTCGGTCGGTTGCAGCGTTGCCGGAAGGTTACTATTCTTACATATTTCGTAACTGTTGACCCCCTCACGTAACATGTAACCAATTTTTATATCATATGGCAATATTCGTATCTTTTGAAAAAAAACGAGATTTTTACGAACGCACCCAAATTGTACATACCTAAAACTGGCACGTTTAAAAAGAATTTCACTCATTAGCATACTCAGAGCTATGGCTCTGAATAGAACGCAGCTAGGCTAGAACCATGTTTTGGGTCTTACATGGTTAGTGTTTGTTAATTATTAGATTAAAATCCAGTTATAAATAGTAGTTTTATTGTTGTATTTTCTATTCAACAATTCAAGAAAAATTTCGCGGCTCGCTCCGCTCGGCAATTTGATATCTTTTCTTGGTTTTTGGCACCTAACTGTGTACTTCAATTTTGAAAAATAAGGGTGCAATGATCAACACTACAGTACCTTGCTCTAAAAAGTATGCGACAATGACGAATTAAAACACAATAGAATAATTAGCTATACTAAAAAAAATCACGACACGCTCTTTTCGCCAAATTAGTATTTTTCGTCTAGTTACCTATGTGTTTAAGAAATTGCAAGTGTTTTCTTTCCTTGTTTCTTTAGTACACATGTGATTTTTTTAAATAGTTACTAAAAAATATCACAGCTCGCTACGCTCACCGATTTTGTTTACGGTTCAGGGGTAGCTACTTTTGTTTCCTAAGGGTTTAGTTATCTAACAATGCACTGTAAAGTGAAGCTATTTATGAGAATTGCCTTATCGCCCTTACTCACTGACTTTGGGTGTTGGTTCAGCTTGTGATCATCGGCCATGGCATCTCAGGAACTAGGGCCTGACATCAAGGTGACGGATCCGTACCATTCGTTCCATGTTTTGACCGTAGATTATTTGTTAATCGATCAGGAAAACAAATATTTTTAATGTTAAAAAACGATAATTTTTGTAGCAAAAATGTAACATTTCAGGAAACGAAACGTAACTTCTGATTCAAGGGCCCTGGCAACACTGGTCGGTTGTCTTGCATTGCGGTCGGGTCATAGAATTTATATCCAGTAGTCGTGAATACTGCATACAAAAATAGGAACTGTGAAAATAATTTTCTAGACAAATATTATTTAAAAGTGACGATAATGGATCTTTCACTTGTGGACGTAAAGCTGAAGTACTTCTGGAGTGTGTTACTCTTCGTGGCATTTATTCAAGGAGTCCCAGGTGAGAAGTTTTTTATGAAACCATTGAACGTTTTGTCTTACGAAATTCTTTCGATGCGCTCTATCTTAAGGCTTCGTTGTACTTACCATCTGATGACGTATTCGATGAGATGATTCGCTTCGTGGATCTTAATATTACAGGTTTCTAGAAAGCAAAGAGATAGAGCTTACTGAGATTTTAGGTCATCGAAAGATAAAGTTAGACAAAATAACACGTCTGTTGGTGTTAGTGTACTTATTTTTAGTAGCAAAAGTGAGAGACTGTCCATTTGTCATAAATGAATATGTTAGTGCATATTTATTTATGTATGAATCATTCTTCAATGGCCCAACCTTCACATGCAAATTAGATTTAGGATTTATTTTATAGCTTCCCATAAGTAATTACACACTACTTAACTATATAATACATAATATTTAAAATTCCTTTACTGTGCTTACTCTTATAAGGTAGCCACAGCTAAAACAGGTATATGCTACGAGACAGTTATGAAATCTAGGTTCATAAATATTTTTACAAAGTATGAATAGTATTAATTAGTATGCACAGGTATCTACAAATTTCAAAAGACTTTTTCGAATTAAGTTCTGGCTCTGATACTCTATGTACTCAATTATTTTAGCTCATTAGACTGAATTTACCTGCACTAAATAATAATAGACTGTATAAATAATTAATATTTAAACTGTAATAATAACATTGAATACTCATTATCAATCATTAGTTTTATTTTACGAACCAAATTGTGTTTGATTAATTAATTATTTTGCCCCAACAATTCTGCCTTTTTTGGCAATAAAAAGATTCCTGAGCTGATACACAACTAAATGAAAGGAATGTTAAATTAAATACAAGAAAAATGTTCACTTACTTACTTTATACACATTTTACTTTTGCCAGTTGCCAGTACCTATAGTACTTAAAAAATTAAGAGTAGAAACTTATCTATGGTATGTCTTTGCATGCTTTACTCAGCTTGTGATACTTTGTTATTATATTGTGATGAATTAACCTCTTAAAAATTAATATGCTGGAAGTCAAATAAATAAATAATGCTGGGATATTAAACAAATAACACACAGCATCATCTAGCCCCAAAGTTGCTGTGGCTTGTGTTATGGCTACCACATTTTTTTTTATAAATACCAATACCTACAAATTTATATTAAAGGAAAAGGCTTCCTCCATTTTTCGTAGTAGAGATTTTCTATAATACTGTGTCTGGTATCCGATTTTACAAGTTACTGATTTAAATATTTTCTATTCAGAAAATATTGGAAAGTCTCAACTCAATTCATCTTTGCAAGAAAGAATTTTATAATTTACTAGGTAACCCGGTAGCAACTTCGTTTGCGCGATCTAGCGATCACTGTCAGGAGAGGAACCTATGCTCAAATCTCCTCTCAACCCAGTTTTAAGCTTTGCTGTCAAATACAAACACTAAGCCGCGTATCGTTTTCGCGTTTCAAAACTGCGGATATTGGAGCGCGCAATCTGGACACCATGTTGGAACACTCGTACATGGAGCGAATCGTTCCACTAGCTGTCGGAAGCTAAGTGGTCTCCATTTAAAATAGTAATTTATAGCAAGAG
This sequence comes from Horisme vitalbata, assembly GCA_951804965.1. NCBI lineage: Eukaryota > Metazoa > Arthropoda > Insecta > Lepidoptera > Geometridae > Horisme > Horisme vitalbata. The sequence goes on from OX638089.1 coordinate 9,664,618, forward strand.
TGCAAAGTTGCTTTTTAACCGCGTGCTCAATTTTGATGACCTATTATGCGAAGGATTTTAAAATTTCACGATTTCTAAAAGAGAACGTGGTGAAAAATCTTTTCACCCAAGTGCAACACGTTACTTTTCATCCCACCACAGCGAGAAAATGACTAAATTAAAAAAAAAATACAACCACAAAGGTTTGAGTTTTAAACAAATTTAAAAAAGGTTTTATGATAAATTGGCACCATTGAAGTAGAAGTAAATAGGTTTTGATGTTTTTAATTCACAAACTTAGTGCACACGATGTTCCCAATTCTATTTACTTTATCCTCTAGCGGATAAAAACGGCTTTTGCAATCAGATATCGAAGCGCAAAAATACTCCTTCCGATATGTGGGGATGAAAAAAGCTTTAGGCGCATTTCAGTGTGCCACACACAATTAAAAAGCCGCGTTATGCAGATAAGAGCGATATCCTGCTGTAGGGCGTGGTATTATCACATGCCGTTTCGTCCACTTCGTGTAAATTCGGGATAAGCCCTTACCAACCCTTTTCGGTTGTAGAATAATTAATCGCTACTTATCTATCCTTTGTCTCGAAGATTTAAGAAAGGCCACAAAACTCTACAAATAATTTGATGAAACGTGTCCGTGACATTTCCGGTGATTGTGCCGGTTCTGGTCCTTGTATCAATGGTTCTGGTATAGAATTTAGGCTCCACTCATTTGTTTTCCGCGCGCAATGTTCAGGAAAACCAAGTAGCCTGGAAGGGATTTAAGAGATTGCACAAGGCGACTACTCTACCTACTTAATACAATTACTGCGATTACTAACTCGCCTACCAAGCGTAGATATTACAGTAAAGCTTTGTTATTGTTTACTACTTTTCGATGCTGTGCAAAATCATATCGAGCAATATTCAATATTAACCATTTAACTACCGTCAATTTAATTTAGGCTCGGCCTTTTTCTATCAAAAACTTATCCTCAAAAAGATCTAGACCGGTTTTTTGTACACGCAGCGCACATCGCCGGAATTTCACGTCTCAGGACGCACTCATTTATCAATCGTGTCTAGACGAATTAACGATCCCACGCAGCTGGAGCAAGCAGTTCACAAGTGGGCCATACTAAGATACAGGCTCGCAACTTAGTTTGCCTGATTTTCTTCTCAAGTCTGTCAAATTATTGAAATACATTCATTTCCTAACTAGCACTCAGGGATAATGTAGACTATTGCGCTCATGGCAAAGCTTATTCCTATGTTCTTAGCTTATAATCTTAGCTAAGTAGCGCTTCGCCCGGCCACTACTTGGTTGTTGACCGTTTAGTGTCATTTACATCTGAGCAGCACGGTAAGTGCTGTGTAAGCCACATTAAGAAGATGATATTCAAATATTTGTCCCAGCTTTTTCAATCTTTAAGGCACGTTGCAGGCCTTCTGGTGGTATAATAACTTGGACACCAGATTTGACCTCTAGCTCACAGCTCATACGAAGAGACAAGGAATTTGAAAGAAATTTCATAATCAGATCAGAGATTACTTATAAACAAACTTGCAAAATATATAATAAAGATTAGACACTTATATATATAACTTATTAGAAATATAATCGAGGGAAAGGTAAAAGGAAAGCGTGGAAGAGGACAACTAAGAATAAACTACTCGTACTTGAGCCAAATAAAAGACGTCATCTACACAAATATTATAAAGTGGAAAAAATTGTATTTTTGCGTGTGCGTATGTTTGTAATGAATAAACTCAAAAACTACATTGCCGATTTCAAAAATTCTTTCACCATTAGAAAACTACATTCACCCTGAGTAACATAGGTTATATTTATTGTTAGAAAAGATTAGGGATCCTTACTAAAACTTAAAAACGTAACCCAAGGTGTAAAAAAGGGTCGAATTCGTATAAATCGTATAATTGAAGCTAGTGTCGTGTAAGAAAGTAAAAGAATCCGCGATGGTAAAAGCGAAACGGAGAGAATGGTATCACTAGACCGACAAGAGCTAGGCTCATGAAGATGAAGTGTGCACAGCGCGGGGACTGAGCCGTCAAATTAAAGCGCACCATAATTAGTTTTAATTGAAAACGCAGGAAACAGCTATTTACCAAACATTGTTTGAGTACGGATATTATGTTTTGAATGAGGTTGTTACACTAAACTTTAACTTCGTTGATGGATGTTGTATGACAGTGGGGTGATATGCAAATTGTTACAACTATGTTCCTATATCGAACATGCTTACCATCATCATCGGTATAAAGCAGTCTACTGCTGGACTTATATTTGGATATCCATAGCTCCCAAGCTGGACTTTTAGATAACTGGGTAAAACTGGTATAAAGCAGTCTACTGTTGAAAATGTATTATATATTTGTATATACATAGCTCCTAAGCTGGACTTTTAAATAACTGGGATTTATTCCCAGTCAAGTCTAGTGCGTGTTCAAGATAAATACATTTTTCGAGTTTACTGTCGTAATTTAATCTTACATTTTATTGAATTATTCAAACTTAAGGCTTTATAGGGTTAATAGATAATGAAAACTGGCTTCCGCCTGCAGCTTCGTTTGCGTTAGTATAATTTTTCTATCCCCCAGGAACTTTTTGATGAAAGATACCCTATATTCTTTTCTGTATCACGGACAACATGTATTATATGAAATCAGTTGAGTATCATCAATCAGATCAGTTGAGTACTTGAGGCGTGGATACGATTATGATAACAATTGCTTGGTAGCGTTAAGCTGGTAGGTACCTACCAGAGTTCACAATGTGGCAGGCTACGACGCTAGCGATAAACGCCAGTAGCAACGACGATGCATCTTTGTTGATCAATTTCGACCCTATTATGACCGCAATTTACTCTATTATAACTCTGGATCTCTTTATTCATTGACTTCTGTTGTGTGAATGAACTGCAAAACGCGATCTTTGTTGTCCAATCGGTACCCTAACTGCAAGTGACAGTTAGTGCATGCTTATTGTTAAGCTAATTGAATAATAAACATGGACTCGTTCTTTGCATGACAAGTTAAATGAATGGCTCTTCGTTTGAATGCTCTTACGCCTGGTATTCATAAAAATTAAGCGTAGAAAAATGCGTAAAATCAACCAATGAAATTCTGACGGCATGATGACGTGTTCGTTGTTTTTCTACGCTGAAAGACTGTGTTGTGATTAAGCGAAAAGTGAGCGGATCACAGTTTGTCTCCAGTTCGCCATCTTTTATATTTTAAATGGAGTGGTCAAACAGTGCATACTGTATGCAGTTTGCGGCGTTTCGTTTGCACACTTTCAGTAAGTGGCCCCATACGAAGCAAAACTAACGCTTTGAGTGCTGAAAACACAAATGTGATTCTGCACGCCGTCTTCACCGACACTATGCGTCATGCGCGAAGCCAGCAGTCATCGTGCTAGCTATATAACGCAAACAGTTGTTAGATTGAACTCATTGCTTTCTTTTATATTTATTATCATCTAATACCTCCAAGAACTACGAAATGCAAGCCAAAAAATTGGTCTCGAACTCAACACAACCAAAACAAAAATAATGACAAATAGCCACCGCATACCCGTCATGACAAACAATATACCACTGCAATATGTCGAAGAATATGTATACCTGGGCAAACTGATATCTTTTAAAAAATGTAGAGAAATAGACGACATACAAAGGCGGATAACACATAGCTGGGGAAAATTCTGGAGCTATAAAGAAATCCTGAAATCGACTCTACCACTCCACCTTAAGAAAAAAATCCTAGATTCATGTATTCTACCCTGCATCACCTATGGCTGCCAGACATGGATATTTAATGAATACAACAGAAGCAAGATAGAATAATGTCAAAGAGCTATGGAAAGAAATGTATTAAATATTAAACTTAAAGACAAAATTAGAAGCTCTGAAATCAGCAAAAAAATACAGACCATAGACGTTCTCCACCACGCGCAGAAGCTAAAATGGAAGTGGGCAGGTCACCTAGCACGCACGAACGATCAGAGATGGACTAAGTCAGTCACACTGTGGAAGGGGCCCAGTGGTAAACGTGCCCAAGGCAGACCCCACGAGGATGGAAGGATGAGCTAGTATCGGCAGCAGGAACTAACTGGGCAGAACTAGCTCAGGACAGAGAAGCGTGGCACGCTCTGGAGGAGGCCTTCACCCAAAGAGGGGTTCTCACATCAACAAATTAATTTTTTAAATTTTAAATCCGTGCATCCAATACTGTGTTTTTTTCGATTAACATGTAACATGTAAACTTTGTAGTGAGCAAATAAAAGGCTATTTTATTTTTTTATTTATTTAATACCTCCAAGATAATTAATACCAACTAATAAATACTAACTAATCAGGATACAGCATTAATCTTTGGTCTTTGGCCTCATCTTCGTCTGGCTTAGTCTCAACTTGGACCACTAATCTGAGACCAAACCACTTAGCGACAGATAATAAATTTAATGGAAATCGGTACAGCAGTTTTTATGTGAAAACGGAACATACATACATACGCACATTCGCATTTATAATATTGGTAGGATTTTATTGATGCGTTACCAGTTGTAACTTTGGCAGTGTTATGGTAATGTGCTTGAACAATTTAAGATTTTATTATACAAAGTATGGGGCAAAAACCTCATTGAAGGCAGCCACCTCTTCTTTTGTAGTTAGAAGGTTTGGTTCTTAGGAAACTATAGGTTTATTTTGAATAGGTTTTTTTTAGGTCGAGTCAGAACAACTTTTACAATGTCATTTTCTAGGCTGACTGTAAATTTTTCAAATTTATTAAAAGTCAATTGTGTTTTCTTCAAAATAAACTTATACCCCACCCTGTATATAATATTTGTATGTGTTTTTTCTAAAAATAAGAATAAGAAATGTTTTATTTGTAGCAAAACTTAACGAGACACAATAACTTAAATTTCAATTACAAAAAAGTCACTACGTGAAATAAGGCTACTTCATTTAAATTCCTGAAATAAGATTGGGAATATTCAGCTTATTTTAAGAGAAAGTACATAGTTGATCATTCGTAGTATTACATTTTCACACGTCACTCGTATTGTTGGCCTAAAACGGTTTCACGTTATGGCACAGAATACAGAAAGGATATGGTTAATCGTCTGACGATAATTATCATTACATATTTCATGATTTATATGACGAAATAACAATAATAGGCCATCGTTGTATCGTACTTATACAATAGAACATTTTATTACCCAAACTCGATGTAATTTGGTTATTTATAAATGATCTAAATCAGAAATTTTATATATAAAAAACCACGCGAAGCTACTTGCGAGTTGCGAGTAAGACGTTTGTAACTGGTTTGTACTTTTTATCTCTGAAAATGGAACCACAGAAGAAATAACAGTATTCATCAATATATTTTATAGTCTAGGTTTATGTTTTTGCAACACTAGGTATGAGGCTGCACAACGAACAGGCGACTCGAACCGGTTACAGATCTAGCCAACGACACACGTGTCCGTCCACCATATTCGCGACCTACGAATAACGAGTTTAACATGTGTTGTTCCAATTGACACAGCTATAATAAAATAATCCTTTTAGGTCGTCGACATGCCTTGGTAGGTAGACTAGCTCATAGCACAGAAATATCTTGCATGAGCAAAAAGAAAAAACTAAATAATTTACTCATAATATTATGTAACTATATAGGTATAACGAGAAAAAAGTATTTTTTGTCGGAACCCAGTGATATTAATGAAAACTTTTATTATTTGTTACTCAGAGAAACATCTGTCTAATCTACAGCGTCTGTCTTACTCGTACTTATACGAACGAAGATGCTTTCTTTGATGAATAACAGGATCGGTTAAGTGCGAGTCGACTCGCCCACCGCAGGTGACGTCAATGGCATGCGATACTAATTAGTAAGTTTTCTTCGTAATTAAAAACTGTACGTCCTATAGAAAAATAGAAACCGGATTTAGAATGGGCAAATTAGGGCCTTTCAGATAACACCATATTTGACCGTGTAACTTGCTTTATGGCTTGACCACAGCACATTTTTAACAACTTTGATAGCCTATCAAAGTTGTCAATGTGGCGTTGGTAGACGAATAAATATAAATCGGACATCATGTATGCCAGCATCATCTAGCTCCAAACTAAGTAGAACTTGTATCATGGGAACCACTTGACTGAAATATTTTTTTGTAAATAATATTTAACGTAACCTTCTGCATCCCAAGCAAACTTGCGCCAACTGCGCTATCGAATGAATACTCAAACAATAATACAGACCCAGTGCCCAGTGCTTATTAGTTTCGTTTCAAATGAGAAAGTACGTACCGCGTAAGCATTTATCTATGTTTTTTCATAAATTTGAAAATAATGCACGCTTTGCACTTTTACTTCTTAAGCCAATCTAGGAACCCTTGTCCGCTTCAGTAATGTTTGTAACAACGAAAGCGTGCCTTTTATAAATTAATAAGTATGGTTTTCGAACGCGCTGATTTTTGGACTGCTGATTTAATTGTAATTCGCAAATAAAACATAAAATCTCAATAAAAATTATGATTGAGACTTTTATAAAAATATTTTTTATTGAAAATATGACTTACATTTAGATGTCTTTTTTTTGAAAAGCAAGTGTCTAATTTACGAAATACAGATTTGCCTTTTTTTTACTTTACCTTTTGCTGCCGACAGTAAAATTACATCTTTTAAAGTATTGCGAACAATGCGATGTTGCGTAGGACGTGGCTTAATTCAAGTTAATTTAGATCTGTGTTGAATAGCGGTTGTGTTGGGCAGACCGGAAGGTACCACCGCCTACCTTGGATACCCAAGATTATCTGATGACGGTTCGATTCATATTTCTTTCAAAAACTTTTTAAAATAACACGCAATACTTTATTGATAAAATTATTTACTCACTCATAAGACTTTTAAGTACTTCTTCACACATAATGACTGGAAAATCTAAGCAGACAAAATAAGAGTTGAAAAACATAAACCTGATAACTTGTACCATTGAATCCTACTAATATTATAAAGGTAAAAGTTTGTAAAAAGATGACGTGAGAAATGAAATATGAAATGATTCCTCCTTCATCACGCAAAAACTACTAAGCGGCTTGTCCTTCAACGTTGTCACGGCTATCAGAAGCAGGGCTTGATACCGGTACCAATAATACCGGTACTATAGCGGTAATACCGGTATATTCTTTTCGGTAAATTGGAGTATCGATACTTTTGAAGTATCGGTACTTACTATAAAAATACCGGTATTCAAAGCGGTAATCGCGACGTTGCCAGCTCTCCGGTCCTAGCGTACTGACCGGGGCGGCGCGTGTTTGCCAACTAGTGCATATTTCGCGCGCGGAACATTGCACTCGACTCGATTGCGAGGTTCGACAGTGACCAAGGTGCACGCACGTGTCGCCTAGCTTGACGAAACAGAAAGATGGGGCGACCAAAATCTAATAGTGTCTATGATTATTTTGATCTTCAGGAGTCTACAGCTAAGTGCACTTTGTGTAACAAAGTTCTAAAGGTAAATCTTTTACTTAATATTAGAAAACTTTGAATGATATTTTCTTTTGTATCAGTATTGTTGTTTTCATTGTAATAGGTACACGTAGGTACCTCACTTGCGGTTTTACATTACGTTTTGTATAATTATTACTAGCTTATTAAACAACTGACCTTCTAATTACCTACCTACGTACATATTTTTTTATTTGTAGGTAGATAAGCTAGTAAAATATAAAATATCTAAGTATGTGAAATGGTAAGTGATTAATTACGTACCTACTTATTGCATCTTACAATGAAAACAATAATATTTAGACAAAAGAAAATATCAATCAAAAAATTAAATAGGTATCTATCTTTTATCTAATGTCGTTAATTAAACGGAGTCGTACCTAACATATTAGTCTGGAGCCTGGCATAATACTTAGTCCAACTACTTAATGTTTTTAGGGTTCCGTAACCAAAGGGTAAATATGGGACCCTATTACTAAGACTCTGCTGTCTGTCACCAGGCTGTATCTCATGAACTGTGATAGCTAGACAGTTGAAAATTTCTCAGATGATGTATTTCTGTTGTCGCTTTAACAACAAATACTAAAAACAGAATAAAATAAATGTTTAAGTTTTTCTTTTACTGTAGGCAGCTATCATACATACATAGGTCGCACATGGATGACCATGGATGGCCTATACTCAGCCGTGGGTGAAGTCTGGCTGCGGATGATTATAATGATGGTGGTGAACTATCCTAAATAGTAAGGTACTCAAATACTTACTCTTACATACTTGCCTACCCACTTATACAAAAATATCGGTTACAGAGTCAGCATGGAAATAATTTGTTGAAGCATCTTCAATTACACCCTAGTATACACGAACTCGTAGTACAAAAAAACACAGAAGTTGCGACGACAGCTGCCAAGAAGCGCAAAATTGACACAAATACCATTATTCTCCAGGAATGTGTTAACCTAACTACAGTACATGGCAGACCTTTCAAGTTTGTAGATGACCAGGCGTTTTAAAACATAATCAATTTAATACCTGGTAAGCACATCGTAAACTCGAAGAAAGTCAAGGAATGTGTTTCTGAGACGGCATCTACCTTACGAAGGGAAATAGGTTCTGAATTCAAGAACAAATTGGTGTCATTGAAAGTAGATGCAGCCACGTTAGGAACAAGATGTTTCCTGGGTATCAACATTCAATATGCCTTAAAAGATAAAATTATGATAAGAAATTTAGGCGTTATTGAATTATTGAACTGGTCAGTATTTAGCCGAAATTGTTTTGCAAACAATAAGCCGATACCAAATATCGATTGACCAGATATACTCCTGCACAACAGATAATGGTGCAAATATGATTAAAATGACGGACCTTTTACGAGAACATCTGATATCTACTTGCTATGACTCTCTTGATGATAATGCCATTGTTGAATCTGATACAGAGTCAGAATCTGAGTCTGAGATGATGAGTGAAGCTAGCGTAGATGAAGAGAGTTTACAAGACAACCTTGATAGAGCGTTGACATCGTCTCTGAATGACGCGGATTGTATTCCAGCTGTCAGATGCGCAGCTCACACACTGCAGTTGGCTGTCCGTGATGCTTGCATCGATAATGAAACACAGGATTTAATAAAGATTGTAAGAAATTTAGTAAAAAAACTCCGTACGCAGAACTATGCCATGTTTTTGAGGGCGAGTGGCAAGAAAAAACCATTATTGGATTGCCCGACTCGGTGGTGTTCCACATTTGATATGCTGGAACGATTTTTGGCCTTGAAAGACGTAATCTCCGGGGAACCCAATAATGCTCTTTTCTTTCCAGTAGAAAAGTGGTCGATTCTAGTAGATGCTATCAAATCACTAAAACCGTCAAAGGTACTAACCTTAAAGCTGCAGATGGAACAACTTACCTTAGGAGATTTTTATGGAGAGTGGCTCAAATGTGAATTGGAAACCAATGAAATGAGTACAAACCTTAGCAGAAGATTAGTTCAAAAAATGAAAGAACGACAGAAATGTCTTTTTAAAAATAAAGCATTTTTAAGTGCGATATATTTAGATCCACGATTTAACTCAACACTATCACCAGAAGAACAGACAACTGCTCGAGACCACCTCATCAAGACATACCACAGAATGGTTTTCTTGGAGAATGACACGAGAAGCAGCTCTTCTTTTGAAGAAGTCACAGAAACAAATGATTTACAATCGGCAGCAGAAAGTACAGGACTTGAAGATGTTTCTGCAAATGAAACAGATCTACAAAATAAACTAAGAGATTTTATGAAAACCAGATACATAGAAGCCCATCAAAGTTTATCTGCTGCAACAGCAACAACATCCCAAACTGAAAAACTGAAAGACTTGTTGATCACTTTTCTTAATGAACCACTTCTCGACCATTCAGCAAATATATTTGAATACTGGCAAACTAAGAAGTCATCAGACCCATTACTATATCAGCTAGCTCAGGTTGTGCTATCTGCACCTGCGACTCAAGTAAGCGTGGAACGCTTGTTTTCAGCTCTTTAGTTTATTTTGTCTCACTTAAGAATGGCATTAAAAGACGATCTTGTAAATGATATATTATTTGTTCGATACAATTCAGTATCAAAATAGGTAAGGCTATAAAAGACTATCACCACGAAAACGAATAAGACACACTTAGGACGCTTGTTAACGACAACGGCCCGATTTTTATAACGGCCGGCGGGCGCATTGTTGTACAGCCTAGTGTGATAATTTGACGGCTAGTGTGACGAGCGCATACCCGTTGCAACGGGTATCGCATTAACAAACACTGCGTCGGTATAACAAGCAGCCTGCGAGTAATTTCAGATACTATCTAAATTTGCTGTTTCAGCTCGATTACAAAATTTTGTTGATTTATAATTAATAAAAATGTTACCTTGAGACTATGATTATGATTAGGAAATAAGTTGCGAAACTCATAAATAAATAAACACTAGCTATAGTAACATCAAATCTTTAATGAATATAAGAATAAGTTTGCATATTATAATGTAATTATGAGACTGATTTATTGCTGAGGTACTACTTATAAACATGATAGTAATTATAATTATATTAATGAGGCTGCCTACTACCTGTACCTACTAGTTATAAAGATCACTAAACTTATATAGCTAAATAAAACATAAAATGTTTGGTTTAAAGATTGTATTGTAACAACATATATTTAGGAAGCTGTTACTGTTAATATTTGAATTTGCTGTTTCAGCTCGATTAAAATTTTTTTGTTGATTTATGTTTTATAAGAATGTTACCTTGCGACTATGATTATGATTAGAAAATAAGTTGCGTAACTCATAAATAAATAAACACTAGCTATAGTAACATCAAATCTTTAATGAATATAAGAATAAGTTTGCATATTATAATGTAATTATGAGACTGATTTATTGCTGAGGTACTACTTATAAACATGATAGTAATTATAATTATATTAATGAGGCTGCCTACTACCTGTACCTACTAGTTATAAAGATCACTAAACTTATATAGCTAAATAAAACATAAAATGTTTGGTTTAAAGATTATATTGTAACAACATATATTTAGGAAGCTGATTACTGTTTCAAGTTGATTACTCAGTTTTGTTAATATATGATTATGCATAGGTATTAATTAATAATGTGACTGTGAGTATGATTAGGAAATAAGTTATTAACATGACTTCACAATGCGTAACGTACAAATAATTAAAGACTAATTATCGTAACCTAAAACTATAATATTGAGCACATATGTTTAAGTTTGCATTATTATAATGTAACAAAGTTATAAAGAAGAAGAAAGTTTTGTTGATTAATAATTACTTTGAATAGTTTCGAATCAAAATAGAATTTAAGAAAACAATGTTGTCAATGTTAACCACAATTTTCAAATAGTTTAATTATTTCATACATAACATACCGTCTTTTTATAGGTGATATATTTGAAAGCTCCAAGGCTACAAACCTACCGAAGGATTCATTTGCTAATTTCATATTCGTTTCGATCTTTTCTAGAGGCGATGGTGTTTGTGTACTAGACTCCATTGTTGTCTTAAGACCTTTTTCTTCTTTTGACGTGTTTACGAAAGTTGACAACATTGTTGAGCTTCCGATAGGACGAGGATCATCATCCCAACTTTGTACATGTTGGAATTCATTTCTATCTGAAAATAAAAAAAATATGTTTGTTACTTTTGCGATCTTATTTCTAACAAGCCCGCAACAATATTTAATTAGGTAGGTACTACACTACTTACTAGAATGCTATCTTATTATAAGTAGGTATGTGAAAATGGCACTGATGAAAATATATAATAAATTTGTAACTAGGAAGGTACCTATGTGTAAGTAGGTTGGATACCTAACACTTCAACTTAAAAAGTACCTACCATCGACTTTTTCAGAGTCCATAAAGGTATCTTTACAGTCAGCAGGAATATACGAATAACACCGTTTTTTGTTACTATTATTCGATGTGCCTGTAAACATAAATAAAAATTATAATAAATAAGTAATTGCACTAATTTTATAGGAAACTATATGGAATATTCCATTCTATATGATAATATATTTTTGGTGGGTATGAACCCACCAAAATAATTCGTGGTCTGAAAAGTGCAATTTCTTAACTAGGTAGGTAGCGGAGCGGAGCATATGGAATCTGGAATTTCTTTTCGAAAAAGGTATAAAATGGTATATAATACTCTCTAACGGTGAAGGGTAGTATTTCCTGTGTTAATATGTGATATGGCGGAATGAGCTGTTTCACTTTGTTAACTCACATAATCACCTAAATATCTAGTAAATATTATTAAATCAAAATACAAGTAATTATGAGGGTACTTACTTTCCATTTTCACTTATTTTCAACGTTATTCGTTAAAACGCGCATGTACAAGGAATCTATTGTATAACAAAACAACAAACACAAAAACCACTCCGCAGTCGCCAGCGGCGCGGTAGTTTTTCTAAAAAGTTTTCTCTCTCGCTCGCACAAAATTGAATCGTTGATAACGATATTTTGCGCATATATTATCGGTAATTATACCGATACTTATTGAAAATACCGGTATTTTAGTACCGATACTGATGAAACTACCGATATCGCTCTAAGTCTGATTATACCGGTACGATAAAAATACCGGTATAATTTATAACGATACCAAAGATTTACCGGTACCACGTCAAGGTCAGTCGAACCGGTATTTGAAAATACCGATATTCCAAGCCCTGATCAGAAGGCCAATAATATTAATGTTCCTTAGAAAAAAAAACAGTCCTTAAACTAGGTATAACACATATTACTTTCTATTCGGAATTTTATATTCTATTCTATAGAAAAAGTACTCAATGAATTTATCAATTTTAGGTACCTATGTAAAGCCCAGGTAAAGTAGAGAGACCCAATAAATGCAGGCAAGTCGTTACCTACCAACCTACCTACCTCGTTTCCAACCAACTCATCATCTATAAAATGACATTAACTTGACGCCTACATTCGAGACAACGAACGTTATACGAGTGATAGAGAACTGCTTATGCGCATACTTCAAATTAATCAGTTCGCTCGTTATGGATAGACATTATCTAATGTGGGTCACACTTTGCCCTTATACACATGATTTATTGATACATACTAGAAAACGTGCAAGTACGTGTTGCTATTCGATGCTCATCTACAGAATTATTGGTGAAAATTTAACATTTATTCTACTTTAAAGATACTTATGGCGGTATAAATCTTAAAATTTCTATTGCAGCATGGAACGAAGAATATTCATTGGAGAATGGAAGAAGTTTCGACGGCTTCCGGGCGAGCATTGTGAAGCTGGATAACCATCAGCGAAGCCGCCGAGCTGTACCCATAGAGGATGTGCATGGAGCCACAGCGACTGCGCCCAGCGCTGCCGTTTCTAATGCCACAACCAATAAGACATCTACTGCCCCTGAAAGTAAGTACCTGATTTTTATTAAATCATTGGGCGTATCTTTTTCACTAAGTGTGTTAATTCGTCTATGTTTTAAGTAAATACTCTTTCATATTTCCGTATGCTTGCTTTATATTTTATGTTTTTGGTTTTGTGTGTAATGTGTACCTTCTACGTCATGGTCAGAGTTGATGTAGGATTGCTATTCAAATCTCAATTCGTGACTTGGAGGATGGGGTGCATGGATTTAATTGTTACGTTTTTGCGAAATAATACTATTTCGTTCTAATACCGTTTCTTAATATTGAAGTTTACCTGCGTAGTGCGTATGTTTGTTGAAGATATGAGCCATTTTCCACCGTAATTTTATGGCAACACAAGTGTTTTAATATTTACTCTTTTTCATGGAACTATATTTACATGACAAATGCTTGGGTATATAAATTGCGAAGCTGTTGTGTTACTGCTGATTATTCAAGTAAATAACGGAAAACATAAAGTCTCAAGGTCTCAGTATGATCAATAACATGTTAATGTGAGTTCTGAAAACACAATATTTCATGAGATTTCATTCTGCTTAAAATATGTAGGTAGGTATCCTGGGTCAAACTAGCGCAGGCTTGAGGCGAGTAGCATAAAATAAATATAGCCCAACGGCGGGAAAATGATTGATGATGATGATGATGATTTAAATAGGCGAAGAGTTTGTGTCATTTTTTATCGTTATAATAATCGTACAAGGTAAATAAAATATGAAGATTATAGCAAATTATTTCGATTTTTCGGCGATATTTTGGGGTTTTTCTTATTTATTTGTTTATTAAAACTAATCCGGTTAAATCGAACGCGCCATTTTCGAGTTTTGCGAGACTCGTAATTTTTATATATTACAAAAGTACAATGATCGATATTAACGCAACTCGTGCTTATGGAATTGCAATAATTCTAGATATTTCTCGAATGTTCCTGCGTTCGGTGCGTATCAAATCTCATTTTCACGTCTCAGATACGAGGACAAATAAGCGAAACATGTTGGACGGATCATGATTGTCAAATATCCTCTTAGCCAGTGATTGGTGAAGCTCTTTTTGACCAGCCAATAAGGTTTCAAATTGCATCTGGCATGCGAATATCTGTTGAGACCGGTTGGTGCTTGACTGTGTCAGTGAACGTTCCTTGAAAACGTGATATCTTGGCGTGATGCTTATAAGTGGCGCTTAAGTATGTAAAGTTATTGCAAGATGTATAATGCTCAACTGACATATCGAGTGCCAAGAACCAACAAGTTGTTGGCCATTTTATCACAATTTTCCCAACGACACCAGAGTTCACGCCTTGCATTGAACAAAAAGACGGAAAAAAAACTATTTCATTAAATAATTTAAAACACTTAGGCAGAATGTTCAATATTTTCATATAAAAAATGCTATTTAACATTGTAGTGTTGCAAGGTACCTACATATATTATGTTTATGTTGCAATCGGACATTATTTTCAATTCGTCACATCGCACTTCGTGTTCCGCTGCGTAATCCACACACCGAAATATTGATTCCCCATAAGGTTGTGTTGTGGGCAATTAATGTTAATTTATTGTATTCCTTGTTTCCATTATGGTGTATGACACGGCCGCGAGTCACTTGTCCAGTTTTGGGCAACAACCTTGACATAGCCGTTGCGAACGGAAACCAAATGAATTCGATTCGACAAAGTACGTAGTCGTGTTTAAACATAACTTGAATTGAATTCGATTGAATCAATGCCGAAATAATTGGTTGCAGTTTGATGATTGGTGTTTTTAATTCGATTCGAATGAATCTAATACGCTATTGGCTGTCGAACACTCTTTCACAAAATAATTCAGAGACAATTGAATTATATAGCAAAAGTTTGCGCTTTCTTCATTCGTTCCAACCGAATCCGAAATAAAAACGTATTTTCGAACATATTTTACAGTCCACTGCTGGACATATTTCTTCAGTAACCCTGAATCGATGAAGTCCATTGGATGCTCTTTATCTGATGTTTTTGCTCTATTGTTTTTACACCGTTACACCGCTGTTTCCACCATTTGTTTATGCTATCTACAGTTTGCGTTTGCATTTGTTAATATAAGCCGTCTTTATTGACGATGTCTTACAACTTTTCGGCCCTTTCGCCACTCTTCCTACCAAACATTATAATGTGACAAAATATCTCCCAACCTCAACCACAGCGAGGGCCTATGAAGAAAAATAACAGGCATGGCCTTGATAAATAATGACGTGATAAGATGATTGTAATGTATTGTAGAAATCAATTACATTTTATGTTCATTAAATGCTCAGTTCCATATCCAAAACCATGATAATTGAACTGTTCGTAATAATCGTTTCATTACCCCGACGCAAAAGTGGAACTAAGTAGTATTTGCAAATCATAACTATACTGGCCATTGTGTTTGCCTCGAGTTCCGTTTTGTGGTTGGCTGCCCAGGCTTGTCAATGATGGCTCTACAAACATACTGCAGCCTGTATCTACAAACACAGTGGGAGCGGCGTCGGTAGCGGAATCCGAGAGCGGGTGTTGTAAACGCGTCTATCTAGTATGAAGCGTGTGAACGTAGTGCCAGCGGAGCGGATGCGCGGAATTCGCCGCGGGAAAAGCGGGCAGTGAATTTCGCTTGCTTCCTGCGCAGCTTCCACTGTTTTTATAAAATAAAGCTCATTGATTTTACCTCTATAATATCCAGAAACTAACCTATAATACAGGCTCGGCCTAGTTTAGGTATTAGAGATATTGTATAAACTCTCACCTAATGAAACCTACGGTTACTTAAATATAAATGATGAATAAACTATTAACTAACTAACTAACTAACTCTGTGACTTAAAAGCAAGTGAAGATGTGGTCTAAGATGGAGCATAACTTGCCAACGAGAAAACTAGCTCACTCAGATTTCATTTCTGATTCAGATTCACAGAATTTGAATACTCGTTGTACTTATGTTTGTATTTGGGCCGCGGTCTCAACGTCTGCGTAGAATGGGGCTTTTATTATGTATGTAGTTACCATTTTTTTTACTGTTTTTTTTTATTTCCTGTCGCTGAATCTAAACAGGCCCTTATGTACCCGAATATTGTTCGCCGTGGCATATCTTCCACAAAAGTCAGCGTTAACACGTAGACTGCGGACCTCGAACATGATGCTCGAGGTGGGCGATATGTTTTCAGCTCAATCAAAGCGTTAAAGTAAGTTTACCGTGTTTATATGTCTTGTGCATGGTGAACGGCGATTGGAAACCGTATCTGACACTTGTGATCCACAATCGATTGGTAGTGCAGTGCTCTCCTACTATTGTTATAATAATTATAATTGATGGCTTCTTGACGCCTATACGTCGCCTGGTATAACAATACTCTCTCTCTCTCTCTCTCTGTGTCACGCTGACCAGTATATTTGGAAAAATAACACACCCAACAGACAACACATAAAACTACGAATTTATTTGACACAAATGTGAATTCACATAATTATTTACGAGAGTACGTCTCTCGAAAAACATAATAAGGTATTGTTGCTATTTTTACTGCGACCAAGTTTTCATGAAAATTGTTTACGACTTGCTTTCAGAATCAAAATAGTTATTTAAAACTCTTATGTTTAAAATGTGCATATATAAGGGTGTGAATAATAATCCTCGTGATGTGCTGTGTTAAACAGAGCACTGTGTAGCCCTACTAGCTCGCTTGACCATGAGGTTAAAACACATTGAAAATGTGCAATTCGGGACTAAGCTGTTCTCTATATACACCGCTCACTTTTAATTACAAAAAAATAATTCGCACTATCTGCTGCTGTTACTGAATAATTATAGCAAACAAATTTATATATACTATGTTGGATAATTATCACAAGTAGGACTTTAAAAAAAAAACTGCTTATAATAAATCACTTCTTAATTCTTGCGCTAAACAATTTGAAAATCGGTTCATAAAAGACAGATATTGGTGATTATAGAGCAAAAATTACAAGTGGGGATCAGGTTTTTTGAGTTTTCCGGGAAAAGTATCAATCCAAGTTCCTTCAGGAATAAAATTTATTTGGGACCATCTGTAAAGTATAACCTTTGAACAAAAAAATAATTTTGAAAATCGGTCCACAATTGACGGATTTATTATACATATATATTATACATAAAAAAGTCGAAATAAAAGGTTTCGACGAATTAGAACCTCCTCCTTTTTGAAGTTGGTTAAAAAACAGCTATTAATTTGTTACGTAAACATTGATTCATTTTGGTATGGTCATTGACCTTTACGTCGTATGTCATTGACCGTACGCAGTCACTAATTGCCATTTCATAAACTACCCGACCCTTCATTCATAAACTACACGGCAAGCTCGCGTCTAGGTCTAGGCTCAGAAAATCAGTGCGGGCTGAATGCGGGTATTCGTGTAATCTCGCACGGTCGCACGCACTTCTCGGTAACAAATCTAGGTAAGTCGGTCGGGTCACTCACCTCTGTAAGTTCGGCGCAGTGTCATAGTCGTTCGGGAATCTTGTGTTATAAAAACTGTCGCGCGCGAAGGCTTATATAAATGATCAATTACTTTTCGTGAATACTGATTTGTTAGACTTATTTTCGCTGGTGTATGTGCAAGGATTCTGGTACCAGCAAGATGGTGCGCCTCCGCATTATCACCGAGCAGTACGAGAATCCCTAAAACACTAAGAAACAATCTTTTAAACGTGTGTTCTAAAAATCATTGTACAATGTTGATTCCCACTTTTTAAATACGTTGACGCGGTATTTATCTAAAAAAACACGTAATTATGTCGGTCCTAAGTCCGATAAAGTATTTTAAAGTTATTTTAATTTGTTGATACAGTCTTTTAGATACCTACATACTTTATTTTTCTGCCCGAATCGAAGCGTTGAGCGGGGTTTAATGAGCATTGTGCGATAGAGAATCAGATAATTTACAGGCAACGGCTTTTATTAACGAATTGTAGCTCGTTACATTGTGAGTATGGCATAGAAGAAATAATAGTACTATGTAGTTATGACCATAAATTCATGCGGGGATATCTAGAAACGTTAACTTGAAATAACTTTGTCTTTGTAACGTTACCAAAAATTTTGACTGCTTTTTTACCCCGTCTACGACACCCATTTTTTTATAATTAAATTTCTAGGTGTATAGTGTTCTCTGAACTAGCCGACAACTTTAGTTCTCTGTCACATGACTATGTGTAGAGTTTTACAACGAGACTTCGTTGCGGATTCTATCCTTCAGAGAGACTCCGACAACACCTCACACCTTGATATTAGTCACGCCAAGGATTTTTCCGTTGATTGTTTGTTTACTACTAAAACGCATTTAAAAGGAATTATGGACAATTTGGTCCTCAAACGTTCATCAGGCAATTTTTATCAAATCAAATATATTTATTTACTAGAAGTTACCGAAACTGTTCACAAGCGCGTTGGAGGATATCTTTAAGACGCTGAACTGGAACTGTATGGGCATAAACATGAACGGCGAGCACATCTCACACTTGCGATTCGCCGGTGACATAGTCCTGATGGCGGAGTCGCTGGAAGAGCTGTAACAGATGCTGGACGGCCTAGCATCAGCCTCGCGAAAGATAGGTCTCGGCATGAATTTGGACAAGACCAAAGTCATGGTCAATGACCGAATTGATCCGAGACCTGTCGTCGTTAATGGACACCTTCCCGAAATTGTTTCGGAGTACACATACCTCGGCAAGATATTGCAGTTGGGTAAGAACAACTTTGAGAATGAGACCAAGAGGAAGATTCAGCTGGGTTGAGCAGCATTTGGAAAACTACGTCGAGTCTTCTCGTCACCCATACCGCAATGTTTGAAAACAAAAGTTTTCAATCAGTGCGTCCTACCCGTCATGACATACGGAGCCGAAACGTGGACTCTCACAGTACGGCTAGTCCACCAGTTTAAAGTCGCTCAGCGAGCTATGGAACGAGCTATGCTCGGGGTTTCTCTGAAGGATATAATCCGCAACGAGACTATCCGACTACAGTAGTCGACGTAGCTCAGAGAATTAGCTAGTTGAAGTGGCAGTGGGCTGGCCATATCTGCCGAAGAACGACAACCGCTGGGGCAAACGAGTTCTTGAGTGGAGATCGCGGCTCGGCAAACGTAGTGTGGGACACCCTCCAGTGACGATTTGCGTAGGGCTGCTGGTAGAAGCTGGATGCGTCGAGCTCAGAACAGGGCGCAATGGCGCTCATTAAGGGAGGCCTATGTCCAGCAGTGGACTGCTATAGGCTGATGATGATGATGATGACTAGAAGTTACGTTAAGATGTTGGTCCCGCATTTATCAGTCATTAAACCAAATCGGAGGCCTTCTAGTGGCCTAAAAACTCCGACACCGGAGTTGGCAACTAACTCATACGAAGAAGAAGAGAACTAGGAGTTAAAGGTTAGAAAATATGATAACTACCAGTGGTCCCCGCACGAGGCTGAGCCTGTATCGGGGAGTACCGGGTTACATCATATAAATTATTAACACTATAGCACAGTGTCAAAGCAAGATTAACTAAAATAAACTTAGCTTATGATGTATGCTGCCATGATTAATATTAAATTATAATCAACGTTATTGAGCGTTGTTCTTGACAGACCATAAACAAGATCATTCGTAATCAATGCAAGTCAAGCGATTCTACATACTAATAGAAGCGGTCGATGTAATTAGTATGCTTTTGCGTGGTCGTTTCGTACTACTGTATGTTCAATATTAAATACAGCTCCACTCGTACGCATCATTGTTCTTTGCTCGCATTTAGCTATTGTACATTTCCACCACCACACCAGCCTATATCAGTCTAATGCTGGAAATAGGCCTCCCCTAATAAAGGGGGATGTACCCATAATCCCCACGCTGGGCTTGCGGGTTCGGGATCGTAGGGCACAGCTTCTCGCACCACCGACGCTGCTGCCCGCCGGCGGCCATTACGGCGGGATTTATCTATGCCGGTGTTACGCTGCGGTATGCCGCAATCAGCCGGCCGCTAGAGCCTCGTTTGTTAGTTAGCAGGGTGCACCACGTGCAGGTGAGGTTGGCTTGGGTTCCAAAGATGGGATATGGAAACCCTTACACTTACACTTATTGTACATTTGCCGTCTATGAAATGTATGTCGAGAACTAATAGCGGCTATAAATTAAATTACATACTATAAAAAATTTTACTCTCTTTGAAACGGAAACGAAACATTATCGGTTATCGGATACAAACTATTTTGGGAATAATCCATTAGTTGTCCAGACAGAGGAATCTTTTTAATACTGTCAAAGTTTATAAAAATCGGTGGGAACTGTTTTTACAGACTTTGACAGTTTGGCAATTCGAATTTCGACACATAAAATGTCAACATTTATAAAGACAGGTACGGTGCTGATACAGAGTAGACCTGCAGATTGGCTTTTGAGATAGCGAATAAAGGGGCTGGTAGACCACCGTCGGTCAGTATCATTATATTGAAGACTAGCGGCCCGTCCCGGCTTCGCACGGGTTAGGGCAATTTTTTTACACCTTGGGTTACGTTACTTAAGTTTTAGAAAGGATTCTTAATCTTTTCTAGCAACAAATATATATGCCTATGTCACTCAGGGTGAATGTAGCTTTCCAATGGTGAAAGAATTTTTGAAATCGACACTGTAGTTTTTGAGTTTATTAATTACAAACATACACACACACTACACACACACACACACACACACACACACACACACACACACACACACACACACACACACACACACAAATTCAATTTTTTCCTCTTTAAAATATTAGTGTAGAGGACATTTGGCTATAAATTGTTGCATTTTGACTCTTCTTTACTCATTACTTTGTACCTGCGCACTCTCACTCACGAAGGCAAATCTCGCATATTTTTTTAAATAAAATATAGATGTCCTTGTTCCTCTTCTGCAAAACCAATAAACCAACTCTGTTCTGTTTCTCACTCTCCTAACTGTCATCCTAAAACCAAAGTAACAGCATTCTAGTAGATATTTACTAGCCCAATCTGCCCTACTGCGTTAAACATATCCATGTGGGGTAATCAAGTATATTTCAACCATTAAGCGTAAAAGTTGCCCAATGACAAAACGTAATCAAAAATCCACGCTTTGTTATTGGCAAAATTTACGATACGAACGATACGTATGATCACCATCAGCTCAGATTTGTAATAGTTAGTTTGTTCTAGTCGTTATTTTCCTGGCTATATAATCCCACATGATGATGGGGTTTGCCTGCCTTAAATTTTTCCTCCGTTTCGCTCTATCTTTGATGTCTCAAAGTGTACTATACAGTTCCTACTCAATAAATGAATTTTGAGTTTTGAGTTTGAGTTTAAGTCTGCATCGGTAACGTTGCATGCCTCCATGTCTCTGCGCAAGACCTGTGTCCAAGTTCCTCTCAAGAACAAGACAAGGTCTCTCTCTAGATCTTCTACCGGGGACAGTTCTAGTACCTTGTTGCCAACGTATTCAGGTGGTTAAAAATATATTATTTTCAATCATTTAAGTGGTACGATAAGGAAAATTCTTGAAAATCTACTAAAAGTAGTGTGACCTTTTGTAAATGCCAGCAATGATTAACTATTAACGTGAATCGATAAACGAATAGCTACCTAGATTGTTCAAAATGGTTCAACGCTCGCAGTATTTCAGGATGCATTTCCAATAGTTTTACAATCAAGAAATTGATAACTATTAATTTAGCTATTCATTTTAATAGCCGAATCAGATGTCCCACTTGTTTAAACACAAGTGAAAACTTAGAGCGAGGAATCGACTAGACTCTTCGTGGCTTACATTTATGTCACAGATTAAAAATGATGTTGCATAACTGTAAAATTGATTTTCTTTAATAAGTATCAAACAGTAGATCTTTCCGAAGATTCCTGCCCGCACGATGCGCTTTGCTGCATCTTTTCTCCTTAGGACAGCTAAGGAATGGGATGCTCTTCCTGCGTCTGTGTTTCCCGATAGCTATGACTAAGAGTCTTCAAACGAAAAGTAAATGGGTGCATTCTAGGCAATCGTGCTCCAACGTCGACGGCATCTTCACTTACCAACTGGTGAGATAGCTATCAAACGTAAGCCAATAAACTAGGGTCAGGCGGGATATTTATGAGACATCCAATATTTCGGGTAAAAATAAGACGTTAACAAAATACCTCCATTTGACATCTTTTATTAATCTTAATTGAGTTTAAAATCCTAAACCTCAGAAGTTTGATTTTAAACTGAATTATGATTAATAAAAGATGTTCTTTTGAGATATTTTGTTAATGTCTTATTTTTACCCGAAATATTGGATGTCTCATAAATACCCCGCCTGACCCTATTAAAAACAAGATAAATATAAATATAATTATTTAAATATATATTTCTGATGCTGATTCTGAACTCTGACACCAGAATTGGCAACTAGTTCATACGAAGAACTTGCAAGCTGATAAATATAAAGATTGCGAAATAGGCAGGCATTGAATAATGTTTGGACTTGCCTGACTATCGACCACCCGATTCATATTATGGTTTGAGTAATTAGATCTATTGAATCTGAAGATGTTCATACATCACGGGTTAAAAGTTGCTCCCATGATAACTGGATCAAAAGCTGCTTTTATGTTATTACAAGTGTAGAACAAGTATTTCTTGAATTTACTAAATAATTATACATACTCGTAATAGATATCATACCTACAACTAATGTGCCTCATTATAGCTTATTTACATTATTAGTAGTGTTTGTCGAATAATTTCCTACGTATTATTAGTGTTCCCATCACGCATAAATCTTTGATACAAACGTAGAAACCTATTAATGGCTATAAATTAATTAAGGTTCTTAATTTTAGTATAATCATTCTAATATTGTATCGCTGTTGGTTTCTCACCTAAATAAATATAACTAAATGTGAAATACACCTCATGAAACTAACGCGAATTAACTTATTCATATTGAAATAATAACCTTTTTTCAATCATCATCATCAGCCTATAGCAGTCCACTGCTGGACATAGGCCTCCCCTAATGAGCGCCATCGCGCCCTGTTCTGAGTACGGCGCATCCAGCTTCTACAAGGAGCCTTTCGCAAATCGTTACTCCACCTGGCCGGAGGGTGTCCCACACTGCGTTTTCCGAGCCGCATTCTCCACTCAAGAACTCGTTTACCCCAACAGTTGTTTTTAATATGAAAATGCAAATACAAATTTCAGCTCCATCACTTTAGCGTGAAGGAAGAATAAACATTTTACATCTTTTTTACAAACATTTATCTGACAAAGTGTATGTAAATGTATGTGGTAAGATTATCTTTAAGGTGACGCACACTTTAGCTGATAACCTTTGCGAAGAAGTCTTTAGCTACACAATACAATTTTCGTTAGTGAATATCGTTTCTTGGTAAATACCTCTCTTTGGTTTATTCCTCTCAATACAATACAATACCTATCGATGTTCATCTGTTACTTTTATACCTATGAACTGTAAAATTCCAATTGTTTGTTCGAGATAAGGTATGCAAAGACTACACAATTATGATCATGAGACTCTTATATTATAATATTTTATAAATTTAAATATACGCTATATTTTATTTGCATCGGGCAAGTAAAATGAGACAGCCTCACTTTTTCACAGTTAAACAACCAGTAGAGGTCTATGTCAATGGACTTTGACTGACTAAAAACAGCAAATGGTGTTTGCGCACGGGTTTACTAGTTCATACAACACATAGTAGAGGTATTATTGCTTCGAGTTCCAGCTGTCATTCTTGTTTGAAAAGTAAGTAACAAATTGCTTCGACAATATAGATCGTTAAGTTAATGGTTCTCAAGGTTACCTACAGTAATGTACGATTCACACTTACCGGCGCACGTCGGAGAGCATCGAAGCGCATTTTAAATCATGCTAGAGGAAATTGAAACATCCACAAAGCAGTAAGTTCCTTATTTGCATGCAATATCTACTTACGAATCTATTTATGTCAGTGTTTAAAAAAGCTCAAAGCTGCGTAAATTCCATGCAAATAAGGAACTTAACTGCTTTGTGGATGTTTCAATTTCCTTTAGCATGTTATAAAATCCACACTTACCGGCGCGCGTCGGAGAGCATCGGAGAGCTCGCTAAGTGTGAATCGTACATAACTGTTCCTTCTTCAACTGTAATTGAGAGTGATAAGTTAATTGGTAAACTGAGTGAGTCATAAAAAAGGACGAAAAACAAACACCTTACAACACTTTTACATAGTATCTCGATGGCTTTTACCACTTTTTTACCCATCTAATGATACAAAACTGTAATAAGCTGACTGACGCATAGTCAAAACTATAAGGCCTAGAGACGTAAGGGTGCAAAAATAAATTTAAGCAAGCGTGAAGTCGCGAGGATAGGAGGATGAAAATATACATGATATTATGGAAGAAGCTAGGAGTTTTATTTATTCAATTCGCGAACAAGGTCATAAGATCACTGACATTTCTGCATCATCGAGGAGCTGTCTGACGACATTTCCTTGTATCATGTATCCTTGTCGTGGTGTTTTTGCATTTTATTTATGCATGATTGAGCGTTTTGACTTGATGCTTACTGAACTTTCCTAGGAATCTTTAAACAGTTCTTGTTTCGTGGTAAGAGAAAAAAATGCTTACTTTTAGATCTTCTTTAATGTCGTAAATTTACATTGCGTATTTTATTTAGTTATAAATTAAACGACTCAATTTGAGATATCCCTGTGGGTCCAATTCTTAAGTCAAAAGTCAAGAAAAAACATCCTAAAACAAAAAAATCAACCGATGGATGTCACTGTTGAGACGTGAAGAATAAATTGTAATAAATAGGGAATTAATTTTCTTAATTTCTTTTCCAAAACTACTTGTTTTTTTTTAATTTGTCTCATACACACACATTCCACATAACTTCAGTGTAAACCAGTTTTTATGGGACCGCTTCGAGTTGCCCGTCCTGTTAGTTCGGTGGTCCAGGCGCGCCATAAGCAAGCCAATAGTAAGCGCGCCATAAGTAAGAATAAACAAAGGTTTCCAAGTCCTTAACTTGTCACTCAGCCTAAGATAACAGCTTGCTATGGATTCCCATTAAAAAAAAAACAACCAGATTTCCATTCGAAATGAATTCGAAACGAGTTGCAAAAATTGCATAACAATAGCTGGAATTAATACAGCAACAAAGGATTCTGTGAACTCTGGCTGCACACGGTAACCAGTAAATCAGTTGCATGTCTCACGCAAGAGCTGCGATAACAAGGCCGAATCTTAAGATGTTGTGTAACACCCCAATTCATTAATTGGTTACTCTTGCCGAGATACAGTATCACACATACCCTTTAATAAAAATCTTGGATTCTATTGAACCTTTCCTAGTTACAAGATCATCCGAATAGTCATACTAATTGGTCTAGGAAAGAACTCCAAGTATTACTACTTGTAAGACAGGACATTAATAGGTTTAGTATAACCTAGAACCATAGTATCATTCATTATACTTATTATTCACTGACTTATGACCGTCCCATGCGCAGTGTGTCTGTGGTGCTTTGTCTCAAACTATGCCGCATCCACTGGATTGCCCCACTTGCCCCAGTACCTGTACAAAACCTGACTTCATTATCGCTTCGGACGACACATGGCAACTTTCTGGTCGAAACAAATCTAATAGTATTTTGAAAGAACAGTGAATTGAAAGAAGAAGACAAAGACTAACATTTGAGGCTGCTTTTAAAATATTGTCCGTTACTACGGAGATGTGTTGGAAACAGACCAGGTTAAGAGTAGGTACCCTAAACCGACAAGCATGTTTGAAGAATCTGATGAGAGTGAAAGAAGCAAAAGAGGTATGCCAGGATTGTAGCAAGTGGAGATCAATGGTATCCCCCTACCCCTCGGGGAAATAGGCGTGAATTTATGCATGCGTGTTCTATAGAGCCCCCGAGGCTGAAGGTGACAACATTGTCACGTAGTATGCGTCATTATCGTGGAAATTAAGGGGGTGGTTTAGGTGTGTTAGCATTACCAGTTGCTTATTTTAACCGTCTGTTCTCAAAGATTAAATACATTCAATGTAAAATACTAATAAATTCAGAGAACTTTATGAATGAGTATTTTATGATGGCGCCGAAGGAAAGGTCAAATGTCGGCTGTGGGGTTTTCCAAGTACTTCCATGTATTCAACTAGTGTGTAGTTAAAAAATTCGTCACATTTTTGTTACAATGAGGTCATTTGGGTTTAACCCATTCAAAATGGATATCGAATTTTCTTTTGTCATGTAAGTAAAGTAATGTAAGCATAAACATGAACTTCTTTTTAAATAATTATAATAAACAAATTATTCACCGTTGGTCGTGAATTTCAACTAGGCAAGAATAAATACGTTAATGCCTTTGAAAAACATAAACATCTTTTTTCGGAAACTAGACATGCCTTAGAGATTGGCACTCAACTAAATAGTTATTTAAATAATTTGTTAGAAACTAGTACTTACGTCCACGCGACAGCCCTGTAATATTTAACACGGAATTCAAAATCGTAATTTACATTTGAACAACAACACAAGGCCGCACAAAGGCAGATGTTAGGTAAATTACAATAAAATTGTACAATTTACTTCTAAGGTTCGTACTATATGCAACAGAAATCCGCACAAAATAAGTAATTACTTAGATACACAATAAATAATGTTGAAAACACTATTATATTGTATAGCCCCACACTTAATAGCAGAGCTTGTATTTTGGGAACATTATGATATACCGCTTAATATGCTTATTTTTTGTGAACGAATACCTACTTACATATTATACATAGAAAAAAAACACACTCAAATATTTGCAGATCACAAAGACATTTGTTTACCGGTGGGAATCGAACCCGCAACCTTTTGCGTCTGAGGCGCCACTGCGCCAGTGAGATCAAAAATTAATACTTACTCTAGAATTCAAGAGCCTTGTATCTTTTACTTATTCTGTGCATATTCCTGATATACATATTGCCTGTCTGTAGCATCGTTGCTCCTTAACGGATGAACCGATATTGATTAAGTTTTTTTGTGTAAAAGGTCACTTCATCGAAAGTGTTTTTTTTATGATACTTGAAGATGGAACAAGCTCATGGCCCACCTGATGTTGAGTGGTGACCATTACCTATCACAAAGCATTGCAACATAGATCACGTTTTTGGAAACGTTTGTTCTTAGCTAAGATTTAAAAAATATATGCTGTTATACTACATAGATATTTTTGTAAATAGATATACTTATTATACATAGATATTCGTCAATCGCGTTCGGACGTTCGGAAGAGTAACATCACGTAGAAGTTTGCTCCACACTTTTAACAAGTAAACAGTGTTATAATTGTAGTGTAGTGATTGAAAGTTAACTCACATAGTGTAATGGACATTGACTTTACTGTGTGGTTATTGTTTTTAACATAAACAATCGTGATAATTGATATTTTTAACTTGGAGGATTGGACATAAATTTTTCACTACCCGCCAGTAATTAAACCGGCAACTATCCGAGTGCTTGAGCGATACGCGTAACCGACACCAAATACACGGCGCTTAGGACCTTTTTCTCGCGGTGGTTGCGACGCTCTAATCTCAAGGTACTTTATTCGTGTGCTGGCCTGTTTCTGCTAAGTCTGATAACTTTGTTGCTGTGCAATTTTAGTGCCTACCGTAATATTGTCATAAAAAATGAATGTAACTCCGACTGAGTGGGGTTGCTGTACCTCGAAAGGTCATGATGAAAATTACTTGCAATGCTCCAAGTGCAAAACGGCATATCATCTTGCCTGCGTTTACCCTGGTAAGACCAAACAGCCTGACTCCTACAAAGGATGGATATGCCCCCAATGCCGGGAAGCAACTCCTAGGGATAAAAAAAATGACAGCACTCCAGTGCGGCAAGCTCATGCTCCTGCACGCCCCATTAAGAGACCGGCATTGGCATCTCCACCTGGAAATGCTAGTTATGACGACTCTCCAGTTACTCGTTCTCAAATACGAGAAATTATGGAGGAGCTCCTTCAAAAACATATGTCTGACTTCAAGAAACAGTTTTCAAAGCAACTTGAAACCGTAAAAGATGAACTTAAGAATGTAAAACAAGCCATGGATTTTGTAAATGAGCAATTTGAAGATATCATGAAGGTGCATAACGACACTCAAGCTCAGATGAAACTTCTCCAAGAGCGGGACAATGAAAGGCTTTCTACAATCCAGCATCTGGACTCTAGAATTAATCAACTGGAACAGAATGCGCGTAGCAGGAATGTTGAAATTCAGTGCGTTCCTGAGAAAAAAACTGAAAACCTGATGTCGATCGTAAAGGACCTCGGCTCCGTCGTGGGTTTCAACATAAAAGATGATAACGTACTTCGTATCACGAGAACGGCGAAATTAAATCCCAACAGTACCCGCCCCCGTTCGATTGTGGTGGAGTTTAATTCTCACCATGTGCGTGATGGCTTTCTGGCCTCAACAATTAAATTTAATAAAAGTAACCCCAATGACAAGCTGAACAGCTCTCACTTGGGGCATACTGGGCAGAAGAATGCAGTTTTTATTATAGAACATCTATCTCCACAAAACAAAGCTTTGCATGCAGCTGCAAGGCAAGCAGCTAAACAGAAGGGCTACAAATTTGTGTGGATTCGAGGCGGTCGTATTTTTATGAGGAAGAATGAGGATTCTGGTTACATCCTTGTGAGAGACACGAGTGTTTTGGCTAACTTAAAGTAAATTTATTGAAAATTATCATGCAACGGAAAGTCTAACCGTTATAATGTATTCCATAAATCTATATTACCAAAACACTCGTGGTCTCAGAACAAAGACGCATGTCTTCTGTCAAAACTTAGCTATCAATGACTACGATATTATAGTCCTAACCGAAACGTGGTTAAACGAAAGCGTTATAGATGCTGAACTCTTTGATGACCGATATCTTGTCTTTAGAAGGGATAGATGCTCTTCGGGGTTTCACAGCAAAAAGGAGGGCGGTGGAGTGCTCATTGCTGTTTCTAAAAAACTATCTGTCAAGCGTATGGTCGAATGGGAGAGCACATGTGAAGATTTGTGGGTAACGGTGGAAATTCCTTTTTCAGAATCAATCAACAAACTAGCCATCTGCGCTGTTTACCTCCCTCCTCCAGTTTCAAGTGTTATGCTAGAGCATTATATTGAGCATTGTAATTCAGTGTCAGAAATTCATGAAGGTCACACTTGTTTAATTGGGGATTTTAATTTAAGTAGCATTAACTGGGATCAAATTAATAATAGCTCTTCTAGTTATCATACCTCTTCACTGAATCAGATGCTTATAGATTTTAGTTATGTCTCCAACCTTAAACAATATAATCAAGTATTAAATAGTAGGCAAAAGATACTCGATCTAGTGTTGGCGGACCTACCTAGCTGTGAGGTTACTCCTTCTATAAATATGCTATGACCCATAGACCCTCTGCACCCACCTTTAGATGTTGAGGTTTCGTTAGGCACCATCAGCAGTCTTCAAACTAACCCAAGTAATTTTAAATTAAACTACTATAAAGCAGACTATGTCGCTATTAATGAAAGTCTATCTCAAATCGATTGGAGCCTATGTTTTGCTGAATGTAGAGATGTAAATAGCATGTTAAATAAATTTTATGAGATTCTTCGTGAGCAAATTAACCAACATGTACCACTTGTTGCTCAAAACAAGAAGAAGTATCCTCCGTGGTTTGATAAATCTTTAATCAAATTGTTGCGTGAAAAAAATAACTTGCGTAATAGACTTAAAAAATACAAGAATCCGATGGATAAGCTAGCATTCATTCGACAAAGTAAACGGTGTGAAAAACTAGCGAAACTACGTTACAGTAGCTATATAGATGATATGGAAAGCAGAATTAGCAAAAATCCTAAATATTTTTGGTCTTTCATAAAATCTAAAAGAGGTGGTACTAATATATACCCTAGCATTATGACTGACGGACAGACAACTCGGTCAGAAGGCACCGACATCTGTGACTTATTTGCAACTTCCTTTTCACAAGTATATGTCAATAATGATAAATCATCAGCCAACATAGGATTCGGTCCGGCAAAGTCATATTTAGACGTTGTCAACCAAGGTTGTTCTAGCTTGGCTAATGAAGTCATCTCAGCTGACATGATCACTAGAAAAATAAATAGCTTAGATGAATCAAAAGGTGCAGGTCCAGATGGGGTTCCGCCACTGTTTATCAAAAAATGTTCTGATAGTTTAACATTACCGTTATACCTCATTTTCAATGAATCTTTATGTTCTGGAATTTTTCCCAGTGAATGGAAATTTGCCAAAGTTGTGCCAATATATAAATCTGGTGACAAAAACGCAGTTATGAATTACAGACCAATCTCCATCCTTTCCACTTTGGGGAAAATATTTGAATCTATGATCTGTCCATTTATCCAAACTCATTTTCAGCAGTATATTTCCGATCACCAACACGGCTTTGTAAGATCTAGGTCAACGGCTACTAACTTGATTACTTTTGTCGAGGGCCTTGCTGAGGCTATAGATAAGCATCAGGAAATCGATGTTATTTACACGGACTTCAGCAAAGCCTTCGACAGAGTCTCTCATTCGCTACTCATAACCAAGCTAACATTATACGGTTTTACAGGTAACATTATTGAATGGATAAAGTCATATCTAACGGATCGATTTTTCTTCGTGGTCGTCAATGGATATCAATCAGAATTATTTAGCATATGTTCTGGAGTTCCACAGGGGTCTCACCTGGGACCCATTCTATTTAATATTTTTATCAATGACATCCCCAGCTGCTTTCTCTCTTCCTCACCCTTCTTATTTGCTGACGACCTAAAGATCTGCCGTAAAATAAATTCTAATCTTGATATAGTTTTATTACAGAATGATCTAGATAGGTTACAGGAATGGTGTCACATCAATAAAATGCATCTTAACATTGATAAATGTTTTTTCATAAAATTTACTCGTAGGCTTAACATTATTAGTTCCTGTTACAATATCGGGGGCACGCCCATACGTGAAGTGGATTGCATAAGGGACTTAGGTATAACTTTAGACAAGAAATTGACGTTTGTCCCTCATATTGAGAATATTATTAAACGATCATCGAAAATGCTGGGATTCATCATACGGAATGGTAAATTATTTAAAAAACCA
Organism: Horisme vitalbata; assembly: GCA_951804965.1. Classification (NCBI taxonomy): domain Eukaryota; kingdom Metazoa; phylum Arthropoda; class Insecta; order Lepidoptera; family Geometridae; genus Horisme; species Horisme vitalbata. The sequence goes on from OX638089.1 coordinate 9,696,328, forward strand.
CGCACCAAAATACTCCTTTACAACACATTAGTTCGTAGTATACTGGAATATTGTCCTGTTGTGTGGAGACCTCACTATGCATGCCATATACTAAGAATCGAGCGTCTACAAAAGCGGTTTCTGTGGCATTTGTCGTACGCGGCTAAAATTGCTAAAGTAAAAGTGTCCTATGCCGAGAGGATGAAGTACTTTAAAATCTGTTCCTTAGAGAAACGTAGACAACAGCTCGATTTAATATTCCTCTATAAAATTTTAAATTATCATCTGGATTGCCCTCAGCTTTTACGTTTATTTAACTTCAGAGTCCCGATTAGAACACCATCTCGTCAGCCAGTCGCCCCGCTTGTACCACCATCCCGTTCCACAGTCCTTGGTAGTAATTCGCCAGTTCCAAGACTCTGCCGAGGGTTAAACGATTGCAAGCATATTGACATTTTTTCCATTAGCTTGGTTAAGTTCCGTCGACAGTTGATCGAGTGCTTACCTAGTTAACATTTTCCTTAAAAAAAATTAAGTTACCCTTCTATCTTTATATTCATTTTTAAAAAACATTTAGTATGTAACATTTCATATTTTACTTCTCCGTACTTTTTTTTTATGCAAGCAGTGTTTACCTTTAAGTGATTGTGCAATTACCTTGTAACTATACTTTATGTATACTACTGAATTATGTACCTACCTATATGTTGTATCGTTGTAACAGTCGTTGGTAAACCTAATAAATAAAATAAAATAAAATAAATATTTGTTCTTATTGGTGTCTATAGATGAAGAGATTTGAGATAGATGGTTATCAGGATCCCGATGATGGAGTGACCTATTTTAAAACAATAAGATTAATCAACGGAATGGCATTCTGTTACCTAGGTACGCCTAGGTAACTACATACAAAGCCTCGGTCTGCCTACCATATTGCTATACCCTTAGGCAGGGTTTAGAGAATATTTAACATCGGGTGAAAGCATAATTGTATGGAGTAGGAAAGAGAAATGAGACTTTTTATGCCTTCAGCCTATAGCAGTCACTGTTGGACGTATCCCTCCACTTCTTTTTCTTCTTCGTATGATCTAGTGACCAACTCTGGTGTCGGAGTTTGTAGGCCGCCCGAAGGCCTCCGACATGGCTTAACGACTGAAAAGCCGGGACCAACATCTTTACGTGCCTTCCGAAGCGTGGAAGCGCTCAGATATAAATGCCCCTAAACGGTCACCCATCCTAGTAGTGTCCGGGCGGAGTGTTGCTTAACAAAGATGATCTGCGAAGACCAACGAAGTAAGCTACGCCATGAGCGCCTCCCCTAATGAGCGCCATTGCACCCTGGATCTAGTCTTCAGTAACATTGCCTTGGAAATTACAAGATGTGATGCACCCCTTGTACCAGAAGACCGTGCCCATCCATCCTTAACTATTCATCCCATTGACTTGTCTATTACACCACTAGTAAATAAAACAGTTACTAAATATCGCTATCATAAAGGCAACTACAACGCCATAATCAGCTACCTCACCGAGATATCCTGGAATAAAATATTATACGCAGGCACAGTAGATGAAGCAGTTAACCTTTTTTACAGTCACCTATATGGTGGCATTGAAAAATTTATTCCGAAATCCACTTCCCACGGTCCTAATAACTATCCAGTCTGGTATAATAAATCACTCATTAAAATTATTCGTGATAAATATAAAGCTCATAAACGCTGGAAGTTGTATAAAAACATGAATGATTATAAGGACTTTTCCACACTCCGATCAAGAGAACGCAAGGTCGAAAAGAAATGCTTTGAAGAATATGTAAGTAGAATGACAGAGGACATAAAAAGAAACCCTAAGACAATCTGGAACTTCGTAAAATCTAGACGAGGAACCAGTAACTACCCTCAGTGTATAACATTAAAAAAACAAAAATTCTTTACTGGGGAGGAGATCTGTACAGCTTTTAATAACTTTTTCAAAAGTGTTTTTATTTCTCCCGCGAATCACTATCCGCCAATGAACTTACCACCCCCTCCTAGTGGTATCACAGCAATCAATAATCGTCCTTACCTGTCATCCATAGATATTAAAAAAGCCCTGCAAACACTAGACGCTAACAAAGGAGCTGGCTGTGATAGCATTCCACCTATATTTATTAAAAAATGCACTCCCGCATTAATAGAACCTCTTCATATTCTATACAACCGGTCAATCCGCGAGGGTGTCTTCCCAGATATATGGAAAAAAGCACATGTCGTACCAATTCATAAGAAAGAATCCAAACTGAGGGCTGAGAACTACAGACCAATTTCAATTTTGAACGTATTCGGCAAAGTATTTGAAAAGCTTGTATACAAACATCTTTATGCAGCAGTTTCCCCAGGTATTCCCTTACAGCAGCACGGATTTCTTACCGGTCGGTCTACCGTCTCAAATCTTTCTGTTTTTATAACACACTTACATCATTCTATAGATAAACGTAAGCAGATTGACGTAATTTACACCGACTTTGAGAAAGCCTTTGACCGGGTAGATCACTTTATTCTACTGCTTAAACTTAAACATTTGGGAATACAGGGAGACCTCCTTCGATGGATTACATCTTATCTTGCTAACCGTTCTCAGGCTGTGGTTGTAGGTGGTTTTCGTTCAGATTTTGTTAAGATCACGTCTGGCGTCCCACAAGGATCGCATCTAGGTCCTCTCCTCTATAATATATTTCTATTTGATCTTTACTATTGCATTAAAAATTCTAACTTTCTAATGTACGCAGATGACACGAAAATATTTATTAATGTAAATAAACCCGAGGACTGCTCACATATGCAGGATGACCTTAATAGACTATCGGAATACTACGCAAAGAACCGAATTAAAGTTAACACTGAAAAATGTCAAGCTATATCATTTACTCGGAAATTAAAACACATCGCTTTCATCTATTCCATCCAGGGTTCACACATTGCTAAAACCAACGAAGTCAGAGATCTGGGAGTCCACTTCGATAGCAAGTTACTTATGGACACACACGTCAACAAAATCTCAGGAAAGGCTTATAAGAACCTGGGCTTCGTCTTACGTGTTTGCAAACCAATAATCGATCTTCACTGTATCAAAATAGTGTACAATGCGTATGTTCGCAGCTCTCTGGAATATGCCAGTCCCATTTGGAACCCACAATATGTAACATATATAGAACAGTTAGAGTACACACAGCGTCACGATCTGGTATACCCCTTTAAAGTATAAATTTAAACTGCTGCCGTGGAGGCTACCATATTCAAATGGCCAAAATCTTATACAAAAATATTTATACTTGGCTGGGGGATCGAACCAGTAACTCATTCACACCAGTTTATGAATCAAACGCTCTAACCAACTGAGCTATCGTAGCGGTTGGCGATAATGTCGAAATTATAAGTTACAATATACGTTTATTATTTTGTCTAGGTATTCATGGATGCGTCAGCTAGTAACTTCTTCATTTGTTTAACACGGTAGTGCGCAACTACTTATAATTATTTTGTGCAGCACTGGACTATTGAGGGTAGTTGTGTATTAAATGACTGTTCAGAACAAAAGGTTACTTGTTTCGTCTTGGGTGTGTGTCGTGTGTCATTGAATTTGTATATGAAAAATGTTGCATATAAAAAAGCCAGCCCGAAAAATTGAGCTAAAGAGTGCGTTTTGCAAAATAAAACTTTTGGAACGCTACAACCCATCAAATAATCAATGTCAATGTTAATCAATGTATGGAATTGGAAATGGCAGAATAACATTAGGTAAGTGGTATGAGAATTATTAGTAGGATTATCATAAACAATGTTCTTAGTAGACCTATTCCATTTTATATTATATAAACACATCTTATGCTTATAATATTATGTTTTTATTTTCAGGTTATTGGCGATGGATGTCATCAATGAGCAAAGTTTTGCAAGAAATAATGCAGTCAACAGTGCAAGTTGCTTATCCAGAAGGAACGGTGTATTTAGTTTATGATAACTGCGCGGTTCATCGTTCGCGAATTCTGACCAATTGGCTCGCTTCTCAGACGGGCATTATCACCATATCATGGTCATCTAAAAGTCACGATTTAAATATGTGGAGAATGTGTGAGCATATGTGGGGTCAAATTGTCCTAACTGGGACACGAGTGAAGTGTTGTGCACCTGTGTAACAGGAGGTCATGAGAACCTAGGAACTGATGCGTCGTAGTGGTTTTGGTTGGACTTTGATTACCCAAGTGAAAAGAAGGCTTCAACAAATAATTTAAAGTTTTGGACATCCATCCCATTCGGTATTAAAAAATATTTAAATACTATGAAATGTTTTCAATTATAGATAAAATACCAGACTAAGTATTTGCGAGTGATCTAAATTGTTTATTGGATTTTTATACGGCAAGTATAACCTGTTCCAATGTTAACATGTTTGTTCACTCGTTAATCTTATATGGGTAAATAAGTATTAATCTATCATTTAAAACATTATTGAAAATTCAAAAAAATAAGTTACTATCTATATTCTATCATGTTAAATGTGGTGTTTTAATAAATTTGTTATAACTTTTGAACATTTTTTTTATTTTTTAAGCTTAATTTAAATAATTAGGTAACTTACTTACTACACTTACCGCGTAACGTAATCCATTGTTAGTAACAAAAATAAAAAAAAAAACATGATGGTAATGAGGGATTTGAACCCAGTACTCTTGTAACGTTTCGATTGATGTCGAGTGTTGTAACCGCCACTCCATTGTGTCGCATAGTAATATGATTGAAATTAAATATTCGTAGGCAAGGAAGAGAAGTTTTATAAAACACATTTGTGCAAAAAGTTGAGATCCACGAATGACGCCGCGACGGTTTGAACCTACTAACATTAACTAGGGGGGTTACCAGACTCTGACGCTGTCTGTACGTCCAATCTAAACTTATAAAACATCTAAACTTTAAATTCAGGAAACATTTTGATTCTTATGAAGCTGCGTGTTTGCACTACAAGGTGTCAACTCTTTATAATCGTCGAATTATATCGGATATGTCGCTTCTCTACGATATTATTGCTGGTGGTATCGACTGCCCAGATTTGGTGAATCAAGTTGGCCTGAATGTGCCCACTCATCGTACTCGTCATAATAAATTATTTCATGTCCCATTTCACCGAACCAACTTCACTCAAAATTCAGTTCTTACTAAATTGACTAAAACATACAACATCAAATTTTCACATATTGATCCTTTTGTGCTAACTAAGTCAACATTTAAAAGTCACATTATAAAATCTCTTTCTCCCGTTAGGGAGTAATTAGGTATCAGATAACAGAAGAATTCCCCTTCCCCCTTCCCTCCCTTTCCCCATTCTCCCAGTGCTTGCAAATGGGTAAATACAACAATTCATATTACTTTTTTAATAAGATAATTATAATCCTTACTTATATTAAGTTTACATCTTCATCTTATCTTCATTATTTTTGTTGCTATTCTTAAGCTCTTGCTATGTTTTGGTTAATTTATACCGTAGTACGTACTTGTGATTGCTATGCTCTTGGTTTATATAAAAATTTGATCTATCTACTTTGCTTTAACTAGGCTTTTATAGACATTTTGTATTAGTACTAACCTAAGTTCCGCTTTCTATTCTAATTTACACTCAGAATTCGAAGTGGAAACCTGTTATTGGCCGTAATTTAGCTAATAAGTCTTTGTATATTATATCTGTATGAATCGCTGTTGGTTTCCCAATAAATAAATTAAATTAAAAAAAAAAATATTAAAATTGCAGTACATGTCTTCTTTTGTCAAGGATTTTATAAATTCGGAATTTACCAACCTGTTTTATTTCATAATCAATATTTGTTTACACTTATATCACGACGCTTTCACTTTTACCAATGCCAAAGTAATTGATAACCTTGATAAAATCGAATTCGTTTATCCATTGAGTACGCGCTAGAGCTGTATGCATTAATTACCTAAAGAAGTATTTTAATCAGGTTGGTGTCCAGCGGAGCGTATCAACGCGTATGTTTCGACAATGAATGAAGATAATTATGTACCTCTAGCTTCCGCCCGCAGCTTCGCTCGCAGTACCGGTGTAAAAAGTACCAAAGCATCAACAAAATAGTCAATGAAAAAATGTAGCTCCTAGGTATATGTAGTTTAAGAAGTATTTTATGTAAGTTCATGATTTGTTTTGTCTTTGTATGTAAGTTTATTTTTATGTTTAGTTTATGCACTTCATCTATTATTTACTTATTTTTTTTTATTATTTGTCTCTTATTTTATTTTTAGAGTTAGGTAACTTAACAAATATGTAAGCACTACCAATCTAACTCTACACGAAGGTTATCTGAAAGAAAATGCTAATTAGCATTAAGTTCGTCTGTGTACTTGTTTCTTCTTGTGCAATAAAGATTTTTTTATCTATCTATCTGTAGCATCGAGATACAGTTCTATATAGTTATCTCGATGCATATAAGTGTTAATCCAGATCACAAAATATGTATATTCCAAGTTCCGTCCAAATCTGTTCAGCCATTACAGAGTTGAGTGGGAACAAATATAACGAGCTCAGGACAAGGCGTAAGGACGCTCATTAGGGGAGACCAATGTCCAGCAGTGCACTGCTATAGGCCAATGATGATGATGAAACATACAAACTCACAAACACACTAATATACAAATTTTCGCATTTATTAAGAGGGGAATTCACTAGACGGACGTGCCCGCGGGCAAGTCTGCAGACATGTCCGCCGGACCTCGCTACTATAGGTCTGTGTAATTGCATTCCCCGGTTACACTAAAAAACATTTCACAGACCTATGTAGCCTAGAAGCGAGGTCCATGTAGCATGTCCGTCTAGTGAATTCCCCGCTTAAGAGCGATTTAAAAATATTTGGGTGCTAAAAGCATGTCAAATATGCACGAAACTATAAACTGGCGGTTCGATTTGAAAATTACAATAGGCTAGATGCCTGAAAAATTCTAAGTCCGTCATTTACATTTTCAAAAAATATTAGACATGTATTTTTTATTTTGTCAATTAAACTAACAATGACAAAGATATAGTGCGTTGAAGTTCCACGTGACGTCACGGGTAAGTACACTTTTTACATACAAGTGACGTCACGAGCCCCCACTCTCGAACTTTGACGCTCTATAACTTTGTCGATTTCCATTGATATTAAATATAAAAAAATACGTGTCCAATATTTTTTGATAATCTAATTGACGGACTAATTAGCATTATTATTTTTCTACCCAGGCATCATCCCTATTCTTTAGTGCCAAGTGAAGTAAGTCCACTCTCCTAATGACCGCTATGGCGCTCTCAAGGGGAGTAGTATGTCCAGCGGTGGACTGCTATAGGCTAATGGTGATGATAAACCTTTATGTTTTGATACCACTCTAACCCATACAAATATGATCCATTCATGCACCCGATAAAAAAGGAAACCAATAGATTCCGCTTTCTGGGCGGCTTGAATCATATGTACTATGACTATTCTGTGCTAAAGGAATTGGACACAACTGTCCATCACTTGGTAGAACAGTCAAAGACTGATCCCAAATTCTAGAATAAATGAGCGGGCCCTATTCGCTCTACCCGAATTATATTGCACAGCATGAGTTGAGCAATGTTTATGTCCGTTGTTAGATTTAGAATTGAAGATGTCCCAATGATACGCCACGGTTCTCTCTCAGACCAGACCAAGTAGAAAACTCATCTAACCTGTTTTCTAAATTAAGTAGACTTCATTATTTTTTAATGAGATTGCAATAAATTCGCAATAAAATTAATTCGATCTCTTACCCGCTTGTCCAGCGTGGGGATTATGGGCATATACATAGGGGAGGCTATTATTTAGGGGATTTATTAAGCTGATGCTTTTTGTTGGTAGTTGACTGTACAACAGGAAAAAATTCGGTGACCAGTAAATTTTTTTATATGTTACCAATTTACCCTGGCGCTTTTCCCACTGCACCGTGCTGACGCATTACTTTTGGCTTAGTCAATTATATATGTCTCTGCTTACGTCTCAAATTTTTCAGTGTTGTTTACAATTGTGATAAGCGTCTTGTTAAAGTAGTTGTCTAGTAAATTAGTCATGGAAAATAACACAACCTTAATGTATAATACTTAGTGTACATTTATTATGCACGCGAAGGAAGAAAGATGTTACACTGGCATCTGAATGGAATCTATATCAATCAATGTCAAAAGATATGCTTTCATACCCGATACAACCAAGGTATTGATAAATATCCAAGTTGACCCATTGGTGACTAGACAAATTGAATATTGGTTCCACAAACGTCTTTCACGTCCAATATCAAGATACCTTGCATACAGAAGACGTGTCAATTCCATCTTATTTCGAGTGAACTGCATAATACATCAAGTAACCTTATATATCGATAGCGTAATATGTGAATCAGCTAATGACTGCGAGTGAGTTAATGTGTAGACTATGCATTAATAGGTTTCCTCTTCCACGCCTTCACTTTTTTTTCAATCTTAGAATACCAGTTCGCTGAATAATACAAAGCCGTGTTCAGTTCAAAGGCAGTCGAATATAAAGGATGAATCCTTACGAAGCTCACACGTAGTACACGCATGTCCGAAAAAATCCGTTCGTTTAACAATAGTCACGAGTGTGGTCACGAGCTATCTATCGGTAGCTCAATTGAAGCGTGGCTCGTCGACAAATTGTTTGGTAAACTATTTGATTTGTACAAGTAGACGTGATTGATTAGTTGGTTGGCTATAACTACAAGAGGCCGTAAACTATTGCATCTAGTTTTTGATAAAGGTTGACTTTATAGGGGGTTTATTCGTTCTTCTTTTCAATCCAACGCAGGGCTAAGAGGCTCATTGGTCAAGAGTATCTAGCTAAAGCAAGGCTCGAGAGGCTTGAGCCAGGTCTTTTATAGGTTGTACTTCGGAGAGTGTGCGCAGGAGCTACATGACTCTATTCCGCCTTCACCTTTCTACCATAGGAGCTTCAGACGCACTGCTAACTACCATCCAAATCAAGTTTATATTCTATTTAACAGAACTAAGCGCTTCCGAACATCATTTATAATTCGCAAATTTCTTCAAAAAGAGAGTCAATAGGCATCTTCTGAGAAAGCTCGTCCTATCGTCGACTTCAAACGTCTAAGTCAAGAGCTGGCCCATACTAAATAAAAAAAACTATCGATTTTTATTTTTGGTTAAGTTAAATAAGATTTCTCAAATTCTCAAATACGCCATTAGAGACTGTTATTTTGATTTAGTTTAAATTCACTATATATAATGTACATACATATTAAATATTTAGTTGTGCCTTAGTAATAACATGCAGTAGCTTATTATTTTGTTTTATATTATTTTATTCACATATTTTATTTCTATGTTATATTTGATAGCTCTCTTCGCCTGAAATACATGATGACCTAGTTCAGGCTTTTGTCTTATCTTACCTATGTTTAATTAAGATGTCTGTACCTTTTAATATTTTTATGTTACCAATTTGATTATTTATATTATTAAATTAGGATTAGGGCTGATCGGCAAGTGTATGTGAAATTTGTACGTCCAATCTACTTGCCAATTTCATAGTTTACTTACTTGGTTTTCGTAGGTAGTGCCGAATTGGCACTAGAATGACTGCATAGGAGTGAAAGTATTTTTGTCATTTCAATCTCTCACGGCGTGGTTTACTTTATTGTTCTTAGCTCAATATAAATGCAACATCCGTTCGGTCACCATCCGGCTGGGTGCCGCTTTAGTGATATTTAGTTCCGAGCGCTTCGGTGCCTCGGAAAGTACGTTAAGACTGTACCGGCATTTCCATGTCGGAAAGGTGGCGGCCGAAACTTGCCCATTGCCAATTCTGATGTCGGAGCTTTGAATTCAATTGTTTGTCGGTGGCAGTGGTAAATTCTATATGAATAGAAAGAAAAAGTTCTTTTGCTGTTCGATTTCATGTATTACATGAAGATTGCGTCGTACATTTAGATCAGTACTTGCGTTAGGACTTTGACCTAGCTGTGACGGGCTGGATAACTTTTAATTAACGCTGATAAATAAACTCAAAACAAAACAAACGCATTATCCTCAAACCTGTTATTAGTAAGCAGGTTCATCGAGGTCATCATTTAGAAGGTAGTCAGCGCGAAGTCCAAACATTGCATTTGGTACTTCATTCCTACTTCGCCTTTAATAATTTATAGTAGCGTAAGTACCTACTAAATGATTGTTTATCTTAATACGGTGTACTATCTTACGATTGTCATCTCGAACAAAGCCGGTGACGAGTTTTTGTTTGACAAACATTGTATTCACACATACCTATAGTCGACTTCTGACTCTAAGTCTGTGCTCTAAGGTGATGTGCAGGCGTAGAGATTTTTATCTCTGTTTTGGAAACTGGTAACTAGCTGCTTAAAATATGTTACTAATTTGAATAAACCACTTATATAATAGCAGCGTTTCGGTTATCTGGCGTTAATGGATTGGCTGGCTTATCTTTGCAGAACTCAAAAACGTGGACTAAATGTAAATCTTTTGGTGGAAACATCTCCAGCAGTTTGTATTCTTCTTCTTCTATTCTTTTTTCAGTCATTTCGCATTTGCAATATTGCATACAACAAAACGAGCACTTACTTCAATGTTCGGATCAGGGTGAAACTTATAAGTGAGAATGAGGTTTTTTGAGTTTTACGTTAAAAGTACCAATCCCTCAGGAATCAAATTTGATAAGACCACCTGTGAAAATCTACCTATACCTACCTGTGACCACCATTCAAATAAAAAATAATTTTAAAAATCGGTCTACAATTGACAGAGATATCGGTGAACATGCATAAAAAACTTACATACAGCCGAACATAGAATCTCCTCTTTTTTTGATGTCGGTTAAAAATAGAGCGAAAGGGAGTCTTGAAATTATCGTTATTATTGTCAGATAATTATATCTGCAATACTATACTCCATCATCATCATCCACATCCCGACTTCACCCACTGCTGGTGGTGGTGGCCTCCCTTTGTATGTTCCAATCCTCACGTTTCAAAGCTCTTCTCATCCAGTTCCAGCCCACGATTGATACCGCCCATCTAGCTTCTGGACGGCCGACGTTTCTGTACCCGGTTCTTGGACGCCATTCAGTTATCGCCTTTCTCTACCTGTCATCACCTCGCCTTGCCAGGTGTCCTGTAATACTTTACTCCACGGTGGGTGAAAATAGATGATGATGATGATGATGATCAGCATGTTCGCCTACCTGTATCGTTAAGTAGTAAGTACTTGGTACATTGAGTCCAGCCTTATAATTGATAGACATGGCCGCTTGTAACAAAATTCAGCAAAATAGTGCCAACGAGGAATGGAAAGAAGCAAGATGAAAGTTGCGCTATGAGATCGTAAGAGAGCAGAAGTTATAAGACTTGCAACCAAGGTTGAAGACATAATTTAAAAAGTCAAACTACTAAAATGACGATGGACTGGCTACATGACAAGGGAGACTAAGGGGAGATATTCTTCTTTGTCCTGGCATTAATCCCATCTATTCGGGGTCTGCCCTCCTTGTATGCTTTCTCCATAGTGGTCTATTCTGCGTCGTCTCCGTATTAACATCGCTGACCTTCATGTCGTTTCTGAGTGTTTGCTGTCAGGTTACTGGTGGTCAGCCACGCCCTCTTTTACCTTCCTCCAAGTCCATCACTCAGCTTGTCATGTGGTCACCGTCGCGTCTCCTTTATGTGTCCATACTACCGCAGGCGGTTTTCAGTAAAATAAATAAATAATACGCGACGTGATTACACAGCATCATGTAGCCCCAAACTAAGCAGAGCTTGTATTATGGGAACCACATGATTGATATAATACACATATAATTTTTGTTTTTGTAAATACATACATATCATACATAGAAAACACCCAGACCCGAGACAAATATCTACTGAACATGCAAACATTTGTCCCGCAGCGGGAATCGAACCAGCAACCGTCTGCGTCTCAGGCGGACCTTCGCCCACTGCGCGAAGTATATGATATATATCATATATATATCTTCATATCTTCCCCCCACAGTAAAGTAAAATGTAAAGGTTTTCAGCAATAAAGGCAATAAATAAATAAATTAATATTCAGCAAAATAACAAGTTGATACTGTTGAACATTGCTGATATATTGACATGTTGTTTATATTTTATTTTGTTTATTTGCTACCAACTTATATCAAAAACTTTTATAGATAAGACCGTATAATGAAACAATCATATCACAAGAATAAGCAGAATATCGCGTGACTATTCCCGTGGGATAGTTTTATTTTAATAAATACATGTGATAGTTATGTAACTAGATAGTTATGAAACTCAATATTTTGGTACAATTTCATTGAGTGATACTGAATGACATTGTCAAGATATAAAATTAATAAAAAAAAGTACAAAATTCGTAAAACTATAAAGTAAAAACCTCCACGAAACATTTTATTTTATTTTGAAGATGGCGGACACCGCTGTTCACCCCAATGATAGAATTTGTAAAAATAATTATCTGCTTATACTACGTAATATTGATTAACTTGTAGGATACCTTTACAAAATATAAATAAATAATAGGTGGGTACTATCAATTAGCAGCATTATCTAGCCCCTAACCAAGCATAGCTTATAATATGGGAACTACATGACTGATAAACTACTTAGTTATTATATTTAGGTACATCAAAATAAGACCGGTAAAATGCGTTGACTCGCCCACGCTGGGACAAATATTTGCAGATCAGAAACATTTGTCTCTCGGCGGGAATCGAACCCTCAACCTTTGCTCATACAGGCCTTCGCCCACTGTACCACAGTCACTGTCAATACATCAATTTACCCAATGCTTCTAATGCAAGACTACATTTTGCGAAAGACCCAAAACTTATAATATTCTTGCCTTTCCTTTCCTTTACTACAACTGTAAAATAAAATATACATACCGTAGTGAACTTTCAACTAGGCATAATCAAAAGTGTATGCAAAATCAAAGCCAGCTCTTTCATCAAACATTCATCATGATTCAAATTACAAATATTTCTTAGTTGTGATACGTAGAGCAATTGTTATTGAAATTACAGTACGTAAGCGACTGCACCAAACATGTACCTAGTGTGTTGTGTAGGCCACACTCTTAGCCACAAATTAGGTACTTGATGGCGCGACCATCAGCTAAATATATGAAACACGCTTTATGACTTCGGCACCTGATTTATAAACCTCATCTTTTCGTTTACATTAATAGATAGGAATTAATTGGAGAGGTGGGGGAGGCCTTGGCCGATCAGTATGACATTATATGCTGACAAAAAAAAATAGATCATAAAACAATTGGATTTTAGCAATGTTATTTTAAGTAACATAGAAAAATATATTACTCAATAACTCCTGATAATACGGTAAGATTTGTTTGTGTCCTTAAAAACTCTAACCAAACTTTAGAATGATAAAAGAACATAACTTTATTTGAAAATGGCAACACAACACAACACCCAGACAAGAAACAATTGTATAACATTCCTCCCTCTACGGAATTGGAACCGGGACAGCCGGCTCGCCTGTTATAAAAAATAAAAATAAAATAAATTGTATTACAGGCAACGAGCAAAGAAACTATATACTACTATATGTTATGCTCGTGTTCGTCTCTTCAATACAACATGGCTAAAATCTCTACATGCCACTGTTTGAAAAAAAACAATCTCAATCTAATTACTACTGATAATGTGTGTATATGTAGAGTAGAGGCGTTCTTGCTGAAACGGACGCGGCAAACGCGAATTAATATCATAATTTCACAACAGCTTACCTACCAAGGTCATCGGCACACGCCTAACAATGTTGACCTAGCAAGGATATGTCTACGGGTGGGGCAAATGGGGTATATGGCAAGCTAAGTGAACATCTAAAAGAACATTGTTACATTTAGACACATGTATATTAGCCAACAAAAGGTTTGACCCTAAAATGAGGTTATCGGTTATCATAGCTCTGACCCATTGGGCACACAGATTAATAACAACTTCGGCCTTTAACGTCTACTGCTGCACATGTCTTCCATGGTTGCCTCATGTGGTTGGGGATCGCAGGGCACAGCTTCTCGCACCACAGACGCTGATCGGCGGTCAGAGGTGGTCTGTGCCGGTATTAGGCTGTGCTATGCTGCAAATATACGGCCGTCAGAGCCCCGTTAGCTAGTGTAGTTGGTAGTGAAAAGATACTGACGCTGTACTTTAGACAACACGAGCTATAAGAGCCTATAACACATTTAAGTTTATTTTGCTGCAACTCATAAACAGTCTCGTGATATACAACACTTGTTATCTTAATGATAACTTGTACCTACTGTAGTGTCAAGTAAGACAACATTTACTTCATAAACATTGTGTCCAGTTTTTAGATAAGCCTCGCATATTGTTGCTCTTAATATTCTTTTTTATGATTAAAGTTATGCTAGCACATACAAAACCACAACAAATAATTATTGCTATTTAATTAACTAAAGAAGAATGAAAACAGGGGAAACCTTTGGAAAGGCTTTGTCGTCGTGTACAAGTAACAAAAAAATGATTGAACATATTATGTAGTATAAGGCACGGTCATCTCACACACGCTTGCACTATTCAACATTTTTGAAGATATAAAATCACTGAATGTATTTATGCATAAATAGCAAACCTTCACGGCCTAGAAAATAACAATACAAAGGTATAAAGCAAGAATATAATTTTGATTCTATCACGTTTTCTTACCAGGCACCAAACAAACATCCATGTTTACCACACAAACGTTTGTCCTGGGCGGGAATCGAACCCTGCAGCTCAGAAGGCAGACTTCTACTGACTGAGCTATGAGATCAGTCAATAACAACTATTTTCTTTGTTTCTTTAGAATGGACAATGCAAAAAGCACACGTGATGTTAAGTTATCATTACCTATAACAAAGTTTTGCATCTTAGGGCACGCATGTATGTAACGTACTCTACGATACATGTAAGTGATCAGTCCCATGTGCCTGTAACTTCATCGGCGCCCAGATCCTTGAAACCGAAACAGCAATGCTCCTTCACTGCAGAAATAGGCAGAAATACATATAGGTAGGTTGTTTCTTTTCAACAATAACGTGGATGATGTCGATGAACTGTGTGTCGATGAATTTAGTGCCAGTTTGGCAACTTTAGTGGTCACCGACTCGTATTTGATTGCTGCAAAAAGAAGATACAAATGCAATTAGTAGGACACTTAAGGAATCACTATAAAATTGTACTTTTTAAATTACATTTTGTAACAGGACAAAGCAGACCAGAATTAGCAAAAAAACTGCCTAAATAGTAGCTTCAACTAAGAAACTTTAGTTCAACTTCTGTACAGCGTCATCATCACAGTTATTGAAAACTTCTGCGAACAATGAAAATCCAGTTATTTGGTAGGCGTATAATGACGTACGTGATGTTCGGATCATATATTCTTTAGCCAGAAAAAAGGTAGATAACTAGTTACTGTGTTTTATTTAAGTACTCTTACTGTTATATTCAACAGAATCATGCGTTGTTCGTTTTTATTGTCAGACCATTTCTTATCTATATACATTTTTCAAAAACGTAACGTTTGTTCTCACTACAAAAACTTGAACCCCTTTATTCATAATCAAATGTCATTTTATAGCGTTCGATCATTGAGATATTATATACTACTACTGTTAACGACCTCTGTGGCGCAGTGGGCGGAGGTCCGCCTGGGACGCAGAAGGTTGCCGGTTCGACTCCCGCCGCGTGACAAATGTTTGCATGTTCTGCAGATATTTGTCTCGGGTCTGGGTGTTTTCTATGTATTATATGTATGTATGTATGTTTACAACTAAAATGTTACGTAACATATCAATCATGTGGTTCCCATAATACAAGCTCTGCTTAGTTTGTGGCTACATGATGCTGTGTGATAGTGTCAGCATAATTATTATTGACAGTCTGTGTCACTCTATAGTAAATAATAATGACACACATAACACAGAAGTGAAAACTGACAGAAATCGTCCAAGCGTATTTGACATAAATAAACTTCAAAATGCCAAATTTACGCTAATTTAGACCGTTTCGCTAATTTTTCGTTTGAAAATTGTTCAAAGAGGGCGCAATTGACAGCGTGCGCGGAGTTTTGGTTCAAACACTTTTTTCCACGTTTTCCACTCTATAGTTTATAATATCTCAATGCGCTTGGTAAAGTAAGCTTTTCCCAGTCATTGAAAAGTAAATTAAAAAGTTGACATGATATTTTAACGTCATTTTATCTATCTTTGGTTTATAGAACTGTTATGAATAGGACGGTTAAACTGAAAAGAAAATTGAAAAATAGTAGCATTTGGTCTTACCTCATCCCATCTTATCCACCCATCTGTTCAACTGTCAAACTGTCCTTTAAATTTTGTCTGTTTATCGCTTTCATATCAATATTATAAATGCGAAAGTTTGTGAAATATGAATAAGTGAATTGTTAGTTCATTATTTCCGTTAAAACTACTGAACAGATTGAGATCTATCGCACATATTATGTAGTTCTGGAGCCAGGTCTTAATAAAAAGCCTATACGATAATCCTGAATATCGTACAGGCTACTTTTTATCTGGGTACCATGCGATGCTCAAAAAAAATCTCCGAACAGATGCTAGTATGACTATGGAACTATATATACTATGGAATGATCTGCCTGTTCCTGTGAGACATGCTAAGTCACTAGCAATATTTAAAAATGAGGTCTACAAATTATATTTCGCAAGATCGCTCATATAAAACTTATTTTATCCTTGTCTATATATAGTAGGTAGTAAGGTTATATTTTAAGCACTGAAAGTATCTATTTATGTGTCTTAGTTGTTTATGTAAGTATAAATTGTATTATTATCTTAAATATTTAAAAAGATCATATCATATATATAGTATGTGTTTACCCATAGGTGCATATTTAATTTATTGTTTATTTATAATATAATATTGTAACACCGCTTCCCCTCTCGTTCTATACAATCCAGTCCATCCAAAGGTTGCCTGGAAGAGATCGCTTTTAGCGATAAGGCCGCCCATTGTACAACGGCGGATTAGTTTTATATTTTAATTAGTTAATTTAAATACCTGTAATTGTTTCTGGTGTACAATAAAGAGCTATCTATCTATCTATCTAGTAATGTATGAATGAACTCTCTAAACTACTCTTGTAAATTATTATTCGACGTACAAGAGTCATACAAGTTTATCTATCAATCTATTCAGCCGGTAACACCTACTGCTGAATAAAGACCTCTTTATCACTCCAACCCTGGCGGTCTTACGCCAGCCCGATCCACTGCTCTTGACATACAAGTCCACACCTTTATTTCAGCTAGAGTAAAAAGCAACCGCAAATTCATCTTCTTATTAATTGTTCTGCAACTAAATTTTATTTCGCCTTGAAAGTGCATATTGCGAATTCCGTTTCCGTCTTTGAAACACAAAGGACAACGTAACAATAAGTTTTCCTTTGTTGAGTTCTTTAGCGCTTCTGATTCAATGCTTTTTATCTGTGTCTTCTGCGAACATTTACTTGCTGTTGCATTATGATTTGCGTTGCGATATTATTTTTGCTTTAGTTATTTTAAATCCCATTAATATGCGAGAGTTTGTATGGATGTACAGGGTGAGTTTGAATTCGTATGTTATTCTGAAAGGGGGTGATTTGAATCATGAGGAGAGAACCTTCGTTAAAAAGGTGATGACGCATAATGACCAATAATTCAGAATTCTCATATTGACCAATTAGATAAACGCGACCCAAATAAATATTGTTGACTTTCGGAAATAGATTTACCCTTTTTCGGGATAGCATACCAATAGGGATGATGGGTAGAAAAATAATAATTCTAATTAGTCCGTCAAAAAGATTATCTACAAATATTAGACACGTATTTTTTTATTTTTAAAATCAATGTAAATCGAGAAATCGAGAGGGGGGCTCGTGACGTCACTTGTATGTAAAAAGTGTACTTACCCGTGACGTCACGCGGAACTTCAACACACTATATCTTTGTCATTAAAAAATACGTGTCCAATATTTTTTGATAATGTAAATATTTTTTGACGGACTAATTAGAATTTTTCAGGCTAGATGGGCTAGATGGCTATTCAATTAAACTCACGTTGTATGTAATGTATATAGCTAAAACCTTTTTCATTAATAGTTACTACTATTAACTACCACTACCCACTTTTTATCTGGGTATCACGCAAACGAAACCGAGGGTTGATAGTACCACTTCTGATGACTTTCTCCATTGTATTCTCTATCTATTTGCGTTTTTAGCAATTTTTTTTAAAGCTTTAATTATTGTTACGAAAACAATTAAACCTGCCAAGGAACTAAAGACGAACTGTTCGCCTTGCCTACCTACAATTATGATTCCTAAGTTAGTGTAGTTTCTGCGCTTTGTGCTGAAACTTCCAATTTCTTATTTGACATAAAACGTTTCCTAATGTACCCTAAAGTCTACAATATCAGGTTATTAAGATATTATAATTTAATTTACCTAGAAACAATCATTAGCTAACTTTATGTATCCTTTTGTAGTTGTGAAAGATCTATGCTTTTGTAGCTTGACTGTATTTTTAGTTATAAATTTTGCTTTGCGTTTATAAAGTATTGTGGCTGGTTTAGAAATATTAAGCACATGACGTAATTTCATGAACTTAAATTTTAACACAGATTAGTAAATAGCTACTACTCTTGGCGGTCCTTGGAGACAATGACGTGAAATTAAGGCCATGTGACGATTGGCCTCACAAAAATATTTATACATGTCTAAAAAACAATAGACACGGCAAAATTGATTCTCGTTTACAAAGATAGAAATATACCCCTTCCTCATAGACTCGTACTCGAAAGTAACCGCCATACAATTCCGTTATGTTTCCTACTCGACGCAGTTTGACGACTCCTTGGCTATACCGCGTTTGAAGTTCTTTAAATCTTTGCATCTAGCGTGGAGGGAGAAAGGAAAACGACCTATATTTGAAATGTTCCATGTACTTAATTTTGTCCACGACTTTCAGACACAACGATGCCCACGGTCGCCGTAACTCAGATTCCACTGCTGGGCGTCAACGGGTCCGGCCAACTGAAAGTGAACACGGAAAATATGCCGAAAGTCAGCGATCCTATCGTACCTGATGATAGTAAGTATTGGCATCATCATAACTTGTATTTAATCAGCAATTGAGAATGGAGAGTGTCTTAAAAAAATTGATTATGTCAAGCAATTGTGTGACGGAGGATATATGGATTAAAAGTGGCCTTTCACGGTGTCTGTTATCCTTGACACGATATTATCATTCACAGGAATCTGTAATTTATCTTATTTAATTTTGTTATTATATTAGCCCTCTATATCCTACTGCTCAAAGCAGCGCTAGTGAAGTCCACCCAACTTACTAGAAATTTATTCAATTCATCCCACCACATTCATTTCGGTCTACCGCGTCGCCTTCTCGTTGGATCGAGGCGCCATGCAGTGATAGTTTTTGCCCATAGGTCATTTGTCATGCGGCAGACGTGAATAACCCAATCCCACTTTAATTGGCGGCTTTAAAAAAACGTTTATTTTAGAAAGGAACATGTTTAAGAGCTATGACTACGATTTGGGTTTTTGAGCGAAGTTCGGTGTTTCAAACTCCGTCCGTTCGCCTGATATCCAGGATGCTACGCTCCATTGCATAATTGAGGCTTCTCAATTTTTAAGAGGATCTAAAGGCGTTCATAAGCGTATGAAGCTTTGCCAGGTATACCTTCCAAACTACAAGGGCAAAAATGACTGACAATTAAGTACCGTTGACAGAAAAAACCCAAATTGGGACATTTTATTTTTTCTTATAACGGTGAATGTAATCAGCTGATTAGCTGATTTAGGCCGCTCATTCAGTTATCATAAAGTTTAATCCAAGTTAATCAAGATAAAATTCGACCTACCGAGGAAAACAGTAGATTACGGTTTCTTGTCAATAAAAGTAAAAGGTCTACCTTTTGTGTAGACATTTATCGTGTTTGGCTTAAAATTACATCTCACAGAATATAATTATGTTTGTTATGAAAACATGGTATAACACTGCGGAAATACCTGAGCGTAAGGAACGGGCGTTCATTGGTATTAACTGCTGGCCCAATAAGCTACGAGCTATTCTGCCCTGAGAGATTTCATTCCATCTTATCATCATCTTATTGGCTGTAAGATAGACTATATAAGATTTGTTTGTTATATTTAAGGACTGTGGATTTTGTTGAATAAATAAAATGATATAAAATAAAATCTTTGGAGAGGACACACCAGCAAAGTTAAATTCCCAGACCGCCAACGGGCAGCAGCCTTGGCTGTGCGAGAATCTGTGCCCTGCGATCCTTAACCCGGTTGTCCAACGTGGGCATTGTGGGCAAGACCGCCTTTATTAAGTGATGCCTATATTCAACAGTGGACTGATATAGGCTGGTGTGATGTGGTGTGTGGCGAACCTTCCATTGAAAGAGGTACTGCCAACTGATGAGCGGAATATCATTTGCGGTTGGTAAATAATAATAATGATGCTGGACACTATCAAACAACATCATATCTTATTCACCCGCCCTATGCGTTCTCACTGCTCTTAACCCTCTCCTGAATCACAATCCTGAGAGTGACTTATTTGCGGATGTATCGATGAAAATATTATAGGAATGCTTGAAATTTTGTGAGCGAGATGCATGATTGTTTTGTGTATTGTCTTTGTTTATGTATAACTAGCTGACCCGACAGACGTTGTCCTGTCTCAAAGAGGGTATCAAAGTTAAAGAAACATTCAAAAAGGATATTGAAGAGGATTAAGTAATCAATGACAATATCAAAGTGGTAAATGCTCTCAAAGTGGAAAAAGATATCGATTTTATAGAAGCAATTGAAGAGGAAACCGATGTGGGAGAAGCTGAAAAAAGTGAATACTGAAGTTGAAAAAGCAATCAAAGAGTATATCGAAGTGGAAAAAACAACCAACGAGGATAAAACAACTACAACAAAAACTACCCTACCCTATCCTTACCCCTACCCCTACCCTACCCTACCCTACCCTATCCTACCCTACCCTACCCTAACCTACCCTACCCTACCCTACCCTACCCATATCCTACATTTTTTTTTCTGATGTAGGTACATTATTACAACTTTATGACTTCGTATAATATAATTTAAATAATGTAATTGGTATCAAGGTATTTGTAAGGAAGGCCTATGCCCAGCAGTGGGTCGATAAAGGTTGAAATGATGATGATAATGATGATGATGAATTGGTATCAATCGTGTTAATTAAATAAATAAATAAATAATCATGTAGCCCGCTAAGCAGAGCTTGTATTATGGGAGTCACATGACTGATATACTACTTATTCCTATGTGCTTTTGTTAAAATGGTACAATGGCGCTCATTGGAGGAATTCTATGTCCAGCAGTAGACTGCTTTAGTTTGATGATGTTGATGATTTTATGTCCCTGATTTCCATAATCAAAATAGTATATTTCTGATCTTTTTTATCTGATTCAGAGGTTAGTCTCGGAGATAAGTATTATAAATAATAAATAAAATGAAATAGTTCTGGAAACTATCCCACAGCATCGTATTGCCCCAAACTAAGCAGGGGTTGTATAATGGGAACCACGTGAATCATATTCTACTAAATATATTTTTTATAAATACATACCATGAAAAAAAAACACCTAGTCTGAAAAAAGTATTTACAGCTCAAAAAAAAATGTTTAAGATATTAGCCGGTCTCTGATTTAATTTCGATCGTAACGAACTATTCGATCAAATACCGTTTAGAGGTAAACTTGAATTGCGTAACAATAGAGCCAGTGAAAGTCGTGTTTTCACCAGTGAATCACCTCCGCTGACTGTAGGTTTTTTAACCTTGGTCCATTATCCGCTAAAAAACATTAAATTACGTAGGTACAAAAAACTTTAACGTTCTAAGTTACCTCTGACTCCTTCAGCATTTGAGATGCCACTACCTTAGCTACGATGTCCTAAAAATGACAAAAATGAAAAACATGTTCATGTATGTACATATTCTTATTTTATAAAAAATTTACAAAACAAGTTTTTACTTTTACTTCTCGATCTTATAATCCAATCTTCTTACTAATATTATAAATGCGAATGTTTTTGTGCGTTTGTTAGTATGTATAAACAGAATAGGATGAAACATGAAATAAAGATAGTTAGTGAGCAGGATTAGCACAAAAGCTTTTTATTCCGGTACCACGCGAGTGGAGCCGCGGGGGGCTTTCGCGGGATCCTAGTTATAGAATAGAATAAAATAGAAAAACATTTATTTCGAAACAATTAGAAAAATAATAATCTACAATACTTAGGTACAAAATATAAAAGCGCTCAAAAGTATATAAGTAGGAGTTGTTTAACTAAATGTAAATCGACGAGCCCCCATAACCCTATGCTGATAAAGGGTTTGGCTGAGTATGTGAAACAAAAACCTTAAATCAATGAAGAAGATAACAAGGTTAAAATATTACACTTTTATGTACGTAGAATCAAAGTCTAGACCGTTCAAATTATTCTAGTTTTTATTTCGCATCGATCGGTGCAATATTACCAAAGTTATAAGCATGGGAAGTTTACGTAGGTTTTTTAAATCTCGCTAGTGATTGCGAGTAGAGCGTGACGTCATCGCTCGTATACGGCGCCGCGCGGCGGGCGTCCGTAGTCCGTACATTTCGCTGCTAAGTTGTTTGCTCTCGTGCGCTCTGGTTATTTTTATTAATTTAAAAGAATGCTGATTGAGTGAGTGTATCGTGTAAATTATTGTTTTAGAACTAAAATGGAAGAAGGATTAAAAAAAGGCCAATCTAACAACCTTCCCATATTTCACGATATGATGGTGGCAGAATATTTTATAAAAATAAAGAAATCATTAACCTTGGAATGGTTCAATAAACTGCGAGTCGAGTACCCTACATACCTACTAATATATAAATGCATCGGGGAGCCCCCCTGAAATCATTTGAATTTAATTTAATACTTTATTTTTGAAGTAAATATATAAACAAAATATTCTGTGCATATTTCAAGCGTCTACCTGTTGCTGTTATTAATATCGAGCAAAAAAACGGCAAAAAAGTGGCAACAGAAATACACTCGAGAGCAATGAATCCGGGTCACTCAAAGAATCCAAAAAATCTCGGAAAGTAAGAATGCTAGGTTAATGCAATAAATTGTATTTAATAGACAATTTAATACTCCTTAAATGAAAGTTAAAAAAATATGAGTCACCATACATTTTATTTACACAAAATTACATAAAGAAAAAAAACTGCTGATCTCTCCTTAAAACAAAAATAGGAAACATGAAATTTTTGAACTTTATGACGATTTTCTTGAATTTCAATACTTCGTATTACCTCCTCGTGCTTCCATTACTGCGTTTACGCGGTTTGGCATGCTGTACACCAAGTTCCTTATACGATTTTGGGGAATATTCTCCCATTCCTCCGTGAGAGCAATTTTGAGCTCAGGAAGCGTGATTGGGGGAGGGTTTCGTTGTTTTACGCATCTCCCTAGCTCGTCCCAAGCATGCTCGATCGGGTTGATATCCGGGCTGCGCGCTGGCCACTCCATACAAGTAATGTTCATCTCTTGAAGGTAGTCATTCACAATCCTACCTGTATGAGGTCGGGCATTGTCATGCATAAATATAGCATCCTCACCCAAATTGACCATAAATGGACCAACGTGTTCGTTGAGGATTTCTTCCACATATCTTACGCTAGTTAAAGAGCCGTTTTCTATGATCACCAGCTCTGTGCGACTTTCAGAGGAAATTCCGGCCCACACAAGTACAGACCCACCACCGTAGGCTACTTTTTCTTCGATGCATGCTTGCTTGAATCTTTCCCCTGGTCTTCTATACACTCTGTGTCTTCCATCGTGCTTGTAGAGCATAAATTTTGATTCGTCGGAGAACATAACTTTCGACCAATCTTCAATACTCCAATTTACGTGGTTCTGGGCATATCTTAGTCTTGAAATACGATGGCCACGCTCCAGTTTAGGGCCGTTTGCAGGTCTAAGGGGTTTTAAGTTAGATTCAGCAAGCCGACGTCTTACTGTCCATGCACTTGGGTTACTTCCTCCGAGGCGTCGAAACTGATTTGTGAGTTCAGTTCCTGTGAGAAAGCGATTTCGAAGCATGGTGTTCACCAAGTATCGGTCTTCTCTTGCTGTGGTACACCTAGTTCTGCCCGTTCCTGGTCTGCGTAGGTTAGAACCAGTTTCTTCGTAACGTCGGAGAACTCTTTGTACTGTTGACAGCGACACACCGACAGTCCTGGCTGTATCGCGCTGACTCCGGCCGGTTTCCACCAATGTAAGTATTCTGGTGCATTCTTCAAGTGTAAGCGACATGATTTCAGCTTGAATAATGAATATTGAGCACTATCAACCTGGTTTATGTACCAACATAAATGACAGATTACAAACAAAAGCAAAAACAAATCCTGTAATTTCGTAGTTCCATCTTCGACAGTGTTCCCTTTTCAAATTTGATTTTTTTATGATATAACTTTACAATAACTAAGAAGTTTTAATACTTTCATTTAAGGAGTATTAAATTGTCTATTAAATACAATTTATTGCATTAACCTAGCATTCTTACTTTCCGAGATTTTTTGGATTCTTTGAGTGACCCGGATTCATTGCTCTCGAGGGTACATCATCGGTGAACATTTCAACAGTCTTACTATCACGGTTCATGAGATACAGCTTGGTGACAGATAGACGGACAGACATACATACAGACGGACAGCGAAGTCTTAGTAATAGGGTTTCCGTTTTTACCCTTTGGGTATGGAACCCTAAAAAGCATATTACTAGCAAAAACCAAGTACCTACCTAGTCTACCTACTAGGTACTTAGTATTTCACATGGCAAGGTTAAGTACCTACTACTTAGTATTTCACATGGTATTTGAACAATTGACATCGAAATGATCCTCACGACAATATATATGCTGTTGTTTTTGGCCCTAATGGATGTGCTCTTCTCATAGCATTTGTCCATTTTTTCTGATTTTCGCATCCTTAAGAACGTAAAAAAACAACTTTTCGGGTGTTTTTGTGGCTCTATTTTTACACTGAGACACAACACAACATTTATTTTATGAACTCATGTAGTTTTTATTGTTTCTTATTTAAAATAAACAAAGTAGTTCCGCGCGCGACGAACACATTGGGGTAAATGCTTCGAATCCCCGAGTCACTCGCGCGGAGGCAGGATCCGTGACGTCATCAACGATATCGCGCTCGGTCCGCGACTTAGACCGAAAATGTTAACTTTGCACTTTGATATCTTGGTCAGTTTTAGAGATAAAAAAATAATAAAAACACAGTTGTTCTCGTAATTTTTTGTAGATTTTTTTGGCATATTTAACAAAAAATGGTTTTCTTCTTCATTGGAGCTACGGAAGACAAGTTGGGTGGCAAATAAATAGGTATATTTAAGTACTTACATAATAATATCAATGTGTTATTTTATAAATTTATTTTATGCAATTAATTTCAATGTCTTAATGTCTTAGTGGCGTAGTGGGTGAAAGCCCGCCTGCGACGCAGAAGGTTGTGTGTTCGATTCCCGCTGCGGGACAAATGTTTGTATGTTCTGCAGATATTTATCTCGGGTCTGGGTGTTTTCTATGTATGATATGTATGTATTTACAAAAAAAAAGTATATTATGTAGTATATCAATCATGTGGTTCCCATAACACAAGCTCTGCTTAGTTTGGGGCTACATGATGCTGTGTGGTACGTCCAGCATTATTTATTTATTTATTTATACCTACAAAAGCATAAGCATAAAATTAAAAGTGATCTCTTAAAGTTTTCATTAAATATGATTTTCAAAATTTCAGATTTCACCGACATGTTCATTGAGACCCCAGAACGGATCAAGGCGGAACAGAACCTCACTAATCTGACTTTTGTAAGTATAATAATTTCATCTAATCTAAAACTACTACTACTGAGGTTTTACCTTAAAGAAGGCAGGTATTTCATCACCTTAAGGGCCGGCAGCGCATCAGTATCGCCTCTAGTGATTTAGGTGTTCATGGGTGGCGAGGCGGTGCCACTTTCCATAAGGTGGCTCATCTGTCAGATTTGAATTAAAAAAAAAACTGGCTGACAATGCCGCCTTACCTTAATAGTTACAGTTATGTCCTTGATTGGGAATGTAAGGTACTAGTCTGTCTAATCTACAACTAAACGTCTTTCCACTAAATGTAAAGTTGTGATTCCGGAGACGACTGCAGGCTCGCGACGTGCCACCGCGACACTGCTGGTTTCTTTGTATATCTATGATATATATTACAGGCGACATGTCGCTCTTGCTACATAAAAAAAACAAGACTGGTCAAGTGCGAGTTGACTCGCCCATCGCGGGTGACGTCAATGACGTGCGATACTAATTAGTAAGTCTTCTTCGTAATTAAAAAACTGTACGTTCTATACTAAAATAGAAACCAGCTTTAGAATGAGAAAATTAAGCACTTTCAGATAACATTATATTTGACCATGTATCTTACTTTATAGCTTGACCAAAGCTGTCCTCACATTTCTTTAGATTTCTACAAAACCATATTCGAGAGCTAAAGACTTCGCTATAATTGGAATTAGAGAGCTTAGAGACTTTTCTGTAAAATATAGGTATACTTCTATAATATATATAAATTTCAGGTTTGTCACTTTGCAAACTTCGGAGATAAGGGGGTGGTTATTGTCATTTTTTGGTCAATTTTGATCATAAATTGAAAAACATCCATTATATAAAAAAAAACTATTTTAAACTGGGCTAATTGGCCCCTTTCATATGATATGCCACTCGACCTGGTGGCACCAGTTTGAAATTATGACATTTCTTATTCTGGACGTTTTGGGGGTGATATTTTTATATTTTTTAATTTGCAATCTTATTCCACCACACCACACCAGCCTATATCAGTCCACTGCTGGACATAGGCCTCCCCTAATAAAGGGGGATATGCCCATAATCCCCACACTGGGCATGCGGGTTGGGGATCGCAGGGCACAGCTTCTCGCACCACCGACGCTGCTGCCCGTCGGTGGCCAGGGGATTTAGCTGTGCTGATGTAGGCTGTGCTATGCCGCAATCAGCCGGCCGCCAGAGCCCCGTTCGTTGTTTAGCAGGGTGCACCACGTGCAGGTGGGGTTGGCTTGGGTTCCAATCTTACTCAATTAGTGCATTTTAAATCTATACAAAATTTCAAGTCGGTAGCTTTCGTAGTTCTTGAATTAATCAGATGTGACAGACGGACGGACGGACCGACAGACAAAGCAGCATCATAAGGGTTCGTTTGACCGGTTCGGTAACGTCACCCTAACAGTGTACAAATACCTTGAAAACCAGTGCACTACGTCGCCTGCTGCTGCTGTCTGCAGTCGGCAGATCGGACGATCCCTTAACTCCACTAACGTATACTGATCTGGCGTAAACAAACACACTCTCTATTATCTAAATTTATGGTTTTTGTTCGATTCTCACTTACCGGCGCGCGTCAGGGCGCGTCGGAGCGCATTTTATAACATGCTAAAGGAAACTGAAACATCCACAAAGTATTTAAGTTCCTTATTTGCATGAAATGTATGCATCTATTACTACTTTATCTACTTACGCATCTATTTATGTCAGTGTTTGACAAAGCTCAAAGATGTGTAAATTGCATGCCTGTAAGGAACTTAACTGCTTTGTGGGTGTTTCAATTTCTTCTAGCATGTTTTAAAATGCGCTCCGATGCTCTCCGTCGCGCGCCTGTACCGTAAGTGTGAATCGTACATAACGCTTTGAGTGCTGAATACCACCGCCGTACCTGCTGTAGGCAGAAAAGCTTGGTGCGTACTGTCATTTCAGACAACGTTCTAGTATAAAACACACTTGCTATATGCCGCGTGCTATTCCTCCTCACGCAAGCCTGCACTCAAAGTGTTAACAAGATCTGCCAATGAATCGACAGCTGCTGGGGTAAACAAGTTCTTGAGTGGAGGCCGTGACACTGTAAATTACCTCTACGGTAGATCGTAGCGTGTATGGCTTACTTAACGGGACAAACTGTGTATTCATTTGTCAGTTACGTAAAGTACCCACTAATCTGCCCTTTTAGTCGCCGCCTTTACGACACGAGAGAGTTCATCGCGACGAGTCCGCGTTTCAATCGTCGAGTAATCTCCACGAAATCACGATTATTTCCTTGGTGTATCGACGTGGTGTAAAAAGTTAGCTTTATTAAAAGAGTTCAGTTAGGTGATAGGCAATGTTCCGCCGTGAACACGCTGCAAGGACGCGGCGTGTGGCGACCGGTGCGCAACGATTCGTTGCCATTTTGCTCGCATACAGCCGCCCGTCGTAGAGTCGCGATGGCATCGCCGTGTGGAGGTTCTTTAATAGTATAGAAATACGTGGCACGACGATAATATCGTCGTGACGAACTCACTCTTGGAGGTGGTGACCTATATAATATAGACTTAAGGCGACTATAAGGGTCAAACCTCCCTCTCGCTCGCACTATTCAACATTTTTGAAGATATAAAATCACTGAATGTAGTTATGCAAAATAGCAAACCTTCACGGTCTAGAAAATAACAATACAAAGGTTCAGCAAGAATATCATTTTGATTCTATCACGTTTTCTTACCAAAAAACTTGCACCAATGTGATCAATTTTGGTGCAATTTTTTTGGTAGGAAAACGTGTTGGGTTCAACATGATATTCTTGCTGAACCTTTGTATTGTTATTTTCTAGACCGTTAAGGTTTGCTATTTTGCATAACTACATTCAGTGATTTTATATCTTCAAAAATGTTGAATAGTGCGAGCGAGAGGGAGGTTTGACATGTATCGTCGCCTTAAGAAGTTCTATCCCACTGATTTAGCTGTTGACAGTCGAACATGAAATTTGCTTTGCCTTAAGTATTTTGGATATTTAATTTGAATGTCTGTTCCAGGATTCACACAGTTTCTACAACAGCACGTTTATCGGTAACGTGACTTATTTCAACGAGTACTGGGCCAACATCAGCAATCCCAGTGCGCAAGTACATACAGTGCTCAGCAACTCCCACCGAAGGGCCACTGTTAGTATCCTTCCTACAAAATTTTATTATTATCAGAAATGCGCATCGCAGCTCACAGTTTCTCGCATCGCAGCCTGCTGCCCGAAATTCTGCTGGTAGAAGCTGGATACGTCGAGCTCAGGACAGGGCGCAATGGCGCTCATTGGGGGAGCCTATGACCAGCAGTGGCTGATGATGATGATGATGATTTCTATCTTACTGCAAGTTTCTTGGCGGTAGCATTGTTGATGTAAACACGCATGCTTCATAAACAATGAATCTGAAGCCAATGCCAGTGACATGATTTCTGTTAAATAATAAAAGCCTGAAAAATTCTAATTAGTCCGTCATTTACATATTGGATACATATTTTTTTCTTTTGTCAATTAAACTAAAAATGACAAAGATAGTGATAGATATATAGATAGATAGTGTTTTGAAGTTCCGCGTGACGTCACGGGTAAGTACACTTTTACAAGTGACGTCACGAGCCCCCACTCCCGAACTTTGACGCTCTATAACTTCGTCGATTTCCATTAATTTTAAAAATAAAAAAGTACGTGTATTAAATTTTTTGATACTCTAATTGACGGACTAATTAGAATTATTATTTTTTTTACCCAGTCATCATCCCTATTGCTACATTTCGACATCCGTGTCTAGCTAGCTAGCTAGCTATTTTATAACATACAGCTTTCGTCCGCGGGTTCGCTCGCGTTAATGTGGATTTTGTTAAATATAGTCATCCCCTTTTCCACCATTCGGGGGTGGAGTTATTAAAAAAGCTGAGATACGTATAAGTAAATTTTCAATCGTCAGCCTTTATACAAAATTAAAGATCCTAACTTCGAAACTGACAGATTTCCCCCGTAGTAAAGGAATTTCTGATAATCCTTCTTTAGTGGATGCCTACACTATATGAGGTATGCATGTGCAAAATTTCAAGTCTCTAGGTCCAGTGGTTTGGGCTGTGTGTTGATATATTACCCACTCACTTACTATTCTATATTTTCTGATTTTTTTTGCAATACCAATGCAGTTCCTATTAGCCATCATCATCAACTTCTTCCTGCCCCCTATTCCCACAACATGTGGGTCTGCCCAACATGTGTTTTAAACTGAAACTGCAATGGTTCTTAGCCTCATTTGGAACTCAAGCCAACCTGACCTGCCCGTGGTGCACCCTGCTAACTAACAAACAGGGATCTGGCGGCCGGCTGATTGTGGCATAGCGCAGCCTAATACCGAAACAGCTACTTTCCTAGCCGTCGGCGGTGCGATAAGCTATGCCTTGAGACTGGTATTGTTCTTGTTTTTGTAGCTAAAAAACTAATAAAGGGTTTGGTATGTACTTCCCTGAACGAGCTCTTCCCTTCTTCTACAAATACACAATATACCTGAGCAATGTATGCTGACAACTGACATACAATTCTGTCTAAACAGACGCTGTCTCTATCATTCGGCTTCCCGTTCTACGGCAATCCTATCTACAACATCACGGTAGCCACCGGTGGGTTCATATACACAGGAGAGCATGTCCATAACTGGCTTGCGGCTACACAGTACATCGCGCCGCTTATGGCTAACTTCGACACCAGCCTCACTAACGACAGCCTTGTCAAGTTGTATGATGACGGTGAGTCGTTTATACTATATTTTATAATATAAGGTATCATTTTTCCCGACTGTGATCGTGATTTCACAGAGGGTCCTCTCTGAAAACTGTCCCGTTTTTTCAGTGATTAAAGGTTTGGACAGCTTTAAAATAGGCGTTTGATTGTTTATTTGTGACATAACAAATACGCTCCATTAATATTTCCAGGAAATAAGCAGTATTTTCCCTAGAAAATAATGTTAAAGCTTAAATTAACACGCAAGCTTCGAGATCAAGAGCTAGCCCCATATGATCTGATTGACGTCACACGCAAGTAAATAAACACTCAAAGTACTAAATACGAAGTTCGTAGTGATACTTGTTTACTTTCAAGTGACGTCACGTGAGATCGAACCAATCACAGAATGTTTCTTTCGTTTAGAAATCTTTCGTTCATGAATAATTGAAAGTGAAATACCATTTATTCCATAAATATCTATTAGGATGACCACAATTCGTTGCATTGTTTAACTAGTGTCAAATAGCCTAATCCGATTCCAGAGTTGTCTCAAGAAGTATAGTGCTTTTGCACCTGCCAATCCTGGATATGAGTTTTGCAATGCGGTTCCGAAGGAGCCGACTTGGGCATCAAGGTGTAATACAGGTTTACTAATTGGAACATGTTATTTTCCAGGCGAGAAATTCACTGCGTTCTGGGAGAATGTGACACTACAAGAGAATAAGAACAAAACGTTTACATTCGCGGTGACTCTGTACAAAAACGGTGATATTGTGTTCGCTTACAAGGACATACCGATCGACATTCAGCAGATCAACGACACGCAGCATCCCGTAAAAGTGGGCATCAGTGACGCGTACCTTAACGACAATATTATGTTCTGTGAGTTAATTTTTTACTTTATGGCTGCTGTCAGACCGCGAGCTTTATAAACTATTAGATATAGTATATAGATTCTGAATGGTTTGGTGCCTGCAGCCGCTTTCCACAATCGAACCACACGCCGCAAAACCTTTAATCCGCACCACGTCAGTTTTCCACTATCCTTCCTACAACATACGTGCAACTTGTGGAACGAACTCCCTACTTCGGTTTTCCCTCAGAGCTACGATAAGTGATCTTTCAAAGGGAGGATATTTCATCGCCTTAAGGAGCTGTAGCACATCAGTTCAGTACCGCCTCTGGTGATGATTCCATGTCCATGGGCGGCGGTGACCACTTTCCAGCAGGTGGCTCGCCTGTTCGTCTGCCAGCTCTAGAATAAAAGATATGATATACCCCCTCAAAGAGTAAAGCTACCATCATCATCGGCCTATAGCAGTCCACTGCTGGAAATAGGCCTCCCCTAATGAGTGCCATTGCTTGGCCTGAGCTCGCTACCATTCGTTCGCTATAACCAGAAGCTTGATCACGAAGACTTGCGAGAGATACTTTACTAGATTAGGGTCAGATACAGAAGGCGACTCTCCTGGATTTGGCACGCATCGTAAGGAGCGTCCTCTCATGCAGCCCTAGTCACCTGCCATCTAAGCCTAGCCGCGCGGTCCGTGGTTTCCCGTTTTTATATTTATATAGTAGATAATAAGTAGATTATTGATGGTTGTAGTAGATTATATTAAGTTATGAGTTTTAAATGAAGTAAAGTGTAATAATAATAATAATCTCCCGTTTTTATACATTTTTTACTATAATTTTTTTGATGTTATTACCTAGGTTTATAGTAATAAATGTATTTTGGACGAGTTTTAAATGAAGTAAAGTGTAATAATAATAATAAATTACGCTTACGATACGTGTTAGGCTGCGCTATGACTCAATCAGCCGCCAGAGTCCCGTTCGTTAGTTACAGGGTGCACCACGGGCAGGTGAGGATGGCTTGGGTTCGTAGACGTAAAATTTTGGGCAGTGAGAAAGCGATGATTCAAAATAACGCTTTGTCATTGGTCAAATTGGTTTTTTCGTTACGCTTAGAGTACGTCAAGTTGAAACAGTTTGAAATATACGTGTTCGCTAGTATTTTAATATGCCATATTCAGATAGGCCAATATTCTATTCTATGAGAGCAAAACAATCTGTTGGTGAGGATGTTACGTAATTTTATAGAGACTAGCTTATGCCCGCGACTTAGTACGCATAGAGTATTTCTTTCTCTTAAGTGATTTTTTTTATTTGAAAGTACTTTCTATGCACAACTTCATCGACCTTTCACCCAGTCAGTCAGTTTATATTCACCCCCTTATTCATAACCAAATGTCATTTTATAATGCCCGATAAAGCTTTTAAGCTTGTTCCTGACATTGTAAATGAAAAGAGGTGACATGAGCGTAGTGGACTAGTGGGATGTACCCCGACTTAAGATCTGGAGGTCGATAGTTCGAATCCCAGCCGTGCACCAATGGATTTTTCGTTTCGAAAAATTTATGTGCGCATTACCACGAGCTCGAAACGGTGAAGGAAAACATCGTGAGGAAACCGGCATGCCCTCGAACTAAAAAGTTCCGAAAGTTATGTGCTAGGTTAGTGTTCCAATAAAAACAGGCGATGGGCTTGCAACTTGTCACGTGGAATTCTAGCTGCTTGCAAAAAGTGGGCATGTATCGAACGTAATGTTTGGACTTGCCTCTGACTACCTCCGTTAAAGTCGCCTCAATAGATTTGCGTACTGAGCAATATTTGAAGATATCCATAATGGGGAAAAAAGTCGTGAAGATGTTTTTTTTGAGGTTTATAGAGCTGTTATGAATAAACCGGTTATATTTTGAGTTTGAGTTTGATAACTTAAAGGGGTTGTTGGCCTTAAACGTCACGTTGGCCGCAGTGTGTCTTAGGCTTTACACCTGGCAAGACGTGGTGATAGCCCCTGGAGTAAAGCCTTGTACTGCGGAGAGTGTCTGCAGGAGCTGCATGACCTTATTTCGCCTTCACCTTTCTATCATAGGAGCTTCAGACGCACTGCTAACTACCATCCGCATCAAGTTCTATTTAACAGCACTAAGCGCTTCCAAACATCATTTATAATGCGCACCGCTAAAATATGGACTCGGCGGCCAGCGTCTGTTTTTCCATTGTCTTATGACCCTAACGGCTTCAAAAAGAGAGTTATTAGGCATCTTCTGGGAAAGCTCGCCCCATCGTCAACCTCATCCTTGCCCACGCAAGCCTCGAGGCTTTAACTTCGAAGTTAAGAGCTGGCCCATACTAAATAAAAAAAGCCTTGACTGGTGCTAAGGTTAGGTCAAAGAGCTCACGGTCCTCCACCAGCGCATTGGGTCGATGATATTGCGAAAGTCGTTGGGCATACCTGGATAAGAGAGGCACAGGACAGAGGAGGCTGACAAAAACTAAGGGAGGCCTATACCCAGCAGTGGGTGATTCCAGACTGAGATGATGATGATGATGAGCTTACTTGGTTTCAGACGTCAGACGCAAGACCATCTATGAGTACCACAGGGTGACGTTCAAGAACCACGCCATCACAAACAACACTATACTGCGGCTAGTCGCATTGCCCACCTGTCTTCAGTACGACACCTGCGACTCTTGCCTGAACCACAAAACTGGCTTCAATGTGAGTATACAAAGAAGTATAATTTGGTGGTGGTGTTTTTAGAAAGTAAAACTTGAACGTGTTTGATGCGTGGTATTTAGTTTATGCGATAAACCTTTAAAATAAAATAAAAATAAAATAAATAAGTCCTCTTCTCACCCGAATGCCTCCGATGTGGCATAGCTGTGAAAACGCAGCTTTTATGTGGATCTTTGTATTACAGTGCACGTGGTGTCCTCAAATACAGAAATGCTCGAGCGGTACCGATCGCAACAAGCAAGACTGGAAAATGAGAAGTGAGTACAAAGTTCGTTTATATTGCCTCTATGGTGCAGTAGGCGAAGATCCGCCTGAGACGCAGAAGGTTGCGTGTTCGATTCCCGCTGCGGGACAAGTGTTTGCATTATTTGCAGATATTAGTCTCAGGTCTGACTGTTTTTCTATGTATATTATGTATGTATTTACAATAAAAAAAATATGTAGTTTATCAGTCATGGGGAACCACATGACTGATAAACTACGTATGCAATAATACAAGCTCTGTTTAGTTTGTGGCTACGTGATTCTGTGTGATAATGCCCAGCCTTAGCAGCATTATTGCCTCCCCTAATAGGAACAGGAATATGCTTATTATCATCACTCAGGATTTTTGATTATAACCCATTTTTTTTAGCGTAAGATATAGATGTTCTGAAGATTTCATCCCTCCCCTTTTTTCGACCAGGGGATTTAGCTTTGTAGCTGTACCAGTGTTAGACTGCGCTATGCCGCAATCAGCAGGCCGCCAGGATCCCGTTTGTTAGTTACTAGGGTGCACCACGTGCAGGTGAGGTTGGCTTGGGTTCCGGAGATGAGAGTTGGAAATCTTTACATCCCTAATACAACGGATAATAAATATACCAATATATATGATCACTAACTACAATTATTATTGTAGATTGCGACAGAACGGCTGTATCGGACGCGGGTACGTGCGCCGCTCCTGCTAAGAACGACGCGTCTACCGAGGCTAACAACAAAATAGTGTACGCTACGGATACCAAAAACTCACCCGACCATCCTACCGCCGTAGATATCAGTGAGTTACACACATCTATCTGTCTATCTTCTTCTTCTATCTTTCATCATCATCATCATCAGCCTATAGCAGTCCACTGCTGGACATAGACCTCCCCTAAAGAGCGCCATTGCGCCCTGTCCTGAGCTCGACGCATCCAGCTTCTACCAGCAGCCTTTCGCAAATCGTCACTCTATTGTATTATGTGTCGTTCTTCTATCTATCTATATATAATTAAAAATGAATCGCCGAAACGAACGCGCATAACTTCCGAACGGCTGCACCTAATTCAATTATTTTTTCAGAGTTCTTTATAGTCAGGAAAAGGTTTGTATAAAAGAATTTAAAAAAAATCGTGAGTGGGAAAGGGAGTGGGAGTAGGATTGAGAGTGAGACAATTATACACGCAAACGAAGTTGTGGGCGAGTCAGCTAGTAATATTATATAAAAATATAGATAAACAACAATACACGACGCTAGTCTCGTGAAGGCCGAGAAGGAAAAGCTTGACAAATACCTTGCTTTGGCCCTTACCGCTATGTAGGAGAAAGCCGAGAAAGACATACTTTGGCAAATACCTTAACTTAGTCCTCGAGATTACCGCTATGTGAGAGAAGGCCGAGAAGCACAAGCTTAGTAAATACCTTGACTTGGCTCTAACCGCTATGTGGCAGAAGGCCGAGAAAGACAAGCTTGGCAAATTCCTTGACTTGGCCCTCGAGATTATAGCTATGTGAGAGAAGGCTGAGAAGGACAAGTTTGGTAAATACCTTGACTTGGCCCTTACCGCTACGTGGCAGAAGGCCGAGAAAGACAAGCTTGGCAAATTCCTTGACTTGGCCCTCGAGATTATAGCTATGTGAGAGAAGGCTGAGAAGGGCAAGTTTGGTAAATACCTTGACTTGGCCCTTACCGCTATGTGGCAGAAAGCCGAGAAAGACAAGCTTGGCAAATTCCTTGACTTGGCCCTCGAGATTATAGCTATGTGAGAGAAGGCTGAGAAGGACAAGTTTGGTAAATACCTTGACTTGGCCCTTACCGCTACGTGGCAGAAGGCCGAGAAAGACAAGCTTGGCAAATTCCTTGACTTGGCCCTCGAGATTATAGCTATGTGAGAGAAGGCTGAGAAGGACAAGTTTGGTAAATACCTTGACTTGGCCCTTACCGCTACGTGGCAGAAGGCCGAGAAAGACAAGCTTGGCAAATACTTTTACTTGGCCCTCGAGATTATAGCTATGTGAGAGAAGGCTGAGAAGGACAAGTTTGGTAAATACCTTGACTTGGCCCTTACCGCTATGTGGCAGAAAGCCGAGAAAGACAAGCTTGGCAATTCCTTGACTTGGCCCTCGAGATTATAGCTATGTGAGAGAAGGCTGAGAAGGACAAGTTTGGTAAATACCTTGACTTGGCCCTTACCGCTACGTGGCAGAAGGCCGAGAAAGACAAGCTTGGCAAATTCCTTGACTTGGCCCTCGAGATTATAGCTATGTGAGAGAAGGCTGAGAAGGACAAGTTTGGTAAATACCTTGACTTGGCCCTTACCGCTACGTGGCAGAAGGCCGAGAAAGACAAGCTTGGCAAATACTTTTACTTGGCCCACGAGATTACTGCTATGTGCGATGTGAATTCCTCAATAATAGTTCCAATAGTTGTTTCAGTGAACGGTCTGATAGCGAAGAGCCTCGACCAATATCTTAAGAGGCTCTTGCTAGGCAGCTGCAGAAAAAGTGAAAAGTTGTTGAAAAATAGTTATTGAACCACTTCAAACTATTGCTTCGAAAGCACGTGTTTAAAAATGTAAGCTTTTGAATCAAATAGGTCTTATTCCGAAAATTTAGGGTGTTAGCTTCTTCAGATACTCCAAGGATAAAGAGTCAAAAAAAATCTACAATATTTATTAAGATTTAAATATCATTAAACCAGAAACATGATATTTACAATAAATCGATTTTTTTACCTTTGACCTTGAAATATCTGTAGAAGAATCCCTACGATAAATAGGTTTTGAAACAAGTTTTAGAGTGCTCAAATAAAGGTATAAACAAGTTTATAGCCGACTATCTCTCATTCCGAGATTCTTGCCCTCATTTGACTAATTTTCTTGGACTATCATGGTACTATGCATTTTTCATGTTTTATTACAGGCATACATACAATTGCAGTTAAGAAAACATAATTTCAAATATAAAAAAAAAACTAAATAGTTAAATCGAGCTTTTTTTGCTTAACATTTTGAAAAACCGTACCTTGACGCGAAAAACCGTACCTTTTTGGGGAATAAACTGTACCTTATTCGAAATTCGTACTGGCGACGCTGGTCGGATTACCGAGGTATACTGTACTACAATAAGAATTGGTGTCTAAACACATTATAGCCGAAATTACGCGACGTAAGTTCGGCATGATTACGCCTGCATTGCTATTTGAATTACAGATTACATATTATGCTGCGTTATGGCCACAGATATAGGAAGACAACTAGATAAAGTCTTAAAATTCAATACGGCTGATATCTAATTTCTCATGTCCAATATCATCAGTTAGAAAGGGATGCATACATATATCAATGCGACTTCAAAAAGTTCATCGTACCAGGGCGCTCGAACAAATTTCTATGCAGGTTCATACAAATGCCCTGCGGGGTGATCGGCTAACTCTGTTGCAAACAGAAATGATTGATACCGATCCCGTTTCAACAAACTGTGACAGTTTGTCAATTGACGTTCATTGAATTTCGTCGGATGAAATGTCAAAGTTTGTAAAATCTGGATCGGTTTCAATCATTTCTGTTTGCAACAGAGTTAGCCGATCACCCCGCTGGTAGGAAGTCGTACGAAGTCGCAGAAATTGCATTGAGATAAAGTATGCATCTCTTTCTAGCTAACATATACGGAAATAAGAAAGTAGAGATCAGCCGTATGTCTTAATGTTCAGCGGGGTGATCGGCTAACTCTGTTGCAAACAGAAATGATTGAAACCGATCCTGATTTTACAAACTTTGACATTTTGTCAATTGACGTTCATTGAATTTCGACGGATGAAATGACAAAGTTTGTAAGAACAGGATCAGTGTCAATAATTTCTGTTTGCAACCAAGTTAGCCAATCACCCCGCTGAGCATAAATGAATTTTAAGACTTATTCTATGCTTTAGTCCTATATTCCTTTGGTTATGGCGTACAGCCGAACTTGTCAAAATCACCTGCGGAACTTACGTCGCGTAATTTTCGGCATAGTGTGTTTAGACGCTTGGAATAATATTCGTGATTGGTCCTCAGTTCCTGAGTCGACGAGCCGCGCGGCTGTGAACGCGAGTGCGGGCGCGGCCACCGGCGCGCCGCTGACTGCCGCCGAGCCGCAGCGGTCAGCGGTGGGCGGCGTGGTCGGCGCCGTGCTGGCCATCTCGCTCGTCGTGCTGGCCGTGTGGATCCTCTACGCTTTCAAGAACCCACACACACGTAGCGGACAGCTGCTTATAAAGGTACACTATCCACACACACCAGCCTATATCAGTCCACTGCTGGACATAGGCCTCCCCTAATAAAAGGGGGATATACCAATAATCCCCACGCTGGGCATGCGGGTTGGGGATCGCAGGGCACAGCTTCTCGCACCACCGACGCTGCTGCCCGTCTGTGGCCAGGGGATTTAGATGTGCCGATGCTGCCCTATGCCGCAATCAGCCGGCCGCCAGAGCCCCGTTTGTTGTTTAGCAGGATGCACCACGTGCAGGTGAGGTTGGCTTGGGTTCCGAAGAGGGGGGTTGGAAATCCGTACACCCCACCATCGAGATATTTAAATTTAAATTTTTATCATCTTTGCATGTTCAATTTTAATGTAATTGTAAAGTGTGTGTAATTGGTTTATGTAAAAAACCGTTCTAGTTATTAATAATAATAAATAAATTTATACTCTAGAGTGGAAAACATTGAAAAAAGTGTCTAAGCAACGTATGGTCTTAATTAGTGCAAATTTGGCAACTTGATGTTTATTTATGTTAAATAAGCTTGGACGATGTCAGTTTTAATTAATTAAAATTATTACAATTATAAGAAAAATAATTACAAAAAATAATACTGAAAAAAATAAATTAAGTATGAGTAAATAAATTATTATTGGAATAAAATGTACAAACAAAAAAAATATTTTGGGATAAAAATTTAACATGCGTATCCAATCAGGCTTGCTGAATGTCACGTGGAATGTGAAGTGAGTGCACACATACACGTCACATTCAGCGAGCCTGATTGGATACGCATGTCAATCGCGCGAGCAACTAGCGCGAGTAAATCGGCCATCTGGGAAGAGCAAAACCTTTACCTTTACGCAAAATACGGAATCTCGGTAGGGCCATCTAATCAGTCTGTCCTTCTCCGTCTCATCCGTTTTCAAGTCGGTGCAGTAACAACGTAGGTAGAGCCCCCCAGTCCCCTCTACGCTCACGCATTCACGCACGCTTTGGGTGATGTGGTAGTCAAGAGGGGTTTGTTTTACCGATGCACTACAATATGATCAGAAGAAAGAGCTGATTACCACACACCAGCCCATATCAGTCCACTGCTGGACATAGGCCTTCCCTAATAAAGGGGGATAAGCCCATAATGTATGATATGTATGTATATAGAAAAAAAATTATATGTGTAGTTTATCAATCTCGTGGTTCCCATAATACAAGCTCTGCTTAGTTTGGGGTTACATGATGCTGTGTGATTACGTCCAGCATTTTTTTTTAATGCTGGGCATGTGGTTTTGTGATCTTTGGCACAACTTCTTGCACCGCCGACGCTGTGGCTCGTTTACGGCCGGTGTAGGCTGCGCTATGCCGCAATCAGCCGGCCGCCAGAGCTCCGTTTGTTAGTTAGCAGGATGCACCATTTGCTGGTGAGGTTGGCTTGGGGTCCGACTTCGATCAACTATACAAAGGATTTTGCACTATCCGCCCGAAAGCGGCTTGTCTAAAACTCCGTCAAAACTCATCGGAGCAGCATTTTCATATAGTCTGCTTACTTTAGATTTTCTGTTTTATTTTCTTTATCATAGAGGCGATATTTGTATGACTTGCTTATCGGAGTAGCAGTTTTCCTATAATCGGCTTATTCAAATTTTCTGTCTTATCTTCTATAATAATGAGGCGATATTATAGGTATGACGTGCTTTTTCACAGTGCATAGTACGGTGCGCGATATCCTTTGTATAGTTGATCGAAGGGGTTGAAAATTGAGGTGGGATCCCTTACAAAATTAAAGTAAAGTAAATAATCTCTTTATTCATTTCGGACAAAGTACAATTTGAATCATATATTTTTTTAATTGAAATCAAATCAAAATATGTTTATTTTGTTACACGAATAATACAGTTAAGTGAGGTACAAATTTTCGAAAACTATGTAACAAAAATGGCTACCATTCAGCATATGCTAGGGGGACAGAGCGGAACGCGCTGCCAAAGCGCTGGTCTTCCGTGGTCGCACTAAAATGCAGCGTACGGTGACTACTGCGACACAAAATATATTTAAAAGTAATCAAATATAACAACATATAAACGAAAACAAAACAAAAAGAAAACTAAAAGGTTACTTCTAACAAATTAGTTGGTACGTTACTATGATAAAATATAGTTTTTTTTTTTTAGTTGTGGTTTGTTGCTACTATTAATTTGCAGCTTGAACTGAAGATTTGAAGCCTTGAACGACTGCCTACCTTGCCTGTGATATTTATTTGTAATTCTAATAAGGTCTTTTTTAGATTTTTTTGAATGAATAAATAGAATTTACACCAATTCTTAACGCGAAGAAGAATTGGCAAGAAACTCTGCTTGGTTTATATTTTTTTACGTCGTTGTCGTCGTACAACTCTCGAACCATTTGCATTTGCACCTCTATTAGTAAGTTGTTAAAACTCATCGTATTCTTTTTCAGTACCGGCCATCTCAATGGAGCTGGAAGAGAGGTGAAGCGCGATACACCGCGGCCACTATCCACATGTAACGTGTCACGCCACGCCACGTCACGTCACGTCACACCACGCAAAGTGCAGCACGCCACAACGCGAATCACGTAAGATACTATATGGTACGATATCAACACACGTTGGGTAAGCCTATTTAAACCACGTTCCACCATAACATGTTTATTTATCGTTAGCGTTTTGATGAGACGTATTCTCACTTTGTATGACTCAAGGCGGATATGACAGTTTTGCGACTACTCGAGTAGTTTGATTAGATTATATTCAATAAACACTGTTTTGTACTAGTGAAAACGCATTTCAAATTGCAATTAACTTAGGTAACAAGTTTTACTTATACCACAGAACAGAAAAAGAACAGAATTTTCACTCCGCAAAAACGATTAAACAAACTTTAGCTGCGATGCAATAAAGTGTTCTTCAGCTCGTACCTATCATTTTATATGAACCTACACCTTGCATCTCTTTCTATACGTAACTCTTTCTCTTTTGATGCGTACAAACCTAGATAGCCCCGCAGTCGGGGCCCGCCGTTGTACCTATAGCTTCGAACCTAAAGTGCGGAGTGAGACTGGCCTGCTTATCTTACTCTGATGTAAATCTATGCATATTCAGAGACTAAACAACAAATTTGCTGCCATTTAATAACGTTTAGTCAGTTTACAATCTCGTGTTATATATTTTCAAAACTCGCCGTACAAGCTCTACAAAAAAACAGATACGCAAAGAGACTTGCTATAATAACAGTTATTATAATGTTTTGTACCGGCAATAGCGTAGTTAGCATGAGCTAACTCCGGTGTCGGAGACTCGTATTTACAAAAACGTGGGCCAGAGGATTCTGAAAACGGGACCCTGCGGACTTGAAAAAATAAGTAACTTTTATTATCAAAACCCGGAAAGGAGTTGACAAAAAAGGTAACTTTAATTTAAACTACAATACCAACCTATATCAGTCAACTGGTTGACATAGGCCTTCGCTAAATAAGAAAAGGGATATGTCCATAATCCCCACGCTGGGCATGTGCTTCTCGCACCGCCGACGCTGCTTCCCGTCGGCAGCCAGGGTAATCAGCTGTGTCTGTGTCAGGCTGCGCTATGCTGCAATCAGCCGGAATCCCGTTTGTTAGTTAGCAGGGTGCACCACGGGCAGGTGAGGTTGGCTTGACTTATAACTTGACATGGCGTTGACTTAATTTAAAGTTAATACATAATTTTATTTGACCCAAAAAAAACGTGTAGAGATATCGTGCCGTATAGCTCAACGTATCCGCGTCGTAGACATGCAGAACGCCGATTGACGACCGAGGCCTGTATTCAAGAACTGGGTCTTGATTCTCAGGTATAGGAATTAATGTCACGTTAGATATACAGTCCGGCTGCAAGATGGGCAGATGACATTGTCAAAGTCGCGGCCGTACGTGGGTTAGACTAGCGCAGGATCGTGGTGGATGGCACAAGTTAAGGGAGGCCAATACCCAGCAGTGGGTGAAATCGGGCTGTGGATGATGATGATGATGATGATGATAGATATACAGTGTCACAAGTAACTTGGCGATGCTGTGCGCCACTGTACTTCAAACCAGAAAATTATAAATACTTTGTTGAACCATTTATAATCACGTTCGGCATTTTAAAATCCAAATGACTCGCAGATTTATCACAATTTTGTAGTCCGTAAACTGCCACGCGTCAAATACACAGTTTAACAAACGCTTCCAACTTATACATGTGGCACTGTAAATCGCGTCTAATGTGACATTGATGTCGATTCTGTTGTGCATTTCCCTAAACTAAACTTAATTTTACGTTTCTAAAAATGATACTGTCCCTTTCTTATAGGAGAAAATGACTATAACTTTATAGCTATCTAATTAAGTTAAGTTTACAAAAGTGAACAACAGAATCGACACCAATTGTATTCTAAAATCACGCCATGGAATGATACTAGTACTAGTACAAGGGAATGCGCGCTTTGAACATAAATCTGTGCCTAATGTATTCTCCCAAAAATATGTTGTGTCTCCTTTCCTCTTTAGTGTTGCAAAAAAGAGGATAACGATCCTCAGCACCATTAAGCCTCCCCCACACAGGTGCGTTATTATCGGCGATAATATCGCTTGCGTTATTGCGATAATACGTCCCAACGCCTTGCACACAACTGTAGCAGTATGTACCTTCGTAGCCAATAAATAAATGATATACTAAAAATATACGCATGCTATATTATCGCCGATAATAACGCACCTGTGTAGGGTAAGCTATGAAGTAATTTTAACTAAAAATAATCCGGTACAGATTTTTGTTAAAAGTGCTTCATATTTATGACACATTAGCAGAGATGTGGCAGACAGACACAAAAGTGAAGCGATCAGGGGCCTGATTCTAAGGAATAGATTATCTATCATATTAAATACATATCGCGCGAACTAACTGTCAAAACTATAAGGAAAATTGTCATTTCCCGTGATATATATCTAACGTGACATTAATAGCTGTTTCTGAGAATCAGGCCCCAGGGCTTTGAATTCAAAGGTAATCGAGACTCGGACAAAGACAGTTTACAATACAAATCATATCTCATATTACTACGTAGAGATAGGCCCCCGATCATGTTCCATGAAGCTTGACTGTAGTCAGGGGAAGTAAGTAGAATTTTAATGCAAATTATCGAATATAATTACAGTTAAGGTTAGTTATAATATATACACGTTTTCAGTTTTTAAAGTAGTTATTTAGAGATCTACACTACACTGAACTAGAATTAAAGTTTAAAAATGACTGAATTTAAAATGGGGCTTAAGTAATGTTTAAATTCAAAATGGCGGCTAACAGACAGCTTTGTTATAGCTATTTTATAAATAAATCTTCCTTACAGTCGGGTAAATGTTTTGTCATCTTTTACTTTTAAAACTAGGTTAAATAAAAGGCCCGATTCTTCACTACTCTAAGAATATTCAGAGATGAATAAAGTAATCTCATAGTTGAAATGGGTTGGGCCATGTTAGAGTAAATCTTTAAAACTCTACTAACTTCCCTCTGAGTTTTGTATAACTTTAGAATAATTAAATTAAATCATGTTTATCTTTGACCGTGCTTTTGTGAGACTGTCGCTTAGGACTTTTATCTAACAAAGCAGAGCGTATGTGTAACATTAGCGAATGGAATGAGGCGAGACGTTATTACGTATACGCTTTTCCATTGGTTGTTATCATACGACTAGCTAAGGTTTATATACATTTATTATGTGAAATTGAAATTATAATCGGCGCTTTGCAGTCTACGTGTATTCATAAAACAACAGCCGGCAAAATATTTGAATATTTAACATGTATTTTCGCCTTACACTCGCTATCATTTACATATAAGTAAGTTGCACATTACCTCTGACGCAGGGCTTTAAGGAGTTCGGCCATTGACATTTTGTTTAGGTCGCTTACAGTTCGATGACCGTAACATGA
The DNA here is from genome assembly GCA_951804965.1 of Horisme vitalbata. Taxonomy (NCBI): domain Eukaryota; kingdom Metazoa; phylum Arthropoda; class Insecta; order Lepidoptera; family Geometridae; genus Horisme; species Horisme vitalbata. The sequence continues at coordinate 9,741,165 of OX638089.1, forward strand.
TAAAATGTCATGTGGAATTCGTAATGCCCCTCGTTTTTCCACTTCTTTCTTGACATCAGCTTAATGATAATCGGAGTTGCATTTCTTGTATCTACATAAAAAAATTGACACGGAAACGTGCGACTCGGCGCCCTGATTCTCAATGTCACATTACACATATTTCGCGAGAACTGCCAAATTGACAGAAAATTTTACGCAACATGTCTAATTATTTTATTGTAAATGTTTCTTGCAATAAAGTGTTCATTAATTCATGTCTGATTATGATTAGACACTAATCTCTATTCATGAGAATAATTGCCCTGACTTTGCACGACATTAATTTCCTGTTAGCGATCTCGTCTTCCATGACGTAATGTGCTTATTGACGAATAATTCGTTAAATAAATAAACTTTGTGACTGCACTGTCTGTGAACAATATCTAGTGACTTCGGATATGTGTAAAATAAGCCAATGTTATTGCAGCGCATGTGCGCGTATTGCAGAACTCTATATTGATCCCCGATAAAAAAAACATAGCATTGATACTTGAATGATTACGTTAATGAACTGTTCATTTTGCTATGCTCTGCTTTTGTGGAATTACGAAGCAAGTTCGATTATCATTCTGATGTAATTTTTTGCCGGCTTTTCTTATAATAAATTGTTAAAAGTGCCTTCTAGAGTTCCGTAAGTAATCGGTGTTCCGTCCTGTCCATATAATAAAATTGAACTATATTTATGAATATTACATATATGCATTTTGAATATTGTATAAAGTTGCTAAAGTTTTAAAAATATTATGAAATAAAGTTTTATTTGAGTCACCAGAAATACAAAATAAACAATAGACTTGTGCTTAAATCTTATAAGAGGGTGTCACTATTTACAAAAAAATGTGAATGTTACCTTGATTTTAATGTTATTTTTATTATTGAATCTCTTTAAACCCTTGTGCAATACAATCGGGTTGCTGAAAATACATTGCAGCTAATTAGCTGCTACTTTATATTACGGTATTCATTGTAACAATAACTGTTCAAATGATAATAGTTTTATTTAACCCCTCTAAAGTGGTGATTTGATAAAATAGCTAAAGTTTTTGAACAAAAGTTGACTTTTCGGTATACCATACAAATTCGTACAACCGTGTATATGTCAAAGGTTCTAACCAAGGATTGAAGTGAAATATCTCACATCTTTACATATAATGAACCTTTTTTTATCTACAGTGACTAAGAAATTATTATATTGATGTTTAATGGGATATGATCGTATTATGATAAATTGTTATTTTGTATCCATTATTTTTGAAATAGATACTTATATAATGTATTAGTAATAATATATCATTATTTAAATTGTGAATCTACTCTACAAGTCTGAATAAAACCGTCTTTAGCTATTGAATGCTATTAAATTGTGCAACTCAGCGGCAACATCGTAAATTAAAAAAAAATTACAATAGACTTTTTGGAAGTATACACTTTACAATGTTAAACTGCCATAAAATGGTTTTAGCATAACTCGATCTGATTATAAACTTTAAAAAATCTTACGGAACTCTAAAGTTAAGTATTAGATATTTAGAGTGTACAAAGTGCACATTCGATCTTAACACTTTTACAATCTTCTACTGTACATCTCATTGTTAGTTTAGGTATTTTGTAATATTAGTGATATTATGTGTAAAAATATATTATCGTAACGTTATTTTGTAATTTCGGGATATTTTGTATTTAAGTTTCTATTTGACTCAATTTTGTAATAGATTTACCAAAGACCTTTGAGAAAATCAATTTACGACGACGATCAGGACTATGTTCAATCTCTTATTATTCGGTCTTTTAATATATACGCACTGGTGTTTCGATTTTATTAGTTTTAAGGGACCATTGTGAAAGCCTTAAATAAATACATAGTGCCGTTAATCTGCTATATTATTTACAATCCTCCAACTCCTTTATAGTAAACCATTTTTCTTTGTGTTCGTATGAGCTAGTGTCGGGGTTTTTAGGCCTCCCGACATGGCTTAACGACTGAAAAAGTCGGGCCCAACATCTTTCTTGCCTTCCAAAGCACGGAAGCGCGCAGATATAAATGCCACTAAACGGTCACCCATCCAAGTAGTGGCGAGCGGTGTGTTGCTTAACCAAGATGATCTGCTAAGAACCCCGATGTAAGCCATGCCGTGAGCGCTTCAGTACCTTGATAATAAAAAACAAAAAAACTATTGTTTACTTAATACGCATGTAAAAAGAAAGAACTATGTTTTTTTTTTTAAATACCTGAAGATGGAACGTTCTAGCACATAGCCTATGTTAAGAGGTAACCATTACCTATAACAAAGTGTTAGTAGATCGCGAATGTTTGGATAGGTATATTTTTTAAATTTTATTGCTTGGTTTTATTGTGTTATGATCATTATAAAAACCAGTTTGATTAATAATTATACCAACCTAATAATCTACCTACTAGGTAAGCTGAGAACTAAGTAGCTATGAATATCCTATACTACTAATATTATAAATGCGAAAGTTTGTAAGTATGGATGTATGTTTGTTACTCTTTCACGCAAAAACTATGATGTTTTAGATGAAACTTGGAATATACATAGTTTATGACCTGGATACACCTGTATGTAACATATTGGTTACTTTTTATCCGTGGTAATCCGCGGGCGGCAGTTAGTATTAAAAATCAAAATTGTAGTCGAGTTGGATTGTACTTATAACAAAAGAAAGTCCGGGACTATATACTCCAAACATAAACTTGTCCTTTTGCAAAACCATACTACAACCAAACACAACCATTGTGTCGTAATACAGCAGGTGCGTTTCATTCCACCAAATGCACTCATTCTAAATGGACTACTTCATAATACTTATAACATGTGTCAACGCTTTTTGCGTCTACGCGAAAAATAATTGCGAAAAAACCAATAGACCTCTCGAAGTGGGAATATGGAGGCATGACTACAAGCGGTTGGATTCGGCCGTGGTCGAGAACAAGCCGGTCTCCATGAGTGAGGGTCAAATGTACGTCTACGAGAACGACTTCCCAGGATACACCATAAAGTACATTCACGTTGACAACCTCGCTGTCAGAACATGCGGGGCCAGTGCTGTCTTGAAGACTGGAGGGATTGGTACATCTACAGTGCTGATTATACTCCACGCCAGCACTAACCAGGAAATCCGCTCCGTGGTTGACATATGGGGCATCAAAACTGTGGAGAAGAGTACCAAGCGGCCTGATAAACATTCAGACCTCAAAACCTTGAAGTCGCTGTATCTACACAAAGGTTCGCGAACAGCCAATCATAATAATTGATTCTGAATTGTATATGCAGGTTTGAGTTTATTTTAAACATGTTTTCTATTTTTTATAATAGATAATCGTTTTACATAATGGTATTTTATTTTCGACTACAGATCATTAGTTGGGTACGTTGCGATAAGGTCAGATCCAAAATCGGCCCTATTAGCTTCGACCAATTAGATAGTCAAATTATTCTATAAACTCATTTTGTTTATTTAAGCATTTTATAAATCGCACCCCTAGAACAACACGGAATTATGTCGAAAAATCTCAAAATCGACTTTATTGCATATTCGAATCCGATACATAAGCAGATAACGGTTTTTCAACGATTCTGAAAAAAGTAGTTTTTCGACATAATTCCGTGTTGTTCTAGGGGTGCGAAATGTAATGTTCTAGGAGTGTTTCTAACATAACTGAATAATACTTGGTGGGACTCGAACCCACGACCTTCTTGCTATTATTAAGACGATGATATTATTATAAACTCTTTACAATGTCCGTCCATCTGTCACAGCTGATTATTTCAGGAACTATATGAGCTACTGACTTGAAATTTAGTATGTTTGCAAAATGCACTAAGTGAAAAGATTTCCAGAAAAAAATAATTGTTTTCTTCCCCAAAGGGTGGTGTAAAATAAGAAATGTATTAATTTCACACTGGGGCCAAGAGGTCGAATGGCATATCATTTGAAAGGCCTTAATTAGCACAGTTTAATACAGTTTCTTATTTCTGTATACATTAATAAGTACGTGTGTCAATTAGGCATTTTTAAAATTATGCCTATTTATTTTGGTAATTAGAAATTTCTTACAAAATTTTACTGGATAATAAATGAAAAACCATTCTTAGTTATTAATATTTATTTAATAAAGGTACACGGTTGTCAGTTACACTAGATAGCCATACGAAGGTGTATAACCTAACTTACATCTATGTTGTTATGCTAAGGGTACATGTTTATATGAAAAATATATATATATTTTATAAATCTTGACTAGATATAATATTAATTTCCACAAAAATCTTAGACAGAGTCTATTCTAATACTTAGGTAATTAACTAAGGATTACATACAATGAACATATATAATACATATATTTATAAGTATAAATATATAGCGCGTTAGGGCGCACTTTACTAATGGTTATGAATGACTATTGTTTCAAATTTTGGCATTTTATCTAGCCTGTTTTTATTACATTTGTAGGTATTTATTATTAACAAAGGCTACAATTTATAACTGTACAAATTTAGAGTACATTATGTTGATCAAGCGTATTCTTCGTTACTTTCCCTCCTCTTTTTATATCATTTATATCTAAAGGTGAGTACTTCCTTTTCCTAATTCCGGATCCAGCTTTAAAAGACCCGCAAAAGGCCTAAAATCCGTAGTTTTTTTAAAGTTATAATTATGAAGAAGTCCTAGCCGAGATTGGCTAGAGCGACTGTTTGTATTTTGAATAGGCATATTTAACTCTTCATTTATTCTACTCTTCAAATTGAATCATCTTTGATAACAAACCTACCCAATCTTGTTGGCAATCGAAGTGGAAAAAGCATTCCAAAAGGAAAACGAACTGGGAAAAGCATTATATTGTATAAACGTAAATAAATATTTCTTGCCTTCCAAACACCTAGTTTTAATAGACTACTAGACCTGTCAGTACCCCGTCGACGTAGTTGTGTAAGATAGCTGCTGGTTACAAACTCTGTCTACGAAATTGAAAGTATTACCTCAATCATCCACGAACTCAAATTTAGAGATACTCATAAACAAAATTTAAAGCTTTGGCGGGTCTTTTGCGTGGTGAAAATGCTGGTTCGCCGGCTATGGAAAGGTATTAGGTATTTATATTATCACTGTACAAATGACTGCATAACACAAGTACATTAGAAGACTGACTGACCCCTCAAGGTCGAAAAACTACGTCATTTAGTCGTAGATTCAATACTGCCGACATTGAACCTACTCGTATGAGTACAAAATTGTTTTGACATAATCACGCTGTTATAACAGCAAGGAAGTACTTATTTGAGTTTACATTTCGTACCTACGTCAATATCAGTAGGTGTGTTAGTGATTTATGTGTTTTCTCTGAATTTTAAATAAAGGTGGAGCTACCTTATACCTACTAGGTACCTCCATATGAATTCGTAAACACTAGTTTGAATATAGATTTTAACCTAAAATACCTATATCTATAAGTCTACATTTATGTACCTACCTAACTACCTAGATAGACCTACTAAAGGTAACAACTCTAGTCAACAAGAAGAACAGGTTTATCTAAAGTCCGGGCTAGACACGGATTGCCTGGCTTAGTTGGGGCAACACAATACAGTGCTCAAAAATATCAGTAGGTAGGTAACCCACGAAATAAAAGTTTTTAATTTAGGTACTTGTAAAAAACAATTTCTAAAATGTTTAAATGTAACAATTTGCAGTTACGTAAAGACCTTAGAACTAAAAATAACAAAAACTTAAAATTATTTGAAGCTTACAATTAAATTCTATTGTACCAAGTTTCACCTTGAAGCCATAATTTCGTGATTGTAAATCCAAATGGTACCACAAAATATTAAAAAAACTTACTTCCATTGCTTCCATTGAGATTTCATATATAACTGCACACAGACAGAGTTCTGTGACTGTGTCTGTGTGCAACTCAACACACTATTCAAGTGAAAACTGACAAAAAATATATAATATCTCAATGATAACTTCTGACATTTAATTTTCGTTTTACCATCAATTTGCGCCAGTTACGTCATGAAGCTACTACCGGTACAAATGACGCAGTGGAAGAGCCAAGAAAAACCTCTAACCTATAAGATAATTATGCATTGACAACAACAAAAAATAACTACTTAGAAAATATTTAACATAAATAAAGGTACATACCTATTTTAATCAGTAAAATTATATACGTATATACCTACCCATTGCTTCGATCAAAAACACTAAGATTTTTTTAAATAAAACGCTGATACCTCATGACAGTGCAGATTTTAGTAACTGGCAGATAAACTGTATATTTAAAAAAATTAATAATGACGATTCCTAAAGTGTTTATTTGGTTAAAACTTTACTCTTTTTTAAACAATTCTTGTCTGTGTTAGCTCGAAACTCAACCGTCAAATGCCTCATTTAGTAACTCAGCTGCCACCGAAATGGTCGGAACCGAACTATATTTACAAACATAGACATTTCATCTGTCCTAATTCAAACAACGTCAATTGACAATCTATCAATGTTTGTAAAAACAGAACCGGTGCTAATCATTTTAGTATTAACTGAGATACTAAATAAACCCGCTCTGGTCTACGCGTTTGGAGATATACTTTGGTTTTTGCAAACGGCGAACAAATACTTTAGTTTTGTTGATCGAAGAAAATGACATATGTACGTATAGAAAGTCAATATTTCAGTAGGCTAGTCGATGTTGTGGAATTTGAGAATTGCTCTGCCGTTAATCTCGGAATTGCATAACTTACGTACGACTTCTTGAGCTTCTTCTGCCGGGAATACTGAGTGTGGGGGTGGTTCAATCTGTAACAAAAAATACTTGTTTCAAACTATTAAACTAACTACTAAGGTACCCAATAATTTCAAGCTTAGCTTAACTGTAGTGTGTAATCTTGCCATCAGGCATCATCAGGGCGCTCTTAGATACCTATAGAGTATTAACTATTAGCTACGTCCTTTTTTCTTCGTACGAGCTAGCCAAATCTGGCGTCAAGATTAGCTAAGTGCAGATACGGGATCCGTCATTGACGAGTCGTCCAAAAAAACACGATACGTCATGAGTTCACGACGGATGGACGTGCACATTGCATACGGAACCGTGTTTTTTAACGATTCATAAGAATATCCGAATAGGGATAACGACTGGGTAAACAAATAATAATTCTAATTAGTCCGTCAGATAGAAACAACAAAAAATATTGGACACGTATTTTTTTTATTTATCAAATAAATAAAAATTGACGGAGATAAAGAGCGTCAAAATTCGGGAGGGGGGGCTCGTGACGTCACGACTAGGTAAAAGTTGTACTAAGCCGTGACGTCACGCGGAACTTCAACGCACTATATCTTGGTAATTTTTTGTTTAATTGACAAATACATGTCCAATATTTTTTGGTAATTTAAATGACGGACTAATTAGAATTTTTCATTCGTCATCGCTATTGACGACCATTTAGGTGTGCAACTGAGTTAGTAAATAAGGCCTCTAATCAAATCATAATTTGGTATTCGGTCTGTCACATCAATGATATTGCAAGGACATGGTAACCTTGACTTAATAAATAAATAAATAATAAATAATGCGGGACTTAATCACACAGCATCATGTAGCCCCAAACCAAGCAGAGCTTGTATCATGTGGTTCCCATAAGGGAACCACAGGGAACCACATGATTGATATACTACACATATCATTTTTTTTTTTTGTAAATATATACATGTCATACATAGAAACACCCAGACCCGAGACAAATATCTACAGAACATGCAAACATTTGTCCCGCAGCGGGAATCGAACCCGCAACCCTCTGCGTCTCAGGCGGACCTTCGCCCACTGCGCCACAGAGGCCGTCACTTGATGCTGCAACATCACCAGACGGCTTACCACAGGTTTTTATAGTTTACGAAAACTTTATAAGTTTCGGTATCTTTCCATACATTTTCAGTATAGCGCCTCTAGGGAAACGTGAATGAACTACGAAAATGTATGGAAAGATACCGAAACTTATAAAGTTTTCGAAAACTATCAAAACCTGTGGTAAGCCCTCTGGAATCTACAGGTTGCCCAACTCTCACAAAGTTATAGCAGAGGTATAGTCGGGGGTTTTATACTATTTGAATTTATACTTGTTTTATAGCTTGTGGTCAGACCGGGCGGTAAAGCTGTTATATGTTGAATAGGTTTTCCCCATTTACCCTTTGTGAAGAATACTTTTTTGCAGCATACATATTACAGGATGGGGCAAAATTTTTCCTCATTGAGGGCCGCTAAATTTTCTTTTGTAGTTAGAAGGTTTTGCTAACGGAGTACTATATTTTTCTTTGAAGAAAAAAATAATCGCTTTCTCGGATATTTATCAAAAAAAAAACAAACAAGAAGTAACTTACTAACTTACTAAAAGTAAATCGTAAGATTTCACAACAATTAAAAAAGTTCCAAACAATTTCTATGAATTCCTATTCCTCAGAACAAAACCTTTTAACTACAAAGTAAAAGGTTGTTGACCTCAATGAGGTAAAAATTTGTCCCACCTGTATAACAATGTTGGCTAAGTGTAACGTAAATTTCTACTATGTAACAGTTAGGTAGGTAGGTAAATAGGTAGTGCCTATGTACCTCTTTGGCAGAAGATGAAATTATCTCGTCTACCAAGCGTCTACCCACAGGACTGAACGTCTTACTTCAACGAATGTTTGCTTCATCATAGGCAGTTACCAATACCACAGTGTATAGACCTATTTCCATACAGGAGTCCGACGCATTTGATGTAGTAAATGCCGACAAGTGTCGAGAAACTGCACGAAGACTAGGGTTGTCAACATCGTAGCTGAGAAGAGGCCTTTTTGGTACATACCGTTGCAGCACCGATATCACCCACACAGCTTTAGTGCTACTTTATAGTTTTTCTTAGCTTTAGTTATTGATTTTATTTTATCTTTATTGAAAAGACCAACAGATACAAAATTAAAAAAAAATGTTGTACAAATACTTCTTTTTTATTTAGTCATATTATGTTTCTAATTCTAGTTTATTTTTTACCCTGCAAGATACCTTTGTTAAACTTATTAATGTACCTACTACCTACCTACTTGTAGGTATATAGGTGTTTTTATGTTTGTTTTTTGTGCTGTACCTACATGTGCTGTAATTGTTTGAGCGAAATAAAGTCTTATCTTATCGTTTTCCTTCCTTTGGAGTACTTATCAATAAAAAAATCAGTTCTTGTTCTTGTTTATTTAGGATTAACATCGTTATCAAAGGTAAGTATGTACCTAACTAATGCTGACACATCGATGCCGGACAGCTGACTGCTCTACACTTGTGCCCGTGGTGTGCATGTATCACGCCATTTCCGCGCTATGTCTTCGCCCGATGCCATTTATATGTCTGCGCCCTAAACGTCTTCATCGGTCTACTGAATGGATTTATAGACTGTACTAATACCCACGCGCGACAGAGGGGGTGTGGGTCAAATCTATGAAGACGAAGAAAGGAGTTTTTTTTATCTAAGCCTCTATGTTGAATATGCGCTTGTTGGGTTTTATGCTGTTATGTAACCATCCGTATCATGTGAAATCAATTCAGCCACACCTCCATGCTCCATTAATATAGTGAACAAAGTCTTCAATCATCTCTGATTGTGATTGTGGCCTTGCACAGCAATTGATATTGATATAAACACTTGATAGAACTTGATAGTGATGTAATATTCTTTACAATGCTCGCATTGCATGACGGTGTGTGCAAAAACGGAAACTTCTAATATGTCTTTAATGTATCATTTCATTTAATTTTTTATTTATCCATAGACATTTTACAATGTGCTTAGATATGTCAAGTAACACAGAATTAGCTCAGTTTCGAGAGTACCTACTGCTATACAAAAATTGAAATATATTAAAATTAAATCAGAAAAACATCGACATTTTGTATAAAAAAATATTTAAAAAAGTACCTACTCATAGCTACACAAAACTTTAAAAATATCAATATGTATGTATGTATATATTTGGTTATGAATAAGGTAATGAAATTGCCGTCTTGAACAAAAAAGTGACATACTTTTTTATATCTATTTTATTTCTACCCATCAAAATATTCACCCACGCTATCGATGCATTTTTGCCATTGCAACAACGACGAGGACAAAAAACACTCTAATGTAATTTTGTACTGCTTGTTAATATAAATGGATTCCCATTCCCGCAATCGGAGTCTATGACGATCTTTGTACTGCTTCTCGAGGGTAAAAATGTTTTTCTTGCCAAGAAGTTGTCCTCATTTTGAAAGAAGTAGAATTATTTGGATGCAAGGTCAGTACGGTGGGTGGTCACCCTAGAGAGCTGTAGAGCTCCCAACCCTAGCTCTTGCAGCTTGGAGTAGAGACCGTCTGTAGTGAAGTGTGGGGTCTACGTTTTCGGGAACGAGCGATTGACCAGAGCTGGCTGGAGATTTTGTCATCGCCATCTTCGAAGAACTGAACATAATGTTCTGTTCGTCGTGTCAGGACGTCATAACGGGGTTAATATTACCGAAGTGAACGGGTGCGGATTAGTCTCTCATCGAGATGCTTAACATCCTCCGGTTAATATAGCTGTTTTGCTCGAGAATATAAATTGCAATGTCCCACCAGAGCCAATTGATCTTAGCAATTTATTTATAGTACACAGTGTACTGTAGTAATGTATTACTGTAGTAGAGTATTTTTTATTTATATTATGCACAGTTTTAGATCAATTTTAGCGAAGTCTGTAACAATAACAAATATTTCTAAATCTTGCAAAATGGGGTGGATGAAAAATAAAAGGGGGGTTGGGTAGGTCGAGTAGGGTATCATATTAAAGAGCCTAATTAGTACTACACAAAGCAGTTTTTTTTATTATGCACCGTTTTGGATTTATGATGATAAACATCCAAAAAAATACCTTTTTCAAAGATAATAGGGTGTTATCTATAAGGCCTTGATTTGCCTATTATATTACAGGTTATAAGAAGTACAGTTTTTATTTAATTACGAACAAAACTTACTAAGAACATGAATACAACGGAATTGAGAACCTCCTCCTTTTTTGAAGTCGGTTAAAAAACTACAAGATAATGTCCTACCCCTCATCATACATCGAGTGTTAGTGAGAGAAACTATATGGGAAAAACCACTAGAACTCATTACTATACTACTCATGATATCCACGAGAATACAATACTGTATTTAGTATGAATTAGACGTAATTGAAGTCACCCGCGGTGGGCGAGTTAACTCGCACGTTACCGGTCTTGTTTGCGATTGGTTCGTCTGGGTAAGTACTGCTATCATGCTTATTTCTACCGTGAAGCAGTACCGTGTTCGGAACTTTCATGCCTCAAGTATGCAATACTTGGAAAATAGTAAGCAGGTTGATGTTGTCTACTTCGACTTTATAAAGCTTTCGAAAGAGTGGATAATATCTAAGTCTCGCCACAAGCAGTTTAGAATAATGAATATAACTAGTATCTAGAATAATGAATTACTGTTACTTACTGTAATGAATAATACTGTTACTAAAGACTTGGGTATGATAGGGTTGTATCAGGAAAACATCCTACTGACTATCAACGTAGTGAAGGGCGGTCATGTTATCGTATTTCTATCTCACGAAGGTCATGTACTTACTATTATCTTATCTTAAACTAGCTGACCCGCGGGGAACTTCGTTTGCGTTTATTTTTATTACTACGTTTTCTCCCTCCCCTATTTAAAGAATGTTAAATAAACTTGTAGTTTATTTTATGCTTGGAATCTAAGCCAGCTCCACCGGCCCGTGGTGCACCCAAAAAAAGTAGCTTTGACCGCGGGCTAATTTTGGCATAGCGCAGCGGAACATAGGCACAGATGAATTCCAACATAGGCACTAGCTTTGTCGATGCGAGAAGTTGTGTATTGCGATTCCCAATCCGCATGCTTGGCTTGGGGATTAACCTTCTTAACTAAGACGTATCAAGTAAACTCTTAAAGGCTGGTATTGTTGTTGTTGTTGTAGGTACATTTTATGAAAACATAAATTTCCCATGACTATCGTCTATTACTTTACTCTTTGCCCATGACTTGACATCTTGATTTTGGCTTTTGTGGCTAAACCCATGTAAAAGTAATGTAGATAGCCAAAAGTGACAAAATTGACATTCAAAAACTATCCAGCTGCGCAACCTGTCACGTCTTAACAAAACGTTTTGAAAGTGTGGTAAGGTCCGCCATATAATGTATGAAGGGTACGCGAACGTTTAGGTTTTCATTTATAACTCTGCTTCTAGACGTTGTAGAGGAATAAAATGTAGCATAAGTGGTAAGTTGGATGGTAAGCTACCTGATTTTACAATATTCACTAAAATCCGTTCAGTATTTTTCGCGCCATATGGTAACAAACATCTAGGCAGAAAAAGTCTTCAGATTTAATTTTTTTTTTCGGCTTTGTCTTTTTTGTACTTTACTGAAAACCATAGATTTAGTATATAAAAGACAAAAAATACAACCTCTGCCTGAATACACTTTTGCTAAAAAAAAACATATTTACAGACTTTTTTGCTCTACTCTTTTATTATATGTATGTATTTTTTATTATATGTATTGAGCCTTTTCAAATTGCACACACGATAAGAATAAATCTCATCGGTCACAATATGAACATAGGAATAAATAAAAGTTTATCGAAATTAAGCCGTGTTGCACCACTGCACCATCGGTCGTGTCGAAACACTCTTTATAATTTCCATCAGCTTTTTAATTAAAAGCCTAGAAACCATATAAAATCCGTTAGAATTGAAATAAAATGAAACATTACTGACGAACTTAACTGGGAAACTTTACAAACATTTAAAAATTTCCATTGACATTTACCCCCTTTGATAAAGTTCGGTGAAATATAATGAAACCTTAGGAATAACTGGACGGTGTTATGCATAAATGTTTAAACCAATTTTGAGTTTTCAGTTAACACCTTATGTCAAGTGATTCTAAATCATTCATAATTTTTTTTTTCTTATTAGCTTACTAGGTACTTACAGAGATAACGTTGTTTGTTTTTTCAGAAAATATTAAAAGCCAATAATCTGAAACTATACTAGTACTAGCTTTCGCCCGTGGCTTTGCACGCGTGGTAGTCGGATAAAAAGTAGCCTATTATGTTATTCTTGGTCTAGAACTATATTATGTGTAAAACTTCAGCTCAATCAGTCGCGTTAAGATCCTATTTTTTTTCCTAAACTTTTTACACCCGTTACACCCTTTTTTAGGGATATAATAATCTTCTTTAAACAATATACCTCGTTAACAGGGGCGGAGACTTTAGAGCGGTGAAATACGGTAAATTTTATCGACAAATCACCATCCCACATCCAAATCACCATCCCACATCCAAAACCTGAAACCCGTATTGTCCCCCATACAAACTTTGCCACCACCGTTAAACCCCTTTGATTTTGTATTGCACAAAATTTTGAAATAGGTGTTTATTCATTTTTGTAAGTGAGTCTCTATGCAAAATTTCAAGTTGGTTGGTAAAGATTTTTTCGTCTCATTTCTTTGAATCTGAATTTGAATCTTTGCCACTCCCGTTGACCCCCTTTGATGTTGAATTGCGCAAAATGCTGAAATAGTTATTTATTTATTTTTATTTGAAAGTCTCTGTGCAAATTTCAAGTTAATATGTAAATATTTTTGTTCCCTTTACAAACTTTGGCAACAAACCTCTTTTGAGGTTAAATTGCAATAGATTCTGAAATATGTGTTTATTTATTTTAATAGATCTCTGAAAAAATTCAAGTTAATAAGTAAAAAAATTTGAATTTTTTTGGTAGTATTAGAATATGTCTAAAAGTGTATTTCATACCGCTAGGTGATCAGAGTTGTCCCTATCCAGATTTTTTTATTTGGTCCCCCCTATTTTTTTGTATGAACAATATACAAATAATTTAACCGTCGGTCTTTCGTATTTCAAACATGCCGGAATTTTTATGTTGTTTTTGGTATGATTAAATAATGATTTAAAATCGCTAGCTTCAATGTTTTAGATTTGAAAAAATAAAATCGGATTAGAAACACTATTTCTGAAGCGGTACGAAGTGCGCCGGCTCAGCTAGTTTCTACACAAAAACTTTCTGACTACAAAATAAAAAGTAGTATCAATCAAAATCATAAAATCAAAATAAGTTTATTCAATAAGCACTTATCATATAATTTGAATTAACACCAATTCGTAAGGCGACCAAACAGAGAAGAATTAGGCTTATATTTTTTTAAAGTCTTGTTTTTTACAACGTTTATTATTAACTATTACATTGTTTTTCAGGGAGTTGGAGACAGTCTCTTCCCAAGCTTTTTTGTCATCTAAATAATCAGAAATTTTATGATAATCTTTATTACAGAGGATACGTAACATTTTTGAATTAATTTACAGATAAATTAAGCATATCATTTGGGATTTTGTTAATGAATCGAGCCTTACAGTAGGAACAGCTAGTTTATCTTTATTTCTAGTGTTAACATTATGATTGTCGTTATTTGTCTTAAATAAATGAATGGTAATATGTATTATTCAGGTTGGGGCAAAATTTGACCCCATTGAGGGCAGCTACCTTTTTTTGTAGTTAGAAGGTTTTGTTCTTAGAAAACTATAGGTTCAATTTGAATAAAAAAATAAATACATTTTCGGAGTTTTAAAAAAATGTACGGTCAGCCTAGAAAATGACATTTGTCAATAAAAACAAGTTGATCTCAATATACTCTATTTTCCAAAAGGAACACTTTTCCCAAAGTAACTTACCAAATCAAATCATAACATTTCGCAAAAAATAGAACACCGTTTTGCAATTTTAGCTTTTTTGTAAATAGAAACTTCAATACTTTTTTCCATGTTTTCTGTACGAGTTATATTTGTATATTATTTCGATCTAAATATAAACGAATGTAATGTTTCCTGCCACCTTATTTTTTTGCAATAAATTAGCTCACATCGTTTCTGAGAGAAATGGACTAATACATATAAAAACTTAAAATACCTCTAACTCAAAATGGTTGTTGAGAGGGTTGACGCCTTTCTGCTTAACACCGTCCCGACAAAAACTGACGTAGTTATTTGACTCGGAAACTTTTTAAATTTGTGCCTTTGTGCCTTTGCGTCTTTGTTACTACCCTCCTCGACGATAATAAAGATACCCGCAGAACTTGCGGTATCACAGCATAGCGCCATCTAGTAGCATTAATATCGGTTGTCAAAAAATGTTATCGTGTTTGTGGGGGGGCACCAGGGCGACAGGCGATCTCTGCGCTAGTTTCCTCATTACGGTTTTGAATTTCGGTATCGTCGGTCGTCGGTTCATTACCGAAAATAATAAATAATTAATATTATTATACCTACTAGTGTGTGTAATAAGTTTATAATGTGTGACATACACGTAAGTAGTAATCGTTTTTAAATTAATTTTATACATAAATCACGTAAGTCTCTCTAGATTTTTAGGGAAACGATTTACGTAAAACGGTGCGTGCATCCATACAGAGCTAGAGCTTATGGATTGGATTCACCTACAGAGAGATTATCCTAACCTTACCATTGTAGTCTCGCAATGAACGAACATGAATCTTTGGACTATTATTCACACACGAAATTTGTTTTTTTTTTGCGATATGTTGTTTGTTAAGCCTGCGACGATCAGTCATTCGTTATTTTATAAAAACTGACAGTTTCTTTATCCCCAATACTGGTGATTCCCGACTTAAACTTAAAGCCCATTTTTTTGGTAATCATTTCAATTAAATACTAGTGTTTTGAATTTGGTAGTAGTAGTAGTAGCATTCTTTATGAAGGGCTAGTCTGTGGAAGTACTGCCACCATGTCTAATTCTGCCGTGAAGCAGCATTGCTGTGTTTCGGTTGCAACACCGTACACCGGTGCCGGTGAAATTACAAGAGGCTTGGTACCTTCATGCCAAGTTGATGAGCGCAGGGCCATTGTAGTGCACATTCTAAACAAGCGTGAACTCCGATGCATTGTGATAGGTTACCACTTAACAAGTGCTTGTTCCATCTTCAGCCTACCATAAAAAAATAGATATTTTAAACATCGGTCTGCTCCTACTCAGTAGTGCAACCGCCTTACTGGGTACACAATTATGTTTTAATTCTTAATCTAGTTTAACACCTGACTAAATTTTAGTGAATGGTTTTATAATCGACTTCCAAAAAGGAGGAAGTTATCAATTTGTCGGAATCTTGTTTAATTGCTCTAAATATCTGATACTGAATACTGACTATGAGATTTCGATCATGGTGGCTTTGTGAGATACCCAAACTATGTGTAATCATAACACATACCTACAAAATTTTACTTTTTAAAATTTTCCTGATTTTTTTTTATTTTTCCGTTATAATAGGATACAGTTAAGTTAAATCTAACAGCCGTTTATTTCTATCAGCTTTTATTTTTCGTACACAGCAACGTTGTGTTTTACGTTTTGGTAGGCGAATAGTTACCTATTTTTCTCAGCATGAATATCAGATAATGATAAAATTATCTCAATGTCTACATAAAAGAGATCTTGTTTAAACAATCCACAAATAATTTTTGTTTTGTTTATGGTGTTTTTTTTTTTTTAATTATAGAAAATCGATAACGTATTGCGTAAAAACCGCTTACACAGACTACTTGAAAGTGCAAATATGTAATTTTGACAGGCCTTGAGTGCCTACAACTGTTTGTCAAAAGATTTGTCGTTACTTTGAGACAATAGTCCAGTGGAATAAGAAGTACCCTGAAGTTCAGAGCTTGGAGAGAGCCTAAAAACCACCATGATGGTCGTTATTCCTGCCATGCTTAATGTAAATGGCATTAATTCGAATAACCACAATAAATGGATTTATTCTGATTTACCCTTTGCTAAACGACCAATTTTGTTATCTAGCCCATCTCAAAAAACTATACCACCAGTTTTACCCTCAACATGTAGATGCTGTAGAGCAACTTCATGCCAAATTGTATAGTGTTCTGTGATTGTAACTGAAGGCAGAATAGAAGACGATGACTGAAATGATTCTGATTTTGTACCTACATATTATACAGATTTAAGTAGTTTTTGCCAAAAATGTGTGAACTACTCAATAAGAGCCCCTAACTTGATAAAAAAACAGACAAAGCCGCCAATACTAACATTACTTGGTATACATGTATACCGTACGCGCAAAAAGGATTTGTTATAATATTTTTCACGACAAAGTGACTTAGTATTTTATCTCGGTTGAAATATTAGCGTAAAATTCCATTAATATTCATTTGTAAATAACTCATTACTAAAAAAAATTGTAATGAACAAGGAGAAATTACTCCACCTAGAAATTCGTACCATGAAGAAACAATATAAGGACAGATGGGACGTGCATATGATGGCTGTTTACTGCTGGAGTTTGAAAAGAAACCTACCGAAAGCATTTCATTCAAAGAAAATCACTAAAAAGATAATTTTTGGCTACTTTCCAAAATTAAAATTATTATTAAGGTTTTTTCTTTTTTTTTGAACTTATACCTATAAGATAAAGGGTGACGAAGCGTGGACGACGCGTTGTCCACCGTCACGTCACCGACCCGTTTGACAAATTCACTATTATGTAACATAACATATAGCTTACATTTCAATGCCATACTGTGAGTTGAGTTGGAGTTTAGTGGGCGTTGAACCGATGTAATGTGAGAACAGCTTTATGACATCTACCAATAGTGCAATTGGCACCCATGGTTCATGGAGAAGCAACTTATAAAAATTCCTTTTTATACAACATGTTAGCTAAGAACTCCGAGAAGCATGGACGCAATACACAATTTGAGATTTAAAACTACATTTGAACTAAACTTACCTCCCCGCCAGTATTCTGTGCCCATACGAAAAAGAACAAAGTCAACCTATATCAGTCCACTGCTGGACATAGGCCTTTCCTAGTAAGGGAGACACGCCCATAATCCCCACGCTGGTCCCAGAACACAGATTCTCGCACCGCCGACGCTGCCGCCCGTCGGCGATCAGGGAATTAGCTGTGCGGGTGTTAGGCCACAAGCCACTACGCCACAAGCCGGAAAAATAAGGAAGGACGCAATCTAAAGTTTATTAATAATATGTCAATGGACGTAATAGACAATTTGTGATTTAAATTTAAAGGCGAATCTATTTTTTGTAAACTGACCTCTCCACGCGCGACGAACGCGACCAGCTCTTTCAGTTGCTCGATGGATCCGTTTGGTACGACAGAAATATGCACGTGCATATCTTCTGCTTTCTTTGCAAACTTCGGCAGCAGTTTCTCGCCAATGTCTTCTGTCACCAGAACCACGCCTCCCTGGAAAGAGTTTCTCCTTTAGTACTGCGGAATTCTAAAGAAGAGGCAACTACAACTCTTGGGATGACTCTTGTATACTGATCAAACGGCTGACAAGTTGCAATGCTTTTTTACGCAAACAACAGCTCTTGCCGAAAAAATTTCGCTGTAAAACTAAAACTATCAGTACTTACCTATTTTCCATAGAGATCTCTAGAAGGGGTACTGATTATAATTGATGTATGTAAACCCCCTTATTCATAACCAAATGTCATTTTATAACTGCTCGGTAAAGTAATCTTATCCTTGTCATTTAAATGCACATAAAAAGAGGTGACTTGATATTTTAACGCCATTCTAGCTAGGTATCGCAGTTTTATGGAACTGTTACGAATAGGATGGTAAATATAGCCTTTAATAAATACCGATTCCTCCCGCGTCACAGGCTCAGCTTCATGCAGGGACCAACAGGGAGGAAATAACTAGTATTTCAATTTTATTGGTAAATAAATATATATATATTTTTTATTTGAGTGACTGCTGAAAATGACGAGAGAACTCACAGGAGCAAGGCATTGCAGGGAGCGGTGCAGTGAGCGAGAGGTCGTGCCAAAGTTGAGCACTACGTCCACCGGACCGCCACAAGCATCTGTCGTGCGTTCTATCAGCTGCTTCTCATACAAATCTTCACTCCATTGTAGCACGTTGATACTGGAATAAAACATTTGAAATACAAACGTAGAAAAGTTGCTTACGGAGTAATAATGAGATAGTGTACTCACGAATATTCTTCGCAGTTTTTAACCAACTGAAACCCATCATCCTTGAATGTGGCCACGCTGATTCCAATCCTCTCATAATGCGCCCCGTGCTTGAAGCAGTGCGCTGCGATCCTGAGCGCCCATAACGCCATTCCTCCAGTCCCCACGATCAAGACTGTAGCCTTGTCTTTCTTGTTCGGCCCTTCGAGAACAGTCTTCAGACATTCGTTGGCTGTGTTCACAATATTCATAGCGAGAAGCGCGCCAGTGGGCAGCATAGCTGCAACGCTCAGAGGGAGATCGTCCGGGATGGGGACTAGACATTTGAAGTCAGGGACGACAATATAGTCCGCATATCCATGAGGGACCCCCTCATAGGGATACAGCACTATACGCGAGCCTTCGCAGATGCCGTCGGTTCTCTCAGCCGCTTTGCCGATTGCGTCCACGACCCCTGCTACTTCGTATCCAGGGAAGAGGGCTCCGTCTCTCAATCCGAGATGGGAAGGCATCGTGGTGTGCATTCCAAAACTTTCCATTTCCCCAGAGAGACTGCCGATTGAGGATGTGCTGCAAACGGAGGCTGAACGAGTGCGGCTGGCGCGGTAACAGGCTCCTGCGTAGACCACGCGGATGCGAGCCCCGTACATCGGCACATCAGGGACAGGTACGTCGAAACTAAACACGCATTCCTTGAGGGTCGCCCCGGGGGATTCTATAGACACCTGCCTGCACAGCCTACTCATTTTTGTTGTTTATCTGAAATAAAATACCTTGTTAGACACTTGGGAAATTTAATTTTGCTAGGCACGCCACATTTCAACAGTAGATACAGTTTTCCGTACAGTTTTCAGAACACACAAAGACGAGGTCCAGTCCTTTCAATGTCCTAAGAGATACTGAATAGACATGGGTTGGTATCAAGACGACAACACGCTCATAAATAGTTCAATTCATTTGTAATGAGCCTTCATTAAGACTTGCAAAAACCAAGCGTATCTAAATGGGAATAAATTAACGCATAAAACTATTTCTGTCTTGACATAAACAAATGACACACACACACACACCAGATAAACAAAAGATGAAGCCGTGTCGTCGCGCAGTCGCTCCTCAACACTATCTAGTGTGGATGACAATCCTAATGACAAGTTAAAATGGTTTTCCGATAACTAATGATAATTAGGTATGTTACGAACTTAACTTTATGCGTGATTTTTGATAAAAATATTTTTTTACTTGAATATTTTTACCTTAGGCAATACCTACCTTACTTATCTACTGACCAACTGATTGTGTATTTACTCAATTAGATTGAAATCAATTTGCACGCCGAGGCACACTGATTATGATAAGTGATTAGTTACCTACCAACAAGTCCTACTAACGCTGTCACGCAGGTTTAGGTGGGAGCTGTTACCTACCTATCTACCATTGTACCTACCTCTAATTTAATGGAGATCATAAAATTGTTTTTCGCTCCGAACTGAGATCTCGCACTTGACCGGTCTTGTTTGTTTGCCTGTGCGACACTCTTACAAAAAAATACAAAAACAAAATTGACTCGATAAAATTTGGGACTAATAAAATACTTTTAGTGGTTTGAAACGGTGTCGCCTTTTGCCATGTTGGTCTATTATACCTAAAATTTGATACCTAACACATAGGAGCTTACCTACATTCTACATTTATGATAACATACCGACCCATGTAAATTATGACTCTGCGGAGCAGTGTGCGAAGGCCCAAAAAAAGATGCAGGTCCCCAGCAGGACCCGCCGCTAGATAAATACCTACTACATATTGATTGATCTGCAAATACCTATCCAATTCGGATCTCTGGTGTTTTCATATATGCTTCGGTTTCATGTGCCTCGATATTTTTACAAAAAAATTGTACCTTACCTATTTTTTTAAGTGTTATGGGTATGGACCAGCTCTTGACCTCGAGGCGAGCTTTCCCAGGAGATGTAAATAAAGTCTCTTTTTGAAACCTTTATGGTCATTGGAAAAACAAACGCAGTAGGTATATTAGTACTTAGTAGGATAACAGTCATGTGATTTTCATAACACAAGCTTTTAAGGCTAGATGATGATGTGTGTTAAGATACTGCTGAACACTATCACACAGCGTCACGTAGCCCCAAACTAAGCAATCTTATATTATGGGAACCACATGACTTATATACTACATAGATAACTTTTTTTGTAAATACAAACATATTATACATAGAAAACACGTAGACCCGAAACGAATAGGTATTTGCAGAACGTACAAACATTTGTCTCGCGGCGGGAATCGAACTCGCAACGCAACCTTCTGCGTCTCATGCGGACCTTCGCTCAATGCGCCACAGAGTTAATCCAGAAATACCTAGCAGTATTTATTATTATTTTTATAATTAGAACATAATAGGTACCTACAATATATTAGGTCTATGGGTAGTAGGGCTTACGTATGAATTGGCGTTTTGTACCTATAGAGAATTTCGAGAAAATTGATTTCTATGTATTTTTGTTCCGGAACTACATATCCTATTCCCCTAAAATTTTGTCTGTATAATTTAATTGGACAACATTGTGAAAGTAGGCATAGGTAGCCTTTATTTTAAAAAAACGAACATATAAAAAATATAACGAATTTAAGTATTGAAAGCGACAACACATAAAATAAACTGTTTTTAAGTTTAATTTTTTTGGGATGAACTTTCGAAAATAGTACCTAGTTATTAATTTAATTTTTAATCTTTGCATAATGTTGCAATCAGAATATAAATTATTTTTATAAAAGACTACTAAATAAAATAGAGTGAAAAAACGCCAATTTCATATTACTCACCAAAATCAAACACAAAGAAAATAAACGCTTTTTGTTCTAACAGTCACTAACACCCATAGGTAATATTATTTATGTAGGCAGCTAGTTACCTACCAAACTAACTATACGAACATGCGCCCACAACTATACTAAAGTCCACGTTGAATTTCCACGCCTCTAAAAATAGCGAGCGAGCGAGAGCGGCGTGATACACCGATAATAACAAAATTTATATTACCTAGAAACCATGGTCTGTTTTCATTACCACCGTAAACAAGGGTAGGCTATGAATGGCAGCCGCGCACCACAGATTAACACAGTAGCTACTTACCTTCAATCGACCGAGATCACTTTAATCACTCCTCTAACGAGTGATCACCAACACAAGAATAAGCGAAACAGATGACAACGAGAAAATTATATAAACACATGGCTATGACCTTCCCTTAGCACGAAGGTCAGAGAATAGAGGAACAAAGAAAACAAAGGACCCTAGTATTAGGGACAGGTACGCTATAAAATACCCTACATTTATTTTGTAGCAAATCTACCATGGGACCATTACATAAATGTAGGCGTTAAGAAGATTTAATTTATGATTTATTCTTGTTCATCCAAATAAACAATACAAATAAATACTGCGAAAATATATTTACCTGCACTGCGATTTATCAATAATTAAATTAATGTCGAAACAACGATCCCACAACTAAAATTTAAAAATCACTAAATTTAACGTTTGTATTGTTCGTATGTATGTATAGTTATTTTACGAGACAAAGACAGAAATGACGTCATTTGCTTTTAGTTTTTTTTGTACGTTCCGTTATCGGTTTGTGGGTTACTACATAGCGATACATAATTTCTATTGTGTCTAGCAGTTGGTTTTAGGTGATTGCCGCTAACATATGCATAGAACGGAACGTGTATACACTGATACATTGCCAGTTCACAAAAAGCAAGTGGTGGCGTCTGTCTCCTGCAACTGGAACAATACAAACAGCATTTTTGGCAATCTTGATAAAATATGGAAATAAAAAGAGAGAACATGTTGTGCCGTCCCAATTTAACAACCCAGTATGGGATTTATGGGCAAGGAGTTGTTATCAATACGTTTCTGTAGGTAATGCAGCGCCGCTTCTGCCCGCGACCGACTTCGCTCGCGTGATACGGGGTATAAAAGTAACATAAATATTAATACATATACTAGAATTATAATAAAAACCATTTTGGAATGTAAGAACAAAACCATCGTGATATTATTTAAATATCTATGAACAAAATCCCTTCATATGACACTCCATATATCAACAATTATTATTCCCTCTTTGGGAACCTGTTATTCTAATGACCCATGTTTGATTTTACTCATATACTTACCTACTTTTCAACAAATATTTCAAATATTAAAACCCGTGGACTTACCAAATTTCAAACTATTTACACCGTTGAGCTACGGTTTGAGAGTTATGCTCGAACAAACTTAAAATATTATACAATGTGTCCGGTTACCGGTGTCGGAGACTTTGGGGCGGTAAAACACGATAAATTTTATCATCAAATCAACATCCCTATTATTTCCTGTCTTTCCATGATAAAATGGCAGCCATTTTGTTTTTCTATGAGGTGCTTTTTTAATGGAAAGAGAGGGAAAAAATAGGGATGGTGATTTGTCGATAAAATTTACCGTGCTTCACTGCCCCAAAGTCTCCGACACCGGTAACCGGACACATTGTATGCGCAATTTACAACTATTCCTCTTTATAGAGTATATTAGCGTAATACTCATACTTTTACCCATATATTTCATCATAAGAACATAACAGCACACCTGGTTATGCCATTTTTATAAACCTGGTTACCTGGTTATGTCAATTTTATAAACGTACAGGCGTCGTCCTACTAGAGCGTTATCGCGAATACATAAGCTTTGTGTCATAATAGGTACTTTGTTAAAAATAGAAAAGAGAGATCATCCCGCGAATGTCAATTGGGACATAAATATGTTTGATCGCGCGTTCATACGAACTAAGTTCACGCGAATACATTTTCAAACATTTTAGTCGCGTGATCGCATCACGAGGACGTCTATTATGACATCTATTCGATATCAATATGTTTGATCGCGCGTTCATACGATTCTAAGTTCGCGCGAACTTGCGATGATCTCTCATTCGCGTTGTGTAAGGACGACGCCGATCGTGTATTTTGAAGATATGTGATTATTTTGAACGGACTTAGTCGTATAGCCGACATTGTAAAACAAAATGGCTGTATCTACTTGATAATTTTCATTTCATTCCAGATAAATCTTAAACGTGATTTGTGAAAAATTACCGAATTGGTATGTTTCTTTATTTTTCACTTTATGTGTGATTTTTGATTTAATTACATAATAAATATACCTAAATATAACAAAAGGTGTTTGATTCCATTGCTATTTTCACAGGTATAAAAAAACTTTACCAACTGTGTTTTGGCAAAAATAAACTTCTTACTTACTCTATATGCACTTTGTAATAATTCCTCTTTGTTGCCTAAAATAACAAAATTTAAAATAAGTTAGAAGTTTTTCATTTCGTGCCAGCAACAAAATAATGCACATATTTTACTAAACTTGCTTTTGAACCAGCTGCTATCCCCATCACATTTTTCTATTCCATTCATTTGTTGCTGGCAACTCATTTTGGCGTGGGTTTTTGTAGGAGTCGGAGGGGATATTTTGTTAGCGTGGGTCAAACAAATGTGTGTGAATTTAAGGGTTTTTCTACTTCTAATTATTTTTGGGCAGTGAGGAGCCCCAGAGGTAAGTAAAGTTTCACTAAACACAGACATTTACGACCTACACACGATTTTCTAAGATTCGTGGCAATCTTTGAGGTGGTCGTTTCGGACGACCCTCTATTTTTTTTTTCGTTTTCATTTGTGCAGGTGCTGGTAAAAAAGTGATGTGTAGGGTGCCGATGCGAACTAACAAGAGAACAATGTTTAAAAGTATAGCTGCTTCAAAACTGTGAACTTTCAAGGATTGGCAGAATACTATTTTGCTGATCCAAGAAAAGTCTACTGAAACCCATTGCGTAGTTGCCTACGGCTGGCGAGGGTATGAAGAATTACCTGTTTACAACGTAAATAGGTTTTTAAATCATCACTGTTGTACAACACACAGTATTCTCCATACAGACAGGTTGTTGGAGTGTCTTCCAATTTCAAATTCAATTTTAGAACGAGGCAGCATTTACGTCTACCCTACTCTCTTTTTTATTTTCCTTTTGAGCAAATAGGCCTATCAGAGATAGGTTATAAGCATACAATTCCGCTTTATGACCATTCTATGGGAGGTAGGGCAGTTTCCTATGTATTGGTAGACTTTCAAATATGTATGGCATGTGTTTGCTATGTTTTGTCACTGCCAATAGAATAAGTCAAACCCAATGGCTTATAGAGAATCATATCCAAAAATCTACAGCTTCAGTCGCACCTCTTCTATGGTACTCACTTGCACCGATCAATCATTCACAATATTCCAACATTATAAAAAGTAGTCTGCATATAAATATAACATCCAGGGTGCAAAAGCCTACCCTACATATCAATCATGTAGGTATGCTCTAAAAATTGCAAATGCCAGACACACTGAATCATATTATCATGTGCACTAAAGAAATATAATGAATACTCCTAATATATGAACCTTTACATGTAAATATATGGCTGATCCAGGAGAAAGTTTCAGAATAGTTTAGTGCCTCTCTGTCTTCCAAGAGACTATTCATATAGTGTGTCTTTTTCACACAACATGGATCTTCGGCGAAGCCTCACTAGGATATTATATGTTATTATAGGTGAATATGAAGGTATATGAAGCCTTTTATTGATTGTGTCTAAATGGAATCATTTATAATTTTTGCAAAAGGCAAGAATTATAGTTATTGGAATAACTCAAGTACTATGCCACCATCGGATGAAGGTGTAACAGGCAAAATTAGCCAAATCAGTAGGGTACAACTTCTTCAAACGATTCAAACGTGAATTCAAATACGGATTATCGCATGTAAATGACATATATTCCGAATAGATCAGTAGGGTGCAACTTCTTCAGGCGATTCAAACGTGAATTCAAATACTTTAGTTAATTCGCATGTAAATGATCTATTTCGAATCTATTTCACTTTCGCCTTTTGAGTTTTATTTACATTGAGACTTAACACAAGTCACAAACGAAGGTAGGTAAGGTACATTACTCATCTGAAAGTCCCTCTGTTTATGCTAGTATGTATCGTGGCCTACAAAAAATATTTTGCAAAGCAAATTTCATGTTCGACTGTCAACACAGCTAAATCAGTGGGATACAACTTCTTAAGGCGACGATACATGTCAATCCTCCCTCTCGCTCACACTATTCAACATTTTTGAAGATATAAAAGCACTGAATGTAGTTATGCAAAATAGCAAACCTTCACTTCCTTGAAAATAACAATACAAAGGTTCAGCAATAATATCATTTTGATTCTATCACGTTTTCTTACCAAAAAACTTGCACCAATGTGATCAATTTTGGTGCCAACTTTTTGGTAGGAAAATGTGTTGGATTCAACATGATATTCTTGCTGAACCTTTGTATTGTTATTTTCAAGGCCGTGAAGGTTTGCTATTTTGAATACCTAACCACATTCAGTGATATTATATCTTCAAAAATGTTGAATAGTGCGAGTGAGAGGGAGTTTTGACATGTATCGTCGCCTTAATCGAACATGAATCCAATTACATTTTAGATAATTGGCATGTATATCATGCATCTACACAGAATCTATTCTACATTAGCCGTTTGAATTTTACATTAAGACAACACAAGTTACAAATGAAGGTAGTAAGTGAAATACCTACTCATCTGAAAGTCCCTCTGTTTATGCTATGTATCGTGGCCTACAAAAAATATTTTGCAAAGCAAATTCCATGTACGACTGTCAACCGGCATTGGTAACTACAGCATTTGACTATAAAAGCGCGGTTGTTTCAACTTACAATGCCATATACTCCCAAGCTAGCCTGGCGAACGTTTATTTTAGGCCGTGGCCTCGACGATAGCGGGAAGCGGCGCGGCGGCAGAAGCGATTTTGAGTTCTTTTAACACGGCTTGAGAATAATAGTACCCATAATGAATATCTGCTACGAAATGTAGTAAGTTAGTAAAGTTGTACATGGCGCGCCGCTAACCCTTGTCAAGAGACCACGGCCCCTATCAAGTTTGGAGTTTGGACGGCATTGATATATATTGTTACTTGGACGGTAATTAATGTAATAATTTGGACATATCTGATTTTTTGACATTCACTAATATTCTGTCAAATCTATGCTCGAATTTGGTTCAGAGGACCATTTTTTCATCTTGAACGCTTCGCTTTAACGACGGTTGTCATTTTCCGTGATTTTTATGTTTAAATATTATTGACAATTTAACTTTCTAACTACAAAAGAAAAATTAGCTGCCCTTAATGAGGTAAAATTTTGCCCCCTGCATATAGCAGAACAGAACCTGACTGAAGACTGTACGACTAGACTTAACCTTACAACGTTGCCATACTTGATACTGGCGAAATTGATCAAAACTGTACCAAAAGCCATTGAATAAATAAGTGAAGTGACTATGCTCCATATTCATACAAAGTATAGTTCAACAGCCTGTTAGGCCTCCAAACGAAATTGCTCGCATTCTAAAACGAAACAACTCAAACTGAGTCAAGACTGCAGTCAGAATACATTTGAAAAGTCATAAGCTCTGCTTGAGTCACGATCGCGTTTGAGTTCACTTCTTTAATACACGGGCCTTATCGTATACTACTTTGGTTAAAGGAAGTCTGCGGTTTCACATTTATTTTTATTTTTATTTGCGCTTTAGTTTCCTTGTGCTAAGATATTGTGCTTTTTAAGTTGGCGCACCACGATTTCGTCTGCGTTAAAACTGTTCCCCGCGGCTCATTTTCAGGGCCAGATTTTTAAATTCGATCACGTTTGAATTCATTTTTAATACCAGTCCTTCTACAGTACCTCACTTGCACGACTATCCTATGTAAGGAGCATATTTGTACGTTCCAAAAATCTCAACGACTTACGGTAGGCTGTGCGTAGTTCGTCAGTCGGGGTGAAATAGCACATGTCATGGGGAGTTATGGGGGTGCAGGGGATAAAGAATTTGAGGTGTTTTATAAATTAGTATTTTAGTGCCTAGCTAAACATAAGCGAAGTTTAAAATAGCCCTACATTTTGGAACCTTCATGGCGAGTAGCTTCTGTTAATGTTAAGACCTGCCTCTGACTACTTGGTATTTTCATGATAGACATGCATACTGAGTACACTTCAAGATGTCAAGATGAATCTATGTATGTTTATCAGTCTCTGGTACCCATGGCTGGCACCACAGGCTCAGCCTAATTTGGTTAATACCAACTTATGTGGACCGAGTGTTAGATTTCCCATATAAATTAATTATTTGTTCCCATACAACTCTTAAAATTAAACTATTGCATTAATACAATTAAAAAACTCTTTACATAAGGTAAAATGAGACCCTGTCTCAGCGTAAACATACACTAGGTATGTACCTATTTTAAAATTATTATTCACAGCTATGGAGAGCAGCTTGTAACTCCTCAATCATACAAAGAGCACAAAATGGCATTCTAAGAAATATCCCAAATGCACCATGGTTCCTCATGAATACTTCGATGCATTATGGACAGGATATTAACACAGTCAGCGAAGAAATACAATTATACTCCTCAAATTATAAAAAACAGCTGTATCACCCTTACCACCTGGCTTCACAGCTAACCACCATCAGCTACCCAAAGAGGCTGTGCAGAAAACATATGGAACTTGATACACGATGAATAAGAAAGAGGAAATCATCGCTGGACCAATTCTCTTACATGCCAACACCAAACCTGCTCATAGTCTGAAGACTGATCGCAGATAAAACACAAACAAAAAATAAATACAGTAGCTAACTTACCTGTTCAAGGCTCTAGCCAAAGAAGTTGAAAGAGAGTAGTGCCAATAAATTCCTAGCATCTATGTTTTTATAAAACCCACCTTAAATTAAAATTAAGAAATGTTTTCCCTATATCTGTTCCATCAAGGAATTTGTTACATCGCTTGCATTGTTGTCGCTGAATGTCAAGAACTATGTTAAATTTATTTAATTACTTGCTTTGTTTCAGGTAACCATGGCTCAGCAATACAGCCTTAAATGGAACAACCACCAACCCAACTTCATTTCAATGTTCGGGATGCTGAGGAACACGCAGACGTTGGTGGATGTCACCTTGGCTGCAGAGGGCAGGCATTTGCACGCCCATAAAATGGTACTCTCCGCCTGCAGCCCCTACTTTCATGTGAGTTAATTGGCTTCATAGTTGGACATGATCTGGACATAATTATTATCTATCACACATCAACGTCACCATCGGCCTATAGCAGTCCACTGCTGGACATCATCAGCCTATGGCAGTCCACTACTGGCCGTCATCAGCATATAGCAATACATTGCTGTTCATAGGCCTCCCCTAATGAGTGCTCACATATCAAAATCATCATCAGCCTATAGCAGTCCACTGCTGGACATAGGCGTTTCCTAATGAGTGCCATTGTGCCCTGTCCTGAGCTCGACGCATCCAGTTTCTACCAGCAGCCTTTCGCAAATAGTCACTGGCGGGAGAGTGTCCAACATTACGTTTGTTGAGCCGTGGTCTCCACTCATGAACTCGTTTACCCCAACGGTTATCGGTTCTTCGGCAGATGGCCAGCTCATTGCCACTTCAGCTTGCTAATTCTTTGAGCTATGTCGAATTGTAGTTCTATGTCGGGGGTGGGGGGGTGGTATGGGTGACGAGAGACCAAAAAAAGAGCAGCCTGTATGCTTACGTTAAATATTATTGTTTTCAGTCACTATTCGTCGATAATCCGTCGCGACATCCCATAGTCATTTTGAAGGATGTCGCTTTCTCAGATCTGCGAACAATTGTCGACTTTATGTACTATGGGGAGGTAAACATAACACAAGAAGAACTCCCACAGGTATGTATCAACAATATAGTTTTCTTTTACAGGGTTTGGGGAATGTAATTTATGATGGCCATTTCGCTTTTTACAAGCTTTTATTTAACTTAAAATGTATGTATGTATGTATGTTTGTTCGGGTGGAATCTTGCAACTCACTTTAGATGCAGATATATTCAACCAATTGAGTCGAAATTTTGCATACACATTTGACAATGCATGACTAGCTATATGACGTCATTTTTAATCCAATATGGCGAACGCCCCAAGATGGCGGACTATTTATTTTGTGTGCACGTCTATGATATGGGCTTCATATGAAAGGGTTTGCTGAAAAGAATACGAAAAATATAATGGTTTCACTATAAATCCAATATGGCGGTCGGCCCAAGATGGCGAACTAGTTATTTTATTTTATTTGCCCTATGCATAAAATGTTATGGTATTAAAGGAAACTAAAAAACTTATAAATGACTATGGGTATTAAAAAAACTTATAAATGACTATGGGTATTAAATGAAAGGTGGCGGACCGCCTAAGATGGCGGACTAGTTATTATAAACGTACTCCTAAGCCCCATGTACCCCACTTCTCCTGTACCGTACACTCTTCCAACTGAAACAGAAATACTGCTTAACAGCAGGAATAATAATGGTAGTGCATCCTGGGACGAGGCCAACATCTACTATACTCCAATAAAACCTTAATTTTAGATGCTGCACTCGGCAAAATCCTTGAAAGTGAAAGGTCTCACCGAAACCGAATCGACGTCGGTGATGCGATCGCAGTCGTCCGATTACCCTTACGAAACGGCCTGCGAGACTTCAGGCGAACATACGGGCGAGCCGTCGGGCGAGCAAAGTGGGGAGGCAATACACGAGTCGGCCAATCTACCAAATGACAACGCTGGTGAAGGCGAGTCGCGAGTGCCAGCTTCGCCCAGTGGCTCGCCATCCGCGAAACGACGCCGGTGAGTACATTCATTGTTGAGGTTGGATGAGCAAATAAGCAGTCACTCATAACAGCAATGACAGCAATAGCTTGCCATTTACTACACACACACACGCACATGCGCACACACACACACACACACACACACACACACACACACACACACACACACACACACACACACACATCAGCTTATATCAGTTCACTGCTGGACATAGGCCTCCCCTAGTAAAGGGGATATGTCCATAATCCCCATGCTGGGGTTGGGGATCGCAGGGCACAGCACCACCGACGCAGACTCCAGCCCGTCGGTGGCCAGGGGATTTAGCTGTGCCGATGTATGTAGTATACACTTTAAAACCCTGATATGAATGGCAAGCCAGTTGGTGTTTCGGAGTGGTGCCCAAGGAAAGCCTGATATCCTGCTGCTTTATACTATTTATTGATACCAATTAATATTGAGTACAATTATGGCGGCGACATTTTATTTTTAAAAAAAATCAGTCTAAGTGGTCGTCTTTTTTAGTTATAAAAAAATCGGTAGAATCTGTCTAGCTGTTTTAGGTATTTTCAAAAAGCACATTCAGCATTTTACTCCACTTCCAATTTTCTGGTGAATTTGCCAAAAAAAAAACTCAATCCATGTCGTGACAATTAAGGACACAACAAAAAAATCGGTCTATGCATTTATGTTTTTTTGCAAGACAAACACTGCAATTATTACATAAATTAATTAATACGATACATAAAATATAGAAGATTTCTTAAAAATCTGTGTAACTTTGAATGACTAATATACATGGGGGTCAAATCGATATGCATTGATATCACCCTACCACCGTTGATCCATACCAGTACCGGCACAAGTGCAAAAGATCAAATCATTACTTATTATCAATTATATTTCTTCAATCATTTCATTTCATCTACGATGCCTGGGAGGACTCACATGATGCTTCAGGCATCTTTGTGATTTGTCTAAGGCATTTGACTGCGTACACCATGAAACATTAATCAGGAAACTAGATCACTATGGCGTCAGGGGTATGGCTTTAGCCCTTCTCACTTCTTATCTATCTGACAGAATACAGAAATTAGACGTAAATGGAAAATGTTCCCCAGGATCTGTAGTAAAGACGGGTGTTCCGCAAAGATCAATACTTGTACCATTTTCATTTTTAATTTATATCAACGACCTACCTCAACTTGTGAGAGACAACCACGAAATTGTATTGTTTGCGGATGACACGTCACTTTTATTTAAATTAAAGCGACGGCAGACCAATTTTGACGAAGTGAACAATGCAATAGCGAAAGGTGTTAACTGGTTCGATATATGTATGAGATTTATATTACCAAATGTTAAAGAAGTTAAACCTAACATTAAAATAAAAGATATAGCTCGATTTTAAAATAAAAGATGAAGACTTAAATCTTGTGGATACTACTGTATTTTTAGGCTTAACTTTAGATAATAAGCTTCAATGGGGCGCTCACTGGGTCAATGGGTTGTCGAACAGACTCAGTTCTGCAGCATACGCAGTCAAAAGAATCCGTCAATTTACTGACGTAGAAACGGCTAGACTAGTTTATTTCAGCTACTTCCATAGCATTACGTCGTACGGCATTTTGTTGGGGAGGAATGCTGCAGATATCAACACCATATTTGTGTTGCAGAAGAGGGCTGTTCATGCAATTTATAATATGGGCCCCAGAGAATCACTTAGAACTAAGTTTAAAGAAATAAATTATGTTATGAATGATAGTGCCGTGCCAATATATATAAAACTAATGTATGTCCGAAAACGGACTTATTAACTTGTTCAAAAAAAATAGCGACTATCATAATGTTAATACTAGAAATAAATATAAACTTGCTGTTCCTACTGTAAGGCTCCATTAAGTTAGTCATTTAAAGTGCAAAACGTACGTTTCTTTAACAAAATCCCAAATGACGTGATTAATTTATCTGTAAATAAATTCAAAAATGTTGTTAAACGTAACCTCTGTAATAAGACTATAAAATATCTGATTATTTAGATGACAAACAGGCTTGGGATGAAACTGTCTCCATCTCCCTCAAAAACAATGTAATAGTTAAGAACAAAAATTGTTATAACATGGACTTAAAAATATAAGCCTAACAGAGTTTCTTGCCAATTCTTCTCTGTTTGGTCGCGTTACGAATTGATGTAAATAAAAAAAATGACGTTTTAAAGTGTACTTTACAATTCCTACTGAATAAATGAATTTTGTTTTTTTTTTTTTAGCTCTTCTCGCCTGAAACACAGGATTCCCTTGTTCAGGCTCATGTGTTATTCTCACCTGATGTTTAAACATGATCATGTATTTATTTAATGTACCGTGTTAAAATTTCGAATAAAAAAAATATTACAGGCGCAGACGAAGTTCGAACGGGTCGACATCTCTGAACGTGGTGGTAGGTGAAGAAAATGAGAATCATATGGAATTAGCTCGGGACGGCATTACTCTGAGCAGCGTGCCGCGGCGCAGGGATTTTTTCGAGAACAGGGATAACAACGCAACGCAACAGGTAACATCACTTCACACTATGCGAAGTTGTTGTGAACGTGTGTTTGTATGGTCGTTCCTACTCAACTATCTAAACTTGGTATTCGCCGTCCTATTCATAACAGTTCTGAACCTCAGCTAAAATGGCGTTAAAATATCATGTCACCTCTTTTTATCTACATTTAAATAGCGGGACAACATCGAGATATTTATACTCTAGAGTGGAAAACGTAGGAAAAAGGGTCTGCACCAAAACTATGCGCACGCTGTCAATTGCGCGGACTTTGAACACTTTTCAAGCAACATTAGGTCTAAATTAGTGCAAATTTGGCATTTTGATGTTTATTTATGTCAAATACGCTTGGACGATTTTTGTCGTTTTTTTATTTTATTGAGCGTTATAAACTGACATTTGGTTATGAATAAAATAGTCCACAAAGATGCCCATAATCCCCACGCTGGGCATGCGGGTTGGGGATCGCAGGGCACAGCTTGTCGTACCGACGACGCGCCCAGAAAATTCAGGAGTAGGGGTTCGATCAAAGCCATTTGCACTATATACTATAGCCTAAATGCTAGGTATAATCAAGTTTAATGTGTCGTTGCGTGCTAATCATGGTGATTATTAGCCTTCTAAATAGAGAGATTTTGGTCCTGGAGACTATGTATGAAAATCGCGTGGTACCCGGATAAAAAGTAGCCTATGTGTTAATCCAGCTCATAAACTTAGTATAATACAATTTTCATCCAAATCCGTTCAGTAGTTCAGTACGTGAAAGAGTTACAAACATACATCCATACTCTAAAACTTTCGCATTTATAATATTATATAGTAGGATTATTATGACACCTTATCTAATTGTAAACTCGTTATATTTTTTTTTACTATAAATTATACTTAATACTACATATGTACATAAATAAATATCAAAAACATTATAATAAAAAAGGGAGACCACCGACCGCGGAGCAGGGCTCAAACGGTCGGTGGCTATGGCTGTAGAGAGAGGAACTTCACAATGCGTGCCGAGTCTAGGAAAGCCACCTTATTTTTCTTCTTAATATTTTTATTAATAGAATTCTTATTATTATAAGGTTTCTCTGGTTATTATAACCATTAATTTATTTGAACAGGATGCCGAGCCACCGAACATTAATATAGAGGACCTGCACGTGGACCACAACCCAGCAGGCATGCCACAAGGTAAGACATTTAGTTGGTTTCCGTCGCTTTGTGTAGATTCAATTCCGTTGCGTTGGTCTCTGCTTACTAGTGATGCAAAGGACTGGCTTTTTAGGTCTAAATTTAACACTCTTTAGAGCTCGTCTTGTAAATAACATGCATTATCATTCTTAAAGCTGGTCTTCAAATACTTTTGTAAATAAACTGCATTATAATTCTTAAAGTTCGTCTTAAAATACTTTTGTAAATAAACTGCATTATAATTATTAAAGTTCGTCTTAAAATACTTTTGTAAATAAACTGCATTATAATTCTTAAAGTTCGTCTTTAAATACTTTTGTAAATAAAATGCATTATTATTCTTAAAGTTCGTCTTAAAATAATTTTGTAAATAAAATGCATTATCATTCTTAAAGTTCGTCTTAAAATACTTTTGTAAATAAACTGCATTATAATTCTTAAAGTTCGTCTTAAAATACTTTTGTAAATAAACTGCATTATAATTCATAAGGTCGTCTTAAAATACTTTTGTAAATAAAATGCATTATTATTCTTAAAGTTCGTCTTAAAATACTTTTGTAAATAAAATGCATTCTCTTCGTTTTCTTTAGCTACACAAAAAACTACAGCTTCTTATATATAGGATTATACGCGGGACAGTGACAGTGACATACACATTCTTGTGATGGTGACGACCAATGATAAACATTGTTCAAACCAATGAAAAGCAATTTTGGTTTTGTCATCGTTCATCATTAGTCGTCGCCATCACAAGAACAACAAATAGCAGAATAACTATTAAAAAATCGGAAAATGAGCAAAAAGAAAATTAATTTTCCCATACATTTTATATGAAACGGCTCTTTTGATGATATCTCTGGATTGGTTTGACTGATTTCGATGATGTTTTTTAACGGGAACGGGAACGCACCTAAACGCCTTTGAGTGCGGACAAAAACTGTCAAGGTGCGGGCTCGCCTTGAGCGTGCTCGGACTTGCTCGGGCTGAGCGTGCAGGCGGCAGGCGTCTCCACTTGAGCAGCTCGGCCAAATGTGCCGCTCGTACCCACGAGCACCACGTATGGCATGTTAAACAACATTTTTTTATTATGAGACGGTACGAGCTGCGGCTGGTCAGCTTATAAATAATATAATAAATGCACTGGGTTTTATTCTCACTACGCGTAACTCACGTTTGGTAGCTTTGGTAAGTATAACGCGACTCAGGCGCTCTGCGAATAGGGTATAAAGACTCATTAAAACCTAGCCTTTTTAGCGTTGTGCTTTATAATGACATAGAACCTTTACCGCCTATTACTCGTAGATGTTATGAACAAAAAACGCGTACATAACCAGCTACTATATGTGTATCTATATGTATAGGGGTGTAAGGGGTTCTAACCTTCATCTTCGAACTCAAGCCAACGTCACCTGCCCGTGGTGCACACTGCTGAAAAAAATACGGGGTTCTGGTGGCTGGTGGATTGCAGTTGCAGGTCGCAGCCTAATACTGGGACATCTAAATCCCCTGACCACCGGTGGACACCAGCAATTTTTTTAATTCTGCATTCATTTAACATACACAAAAAACTCCACACAAACAACATTCGTATTATAAATCTTCCTTTAACCGAGCTTTAGGCGAGCATTAAAAATATAGGCCTCAGAGTCTCTTGTCTTATGCATCACTATTTCTTACCACTCTTTAAAATGAGCTGTTTTGGATTTGGATAAGTCACGTGACTAATATTTATAATAAATATTAAATCCTGGCTGGCCCAACTTCCCTTTTGGCCTGCCCATCTCTGTACCAGTGCCAAATTAAGCCAGCGCGGGGCCTGTAGCAAGTTCAATCTCGATAGAGGCCCCTCGGGGCCTATTCAAATCTATCTATATCTCGGGGCTTTAGGTTATCAAGTTCATGGTATTAAGTAAAAGAAAATGTTGATGTCTCGTTAACTAATGATTAAGATTATACAAAATTTTGATTATAAAACAAACCAACTGCACTAATTAACAATACATAAATATAAAAAAGCAAATTCTATCTCGATACAATAGGCCCCTCGGGGCCCTTGGTTTGCTTTAACGTTTCAAGTTCCATAGTATTGAATAAAACAAAATGATGATGTTTCGTTAAATAAATGATTATGATTATACAATATTATGATTATATATGTATATAAAACAAACGAACCGCACAAATTTTAACACTTGCGATTTGCTGATGACATAGTCCTAATGGTGGAGTCGCTGGAGGAGCTGCAACAGATGCTGGACGGCCTAGCATCAGCCTCGCTAAA
This sequence comes from Horisme vitalbata, assembly GCA_951804965.1. Classification (NCBI taxonomy): domain Eukaryota; kingdom Metazoa; phylum Arthropoda; class Insecta; order Lepidoptera; family Geometridae; genus Horisme; species Horisme vitalbata. The sequence goes on from OX638089.1 coordinate 9,778,156, forward strand.
GATAGGTCTCGGCATGAATCTGGACAAGACCAAAGACATGGTCAATGACCGAACTGATCCGAGTCCTGTCGTCGTTAATGGACACCTTCTTGAAGTTGTTTCGGAGTATACATACCTCGGGCAGATATTGCAGTTGGGTAGAAACAACTTCGAAAAGGAGGCCAAGATTCAGCTGGGTTGGGCAGCATTTGGAAAACTACGTCGAGTCTTCTCGTCACCCATACCACAATGTTTGAAAACAAAAGTTTTCAATCAGTGCGTCCTACCCGTCATGACATACGGAGCCGAAACGTGGACACTCACAGTACGGATAGTCCACCAGTTTAAAGTCGCTCAGCGAGCTATGGAACGAGCTACGCTCGGAGTTTCTCTGAAGGATGCTATTTACCAATGAAAAGAGTATAATTTTTATTTATAGTGCTCAGTATATATGTTACGGGCAACTTGAGAAGTCTGGTCACTATGAATAATGACCAGTCTGTTTATATATCACCCGTATCTATATCTATAGGGCAATGTAAATAAAACTGCATGATTTATCACTTGTCCGGGACAAGACATAAGACATAAGACATAAGAAATTTATTGGTAATAGAAAAAATTACATGTCAGAGGCACTTACAATGTGTAGGTGCTTTTCGCATCGATAATAAAGTAATAATAATATAATTAAATTAATATCAATAGTTCTGTAGTCAATTAGATACTTAATTAGAATTTATTAAATATAATAATTTAAGATAATACAAATACTGCTCGTACGTACGTGGGTAATCGTACCTACAAATTAAAAAACTCTTCACAACTGTAGAAAGTCTGATCGATTAGCCACCGCTTAAGCTTTTTTTTGAAGCCCGAGAAAGTGATGGCTGAAGTAATGGTCTCCGGCAGTCTGTTGTAAACAGCTGGACCCATAACATGGCTCAGTTTGGCTGACTTCGCTAGGCTGTGGACCACTGCCGCTAGTTTGTCCTTGTAGCGCGTGTTGTGCGTGTGCGTTTCACCCAGCCTTTTATAGTCGTCTAGGTTATTCCTGACGTAGATTGCCACTTGCAATATCACCACAGATGGTAGTGTGAGAATCCCTAGTTCTTTAAAGTAGGGTCTAGCGGAAACGTCGCGTCGGATTTGTACGAGCGCTCGGACAGCGCGCTTCTGCATACGGAACGCCCGCCCCCAGTCTGCAGCGCGACCCCACAGCTCAGCACCATATTGTAGCTGAGAATGTACGGTCGCGAAGTAGCAGGAGCGAGCTACTTCCGCTGGCACTACGCGGGCTACTCGTCTGAGCGCGAAGCATGCGCTTCCTATCCTGCCGCAAAGTTTATCAATATGACTTTCCCATGTCAGCCCCTTGTCTAGTTCAAAGCCCAGGAAAGTAGTCGTCCCGGTTTGTCCTATATCAACTCCACCAACCCGGACAGACATTGGCCTTGATGTGTGACCCGAGAGGCAGAAATGCATAAAGTGTGTTTTCTTCAGATTAAGTCCCAACCCATTCCATCGGAACCATTCCGCTAAGTGGGTTGCGGTCTCGTTCAGCTTCTCTTCTAGCTGATCCTGTGATTTTGCGGTGACAATCGCGGCCACGTCGTCAGCATACATAAGGATCTCCGCGGTTGTTATCGCTTCGGGCAGGTCATTTAGAAGGAGAGAGAACATTATATTAGAGACCGAAGAACCTTGTGCTACGCCCATCATTGGGGATAACGGGTCTGATTGCACATCCCCACCCACAACTACCTGAGATCGATCGCGCATCATATAGGCAAGTAATGATAATGACTACCCTATCTTGGGCAATATAATAAAACAGATGCCTCAACTTTTCTGTAGAATAAGTTAGGGCATAGACAGTAGGTTATTAGGTTTTTTTATGACCACCCGGAAATCCTTCCCGCAGTAGAAGTTTCTCTAGACACCCCGACTTGAGAAGATTAGGTTCTAACCCGCCCACGTCACACGGCAGGCTACAATTTATCACGTTTCCCGGCTACTTCTGCCCGGTCCATGTGATAAATTCAAGCCATCTCAAACCTTGATTTATTAAATAGACCATGGACCATTGGATATTATTTATATATGCGAAAATAAAGGGCCAAAGTAAAAAAATATCAATTTGACCGACGCGCTTGGTCAAAATGACCGGTCCATATTAACACTGCCCGGTTAATCAAGTAGCCCGTACCATAACATATTCGTGTGTTGTTTGTAGACTTAGCTCAGCTATGGATGAAATAAGTTTAGCAATCACCAGAGTAATCAACATACAATACAGTCAAATGTTGAAGCGTAAGTTGCAAATAACCGAATTTACTTAAATTTGCTAATTACTTTACGTTGCTTACCTAATATTTGTTATGAATACTAATTAAATTGTATTAATTCATGTTTTTCTGGATACAAATAGTTCAACAAATGCCGGGATTTCGAGTTTATGGTACTTTTTTGCAAGTATGATTAACGTGTTTTAAAATGAGAATAGGCTGTTGCGGCGCCATTTTATGCTTACTTTATCATAGAAATAGTTCAACTTTGTGATCCAACCTCTTTGTATCTGAGATGCATGACTCAAGCCAAGAATCAGAGGTCTGATTATTGGGAATAGACATAATGATCGAATATTATTAAAGAAATATTGAAAATGTATCATGTTTTATATAAACCGCAAAAACTGTGTTACATAATATTCTATATAACGTGATAATTATATCTATTCCTGAGAATCGGCCTAGCTCTAATATACCAACATCCGTATCATTAAGGCCCATATTCAAGAACTTAATTTGTGACTTAATTGTGATTTTTATTCAATATATTTTTTTGAGACACCCTCATAGTTTTAATTGTTGTCACCTCGAATCTTTCTTTGAGGACTACTCCAGGTTCTTCTGTCACTGCTCCAGGTACTTTGCGAGATACCTTGAGTTGACACTGTTGCCAGGTCCTTGACTGAGCAAATATTTTTCCATTATCCTGGTCTACGAAACACACGGAGTTAATGTACCTATATTTTTCGCCAAATGAAGGCAAAAAAATACTACACAGCATTTGGTTGCCTGAATAATAATAAGAAAATGTAAATAATACCAATAGTAGGTACAGAACTGAAAGTTTTTCTACCAAATAATGCGTTGTTTAGATATCAAAGTCTCCCGTATTTACTTAAGTAGGTAGGTACTTAGGTACAAGTTTTATTTGAATGCGGTACCTACCTACTTAAATAAACGTAATATTATTATGTAGGTATTTTTGATAGACAATTTTTGTGCCATTGGTAGGTATAGGTAGGCCTACATAGTGCTTTAGTAAGTAGGTATTATGATTTTGATTATGTAGACTGAGAGCAAGATTAGAAACCCAAGCTAGGTACATTTTTATTAAGCTATTGCATAGCTTCTATCGAAGGCCTTGAGCGCGGGGACCGAATACAGAAATTCCGTAACGAAAAAAAACCTCACGCTCCCCACTTTTACTTAATTTTATAATCTGTTGCTTGGAAATAGAGTTCATATTCAAACTTTTGTATTCTATTAGTTCTTCGTCGCAACGTCGCAGCGCTAGTGTTCAACACAGTAAAGATAGCTACACGTCTATGATTGGCCTCTGACACGAACTGACGTCTGACGTTTTTCACCTGAATCTAATTTGTTTTGAAATTTCTGTCATCACAATCTTTTCTTTGGATTTTTTATTGCTTTTTGATGTTTATGTGTTTCAATTATAAGTGAAATCGTATAAAAATAAATAAATAATTATAATTGCATAAGTTGATACAAAATGCTATGCAATAGCTTTACCGCGGCAGTCCCCGAGTGCCACACGTCTTTTTTTTTTGTTTAACTTTAAGTAGGCAGTGTAGGTTATCTACTTAAAAACAGTCGGGTAGGTAGGTGTAGGTAGACAAATCGATGTGGTAAGTTACCTAAAGGTAGGTGTACTACCAACTAAAATTAGATACCTAGGTTACCTACAAACCAAATGTTCTTTTTTTCTCAAGCAAATATCTAGGTAGGTACCTACCTACCAAAATGTCTATTAAGATTTAGCATGATGTACCTACCTACCTTAAACAGTGATTATTCAGTTTTCGTACACAAGACTCCTAAACACTTAAGTAAGTGTTAAGGACCCAAGTACCTACCTAGTAGGTATGCCTATTTTCTGAGCTCTTAATGCAGCCAGCCAGTGTAAAATAGTTTTCTGATCTAATACTAGGTAGGTAGATATTATTTGAATTATCATTGTTCCTAAAAAGAAATAGGTGGCTAGGTAACTGGATAGTAAAATGTTCAACAACAACAGCCTATAGGGGAGGCCTATGTCCAGCAGTGGACACAGGCTTCCCCTATAAGAAGGGGCATATGCCCATAATCCCCACGTTGGGCATGCGGGTTGGGGATCGCAGGGTACAGCTTCTCGCACCGCCGACGCTGCTGCCCGTCGGTGGTCAGGTTATTATTATTCGTCATAGAATAATTCTCAAGACAACCCTAACGTTACACATGCCACGTCAGTAGAGATAGAGCTATACGATAGAAAGGGATGCAAGGTGTAGGTTAATATAAATGTTAGGCACTGAGTTCGGTGCGAGCTGAATAGCACTTTATTGCGTAGCAGCTAAAGTCGCTATTTATTTAAATGATTGCGCGGAGTGAAGCTTCTGTCCTCTCTGTATTCTGTGCTGTTGCGCAGCTTCCCCTCAGACTTATTAGAGCACGCTGTATTCAGTCTGTATTAGTAAGACTGTTTCTGACTAATTAGTCAAGCCTAAGACCGACTTAGTGGCTTGTAAAAAGCTTCTAGAAATCTGTTTTCATCTAATTTTTAAGGTAGCACTACTATTATAAGGATATTACTTTTATTATACTATGCTAAGTGTAAGACAGTCTTAGTTAGACATAGTGCCTACCGCGTGGTCTGAATTTTGAGGTGACAAATTATAATATAAGGGTTAGCTCAGATACTTATTACTGAGGGATAGATTTGATGAGCATGGTACTTGAATATGGATCTAAGGTTGTCACAACAGGCGTTAAGCGTTAAAGAAAACAAAGTAACTAATATTCGCCCACTCAGTCATGCCGAATCAAAAGTTCTATTCTCATTGAAAACTGTAATCGTATAACTGTTGTACTTAAATGTTTGTGGAATCACATCTGTTACCACCCAAACCTTCACCCACAAGTAGTACTATCAAATGCTAAATATATGTTGTTGGCTTTCAATGTCATCATCTATATCCAATCTTCATCATTGGGCATCGACCTCGTAGTTTGTGCCATTCACATTATCATGTAGATTGTTGTTTTGAGGCCATTTAAGCGATAATTAGACACGAAAGGTATCTAAGTAATGAACACTTTGGACCTAAAACCAGATATGCTGATCCAAGTGTAAAACAGAAAAACCGTTTGAAAAAAACCTAGATTAAGTGAAACTAAAAAAACCATGTTAACTACTATCATAAACTCATGAAACTAGATCTGCATATAACGAATAAGGCGTCCTGTATCTACTGCTTTAAATTGCGTAAGATCTCCCTTTGATGTGAGTATGCGCAACGTCCGCGGAACCTTTACTTTTCAGGGAAGGGAGATCAATGGAGCTTGTAACTTCTTAAAACGTCAAAGGTCGCATTCCCGTAGAAAGCGGACCGCCGGCCGTCCACTGGCACCCCCGGTCTAGTACCGGGGGCGCCGGGGACCGTCCGCGCGGTCCGCTTTCCACTCGAACGCGCACATATCACCAAATGAATTGTATATAAAAAACCATTAATCTCTCTTCCCAGGAGGTCAGTGGAGTATTATGGAAAATACATACCCGCGGTATACGAACTCGTGCTTCGGTGAAGGCGGCGGCGGCGGGGCCGCGGGGGCAGGCGCGGGCGGCATGTACATGGGCGGGGCGGGCATGATGCACATGGAGGGCGAGCTGTACGCGGCGGCGGGCCCGTCGTGCATGCCCGCCGCGCCGCCGCCGCCGCCGCCCGCGCCCGCGCCGCCCAAGCGCCGCCGCACCACCAACCCGCAGAGCGAGGAGAACTTCCAGCGCGCGCTGGAAGCCGTCCGCGTCGGCGGGATCGGCTTCTGCAAGGCTGCACGCATGTTCGGCGTCAACAACCGCACGCTCTGGCTCGAGTACAAGAAGAAGGGCTACCCCAACAACCGGCCGAGCATCAAGAGCCGCATCAAGCGCGAGCACGCGACGCCGCCGCCGCCGCACAAGGAGGAGCTGGGCGCGGGCGCGGAGGCGCACATGGCGCTGCTCTGCCAGCAGGCGCACCCGCACGCCGCGCACCAGCTCTCCGTCGGCTTCGTGGAGTCGCGCCCGCTAGAGCTGCCGCTGCAGACCATGAACATCCTCGGCGGGCTCAACTTCAACTCGATGCAATAGGACGCGCCGACCGACCCCGCCGTCGGCGTCGGCCAGGGCCGGTATGGCACCGCTCTACCGCCACCGCTATACGACGACGGACGTCCGGTCGCCACTTCGCTGAATACTCTTGCAAGTTGAGCTCGTGCATGTTCTGAGGTTTCGAGTTCGGAGTATTTGACAATGACAATGATAATTCACATATGAACAAGATGAACATTTTAGTGTAAAGACATTGTTGCTGATACATTGGCGCTGGATTTATAATTTTAGTGTTCGTTTATCGTGATAAATGGGCAGCTGGACTTGTTCGTTTGTAAGTCACCTGACGTTTGTAAGCAATTAAAAACTATTAAATTTTCGTTATTTAACCATAAAAAGAATAAAACGAATACCAGTGAATAATAATGATTAAATAAAGAATGTTAGAAAAAAGCGAACAGGGACCCACCCTGTTCGCTTTTAATAACGAACGGAGCTCTTGCGACCGGCTGATTGCGGCATAGTGCAGCCGTCATCGGCACAGCTGAAAATTGGCCCGAGCGTGGAGATAAACATAAACCCCATAATGAGAACCACACTTACGATTCGCTGCTGAGGTGCGGATCGTGTGTTGTCTAAATCGATCCGAGACGTGTCGTCGTTAATGGCCATCATCTTGAAGTTGTTTTGGAGTACACATACCTCGTGCAGATTTTGCAGTTAGGTAGAAACAGCTTTGAGAAGGAAGCCAAGAGGAGGATTCAACTGGGTTTGGCAGCATTTGGAAAACTACGTCGAGTTTTCTCGTCAAACATACTGCAATGTTTGAAAACGTTTCAATCAGTGCTCCCTATCCGTCATGATCATGACATTAGGAGCCGAAACGTGAACACTCGCAGTAGTCCACCAGTTTAAAGTTACTCAGCGAGCTATGGAACGAGCAATGCTCGGAGTCTCTCTGAAGGATTGAATCCGCAACAAGACTATCCTACATAGAACTAAAGTTGTAGACATATCTCAGAGAGTTAAGCTAAAGTGGCAGTGCGCTGGCCATATCAGCCCAAGAATCGATAACCGTTGGTATAAACGAGTTCTTGACCGCGGCTAGGTGGAGTGACGGTTTGCAAACAGCTGCCGGTAGAAGCTGGTTGCTTCGAGCCGAGTGCAGGGTGCAATGGCGCTCATTACGGGAGGCCTATGTCCAACATTGGAATGCTATAGGCAATGGTGATGATGATGAATATAAGAAAAGATTTAGTGTTTCGCTGTACTTGCAAATAACTTGATGTACTTACAAACAACACTTAGGACCGGTTCAGCCATAGTTAGTGTATTTAGAAAAGGAAAGAATTTGCGTACTCTCCACGTCTCAATTGATCTGTTCTCGAACGTCCGATGGAACACCACATTTTTGCCATAAAGTTATATGTATTTTAGATCTCAATAGTGCCGTAAGTTTTGAACTGCTCGGTAACCCGCGCCTATACGCACACGCGTGATGAAAATAGTTCTAATAGGTAATATTGCATAATCAAAATGTGTGATAAATACCTACTTTAGGATTTATACAAGCAATAGATTTATTTATATCATTAATTGTTATTCATATCATTGTGTTTAGCTAAGGGCCAGAACAAATAGATACTTAGCTTTTACCTTGCAGTAATAAATCAAGTAACAATCAAATTGTTATATAAATTAGGTACTTTTACATACAATTCTTGATTTGATAAACACAAATGATAGATAAGTAGTTGTAGCATGCAAAACATGTTCCGTTTTTGCAGACTCAAGCCTTCTCCTAGATATTAGGCAAAGGAGAATGCCGAGAACCCGTACCAATTCGTCGAAACCGAACGTATCCCATAACATTTATTATATTTTATAAATGACATTAACATTTTCTTTAGTTTTACACACCGACTCGATTAATAATCAAGTAAAAAAATATTTTGTTGATTTGGTTTCCGTTGCACGCCGCCATTAGACTACAACAACCAATGATATATACGTTGCTATGGCAATAAACATTGATGTAAAGTGTAACTATGGCAATAACCCTCATTTTTAATTATTTTGACAGTAGAATCGACTAAAAACTTATTGGATATTTATTTGACGCAATCACTTTAGTCTTGGTACCGAGCGCCATACATCAGACGGCATTCTCCTTTACGGGAAATTGTTACACTACTTACTCAGTCATATTCAATTAAAAATCTACTTGAGGCTTCTACACCTCAACTTAAAAATCACATATAATTATAGTTTTTTTTTATATATAATTTGAGGGACTCGGATGCCATGAAATTTAATTAAAAAAATGTTTTTTTTATCATTTGACTAATTTAAAAAATAGCTAAAGTCCGTTCGCGGAACAGGAACAATTTGTACGAAATTGTTCCTGTTCCGCGACCGGTTACTACCTGTCTCTGTCACTCCCGCGTTAATCTTATATCAATAATTGGAAAGTACTTTAACCCCGGCTCCACACGTTGGCGCCAATGTTCTCACTGTTTCTCACTGTACTGTGTATCTTGTTATTAATTTCCCAATAAAGATTATTATTAATGTTGGCTCCAACGCTACTCGTCCAACGTGTGGATCTAGTAAATGGCATTGGCCCCAAAGTTGGAGCGAGCGTTGGAAGTTGGCCGGCTCGTGTCAGTTTTATCAAAGGAAAAGTTGCACCAACGCTCGCGTTATCTGTCCACATGTTGGCGGTTTGCTCAGTCGTGTTGCAGCACGCGTTGAGTGGGTACGTCCAGCGCGAGCCGCGACAATGACTTCCTCATCCACAAAATTGCTACCGGCATGGACAAATGAAAATTTTTTTTTTCTTTATTTATTAAATAAATAAAATCACACAAACTGACAAATTGCATACCTACCTAGGTAGGTACAAAATCTAATATGTAGGTACTTAGTTCTTATGGAAAATCACATGGGTAGGTAGCTACCTAAATCCATAAGCACTCAGTACTGTGAAAGCGCATAGAGCAATTTGAATTTCTGTATAATTGCCAACGTGTGTACGCCTCACCAAATTTACTGTCCAACGTTGGCGCCAACGTTAGCGTTTGTGGAGCCGGCCTAAAACGAATAAATCTATATGTACTACAACTGCAATGGTCGCCGGGTAGGAAGAATTTCGTACATTACGGCACGACCGGACTTTATAAAACAACTGTTTATTTTGCAGTTGTTGTACATAGATATAACGGTTTTAAAGTAGTATCCAATTATTTATAGGTTTGTTTTGAACAACAAACAAACAAATTTACAGCTATGCGACATGAAACAGATTTCATAAAAATATTTGTTTGACTAGCGGTTTGCGTATTGTAAATTTTGTCAAAAACTTTATGTTCTAACCTGAATTTTAAATCATTTAAATCTTCTAACGTGAATTTTAAAATTTATCATTATATCATATTAATCAAAATATTTCAGTATTCAGTGATTTTACCATAACATCGAGCACACTAGTCAATGCAGTTTTTTGTCGTACCATTAAGTAAGAAAACACAGCCTGTAGTTACAAAACTCGACAACATGGCTTGTCCTCCGTTTTATAAATGTGAGATTATGTTATTTCTTAGAGTATCAAGTATGATTCGACAAAGTGGATTAGACTATATATTTCTTTAAATAACATTGACCAAAGTGCAATCAATGGCGTTCAATACAATCGAAATAGTTAAATCCAATCCACGTTGTCCAATTTATTTATTGTCAACGCACTAAAAAGCGTGTATATACTTGTAACAGCACCAATGGAGGAAAGATATTTTTTTCGTAGCAGATCGCGACACAATGATATTTTTTGCATTTATTTTTATACATAAGTTCGTTAAGTTATCAATTTTAAACTATTGTCTTACAAATAGATTATTAATAATACCCCGTTGCCTTGCCCATTATACAAGTGTTGTAATGGCGTTGATTCTCCAAGGAGACATAATACTGAGATATTTCATTTTTTGGAAGCCACATACCACGAGAAATCACTACATTGACGTGTTGGATAGTAGAAATTTAATTGTTTTCAGAACTCCAACGTACCCAGGGTACGATCGGCGGCAAGGATTTAAAACGCAAGGATTCACAAAAAATAAAAACGGTGAATGAGGCCCAAGCTTCAACTTCAGGTCAGCAGGATAACGAAAAAGCCAAATCACCAATACTCATCTCTTACAATTACGTCAGAGGGGTACTGACGTGCCCAAAATGCAATCGTACCTTATTGAACAAACCTGGGTACCACAGTCATTTAAGAAAACACCAAAGGAAATGTTGACATACAATACTTACAGTTGCTGTAGCCGAAATCGGCCACAACTTCATCATCATTTGTAAAATACTAACAACCTTACAGGACTGCATCACTATCATAGTAAACAACAACATTTGTTCGATAACTTTTTCAGACTTTCATACAAAAATATTAAATTTTAACGCTCCAAATGTTACTAACTCTATATAAAAATAACTTAGCGTCGAGCTATTTACTGAACGTAGCGATTTCACGAAGTATGTTGAATAACTTAGATGATTCACTGTTGATGTAGCAGACATGGTAGATGGCAATATGGATCACAACGGCGTTTGCGTCACAATGTTTAGTAAGGCAATTGGGTCGGTTTGAATACAACACAGTTGATACAACACCAGTTAGTGTACTTATTTTTATAGTGAAATATGTGAGATATTTTAAGCAGAATAGTTTAAGTTTTCCAATTTTACTAACACTGTTTAGAGATCTCGTTTATAATAGTTACAGTAACTTGGAGTAGAGGAATATGTGCCTAGATTTAGTATAAGGATAACCGGTTTATTTTTATTAGTTTAGAACTGAGTGAACTGGAACCAAGTAAGCATAATGTAAAAAAATGCATACGATAAATATAAATATAACTATATATAATTTCTCAAATCCGAGTCTTCTAAAATATTTTTCGTTTGTATTTGGAGCCCTCTCAGACTGCAAACTTTCTATCGGCCGATAGGACGGGGTCTTAATCAGTATAAAGATGTGCAAGTGCACATATTACAACAATTCAGTTTAAGCACTAGCTGCCCAACCCGACTACACTATCGGTCTATAGAACATCTTATCTGTGAGGGCTCTTAGCATGGACAAACCAGGGACTGAAAGCGATTAAATTAAAGGCATGCTGTTTTTTCAAAAAATGTACCTTTATACCATTAATTTTACGAAAAATGTACGCGGACTTGAAACATGCCGGCTGTTTGCGTTAGCCATGTTATCGCTACACATGCTATACATAATATCAATATTGTGTCGCAAATTTAAAAATACCTCTGCCATTCATCAATAGGAACCTAAATTTATGTAGGTATAGGCAGCGACACCGATACCAATAATTTCAGTACCGCTATATTGTTGGAAATCGAAGTATAAAGGTATGGGAATAATCAGGTCATACCTATTAAACGTATCTTTATTTTAGTCCCTGGAGAAAACCGTCGTCTGATAAGTTGGAACCAGTTGTAAACGAAACAAAAAAACTACCGTGTGTACCAACTCAGTCAAGTATTACTTTTCTATATTTACAAATTAAATAGCAAACTCGATTATACACATATTTATTTCATTTTTAAATGTTTGCTTATATTTTGGTTTAAAATTTCTGATCAGTCATCATTTATTAGATTAATTCCTAGAGCAATGTTGTAAGGTTTAGAAATGTTTAAACCATAATTAGAACCAAACGACCGTTTGATGTTTATTTCGGTTCACTTCACTTCACTTCTCGGTTATCGGTCCCAATTGGCCACGTACACTAAATTATAATGCAATTATAACATTTTTGTAAATTAAAGATGCCATTTCAACATGCCGTGAACATGAAGTTTGCTAATCATAATAAAATGAGTCTTGCCAAATGGGATTTACCATTATTTTCACCTAGCGGACGTACTTAATCTCGGTTGATACAATTTTTGTGATGATATTAGCTTTTTTAGAAATTTAGGCCCGATACTCGTTTGAAAATGTTAAACGTGAAATATTTGCCTTATCAGTCCCTGGCGGGTGCTTAACAATGTATTCACAGACAATATTCTAAGGAGCATGCAACATTTCATACTGAAAACCCAGTTTCGTGCGAATCAATTCGATACAGCTGTAATGTGGCGTTTTGCGTTACGAAATATGGGACAGTAACAGTATGTAACCCTTGCAAGACAGTCAGGCTTGAGCGTTGCAGCGCGTCGCGACACCATTGCCGCTGGCGGCGTACTACTTAAAAAGTAAGAAAAAAATTAAGGTATTTTTTCTTACTTAGCACCTGCGCTGGATAATAGATCCGGCTCAGTTGCCAGGTAAATTGTTGCAGAGCGGCACCGGCGATGCATTATGTTATGTTCTAGAAACCCACATTAAATGTAATTCCTGATTCTACTATCTCACCCAATATTGTTGCAAAGCTTTCAATCCCACTTAGTATTGTTTGTGAATGACACCGTATGAATTATTACATTTTGCATAGAATTATTCTTTTGTCATTGCATTTATTGACGCATACATTGTGTTGAAGTTGGAGAGGTGAACCGTCATTTGAGAGTACACTCCACACTTGATACATTGGGCATGCAATGAATTAATTTTGTAAACATGAAGTGATATAACACCTCAAGTACTAAAGTATCGAAACGAACTTCGAAGTTAAGTTCGTTGTAAAGTTTATGCGAATAGTTAATGTACTGTTGATTGGTTCCTTTGTCTGCAATTAACAAGTTATCTGTGTATTTCGAAATGCCATGGCTGCCTCTCTAACTATAGAAGTATTTTTCTATAGTTACCTAATGTTCGGACATTTGTTGAGGTTTAAAATATTTTTGTAAGGCCGTTTAGTTAGCTCGTAGTTGTAGAATTAGCTTAAGGAATTCTTAAGGCGTATTTTTAGTGTAACGGTGCCAGTGTCAAATCATTTATTTTTATTTTAATGTTTTCATGTAGTGTACGGCCTAGCATGCGCCTAGTCGGTAAGTGTTTGATTCTATGATCAAATAAAATGAACAAACTAATTTATTACCGAACAGATTTCTGATCGGAGGAATCTAGAGATTAGTATCGTAACTTGCTGGATATTTATTTGGTTGTCTATTATTCTGAACAATAATTTGTCAGTGGCTCGTTGCTTGGAATTAAAAAAAATAAGAATATCCGGTCACTCCATAGAACTCGGTTGTTTAGTTTAACATGTAGCTCTCTGCGCCGGCGCCGACGAATTAGCGCAGGCCTATTTGTGATTTAAGACACTACCGTGGTCGCCTAGTATTATTTTATACCCTTTCATAAGTATTATATTATTATTGTATGGATTGATTTTACAACGATCTTAAAGTTTGTCATGCGCGATCTCTTATACATTTTTGACTGATTTTTTTGTATTGTTAATAATTAAGGAAATGGCTGCTGTCAAGTATCAACATGGCGGTAGCTCGCATGTAATGTAAATAATTAATGTTGTATATAATTGGTCAGAAAATGTAATACGCTGGCATTTATCTTGTATTTTGTAAGTATAAAGACTGCTAGTGAACGGGACAGTGTATCGTAACACCAATGTTTGAACTTAGTTTAACAGTGCCATTACTCATAAACAGTAATACGAGATAATTGTACTATTACTGATTGTACCAACTATGATTAGTTACCAGAGCGCTCTACTTATTTTCTATAAGATCTGCGCACATTAGACTTCGTGCTGTAAAATCTGTATGATGTATACTTTCGGACCGTTCCCGTTAGTAAATTGATTGTCTCATAAATTAATAAAAATAATTGATGTTAAAACTATTGTTTTTTCATAAAACGATTGGATTTAACTAATTCCTTGCATTTGAGTGCTACTTTTATGAACGTCTTAATTCTTGAATTCTGGTAAACATTGGTCATATTTACCTAATGTTTACCAGAATGTATTTGAATTGCAATATTGTAAGCAAATTTCATTATAGGTGCGTAGCACTCGGTTATTTTATACCAAAATAATATGTATATACAAGTAGATAATAAAATATTTGATTATTTTGTAATTTTGTTTTTAATTACATAGTTCTAATTTATTTATTCTGTATGAGAATACTTACATCATAAAGGTATACTCAATATACTAATTTCAAGATGATAAACTATTTTCAAATTAAGTATCATAGAAGTTCCGGAATGTTCGAGTATATTTTCGATATATTTTCAAAGGATTTTTCTTCGTTTTAAATAAATTTATAATATTTCACATTTTATAAAACTATCCACTACTCGTTTTCTGGTGGTCCTCAGTCCATTGTGAGTAATACAAAGTTATCCAGATCGGGTACTGTTAGCTAAATTAAATACTGTTACATACACAAAACATGGGGGCCAACTTCTCATTTGTAAAATATCTGAAGGAAATCGTTTGCTTGCGTTAAATATAGTTATGGCTTTATTTACTGTCGCTACTGTAAACTGCATTCCTATCGCATTCTTATTTGCATGTAAGAGACCCATCGCTCGCTCGTGTGGTAGATACCTAATTAAAAAATAACAAAGATAGATTCATTCATACGTAAGTAATTCTCTTTCAAAAATCACTTGGTTCACCTCATCTAGTCCGGTCAACTGAAGGACTCTTATAGGACTACTAAAGCACGGTTGGCTCTGGTTTTCTTATCACTCATAAATTGCTTGTGTAACTACTGCCAAGTTAGAAATCATCAAGCCTATTGGACCAATGTGTATCAGAGCTAACTGCGCTTCATCAGCTAACTGCACTTCTGTGATCATCTCAAGTAGGTAACGTACCTATTAATAGTACCTAGGCTTAATTCCCACCGCTACGGAATTAGTCTGAATATGATTTTGAGCACATTGCTTTTTGTACATAAACAATGTACAAAACATCCAAAATCATCCAATTTTTGTATGTGAAATAATATTACGCCCAACAGGCTTCCCTTCCGTGGCGGTGTGAATTGAGCCATACTTTTTCGGTGGAAGAACTAAAATTAAAAAAAATAAAAATAACCTCAATTCAGAACTGATGTCTGGTCTCCGACTGCGGAGGGCGACGCACCTGAAGCGTCAACCGCGCGTGGAAGAGCGCATGGCGAGGCGGCAGGCCTCCGAGCCGTCTGTGCCGCTCCCCCCGCCACCGCCCCCTACGCCCTTTCTGCGCAAGCACCATTCGTACCCGCAGTTCGCGCCTAGGGTATGTGCCTAATCCACGTAGGTTAGAGGTATAACTAAAATGCTTATACACTCGCCACTCTGAAGAAAAAGAAAAGTCTGAAGTATGTGGCTAGCTGAATAAATTGTTCGAAGGTAAGTTAAAAAGGTATTTTTTTAATTGATTCAATGGACAATTTTGAGTTTACTCTTTTACGTGTAATATCGTTTACAGAGCATTTAGGTGGTATCTGCGTTTTTCGGATTGCCCTAAGTATATATTATTTCGTTACTGATAAAGTGCTAAGCTCCAAGTTCAAGGGATGTGCTTTCGCATTTGATGGGGGTATTCTAACGTTTCCAGAACCGACGACCCCGGCCCGCGGGTGGCGAGCAACAAGTCAACTCTATGCAGATCCACGCAGTGGCGGTCAACGACCGGCAGCCATCCGAAGGCGCCCCCGCCCCCGCTCACACCCCTGCCCCCGCCCACGCCCAGGCACCTACTCAAGCCTACGCTCACGCACTCGCCCACACTCTTGCTCCTGCCCACGCCAACGCCCCCGCCGTTCACGGTCACACCCCCCGCGCCAGCCACACTCCCGCAGTTCGCTCCGGGCCCCCGCTCAGCTGCAACTTTTGCTGGAACACAGTCGACGAGTGCGGGAGGATTCTACGCCGTAAGACGCAGTACCATTGCCCCGAGTGCCGCACCAACCTCTGCATTGTGCCATGCTTCCATGAGTACCATGAGGCAGAGGTGGTGAACGCCAGATGAGCTCTGCTGCGCCCGTCCGCCGGGCAATGTTCTGTCATCACGTATGCGGGCCGCGCGCACCAGTGTCACTGCACGTTGTGTCATAGAGCAGTCTAACCTCTTAAACTTTTTTGTGACCGCAAAGGGCACGTTGTGTCATAGAGCAGTCTAACCTCTTAAACTTTTTTCTGACTGCAAGGGGCCCGTTGTGTTAAAGAGCAGTCTAATCTCTTGAACTTTTTTCTGACTGCAAGGGGCCCGTTGTGTTAAAGAGCAGTCTAATCTCTTGAACTTTTTTGTGACCGCAAGGGGCACGTTGTGTTTAGACCAGTCTAATCTCTTAAACTTTTTTCTGACTGCAAGGGGCCCGTTGTGTTAAAGAGCAGTCTAATCTCTTAAACTTTTTTGTGACTGCAAGGGGCCCGTTGTGTTAAAGAGCAGTCTATTCTCTTAAACTTTTTTGTGACCGCAAGGGGCACGTTGTGTTTAGACCAGTCTAATCTCTTAAACTTTTTTCTGACTGCAAGGGGCCCGTTGTGTTAAAGAGCAGTCTAATCTCTTAAACTTTTTTGTGACTGCAAGGGGCCCGTTGTGTTAAAGAGCAGTCTATTCTCTTAAACTATTTTGTGATCGCAAGGGGCACGTTGTGTTTAGACCAGTCTAATCTGTTAAACTTTTTTTGTGACTGCAGGGGCACTTTGTGTTAAAGAACAGTCTAATCTCTTGAACTTTTCTTGCGAGCGCGAGCATTTGCGTTATGATTGTTCGTTATCGTTCGTTGTCCTACTGTGTTCGTTGTAAAGTGATGTAGATAATGATAGTTGCAACTTTTCGTAGGTACTATATCTAATACCTTTGTAAACTCACAAATAAAGTAATATAAATTTTGTGTGATTCATAAGCTGACATAAACCTATACTCGTACATATATATCTCGCATATCGTAATCACATGGAATAACGACGTGATTAGTTTCGTCTATTATCTCGCTTTTTCTCTACTAAAAACCATAAAAGAAATTTCGATGTTGTGGAATTTGTAAATAAAATTGTATGAGTACCGAAGTAGGTACCTACTTACTTATTGAATATAACTAGTTGTGGTTCTTTGGATTAAATTTTGCTCAGAAATAACAGGTTGGACGACGCCTAGAAAAAATATATATTGTGCTAAAATAAACTAAAACCTGAAACTAAAAATTAGTGTATTGAAAAAATGATTTGTAAAAATCGAATCCAAAGGGTAGGTATATAATATATTTTGTATAACGCTGCCATAGACAGTGTTATTTTTCCCAGATGTTAGTATGCGGTTTTGATATATTGTGATATGAATGACGAAAGTGAATAATTGAAATATTTTGTGTAGGCTTTTTATGGTGGAATATAAAAAAGCATATTTCTGAATGAATCTGAATGTTGGTTTGACATATTGAATTCTAAACGATTTTACCATGTCATTTACTTGTAAATAATGCAATGTTAGTATTGATAAATTTACTTGTCTTGGCAGTAGTATGAGAGCAATACAATATACATGTATATTGAAAATTTATTGTTAAATCTATTATAAATATATAATTCTGTTTTGAATGTTCCAAAAATGGTTATATATATATTTGTGTTATATCTATCAAGAGGGTCAAAATGGCGCAATTAAAAAAATCCTATTTACAATATAAAGTATAAAATTTTTCTTGTATTGGGGTTTTGTAAAATTTCATGAGGCATGGAAACATACATGAAAGGAAAGAAATATAGGTAGGTACAGTATGCAGAGTGTTTGAAAATATTTTTGATAAGTAGTACATATATTTTGCCTATTGAATTTTCACATAAGCAAGTAGATATTCTATAAACTTCTACGTCCAAGAATATTGTTGACTATTAGGGTTTAACTACTTTAAGTAAATCGTAAGTAAAATATGAAAATGAATTTCAAGAAAAGTGAAAGCAAATATGTTGTTGTGATGGTATTACCTATCGATTGATTTTATCTTGGTGCCATCCGAATGGTGTAAGAATTTCGACATAATTTGATCTTTGAGTGCTAAAAATAATGTATGTATAAGATGAATTCACAAAAAACACTTTCTCCTGTGAATTTTTATCTACGTACGCTTGAGATATGCAAGATGAACAACAACTTCAAGTTCAATACTACAAGTAACTTCGGTATATAATTGAGTCGCCAATCATGCTCGCGAAATGTCACGTCATCACGTGGAATGTGTCGTGCGCCCATATGATTGGCTACGCGCACCTGGACTAGCTCATAGAAATATATAATAGGATAAAAAATAAAATAATCCTGATCCAACTTCCTTGGAACGGATACACATTATATAAAACCTTATTATAGTTGTAAACCAGGACATAATAATAGCATATTTCGATGATGAGTTTAAACAAAAAAATAATTGTAAATATCTGCTCAAAATTAGTAACCATGGTTATATGAGTTTAGGTATAAAATTTGTAGAAATTGATAGGTTTTACGAAATTTTGATATGAGGATGTTGAATTGAACGAACTGAGGTAGTGTACCTACTTTGAATGGTGCTTGTATGTCTGATAATTATGTGCAGGTACCTAATATAGATGGTTGTATTTATATTATATTTATTTATTATATTATCTATATTATTAAAAAAATGTTGTGCCGCACTTGAGATTCACAATGTTTTGTGAATCTGTGTATATATCTACTTTGAGAGTAGGCAAATCTTTAAGGTGTCCAATTCGGTTGTTGATTGCTACTAGGTGGCACTTTTGTAGCATTTATTTAAAAAAAATATTAGATGTCCATTTCAAGGGATCTCATGTGGATTTCTTGTTTCTATTATACCCCATTATATGCTAGAATGTAATAACATCATTTCGGCATTCCAATTTAATCCCATACTAACATAATGGATGTCTGTAGATATTACTAAGTACAGAAATCTATCGATATTTTTATGGGATAGTCAGGTCCAAACATTGGGTACCTAAGTACTTACATTCGGTACATGTATAGTTTTTCAAGCAGTTTTCTTTGTCATACTTATAATAAAAATTACAAAAAAATCCAAATACCAAAATAAGTTAGGAGCATTATTCAAACTAAAGGCGTTAACAGTATTATCTGTATGTTTGAATTGTAGTGGAATTGCTATGTTTGTTGAGTAATGTTTCGGTATAGATAAACGTGGGAGACTTGCTCATTTTCATTTTTTTTTTCAAAACGGACGGGCTGCTTTGACGGTCTTTTTTTAAGATCTACTCGTTGAGACTCCGAATCTACCGACTTGTTCCTTCTAAGATACAATATAAAAATACATACCTATCTATATAAAGTCCGTTTATTAACAGAATTTTACATATTGTAGCAAACACATATCTAAATAAAATGGTTTTACGTTGGCACATATTCAAAATGAGAAAGCGTTTCAAAAACACGATTAGTAAATTAAGTTTTTTGTATATTTTAGTTAATAAGTATCATAATTTTTGTTACATTTTTGTAAGTATACCTATTTTTAGATCATTTTGGCTGTTTTAGCTACTTAGACTACGTATTCTTGTATAATAGTTCGTTTTTATAACTAAATAAGTAGTCGGTCTGTGTGAGCTTGACGAAGCGAAGGACAAGCAGAGGAAGCGTGTAGGTAAATGGTTTTTGAAATACGTAATAGGCACTACCTGTACCTGTGCTACGTTAGTAAAACTAAGATGGTAATATATGCATAAAAAGTTATGGGAATATTTGAATTTTAAAACATGTCTAGTAAAATAATGAAGACATCTTTGTAAGGTAGTAAGTTACATTGTGTGCGCAAATATTTATACTAGTGTTTCTATGTAATAAGCTAAAATAGCTAATAAGTACATAACAAAATATTAGATAAATAGTAAAATAAAAAGATGGGAATATGAGTTTCTGAAACTGGACAGATTTTGTTATAAATTAATTGCGTAATTCACGAGAATTAGCTCGCATTCAAAACAAAGATGGTTTTCTTTGTAAATAGATACTTATACCTAAGCCCTTAGATTGTGCAGCCTAGTTAAAATTGGAGTAATATCTAGTTATTAAATATTTGCAAAGCACTTCAGGCAAAAGTACCCACATAAATATGCCTACATAATAAACATATATTTAATTCTAAACAAATAGCACTTGCACATAGAAGTGTCCTACGTTAGTATGCATTATTGTCAATTTCACTAATAACGTTTTTTTTTTATTTTTTAAAATAAAACTGATCGAGTATTTACGGCTGTTTCCTCGTGGTCATGCTTGTTTGTCATACCAGTATGACGACGACGATGTACATGTCCTCGTAGTCATACTATAACTTCATCCCATTAGTAAAATGGTTTTACTTACTGCTGTATATGAATATTTTATTCCATTTATATACTTTTTCCGCGTACTTACTCATTAAGAATGTGCCAGAATTGACAAAAGAGGAAGTAAATAAATTGTGAATAATTTGCAAGATATATCTAAAAATAATGTGTAATACGCAGTGTAATATTGTTACCTACCCATATAAACTTGTCTGTCTGTGTGCCATAATGAATTAAGAAAGTAGTTATTCTATACGTAGGCACAAATCGTTTGAATAAAGCTATTATAAATTGCATGACAACATGATAAAACTCGATTAAATATTAGTAAAGTCAGAATTTATTATAGGGATATCTTTTAATTATCACTTCTGTAATTTTGACTTTATTGACTATGCATGTTGGCATAAAGAACAGTTGTATACCTAACAAACTAATAACCACAGTATGAAATGTTGTGGTAATGATACCTAGGTATATATTCAAGATTATTAAATCTAGTTTGTAGAGGATTCATTTTAGCTAATCATATGCTAAAAAGTGATCAAATCATTCAATGTAATTCGAACTTTCAGAATAGATACTATTCAATCAAATTAAATTGGAGATTTATTGAGTGACTAGACGAAATGTTGATTGACTAAAATTCATTAGGTGAACGCGGAATAGGAAATGGATGATAAAATGTTACGAGAAATTATTGATCACAAAGGGCGGTTTGCCAGAGCTATATTTGTAATTGTTGTATTAACAGACACTATGAACGGTGATACAAGTAGCGCCATGAAACTAGCGCTGACCGTTATTGCGCAGAAGTCAAAAGTAAGGTATCATATGGGAGCTAGAGGCGAGAGCGAGCTAGAGACCCATGCGGAGAAGTTTCGTTCAACGCTAGACTTACGTGCCGCTAGCTGTAAGAATATAATTGTGTGTTTAGTATTGAATGTTTTTAAAATAGTATTCAAGTTTCAATGTCGAAATAAAGTAACTATCTTCAAGTTCTTTTTCATTTCTACCCACAGTTTACCTACTTACGAATACAAATCACAGGAGCTTTACAGATGTTTCTAGATTCACTCTGCGGCGGCGGCGCAAGAAATTGCGCGTTTCAATGCATAGATAGCGTGCCGCTCCCCGCGCCGCCGCCGCTGTCTTCGTGACTGCGGCCTTAGACGTAGAATCACAATATTATAAATGCGGATATTTGTGTGTGTGTGTGTGTGTGTGTGTGTGTGTGTGAGTGAATATTCCCACTCAACCAGGCCTCTTTCACTCCGCAGAATAGGTATAAAAATATACCTACGCATCGCCGGCCCTCCTAGCATGGTTCGTTACGTCGGTTGCCGAGTTCTGCCCGGAACGAAAGTGTCTTTGAGCAGCCGCGGCATTTTACTTTGTTTTTGTTAATGTACCTATATTTTACAACAAATGAAGGCAAAAAAATACTGCATAGCATTTGGTTGCCTGAATAATAATAAGAAAATGTAAATAATACCAATAGTAGGTACAGAACTGAAAGTTTTTCTACCAAATAATGCGTTGTTTAGATATCAAAGTCTCCCGTATTTACTTAAGTAGATAGGTACTTAGGTACAAGTTCTATTTGAAATTTGAATGCGTTACCTACCTACATAAATAAACGTAATATTATAATGTAGGTATTTTTTCATAGACAATTTTTGTGCCATTGGTAGGTATCTACCTACTTAGTGCTGTAGTAAGTAGGTATTATGATTTTGATTATGTAGACTGAGAGCAAGATTAGAAACCCAACCTAGGTACATTTTTATTTGATTAAACTTTAAGTAGGCAGTGTAGGTTACCTACTTAAAAACAGTCGGGTAGGTAGGTGTAGGTAGACAAATCGATGTGGTAAGATACCTAAAGGTAGGCGTACTAACAACTAAAACTAGATAACTAGGTTACCTACAAACCAAATGTTGTTTTTTTCTCTTGCAAATATCTAGGTAGGTACCTACCTACTAAAATTTTGGCCACGCTGGGCATGCGGGTTGGGGATCGCAGAGTACAGCTTCTCGCACCGCCGACGCTGCTGCCCGTCGGCGGCCAGGTTCTTATTATTCGTCACAGAATAATTCTCAAGACAACCCTAACGTTACACGTGCCACGTCAGTAGAGATAGAGCTATACGATAGAAAGGGATGCAAGGTGTACACCGCCGACGCTGCTGCCCGTCGGCGGCCAGGTTCTTATTATTCGTCACAGAATAATTCTCAAGACAACCCTAACGTTACACGTGCCACGTCAGTAGAGATAGAGCTATACGATAGAAAGGGATGCAAGGTGTAGGTTAATATAAATGTTAGGCACTGAGTTCGGTAAGAGCTGAATAGCACTTTATTGCGTAGCAGCTAAAGTCGCTATTTATTTAAATGATTGCGCGGAGTGAAGCTTCTGTCCCTTCTGTATTCTGTGACTCAACTCCCTAACGTTTGAACGTATTTGGATGAATCTTGAATTATAGGTAGGGTGGTGTGGTAGCCAATGAATCAAGTGTACTCAGTGAACCATAGGGCCTACAACCTAAACGCGATGTTGCCATCGAGTGCATATTTACACGTTTGAACCAGCTTTCCGC
Organism: Horisme vitalbata; assembly: GCA_951804965.1. NCBI lineage: Eukaryota > Metazoa > Arthropoda > Insecta > Lepidoptera > Geometridae > Horisme > Horisme vitalbata. The sequence continues at coordinate 9,801,381 of OX638089.1, forward strand.
GTCACCTTGTACCATAATCGCCGGCGAACTGCTACCTGGAACGCACGAGCTAGTAGCAGATGCAAAAAGTAAAAACAAAATGTGAGTATATTTGTATCATTACAACATTTTTAGGAGTCCCGTGTGGTTTTGATGTAATATTCTAATTAATATTCTTTATTAAGCATGATTTACATTCATATTTGTAATCAAATCGTGTTCCTGTTAGCTGCGGAAAACTTTCAAAAGATTTAATAGGGGGGTGGTACACTATGAGCAATTTTTTGGAGTACTTAATGAACCATGGTACAAGGTGTATTATAATGATTTTGAAATGTGATTTTGATTCTAAGCCATTGATCTGGACTGAAGTTAATAAAAAAACCCTTCGAGTGAGAAATTTATAAATGTAGGTAACTAAAAATTTCTAATACAGGTAATTATTACCTAAAACTACTTAATATTATGATTTTCTTATTGGTTACTAGTATAATTGTGGCTTTTGTTCTTATTGTTGTACGAGGTGCCTTCTAGAAACTAAGAAAGCATATTGATGACTATACAGGTGGGGCAAAATTTTAACTCATTGAGGGCAGCCACCATTTATTTTGTAGTTAGACGGTTTTAATCTGAGGAAACTATAGGTTTACTTTAAAGGAAAAAACAATTGCATTTTCAGAATTTTGAAAAATCGTAGTCAGCCTAGAAAATGACATAATTTGCCTTGATGCACAAATTTGAAATTTGCGTCACATTTAGCACAAATTAAGAGCTTTCTTTTGAGATATCTCCCATCTCGATAGATCCAATAGAAATAAAAACATGCCGCTGCGGTAACGTTACACCAGCGGAATCTGTTTTTCGCGAATAACTCGATAATTCCTGGATGCACAAATTTAAAATTCTCGTCACATTTACACGAGACGAAGCACTAATTATTGGCATTTACCAAATATAAATCGGTGACAACATTCCGCTGGGGTAATGCACACGGTGGGCGGACTTAAGTTCCTATTTTTGGGTCGGATTGTACTAGGATTGGTCGAATTGCCGATTGCTGGGCTGTCACAAGGACAAAGATTCGTTGTGATAACTATACGCGCAGGCGCAACCACTTTTCTAATTATGAAAAAGAATACCGCACAAGGAACTCACTAAAATAAAACACGAATTTAATAGTAACATTTTATTTCGTTTATCTTAGACATGTAGAAAGGTTCTTAGATGTAAATTCTACAAAGACAGATCACAAATATTTATCAGTAAACGGAGCTTTCTATCAGTGGTTAAGAATAGATAGTCACGATCTTTAATTTGTGGACAATAATTTTTGTTCTTAACGGAGAAACTGACTTAAATAAAGTAGCTTAGGTACTAAGTAGCAATAGTTTTGTAGACACAGAAAATTAGGTAAATTGGTAATTGTGCTACCTAAATCAATATTTTTTCGAAATATTCTTGTTGTGTTCAAAATATTTATTATTAAGTAAGAATTTATTACAGAAAAATAAAGCATATTAGAATGAAACAAGTTTATTTCGATTTTCACAATCGTTACTTTATTGCACACATTTTAAAGACCTATGCCAAGGCGCGCACACCTTAGATACAGATTTCGAAAGTTAATAACACTACATTAGAAACAGTGTGCGGCCAGCTCAATTTACTCAACTGGCTTGTGTAATAAACTTCCATTATCTACTTTACGAACAGTAGGTTTTTCTAATAACACGTAATTTTATATAATAGTTGTAATACTAAAATACGCTACTCACATTTAGATAACCGTGCAACACATCAATCAATACGTGTAAGTAAAAATGCGATACTTGATTTTCAGTTGATAACTCAATATTCGATAATCTAAAACATTTCCATTTCTTACATCATATTTTCTATGTTATAAACTTTAATAAAAATAAGCTCTAACTTTCATGACATAAAATATGATCAAACACGAGATTATAAAAGGAATTTTCGTCAGAAAATAAGAGGTTTGTGTATATTTCCGTAGCCTTTTTATTTTTGTAGATAGACGCGCTAGAGTGAACGCGTTAAGGTGGGAAGAACTTATCAGTCGCCGCTGATGGACGAGACTGATAATTTGTTCCCAGCTTTGTGTTAGATTGATCATTCGACAGACCATCACATGAAAAAGCTGTTCTATGACTTTCAGAATATACATACCTATTAAAAAAGTTGTTTCCTCTGTTGGCTTAAGATAATGCTTGCACATATATCTATGATACTCAGTGAGCTATAACAAGGGGCAAAACCATCATATTCGGCGCATAATACCTCTATTAAAGTTAATGATGGTGCGTGACTGGTTTAAAATCCATCGCCGCTTTTATTATGATAATGCAACATATTTAAATCCACATAAAAAACTATTTAAACCAAGTTTTTTTTATTTAAGTAAATATGTAATTAGATAAAACATGAAGGTTTTTATGCATGTATTATAGTCAATATATACAAATCATTTATCATTTAAACGAGAACTGTAATTTGAAATAACTGATTAAATAACAGGTTTCGGCACATTGAATAGATATGAAAACAGTAGTCATGTAAATAGACAGATATAACTAAATAAATATAATTAACGTACAAACTATATTTACATTAACGTAACTATAATAGGACACGAAAATAAATGGAAGAACAAAAAGTTATCTAGTGTGTGATTCAATTAAGCTGCCGGAGAGTGTTATGTAATTATAATGTATTTATGTATAATAGTGTTAATGTATAAATGTCTACTACCTTCGGCATACCTAGGCCGGAATAACACCAATTATTACACCAATTATTACATCAAAAACGTACTATTCAGTTCACGACTCGTATACTGCCGCGTTGACTGACCAATCCTAAGTAACCGGGAAACTACCTAGTGTTAATCAACATGCACGATAATGTTAATATGAGAAGAAATGTCACGTCATAAGGACGGCTCGTTGTAAGACAAGGACAGCATTCTCGGGTGAGAAGCGAGGGGGGTTACTAACGTGTAACAAGGAGGCTTCAAAAACTCTTCTTTCCTGATAACTCCACAAATCTTAATAAGTATTATAATTACTTATCAGTCTTCACGCGTTTTGCTTTGTCCTTTTTTAACCTGAAATTAACAAACCGGAGTTTTATATATTTTTATTTTGGCGGCCCCATTTAGTCTAACATAGTTTTTAAAATAATTTTAACGTACTTAATTCATTATAACTTTAGATTAGCACGATATTTTGGGGCATGTCTTTTGGGAAGGTTAGAAAACCAATTGATAAATATTAAATCTCCAAAATTGTAGTAAAAGGACCGCAGATATATTTTATATATTAGTTACGTTTAAATATTATTTTATTGTTATAAAAATGAATTAAGCTCATCAGATTAATGGAACGTGATTATCATAATGGTTTACGTAAATAAAAATATGTTAAATAAAATAAAAATAATGTTTAAATTTCTACTAACACTAATACTATTCGATATAAAGTAATTGATTTTATTCTAAGAATTATAGTAAAAAATGCTCCTAGTTTGCGTGTAAAGAATATTTTACTCTTTTTTTTGTTCATAATCGTTGATTTCTCTCACCATTCCATTCCGACTGCAAACAATTTGCCACGTGGACGATTTTCCATACAAATATCCAAAATCATTCTTGATCCACTTCGTTGTTTTTAATGAATAACATGTACCAAAATAATTGATTTCAGTTCGTGTAGATATATTGTATTATATAATACAAAAGAATGGATCTAGTAGAACGCTTTTATTGTCAATTGACACGACTATTTGGAATTTGTGAAGTCTCGACATGACCGTATTAGCGGGAACAAGCGCGAGGGTAGGTACTCATACAGAATATACGTACAGTTGAGTAGGCTAACCTCTACAAGGCTATGCTCGGAAACGTTAGAAAAACATTGTGGAGGAGATGACGCCTATACGACGTAACAGCAGCATAGTTCATGGAATTACTACTAGTACAAGCGTACAATGAAATGCGGGCTTTGAAAACAATATGTAGGTACCTAAATTTTCTTCATAGAAATGCCCAAAAAGATATCGTGCCCCGTTCCCTCTTTTATGTAACACTAAAGAGGAAACGAGACACGCCACCCTTTTGAAAGAATACATTAGACACAGATTTCTGTTCAAAGCGAGCTCTCATGATATAAACTCATTGATCCTTGCACTTAATGTGGTTTTAATTTTCGGCCGAGTAAGAAGTTATCTTCAAGAGGGCATCTTTCAAACATTTCCAAACATAGACGCTCGTCCATTGCCACATTATTATTAATTATTGAGCCTGCAATATTTCACTGCAGGGCAATTCAATATTGCACTAGGAATGAATATAATATGCATATAATTATTATAAGCTGTGTAAAGTGTGGAACAGGTATGAACTAGTTAGGATTTTTGACGATGGTTTGATGAACCGTGCACAGATGAGGCTCTGTCGACCCCGGCACGGTTTACACGTAAATGCGCAATTATACATTATAGCTATCCAAAGGTAACCTGCAATTTATCCTATCCTGACGTCTTACTCCAAAACTACGTTCATCGTTTCATCCAACCCTGATGTCAAACTCCGATACTATGCATTATCCCACGATATCTTTCATTCAATTAATAATTACGCCTCGTTAATACCTATCCTTACGTTCCGTTGTTCCCTTACGTAAATAACGTATCTAACCGCGTTTGTGCATATAAGGAATAACTGTCGCCTATGGACCTACGAAACCGAACCGTCCTAAGAAATACTAGACAGAAAACGATTACACATGGACACTAGAAAGTGCGATGAAATTCATAACTTTATAACGGCTACATAACACTGAAGGCGAACTATTACAGAGCGGGCAAGAGATCGGGGTGACCGTAATAGGGCGGCTACATATGCGTGCTTTGGCGAAGATTTCTGTTCAATGCTGTCTGCCGAGTGAATTCATAAATGCATCTTTTTCACAAAACGTGAACCTTCGTGGCAAGCCTGTAGCCGCCCTATTTGCGTCTGAAAAGTCAGTTAGGACACGTAAATGAGATTGCGCCCGATCTGCTACGTGCTCGGCTAAGAGCAGAGAAGGGTCTAATTCAGAATAGGAGTAGCCAGATGCTGCAGGCGACTGAGCGCAGGTGTTTAGTCGCCTAATGTTTAATGTACGCGTAGATTAGAGCGCCCGCGACGGCCAGTATTCCTACGCCGACTGAGAACGCAATGGGTTTGAAGAGGGACCTCTTGAGCTGATGCCAGCGGTCGGCGTCGCGGGAGCGCTTCTTCATGACAGCCACGCGCTCTGCCAACTCGATTGCTCGACGTCGCCGTAAAGCCACTTCTTCTGACATCGCGCTGGAACAAGGAATAATAAACATCAGTCATCATAGCAAGTAAAGCGGCATAAATGCGGATTATCGGCAATCGTAGTGTAAGATGCCCTCCTGTTAGATGGAGTAAAGGTCTGCAAAAGGCTGCTGGTACAGCTGGATGCATCAAGCTGAGGACAGAGCGCAATGGCGCTCATTGGGGCAGGCCTATGTCCAGCAGTGTACTGCTATAGGCTGATGATGATGATTGCCCTCCTGTTAGATGGAGTAACGGTCTGCAAAAGGCTGCTGGTACAGGATGCATCAAGCTGAGGACAGGGCGCAATGGCGCTCATTGGGGGAGGCCATGTCCAGCAGTGGACTGCTATAGGCTGATGATGATGATGATGATGTAAAGGGTTCCAGCTTCCGTCTCCGGAACCCAGCCTCACCTGCCCGTGGTGGACCTAATCAAATCTACCCAATCTTACAAGTTAGCTATCGTTCAGTGGTTAGCGGGTAGCGAGTGACATAACAGCTCCGGTACCATTCATGGACAAATGGTATTGCGCCCTCAGCGCACTAGTAACTCAGCGAGTACCGGAGTGCACTTTGAATCTCGGCAGCAAGACCTACTGCAATAAGGTCCTGGTATTTGCCAGTTTAATCGTCTGCTTCATAACCTACCGGTTGGTAAGGGGACGTTACACATGTCGTAGATTAGATTGGGTCTGCCCGTGGTGCACTCAGCTGTAGAACAAAAGGGGCTCTGGCAGCGGCTGGTTGCGACCACGCAGCCTAACACTACCACAGCTAAATCCCCTGGCACAGATGTGAAGCAGCTTCAGTGGTGCGAGAAGCTGTGCCCTGCGATCCCCAATCCACATGTCCAGCGTGGGGATTACTAGCATATTCCCTTTCTTATAAGGCAGCCTTATGCCCAAGAGTGGACTGCTATTGTTGTTTATTGTTGAGATATTTGTTTAGATACAATACATTGTTGTTGATCAAGGACTCTTAAGGCGACTATACATGTCAAACCTAACTCTCGCTCGCACTATTCAACATTTTAGAAGATATAAAATCACTGAATGTAGTTATTAATGCAAATGCAAAATAGCAAACAACAATACAAAGGTTCAGCAAAAACATGATGTTGAACCCAACGTTTTCCTACCAAAAAAAATTGTACCAAAATTGATCACATTGGTACAAGTTTTTTTATAAGAAAACGTGATAGAATCAAAATGATATTATTGCTGAACCTTTGAATTGTTATTCTCTAGAATGTGAAGGTTTGCTATTTTGCATAACTATAGTCAGTGATTTTATATCTTCAAAAATGTTGAATAGTGCGAGCGAGAGGGAGGTTTGACATGTATATTCGCCTTAATAGGTAGTCATCGATGATTGTTCAGAACAGCTGCCTTCCGATTCCGAATCAATCCGTCAATTGTGATTAGCCGCGTCTCCGCCGGGGGCGAGGCAGCCTCATGAGCGGAATGCTCGGTCGGTGTGGAAGTGCCTCGGGGTTGTGCGGGCGCACGGTGCCTCGGCCGAGCATGCCTCGGAGCCGAGCCATGCGGAGTCGGTAAAGCGCGCGAGCTCAAAGGCGCCTCATTATGCGCTGTGCAACGGTGGGGACGGTAATGCGTTTGGCTCGCGAAAATTCGAAACTTTCGTTGATATTATTTCGTAAATATGGGCACTAAAGAAGCCTCGATAAACTTAATTAAATTAAGCTTCACACAAGATGCTGTGGGATATACAAATATTTAAATAAAAGTCAGCGGGAAGACGCATGGAAGCTGCCTTTTTTTGTTTTGATACCTGTTTCCTTTTAATTAAATAGTAAGCCGATAGGAAGATAGCTGCAGCAGCAATAACACGACTATCCATTTTAAATTACTCGGTGGAACAGATGGCTCGGCTTGCCTCGCGAGCCCTGCCTCGATGTTTCTGGTAAACTACGAGGCTGCCTCGTGAGCCAGCCTCGGCCGAACCGCTCGCCCGAATGTGGCTCGCGAGCCCATTTGCCCGATGGAGACGCGGCTAATTCAAATCCGCGGCCGTCAGTGATATTTCCGTCAGTGTCAATTGAGCGGGAATTTGATTATTGTGTCCGGGTGTCGTGAAGTGACGCACTATCGTATCATAGCGTTCTTCATGAAAAGTTTTTGAATCTCTAGGATTTAGTAGGTCTATCCAAATCGGAATGTCAAAAACTGACGGATTCGATTCGAAAAGGTTTTCGATAGTTTGAAATGTATCTGCATGTGGTGGATAGGTAAACATACATATCAAGTACAATGTAAAATATAACAAAAAACAATACGTAGGTTTACATCGATTTAGAAGAATGGGCAACACACTCTCATAGAAATTGTATCATACCTGTATAAAGGCGGAAGTTTGTGTGAGTATGTTTCTTCTAATTTAACTCCGTAACGTCACGTCGCCTGAAAACAAGGCTCGTGGTGCAAAACACTAACAGAGTGGAGACCTTGGGAGGAGAAGCGCCCGCAAGGAAGACCACAAATGCGTTGGTACGATGATGAACAGCTAGCTGGATTGAAATGGATGGAGATTGCACAGGACCGTAAGAAATGGTATTGTATGAAGGAGGCCAACACCTTTAGGGTTGAAAGTGACTAAAAAGAAGAAGAAGAAGAGGAATTAATTAATAGGTCCTTACTTACATATTATGTAATTGGCGTTATGTATTTTATTTTGTACACATTTTTTCTAAATTGAACAGACATATCTTATACAAAATTAAATAATATTCTGAACGTAACATTATTGCAAGGATTGAAAATTCAATTCGTACTATTTTTGGGAAAGCTCATCACCAAAAAATAAAACTTAGAACAGTTCATTTCATGTGTTGTCGCTTTCAATGTAAAAAAATTAATAAATTCTTAAATTCGTTGTATTTTTTGTGTAAGTTTTCATTTTCAATAAGGCCACGCATACTTTTCACAATGTTACCCATTTATAGACACAAAATAAACATAGGATTTGCAGTTCTAGAAAAATAAAATGCTGTATTGAGAAATCAATTTTCTCGAAATTCTCCATACAAAGCGCCAATATGTAAGGAATATCGACAGATGATTTTATCATCTGTCGATATTCTAAGACAACATACCTTTCCACAGTGTCGGCGTTTTCAGTAGACTCCGTGGTCTCGGTGGTAGTTTCATCGTCGTCTCCAACCTCATCAGTGGAGCCCGAAGACAGCGGCGAGGGCGTATCGCGCCGCTCACGTGGCGGCGGCGTCGGCGGAGCCTCATCCTCCGACTCAACGTTAGCGGATAGCTCGATGTTGCCTAGAAGAACACGTAGCTTTAATTTATGACTAGGCTGACCAATCAAGCGACACGAAAGAGTACCGAGGCATCGCGGATCGTCGACACTATCTATGACATTCGCTTTAACCACAGATATAGGAAGACAACTAGATAAAGTCTTAAAATTCAATACGGCTGATATCTACTTTTTTATGTCCAATATCATCAGTTAGAAAGGGATGCAAACATATAACAATGCGACTTCAAAAAGTTAATCGTACCAGGGCGCTCGAACAAATTTCTATGCAGGTTCATACAAAATGCCCTGGTTCGAAGTCGTACGAAGTCGCAGAAATCGTATTGAGATAAAGTATGCATCTCTTTCCAGCTAACAGGTTAGATTTTGCATGAAAATGTCAAACAGTTTATTTCTAGAGAGTTCCTGAGGTGGATTGTTATATTAACCGGTAACCGATGACGTTTCGTATTACTTTTTTAGCGAATTAGCGCTCGCTTTTCTTCTGATAGAGGAATCCACCTCATGAATCTAACTAACACTAATACACCTAAACGAAGTTCTCCTACAGCTAAGTCATCTATGATGCTAAAGTTACCAAAGGTTTCACATATCCACTCGGCATTGAGCCACTAACAAAGTGCGTATAAATTTAGCCAATGATTAAGAGTGGCTTAGATTATTTTTTGAAATTATGATTGGTCAATATTTTACTAGAATACAATTTTTTTTAAGTAATCAAAATTCATTTTAGGATGCACTCCGTAACAAGGGTAACTTTTCGTCGAAATATGTTCGTATTCAGCCACTTTAAAATAAAATACTTCACGAGATAACGCACGATACATCTCCGGATATTTAGGAATCTCTAGTGTTTCCGACATAAACGTCTCTTTCCGCGCCGCGCACATATCTAAGAAATGGTACAGCGATATTACTACGAGGGGGTCCCAAAAGAACGGGAATTTCGTCATAACTTCTTTATTTTTTAATATTTTTACAGCAAATTTTGTTCACCTTCAAAGTATTCTCCGTAGACCACAACACACCCCTGCAAACGATCCTTCCATTGTTCAAAACATTTTTTAAATTTACTTATCGGGATGTTCTTTAAGCGTTCAAGCGATTTTGGTTTTGAGTCAGTCCATAATCACCAACAGTAATCACCAAGGAAAAAATCAGGGTCCTCTTTGAGCTGATTTTGAAGCTCAAAACCGGCAAGTCCGTGAGAAGGCGAGGAACAAATTTGGTTGCAACTCTTCTGATGTGCAAATCTTCTGGAAAAAACCTCTGAATGAATTCTTTGATATTCTAGACAACTCACATAGTTGATCAATTGTTCGGCGAAGGCATCGACGTTTTCGTCACTTTTTGGCGCTGAGATGCGTTCTGAACTGGTTTGGTCAGCAATTGACCTTTCTTCATTTTAAAAACTTGAAACCCACTCGTCGACTCTGGTTTTACTTGGAGCAACATGCTCATAAGCAGTTTTAAGCATGACAATAGATTCCGCAGCCGATTTCACCAACAAGTAACAAAATTTCTCAGTTGCGTGTTGCTTTCGACACAATCTGCCGTCAAGTTTTCGCCGAAATGGAAAAGTAGTTTTACAAAAAAAAACCCATGGACGAACCAATGCACTCACAGTAACAGGACTTTGCACACTAACTTAAGAGACGTGTCCTTAACGGACACTTGGTCGAACAATGAGTTTCCCCACTCTCCCTCTCCACCGTAGCCCAATTCCCGTTACTTTTGGGCCCCCCTCGTATAGCACAAGGGTGACAGGACTGTGATTTTCACAGATGTGTAATTCGCCTCGTATTCACTCTAGTAGTAGTAGTTCGCGAAGTATTCTAATACTTCGCGTAGCATGTCAAGCGATGTTGCACAACGATCCAGTCATACTATACAAGTGTCAAGTCGTTGGACAAGTGCAAAGTTGGGCGGACACGTTCTTTGCGAATTCAAAATAAACTAGTGTATACAAGGCTTAAAAACGTAACGCATCGTAATAGGACAAACCAAAGAACTATGACTAAAGCATAGAAGAACCCTTAAATTTAATTCACGCTCTGAACATCTACTTATACGGCTGATCTCTACTTTCTTATGTCCATCAGTTAGAAAGGGATGCATACATATATCAATACGACTTCAAATGAGTTAAAAAAGTTAATCGTGCAAGGGCGCTCGAACAAAATTCAATGCAGTTTCATTGAAATGCCCTGGTACAAAGTCGCAGCAATCGCATTGAGATAAAGTATGCATCCCTTTCTAGCAAATGATAAATGGACATAAGAAAGTAGAGATCAGACGTATGAGTTGACGTTAAGAACATGGTGAATTTTAAGACATCATCTAATTATCTTCTATATCTGTGGGACAAACATAAAGCTTCACGATAAAACTCACTGGAGGCCTAGTGCGAGTTTTTTTACCAGCTCGATCGCGTTTGAGTTTACGGAAATTTGTATGGAAAGGAGTTAGTCCCATGCGTTTTTCACTAGATGGCGCTACATCGATTCCATATAAATTTGCGTAAACGCAAACGCGATCGAGCTGGTAAAAAACTCGCTCTAGGCACCCTGTTCCCGTTGGCTTACAGTTGAGAACAGGGTACATTACCGAAAAACTTTCGCAGAGCTGTCATATTAATCAATAAACTATTTGCGAAGTTAGTCTGCAAACTCAACCCTGTCTAGAGTTGATATTGCAATAATGGTTGGGAGGATCGTCAATTTAAACTATTATACGTTATGTCGTGGCTCTTGTTCAATGTGTTTTGCTTATCGTAAGCTTATTTTGTTTAAAAGGTATCTATCTGTTGAAAACATTGCAGAATTCATCTGTTAGCAACACAAATGTCTGGTTCAAATTCTAAATTTACTAATACGAAGCTAATATTGTTGGAAAATTATTTATTTGCAACGATCAAACAAGTACCTACACAGGCGAACTTAAAAGTAGAATTTTCTTCCAGATAACCTTTGTGTAGCGAGGAGGTAGATTGGTAGTGCAACAGATTAGCTAAATGAAAGAGTAAAAAATTTTAATTTAACTCTGAAAATAAATAAATGAGACAGAATACATTAAAAACAGGTATATAAATGAAACAATATACAACACAAATCAGTAAACAATAAACAGTACACTAAAAATAAAAAATAAAATAAACTTTAAGGGACCAAAATATCATAAACATAGTTAAGTTAAGTTAAGAATACATTAAAAACAGGTATATAAATGAAACAATATACAACACAAATCAGTAAACAATAAACAGTACACTAAAAATAAAAAATAAAATAAACTTTAAGGGACCAAAATATCATAAACATAGTTAAGTTAAGTTAAGAATACATTAAAAACAGGTATATAAATGAAACAATATACAACACAAATCAGTAAACAATAAACAGTACACTAAAAATAAAAAATAAAATAAACTTAAAGGGACAAAAATATCATAAACATAGTTAAGTTAAGTTTAAGAGTTACTAATCTGGAAGCCTGTAAAACTAGCCGTCAAATAGATTACGCAATGACATTTTAGAGCCTTGATTAAATATTTTTATTGATTTTACTGGACGTATTAAGGAAACCATGCAATAAGTGAGAGGGTAATCAGTAATACATTGTAAATACAGTTGTGTAGAAGTAGTATATTGTGTACGTAAATTTTAAGCAAGGCATGTCTTGTAATAAGTATAATCTTGAAGCCCTGACGGAGGTCATTGCTCGATCTAAAAGTATTAAAAGTATTTAGTAGTAGTACAGCTCTTTGTGAAGGGCTCGTCCGCGGAAGTATACCACCATGCATATTTCTGCTTTGATGCAGTTCTCCTGCGGTTTGGGTGCCAGTGAAATAAAAGGCACAAGATGCCTTATCATCTTCATGCCTCAAGTTGATGCAGGGTAATGTATAGTAGGGCACGTTCCAAACATGCGTGACATACGATGCGATACTTTGTGATAAGTAATGGTAACCACTTAACATCAGGTCAAAAACTCCCGACACCAGAGCAAGCCACTAACTCAAACGAAAGAGAAGAGAAAGATAGAGTGCAAGCTTTCCGTCTTAAAGTAAAAGTACGAAGAGAAGAATACTTAAGTACCTAACTAACCGACTTCTAGAGCTCCAGTTTAAGTACATAGAGCAGTGCTGAAGTCTTAAGAAGTTTGAAGTTTCAAAATGCTAATGGAAATATCGGGTAAGACTTAACAACTTTGTACCGTGTATAGTTAGTTTGCAGTATGCGCTTAGTGATTTCGCTATTGTTGGATTGTGTTGTGTTAATGACATGTAGTTTCTGTAGGTAAGGCCATTAGGCTGAGAGGATGGTACCTACAGGTGCTGGGCAGGCCTACTCTATCTAACCACGTCGAAGGCACTGCAGCGTCCCAGTCAGTAATGTATAATCTAGGCATGACGCAAAGGTCCCAGTGTTGTCCAGTAAGGTCGATTTTTCCCGTATTTTTACACACGACGGAACGGAGACGGTATATGCGTTTGGCGTGAAAGGTTTGTTTATTTGTTTGTGCAAATCTATGCAGCTAGTCCGATTTGAATGTAGTTTTCAATTATGGGTTCGGGTTTGATTGGCATGTTATTAGATAGGTGTTACGGCGACAACTCACCTGGGGGCGCTGCAGTAAACTTGTGTTTCTGCAAAACTAAAACTACTAGTCCGGTTTTATGCAGTTTGTTCTTGAATAATAGGGGGTCTTAAATAGAGGTTACGGTAGTAACTCACTAGAGGGCGCTGCAGCAATATATTTTTGATATCTAACCATTCCAAGTCGGAAGACCAGTAGCGAGATGGGTCGACGACATAGTACGCGTCGCCGGGCGATCGTGGATACGACTAGCACAAGACCATGGTGGATGGCACAAACTCCGGGCCTATATCCAGCAGTGGATAAAGTCAAGCTGTGGATGATGATGATGATGAACCATTCCAAAAAGTTTTTGATTTTAAAATTTTTGAGAGACACGCACGGATATTGATTTTTATATTCATAATAGATATCAAACCTTCAAATAAAAAGTTAAACTAAAACTACAATTTGTGAATGGACAAAATAAAATATAATTAATTATTAATAAAAAAAAAAAAAATTCTGCATCTTGTATGCTGTTGTTGTCTCCAAAGTATCCATAAAAGATTTCTCTACAACTGTCATTGTATACGTACGTACTGTTATATACCTACTATGTACAGTATAATGCTAGCCTTTTGCTTACTTGCCCCTTTTGATAAAACGGTCAAGTGCTAGTCTCACTTAAGCTTCAGTCTTGATTCAGCCTTCACTCGAAACGGTTCTGTCCGGGTATTGTCATTTTGTAATTTCCTTTTGTTTTAAATATACATATATATCCTAGTTATCCTGCATCCTTTTTTTAAAACAACGAATGACAAGTGTCCCATAACATTTTGGTGGCAGCGGTGGGATACGAAAATCCCCAGTGTCTTTAATCCTTAACTAAGGAGAACACAGTGAAGTGCATATTGAACAAGGACTCGATCTTATCCTTGTAGTGAATACTACGTATACTTACACGGATTTTACATTCTAACATCCCGGACTGAAGTTACTTACCTGTGTACCTGCATCCGTGTGCGGACTTACCTGGTCACCCTGTCCTGCACCGTCTCGAAGATCCTGGACTGAAACTACTTACCTAAGCTACTGGCGCGTCGATCTGCTGCAGCATCTGGTGACTCCTGGAGATACCTACTTCGTAGTCATCGTCATCCGTATCGAGCATCCTGCAACGCGACATCCTGCATCGAGATTCCCGGTTAAATAAGTACTCAAAATTATTTAACTTGTTCGTCGAGTCAAGAATCATCCCATCGTCTCGCCCGGTTACGCCTTATCGCTCCGGAATGCAGTTCGCGGAATCGGTTACCGTCGTCGTCGCCTACGCGTTATTCATTCTGTAAGTCTTTGGTCATTGCTTATAATTTTAGAGTTCCGTATGAAGCAAAGTAAATCCGTTTCTAATTAATGTATTGATTTAAGTTGATGATATTATAGTATATCCAAGTCATTAAACTTATAACAGCTTTTTCTTATTTCTGGTAAAATAAGTCCATCTATTTTCCGTAAATATTTTAATATGCCAAAAGTGCCTAAGGGAGAAGATAGTAAGCTAACAATTAACATCCCAGAGGCAGAACCCTCTCCCACCAACGTAGAAAAGTCACCACTTGGTTCTCCGCGACTCACGAGATCCGCTGCTGCTGCTGCAGCTGTGGTCATGGCGGAACTTGACTTAAATACGTTGTTCAAATTCATCAAATCATATGATGGCAGTCGTGAAACCGTAAATTCATTCATCATCAACTGCAACAATGCATACGAACTTGCTTCGGAATCTCAGAGGCCCATACTGTTTAAATATATCCTCAGTCAATTGCATGGTAAGGCGGAGGTTGCTTGCTCGATCAAGGAGTTTTCATCCTGGGAACAACTTAAGGAGTTTCTAAAGACTCAGTTCTGTGAGCGTAAACATTACGCCCACCTCCTTACTGATTTACAGGAAAGCAAGCAAGGCCCGCTAGACAATGTCAGTCAATTTTCACTGCGTGTGGAAACCTGCCTCTCACAATTGCTCACTGAAATTACATTGTCCAATACAAAGGCTAAGGAACTGCCTGGTCGAAGTGCAGCAATGGAGGACCTTGCTCTCCACCACTTCCTTATGGGTTTATACCCCCGAATATCCAACATTGTGAGATGCAGGGGTCCGAAAACTTTAAATGAGGCCATCAACATGGCAATCTCAGAAGAGCGTATCCAACAGAGCTTGTATAAGCGTTCATCGACGGAGACAAAATTTAATACAAAGCCTAAGCCAGGCCCCTCTAGACCAAATACGCAATTTCCTTCGGGTAACACGTATCAGAACAAGGTCGGCGATCCGAGCCCCTATAGGCCAAATACGCAATTTACTTCTCAGAACAAGACCGGCGATAGCACCCTGTTTTGTCGTTACTGTAAGAGCACCGGTCATGAAATCAGAGATTGCAAGAAACGCGAGTTTTACAACAGTAAATACCCATCTAGGTCGAATTATGAACAGACAAATAATTCCCGCAGTCATAGGGTAAATCACGTTCTCGAGGAACCTGATGAGGAGGAGGAGGTTGGGCATGATGAGGTCGACCTCTCGCCCGATAATTTAAACTAACAAAGGTCTCGCTAAGGTGTCGCCCGAGACAAAATACAAAAGCCGACACTATAACAAAATCCAATATCCAGGCTAACCGACAGGGTAATCAGCCCCAAACCGACAGCCGACCATCTACTATCCTGGCTAACCAACAGGGTAACCAGCCCCAAACCGACAGCCGACCATTCAATATCCAGGCTAACCGACAGGGTAACCAGCCCCAAACCGACAGCCGACCATCCAATATCCAGGCTAACCGACAGGGTAATCAGCCCCAAACCGACAGCCAACCATCTACTATCCAGGCTAACCGACAGGGTAACCAGCCCCAAACCGAAAGCCGACCATCTGACGAATCTCCAACTAAGGTTTATGAAATCAATCTGGACACATCCAAAAGGATGTTACCGCATACACTGTTGAATTCACAGGTATCCGATATCCCCTTGACATTGTTAGTAGACTCTGGTTCTGCTATATGTTTGATAAAACAATCCTGTATCCAAACTAATCAAAAATTGATCAGAGATTCTATTAAACTCAAGGGCATAGACCCTGGCGATGAACCTACTTCAACTGAAGGTCATTTACAACTTAAACTTAAACTAGCTAATAGTAAATCAGTATCCTACAAATTTCACGTTATAAAAAACATAAACTTACCTTATGATGGAATTTTAGGGTCAGACTTCCTGACAGCTTTCGGCTGCAAAATTGATTACACGACTGACGTCCTGAAAATAGGTAAATTCAATATTAAATTACACTTTTTCAATCCATTTTATGAAATTCCACCTCGAACGGAGGCCGTTGTTGAATGCTCAGTAGTGAACCCAAATATGGGTGAAGGTGTCATCTTGAATCAACATATATCCAATAACCTTTTAGTGTCCAATTGTATCGTAAAAGTTAAGAAGAACAAGCGAGTCAATCTGACTATCGTCAATACATCCGAGACCGCTGTAAACTTCAACTCAAACTTAAATCTCAGGCTTGAACCGTTGAATTCGTGTGCCATCCAACTTAACACCGATTTAAGAAACACATCTGACCGCACTGCAGAGGTCATTAAGTCTTTAAGAATCGAACACCTTAACCAAGAGGAGTCAGACGCTCTGTTAGAACTCTGCTCCCAATATTCAGACATATTCCACTTACCTGACGATCAATTATCGTATACTTTCGCCCTGGATCATCAAATTAAGACGAGTAGTGATACCCCCGTTCATACAAAATCATATAGATTCCCTGAATGCCACAAGAAAGAAGTAGAGACGCAAATAAACAAAATGCTCGACGATAACATCATACAACCATCATCTTCTCCTTGGAGCTCTCCAATTTGGATAGTTCCCAAGAAAGCGGACTCACAGGGTCAACGAAAATGGCGTATCGTCATTGACTACCGTAAACTTAACGACATCACCATCGGGGAAACATATCCTATCCCACAAATATCCGAAATCCTTGACCAACTGGGGAATAGTAAATACTTCACTACCCTAGACCTAGCTTCTGGGTTCCACCAGATCCTCATCTCCCCAGAAGACGCGCCGAAAACTGCCTTCTCAGTGCCACAAGGCCATTACCAGTTCACTAGAATGCCATTCGGGCTTAAAAATGCGCCTTCTACCTTTCAGAAGCTGATGAACACATGTCTTACCGGACTCCAGGGTACCAGATGTTTCGTATATCTAGATGACATAGTTGTTTACTCATATGATCTGCCCTTGCACATTGACAACCTGCAAGCTGTCTTCGATAGGCTCCGCAATTTCCACTTAAAATTACAACCTGAGAAATGTGAGTTCCTTCGAAAAGAGGTCGCATATTTAGGGCATATCATAGGTGAAGACGGCGTTAAATTAAACCCTGATAAAACGAAAGCAGTAACAGAATTTCCTGTTCCCGGATCTCCGAAAGATATTAAATCGTTCCTAGGCCTAGTATCCTACTATAGGCGATTTATACCTGATTTCGCAAAACTAGCGAAACCTTTAACGTCCCTATTAAAGAAAGATGTTCCTTTTGTCTGGCAAAACGAACAACAACTTGCATTTGAAACCCTGAAAAAGAAGCTCGTGTCTGCACCAATCCTGGCATATCCTGATTTTACACAACCATTTAATCTTACATGTGACGCATCAAACTATGCCATATCCGCCATACTATCCCAAGGCCCCGTAGGTCAAGACCGTCCCATCGCATACGCGTCCCGCACTCTAAATAAGGCCGAGTGCAATTATAGCGTCACGGAGAAAGAATGTCTCGCCATTGTCTTCGGAACCAAGGTATTCCGGCCCTATCTGTATGGCCATAAGATTATAATCCTTTCGGACCACAGGCCATTGCAATGGCTGTTTAATTGTAAAGATCCGGGTTCAAGACTTGTTAGATGGCGTTTGAAACTCGAGGAGTTCGAATATGATATCCTACACAAAAAGGGAAGAATCAATACTAACGCTGATGCTCTATCCCGGTTTCCAGTCAACCCTATCCAACCTGAGGAACCTGTAATATCGAATCCTCCTGAACCGGAACCCAATCGAGAATTGGACGGAGATCTCATGGACCTCCTTATATCTCCACCTTCATTCAATCCCGACGAAGAGATTCCACAGAATCCTGATTACTTAGATCCTTACGAAGATATCCTTCCTTTACCTGAATTAAACTTACCTGATAATATCCCTGACGTTGTCCGGGACCAAATTGAAAATGAGGACAACTTACCTGAACCTGTTCCGGAAGTAGAATCCTTACCTGATCCTCAGCCCCATCTTGACCCGATGCCATCCACAAGTGCTAATCCAGATGCACCTGTCGATGATTATCCTACGTTCCTGAAAGTAATGTCAGAGAAAGATAAATTGTTTAACACGGAAATCAACGAACATAATGAAAGCCTCATGAAATGCCCTGCGAAGGTTATCCTTGTACCTACCGCCATCGATTTAGATGAGTCGAATCCATATATCTCAGAAATCCTTAGCGATCCTGAAGTTAATGCCAGCATGTGTGATTCTGAAAAGGAACTTTTCTTGTTTAAAAAGATTAATCATAATAACAAAACGTATTACCTTTTGTTCTATAAGGTCCATCATTTTGATCAAGCATCTTATCCCGAAATCTTCGAAACCCTGAAAAGAATAAGGAATGAATTAGTATTGTTAGGTATAAATGAAATCGGCATACCTGACTTGAAGAATCCTTTCGAGAAACATTCGTTTATTAAAATTTATAACATCCTGACTTACCTCTTCCATGATACGAAAGTGAAAGTCAACATTTATCATAATAACATCATATATCCAGCTCCAACTGAAATCAAGAAAATATTACATGACAATCATGATATCCCCATAGCAGGTCATTTAGGCTCAGCTCGCATGTACAATAGGATTAAGCAAACATACTATTGGAAAGGAATGCGAAGCGATATAGAATCTTATGTAAAGCAATGTAAATCCTGTCAGGAGAATAAAGCATTGAGGAAGGTTAATCGTGCACCCATGCAGATTACCAGCACCTCAACTGAACCTTGTCAGCGTGTATCCATCGATGTAGTCGGTCCTCTTCCTGAAGCAGGTCCTGCAAAGTTAAAATTTATCCTAACAATCCAAGATGATCTTACCAAATTCTCCTCTGCATACCCTATTCGTAGTACAACTGCGGAGGAAACAAGCGAGTGTCTTCTACACTATATATCTATATTCGGTATCCCTAAAATAATTGTTACCGATCAAGGTCCCAATTTTACATCAGACTTGTTCAAAAAGACATGCGCATTCCTCAAAATCAAAAACCTATGGTCTTCTCCCTACCATCCGCAAACCCAGGGAGCTTTGGAACGGAGTCATTCCACCCTAAAAGAATATCTCAAGTCTTATACTAACGAAGGACAAACTGACTGGCCTCGTTATGTATATACAGCCATGCTCGCTTACAATACATCGGTCCATTCGACGACACATTTCACACCTTACGAATTGATGTTCGGTAGTAAGCCATTCATACCTAACTCCATCTACGAAGAATCCCCTGGAGCTACATACCCAGACTATGTCCGTATGCTACAAAATCGACTGAAACATTCACGAGATAAAGCAATTGACTTCATAAGAAGATCTAAGGAATCCTCTAAAACCTATTACGATACTCATACTCGTCCAGTTAAGTACAAAGTCGGGGACTATGTTTATCTAAAAAACCATTTGAGGCTACGTAAAGCCCTCTCTCCTGTCTGGAAAGGTCCCTACAAGGTAGTGAAAATAAATGGAAATAACACACTTACCTTACTTATCAATCGGCGTCATATTACTCATCATTATGACCAAGTAAAACTGGCTGATACCGGGAACCACCTGTAAAATAAAATTAAAACATAGGTACATAAGATAGATATTAGGAATAGGTATAACAGTAGCATAAGCAAGATATTTTAAGACAGATAAAATTAGATAGATACTTACTTATAACATAAGTATTAGGTACATAAGATAAATAGATACTAGAAATAGGTATAACAATAGCATAAGCAAAATATTTTAAGACAGATAAAATTAGATAGGTACTTACTTTATTTACTCCTAACGGTAATTGTTGTTTACAGGGCTTCAAGCCAGGGCCAATCTCAGGATTACAGTTATATACACCCGGTTACTTCAAGTTCTGGCCTTTATTTTGATTATTTAGGTACATTAAAAATTAATAATGGCTATCTGAAGATTCTAATACCATTGGATATTTCACATTTTGATCCGCACATACGGAATATCGAGGCTGCTCTAGAAACGACTAGGTATTTGTGTAAACAAACTCGGATCGTCGAAATTGTCGCTACGTGTCATAATGTGTTACAACCTTTAACAGTAAGATATCAAGACGTAAGAAGGGAATTCGAGTCAATCTCACATTTGATAGATAACCGAATTAAACGCGCTTGGATAGGAGGTATTGGAACTATATTAAAACAAATTTTTGGTACTTTAGACGAGAATGATGCTCTGAAATATAATGATGCAATAGAATCTATTCAAAACAATGAAAAGCAAACAGTATCATTATTGAAAGAAAACATTTTGGTCACCACTTCTTTAGTAACATCTTTTAATAAAACTCTAAATAAAATTAAAATAAATGAAGACAATTTAAATAAAGCTATTGATAAACTCTCATTAAATTTACGAACTATTTCCGAAACAACCAACGGATTACTCGTACTTTCCCATGTAAATGAAATTCTCAACAGCCTTGAAACGTCAATACTCACCTTGTCATTCCAGCTGGAAGACGTTATCAACGCTATTCTGTTTAGTAGTCAAAACATTCTGCATCCGTCGATTATAACTCCACGACAAATATACCAAGAGCTTGCCGATAACTTCAGACATTTACCCAGCGATTTAGAATTACCTGTGACCTTAGACATAAACACTGTATATCGTATTTTAGGTATCTCTAAGTTAGTTTGTTATTATTTAGATTATAAGATAATATTTGTTTTACAAGTGCCATTAGTCGGTATTAAAAAATACAATTTATTCCATAACATTGCTCTGCCTACCCCGTACAACTACAAAGAACCTAACAAATTTGGTTTAATTATCCCTAGTAGTAAATATGTTGCAATGACCAAAGACAAATCCCACTATTGTAACCTAGATGATTTAAGTAACTGCGAGATCGTTAGCCCAGGGAACTTCATATGTGACGTCACGAATGTCTATGCGACTGACGCAAAACCTTCCTGTGAAAGTGAACTATTAAGCAAAGTGATCAGTGAAAAACCTAAACAGTGCGAGACGAAATTCATATTCGGTAAACTAGACATTTGGAAATCATTAGAGAATAATAAGTGGATTTTCGTTCAATCGGAACCAAATCAAATCTCAATAGACTGTATTAATTCGAAACTTTATGAAAAGACCATTCAAGCTACAGGTATACTTACCATACCTAACGACTGTATTGGTTATTGTAAAAGCACCACTTTAATTCCAAAACGTAATACTCTGAATATTACATCGCCTGTCAATAATATACCAGACTTTAATCTAATTAATGATACTTGTTGTAACATCGTAAAACTAAATAGTGTCATAAATGATGTGTCCCCTATTCTCTTACAAAACATAGATTTGGACGAATTAAATTCGAATAATAAGGTCATATTGAAATCCTTGTTGGATAATTTGGAAAAAATTGACAATACTCCTCATATTGTGAAATATGGAACACATTATTCTAGCCTGATTATTTTCATTTTTATTGTAATAATATTAAGCTTATGTTTTTTAGTTTTTAAATACTTTTGTAAACCTGGCAGCACCCTTTCTCGGTTTAAAGTAAAATTAAATGTTAACCCATCTCGTCCAATTTCTCCATTGACACCAACAGACAGACAAACAGACTCTGATTTGGAACTAAGCAATATTGCCCCAATTAGAAGCCAAGTATAATATTAATACGGAGACTTCGAACCTTTCAACCCCAAAGTCTCCTCTTAAAGGGGGAGGTGTTATATACCTACTATGTACAGTATAATGCTAGCCTTTTGCTTACTTGCCCCTTTTGATAAAACGGTCAAGTGCTAGTCTCACTTAAGCTTCAGTCTTGATTCAGC
Source organism: Horisme vitalbata (assembly GCA_951804965.1). Lineage (NCBI taxonomy): Eukaryota > Metazoa > Arthropoda > Insecta > Lepidoptera > Geometridae > Horisme > Horisme vitalbata. The sequence continues at coordinate 9,823,799 of OX638089.1, forward strand.
CTTCACTCGAAACGGTTCTGTCCGGGTATTGTCATTTTGTAATTTCCTTTTGTTTTAAATATACATATATATCCTAGTTATCCTGCATCCTTTTTTTAAAACAACGAATGACAAGTGTCCCATAACAGTACGATGATGTACGAAGGTACCACTTCGCCGAGAACAGGATACACAAACAAACGAACATAATAAACAAGCGCTGATATTTTAATTCGAAAATGCAAAATGTGAAAGGTACAAACTCAGCGTCCCTTCTAAAATTTCAATTAAAACATTTTCATGTATCTCGAAATGCTCTAATGAAAATTTCAGGTAACTCGAAATGCTCTAATGAAAATTTGTGCAATGCGCTAACTTCAAAGCTTCTAAAATTTCAAATTAACGAAATGCTCTAATGAACCTTCAATTTATTCCTAGCCAAATATGCTCGGAACACAGGTAGACGGTACGTCAAAAGGAAATGAGAAAGCAACGGAAATTGTCTGGCTGTTATTCCATTTAAAGCCTAACTTGTCTGATTGACTTGCTAGGGATGAACAGTTTACATTTCAAACTCATTAAACGTTGTGGGGTAGACAAAAGGAGAGAGCGGAGCGTGGTAGAGAGCTATGTGCTCCTCAGAACACTCCCCATAGTACAGACGACAGAACACATACAGAGATCCTACATCTCTCCGCAAACTTAACATCTCTAGATCATATGTGAGCTTAGGAATGTCAACAATACGAGCTGCCCTACGCTGTATTCGGTCAAGAGGAAGCAGTTGGTATTGAGGCGCTCCAAGACAGAGATGAGAACAGTACTCCTCACATGGGGACGGACTTGTTCATTATAAAGCAAGAGTCTTTGGTCCAGCGTGAAGTACCAGCTCGCTCTGTATTATCTCTATATAAACTAACAGAAATACTATTAAGCAACATTAAATGTTTTTGTTTGATTAAATAAAAAATGGTTTTACTATAAAGTATTAGTTAAGTTTCCTCGCTCTCTCTAGTCGCCTAGGCCCAACGGCGTAAATTAGAAAAAACATTTGATCATGGATCGACTGCAGGTATTCAACAAACAAACTGTTACGCGAGATACAGAATTGTATTCTGTGGTCTAGGTCCGAAATGCCAATTCAGAATGTAGCGCTCGGAGGCGCAATAAGCAAATGGCCGGCAGAAACACAACCCCTTTTAATTAAAATCCGTTCAGCTGTAAGTGCGAGCGAATGAGTTAAAATCCCTATATTTGATTCAAACGAATAATTATCAAAAGTGTTGGTTGTGTTAGAAACTAATATCATCAGGACTATGTCCCAATTATTTGTATAGCGGTTGTTGCTAATATCAGCATCAGCTGATGATGACCAGCATTAATTTGACATCAGCATCAGCGTCCGCATTGATCGATGCTGATGTTCGAGTCGCAACATGACCCACTAAAGGCACTAGTGTGAAGACCTATCACCCCGCAAGTATTTTTTGATTTATTCGTTTAGCCAGACCTCACTATGTAATGTTGCATTATGTTGAATTTAGTATAAAAAGCTCTGTGAAAATTGCGACTGTCTACATCTTACGATTCATAAGATACAGCCCTCTGAGTGACTGAGAGAAAGACACACATTGGAAACTTAATAATAGGGTCCAATTGGCACCCTTTGGGGACGGCCTCGGTTTCGATGATGGAAGGACCATCTACATTAAAGTAGTGCGGCAAACTCGGTTTGCGAGTCAGATACTCACTCGGCACACAAATCAGTCAACCACTGATGTCAAGATTAAAAATCAGCATCTGCTGATATTTCTAAAAACTACATCGGCAACAACCCTGATTTGTTATTTCATATAAAATTGCTAGTAGATGATGATAATTTACACAATATATAGCCGCTATGACACTATCGCTCTTCTGACACAACTATATTAAATCACATTCGTCATCCCGTATGAAAATTGCACACATTCCATTTGCCGCTACGGAATTCCACAATATCAATTTCACAAATATTGAAATTGATATTTTGGAATTCACAGCATACGGGTGTGCAGCTTCAATAGTATATACCGCTTGCGCTGTCATACATTTTGACGAGCGCGTCCCGTTCGAAAATTTCGAAACATATTATGGCAAACATTCGATTATTACATTCTTGGTTAATAATTCCGAATGCTAGGCTACAGGTAAAAGGCTAGAATTCAAAACGAAGGAACCGTAGAAAATTCGAAAGAGAAAACATTGATGCGCGCGTGACTACCTATGACATTATTAAAGATTTTTGAACAGTTTTTTTTTATTTGTGTGTAAAATTAAATTTGCTTAAAATGGATCTAGGTTGTCCGAATTAAAATATTTTTATTTTATTTATTTATTAATAAAAGGTTTAGAAAATCAAATCATAAAAAAGATTGTACAGAGCCGGTAATTATATATAAATTATATAATCCAAAACGACAGTTAGTGGAATTCAAGAAATTTTAAAAAATCGTCATCTATTTTTTGACACCATTGACTATGTCCAGCAGTGGACTGATACAGGCTGGTGTGGTGTATTTATCTAGATATAAAAAAAAAACTATTGCCGTGCAAGAATATGGCAATATCTCGAAAATGGCTCGACCAATTTGAATAATTTAATTTTTTTCGCCTTGATGGTGCTCGATGGGGAGGTGGTTTAATGAAAAATTAAATTGGAAAACCCAAAGGAACAGCCGAAAAATTGACTCTCGGATCTGGGTGTAATTTATGTACAACTATGTATGATTTACTAAAAAAAGTATGTACACACCATAGACACTTTACACTTTTTTGATATAGTGTATGTGGTTCCCTTAATACAAGCTCTGCTTAGTTTGGGGCTATATGATGTTGTGTGACTGGGCTTATAGCTCAGTTTGGTTGTAACTCTGCCTTCTTTGCTGCAGGTGGCGGGTTCGATTCCGGCCCAGGTCAAACATTTGTGTGAACATGACTTTTTGTTCTATGTCTGGGTATTTTATAAGTATCTATGTATGTTTATCAATCTCTGATACCCATAGTACAGGCTCTGCCTAGTTTGGGATCTGTTGATCGTGTGTGAGATTGCATGTTATAGTATTTATAGTATATTGTATATTGTATATTATGAGTATCCCGTATACATCGTGGCGCTGAAATGGCGACATTTAAATAATACACGAGTAGAGCTACTTCACCTCCTATTATCATATTATCTCTTTGAATTTTTTTCTTTTTTTTAATTAACCTCTCTCGTCCCACTGCTGGGCAAAGGTCTCCCCTATAGACTTCCAAACATCTCTATCCCGAGCCATCTCCCTCCACTCTCTTTTGAAGGCATCGAGCTCTTTGATAAATTATACGTATTAAATTAAACTGTAAATATAATATATCACACTAATATTATAAATGCGATGCGTGCGTGCGTGCGAGTATATTTGTTATAATATATTTATAGTTGTGTGTATAAATTTCCAATGAGTATCGATAATAGAAATAGCTCTACGTTTATTGATGTAGAAACGTTTTGTCCTGGAACGTCGAGCAGAGCTAGTGTCTATTACAGTATTTGAATTAAATCATGCGGAATGCAATCGAGATAATATGATAACCCTCAATTCGGGCGCTCGAATGTCAATAGTCTAGCGATTGGGCGACCGACTGGCAAGACTAAGCTTAATTTAGAGATAATATTAACATTTGATAATCCAGTTTAAATCAACCTCTATTCAATGTCGGCGAGCTGGCCCGTTCGTGTCGTATTTGCTTGATAATGGTTATTTTACGCGGTACCTAAATAAGTATGTACGGAATAAATATATAAAAAAAAGACGTGTGGCACTCGGGGACTGCCGCGGTAAAGCTTATTGCATAGCATAGCTTGCATAGCATTTTGTATCAACTTATGCAATTATAATTATTTATTTATTTTATTTATGCAGTATTTCTTTTTCTTTGATATTAATTCAAGTTACACTTTTTGAGCGTGGTGACCGATAAGAAATCATTTTTTTTTCTTTTATTAAATAAAAATACGTCTAGTTGCACGCACACAAACACCGTGTCGAAGACTGCCGAAAAGAAACAACGTTAGACAATGCACGGCCTTCAAGCCACACCTCCGTGCCCGTCGGAGTGGGGAGCGTGAGGTTTTTTTTCGTTACGGAATTTCTGGATTCGGTCCCCGCGCTCAAGGCCCTCGATCGAAGCTATGCAATAGCTTAAAAATTTGATGGGGTTAGGTTAGAATTAAATTAACGCTATTATTGTAGCGATATCCAATTTCTTCGAAAATTTATACAGTTTATGCTTAAAGCTGATAATGTAACTTTCTATAGGTGAAAGGTTTTTTTAATTGGTTACGTAATTTTTGAATGAGCATATAATTCCTCATTATAATAGTAGTGGATGTAGATGAAGAACTTTTGTGTAAGTAGTAAGCATTTACGCATCATTATCATCAGCTTATAGTAGTCCACTCCTGGACATAGGCTTCCTCTAAAAAGCGCCGTTGAGCCCTGTCCTGAGCTCGAAGCATTTCCGCATCAGCTGTATTTATATAAGGGCATTCAAACGTTAGGTGTTAAACTACATCCAGACGCGCTGACCTAAAGCACCTAGAGGAATGTCTTCCGACTTCCAATATTGAGGTAGTTAAACTCTTAGGGGGTGTAAGGGGTTCCAACTTCCACCTTGGGAACCCAAGCCAATCCCACCTGCCCGTGGTGCACCTTGCTAACAAACGGAGCTCTGAGGGCCGGCTGATTGAGGCATGACTCAGCCTGACACCAGCACAGCTACATCCACTGGCTGCCGACGGGTAACAGCGTCGGCGGTGCGAGAAGCTGTGTCCTGCGATCCCCAACCCGCATGCCCAGCATGGGGATTATTCCTATAGGGTAGGCCTATGTCCAGCAATGGACTGATAGAGCCTGGAGTTGTTGTTGTTGGGTTCAAATTTAGTTTTACGTAGAACGGAAGAAATCCTATTATACTTGTGTCGATACTGGCTTTGTCAGTCGTTAAGCAATGTCGCCTTTGAGCTGCCCAAAAGGTATAAAGCACCAGATACGACTAGCTCGATAGGAAGAAGTTATAAGTAAACAGTCTCAACGACTTCTCTAAGTATCTACAAGGTTGTAAAAATTTATACGCAGTTTCGTCGTTATATAAGTGTTGTGAATTCAGTGATGGTTCACTGCATCCGAGCATCTGAGACATGAACAATCCTATTTTGAAATGAAAAAGTACTTTTGTCGTGTAGATTGGTTGTTATGTGAAGTGTTTTACAGCTTGTGAGAGTCACACTTGTTTCGTGGCTAAATCTCTTTTATTTAATACTTATTTGGAGCAATTGATCGTCGCAACACTCAAACAAGTTTCAACCCTTTGAGTTCCAGCATTGTAATAATGATTTGTATGGTGCAAGTTGAATCGATAATGTTCCGCTCAATAGATATTAGAGTGTCTATTTGAGTGGCTGTAACAACTATTTTAGGTTTTAAGAGTGCTTCAGTGTTTCTGCTAGCTGATTTAATATCAAAAAATTGTGTTTCCTTTTGATACATACTCACACATGTATGTCTGTTTCGTTTACTTCGATAAGGAGCAATGATATTTCAACCAAATCAAGATGGTACAATAACATCAATTCACAGAACTTACTCATAGCCGCGTCCCCAAGAGCCTCTGGTTGCGAACTCTGCTCCAAAGAGTCTTCAACGAAGTCCTCCATAATGGACTCGATTTCTACCAAGTCCTCTGGAGAAATATCGTGTTCTACCGAAGGCTCAGCTGCCCAATTCACTAGGGGTGGATCATCGGACAACGAGAGACCATCGATGGTAGACCCGTCTGTATCCTGATAGCCGTTGGCCAGCACTTCGTAATCGAGCCCAAACATAGGTACATCGTCCGCCGCTGAGACGCTAGGCGGATCGAAGAGATTATCATGTTGTTGCGGCTGGCCGAACTGATTGAGTGGCACGTTGAGGACGACTGTGGCGGCGAGGAGAGCCAGCGTGGGGACGGACGCGCGGCCGGCCGCCGGGGCCTCTGCGGGCTCCACGCCGGCCGCGGCCGCCGCTAGGCTCGCCAGCGTCGGAACTACCCCCATTCGATGACCTGTAGCATTGCCACCCTCGGCTGCCATGCGGATAGCCCGGGCCCGTCGACGAGCGTAAAGGCTCCATTCTGGCATAATAAGTACAACATCTTTGTAACTTATCGACACAGACCTATCTACAGAGGACTAAATAAGTAAAATGGTTATGCGTTTGAGGTGCAACTCATCTATAAATGGATAACTCCTCGACCTATTTCAGATATGATTCGTATCATTTGAGTCGTTCGGAATCAATGGTATCTTTCGAGCGATATCTAGATAATTAGCATAATTTATAAATAAATATGTTCTGATTAATCAAATTGGTTTTAATGGTTATTACTTACCAATAGACGGCGTTCGATCGAGAGGACATAGAGGTCTCATCGTCGGCCCCTGGTTGTGCCCAACTGGAACGTTCATCAGATTGTTATATTGTCCAATTTCTGTATCATGATAAATGAGTTTATCATGATTAATGAAAAATGACTGAGTGAGCGCTATATATTGGCTTAAAATAAAAAATAGTGCAGGAAAAAAACAAAGCTGGATAGTAAAATAAAAAGGGGTTACCGTATGAGTCAGCTCAAAGAAGTAAGAAGGTTCATAATATTGACAATCCACAACAGACAACGGCTCGATCTGCGCCTTCCATTCTTATTCTGTCGAATGAATTCGTTTGGGTAATTTTTTTAAATAATGTCATTCTCATAATCTTAAGTGAATCTTTACTTCACTGTTTATTTTCAGCATTTCTATATATGACAGATTTGCCTTTGTCTTTGCTTCGTTTTCTTCGATAAATTGAATGATGATACGAGATGCTCGCAGCCCTCAATTATTCTTCATTCTTAGACTTGCGCATTCAGTGCATATGTTTACACTCAATCATGCTCTAGCAAAAGCAAAAGGTGTTCCAAAACAGAATGTTCAGAGCATCGGAAGGTTTTATAGCTCTCGATACTTTAACAAGTTTTCCTCACGTTTTACCTTATTTATTTTCCCGACGTTTCAATTCGACGTCGATAATAATAATTATGTCTAGTACTCGTTTAAAAGTTTCAAAAATACTATTTCGATACTTCCAAACATGTAAATTTATTTAATTTGGTGTTCTTGTTGCAACTGCTTCTGGCATCATAAATATCGTTAGGCTTAGGCGGGCCGAGTGGAAGATAGCCACGGTAAAAAATACGAGTGAAATATACAACTAAGCGATGTATCTAGACGAAAAGGATATGACTAACACCAACTAAATGGTTGCTTTTAATGATCTAAAACTTTTCTATATCATAACATGATAACATACAACATGCTAACACGTGGTTTCATCGATATGTCGAGAAGAGGCGAATGAAATTTATACAATGGTAAATTAATGTATCAAAGTCAGAGAAGGTGATGGCAAAAGGCTGCATAGTTATGAAACGTGTTCCAAAAGTTTAACTTTTAATCAGAGTGTCAATTTGCTCCAACATATCCCTATTGCTAAGCGTCACCTAAATGATTCTCCGCATTTACAGATAAAGGAAAGTTGTTGCAAACGGGCAGGTCCTAATATAATAATAAGGTTATTTATTCGGACAATTACAGTCCTTTTAGTAAGCTCAATATTATAGGTCAGTACTTAAATATGTAACAGGGATTTAGTCCTCTGTATGAGCTTATATATCAGAGGACAATCAATTTGAGATACCATTCAGGATGCTGTTCTGCTGCTAAGACGATGTCCTAATGCCTAAAACAAACGGTCAGAAATAAAGCAAGATTTTGAGCAAGAGCCTTAAATTTTAGCAACATTTTAGAAATATTTATTTTGTACTATGCTGTGTTATTTATTTTGAGAGTATTCCGTTATCGAATTATTATTAATAAGTACCAATTAAAAGAAGAGTAAAGAGTATAAAATTCCTAAAATAAATTAGTTTTCGCTAAAATGCGCTAGATATGCTATGTGTTTCTTTTTTCTGATAGAAAATAAAATGTTGCTAAAATTTTAGTCTCATGCTGAAAGTCTCGCTTTATTTCTGAGAACTATATATAACATAGTTCTGAGAGTTTATACGAATATTTTTCGTGCTGATCGGAACTGATAGAGCCCTAAGTACAGTCGTTATTCAAATGCATCTAGGCTATGCTTCGACATTTTTGCATATTTTTACTACAGCGATTTTGTTTCGGACGCTTGCGCGGAATCGCGTACTTAAACCAAAGCTCCGACCAAAAATAGTTGTTAATCAAACATTTTCGATCATGACATATCCTTAGGACTGCGTGTAATTCCCATTGCTTTGTTCTATAAGAACTATAACACTTTGAATCGTATTTTTTTTAATTAACACGAATTCGCAACGCGACTAAATAGAGAAGAATTGGCAACAAACTCTGCTTGGCTTATGTTTTTTTAAACTTTGTTACAATTACTATTCTTCATTATTACATTGGTTTTGAGGGAGTTGGAGATACTTTCATCCAAAGCTTTTTTGTCATCTAAATAATCAGTTATGTTACAATTTCGACGGCCTCTGTGGCGCAGTGGGCGAAGGTCCGCCTGAGACGCAGAAGGTTGCGGGTTCGATTCCCGCTGCGGGACAAATGTTTGCAAGTTCTGTAGATATTTGTCTCGGGTCTGGGTGTTCTCTATGTATGATAAGTATGTATTTGCAAAAAAAAAAATATGTGTAGTATATCAATCATGTGGTTCCCATAATACAAGCTCTGCTTAGTTTGGGGCTACATGATGCTGTGTGATTACGTCCCGCATTATTTATTTATTTAATAAACTTTATACAATAACATTTTTGAATTTATATACAGATAAATTAAGCACATCATTTGGGATTTTGTTGTAAAATAACTTACAGTACACATCATACTGACCCAAGTGGATTGCTTTATTGTTTTATGACCATGCAACCTTTTTATACAAGTGATAATGAGAACATCTAAATATTTAATACTGCTATCTGTAGTGAATACACAGGTTCATTATAAACATCAATTTATGTACAAAAACCTTAACTATAACTAGAAACTAGTTTCTCTAATTTCTTTAATATGATTTGGGACAAACCTATATACTACATACGGTCAAAACCATGACCTTTCTTCTCACTGTGTATCTTTAGATATCGTTCAGTTGAATACTGAGCAATATCTATTGAGGATACCATACTGCTAACAAATATGCTTAGATTTAGAAGTGTATGGCTTACCATACACTTCTGCATTCACAGTCAAACATATCTGACGGTGGATGTCGACTGTCGAATTGCAAATAAAATGCGCTAGCTTTAAGAGAGGTCTATACGATCAAAAAATTTGCAAATTCATATAAATGCGCTTATAGTTCGTATGTACTCACCCATGGAGGCGCTAACGGGTATAGCGGGCAGAGGCCTCGCGGGGGGGCGGCCAAGGCTTTCTCCGCGGGGCGGGGGCGGCGGGGGAGCTTCTTCTTCGTCCGCTACCAGCGCGTAGATGGACTCGTCCGGAGATTCCGGAGGTGGCACCTGTAGAATACATCTTTCAGTGTTTGCTTTTGGTATGCCAGAACGTAAAACTAATTGAGAATAGATTTGAGGGATCTGTTCCGTCTCAGACGAGTAGATTCAGACGCGTTCAGACATTCCGGAGATGGCACCTGTTATGCCAGAACGTAAAACTAATTGGGAATAGATTGCGGGAGACCTTCTACCGTCTCAGACGAGTAGATTCAGACGCGTTCACAGATTCCGGAGATGGCACCTGTTATGCCAGAACGTAAAACTAATTGGGAATAGATTGCGGGAGACCTTCTACCGTCTCAGACGAGTAGATTCACAGATTCCGCAAGTGGCACCTGTAGAATACACCTATCAGTGTTTGCTTTTGGAATGCCAGAACGTAAAACTAATTGAGAATTCGATTCGGGGGAGACTCATACGTCACAGACGAATTGATTCAGACGCGTTCAAAGATTCACCTGTAAATGACCTGTTGAATACATATTTAAGTGTTTGCTTTTGGTATGCCGGAACGTAAAACTAATTGGCAATAGATTTTTCTATCATGTATTAAATTCCGGAATTTTAACAGTAGAACTGTAATATTTTGAATTGTCTAAATATCCTCATCATCATTCTAAAATAGTCCACTGCTGGGCATAGGCCTCCCTTAATGAGCGTCATTACGCTCTGACCTCAGCTTGACAAATCCAGCTTCTACCAGCATCCTTTCGCAAAGCATCATTCCACCTGGCAGGAGGGTGTCCTGCACTTCATTTGCCAAACTGCGGTCTCCACTTAAGAATTCAACTGAGGGCAGCTACCTTTTCTTTTGTAGTTACAAGGTTTTGTTCTGAGGAAACTAAAGGTTTATTATGAAGAAAAAATAATTGCATTTACGGATTTTAGAAAATATGTACAGTCAGCCTAGATAATGACATTTGTAAAAAAAGCAAGTGACTCTATTTCTCAAAAGGAACACTTTTCTAAAAGTAACTTACCAAATCAAATAGTAAGATTTCACGAAAATTAAAAAAATAAGTATTCCATACAATTTCTATGAAACGTTATTCAACAACTATACAAAGGATTTTGCACTATTTGCCGAAAGCGGCTTGTCTAAAACTCCGCCAAAACGCATCGGAGCAGCAGTTTTCATTTAGTCGGCTTACTAAGATTTTCTATATTATCTTATTTATTATAGAGGCGATATTTATATGACGTGCTTATCAGAGCAGCAGTTTTGTCTAGTCTAGTTTAGTCGGCTTACTTAGATTTTCTGTTCTATCTTCCATAATAAAGAGGCGATATTTGTATGACGTGCTTTTGACAAATGATAGCTAGAAATATATGCCATTTTTTTTCACAGTACATAGTACGGCACGCGGTATCCTTTGTATAGTTGATCGAAGAATTCGACGCATAGTGGTAATCGGGTCAATTTAAAATAAGAACAGAGTATTTCCTGGCAAGTGTTCGAATGGTATATAGACTCGATTAAGACCAACTTGTTTTTTTTTAATGATATTTTTTGTGCTGAATGTACATTTTTTCAAAAATCCAAAATGCCATTATTTTTTTCTTTAAAATAAACCTATTGTTTCTACAGAACAAAACCTTCTCACTACAAAATAAAAAGGAACTGCCCTCAATGAGATAAAATTTTGCCCCAACCTGTTTATACCAAAATATATTTGATCACATACATCAGCCTTCATCAGTCAATTGCTGGACAGAGGTCTACTCCGAAGTGGTCCTGAGTGACGTTCAGAATCCTGAAAGACATAATAGTCGAAGTTTAAATCTGACATTTTGTATACAAAATACCAGTTTTAAACCTAGACTATACTTAGTCTTCGTTTTGGAATAAGACAGTCTAAGTTTATTTCTGACATCCACCTTCCAACACCCAATTCCATAAAAAATATGCCACATACGTAGTTAGGATCTAAGCGTTTGATCCCCTCAATGATTGCTTTGTAGGAGAAGCGCAACTGCTCCGAAGTCTGGATCAGCCCCATTCGGTAGCGACGCATCTCAAGTAGAATGTCTTGGATATCGACGTTCGCCTGGCCCTCATTTTCAATCTGCAAGTAATATTACGTACATAGCAATATACAAGCTGGACCGGCAGATGTTGTCCTGTCCAAATAGGAGACTATTTTTTTATGATACCATAATATGGAACTAGCACTTGCTCCTTAGGTCGCTCATGTTTGGAACGTGCTCTACGAAGCAACTCCCTGCGTCTGATGGACAAGAAGCATGAAGGTGTTAGTGAAAAAAGCCTCATGTATAAGCCCCTGTAATTTCACCAGCACTAACACACCGAACCGATATAGGCATGGTGTTAGTATTACCTCAGAAACTCTCCATTCTCAAAGAACTCAATTACTTCTTAGGAGATTATACAAATCCCATGGTAAGAAACGCTTTCAGTTTATTCCGATTATTTAAAATCTTTTTTCGGATTTTTTCTTTCCCTGTAATCCTTTTTAAGACTAAATCGGTCCAATCATTCTCAATAATGCGCGTGACAACGAACAACATTTCATTTTTATAATAAATAACTAGCAGGCGCACTAGCCCATCTGATGAGCTTGTCAGCGAGTTGGATTATTTGTATCTAAGTACGAGTAACTCGTAGTATTGGTGTAAGTGGTGGATGCAGCCCGTGGTTTAAGACACGGAGCCCGTTAGTCATCTTAAGACACGGGAGGAAAAGAAGGGACCAATATTCTCCAAAACCACCATCTTTGTAGGACTGAAAACAAAACATAACCTAAAGGATTATCGAGGACCAGTATTGGATGATTTCTCGCAAAATATCGTTTAAAGGAACACACGTTAAGCGTTGTTGACGGGCGCAGGCATCGGCGACTCATCAAAGCCTAACCGAGCCGACCAGATGGAAAATCCCCAATCTGCTGATGTCTGCAGTGCAATGCACGATCGCTCGACCCTTCCCTGCCTCATAGACCAGGGCCCCATACTTCCTATTGCCACACACGTCGCAGAAAGTCGAGGATAACCAATCAGAAGCATTACACGAAACAGAGAGATTAATAACTTACCAATACCAGCACCGAGTCGACTAGACAGAAGGTCCCCGACCTGCCTATTCCCGCACTGCAATGCACAATCGCTGGACCCTTCTGCCCCTCACAGTCCAGTGCGCCGAAGTCCCTCACTTGTTGGAGGAAGTCTAGGAACGCGTTGGGGGATTGTGGCACCTCGAAGTCAGGCCAGGTGGTGTAGTGGAAGTGCCAGACCACACGGGACTCATCAGTCTCATGGTTCGTCATCCTAGATGGAGAAGTAGAGAATTAACGTGAGATTTCGTGTTTTCTATTTTCTTACTTATAGGTCAGTGTGAATCGGCGGACGGCAGGGGGTTTAAGTATCCTGGTGGAGCTATGTACACGCGAGATGAGTCGTGCGTAGAAAATCAAATAGACACGCGTCACATTTCTCGAGACATTTCGCAAGCTAATTGACTGCGCGCGTCTCGACTCGCGTGGATCGCCTCATTTGGACTACATATGAATACAAAAAGTTATTAATAAAGGAGATGTCTAAAAATGGTATCTTATACGGAAAAAAACATTCAACAAATTTAACAGCTATGAAATTTATATATTTAGAAAGCTATTTTTTCTGCTATCTGACGATACAAAATATTTATTTTTAAAAACCTCAGTTTATGAAATATTTAAAATATTAAATTCGTACAGGTTATTTTGGCGCCCAAAAAGTTAGAGTTTCAGTCAATAGCGGCCTATTTGGTGATGTAGAGTGCAATTTCAAGCAGCGCCATCTAATTTAGTTTTAAAACCATTTAGTTTAGGCTCTCTCTCTACCTCCACAAGCGAGTGCATGAGTTGGTCGATGAAAACCAAAACAAAATCGAAATCTCATCTGGGTGCCTAGTGCGAGTTTTTTTGCCAGCTCGATCGCGTTTGCGTTTACGGAAATTTGTATGGAAAGTAGTCAGTGCCACGTGTTTTTCACTAGATGGCGCTACCTCGATTCCATATAAATTTTCATAAATGCAAACGTGATCGAGCTGGTAAAAAACTCGCACTGGCACCCTGATCGATTAATCGAAGAATTGATTTCTTGGACGAAACAAATAATTAATCGGTATCTTTTTTTAAAAACCTTTTGATGGAACTAGCACATGATGAATAGTTAGGCAAGCCTACTCCGTCTAACCATGTCCCAGCCACAACAGCGTTCAAGTCAGTGAGTAAAAGTTACCACTGGATGCTGTATAGTTAATCTCCAATGGATACAAAAACCTAAAAAGATTAGACAAATGTGTGGTAGATATTAGCAGAGCACAGTGGAGAGTAAGTGCTACGAATTCGTAGCAGAAGCGCGTGACGCGCTTCGCTACGCCTAAACGGCTACATATTCACGTAGCGTTCGCTACACCTAAACGGCTTCGTGTTCACGTTGCCTTCGCTACGGCGAAGTGGCTACGTATCGTAGCTTTTCTACGCGGTAGGCTACCTACAGGCAAAAATCAATTTATCAATTAGGCTTCCGCCCACGGCTACGCTCACGTGGTAACGGAATAAAAGTAAAAAGTAACCTTTATTTCCTATAACCTTTATACCTTCGTCCAGCTCATAAACTATGTATTTTCCAAGTCCAAATCCGTTCGGCCGTTAAGGAGTTGAGTGGTGGCCTGTGGTGGTAGAGCATACACACAAACTTTTGCTTTTATAATATAATATGCATTTATGGCATATATTTATAACCGATTATAAAACAAGCAGGGTAGGTGTCTGAACTAGATAACTATCTTATTTATGTGAACTAAAGAAAAAACAAGGTAAAATATTAATTCCCTTCGCTTAAAACTCGAGCATACTAACTTGAAAGGGAAACAAATCTACAAAGTCGTCTTTAATCTTTTGCGAACAAAAAATTAAATAAAGAGCGGTAACTTAATCTTCTCACTAATCAGCGTGAGAAAGGGGATTTTCTATTTGAAGTTTACGAGGCTTGGTAAAAAAAAGGACTATTTTGCAAAACGATTTCAATGAATAAGGAACAAACAATTTATATTATAATATATTACTACGCACATAAACTTTCCATCGTCTGTCTACGCGTTGAATCGACAACATTGCGTAAGTCGCTACGCATACCTGGCTGGGAAAAGCATAGGACAGCGGAGGCTAAGGCAGACCTACACCCAGCAGTGGGTGATTCTTGGCTGAGATGATGAAAACAATTGTTATAATTATTATTTTACAGCAGCCCTAGCCCCACTTCTAGGGAGGCCTTTGACCTGTAGTCCGACAATACGGGCTTATAATAATAGCTGTACCAAGTAAACATTTTCGGACTAGAACCGCATACTATCCAAATACATGTATAACTATATCAAATTATCGGAAATAACCCGACTCTGGCATCAACAAAAGCTTATAAAAGTCCATAAAGTGTTATCTACAAGTGGAGTAATGCCCAATAAAAACATCATTATCATCATCAGCCCACAACAGTCTGGCTGGAAATATGCCATTAATCCAGCTGACCAGCTTTCAAATTTGCACCAATTGAAAAAAGATTGCAAAGAATTTCTTGCTTCCATTACATCATCACACAAAGAGATTGAATTAGATTTCTATCCAATTATGTAAGCACTCAGTGCTTAGCTGAGATATAAATCTAGTGTTTTTAGTTTACGACTACGGGTGTAAGGGATCCCATCTTAGGATCCCAAGCCAACCCGACCGGCGCATGGTGCAACACCCTGCTAACTAACAAACTGGGTTCTGATGGGGGGCTGATTGCGACATAGCGCAACTTAACATCGGCACAGGTAAAGCCCCTGTCCTCCTGCATCGTCAGAGCGGTGCGATAAGCTTTGAGCCGCGTGGGGATTATGTTTCTTTATTTAATATTCCACCTTTATTTAATATTCCACCTACCTGTTTACGGTCGTAATACCTACTCGTTTTAGTAACAAACCAACTCTTGTCAATTTCAAAATTTTCATATAATAATAATATCTATTATCAAAGTTACAATTTGTCAATCTACCTATCCTACCTACATTGGTTTGCCTACCATATTGGGTTACCTTTAATCTGGACCATACAATTTAACACTATGTGAAAGCTATTACATGCATTGAGAACTAGCCGAATTAGAGCTTAAGCGAGGCACACGTACGGCAATTGTTTTTTATAAAGATAAATAGACATAGACGTATTTATTTGCAACTATTTCTAACTAACAGGAGACGCTTGTAGGTACTACATCACTAAGATTTTTCAACAATATTTTATGCTGACTTTAAAGTGAACGGAGTGCGACTGATCACACACGTAAGGGAGCCGTCAAATCTTGGAAAATATCAAAAAGTTATCGACCTATTTTGGGAATTCAAATTGCACTTGGAACCTCTGGCAGACGCACATTTAAACATGTGGGATTGTGGGCCCATCCACGTATCTTACATATCAGCGAAACTACACGCAAATGTCACATTTTTTAAATCTGTTCACTATACTTTATCAGCGGGGTGATCGGCTAGTCCTGTTTTTAAAAACTGTGACAGTTTGTCAATCGTTCATTGAATTTCGACAGATGAAATGTCAAAGTTTGTAAAAACAGGATCGGTGTCAATCATTTCTGTTAGCAACAGAGTTAGACAATAGGCATGCAGGAAAACATATTCATTTTCAATTCAATGTTAAAATGATTAAAATTTGTCATTGGCCAAAACCTTTCATTAGGCTTTCGATATGCCAGACTGAAATATTTGTGATCGCCCTACAGACCTCCTTAGATTACGTGGAAAAATCTAATAGCGTCTGCATTCATGTTAGTGCCACAATGTTAAAAAGTTTTTGCTCATAATTGTAACCAATTAAGATATTGTACCTATATCATCTGGCAGAGCATATATTTTGAAATGTGCATGAATGTAACTAACCGCTGGAGAAAAGTTAATTTGATTTCTCGTTTTAAATATAAAAACCTTTGTACTGTTGGACGGAAGCTTGCTCTTTGTTGCGATTCACCTTTTATGAAAAATTAATGAAAATACTCTTAACAAGTAATAAAGGATCGCGTGAAATAAAGGCGTTCATTTGTCTGTGTAGTTGAAATTTCCGATGCACCCTATTTAAGGGAGAGAAATGTTCAGAGCAGATAGTATTATTAAAATATTAATATTATAAATACGAATGTAGCTGTCCATTTTAAATATAAAGTTACTACGCATTCGTAATTATTTTTTTAATGTTTCTCAAAACGACGAATAAATTTGGATATACTTAACTTAGTATGTTGTGTTCACTTTATTTTGGAGTAAGTAAGGACTTCTAAGATCTCCCCTAAGGTCAATCGTATCGCATTAAGGTTGAATTGTCCAACCACCACGTTCCAAGCAACAACCAACGTCAACAAACGCTCTTATGTCATACATTGTATGGGTGACCGTTTAGTAAGTGCAAGTGTACATCTTAGTCAGGAAATTCAGGCAATCCTTTCTTAGTGCACTCCAATACTATGCAAAGGATAAGGATACACCCATTTTCATATC
Organism: Horisme vitalbata; assembly: GCA_951804965.1. NCBI lineage: Eukaryota > Metazoa > Arthropoda > Insecta > Lepidoptera > Geometridae > Horisme > Horisme vitalbata. The sequence goes on from OX638089.1 coordinate 9,840,939, forward strand.
TCTACGTCTTTAGGCTTGATTGTCAATGAGTTTCATTGCAGTTTTTAACAGACTTCAAAAAAAGGAGGAATGTTCTGAATTCGGTTGTATTTTTTTATACACTAACACATATAAATCAAATGAATTATAAATAATGCTGGACACTATCACACAGCATCATGTGGCCGTAACTAAGCAGAGTAACGGGAACCACGTTACTGAATATACTAATTATATAATTTTTAATAATATAATTATATATTTTTTTGTAAATACATACATGTATCATACATAGTACAACACCCAGACCAGAAATATCGAATGTATTTTTCAAATATTTATGACAGAACTTTTTATACCGGCTAACCTCGATAGTCAGTCATATTTAATATTTAAGTACCTACCTAAATAGTTAATACATAATTTTTAAAACAACATTTCTAAAATATATTGTTGAATGTTTTTACATTCAACAATATACTTTTACTGAATAAATAAATACTAAATAAATACTAAATACTAAATATTAAATACTGAGACAAATATCTGCATATAATGCATACATTCGTCCCGCGGCGGGAATTAAACCCGCAACCTTCTGCATCTCAGGTGGTTGTAACCTCATGATTTCGTCATTTAAGAACGCAATCGTGTAAGAGGGCATACTTCCCGTTTAAATTTGAAGAATAAATATCTAAAGATATCAAAAGATTTACTTATAAAACAATGCTATTACGATTTGAATTAATTTTTCCATGATTCCATTCAATAATTGCCAGTAGATTTTGTTTGATATGAATTTATTTTTAGGTGTAGTTGAATTTAACTTTAATATTTATTGAATTAGATTTCTGATTTAATGTCTTGATAAATTTTTATTTAATTTGATTTGACTTTAATTTTGACTTGAATTTGATTTTCTTTTTTCCTTATACGACATGAAAACGACCTTTTTTTTATTTTTTGTCTCATCCTTATGCTTGGTCTTCTTCTACGCTTTTTTTCTACCTTTCCCTTGATGATAGTACTAATGAAGCTGTCATGTCGTAAAAATCTTACTAAAGCGCAATTTGATTTTCCAAATGGGGAAAACAAACGGGATAATGTTTTATAATTAATCATGTACACAACGCAGACTAGGAAACAAAACATAAACGGGTATATGAAAGGAGTTCACAAATACCTACTACCTACTATTTATTGCATATGTAGGTAGTTTCTAGTAACTACCGTCGTTTGATGCTAAAAGTTTGCCTGACTTTATGGGATTGCTCACTTCGATCTTAGCTGGAACCTTGGAACCATTAAATTTATTTAAAAACTACAAAGGAACTAAAATAGCGACAAAAGAAAAACTGCATATTTGTTTGTGCCATACGTTGCGTTCAATGTGAAGCGCCAAATACAAATTTTCAAATTCAAATTCAAATTCAATAATCGTTTATTCACTACTGACTTAAAAGTAGCAAATTCAGAGAATTAGGGACAATGTTAGGTTTACTTAAACTAGAAGCACACGTACATTTAAAATAGACAGACAATAAAATACTTTAATAAATTGTTTCCGTTACCTTAGTAATAATTCCTTTCTCATTGAATTAATATTTTGATAATAAACATTTTCATAACTCAAACATTTCGCCAAAGACGTGCACGTATAGAAGCGCAATATGAATAGTTTCAAGATAGACGAAAACAAGTTAAGTTAAACTGAAACTTCTGTGTTAATTAGCATCAAGTCAGGTTGCAAGACTTGCTAGTTCAAAATATTTTCTGGAATACACGTCTGTAAAGTTTATACTATCCAGCGTACTCAAATCTTTTCATGTTCACTTGTTTTGAACATGTAAAAGGACCGGCATTCAACTGAGCAAAATGCTCCCCGTTCAAAATATTCGCTTATTGAAATACATGTCTGCAAAGTTTATATTTTCCAACATACTGAAATTAGTTAATGTAAAGGAGTCATGATTTTGAGTAAGGCCGGTATTCATCTAACTAAGCAGTGCGAAGCGAAGACGTATTTTCTATGCGACTTAATCATCATATTAATTAGTTTAGAGTAGTATGTATTTTATCACTGACTAACTTACACATACCGAAATTTCAGGAACTACACAGTTAGAAATGTGATTTTCAGACAGTCTAAGGAGTGTAAGCGCTCACTTAGTAGTGAGTTAAATTGACAACCCAAGGGGGAAAAGGGGTGTACATCCCAAGGGGTTGAAAAGTTTGTATTAAAAATCTTATTCCTTGACTCAATAAACTGAAACTTAGCTTAAATATGCTTTAATATAAATAACTAGCTGACCTGCCCGCAACTTTGTTTGCGTGTATACTTTTGTGTAGTCCGTTTTCATGTAAAATGTTTCCTGAATATGGTTATTTTACACGTAACCCTAAATATGTACGAAAAAAAGTATCAACCCACATCACCTACATTACCAGGTTAGGTCCGGGCCCATCCCCGTTCCCGTTCTCGCTTTCGCTGCCTTTTCCGAGCCCGTTCTCACTCCCTTTTCCGTTAGCGACCCGTCGCCAAGTCACAGCCAGTTAAAAACTATAGGTATCATGAGTTTTTGTATCTCTTGCTGGAGAAATTATTGGTTCCCCGTGCAAACTTTGATCCCCTATTGTCCTTCCCATCTAACTCTAGTAACACTTTAACATTCTCCTTCTAGGGCGCAAGCTGCTGCTCGCTGCTGCGAGGCCCACAGCCAACATCCTAGTGTCTGGTGTATAATACTTTGAATACTGAAAACACACTTGCTGTAGGGCGCAAATTGCTACTCGACCCGCTTTGCTGCAAAGCTCGCAGTCAACGCGCTAGTGTATGTATAAAACTGACTGCTGAAAACATACATTGTTAAAGCTTTTAGGCGTGAAAACGTAAAAGACAGACAGACAGTCACTTACTGTGAGCAGGCATATAATGTAGATACGTGTGCCATAATCACGTATATCTTGTTTTTTTCTGTTCTAACTGTGAACACTGTGCACCTGAGGTTGATGTTTTATGGATATTGAAATAAATATGGCGTGCGCTAAATAAAAGTCAAGTTAAAAACTTAGCAGAATCGTCGAAATCCATGTGTGTTGAACCTATTATGTAAAATGAATGCTACGTGCATTTCATTGTACAAGAACGTTCGGAAGTTGATAATCGGATTCGGTTAGTAGAACAAAGGATCATCAGTGATGTGTCGAGAGGGGAAATTAAATTTTACCGCACTGAATTCAACGTATTATTAAAAGCTTTGTTTTTTCGATTACTCGATAACGATTCGAAAGGAACTTCGATATTGGATTTAGATAACAACAATTTTTACAAAATCGTTTTCTTTGTTGCGACTTAATAATAAAAAAATGAAAATTTCATTTTAATGGCGATTTATCATATTTTATTTAAGAAATATTATTACGCATTAAATGCCATGCCCAAATTAAGTGATGTCTGAACCTTACGAGTATTCCACTAACTATTAATAGTTATATCATATCAAGCAAAATTAAAAGTATTCTGCAAGCGAAACATTCTTTTGCTTGCAGAATAATTTTAATATTCCTTTGTTATCTTTCGTACATATTTCAGAAAATATTCATAAATGGCAAATTAAAACATAAGCTATAGCTTCAAAGCATAAACAAGCTTTGAATTTCTATTAAACATCGTGTTAAACGTCAAACGAGGTTTCCTTTCTAGAGAAACTATAAAAAGAAAATATTAATTTTATTTCAGTGAAGTTTTTCTTTGGCATGGATATTTCTGATGAAAAGACTGTATTGAGGTTGCTTTTCTAGACTTATCACACCTTTTAACTAAAAGGTGGTCTTGGCCAACTTTCTTTTACTCGTAGCACTTATTAGCGTGCATATAAATGCACTCACGTAAAGCTGGCCACTTGTCCTAAGTTAAAGATGGATTTAAACGATTCGCTTCAAACGAGCGTAGATTTGATAGTCACCAGGGATAAAGACTAAAGTGCAGGAGTTCACCTCTTGTGAAACTGCTCTTAGTGGTCATCGTAAATGCAAGGATAGTGCTTCTCTTTATAACATACGGGTTAGTGAGCAGCCAGTATAGTGTTAGTCGGTCTTTTTAGCAACATTGTTGGAAGCAGTGGTCTTAGAACCATTTATTTTAAAAGTCATTTTAGGTATGGGCATTACTAAGAAAAAAACCTCTATTACCCTGTGTAAGACAAATTTTCTTAATGCCCACAGGGCACCGAAGCACAGAATACATAATAGTTCCTGAACAAATAAAGGCCATGAAAAATAGAACCTTAAGGTTATACAGAGGAGTACTATATTGGTATTCTATCCACCTATAGCAGGTTATCTACTGACGATTATGACGGCCTCTGTGGCGCAGTGGGCGAAGGTCTGCCTGAGACGCAGAAGGTTGCGGGTTCGATTCCCGCTGCGGTACAAATGCCTGCAGATATTTGTCTCGGGTCTGGGTGTTTTCTATGTATGATATGTATGTATTTACAAAAAAAATGTATATATGTAGTATATCAATCATGTGGTTCCCATAATACAAGCTCTGCTTAGTTTGGGGCTACATGATGCTGTGTGATAGTGTCCAGCTTTATTTATTATTTATTTAATTATTTATCGATCTCTAACGAGCATCGACTTATTACTGCTGCTAAGAGCAAGTATCTCGATGATATTATATTTCTTCAAAATTTTCAGACCTGTCATGGTCGCTCACCACGCTGCCCAAACGTAACTTATCTTTCTTAAGACATTACAACCGAACTTATTTTTTTCTTTGTATGAGCAAGCGGACAACTCTCATGTTGATGATATTTTACGCCACCCGTAGGCCTCCGAAATGGCTTAACGACAAAAAACCTATACCTATAGCTTAACGTGCACGAAGCACGAAAGTGCTCAGATATAAATTTCACTCAACGATCACCCATCCAAGTAGTGAACGAACAGAGTGTTGCTTAACCAAGATGCTAAAAACATCAAAGTAAGCTATGCCACGAGCACATCCGAAACTGGTAAAATTACAGTTTCAAGGACAAAAATAATTACAAGCAATTCCTTTCGTTACTTCGATAGCTTTCCAAGAAATTAATAGCAAATACAGAGTTTCTCTAAATGAGAGCAACATGAGAGCCCTACAGACGGAAGTTTAATTTACTAGACTACATAAGCCATTGTCTCGCGAGGAGCTGATTTATGAACAGAGTAACAGTATGCATCTGGAGAGAAAATAATTACTAATCACGTAAGATACATTACCGTACAAATAAATTACAATAATATTATTTATGGTCTTCGCTGGGAAATATTTGGTAATGTCATTCTATTTCACGAAGGCGGGCTTGCTTTTAGTAATTAAATGTATCGATAGGTGTATTTGTGTGCGTAACGTCAATATTGAAGCAGGTATTAGTGCCATCCGCAAAAAAATTATAATAAGTTTTAACCGACTTCAAACAGGAGAAGGCTATCTAGTATATCAAATAGTATCCAACTTTCCTTTAGGTGTAGTGAGTTAGGCGGCTGAAACTTATTTCTCAGATAGGTCTATACCTGGGACACCTAAATCTGAATTGGCATGCTGCGGAAATAAATATTGTTCATCATCATCATCAGCCTATAGCAGTCCACTGCTGGACATAGCCCTAATGAGCGCCATTGCGCCCTGTTCTGAGTTCGACGTATCCAGCTTCTACCAGCAGCCTTTCGCAGATCGTCACCCCACCTGGCCGGAGAGCGTCCTACACTACGTTTGCCGAGCCGCGGTCTCCACTCAAGAACTCGTTTACCCCAACGTTTATCGGTTCTTCGGCAGATATGGCCAGCCCACTGCCACTTCAGCTTGCTAATTCTCTGTGCTATGTCAACAACTTTAGTTCTATGTCGGATAAACTCATTGCGGATTTTATCCTTCAGAGAAACCCCGAGCATAGCTCGTTCCATAGCTCGCTGAGCGACTTTAAACTGGTGGACTAGCCGTACTGTGAGAGTCCACGTTTCGGCTCCGTATGTCATGACGGGTAGGACGCACTGATTGAAAACTTTCGTTTTCAAACATTGCGGTATGGGTGACGAGAAAACTCGACGTAGTTTTCCAAATGCTGCCCAACCCAGCTGAATCCTCCTCTTGGCCTCCTTCTCGAAGTTGTTTCTACCCAACTGCAATATCTGCCCGAGGTATGTGAGCAACTTCAAGAAGGTGTCCATTAACGACGACAGGACTCGGATCAATTCGGTCATTGACGACAACTTTGGTCTTGTCCAAATTCATGCCGAGACCTATCTTACGCGAGGCTGATGCTAGGTCGTCCAGCATCTGTTGCAGCTCCTCCAGCGACTCCGCCATTTGGACTATGTCATCAGCGAATCGCAAGTGTGAGATGTGCTCGCCGTTAATGTTTATGCCCATACCTTTCCAGTTCACGGTCTTAAACATATCCTCCAACGCGCTTGTGAACAGTTTCGGAGATATGACATCTCCCTGTCTCACTCCGCGGCGCAGTTGGATGGGTTTAGACTGCTGGTCCTGTACTCGGACACTCATAGTGGCGGCTTCGTACAGACATCTCAACACTTCGATATAACGATAGTCCACTTGGCATCGCTGCAAGGATTCCAGGACAGCCCAGGTTTCTACAGAGTCAAAGGCTTTCTTCTACAGAGCCAACGCCAGACACAGGGGCTGATTATACTCTTCGGACTTCTGTATAATCTGCCTCACTATGTGAATGTGGTCTATGGTGCCATATCCTCCGCGAAACCCGGCCTGCTCCGGTGGCTGGAACTCATCGAGTCTTCTGGCGAGACGATTTGTAATAACCCTTGAGAACAGCTTATAGACGTGGCTCAGGAGTGAGATAGGTCTGTAGTTTTTATGAAGGGTTTATTTATTTTATTTCCCTTTTTAAAAAACAGAACCACTGCTGCACAGGGGCTCCTGCACAACAGCTCCTCCAGCATTCAGAAGTTCCGAAGTAACACCGTCTTCACCGGGGGCTTTTCCATTTTTTTAGCTGTCTCAGGGCCAACACGACCTCGTCTTGGGTGATCTCCGGCAGGTCGTCGGTGTAGTGGCGTGTAAGGGAGGCTCTGGAATCATGATTGTCACGTTGGGGGCAAGGAGCATGTGCCGCGTACAGTCGGCCGTAGAAGTCCTCAATCTCTGATAATATCTCCGGCTTTGAAAATACGGTTCGGCCATCGTGTGTTGTTAACTTCGTCAGGTGGCTCCTGCCAAGCTGCTGAGTGAATACTTTGGACCCTCGGTTTCGCTCTATTGCCTCTTCAATGAGGCGTGTGTTGGAGCTCCGAAGGTGGCGCCGTATCATCTTCGCAATTCGCTTGTTCAGGTCTGACCTCTGATGAAGTGGCCTGAGTGGTTTCCCGTCTTTCTGTCATGAGCCGAAGAGTCTCATCTGAGAGTTTGGACTTCTTGCCTTTAGGCTGCATTTGGCAGAATTTGATGCCCTCGTCCCTTAACGTCCCAACCACGTTTTGTAGGGCCTCATCTACGTCATCGGTGGGTTCCTCAGCATCGAATCTATCACCGAGAAGCTTCTGAAACTTCTCGGTGCCCGCTATGATCTGGAGTAGATTGGGTCGGAGCGTGGACTTCATCCGACGGTTTCTTTCCAGCTTTAGATTGATATTCAGAGAGCCTCGGACAAGTCTGTGATCAGATCCGGTATTGAACCTGTTGATCACGAAGACGTCTCTGAATATATGCTTTTTATCCGTCATGATGAAGTCGATCTCATTTATGGTCACAGCGTCGGGGCTTCGCCACGTCCACTTCCTGTGGGGCTTTTTCTTAAAGAACAAATTCATCAAGAATAGCCCCTCCTTCTCTAGGAAGTTGACGAGCATTTGCCCCCTGTGATTCCTACTTCCATGACCATGTGGGTCCACTCTGGATTCGTCGCCAACCCGGACTCCCACTTTGTTTTATTTTTATTTTTTTTATTTTACAAATTTTAGGAAAATTTACAGCTATGATTACACAATATGATCCTTGCTTATGATAACATGCATGCTACATGCATGATACGCTACTGAGGGCTAATTACAAGTTTCCACGTATATGGTACTTGGTAAAAAAGTCTAAATTTCATTATTTTCTATATTTTGCATTGCACGTGGACGACATCGATTGAGAAGCTATAGATTTATGTCATATTGTCTCTCTTCGTCTTTTTGTTCATAGGATAACTTCAATTTGAGGAAGAGGACGACAAATATTTATCATCATTTAAAATCCGTTACACAGTTACCTACGTTAAATATATTCCAAACTTTGGTTATTTTTTTGAAGTTTGCTAGGGTGCAGGGCATGATGCGCGAGAACTGTCCTGCAGTACCCATGGACAGAGTCTGAGTGATGTAATCCGCCTATAGTGTGATGGTATATAGACACAAATCTAGTGTACTTACTTGAGCTCCCGGATGGTGTAGTAGCTGTAATCGATCTCTCTGAGTTGGGCGATACTGATATTCGCGTCTGGGTAGACGACTATGTGTTTCTCCCCATCCTCGTGCGGCCAGTACCAATGGCACTTGATTTCGTTCTTCTCTATGATCTTATTGAGCATGATGATGGCCGGCGATTTCTGCTCCCAGACCATAAGCCAGAAATGGCCAGAGGTGCACACCAGGGGGCCTTGTGTGAGGATGTACTGCCGGTTGGCACGCTCCATCTGCAGGAATAAAAACTCCATTAAACCTTATGAGTTGTGCGTGCAATTAGTGTAGCCCAGCCCGCGCGGGCTTTAAGCGAGCTAAGATAACAAAAAATATAAGGAGGACCATAGACCGAGAGAATAGATATTTTTTACTGTTCTCCGAGCGAATTCCAAAAGGCTTTATTTTTTATTTTGTGTTATTGTTGTCTTCGTTTTTAAAAATATTTATAATAAATTATTTGGTTATTTTTAAATGTCATGTTAATAGAGTTAATTTTTTTGAACTACTATTATTATATTATTATTAATTTTTTGATGTTATTTTCCATAATTAATTTACTTTGACATAAAATCTACTTCATTCATGACAAATTATTCGACTTATTATTATTTAAGTAAGATATCTTGATTTCTGTTTTGTTTTGCTATTTTATAATATTAATAATAACTACTATAGACTTAAGATATTACTGTACGACTAAGGTAGGTACGACTAAGGTAAGGTACTCTGACTAAGGTATTGAATTGGGTATGCCCGTAATGATAGATGTACACTACACTACTACAAAATTAGTTATTATGTTCCAACTTAGATATCGTTTGAAGCTGTTATGCACTGTCCACCGGTTATAAAAAGCCGATAAAGGAAAGGGTTTTTTTCTTACGAGTTCTTAGAGTTTTCTAAGTCTATTCGCTGACCTGACTCTATCGGTAAATTAAATTTAAGTAAGAATTTGGATTAATAGCATCACCACAAATATTAAAATGAGAGATTAAAATTGACTTGACACAAACTACAAAAATTTACAAAGAAACTATAATTATGAACATCCCTAAAATCTATAAATACAATAAATGCATTCTGATCAGAAAAAAAACAAGTGACATAGATTCGACACTCATTTTTACAATAAAATAAATGCTTAAAAACGTCTAACAAGGCTGCCTAATAAAACCAAGGATCAATTTTGGAAAAAAGAACATTATGTTTGAAGGAGCCTAAATCTATGAAAAACTGCCAAAAGATATTAAATCAGTAAAGTCATTTATTATCTTCAAAAAAATTATTAAATATCCGTGTACTTAAAGATTTTTCGTAAACTGAAATGCCCACTTATTTAAATATTTTTGCAAACATTTTACTTAGGTAGCTTATGCCAATGAATAACCACACTCACGAACATAGTTAATACTCTGCAACTTCAAAGACTCACTGTGAACTAGGCTTTAGAATCGTACTCTAATTGCAACGAGTAGTGGTAACCACATGCCATTGCCGAAACTACCCACACAAAAAAATATACTTAACCAAAATATGTACTTACATTGTTTTTATTTAATAAGGTGTATGCTTTAATAGTTTTTTTAAGTTAGTAAATAGATACCTACTTCAGTTTAGAAAAGCTCAATGGCACATATTGTACCTAATAAGATACTTGTATCTGTAAGTGAATTTCTTGTTAATTCTTTTGAGAAAATAAATGATTAAACCGTAAGAAATGGCATTTCAAAGACTGCAAGACTGGTAACTACGATAAAAAATTAAATTCTCATTCTAGATTATGTAGTTTCCTTGGTTGGTGGAACGGTTGTCTGGAAGAAATCGCTGTTAGCGATAAGACCACCAATTGTGAGACAAAAATATTAATTGCAATGTGTCACCCTAGATAATTTTTAATTTGTGGCCGCCAATAAAGCATTTTTTATTCATTATTTATGTTCTGTCTACGTCATATGTTTGAAAAATGGCTTTACAACTTTGTTTGAGGATTTTGATGTTTCGAACAGTTGTGAACAAACAAACGCGGAGCTTTTTTCATGTTCATATTTGTTGCGTCTGAACACACGACAACAACTTACTTACATTAAAACATTAAAACTGTTACTCAACTATCAGTTTGAATTTTTATGAGGCGTGTACAGATAGATACAGTAATGTGAAGCTACAACAAAGCACAAAACATCTATTTGAGTATCGCGTACAGTTTTTGTTAATAATTCTGATTATCTAATTAACTATTTTAATTTATCATCAGATATTTTATTCAGCATAAATTCTACTTTGGTACAACGACAACGGCGACGAATTTATTTGACATTTAAAAACTGTGCCATGTGCCCTAACCGAACCTTTCTACGAGTATTTCCAATTAAAATCAAAGCTTACACGAATTCGTCTTACCGAAAATAGAAACATCACAACCAAAGACGATTCAAAGACGAACAAACTATTTCCCGAGGTCTGTTATATAAAATGAGCCGTTCCAATTCCAAAGAGCAAGTTCAAAAGTTAGAAATCTTAAAATATATTATTCAAATCGACCAGACTAGACACAACAAATTATCACTTATTTATCATAAAGAATGGATTTAGTGTAAAGTTTTCTAGACGCTTAAAACTACGAATAGATTTTTTATTGGCAATGACAAAATATAATGTAAATGGTAGGTTTTTTCGTATCAAACAACAGGTTTATGTCGTTTTTTTTATCGTAAAGTTTTTGAATTACTGCTAGATAATTATTTGAATTTCCTTCACTTACTATCCTCCCTCTTATGACGTCAACCGCGGTAGGCGAGTCAACTCGCACTTTGTTCTTCTTAAGTGAACACACCTTGTTAACTATATACGCTTGACTTTACATAATACTTTTCAAGGTGAAATACACCTTGTTTACTGTATACTCTTGACTTTGCATATTACTTTTTTAATGTGAAACACACCTTGTTTACTATACTTTTGACTTTGCATAATACTTTAGTGAGAAATTTTGACTTCCAAATTTCTTTCACAAAATGTAAAATGCTAAGTCAAAAGTTTAGTAAACAAGATACGTTCACTCAAGGTGAGCTCAAACTATGCAGGAGATTTTCTGTGTTGACAGAATTTTTCCGCGTTCATACCCTTAAAAACCAGCATATCGACCCTACTTATAAAGAATTAATTACTAGAAAAAATATGATTAATAAAGCAGCCTCAAAAAAAATATTCTTCTGGACTAATTGCAATAGATAAAGGGGTAAAACAAGGCGACCCACTTTCCCTAAAACTTCAAGTTGAGACCTGTGTAACTCTTTCGAGTTTAGACAGGTAACAGAAATATGCAGAGCGACAGACTGAAAATGGTGGAGCTATTATTAAAATGAATGTTTTCTTCTATCATTTTTGTAGGATTAATTCGATCAAAAACAAATAATTAGTTCAAAATAATAATAAAAAAATAAGCATTTCATCAGCAGTGGGACACTGAAGGTTTATAATAATAATTGTTCAAAATAAGAGTTTAATTTCCCCTTGAGGACACTTCCCTCGACAAGTGGATTGTCTTGTTCAGCCTGTATAAAAGGCTGGATCAAATGCAATTAACCAAAACAAATAAGAAAGAACGGATGTGCATAGTTGGCATAGTGAATAAAACCTACGAGAGAATTTTAAAATCAAAATGAATTTTATATACCTTTGTATTTTGTGCTTGGGCATTTACGCACACTGATGCATGCATACAACCCGGTTTTAATAAATCGTTGGATAAATTTATTTGATGGCATCCCGTTTATTTTTTAAATTTCTAGTCCGACTACATATTTCGGATGTTTTAGTTTTAACTGAAAAAAAGACTGATAAATCATAACTGAAAAATATACCAAAATATCTATTTCGTGATTACAGACTTATTTGGGCCTAAATTTTAATATATTATTATTTTAAAACACAATTTTCACAAGCCACGGGTAGAAGTGCCGCTGGTTTCTAATTATTGTTATACCGAGTATATTACAAAAACTTTTAAATTCTCATGAGCACAATAACATTTATTAATATTTAAAACAATTTTGGAAAAAAAAACTCATTAAAGGAGAATGCCGTCTGATGTATGGCGCTCGGTACCAAGAAAAAGTGAGTGCGTCAAAAAAATCTCCAATAAATTTTTTGTCGATTCTACTGTCAAAATAATTGATATTGAAAAAAAAATGAGGGTTATTGCCATAGTATACTTTACATCAATGTTTGTTGCCATAGCAACGTATATATCTTTGGTTGTTGTAGTCTAATGGCGGCGTGCAGCGGAAACCAAATCAACAAAATATTTTTTTACTTGATTATTAATGCCGTCGGTGTGTAAAACTAAAGAAAATATTAATGTCATTTATAAAATATAATAAAGTTTATGGGATACGTTCTGTTTTGACGCAATTGGTACGGGTTCTCGGCATTCTCCTTTAATGAAAAAACCTTGTATCGCCAATACCTTAATTGCCGCTAGGAACTTGTTACTTGTAACCAATGTTACCTTCTAAGAATCCGTTTTTGTACAGTAAATTACTCAACACATTTGAGCTGGTGGTTGAAATCGATAGTGAATGGTCGAGTCAAGCAATAATAAATTATAGCGCGATGTTCGTTTGTTTAGTAACTTATGACGTGTTTCACGGGGATGTCAAGGTATCGGGGTAGACTAGTTCAGCTATTAGGGTTAAGGCGTTACGATTTCCATGCTAATATATTTTTGAATTATGGGCGAGAGCATATTTGTACACGAAATTAACAGTTGTTGGCTTTTATATTGGTTTATTTGCTGTAAATCATTATTCGTTGATGAAAACATTTGAACATTAAGAAAATAACATCGAATTTTAGTTAATATTGATTTTTGTCAAAAATGAAGATCTTGTCAATAGCTATCATTTGAGCAAGGAACGGCATTTATAAGAGACGAGTGGTTTCAGTGATATCGCATTTGTAAGTTTGACAACTGTCATTGAAAATATAGGTCTTGTCAATACCTCTATCATTATAACTAGAAACGGCAAATTCAAGATTATTTGTTCCTGAGTTATAGCTGAATTAAGTTTGACAGCTGTCATCGAAACTGAAGATCTTGTCAATAGCTATCATTTGAGCAAAGTATTGCAAGTCTAAGATGAGTAGTTCTCGAGATATGACCATATGAATTACGTAGAATGAGGAGTTTTGAGTTTTTAGAGAGATTTTTAGAAGCCTTGAGTGGAGATTTGAGTACCTAGTGAGTTAGAGTGACGTTGACTTAGTAGGGTTCGAAGTATTACTACACAAAATTGTTTTGACCGCCAAATTATTTATTTATCACTAACGATAAGTTATCACTAACCAAAACATCACTTCATATTGGCAGAATTTATTCATAAAAAAACAACTAAAATAAATGGATGAGAATGTTTGTTAAAGACAAGTCGCCTAGGAGCTTTTATCAAAAACGATCCCTAATCCCTTTCAAAAATAATAAAACAATGTATTGTGGTCATAAGTCCTACGCTACTAGTAATGCATGAAGCAAACCCACAATAATTATAAGGGTAGTTTGACAGTTCATTTTTGGGAGGTAGTGTCTGCTACCAATTCTGAAAACTATTCCACCAATAGAAAGCTACTAATCCATGAGTACTTAAAGTATTGCCATCTCTCATTGCTGGTTATTGATAAACAGTTACAGAGTTAAATTGGTAAAATTTAACTAGCGTTTATAAGTAAGGGGGTACAAGTTTAGTAGTTTTAGCGCGAAGGAAGGACAAACATTTTACAAACTTTCGCATGTATAACATTAAGGATTAGAAACATTGTTGTGAATCGCATATTTCTAATACAATCCATGCCTTATGTCTCTTGGGCTTTTAGATCTGGAGTATAAATAAGCCTACGATTCAATTGCATAAATTGATATTGAGTCTTCGAAATGGCACTTACCTGATTCCCCGTGGAGTGCCTCGGGGCCAAATTAGAACACTAAAAGCAATTCACGAGACAGTACTTCAGCTTAATCCATAGTGTTCTCGATCAGTAATAGTACTTAAATTACAATATATAGTCTCAATATATTTATTTATTCAATGGCATCTGGGATATTAAAATTTTCACAACTTTGCCAGTATCAAGAATAATTGTTCATATAAATAGAACATAGGCATTTAAAGTCCAGTCGTCAAGTCTTCAGTCAGGCCTCATTTACTAACTTAGTTGCACACTGAAATGGTCGGCACCGGACCTTTAATTGCCAACTTTGACATTTCATCTGTCGAAATTCAAAGAACGTCAATTGTCAAACTGTCAAAGTTTGTAAAAACAGGACCGGTGCTTATCATTTAGTGGTGCAACTGGGTCAGTAAATGAGGCATCTGTTCTGCGATAGCAATGGCCAAAAATATACTAGCTATTTGACAGATCGTAATACCATTTTGTTGCCCGCCGTCACATTGTAGTGATGTACGAGTATCTTTGGTCCTCAAGTAATATCATATATCAAGGAAGGACATAATACATATTATAGGTTTCGGAGATTTAAAACATTTTGTATTTAGGACATTTTAAAATGTTCACTAAACTGTATGAACACCCAACACTATTTTAATTTGTGAAAAAATGGTCACATTGTTTATGTCAAATCACTCAGTTTATTGTAATAATAGATTATAGGTACCTATTGAGTGGCTTTGCTCATCTCTAACGGCCTCTGTGGCGAAGAGAGATCGGCGTGGCTACGGCGCTATTAATTTTTACACATGTCTGAGGAGATATTGTTCCAACCTTCTACTGATGTGATTTTAATTTGGATGACATTTTATCAAGCTTGAGAGGAACCTTCTTCGTAACTTCGTACTATAAGTACTAGAGGTATATGTTCTGAAATGGAGGACGGTAAAAACCCGCGTTCGCCGAAGTTGAAGTTAACTTCGGCGAACGCAGCCCTGCACGTGTCCCTTGGCTGAAAGAGTTCTAAAAATAGACGAAATAGGCGGAAAATATATATATTTCAAAATTAACAATCATGGCTCTTTTCAAAGCCCTTCTTCAAGCGGTTCTTCTCAGAGCCCACTCAAAACGGCTTTTCTCAGTGCTCGCTGACTAAAAATATCACTCTGTCTATTCACATATAAAAAAAATTATTGAGGGCTCATGTAAAGCCAAAAGTGAGTTCTTCAACATTTCATTTAGTTTGTAATTTAACATTTAGAGAATTATATTTTATTTTTAGGATAATTTTTTTGTCGAAATCTTCTTCAGTGAGATGGGTTGACGATATTAGAAAGACCATGGGCGGCTCCTGGTTCAGAATAGCGCAGGATTAAGGCAAGTAGCATAATCAAAAGAAGGCCCGGCCCAGCAGTGGGTCGATGACGGTTGAAAAGATTTTGATGATGATTTAGTTTTACGCCTACGATTAAATAAGTTCTGAACTGTTTGGGGTCACTCTTCAAATGCACCAAATTATTTTGCTTTGAAAGATTTAACACATTGCGCTTATGTTTCGATATTGTGTTGGAAACTTTATTTGCATGCACCACCTCTTCTGTGTAGACCAGGTTAATATGTTTGTTTTGATTCTCGGCACTACCGTTTTTGTAACACAATCTTTACTATTTTTCAATATAATGTTATGTGAAAATGTCCAGCATAATTGATTTATCTATTTTATTATGAAAATACACAGATCATACACATTTAATTACGTAAAATATACAAAAATAAGTAGATTAATTATCTACAGTTAGTTTCAAAACGATATTCACGTGGCTGGATCACGAATTGTTAACAGGTGAGCAGAGGTGTCCACGATTTATATTGAGAAGGGACAGCGCTCTCGCAGCTTCTTCACTCTGGTCAGTGCTGTGGCTGGCGTAGACAGATAGAATCGACATCACTTTAGGTAAACAATCAAACTAACCGCTGCTAATATTATATATTAACAGTTTCAATTTTAATTGAATTTACCGACCGAGCGGGCGGCGGTTACCGATCTAAGATAATGTTGTCAAACATTGAAGTTACAAGGGGTTGAAAACAGTTTTTTGCATACTTTGTTTTATTTTTATTTTTGTTGCAATACTTAAAGCTAGGTATTAAAAATGATAAGAAAGTTATTAGACATTGCAGTAGGTAATTTTATTTTTTATCCTATGACTAATCCATTAGAAATATTCTCAAGGAGAGCAGCGGCAACGCCCATGTGATGCATTAGCTGATTGCATTAGGGAATGTTGCTATAACTATACAAAGAAAATCAGACACTTCCGCACTTTAAATGATTGGAAGCGTGGTCAATGTGCTGGCGTTTGGCTTACGTGGATTTTAGTAATCTTATAAAAAATATAATATAATATGTCCTTTTTTTTTAAATCGGCACAGTAGTTTTTGAGTTTATTGATTAGAAACATACACACACAAAATTTTTTTTTTCCTCTTTATAATATTTTCAAATTTCTTTACAAATTTCATGCAGATTGGATCACCGGTTCGAGAGTTTGCTCGGTCAAACATAAAAACAAACTTACAATTCTACCTCTTTATATAGTAGTATAGATATAGATAAACAAAAAATCAAATCTTTTCTCTGTAGATTAAATTTTTTGTATAAAAAAAACAGCCCGTTAGTTTATCGACTGGCCGTATTCCAACTGTTTGTGAAATGAGCAGGAAACTGATATTTTAATACCTATTTAACAATTTTATCCACATAATTTTGATGCTGATGGCAAAATTTTATATTTGCTATCACCATATATCGCATTTCTTTTATTTAAATTAAAAATGTTGATAAAACATTCACAGAGAATGAAAAACATCTCAAATTTCCGGAAATCAGAGTTTCCGTAAAACAAATACTTCAGTGATTTTCTATTCTCGCCACAAACAATTGAAACTTCCACAATAAACGCATTGATAAACATGTGATGGCATTGTTTTCTATTGGGCGTTTCTTCAATGGTCTACACGGCCCGGCACCGGCACCGACGCGACACCGTCACTACTCGACGGCCGACACCGACAGCTACATTCTTCATTTGACCGACACAACCGTTTTCGAAGTAACACGCCATGGCTTGCGTGCGTACATAATACATACAAAAGATGGCGACCTTACACCAGTGGGAGATTACTGCCGACCGACGTCATGCCGGCGCTAGCACCGGTATGTCGGCGCCGGAGCCAGTGTGACAGCGTGCAGTACAATTTCATAGAATCATGCATCCGCAGATGTCGGTGTCATTACCGATGCCGGGTCTGGTCGGGCAGTGAAAAAACGCTCATTCGAGCCGTGCATTAAAATTCATATTCCTATTTGCATTTTATGTTTGTGAATTTATTGAGAATTTATTTTATAAATTTCATTTCCATTTATGGACACGATGGAACAAGAAAGCCCCAAACTAAGCAAAGCTTGCGTTATAGGAACCATGATTGAATATACTTTTTTTGTGAATACATTGATATTAATTATAATTACAAACACAGATTATGCAAACACTTTTCTCGCGGCGGGAATCGAACCCAAAAATAACGGGCGTTCACCGTTCCACAACGTGTAGTCGTAGCAAATCTGAGAAATGTTCGAGCAACACAGTTCCGCGATTTTGTGTTCTGAACCGTAGCATGTTGCTTGCGTGCGATATAAAAATTGACCGTTTTATGACGAGAATTGTGTCAATACAAAAAAAAAACTTTTTATACTCCAATAGCTTGAGTATAGAGAAACTAGTATGTAAGTTAGAAGGTACGAGTACACAAGACAGACAAGGCCCTAATTCTCAGGAATAGAGATTATGTCACATCAGACATATTTATATATTCCCCTTTATTAGGGGAGGCCTACGTAAAGCAGTGGACTGATATAGGCTGGTATGGTGGTGGTGGTGTGGAGACATATTTCGCGAGAACTGGCAAAACTGTATAGAAATTGTCAGTTCTTGCGACATATATCTGATATAACAATAATCTTTAATTCTGAGAGTCAAGGCGTGAACCTCATTATAAATGAGCACTCGGCAGTTCTGCTAAGTAATAATTATTTGAAACTATTTAATTTGTGTTTAAAAATTAGCAATCAATTTAGTATTGATATTAGGAAAAGATGTTTTACAAAAAATAAATATACATCTTCATTCACATATGACGAACTTTAAAACTTTAACAGTTCTTTGTGAAGAGCTTATTCGGGGAAATACTTCATCCATGCCTATTTCTACCGTGCCAAATGCTGCTTGCATTGCTGTATGGACTCAGAGCGTTGCATCGTAGGACACATTTCAAACATTCATGACCCACGAATCGATATTTTGTCATAAGTAATGGTTACCACTTAACTTCAGGTGGGCAATTGCTAGTTCCATCTTAAAATATCATAAAATACACGCAAGTAACAGCCACTACGAATCCAAACGATACCAAAAGGCTTTTCTATTGATACAAAGCCATCAAAGCACTATTCGCGGTTGCTCTTCGAAAACTATAAGGAGACTTCGTCTGAGGGTTTTTAGTGTTTATAGATAACAACAACTAACTGAACAAATAGCAATAAATTTTCCAAGGTTGTCTTTTGGCATCTAATTGATATTAAAAAAAAACTGATTTTTCAGAGACGGTTGTTCAAAAGATTAGCCCTACAAACCAGAAACTTATGTAGGGGATTTTAAATCCGAATTCGAAGGAGTATCCGATTCACGCAGTTTTTGCCATCGATTAGCGCTGTAAATTTGGCGCAAAATTCATACACACAAACATTTTTCAGATTATTTAAACTCGTCAGAATGCGGTGCACATTTTATCAAAACCATACTACCCGTCAAGTCAAATATTTGTATATACCATCGACACCATAATTATGTATCCATAGCCATGTAAAAAAAAAATACATCATAGAGAGCCATCAATGTATCCATGATGGTGGGTTATGTTGGTATGTAATTTCCTTAGACCTATCAGAATAATAAAAATAGCACTGAATCTAAGTGCTAAGTTAGGAACATTTCCGACTGTCGGACAAAGGAGCCTGATGTGTATTGTGTGAATCCGATCCAATATTCTGATCCGTCTATCCGACAGAACATAGGAAATGTATTTCCAGGCTAAAGTATCATCAGCTATAACTGGACAAAGGTACCGTTCGGGACTGTGTTTATTGAGGCAGTGATCAGTGACCGAAACCACCAGAACTGTAATATATCGGCTGAATCGCGTATTTAGTTTTGATTTGTAAACATCGAATGAAATGCTTGTGACAACAAATGATAATTTTATAATGATGAATAGCGTGTTTAAACATTATGTCTTCCACTATGTATTCTGATATAACTTTTGAAACTACCTACTTTCGTTGTGAATACAATTATTAATATCAATAGGAAAATTACCATGATTCGGGAGTTTTTTTGTTTCTCGTCCTACAAGTAGTGTAGTGCAGAACACCCTCCGGTCAGGTGGAGTGGCGATCTGCGAAAAACTGTTGGTAGAAGCTGGATGCGTCGAGACGGAGAGGGCGTGGATGATGATGATGGTTGTTTTCCTATATTTCGACGCAGTTGCATGCTCTATGATAAGGAGAGGAACAGAATCAGCCGTGATCATGGCGCATGCAGCCACTCTCAAATCATAGTAAAGTTGATACGTTGATATTAATAATTAAGTATTCTGTGCTGTAGGAGAGGAAAAGCTTACTATACTTATTTCTGTCTCGGTGATTAACATGTGTAATGTTTATGTAGTATTCAGTAGTCAGTCTCGGATCTTCCGAACCGACTGTGCCTGTTTTGGGCCTAGTTGACCATAACAGGTGACCGTGAGAGTATTTATTGATTCATATTTTTATGGTTTAGCTAAAAATCAATTTTTTTTCAGGATCTTGATTATTATTATTTTTTAATTGACCTGGTTATCCAAGAATCCAGGAATTAAGGCAAGCTTAGCAGGGCCGAGAATATCAAACTCACCAACGTAAATTCGTACCATTATGTAACAAGACATAAATTATTAGGCTTATAGACCGACAGCTAAGCATCTTGTGCCTTTACATGAAGATTCAACATTTAGCACCGAAGCAGTCGGCACTCGTATTGATTGCGTGCTGCAAACGGAAACGCGCGCGCGGCACTATTCGTCATAATATAACACTTTCCATTCTACCTAGAAAATAATTCAATGCGCTCGCCGCGCGCATTCCTGGAACGGTATTGTGATAAGAATTGCACTGATTGCACTGCATTGGCTTTGCAATAAAATATGGCACGAGCAAAAATGCATATTATTCGCTATTTTAATGTAAGCTTTTGTAAAACAAACAAATACTTCTACTATGGGTTTTCGACTTCATTACGAACGGTACAGAACATTTGCGTTGCAGAAGTTTTATAGCTGGTTTTTAGATCTACGCGACATATTTTATATTAAAGCATAGTTAATATGCACTGCAGAGCAGAAATTATCTGTTTCATGAATGCGTTATATGCTCTATTTCCAGGCGAGGAAACAAAAAAGTTTTTTATGGTACCTGAAGATGGAGGTGTGGAGTGTACCAAAAGTGGGACATAACAGGCCCATGGTAATCGTAACCTAAAGATTGAACAAGCATATGACCCACCTGATGATAAGTGGTAACCATATTCTATCACAAAGGATTGCATTGTAATCACTCTTTTTTGGAACGTGCTCTATGCACGATGCAACGCCTTGCGTCCATCAACTTGAAGCATGTTGAAAACCTACCTTCGCTATATCCATATACAGGTAATCCCACAAACGTTTTGCAAGGCAGTGTCGAGCTATCGAAATTGTCTGATTATAAAGTACTGCCTAAGATCTATACTCTGGATTAAAACAGTAAACAATGAACGCACGCTAGGCTGCTAGGTGATAAGCCTCTAGTGCCTGTAATTTCATCGGCGCCCACACCCTTCAAACCGAAACACAGCAAAGCTGTTTCACGGCAGAAATAGTCATAGTGAGTGATCCCCGGGCGAGCCTTTCACAAAGAACTCTACTGCTACAAAAAACCTGTATAATTAACCTGTATTTTAGATTGGAAAATTAAAAAGGTTTTTTTTTGTTGAAATAAATTCGGTTCTGTTTTAGCAGGTATGCCATAGAATATAAAATTCTAAGGCATGTGCTATGTTAGTGTTCTAATAAAAACGGCGATTAGCTTGCAACTTGACACGCGGAATGCAAACTGTTTGCAAAAAGTATGAAAGTTCTCGTTCTTGTTTCAAATGATCAAAAGGAGAGTCCAGACTTCATAACAAAACATCACGTTTTAAGTGTGGAGGATAATAATGTAAAGAAACGGCAACAAACAAAGCTTTGTTTTTATTTCTAATTATTCATAACAAAACAACAAGGCGCAACGGCGCTCATTAGGGGAGGCCTATGACCAGCTGTGGACTGCTATAGGCTGATGATGATGATAAACAAAATAAATTTCTACTTAACTAAAATTTCAATATATTCAAATGAGTTGGAGTGACAGTAAGTTTTTTTTAGAATTCATAAAAAAGAGGCAAGCTCTCAAATTAGACGTATTCTTTTATCATTTAATACGTTGACAGCGCGCCTTCGCGCCATACCTGTACAGCTGTCAATTAAAACGTTAAATAATCAGGAAAGGCTTTTTGCAAAGAATAATGTGTATCTTAAAAGCAAATATACAAACTCAGAAAAAAATAAATTAGATTTTATTTGTTGCAATAAATTGGGTTCTATTTTAAGCAGGTATGCCATAGAATATAAAATTCTAAGGCATGTGCTATGTTAGTGTTCAAATAAAAGTGGCGATTAGCTTGCAACTTGACACGCGGAATGAAAACTGTATGCAAAAAGTATGAAAGTTCTCGTTCTTGTTTCAAATGATCAAAAAGGAGAGTCCAGACTTTATAATGAAACATCACGTTTGAAGTGTGGAGGATAATAATGTAAAGAAACGGCAACAAACAAAGCTTTGTTTTTTTTGTCTAATTATTCATAACAAAATGGCGCAACGGCGCTCATTAGGGGAGGCCTATGTCCAGCAGTGGACTGCTATAGGCTGATGATGATAAACAAAATAAATTTCTACTTAACTAAAATTTCTATATTATCAAGTGAGTTGGAGTAACAGTAAGCTATTTTTAGAATTCATAAAAAAGAGGCAAGCTCTCAAATTAGACTTATTTTTTTTATCATTCAATACGTTGACAGCACGCCTTCATGCCATACCTGTACAGCTGTCACTTAAAACGTTAAATAATCAGGAAAGGCTTTTTGCAAAGAATAATGTGAATCTTAAAAGCAAATATAAAAACTCAGAAAAACATAAGGTGCATCCACACCTTAGTTACTTTTTGTAGAACGAAGTTTGCTTATCTAGTGTTAGTGGGGTGGGCAACATCCGGTTCTATTCAATTTTGATAACCGAGTAAGCGAAGGATTCTAACATTTAAGGAAGTAGGATTTTAACAAAAATTAGAATCCTGAGCGATAGCGAGGGAATCAAAAGAGCACGAGGTGAAAAATCTTTGCACTCGAGTGCAAAACGTAACTTTTCATCCCACCTTAGCGAGGAAATAAATAGATTTAAAAAAAAATTGACAAACATTTAAAGTAAAAAAAAATAAAGTACACCAAGAAGGTTCTGAGTCTGAGGTTTTATTAAATTAAAAAAGGTTGTATGGTTAATACGGCACCATGGAGGTTGAGGTAAATAGGTTTAATGATGTTTTGAATTCACAAACTTAGTGCACACGATGTTCTAAATTCAATTTTACTTTATCCTCTAGCGGATAAAAACGGGTTTTGCACTTAGATATCGAAGAGCAAAAATACTCTTTCCGAGTGAAATGACTACCTATTAAGGCGACTATACATGTCAAACCTCCCACTCGCTCGCACTATTCAACATTTTTGAAGTTATAAAATCACTGAATGTAGTGTCACTGGTGTGGATGCACCTTTAAATTTTCCGAGTTTTTATATTTACTTTTAAAATCAGAGTCTTGAGAGTGACATTCTATTTCAGAATTTCAGAAAAAAGATAGCAGGCCTAATTGAAGTTGACGCCTCACCTTACAAAGGTAAATCTTATTTTTATCGCTACCTACACATATTAGTGTTTCACTCACAAAGTATTTCCTCCCATTAGCTGTACGTGACACGTTACACTTCTTAGAAAGTAGCTCGTAATTTGTGCGTATGAATGAATCATCATCAGCCTATAACCGACCGTCTGTAACTGGTTTTAGGACCTGAAGGTTCCAGTTCTTATACACAGTCAGTGACATTTTATGATACCTATTATATTAATGGACCTAGCACATGTACCACCTGAAGTGGTAACCATTACCTTTAACAAAGTATTGCTACGTACGGGTTGTTTGGAACATTGAATTGGACGTACCTTACGTCCATCAACTTGAGGCGATGGTGTTATGCCTCATGTGCCTGTAATTTCACCGGCACCCACACCCTTCAGACAGAAACACAGCATTGCTGCTTCATGGCAGAAAGAATTCTACTACACATAGAACGAAGTCTATGCTAGTGTAGTGATATGTCAAACCTTTAAACCAACAGTTGGAAGATAAATGCCACTACAATTGAAGTCCCGGAAGCAAATATGAGGTCTAACTTTTTGTACAGGTCGCAAAAAAAACCAACAGTTGTTGTGTTGGAATTTTCTCCATATTATCCTAACCCTCTTTTACCACTAGCTCAAACAACAAACACAAACTATGTTTTGGAACTAAGTCTGTTAACATAAATCATAAAATAATAAATAAATCATGTAAACATAATCATCATCATCATCATCATCATCATTGGCCTATAGCAGTCCACAGCAGGACATAGGAGGCCTAATGAGTGAGATATGACAGTTGTGCGACAGCTCGATTCTGTAGTGGATTATAGTCCAAGAAAATTAATAAAATCAGGGGAAATCATTCTTGTAGTTTTGTAAATTGGTACAGTTATACCTTGCGGTACCCAAATGAACATACTAAATCCTCAAGGGTGGGGGCTGTGCTGAGGGTGTAAAGGGAGTTGAAGGTACCGTTTTTCAGATTTTTGCTCATATCTTGAATATCTGTACGAATAGCCTTCAATGATTGGATGAATGATTACTTCTGACCGAAGTATCTACATAACATTTCCTATTAATTTGGTCATATTTATTTTAGCTGTACGATCAATGCTTTAGGATATACAGGGTGTTTAAGTTAACAGTGTGCAACCACTTTTGCAGCGACAAAAAATTTAAGGCAGCACGGTGTCAGACGCTTGAGGATCAGTAAAGGTAACTGCACCTGCAACCCTCAGCACACCCCCCACCCTTGAGGAATTTTAGTATGTTCATCTGAATACCGCAAGGTATAACTGTCCCAATTTTCAAAACTACTGGAATTATTTCCCTTGATTGCCCTTAATCGGCTTAATTTGATTGGACTATTAACTTGTATACAGATTGGCATTTGATAACCAACATCATCTAGTTAGATAATATTATAAAAATTATAACACGTCATATCAATGTTTAATTAACTAGTGAAAACGCACGGTAAGAGTCAGTCCAAGTTCTCCCCATGGTAAAGTACTTTCTAAAAGACGATATTTCGTATGTGTAAAACTAACTTTCGGATGTACGGGGTTCCAATCCCCATCTTCGGAACCCAAGCCAACCTCACCTGCACGTGTAGCACCCTGCTAAACAACGAACGGGGCTCTGGCGGCCGGCTGATTGCGGCATAGCACAGCCTACATTGGCCCAGCTAAATCCCCTGGCCACCGACGGGCAGCAGCGTCGTTGGTGCGAGAAGCTGTGCCCTGCGATCCCCAACCCGCATGCCCAGCGTGGGGATTATGGGCATATCCCCCTATGTGAGGGGAGGCCTATGTCCAGCAGTGGACTGATATAGGCTGGTGTGGTGGTGGTGGTGGTGGTAAAACTATAATAAAACTGTTACATTCAAAAGAAAGATTATTAATGATTTAGATAATGTGATAAAACTAAAAATAGGTTGGTCCTAGGTAACAGTCATCTCACCACTCTCCTCAATAATCTAGTGCATTGATCAGACTTAAAAATAAAATCGTGGGGCGTAGCGTAATCTAAGTGGTGTAATGGCTGGTACTTAGGACCTACCTAATTATTTTTTAGCTTTTAGTACAGTAATCTGCATCATAATTATGTTTCATTTCAATAAATCCGTTTAACTTGATCAAAGTTTTGTTTTAGTTTAAAGTTTTTAATTTTTATTTCGTTACCTAATATTTCTCATTATATTTAGTTCTAAGTGGGCGAAGTAGGTGGGTGATGAAGTTCTTTGCTTCGATTATATGACTAGATTTAGTTTTAATTTATAGACTGTCTAAACTCTGTGATCCGACAGGCGCTGTGTTCTACTTGTAAATTCTTTTCATTTGATACGACCCGTATTATGAGGGTAGTGAAAAAATATATAATTATATTATTTTTTTACATAGTATACTGTGTTCTATTATATTCTACAAGCTCTTATTTTTGATACCCATATTGAGGGGGTTGTGAAAAAATATGTAATCCACAATTTTGTGGCGGTGGCCATCTTGAATTTACTACAATGTTAGTGAATAAATTCAACGGTATTCTCATCAAAACAAAATGTATTTACCGAATATCAAATCATCTGTCAACAGGAAAGGGGTAACATTTAAATTGCTAAATTTAAGCGCTTAAACCATTTCAATTGCTAAATTTGACAAACAGGGTATGCTGAATAGAACCGATTAAAAATAGCAGCGTTTTAATTTGAATATCAATAAAATATAGTGGAATATTGACCTGTCCCTGTCGCGTCTCCGCTCACGTGGTACCGGGATAAAGTAGCCTATGTTCATCTAAATCTTCAGCCTTCAAAGACTGAGTTACCGTTACGGAGTCCAGTGTGAACAAGCACACATACAAACCCGCATTTAAGTCTATAGGTACATGCGTTTTTTCATACATCGAGATACTATTAAGCCGATGTATGTATATGTGTGATAATTTAAAACGGTTGGAGATGGCAGTAAACTTTAAAACGATTTGACATTCAAGTAACAGAATTGATTCAAGGTGTAGTTGGAACAACAGATTTTTTATGCAAATAAACACGTTGAATCTTGAATTTTATCATCAATCACTGTCCACTGCTGGACATAAGCTCCATTGCGCCCCGCCCTCAACTCGAATTGTAACTTCGTGCATAAATCCACAGGTTCACTTTATATTGCTATATTTATCACAGTATGTACAGTATGTTTCGAAGTAGCTTTTTACATAACTGAAAAAAATGTATGCATAGTGATCCTAATCTCATAAGCTCTTTAATGACCCAACAAACTCATCCTGAGATAAATTGATCAATCTCACCGATCGCAGCTTCACACAACATAAAAGTAAAGTTTAAGGTCAATTGTTGACGTGCGTAATTCAGTTCATTCACGATCGTCGTTGCTAGACAAAGTGCTCATACGCTAGCAGTACGCCAAAGCACTAGAAAGCACAACAAAATCAAACAGATGGTTTCAGGGCATTCGTCGCGCTGTCTCCTCTACTTTTCGGGAGCATTATGAATAGAGTTCTGAAGTCGAACAAAGATGTTGATAACCGCATAACGGAACTAAAAAAGAGTTGTGCAAGACACCTGAGCAGGACCGCAATGCCAGGTGATGGCAGTTGAAGTAAAGCGATAACTGAATGGCGTCCCTTAATAAAGACCTCGGTACAGAATCGTCGGCCGTAAGCAGCAAGATCGATATTGCATTTGGATGAGACGAGCATTGCACCGTGGACGTTGGCACACACAAAGGAAGCAGCCAGCAGTAGATAAAGTCTAGCTGCGGTTGATGATGATTAGCTAGAAGCTGTTCTAACCATATGCTTATATGTAGCCAACAATGCAAAGCGGACTAACTTGGATAATGCTTGCCAGTCGACGGTTCTTCAACACGGTTTCTAAAGGTCAGCCGAGAAACAACCTCCTTTGCTAGATCCTTCCCTGTCTGTCAAACACCATTGACACAGACCTCTGGTAAATAAGATTGTGTCAACTATGCAGAGCTCAAGCTGTATTTGGTTCTGTTTAATTAATTTTTTTAACTTAGAAATTAATTTAATTGAATTCCTATTAAAGTATGAGTCTTATCAAAATTAATTTAGTAATTTTTTCGTGAACATTCCATTTTTTTAGTCAGTCAGAGTTAGAGTGGTTGTTTAGTAGAGAATTGTAAGTAATCTACAGTACTGAGGAATGACGACTGGCGAGTACATCGTGAGCGACATGCTGACAATTACAACAAATTAATGTGATAAGACCTTGTAAACAATCAAGACCCGCCTCATCTTTACATTGTTTTGTTTTTTCACATGGTAGTATAATCACTTACTTCTTTTGGCGATTGTATTTCTATAATTCGTTTGCACTTTCTTTTTTTATATTTTTTATATTAGTAAGATTAGATTTTTAAAAGGGCTTCTAGTTCGATAGACATGGTACAAAAAGTCACAAGCCTAACCCTACATTAACACCTTTTTTACCCAAAACTACGATACTATTATGAATTGGTGATACCACACACTATATCCAGATAATTTAATGTTCAGTTCATAATCTTACTAACAAGATATTAGGACCGACATACAAAATGCACAGCATAATTAGTTCGCTGACAGGTTTTATTTAATCCAAGAATTTTAAGGCCAACTGAAGATGAAAAGAAGACTTAATTAAATTTATCTTAAAGCCTTGGTGGAAAGTAAGTAACCATAGCATAAAATATTTGCTAAATACATAGTTGAGGACAAGGAGGAACTATGTTGATGTAAATCAAGTTGTATCGGGTTGCATGGTCATATTATGTATGCTACATGAAGAGTCGCCCACACCCTCCACCCTCGGCTACACCCTCGGATCATAAAAATAACGCATCCTTTAGCCGGGGTAAATATCACTTAAGAAAAATAATCCTGGGCCACCAATTGCATGGCTGACCACTGAGTCGCATTGTCCAAGGTGTGGGTAACAGCATTCACCTTAATACTCAACACTAATACTGCATGAGTAAACCTACCCGCCCCGCCAGCCAAGCGCGATTATAGCAAACCTTTCCTCGCAAATACGGAGTGGCGTAAAATTTACTACAGGACATAAGTCATGCAGTGTTAAAAGACAGAAAAAGAGATAAGATGTTGTTCCCGGTTTTTTCAGTTGTTAAGCGATATCAGTGGCCTTCGGGCGGCCTAAAAATCCGACACTAAAGGTGGACCACAGATCGTACAAAGAAAGAAGAAGAAACCAAGTTATTGCTTTCTCCAATTGACGCCACCACTCTTCGCAAGCTTAAAAAGATGTAATACGCCGTTAACTATCGATTTCATACAAAATTCGCTGTAAAGGTACGATCAGAAATAAATAATATTGCAATAGGCAAGCTTGGCAGGCATAGATTAGTTCGCGACGCTTACTCGTTAGTTCCATTCAATTGGAAAGATAGCTTGGTGGAAATCCATAACAGCGATAAGACAACTCACTGTACTGCTCTTAATTATTAACGCCTCAGTTATACAAGGGTTTCTTATTTTTATACAATCAGTAGGGGTATTTTCAGACATTCGATAAGTTTTCGAATCTAATCAGACAAGTTTTTGTTTGCGTGGAACGTGGATAAAAAAAAAGCCTAAATGATACTCCTGATCAAGGTGAAGGAGTTCCTACCTTCTTTTTTTATATGAGCTATTGGTCAACTCTGGTGTCGGAGTCTTTGGGGCACCCGAAGGCCTCCGACATGGCTTAATGACTGAAAAGACAGGACCAACATGTTAACCTGCATTCTGAAGCACGGAAGCGCTCAGATCTGATTGCCACTAAATGTTACCCATCCAAGTAGTGACCAGGCAAAGTGTTCCTTAACCAAGATGGTCCGCTAAGAACGCCGAAAGTATCGAGCAGTTCAAGAGGTAAGGAGTAACAAGCATTCATCTATCCAAAAATAAACGCATCCTAGGGCACGTTACAAACATACGTGACCTACAACCCATCACATAAGATTATAAAAAACAAGACCGGTAAAGTGCGTGTTAACTCGCCCACCGCGGGTGACGTCAATTACGTCTAATTCATACATTCAGTATTGTATGAGAGTAGTATAGTAGTGAGTTCTAGTGAGGGAAATATATAGTTTATCTCAATCACACTCGATGTATGAAGGGTAGGACTTTTTCTACCCCTCTTCATTCGCTTTTTTATAGGTAGTTGCATCCACGTGGCTGGCCACCATAATTTGAAACAGTTAGTGAAGGTAATTTTTTAATTTTTTTTATAATTAATAAAAACTGTGCATGATATATATAAATAAAAAAACTGTTTCGAGCAGTACAAATTAAGCCCTTTGATATGATACCCCACTCGACCTGTCCCGACCGGTCCCAGTTTGAAATTTCGTTTTTTTTTATTTTGGGTAGAAACGAAATTATTTTTTTATGTGAGTGTATTTTAAATCTATACCAAATTTCAAGTTGATAGCTTATGTAGTTCTTGAAATAATCAGGTGTGACAGACAAAGCGGCACCATAAGGGTTCGTTTCACCGGTTCGGTAACGTTACCTTAAAAATAGCAACCGTTTCATATTGCCGAAACTCAACGCTTCAGTTGAACTATGAAAGCAAAACAATGTATTTGTACAATAGTATACGCAAAAAGAATTTAAGATTTTTTTAATTTAGTTTGAATCCAATTTGAACTGATTGCAACTGTTGAACTTTCTGAGTTTTCAAACCTAATACTTTTCTTATCAACTGATAGCCTGCGTTTCCACATCATTCGATTCAATTGTAAAGGTCAGTTATTTCAAATCATATTGTGCACTCCAATCTGCGCCTTTCGTTCTTTGAACGAGTGAAATGGGTTGGATGAAATTATATGTTCTTTAAGTTTTCTACAGATGGCGAACGATAAGCAGATCAACTAAAAATATCGCGATAGGGATGACCGACGTCCAATTATTCTTTGAAAAATTGCTTATCATGGCGGTTGAGACAGTTTTATAGCCACATATTGCATCAAACTTGAATTAATGATTTATTATGCCCTCACATTTAAACAAGCAATTTACAAAGAGGTTCAAAGCTAAACGGTTATTGATTTCGACGCTGTACGGTGCGTGGTATATTAAGCCAATTACGTTGTTAAAATTGCTATCTGTCCCCTTGCAACCCGAATGCATGAACGCTTCACATTGTGAACTGCCATCAACAAATGCTGCTGTATAGTTACGCCTCCAGACGGTCCAAGGCACAGAATATACAGGAGTTACAAGCACTCTCTCTCTCTCTCGCCGATGAGTTTTTCTTTTCAGGTGCATTTTTACTAGCATTACCAGTTAAAAATAACGACTTTTTAACTATTGGACTGGATTTATTGAGGGATTTATTTAGTGTAAACATCTATAACTTCAAACGTATTCATGAAAAATGGATCGAGAATCTGAATAAAGGATCTTTACAGCCCAAATTTATAGGTACACTAACTTCCGCCCGCGGCTAAGCTTGCGTATTAATCCAGGCCTATGTATTAATCCAGGTCATAAACTTTGTATATTTCAAGCTTCAGCCAACACCGTTCAGCAGAGTGAAGCGATCACAAACATACACACATACACAAACTTTCGCATTTATAATTTTAGTGTGATGTGATGTGATACAGGTTCCACTGCAACACAAAATCTATGAAAAAATAGCCCGCGAGCGACATTAGTGGAAATCGGCATTCCTCAAGTCCCACGATCATTTAAGCCACATCCATTGACAGACTTTTATCGCAGATTCAAGTATTCAGGCGTAACTCACACCCATCCCATATTAGATTCAAAAGCATCACGGTAAAGTTCATTTTACGTTGCAAGCAGATGCGGAATGAGCCAGGAAGAGCACAAAACGCCAAGCCCCGTATCCTGTAGCGCGTAGTAGCGTAGCACTACCTAAGTGTCTGTATCCCGAATCGATATGAACTCTCACTCTGCTCCCTCAACGTATCCACCGTCTGATTGTTGGGCGGATCGCTCACCAATCATCATTCTGTTGCGTTTTCGCGTTAAACCAGAGATTGTGTGCGTTTTTGTGAGATGAAACATATAATTTAACTTCCGTAGCGCACGCCTGCTAAAATATCTTCTCATTATTTGAACCATATATGTAACGTGTGTGTGTAAATGTTACAAAACCTTTCGAAACAATGTTTAATTTCAAACTTAAACTTATTATTTCTCGCTTACACGTTGTTAACATCGTCGCTTACATTCTTAAATTATTATAATTTAGCTTCAATATGAACCCTGTTATCCACCTTCCTAAAGTATACTATACTAGGTATACTAGGTAATTGTTATTATTTATCTACCTGAAAATTAGATTCCCTCATTAAGCCTGGTACGAAATCTGGTTATAAAGTGTATAATTTGAGTGAATTACCTATACTGACAAAATATCCAACATTAACAATTTTTATTTTAACAAAAATGACGGTAAAATAGTCACAAAATGACGGTGTAATAGAATAAAAATATCAATAACAGCTAAAGCCCGCATGGAAACCGATCTGTTCGCCATCTATTACGAAACTACAATCTGTCACAAACAAACAAGAAAATATTTTCTTTTAGCAAAAACCTCTTAACTTTATTAGTAGTTACTCAGAGAATCTTATTTTTAGAATTTATATAATTCTATATTCCTTTGTCATTTTAAATAAATGTTATTGCAACAGGATTAAATTAATCAAAAGGCAATTACCTTCATACACTCCTAAAATTATACAACACATTATAAATTAATCAAAGCAAAGCGCATACAAGGATAATTATTCCAAATTACGTTATAATATATCAAAAGCTTTTCACTTCATACAATTTATTCTTCGATGTCCTCTTCTTAGTCTGCAAGTCTCCTTTGTTCTTCAATGCATCGGCGCACCACACAAACCTCTCTAGAACCGAATTTGTAGAGTTATGTACATACTAATTCGGAACTAAAGGGTCTGTGGAGAGCCCGAAGTTTTCTTCTGCTAGTAGGAAACGGCCAGCATATTATAGTAGGCTATACAATAAAAAAGATTATCTTTAAATAATATAATATTGGTGTGAATTCTGTTGTGAAATTTACTGAAGTAAACCTTATTTTACCCTAAAACTATTGTTATCCCATTCTTATTGATGGAGAAAACAGAGATTGCGAAAATTTTACAGCCAAATTAATAGTTGAGGAACATTCACAACTGAATCAACACCAAGGTGAATAGACATATATTGTTTTTACATATTTAGCTCGACATGATAAATATGCATAAAAAATTTGTTTAGTTACTGTATTATGCGCTGATTAATTCCTAACCACTGCTACATTAAAGTCTAGACGCGGAGTAGGAAGAACTTCGGTAATTGGCATAGCTGATCTAGGCTCTGGTAAACTACCGTAACAAACATCATAGGAATGAAGTTCCACAGCGAAATATGCTGCTCCACATGCGGATCATCATGTATGCATTTATGAACTGTTAGCTGGCTATTCGCACCAACAAACGTTTGTTCGTACGAATAGGCAATACCAACAAACAAGCATTGTCCATGCTGTAACGGAAGACTTCGTGAGAAAACGTACACAAACAACAAGACTGATTTATTAATATTGTGCTCATTCGAATTTTAAAAGCGTTTGTTACATTGGTAAAGGACTATCGGTAACCAACGCTAACATCAGCCTGATCATGAGCTAAGCAAATTTCATTTCCTTATCTTTTAGCATAATTTACGATGAAACTAGAGCCTAGGACATTTTCCTTCACAAGTCCGCTGTTTTTTCTATGTTTTGGAAAGAATGCAGTCTAGCTAATGAAGACTACACACCGATGCCGCCGATATCAGCCGACACAGCTCGTCTCAGCGTTTCTGCCGCACTGTTAACAGTCAGCTATGTATCGGCAGCTTTGGTGTCTTGACTCGATTATAAATATATATCTATGATAATTAAAGTGCTGATTTATTTGATGAATAAGACAACCATGCTGCAGCTCCTCGGGCATGGCCCTTCAACAGTTAACGTGATAACTTGACAGCTCTAAGGTTTGCACTATATACATCCGAAATCTGCATAATTACTTATGATGAGCGAATCCATTAACCTACTAGTAGTTAAGCGAACAACAGACCTCGCGAACACAAACATTTGTGCAACAATTAATATACCAACAAAGCTATTTAAAATGGGATGTTTATAATCTTCTTTGTTTTTAAGAAAATGGTACCTAAATATCCTATGTTAAATAACTTTAGTACTGAACTGTATAACCAAATTAACAAATTAACAGTTTAAAATCCTATCAATCCCTACCGAGCAGTTAAAGGTCCGATTCGACTGGAAAAATCTAAAAGTGAGCAATTACTGCATTTTGTGTAGCTATTCTGTTCATCATGCCGAAGATCTTCACCAAATTGTGCAAGTATACACTTACGTTATAACGCTTTGAGTGCTGAAAATATAAATGTGATTCTGCACGTGTTCCTCCTCATGGCGTCCTTCCTGAATGGAGCGGAGCGTCATGTGTGAGGCCAGCAGCCAACTTATTAATATTTAAATTGAGTACTTGCACAGTATTTAGCACTTTCAATCTTATTCAGTAAGTAGATGATCTTCACTAAATTTCAAGTCGAAGCTTAAGTAGTTCCTCAAATAATCACCTGTGATAGACGGACAGACGGACAAAGTCCACAAGTGCGCGTGCACTGCAAGGAATTTTGCTGCCCGGCAATCCGATTTTTTCCGTTCCGGTGTTACAGTAAAAAAACAGATGATTTGCTTGTACACTACAAGGAATTACTGTCCGGTGCAGTGTTGCCGGCAGTCAAACAGAAAAAGACCCGATCTCAATGTCTAAAAAAACCCAATAATTCTAATTTCGCTTTCATCATCAGACCCTGATCTCCTTATTACGATATAACATACAAGCTTTTGCCCGAGGTTTGCTCGCAATACTTTTTTCTGGATGAAAGGTAAGTCCTTTTCTTTACCCCAGACAACAAAATCAGCCCATTCAGTATACTGCTGGACAAAGGCCTTCCCTATAAGAATATCCCTATAATGCCCATAATTCCCACGCTGGGCATGCGGGTTGGGAATCACAGGGCACAGCTTCTCGCACCGCCGACGCTGCTACCCGTCAGCGGTCAGGGAATTTAGTTGTGCCGATGTTATAAGCTGTGCTATGCTGCAATCAGCCGATCGCCAGATCCTCCATTGTTAGTTAGCAGGGTGCAGTAGTTTTTTTTGTAGGTAAATTGAATTTCATCACTTTTCACTGCGTTGAAATTGCGTCAAATGGCTGAATGCACTCATAGCTGATATGGTGGATGATGGACGATAGCTATTAACGAAAAGATATTTTAACTCTAGCACTGTCAGTCTGCAACTGGACTGAACTGATTAAACTAACTAAACTAGAGGCTTATACTTTATTCGAAGCGTCATCAAAACAAGGGCTTTCTCAAAAAGAAAAAGATGTTGTATCTCCGATTGCTCAAAATAAGTGGAAAAAGAAAAAGGCGGGGTCAGCTAGCTAAACTGCTTGCAAGCGAAACTGTTGTAAAATCGGTAAGGTAAAGTACGTATAGATATAAGTATTTTATGTTCTATAACTTTTTTCGTTAAGTTCATAGTTTTGGAGTTATGGCACTTTCAAATATGTATGAATTTTTTTTTTTTAAAGTGCCATAACTCCAAAACTATGAACTTTACGAAAAAAAGTTACAGAACATTAAATGCTTATATCTATACGTACAATCTAATTCCAACTTTCTTTTTAGATCTTTAGGCCTTACTTCCTCCGTAAATCCAACCTGGTTGGTATACGCTCTGTTCATGATAACCCATCCCTATCTGTCCTACAAAAAATCGGTCGTAAGTCGTGGGCGGGGAGCCTAAGACGGTGACAAACGATTTAATTGAAAAAGTAGGTAAATACTTCCTTATGATCGATGATGATTATCTGAATACGTGGATAGATAGATAAGGTTGTCGGTAGATTGATGTGGATAGGTTTTCATATACAGCTATACGTTTTTTTAAGTGAGAAAAGTTCCGGTGTCAGGCAAGGAATTTTCTGGGTCCCTCAAGTTTGCTTTAAATTGACTATAACTTTTGAACCTTTGAAGTACGAAATACAAATTTTGGAGTACAAAATAGTACAATTTTTTCCGAGCCTATTCATGATTTTAATTACTATAAATCTCTCGTGGTCGTGCCAGAAAGGTACTACCCAGCACGACCAAAGCCACTATGCTGTATCTTCATAACTATAAGGGTACAAATGTTTTCTTCCAGGGTACAAAATAGTACATTTAATTTCATGAATTTGTACCACAAATAAATTACTAAAAGCTTCCATGGTCGTTCTGGATAGTATCACACGAAAGTTTCATGTTACAGTCTATACTTTAGTTCTCGAAAAGTTGTTTGTTTTGGATTTTAAAACATTGTAAGTAGGTATGTAACTATGCGTTTTAGAATTGTAATAATTTATTATTTAATTATGCGTTTTAAATGTAATAATAATTCCCGACTCTGTAATCTATAATACCCTACAAACTATAAGTCTGAATTATGATAGATATTGAGTTGATTGTTGCTGGGCGACGGTTTCTTCTACGCTCCAAACGATCATAACTAAGAGCAGCCTCAACTAAAAGTAATCTTTCATCCATTTCAGGTCAATTTTCTTTATAAAATCACAAAAACTGCTATGCTAATTGCTAATTCAAGTTTTCCTAGTACTATATAAAACATAGCTCGAGGTAACCGTATCACGTTGTTG
Organism: Horisme vitalbata; assembly: GCA_951804965.1. Lineage (NCBI taxonomy): Eukaryota > Metazoa > Arthropoda > Insecta > Lepidoptera > Geometridae > Horisme > Horisme vitalbata. The sequence continues at coordinate 9,877,245 of OX638089.1, forward strand.
ACAACGAGTTTGTCGAAGTAACAAGTTCTGCGAAGGGTTGGGGTTTGAACTACATGATTTGACTAGAGGAAAATTATTTTTCCAGCATTTACTAAATCACAACCATTCCTTGGCACCTCTTTTAAACTGCATTAGTAAAGTCCAAATATTATTATTTACTAGTGACCCGTCCCGTCTTCGCACGCGTTAGAGCATATTATGTCTAAGTTCATGATTTTCCTATCGTAGGCGGCGGGCAGGCGGCTTATCTTTATTATCGTCGTATTTCAACCAATTAACACAACAACAACAATAAGACCAGTCCACTGCTGGCCTTATGCCACCCGATAAGAAAGAGGATATACCCATAATTCCCATGCTGAGCATGCGGGTTGGGGATTGCAGAATTTACACAAAATCTTAATAAATTTTACTAAGTCTCAAATCACTCTGTCTATTAGTGAAAACGGAATGCAATCTATTCAGTAGTTGTTGAGTTTATCGCGAACATACAGAGAGACAGACGCGGCGGGGGACTTAGTACGTAATGTATACGTATTGATTTAGTGATTTAACCCTTCAGATTTTTACAAATAAAAATCTATACATCTGAATAAAAGAGGAGAGTAAAAAAATATGGACAATTTTTTTTAAGCCAGCTGATTTTGGCGTAGCGCAGCGGAACACCGGCATAGCTGGCTGCCGACGTGTAGCAGCGTCGGTGGTGCGAGAAGCTGTGCGCTTCGATCCCCAACCCGCATACCCAGCGTGGGGATTATATGCATATTCCCCTTCTTATTAGGGGAGGCCTACGTCCAGCAATGGACTAATATAGACTGGTGTTGTAGTTAGTGTTGATGCAGTAGACTGTTAAAGGCTGGTGTTGTTGCTGTTGTTGTACCTACATTATATTTGAAATTTTTGGGAAGGTTTCGCTAAGGTATATTTTGTCAGTTTATTGCGATGGTGTTCTGTCTATCTTCTTTATTGCGTTCATGAGTAGAAAAAGTTCTTATATTAATTCTGAAGGTGTTGAGGATTGGTATAACAATAAAGAATGCTGTTTTATTATTTTTGTCTAAAGAGGGTCAAATCTGGTCGGTTGTAACGTATCGGTCAAAATATCTATATCGAAGTTTTTTATAAACATAATTATCTAAAAAAAATATTATTTTGAGAAATCGTTCGACTATGGGAATAACGAATTTTAAGAACAAGTTCTTATTTTCGGTTTAAATAGTTTATTCTCATAAGAACAAATAACAGTTAACTTAAAATGAGACTTAATTTCTAGTTCTTAAGTAAGTTTAGGCTAGTAGCTAATGAGCATGCAAAAACAATATTAAAATAAGTAGGTGCTTCAAATTATAATATAAAAGATTAGGTGTAGTACCTAATCAAACGCTCAAACCTTAACTGCACGTAGGTAGTTGCTAATTATTTACCCAAAAGTATTTATTACTACCGTCACTTGACTCGCGATCTTTTGTAGTGTTTGTGTGGTTTTGTATTCACGCTGATTGTATGCCGTGTGCCAGTGCGTGTGTGCGTGTAGTGTAGCAACACACTGCAAGCGAGGTGCGAAGGTGTGTGACGAGAGACTTGTAGTGTGCGTGTGGTATTAGCGGTGTCTCTGAGTTGTTAAGTTGTGTGCGTAAGCTGCGGAGATTATGAGTCCAAGAGCTATTATCTTGGCTTATTATATAGGCTTTTTATATATTATCTCGATTGGCTTGCATAAGTTAAGGTTATTTTATATAAGAATTGAAAATTATAATTAAATGTTTTAATTTAGGTACTTAAGTCAGAAAAATTGTGTATATGTAGTACAATTTTTTTTTCTTAATATGTTTTATTGTGATTACTGAATTGTGTTTTTAATATATTCTTTTTATTTGGAAATTTTTATGTTTGTGCACTCTTTTATTTCGTTAGGAAGTTTATTGTGGGCACATTAGAGTGCCTTTAAGGTTTATATATTATAATTATCGTCTGTATACCCTTTAAGGAGCTTTTACATTCTTACAAGTAATTATTCAACACAGAGATATGCGCATGTATGGAAGAGATCACTGACGTTGTTTGTTTGCTACGAAATAAAACATTAAGCTTTGCACCGATCTGTGCTTTGCACATTAATGAAATTTGATTATGAATTAGGAATAACTTGCAAACGCGCAAAACAAGCAAGATAATAATAATAAGGACTCGCCCATGACATTGGAGGACAAGGGACACGCCAGTGAAGGACAAGGCGACACCCACATCAAGAATATTTTTCATCCCCACAATTCAATACATTTTATATTCGAAGTAATTTCAAAGACCGTTCCTTTTGTTGAGACACCCGTAACCCCCACCAAGCCAAATTGTTTATCGATTTCTAGAAAGTTCACATTAGAGCATTTCTTTGAAACTAAACATCTATCAACCAGACGTCGAGCGCCGCGCTAGACGAAGTGGTGTCGTAGTTTCGAAGAGCGTTAGAGGTGACGAGGTGGCGCCAAGGTGGGAGCAAAAGCGAAATCACTGCCCCGTGCGCAATTTAATAAAATATGAAAACAAACTTTACATTCATTAGAAGAAAAACAAAAATAGCAGATATGAAGACTAAACTATTAGAAAGTTGAAATTGAAATGGGCTGGTCATATTATTAGGACAAGGAAAGGAAAATGGGCGGAAGATCACACAGTGGTGTCCTAGAGAAGGGAAAAGGGCGGAAGGAAGACCTTCCCGGAGATGGAAAAACGTCTTCAAAGAGACAGCTGGTACACTATGAAAAAGGAAAGCTCGCGATCGTGAACTTTGGAAGAGTCTGGTGGAGGCCTATGCTGGAAAGCAAAACAGTCTCAACAACACTACCGATGTCTATCTTAAAGATTTATGTTACCTACCTACTTTAGTATAGATGTTACTTGCTTTATATACTTAATACTAAGCTTGGTCAATAAAGGCAATTGAAATTGAATTTACAGAAAAATATCCCGCAACATATGTAGTGAAAGACACAGATGAGGAAAATTTCATTGAAATACCTATAGTAACAAATTAATTGGAAATGTTTTCCCCTAGGCGGGTTCTAAAAATTGAGATTTGATTGAGGAAACTTAGTGGTTTTTTTTAACCGGCCCAAATTAGTCGCTTTTTTAGTGTTCTTAACTTACTAACTGGTATACTTTTTCATTAACAATTCTAAAAAGTTTGATTTGTCGGCGCCCTAAAATCGGTTAGTAGAAAGTAGTTAATCAAACAACTACTTTCGGACTCTTCTACACATCACTTTAATATTCGCCCGTGAGATTGGCGATACGAGCTGCTCATTAAACTTAACTTGAACCTTGAACACTTTAAGGACTGTATAGTTACCTAAACGTTAACTTTACAGTCCTTTAAGTGTTATTGTTTCCATTTTTATAGATGGTATTAACAAAGATCGCAATGATTTTAGAGCTGTTTTTTTATGAAAATGGCACAACAGATTCAACACCACTGTGTCGCTAGAATCACTTACCTTGACTAAGTTGGCATTGATGTAGTCGGTGATGAAGCCCTCCTTACGGATAACGATGCGACTGTGGTCGTACGGGTTGACATCGCGGTAGCGGTTCAGCGGCTTGTTCTCCGTCTTCTTTGCTTCAAAGCACGTGTACGGGTAGGACTGGCATCGCTGTCCGATTCTCTGCGATCAAAAGTGTATTTGAGTAACATAATAAAGATTATAAGTTAGCTAAGTAAGATCATTATCCTCCCATACATGACAGCTATATGACAAGGGAGGATCGTTCGTGACGGAATAACGCCTGAATCAGAAACGCTACTCAAGCATTTGAGATCGTCTCAACCATTTGATATCCGCTATGCTAAATCTGTACTGAGACGTCAATTTCATCACATTTTTTTAAATCTCTTGTTTCTTGCGATCTACCTGTCGTGGCATTAAGCATGAGTTGAGTGGTTTCTGCACGCTTGACATGAAAAGAATAAGCCCAATGGCGTTATTCATACTGATAAGTCTTGAGGAGCTCTCCTCTTTATCCTTTTAAAGATTGCTTTTCTCTATATTTGTTAGCAGGTGCATTAGGATGCATTCTTAATCTCTTGGCATAGGACAACTAATTAAGGCACAAAAATATGAGTAACATTTCATTATTCGTTCGTGACATGAATACTTTTTCGCCAATCTTCGTGGTCGAGCCTACGAAGACACGCTTCGTCAGAGCTGACAGACTCGTGCAGATATAGTAAAACGCCGAAATACACTTAGCAGGCCATCAGGCGGGAGATGCGTCAGTTAGTACGGTCGACGTACTATCGCATCACCGGTTAGGCACCGGCTAAGACGTTTAATTATCTAATTTGACCGTTTTGGCTTTTCGTAACTGTCTATGCGCAGAGCATCGTCCGTCAGTTAAGCAGCCACCCAATATGGATTACTTTGATATATGTAAAGAAGAGTAATTGATGCCATGTCCCGGGCCCGGTGCTCAGTAGGCACCCAGAAATGTATGGACGCTTAATCTAAGGGTGCTGGCATGAGATTTAACGCCATTTATTACTATTTTTTTGCTAATTGAGACTATTATAAGACGATATGCAATAGAGGGTCAGTATAGTTCTTCATTTCTGGCTCATAAACTGCTCTAGGTCACAGGTTAGATCCTCCCCTCTTTTGGTATGGTGTTGAACCAGCATTCAGTGTCAATGCATTTTCTACACAGCGGTTTAGACCATCGTCGCAAATATTTTAGCAACGTAAAAGGTTTTTATTATCTTTTTCATAACTAGATAATAAATAAGATCGAATAATTTTGGTCAGATTAATTAAATAATTTGCATTATTTTGCAGTGTTAAAAAATCGGCGTAGATTCTTTGTTCAACCAAGGCACCCTAAACATTTTGCTAAAATCTATTTTTTTTTGCGGTGGATATCTTTTACGAAATTGATCTCGTATTTTTGAAGTTCGCTTCATAATTTCTGAGAAATAATTAATACTTTTTACTTAAGGAATCCTCGATTTGAGACGTTATTTATTGAATAGGGGTTTCTTATTCTTAGAAAGCTCTCTTTATAAATAAGTATTCAATCGGTGTTGATTTTAGCTTCAACGGGCGATTTACAACTACTGCCTGCGACTTGGCTTGCGTACTAAAAAGCACCATTAATTAGTTTATAGTTTATTGCACAGCAAATGTAACTATGGTGGGCTGTAAAACATATATACCGTAGGATAGGATATAGGTAGGATATTTAACCCTATCTAATAGTAGAAAAAACTAAATTACATTTATCTTATGAAATAAAAAACGAAAAGTAGAGACAAAGTGGAATTTACAAATAAAATAAGCTTACTTAAATCGGGAGCCGTGGTGGCCCAGTGCATCCTGATTTTCAACCAAGAGGTCATGAGTATCAACACCATTTGTGTAACAATGGACTTTACTTTTCAAAAAATGTATGTACATTATTGCATGCTCCATCATCTGAAAACCGGTATGCCCTAGAACTAAAATTAAAAAGGCATGTGCTAGGGTAGTGTTCCAAGAAAAGCAGCCATAGGGTTTGCAACCTCTCATGTGGAACGCTGACTGCTAGCAAAAAGTGGGTATGTACCAAATATAATGTTTGGACTTGCCTTTAACTACCCCCTATATGGAATCCTCGATGGACTTGCATATTTCTGTAAATATCAATGATTGGGAGAAAGCTGTGAAGATGTTTATTTGTTCTTAAAAGCTCCCTTTTTCATATGACCAAGTGGTAATGACAAGTTAATAGACCTCATAATTATTTTTATAACAATCTCAATATCTGTTTTATTTACTAACTTTATAACATTTAATTGCTAATCACGTAGAATTTGGACGCAAAATTAAATTAGAATTAGTTAATCCCAAAAAACACGAAATAAAATAAGATAAGAAATTAAGATATTTGTTTTCATTTTCACCAACAATAATTGGGTACAGAACTAATGTGTGCTATTTTTTTTCTTGTGGTTGACATTTCTGAGAAAAAATAATAGACATTACGGTTTTTTTTTCCAATCTAGTTTTTTATTCCACTTTTTTCCTATCTATGATGTAAAATATTCTCCGGATAGAACATCTCTCTGCGTAGACAGGCTTTAAAAACAGGTCACATCTTGGATTTTTTTGGCTTTTTATTTATTTTCCTTTTCCCAGTATTGAGAGGAACAAAAGAAGGAAAAATATTCAAATTATTGTTCAAGCCATTTTCAATTTTTTCAAGATTTATATGCGACAATCGATTTTTGTCTTAAATATTTTTAGTTATTTTTTTTATTCTTTCTCTAGATTCTTGGTGGCCAAATAATATTTGAATGAAAATGTATTTTTAGGAATAATTGGACATTTTAACAAAAATTCTAGTAAATATTTTATATACAGACACACAAAGCTACCAACTGTTTGTCATATGAGTTGAGATAGGGAAAGAGATAACAACACAATAGACTTTCAGTATAGTTGCTATTGTGTTATTTCTAAGAAAAAACCGGCCACATGTGAGTCGGACTCATGTTCGAAGGGTTCCGTACTGATTTATGGGTGGCCCAATTAACTTTTTATTCTGTTTTTAGTATTGGTTGCTATAGTGGCAACAGAGATGCATCATCTGTATAAAACTTTCTAGCTCTCACGATTTCTGAGATACAGCCTCGTGACAGACAGACAGACAAATGGACAGTGGAGTCTTAGTAATAATCTGTTTTGACCCTTCGAGTACGGAACCCTAAAAACCGTTGACTGGGTTCACCAAGGAACTCTTCACATCCAAATGTTACTAGAACAACAATGTTATCTAAGAAATAAGTATAATGAAGTAAAGAAATTGAAAAAAGCTGACTGATGGTTATTGAGCGAACGTCCAATATGAAACTATTCATTGGTAGGTCGAGTACATACTTTAGGCAGGTATAAGTACTTGCATTAGTGAGAATAGCTAGGACCTATGCCTATAATATTCCAGAAGGGTTATTGACTGAACAGCCAATATGAATATAGGTTCATCGGTAGGTCTAGTACATACTTTGTGCAGGTATGCATAACCCATTTGATCTGAACATAGATACGCACATAACACATATACTTATATACAGGTATTGAAGTAACGCAACACTAAACTAGAAAGCCCCTACACCAAAACCTCACTTATAAACAATAAGGAAAGTTCAAAACTGGAAACAAACTTTGTACAAAAGTTCGAAAAAGTTTCAATTACTGGCAACAATTTGCAACATTCCGATTCCCGATGAAAAAGCAAGCAGTGCAATGCAATAAAGTGAAAACATAATTGAAATGATCAATGCTAAATCTTGGCGTCACTAAAGAATGCTTTGGACTCACTTGGTATACCACCGGCCACAGGTTCCCCTCCAGCAAGGCCTGGTACTCCTCCTCAACACGCTTTGATTCCATTGTTATTCAGCGCAGTAAGAACATAACAAACAATTTACAGCACGATTGACTGAACAGTCTAGGAGAGTTTATGTAGGTACCGAACTATTCAAATGGTTGGAGCCACGACCGCTTCCAATGAGAGTCGGCAAATGAATGTCCGGGAACCGGGACCGCGGTGAGACTGCGGCATCGACGCAGAACACAAGCCGAATCCGGACCGAGTGAATTTACTGAAATACGAACAGGAATCAGAGAGCCCTCGTCGCACAACTCGGCGGCTTTCTTTCGAATTGAATGAATGTGTGAGTGATAGGGATGCGCTGATCCGATCTGATCCTTCAAATATCGGATCGTAACCATACGATTCCATCAATTTTCGGATCGGATGCGATCCGATCTACGGTTACCACTCCATTAAAATCGGATCGTTTTGCCATTTTTGTGGTTTTCAGTCAATGTAAAACATTATCACAGTCGATGTTACATCTGATACTTTGGTTTGTATATTGTTTCAAACGTAAACGAAGTGTCGGTAATTTACATTATAAATATGATTGACGTTTGTATTTTTATTGTTCTCGTGTCATAGATGCCAACCATAATTACAAGGTTATTTTTATTATAATAATTAGCCTATTATTAGGTCCATATAATTTCTGTTGCGTTTTTAATCGTGGTTGGCTTTTTTTTTAAATAAATGTAATTTTTAAATGTGTATTTTCAATACGATTTTTCACAACGATCTTTCAAAAATCGGATCAAATGCATGCAATCTGATCCGCGGATCGGATCGAGCCTTTAAAAAGCACATCCCTATGTGATGAACTGAGTTGCATGTAGAGAACGTTATTATTAGTGCTGCCAACTTGGTTTTAAAAAAGGGAGAGTAGGACTAGATAAAAAGAAAGCAATAGGCTTTAGCCTTTCTCACTTTTTAACCGTCACAGAATTAAGAGTTGACGTTGTGTAATATAAAGCATTCACCAGCGTTTGCGGTAAAGATGGGTAAACCAACGGTCAATACTTGGATCATTCTCATTCATAATATAACAATAACGACCTCTCTCAACTTGTAAGAAAGAGACAACCACTAAGTTGTATTGCTTGCAGACGACACGTCACTTTTAATTAAATCAAAGTGACGGCAGGTCAATTTTGATGACGTGAACCATTCTATAGTGAAAATTCTTAACAGATTTGATGTAAATAATTTATTACGGAACGGGAACAAACAAAATAATAATAAGATAATAATCTTAGAATATAATCTAAACTTCAACAGCGTACATATAGGTTTTCAAACACACTCAGTTCTGGAGCAGACGCAGTAAAAAAATTCGACAACATACTGACGTAGAAACGGCTAGACTTAATCAAAAAAATGGAAACTACGCACTAAAATAAAATTATATTTTCAACCACTCACCTTAACTTTACAAATAATTTATACTTTTAGTGTTTGTAGGATAAAATAAATGTTGCCATCAAAAAAGTGCTAGAAAGGTTTAAAAAATAAATACTTACCATTTACGGTGGAAACTCAGTTACCATTCTGTGCTTGCAGTTGCATTTATGCATTAATTTTAGGCCATAAAAATGTAACAAAGTTTACAAAGGCGATTCCACTAATAAATGGATAAAAGTTTATTGGTGCAAACACCAAACGATTCCAATCATGGTAGAACTGAAGGAGTTCTCATTTTAGTGTCAGTCATTTTGTTACCTCAGTAACAGTTCAATTATGCACCCATGTCTAAAGTAAAAATGGGAACGGGATCCAAGATTGATGGCGACTATTTCTGCCCCATTACGTTCTACATAAAAACCTGGCAACTAGAAATGTTACTGTTACTGTTACTGTCAGTCTAAATCATCCCATTGTAAAGCAAAGGCCTAGAAATGACTGACACAAAAAAGAGAATACAAACGACAATGTGTTTCCATAAATACATTTTCATTTCGTAAAGATTTCTGAGTTCTGCAAATGTAACCGAGACCAGACATAAAGGTTTCTATTCAACAATTGAATCGGACTAATAAAATTATTAGATTGGTATTCTGATAGAGAACATTTTGGCCATCCGCTCACTAGTGGTCATTTATAAATATCCCACGTTTATGTAAAATTTATTGAAATGTTGTAAGTAATTTAAGAAAATGCAACAAACTGATTAAAACCGAGTTATTTTTTATTATAAAAAAAAATAGGTCCATTAATTAATTATTTAAATTTTTATTGTGATCGCAACCTACAGATAAAAGGAGTACGTAGAGCTAAATCAATAATCTAAAAATGTACTGCATGAGTTGAATAGTGATATGAGTGTGTGACTAAAGTAATCTATGCTACCATGGCGTACCATACCATACCAGAATAGTTTAATAATTTTAAATTTTCTTATCGTAATTTAATAAAAAGGGCTTATTATGTACGTGAAAAAAAGCAGTTTATTAGATTAGAGTAACTTACATAAACTCTCTAGTATGAAATATGAAATAAAACATATATAGCTCTGAAGTGTATTTTTATTTTACATCCAATTTGGAAATGCAAGGCAAAAGCAATTAATTATTCAGTTTCTAAACTTCCATTATTTTATTTCAACAATATTAAAATTAAGCAATTAAGTATTTATTTGACAAGTATTATTACGTACCCTTAGAGATACTTTCAGCTTGCTGGTTCAGAACAGAATAATGTGAGATCAGCCGACAGCCATTCCATCGGCTGTCGGTTGGCCCCCTCCACTCTGCGTCACCACTCCCTACCTGTCACTTATTTTAGTGCTGTGCCGGAAATTTGATAGTAAGTTACAGTATCTACGATTACATTTTCGGGATAAACTTATGCAAATCAGTACAAAACATAATGATAAATTATAACATTAATATTTAGGTACATAATAAGTAATAAGTATACAAAGTTAAATTATTACAGACTTATGTCGTTCCACATTATTGTACTCTAGCAACTTACTTTTCAAATTATTTAATATCTAGGTATATACAAGTATATACAGCACTTCATTATAAATTATAATTTGGATTTAGAAACACATAGTTAACCTTTAATTAAAACCTATTTAAATTGTACTGTAAATTGTTGTGACCGTAAAATTTATTGAAAAGGTGTAACATAACTTTAGTCCCTTGTTATAACTAAAAATATGATTACTAAAACATACAATATAGATACTCTATTTTAATATATCTAACAAGCTCATCTAAAGTAAAAAGTTCTAGATCTAGCCTAAAACGGGCTAGAGTGGCGTCGCTCTGGACCATCGCATTCGTGTCAAAGCCATACCACTCATTCTTCCGTAGATGCGTAGATAAGGATGCATACTAACATCGAGTCCATGCATCGATCATTCGCAAACAGTAATAATACCCTAGCGACTTAATAACAATTTATATATTATTTTTGCGCTACTACCGATATCTGTCGACAGTTCTGAATATCAATCATATGAAAAGAACAGATTCAAAAACAAAAAAACAAACAAACATCTTCACGACCTTTTCTCCACTATTCTTATTTAATAATTATTATTTCTATACTTCAGATATTGCTTAGTAGGTACGCAAATCTGTTGAGGATACCTTATCGAGGGTAGTCAGATGCAATTTCAAACATTACGCTCGATACATGCCCACGTTTTGCAAGCAGCTAGCATTCCACGTGACAGGTTACAAGCCCATCGCCGCTTTTTATTGGAACACTAACGCACATACCTTTAGAACTTTTTAGTTCAAGGGCATACCGGTTTCCTCACGATGTTTTCCTTCATCGTTTCGAGATCGTGGTAATGCGCACATGAATTTTTCAAAATGAAAAATCCATTGGTGCATGGCTAGGATTCGAACCCACGACCTCCAGATCTTAAGTCGGGGTACATCCCACTAGGCCACCATGGCTCATTCAGATATTCATTCTCAATCAAAGAGAGCTCAAAAACAGACTCACTGACCCGTTATATGTTTCTATTCATATAAGTAGGAATCTCATAAATATCAAAAAGTGCAATGATAAGCATTACACGAGATATGCATGCATAAGTCACATGAGTGAAATGTATTTATGTGTTATATTCTATTACCTTATAATATATGTTGCAAACCAACAAAATTTTTGTTAAAAGTTAAAAACGAAAATCTGATTAAGTAAAGAAAAGAAAAATAACAAGTAACCACACCTATCGAAATTCTTTGTAAACTGTTTGTAAAACTTTTAATGATATTCGATCATGGTTATTATTATTTCCAGGTACCTACTGTTACTGATGTTCTGTAATTTTGAAAACAAATGACTACTTAAATTTTAACGAATGTTATTAATCGATTGACGAATCAATCCATTGGGCATCAAAATGAACAGAGGGCTTACCACAGGTTTTTATAGTTTACGAAAACTTTATAAGTTTCGGTATCTTTCCATACATTTTCAGTACAGCGCCTCTAGGGAAACGTGCATGAACTACGAAAAAATATGGAAAGATACCGAAACTTATAAAGCTTTCGTAAACTATAAAACCTGTGGTCAGCCCTCAGAATGTGTTTAATATAAGGGATCGATTTTATCAATTCTAAGCTATTCGAGCAATCTCTAACGTTCCTCTTCCTCTACAGTCTACGACCGTCTACGAGTCTCTGAGGGCCTAGTACGAGTTACACAATTCGAAAACTTTTCTAATATACTATATCGAGCTCAATTTTAATGTACGTTTTTTAATGCAAATTATGCAACTGATTTTAGGTACAAACTGATCTGCAAGAAGATTACCTTACCTACGGGTAATGTAATCCTGGATTGCAATAATTTTCATTCAAAACAGTGAGGTAATTAACGAAAAAAAGTACTTCAAAATTAAGCTTGGTGTTGATTTTTTATTTTTATTTATTTATTATTAATTAGTACGATCACAAAACCATTTACACTAATTAATTAAAATTATTACAATTATAACAGAAACAATAACAAAAAATAATTAAATTAAGCAAATTAGGCAAATTAAGCAAATTAAATTAAATATGAAAATTTAAATAAATAAATTACTATTAGGATTATATGTACAAAAAAATAATAATTATAACATCAAAAAATAATAATAATAAAAATAATAAAAAAAAAACTCCTAGCACTCTTTCATCCGTCAGTCTCACAAAACCTCAGGCACACCAACATAATCTGCTTCCACTCATCGGCAAAGAGATCACACTCTGGGTTCTGATTAAGGACTCTATTGAGAGCGGCAAGGGTGCGAGGCAGGGGGGAATTGGCACGGGAAACTGTGCGACTAGAAGGCACAGCAAATAGTCTATGACTTCGGTTTCGAAGGTAACTGTCCGGAAGGTAGAGACGAAAGAGAAGGTTGTGCAAATCAGGAGCATCTATTTTTCCATGGAGCACTTTACACATTGTTGCTGCTTGATCGAACGCTCTCCTGGTTTGCAGAGAATTATAGCCAAGACAACCTTGGAGAAACCTAGTTGGGTACATGAATGGATAGTACCCAAAAATTCGTTTGTAAAGAAACCTAAGAAACGCCTTCTGAACTTTCTCCAGTAACAGAGCGTACGTACTTTCATACGGATTCCAGACGCAACAGCTTGACTCAAGCTTGCTACGTACTAGGGCTCCGAACAAGAGCCGCATCACACCATCACTGCAAAAGTCTCGGGCGTTTCTCAGAACGAATCCAAGTCTCTGAAAGGACTCTTTAGCAACTATAGAGATGTGGTCATGAAATGTGAGCTTTCGGTTGAAAGTAACTCCTAAATCCTTTATTACCGTTGCTCTAGGGATCATGTTACCATGAATCATGTATTTAAGGATAATGGCTGTTTCTTCCGACCGAAAGACATCACGGAGCATTTCGAGGGATTAAACTCCATCTTATTATCACGGCTCCATCGACACACCGCGTCGATATCACTTTGGAGTGCATGACAATCTGCCTCAGAGTGTATGACTGTGTAGAGCTTCAGGTCATCCGCATATAATAGACACTGCGCGTGCTCTACAACGTCAGGTCAACGTCATTGACCATAAGAATGAAAAGCAAGGGCCCCAATATAGATCCCTGGCTCACTCCAGACCGCGTGTGATAAGGCATCGACTCATAGATTCCGAGTCTGACATACTGCTGGCGATCGCGCAGATAGTCGGCGAGTAGCCGGAGGAGATTTGGTGCGAAACCAATAGCGCTCAGTTTGGCCAGTAGTATATCATTATTGACCCTATCGAACGCTTTCTGAAAATCAAAGTAGAGTACGTCCACTTGAGAGCCTAGATCTAGTTTATTCGATATATACTCTACCAGAGTCAAAAGATTGGAGTTGACTGAACGTTTATCCCTGAATCCATGCTGAGCGTTGCACAGATATGTCTTGACCTGTGAGTAAATGGTTTTATGCAAGACATGTTCAAATACCTTAGCGGGAGAAGATAATATAGCAATGGGTCGATGCTCCTCAACCACTAGTTTATTTGAGGTTTTTGGGATCGGTGTTACTCTTGATAACTTCCATTGTGCAGGGTAGCCGGTATACCTGTCTGTAAGGCCAAATTAAATATATGAGAAACTGGGGGAATATAGCAAAAATTGATAAGCACTATAAAGTTTTCTAATTGTGCAACTCGTACTAGGCCCTCTGGTCTGGATATTTTCTATTTAAAATCATTTTACCTAAAACTATGCACATACAAACAAAAACACTAATACTATATCAATCATGTTATCCCCATAATACCTACAACCTGCGAAGCCAATGGTAGTAACAATATAGCACGTAAGCACAAAATAAATATTTTGTAACGTAACAGATCTCGCAAACACGACGCTTTGTCGTCGCGCTTAGTCACGAGCGTCTGTCATTTCTTGCTGTCGCGATTGTCGCCATGTGTGCGGAGCTTTGAACAAAATGTATGAAAATTGTACCCCGTTGCCTGTCGTAGCGTCTAATCGCTGACGTTTGTCGTCCAATGTGCGCAGGTTGTAAAGTCTAGCGGTGAACGAAACTTCTGCACATGGGTCTCTCGCTCTCTCTCGCCTCTAGCACAAAAGAAATATCTTTTGTGCCTGGTACCTTACTTTTGACTTTGCGCAATAAGCTGTTTCGTGCCGCTACCTGTACCTATACCATTAAAGATGTTTGAGACCATAATTTTATGCTGTGTAGTAAGTAAAAAATAATTGATTACGATCTTATTTTATTGATAAGATTCAAAAACATATTTTAGTCGTACTTATGTTTTTATAAATTTTAATAGTTTTTGCGTGTGTACCGGAATTAATGAAGGTACCTACCAAAGATTTGAAAATGGGATTGCTAATCTTGCATGGGTTTAAGTTTTTTGACTGTGGAGTACCTAAGAATATCGAGCTCAATTTTGAGGTATCTTTTTTCGTTAATTAACCTCACCGTTTTGAGTGATAATTATAGCAATCTGCAAGATTACATTACCTACGTTGTTCAATCAGTTCCTACTTAAAACCAGGTGCATAAATTCTAAAAAACGTACATTGAAATTGAGCTCAATATGGGTAGACAAGAAAATTTTCGAACTGTGTAACTCGTACTAGGGGTACAGAACAGGTCATACTCGCTGCAAGAGTTCTATTACTACCTACATAATATATTTATTAATTTTGATTGTCTTTGTACAGAGATAATACCTAATACCTACTGACTTTTATCTACCTACAAATTTGATTGTCTTTGCAAAATATAATTTTTAGGGTTCCGTACCCGAAATGTAAAAACGGGACCCTATTACTAAGACTCCACTGACTGTCTGTTACCAGGCTGTAACTCATGAACCGTGATAGCTAGACAGTTGAAATCACAGAAAATATTGTATATCTGTTGCGGCTAAAACAAAAAATACTAAAAACAGAATAAAAAAAGACGTGTGGCACTCGGGGACTGCCGCGGTAAAGCTATTGCATAGCATTTTGTATCAACTTATGCAATTATAATTATTTATTTATTTTATTTATGCAGTATTTCTTTTTCTTTGATATTAATTCAAGGTACACTTTTTGAGCGTGGTGACCGATAAGAAAACAATTTTTTTCTTTTATTAAATAAACGAGCTTCGTAGAGTCGTACGTCTAGTTGCACGCACACAAACACCGTGTCGAAGACTGCCGAAAAGAAACGACGTTAGACAATGCACGGCCTTCAAGCCACACCTCCGTGACCGTCGGAGTGGGGAGCGTGAGGTTTTTTTTCGTTACGGAATTTCTGGATTCGGTCCCCGCGCTCAAGGCCCTCGATAGAAGCTATGCAATAGCTTAATAAGTAAAGTGGTTTTTTTTTTACATTGGATGGATTTTAGTTTAATCACGAACTCAGCAGATGTCATGTAACGTTATAGTCTAAGATCCCATACAACGGTACGGATAAGTGATTATTAGTACGGCATTTAGTGCGCGAGTCCGACTCGCACTTAGCTTTTTTCTTTATTTTGCTAAGCCTTAATCGGGTTCATGTTGAAACTTCAACGTAGAATTTATAAACTCAGCAAACAATTTTGCAAGTAGGTACGCCTACGTACTACGTACCTACCTACGCAATGAACTATCTCACTAAATATTTTTTTCTCAGTTCTGAAACCTTTGTATAAAATAAGTCCTAGTCCAACAAAATTAGTCAAATTAGAGCAAGAATCTCGGAATGAGAGATAGTCGGCTATAAACTTGTATAAACCTATATACAACCTTTGTTTGAGCACCTTATTGTCTCAAAATCTACTTACAGTCCGACCAGAAAGAGTAGAAAATAAATGAGGGCGCCACTATCGTTTACATGGTATCACCAATAACACTACATTCTGCGACAGAATGATACTTGACATTTTTAAATATATTTTGTATTAAATATGATAATTAATAACGTAACAGTTTCTTTTATTAAAATTTCACAACAGATATCTATGCTCATCAGCCATCCATCACATAAATGTTTGTCCATGATAAAAATCAAACCCACTACATGCATTCCATAAATCAAAGCTTCTGTAGACTAAGCTGTGAGGCACATAAGCAAATTATGAATTTTTTTTGGGTTCCTATCCTCTTCAATAAAAGACAGTTTAGTTAGATTCTAAATAAAAATATATAAACGAAATAAAAATCACTCTAATGATTCAAAGTCAAGATATTCCACACCAGACATCGATTCTTCTTCATAATGTGATAGAACACAATTAGAAGTCCCTGGCATATTATCGTTTTCATCTTCACTCTCAGATTCCTCAGTAGAGCTTTCGTCACCAAGTTGTATTATCAGCTGCTCAATGTTTTGGTACATTGTTCGACCTCGCTCATAATATTCTTTTTCAATTTTTTTCACATGTTCACAGCATCGTTTCCAGTCAGTTGGAGTAATGGTGTTGAATAATTCTTCAGTGAATTCTTTGATATTTGAACTACCTACATTGCGTGAGGCTACTTTAGATTTTACTTGCGCCCATATAAGCTCTATGGGGTTTAGTTCACAGTGGTACGGAGGTAGCCTGACCACTGTGTGCCCATACTCTGAGAGCAACTCATCTATTTCATAGACAGAAATCTGTCTATGTTGCTTAGCCAGAGCAAGTAGCATCGGTTTCCTTAAATTTTCATGAAAAGGAATATTATTTTCGGTTAACCATATTTTAATTTCATCAATTCTCGATGCAGATGTTGGGCATTTATTTTTTATCACTGAATGATATGGTGCATTATCCATTACTATTATTGACGATTCCGTTAAATTAGGAATCAATTTTTCAGATATCCATTTAGTAAAATTGTATTTATTCATTTCAGAGTGGTAATCTTCTTGTTTATTATTTCCACTGAACATTAGAAGGGCATTTAGAACGAATCCTTTTTCACTTCCTGCATGCACTATAATCCACCTTTTCCCTTTAGAAATATCTTGTGTAACACCTACAGTATCTTTGGATTGCCAACATCTTTTCACTTTGTACGATGAGTGTATATAACTTTCATCCAAATATATTATATCTTTTTGAAGCTCCTCAGGTAAATTTCTATTTTCCATGATTACTTTGAGATATTGTTCTCTTTTGGCTGCAATGTTATCTTTTTCTAGTAAAGCCTTTCTATTTGATTGGCACTTTTTAAAAGTAAATCCAATTTTTATCAACAATTGTCGTAAATGTTCTTTACCTCCATCATAGTTAATATCTTGTTTTAAAACAGCTAGCAATTTCGATAATGTAGGAACTTCTTTCCTAACTGAATAAAAATAATGAATTTTTTGCCTAATGGCACTAATATCAAAATCATCTAGCAATTTATTAGGTCGACCTTTTCTGTGCTTCGCGGGAGTACCAAATTTTCCACCTTTTTTTGTGCCTTCATCCACAATCCTCCTCACAGTGCTTTCGGATTTTCCTGCAATAAAACATAGTTAAAGTATCAAAATTATAGGGTTTCACAACAAAACACGATTCAATGGGATAGAGATAAAATTATTCTAATTTACATGAATTCAAATCTTATTTGTAAATATAACAGTTTACGTCCAGTGTTGTTCTTTTTATGCAGCTACTTACCGGTTAAATCTGCTGTTCGTTTATATACGTCTTCTAATTCAGTCAGCAGCTTCCCGGCTTGGTACTCGGCCAAACATCTCATAAAAACTTTGTAAATAATTTCACGAGCCCCACTGCGTATAGTTTTATTCATATTTTGCTATTTAAACGATTAATTTTGTTTAATTTGCTTTCATTTAATAGAAACAAACATCAACAACAAAACAAACAACTCGTCATAAATTGCAATGTGTGTTGCCGCTAGCGGAAAATGATTCTGGTTAGTCCAACTAATAAAAACTGCAAAAATACACTTTACACATCTGTTTTTTTATTTCTGTATAATATATTATAATCAAAATAAATCTGTATGCATAAATTAGTCCTTAGATAAATACCAAATATTTTTTACGTTTATCATTGGGTGAACGAAATCTGTGTAATAACTAATAAAATCAAAAAAACCTTTTGAATTCTTTAATTTTTGAATGTGATATGCATGATTTTTAAATATAACTAAAAATTAGTTTATAAGAATGATGATTTTACAAAAAAAATATTGACATGATATTTAATTTTACAAAAAAGAAAAGCTGAATCTGGCGACTAATTCACTATAGCGGCCACACTGGCCCCTGACTTGACATTCTTACAGAGTTGCCAGGTTACAGTAAATTTTAGTTCCTCGATAATTAATTTCTACTCTTTCTGGTCAGACTGTACCTTATGGCACAAAAGAAATAGGTAACAGAAGTCAAACACATGTATGTACTTAACTTTTCATACCTACGCTCGACGGTCGTGCTAGGGTTGTAAACTTTGGCTCGATTGAGGGAGGCTACTCCAAAACCGCGGTATAGCCCGCATAGCAAAAAAACTTATTTGACAATATTAAAACAAAACATACAAAAAGTTTGCAGAACAAAAACATATAACATTTTACATTTGTCAATTTTCACTATCGAAAATCTCTCGTCTAAACGGATTACCTTATTTACAAAATGTCTTTTGCCCTATCCGTTTTAGACATAAACCAAATAAACACTTAAAACAACACAATATCTCCACAAACAAAAAAACAAAATTTCAACTAACGTAATATTTGGTAGCGTGATAAAGATTGAGGTACCTAACCTACCTACTTGCTTCGTTTAAGTTTAACTCGGAATGAGAGATAGTCGGATAATTTAGGTTTATATTAGCCGACTATCTCTCATTCCGAGGTGAAACCCCTAATTTTCCTGGACTGGTATGGGGAGTATGGGTTCCATCTTTACCTATACATTCATGCCCGCAATGCACTGGGCTACAGCCAGAATGAACGGAACGTAGTGGTGCATTCATAATCTACGCCATGTGCCACACCATCTATAAATATTTCGTAACTTATGCTTAGGTTAATTATTTATAGTTAAGATAATATATTTAGCCAGCTTCAACTCATAAAAATAGTTAACCTAATCTCCCTCATAACAAACCAAACATTTCCATTTTTTCTGGTATTCCAACCAGAAAAAATGGAAATTGTTGCTGAAAACGTTGATATTGTGAGTATAACATAGAAACAATTTATACGCCTTCCACAACGGGCCGGGATTTTGAGTAGGTATAATTTTATATCGCTAAAACTACTTTTTTGTTAAAAAGCTACGTAATATTTCATCATCATCATCATCATTTCACTGACCCACTGCTGGGCATAGGCCTTCCTGATTAATGAGACTTAGAATTGATTATTACATAATATTTAACACAGAAAAAAATATTGTAATGGTTAAATAAAGCCCTATCATTATTATAACAGTCCATTTTAGTCCTTTGGGAACCCAATACCTTTCCAATCCCTTCACTGATTATTTTCATATGCTTCTCAGCAAATTTTATAGCACAACCTATTTGACTTACAAAATTTCATGCAGATTGGATAAATAAATTAGATTGAGTGCTAAAAACACAAAAGTGTTCCGGCAGTTGTGCATACTCCAACTGAGGCACGCAATTAACGCGTTATTCAAAATATAAAAAATACATATTCAATGTAATTTAGTAAAAGAGCTGTATAGGCTCTGACACCGATAGCCAGACAGACACATTGCCTTTAATGTGGTCACACTGTGATCATAAACAACAGCTTTTTTAATTCATCTCGCATAGAAGTCGATGGTTATGTTAACTTATGACATTGTTTAACCATCTCAAAATAAACAACTCGATTCAAATAAAATGAGCAATGCGATAAGTAATCAAAAAAGGTTTAGAACACTTGAGCAGAATTTTTAACCGACTTTGAAAAAGGAGGAGGTTCTCAATTCCTCAGAATCTTTTTATAGGCCAAGTTGGACGAAGTGAACGCACCTAGTTTTAATTAGAATGTTTGATACCCTCCCTACTTATTTGTAGGTATAAATTATATTTATGTCTATGTGTAAATGTAACACTTTAGATCGTAAGTATCTGTAATCTGGTAGCACGTTAGTGGTCCCACTAAGACGAGCCAAACGAAGCACGTACACCTACATTTATCACGAAATGTTTTTTCGAACCCTCTTAGCTTGGGTTTGGATTAAACAAGATACAACATTTCATGTCTTTATAAAAATTTTCATGTATAATGCTGGACTATCACACTGCATCATGTAGCCCCAAACTAAGCAGAGCTTGTGTTATGGGAACCACATAATTGATACTTTACATTTTTTTTTTAATTATACATTTTTTTGTAAATACATACATATCGTACATAGAAAACACCCAGACGCGAGACAAATATCTGCAGAACATGCAAACATTTCTTCCCGCGGCGGAAATCAAACCTGCAACCTTCTGCATCCCAGGTGGACTTTCACCCACTGAGCCACAGAGGCCGTCGGTAATTCGGTTAGTTAATTACAAGAGTTAGATACGTGAGATGGTTTGTCGAACAGACTCAGTTCTGCAGCATACGCAGTCAAAAGAATCCGTCAACTTACTGACGTAGAAACGGCTAGACTAGTTTATTTCAGCTACTTCCATAGCATTTTGTCGTACGGCATTTTGTTGTGGGGGAATGCTGCAGATATCAACACCGTATTTGTGTTGCAGAAGAGGGTTTTTCGTGCAATTTATAATATGTAAGGCTCCATAAAGTTAGTCAATCTTTTAAAGGGATGTGTTTACGATTGTTTAACAAAATCCCAAATGACGTGATTAATCTATCTGTAAATAAATTCAAAAATGTTGTTAAACGTAATCTATGTAATAAAGCTTATTAGATAAAATATCTGATTATTTAGATGACATAATAGCTTGGGATGAAACTACCTCCAACTCCATCAAAAACAATGTAATAGTTATTAAGAACAATGACGTTAAAAAAATATAAGCCAAGCAGAGTTTCTTGCCAATTCTTCTCTGTTTGGTCACATTACGAATTGGTGGTAAATTAAAAAAATGACGGTTCAAAGTGTACTTTATAGTTCCTACTGAATAAATTAATTTTGAATTTTGAATTTTGAATTTTCAAGTAGGACTTTCACTTCACTTCTTACTCTAAATAATTTTGAAAACCGGTTCACAATATTGACAGAGAAATTGGTGGTCATAGGACGAAAATTACAAGTGAGGATGAGGTTTTTTGAGTTTTCTGGGAAAAGTACCAATCCCTCAGGAAAAAAAATTATATAAGACCACCTGTGAAGGTGGAACCTTTTTTTGTTAACAAAATTCTTTTTTTGTTTAAAAGAAGGAACCTCTTTTAAACAAAAAAGAATTTTGAAAATCGGTCCACAATTGATGTACCTAGTTATCGGTGAACATACATAAAAAAAGTCGAAAAAAAGGTTACGACGAATTTAGAACCTCCTACTTTTTGAAGTCGGTTAAAAATATAGCAAAAATCATGTCTTGTTTTTTAGATTCCGAACGCAACCAATGTTGCCAGTTATGTTAGAATTGCTTTGCATTTAGGTAATTCTGTGACGCGTGGCAGGATTTTTACTGATAACTGCAATGCGCGCGCATCGTGACCAAAAATGGGGTATTTGAGAAAATTTCTGGCATCCCCAAATCTGTGCCAGGTGGACGTGAAAATTTTTGCCATTCAACAGCAGTCCAACAACTACAGTCCTTGTAGAAATCCCTATCTCGTGTGTTACGAACGAAGCCCCTTAGCGCGAAGTGAACTATCTTGAATCGAAGGCTAAGTTGAAATACAACTTTGAGATGGCTTCACCTCGTACTCGGCGAAGATTGAACAGCATCCGTACCCAAGATGAAAATAATGTAAGTACCTACTCTGGAATTCCTCTGTGATTTATTTAGGGCAAAGCAGAAAATTATAGCCAGGGCCGTCCCTCGATAAAGTGTCAGGTTCGTGTCTCGCCTGAAACAGTCTTTGTCTTTCGCTCTCCATAGTGTTAGACCTTCAAAATTAATGTTGCCACTTGCAACTTCCATTCCAACAAACGAAACCAAATTTATTCCGACTCTGAAATAATACCACCTCCCCTGAAGGAACCGGGTAAATCACTACTTTACATAGATTTGTTTTTTGTAGAAATGCTTCGAGTGCGGAACCCTCAACCCCCAGTGGGCTTCGGTGACATACGGGGTATGGATCTGTTTGGACTGTAGTGGCATTCACCGCAGCCTTGGTGTTCACCTCTCGTTTGTTCGTTCTGTCACTATGGATAAATGGAAAGAAATAGAATTGGAGAAAATGATGGTAAGTCCTAAGTCAATTATTTAGATTTATAAAATAATAAATTATTATAAATTATTTACATAGTATATCAATCATGTGGTTCCCATAATACAAGCTCTGCTTAGTTTGGGGCTACATGATGCTGCGTGATTACATCCCGCATAATAAATATATGTATATATAATTATCCAAGTCCATCCTCACTTCAGTCATACTCGGTAACTTGGAAAATGCTTGCTACGTCTCTATAAAAAAATTGGTCATTTCATCCATAAATAGGTATGGCTATCTGTTTGTGCCCAGCGTTGCCAGGGTGATATTCATGTCTCTATTTCCAGAATTTTCTTTCAAACACCATATGCATTGTTCTGACATTGAACACATCAAACAAAATAATACTTACAAATCAATCGAATTATTCTCAAGTCATGATTTTTCATATGTATGCAGCAATTGTTAAAATAAAATAAAATAAAATAATTTACTCAAAATTTCTTAAATTGGTAACATAAAAATATTAAAATGTACATGATTCATAATTAAATATAGGTATAATAAAATCAATAAAAAAAATAATGCAGTAATAGATATAAAAATACAAAAGTTACATATTTTCCTTCTGAGCGAGATCGGAGCGCTTCCATGCTTCCAAAGGCTTGTTAGATATTGGATCCGGCTTTTTCAGTTTTAGCCATTTCCAGGGGGTTTCTACCCCCATCTTTGGAACCCAAGCCTGCACATGGTGCTCCTTTACAATCAAACAGGGCTCTGGCGGCCGGCTGATAGCGGCATAGCACAGCCTATTACTGGTATGGCTAATGGGCAGCTTCCAGCTGTTGGGCAGCAGCATTGGCGGTGCGATAAGATGTGCCCTGAGATCCCCAACTGGCATACACAGCATGGAGATTATGTTCATATCTCCCTTCGGGTAGGTGAAGCCTATGTTCAGCACGGGACTGATATAGGGTGGTCTGTAAGTCATGTCAGAGGCCTATGCCCGGCCCCAAAACTCCAAAATCATTGTTGATCACTACCTCGGTATGAAGAAGACAGAATCTGAAATTTGTGAAATGTCATTGGTTTCCTATTATTATAATAAATAAGATGATTGAGCAAGATAATGGATGTTGGACATTGAGCATACATTGTAGGTGCATTCAATTTAGTATGCGACTTATGATTGCGAGTGACAATTGCAAGCCAATTTAATACTTCCTCTTATAAATTGATACACGAGCGAATCAATACTCCAGGAGACTTCTATTGGGATAGTTGTGCTGGTTAGTGTTGTCTTTGTTTTTTTTTTTCATATAATTTATATTCTTTACCAACACACATTTACTACTTTCCACTTATTTAAAAAGTCATGATTTAAAAATGATTATTAACATTTTCATAATGATTTTAAAATCATGAAATCATGATAAAAAACTTAAAAATGATTTTTATATCATTGTCATTGCACAGGTAATGATTTATATTTCTTATGAACTTAATTTTTTTTAAATGATATAAAAAAAATAATGTTAAATAAAAAATGATTTTTATATCATTGCACAGATAATCTATTTAATTATTTGCAAATGAAGATAGCGACTGATGCTTTTTTGTTTTTTCTGTATCATGTTTTTGTGATTATTTGGTTAGTATTTATATTTATTGGCTAATTTATTATCATTGCTTCGTAAGTTTCGATCTATTATTTTCTTTAATTGATGTTCTATTCATGAAATAAATCAATAATATAAAATCATAGACAAGGTAATAAAAATAAAACCAAGAATAATTAAAAAAATATATTTGTTGGTTTTTTTATACTTTCGTATTTTCTCTGTACAGCGCTAACTCTTTAATCACACGATGAAGTTCGACGACCGCACTGCTCGGGAACAGCCCGCGTTTCGATTCCAAGTCCTAGCGTAAGACCGGGCTTAGTCTTAACTTAGTCTGAATGTAATTTCTCATCAAGAAAGGTATTATAATATGAAAAATAATTATCAGGATACTGTATACCGCATATACATGCATACTAAATGTAAATAAAGCCGAGCTATTGCCAGTTTTTCCGACGGCACTATACACAGGATGGGACAATTAAGGGCAGCTACCTTTTCTTATGTAGTTAGAAGGTTTTATTCTGAGGAAACTATAGGTTTATTTTGAAGGAAAAAAAAGCGGTAATTTCTTATTTTTTTAAAATGTACAGCCAGCCTAGGAAATAACATCTGTCTAAAAAATCAAGTTGGTCTCAATCGAAAACGATTCGATCGTGGTTCCCAAAAGAAACACTTTTCCCAAAGTAACTTACCAAATCAAATAGTAAGAATTAGCGAATATTAAAGAAAAGTTTCCGTTCAATTTCTATCGTAATCCATAATATTTCGAGAGGCAAGATGACAATACAAAAAAGTAGCCCTTGGATTAGTTGCACATAAAATAAGCCTTTACACGGCGTCACTTTATTCGACGAGTTATAATTATACGCACTTGTACATCAGTCTGATTAGTGTAAGATTTTGCAGTCTAAAATTGTATAAATCTATGTTTGCTGCCCTAATTAAACGGCAATATTACATAGTACTAGTCCAGATAAAGCAAATTACGCACGAGACGAGTTGCGAGTAGTCAACGTGCAACTCGTGATGGCTCGACTCGAAATGACACCTTCCATTCCACGTGATATTTCGCAAGCTTGGACTAGGTCAGAAGTGAATTCCCATGACGCTAATTTTAAAAAATAAAATTTAATGAAAAAAGCGTCGAAAATTTGACAGTTTTTCAGAAGAAGATGAGGCGTCGGTAACGAACTGTTTGTAATAAGGAAACCTTAAGGAGCGTGTGAGGCAACTCTCCGACGTTCGCAATTGACCAATAAATCATACTTGTTCATCTACTCATCCTTTGTTGTTTTTGCGATGCGTCTTTGCACGGCAATCTTGGGGGCTCGCGGTAAACAACACCGGCACAAAAGTACGTAATGATTGTTAATGTGAACAACCCATCAAAAAAAAATTATACTTAACCAAAACATGTACTTACATTGGGACTTGTGCAATCTGTCACGTGGGATAATAGGTAACTTGCAAGAAGTGGTCTTAACCTAGCTGTAACTATCTGCTAACTTCTCAATAATAGCCTTGTTAATAGTAAATCTTTTTAGTAATGTGTGGTAAACGGTGTTGGTACCACAATTAACACTTTATTAACCAACCCTGTTCTTTTTAACCAATATTGTACTGTGCTACTGTTTGTTTACCCAAATAAATAAAATAAAATAAAAAGTAAAATAAAAAAGAAGTGGGAATGTAAAGTTTGGACTTGCCTCTGTCTGACTACTCCCTATATGGTATCCTCAATAGATTTGCGTACTGAGCAATATTTGATATTCATAATAGGAAAAAAGTCATTAAGGTACGTTTGAATAGCCACAACATACGAGTAAACATGTTGTGTCGACCCCACTTAAGTGCGAAGAAGGGGGAAATGATGATTCTTAATCATATAACTAGTTATGTAAAAGCTTATGTACGCATTAGGTACACTACTGCAATTGCGCACGGCCCTCAGCATCCAATTCAGATCTTTTGCATGTACTCTCGGCGACATTGTTATCCAATTTGCGAGCACCCTGTCCTAACGAACACAATTGGTTTGTCACTCCATTTAAAGAGTACTCGTACTCAGGCTAGTACTGTAATTCGTTAGTTAGCTCGCCCGCAAACACAAATTTGATTTTGTATAGTATTTTATTAATTTGTTTTTTATTTTAAATTAACACATTACCAGTGATGTTGGCTTTTGACGCAGTTTTCGTTGACATCTTTGGTATGGTTTGCAATTGTCACTACGCTGTGTAAGCGCGATTGTTATGTCTAGCGACACTCGCAAAATATTAAGCCACTGCTAAGGTGAGTCCAGATGGAGTAACATGTTATAATATATATTGTTAAATAACATGTATACTTTGTTTAGCATGCATAAATAGTAACATAAAACATTGAATACAGTGCAATATTAACAATGTTATCTAATAATATCTTTAATCTACAGTGCTGTTCAGAAGCTATTTTGCATTTTAATACATATCGTTCACACTAGTTAAAAATGAGAAACAACTTTGTTATATAACATGTTCTGTTACAATATATTCTGGACTTACCTTTATAAGTTTACGTATTTCATAGAAATACCTCTTAAGTTACTTGCATCTGTTTGCGTTTTATATTTTGAAATGATAGGTGATCATTTGACTTATGGACTTGTTACTGGTGGAACCTTTCACATTAACAACTTTGTAAAATCAATGTAAAGACAAATTGCCTTACTTATAAATATCTGTCAAAGATGACCAATGCTATATCTCTGTTGGATAATGACAAACAGTGACAGGGCTAACTTTAGTGGGGAAAAAAATGACTATAAAAAAAACTACCAAACTCTGGTCAATATATGCCAATAACCGTCATGATTAAAAGTTATGTACAATTTTTTAAACGACTTATTATTTACAATTTGCAATGCAAATGTATTGTGAGTATGTTTCTATTGCACAGGTCGGTGGAAACCTCAAAGCTCGGGAGTTCTTCGAATCACAAGCTGACTTCAGACCAGGTCTCACGATACAGCAGAAGTACAACACCAAAGCTGCTGCCATGTATCGTCAAAAAGTAAGTGAATTTTATGTTATACGTAGATCCCACTCTTTAATATAGATAAATACGAAATATGGCTTTACTCGATGACGTCACTACACTTCACTTGGTTTATGGCTTTTGTGTTTAGGTTGTTACAATTCTGTCAATGTCTGTATTTTGCTAGTGTCGTTAAATTTTTTCGAAGATCGCATAAGTGTAGCATTCTATAAAACATTAAAAGTAGTGTTTGCGGGCCTCAGAGTGGAGCAGAGCGCAAGGTTTAGATTGATACCCTGCTCGAAACCTTGAAGGTGATTCTCGTGATTCGATATTTATCTATTCCTAAGTCTAATACGACATGACATTATATAGCTACGTAAATCTACGATCGCATGGAATACTCGCCGAAATGCGCATTCTCGGGCACAATAGATAATCAGAGTATAAGTCATGTCATTACGTGTGTTCATTTAATCATCATCATCATCATCATCATCAGCCTATAGCAGTCCACTGCTGGACATAGGCCTCCCCTAATGAGCGCCATTGCGCCCTGTCTTGAGCTCGACGCATCCAGCTTCTACCAGCAGCCTTTCGCAGATCGTCACCCCACCTGGCCGGAGGGCGTCCTACACTACGTTTGCCGAGCCGCGGTCTCCACTCATTTAATGAATTTATATAAATCAATAATAAATAAATAATGCTGGACTATCACACAGCATCATGTAACCCCAAACTAAGTAGAGTTTGTGTTATGGGAACCACATGATTGATATATTACATATATTTAATTTTTTTGGTAAATACATACATATCATACATAGAAAACACCCAGACCCGAGACAAATATCTGCAGAACATACAAACATTTGTCCCGCGGCGAGAATAGAATCCGCAACCTTCTGCGTCCCAGGCGGACCTTCGCCCACTACGTCACAGAGGTCGTGAAATTACACAGACACTATTGTTTTATTTTGTTTCGGCCATTCCGTTTATGTCGGACTTTTTTATTTTTGACAGATTGATCTGTTATTTTGTACTATTTTGTACTTTTACTGATGACAATACAATTATATAAATTCAGTATCTTTGTAAATCCAAGATGGCTGCCGCCACAAAATGGCGGATTACATATTTTTCACAAGCACCTTATTATAGGTATCAAATGATTTACAAGTAGAAACACAGTATGGCGGACCATATAGATAAGACAGTGTATACATTAAAACTGAATTCTAAGCATCTAACCAAAACATAGAACTTCATCAACTTAGAATCGGGATTCAAGCATATATCTCCCACCCAAGTCAGGATTTCGTATCATGTCGAGGGACTAAATGAACTAAATAGAATAATGAATATTAAGTAATGAAATAAAAACTTTATTAATCGGTTTTATTGAAAAGAAAGACAATAATAATGAAAAAAAATATTTAGGTAGGTCCGAGGTACCATCACCTACATCATTCCACCCTCCTCATTAATCTAGCATCATAGCAAATCATGATTACAAGAATGAATTCAAATTTTTCTTTTCATTCCTTTTTTGTATTTAAGAATATCCTAAACGAATAAATTTAATATTACATTATAATTATATAATAATTTGTTTGTGTTTTAAGTTAAATTCCTTTAGGTTTTCCTAAAATTTACCACCCTCAAAAATAAATTATTTATTCAAACCGTGAGTCAAACACGACTCACGCGTGTTGCGCCGGTAATTCAATGTCTTTTAATAGACATGATAAGGTCGAGTGCTCCTTGCTACTCGATACTACCCCTTTAGCATAGATATTTATACAAATGACTTTCAGAAAAGTTCGATTCTATCGATTTTTTACAGTTCGCACGACGATATACTAAAGTGATAATTGATAAATATATCGAATCACGAGAATTGCCTCCCTGAATGCACATGGACAGGTGTTGTGTTTTCAACCCTCACTGCATTAAATAGTTATCATCATGATTATTAAATAATTACTTCAATTTATAATAACTCAATTCGAAAAAGAAGCTGATTTTAAGTAATACTTTTGTTACTGCTATTCCCACTATTAGTATGACGACCTCTGTGGCGCAGTGGGCAAAGGCCCGCCTGAGACGCAGAAGGTTGCGGGTTCAATTCCCGCCGCGAGGCAACGTTTGTATGTTCTGCAAATGTTTGCTTCTGGTCTGGATGGTTTCTATGTTCAATATGTATGTATTTATTTTAAAAAAAAGTAAGTAAGTAGGTAGATGAAGCACGCTCAAGACCTCCTTCGTGGAAATCCTTGGGGGAGACCTATGTTCAGCCACTGCTATTGAGGATACCATATAGGGAGTAGTCACACAGAGGAACCATGACTGATGTACTACTTCATCATCATCATCATCAACAACAATCTATAGAAGTCAGTGGACTTCCCCAAAACTAAGCAGAGCTTGTATAATGACTGTCATGGTTCCCATTATACAAGCTCTGCTTAGTTTTGGGGTACGCGATGCTTTCTGTGTGGAAGTGTCCTGCATTATTATAATTACGTATGTTAGATTGGATGGTTATCTCAATTACGTCGTATAATATTTTCAATTATAGACACGTTAAAATTTTTGTACGGATAGGATTATTTAATTCCTGCCATAATGTTAACAATTTCATATGTTAAGATTTAAACTAATATTTGTACAATTCTTATTTTATTTTTCTTGATAGATCACACCAAAAATACTTTATACGAAATATGAATTGATGTTAGCGTCGTCTATAAATGGAAAATGGCAGATGTAAAATTGGATTCACCTGTGAAATTTTTAGTTTCCGTTCCGAACGTGGAACTCCAGAATGCAATTCTCAATTTCCGTTTGAATTTTAACTCGTTAGTATCAAAAATAGCCCCTCGGCGGAGCGGCGATTTCAGTTTTCCTTTCTTATTTCCTTTTCCGTGTCACTGACGTGACGGCATGGAATGGCAAATAAAACTATCAGTTAATTCGAATTGCTCTGAAATAACATACCATCAAAAGTCAGCCTTAATGTCTTTTATAAAACGCTTTGAGTGCTGAAAACACAACTGTCAATATCGAGCAGGGAGCCCTCTACCCGAGGCCTGCAGACAGTGTTAACCCCAAACAAGGATTCTTTCTGTCTTTGTTTTTCTATTGCAATACTAAATACAGCTTTTACTGATACCTGAATGAAAATAGCCCGAATGGAACTAGCACATGGCCCGGCCCACCTGATGTTATGTGGTTACCATTACTAACAACAAAGTATTGCTTCGTAAGTCCGGAACGCCCTGCGTTCATAATCTTGATGCATGAAGATGAAGTCTCATTGCCTGTAATGTCACCGGCACCCCACACCATTCAAACCAAAACAGCCATGGTGCGGCAGAAATGGGCGTTGTAGTAGGATTTCCCCGGATGACCCTCCACAAAGAACTCTACTGCTTCTATAAGGCAGACATTATACTTATGGCATTTAATTTTATAATTTTTAATATTGACTCATTATACCTAGTTATATAGCTTGACCTAACCAATACCCCATTATTTGTTATTTTGTACCAAATAAACGTTTATTCTATTCTATTCAATAAGATAAACGGCTAAACATACTTTTTGTAAGGTTACATTAAAACTTGATCGGCTTTTGAATAAAATCAATATTTTGACTTTGTTTCTAATTGTTTTTTGTTTTGTTTCTAATTGGTGCCTTGCGGGAGCTATTATATTAGCTAAAGATTATGCTAAGCTCAACGAGATAATGTAGTTTCTATTGCCTGGTTTCTGGTGCCTTGCGGGAGCTATTATATTAGCTAAAGATTATGCTAAGCTCAACGAGATAATGTAGTTTCTATTCACTTTGCCTGTCATAAAATCAATTTACTCGCCGTATGAGACACAAACAGATATTTTAAATAGTAACTTCATAACTTGAATAATAAATAAGGCTAGGCGGTCGATAGTTGAAGAGCTCTGCTTTGTTCATAATGAGCGCTCTATAATTTAGAGTCTACTACTAGGTTGTAGGCCATGAAAAGAGATTTCGTGTAAATTCTAGGCGGTAGTACGGATTTCTAATTCTTAATACAGAATGGGTTGGACAAAAAAACTACAATTTCACGAGTTTAATTTGAATTTGCATTGAAATATCTGATAAAAGCGGAGGCGATCTCGTGCCTACGTGCCTAGGCCTGTTATGCGCACTATATCCTGTCAGTGGGAAAAACATGCCACTGACACCGCCTCCAGCCGTCACATTTATAAACGCTGAATTGTAAAGCTTTACTTTTAATAACCTAGGAAAAAAGGCAGTCCTGCAATACCTTAATATTTTTCAAGGGCTTTGTTACTATGTTACATACCTTTTGTAAAATACTTTGGACCGTGTTCAATGTAACCATTTTTACAAACTGGCGGTGAAATGCATTCAAATTTTCAATATGCTCCGCTACAATTCCCATATCCTGATTCAATTATTGTACATTTCATAGCGAACTTCGATAGGTTATATCTACTTTATTGAATCGCAATATTAAATATAAATGCAAGTCCTTCATATTGCGTTCACAATTCCTTTGTTAGTGGAAAATTATTCTACATCTTTCTAGGTATTGTTCATTGAAAGGTCTTTGCATCAGCGTATATAGCGCTTTTGATGTCACTTTGATAACTAAACAAGACCTATCAGCACAGACTTTATGAATACAGACGTGTGGGGTGCCAGTGAGGGTGTGTAGTGAGGGGTTTTCGCTACACGATTTAAAAAGAAAAAATTGAAGTTTCAGTTACATATTACAGAGTAGGTAGGGAAGGTACCAAAAGAGTTTTTATGATCAAAAATCTGGGACAATTTTTTTTCCACCTAAGAGGTGTTTGTTTCTTAATCTAAACACACTATAGCCGACATTACGCGACGTAAGTTCGGCATGATTACGCCTGCAATGCTATTTGAATCATTCATGAAACATTATGCTGAAATGACGTTGCGTTATGGCATACAGCCGCACTTATCAAAATCAGCTGCGGAACTTACGTCGCGTAATTTTCGGCATAGTGTGTTTAGACGCTTATGTTCCGCTTTTTACGTTGCATAGATTTTTGTTCAAAGCGCGTATTCCCATGATAAAAACTCCTTGGTTACTCTGTGATGATGACTGACTGAAGCTCTATTATTTTCTTTTAAAGCTGTGTAGAAAATCACCTCATTACTGATCTGCGCATACGGCAGCCGCAGACACAGCGCATCAGCATTTAGCATCGCCGCTGTTGTTGTAGATCACTTTCCATCAGGCGTTGACAGGCTTGTACATATTATGTTTTTGTCCTCAGATCACATCAAATGCAGAAGGCAGGGAGTGGAGCCCCGGAGACTACATACCGGACACAATGGCAAAAGCAGAGGAGTGGAACTCTAAGGACTTCTATTCTTCGGGCGACAACAACCGCCACTCCAGCGGCTCTGACCCTAACATCAGCTATCAGTGAGTATTATTCTGGTTTCCAAAATATTGTTTTTTTATTTAGATTCGTAAAGAGGATATTGGTGCGAATAATATAATTATATTGGCACGATACGGTGTTGAGAAAGTCGTGACCGTTATTTTTTCCTCAACCCAAATACATCCTCATCATCAAATACTGAAGAGGAAGTTCAGTTTTGTAGGATGATTGAATGTTCGCGCTTGGGAATGTAATAAGGGGGTTCCATTTTTTATTCAGGTGTATAAAATAATGTCTGGCCACACCCACTCGAAGACTGTTTTTACCAAAAGAACACATAAACACAAACACATCACATAAGAAACACAAATAAACCTAAAACTCATACACCTAGAACCCGATATGGCAAAAGAAACATTCTATATGATGGGACAAAACTATTTAACAACCTTCCGAATAAAATCAAGGAAGCCAATAGCATTCCTGTTTTTAAAGCAAAATTTAAGACATATTCGTGAAAACATAAACGAATAAATTATTTACCTGTCTAAATGGTGCAATACCTGGAAACCTCTATAACTTAATAATAATAATTTTAAAAGAAGAAAAAAATCGCTTACCAATAATATAGTATAATATGTATTTAAATAGTTGAATAATTTACATACCTTTACATTTATTGATAATAATTTACTCTAAAAAGTGCTAGCTTCTAAAATAAGAAACGACCTATTCAAAAAAGTGTCCTCACTGAGGCAATTACAAAATGCCCGTCAATGCCCGTGACAAGTCTGTGTCGCATACTCGCATGCGCAAACGAAAGCGCTTAAATCGTGTACTGTATGAATGCGAACTTTACTACCCGCATTTTTTGATTGTTTTCTCTCTAACGAACTTGCAAAAAATTTATTAAAAAATTACGTAAGTACATACATTAGTTTTGATTTCTTATTCTATTTGAGTCATTGAATAGATACCTACTATATGCTCTGCTACACTTTACTATGTGAAAATAGTACATTGTATTCATTAATTTATACCACAAAGAAATTACCATTAACGTGCAGGATAGTAGTGCAATCTTTTAAATATTTTGTCATGTCAAATTAATTTCAGATACCGTAAAATGGGGTAAATAGGAATTCAGGTATTGGGACAAAATCCGGGCAGATTTTTCAAATGGCAATAATGAAGGTATGCTCTCTTCAATATTTGGCGTGTTTATTTAAATCTGTAGTAGGATAACAAAAACATATAAGGCAGCACATAATAGGTGTGAAATTAGTAGCTAAAAGCTCTCAGATTCAGTTGAAAATAACATTCAGAGAGAGGTGTTTTAGTTGCCGTCAAAAACTTTTTTATTATATGTGTTATCTTATGATATTTATAGCAAATCTTCGATTTAATTGTGAGCTTAAAAGGTTTTGAGAACACTTTCACAAAGAATCAGATACGTAATTTTTATTTTTGTACTTTATATAATGGATAAAATTCAAAGTTAGAAAAATTGAATTTTTTGGGGCAAATTGGAATGTAAATAGTATAAATAGGGACAGGTACGGCCAAATAGGGACGACTATTGTTAAAATAGAAACCAGAAGGGTGTTAAATGGACTGACTTCTTAGGGTTGTCACCGAGAATGATTAGGTACCAACAGTTTATCTTAGTTGCATATTTTTAACTATTTTGGTATTTTATATGAAATAACCGGATACGGTATTTCATAAAAAATATAACAAATATTTCATCGTTTGTTTAATTGTTTATTTCCTTATTTCTTGTCCAATAACTAATCTCATTCTCTCAATTCTCTAAACTAGATAGGTAGGTACCTATCTAGCTTAGCACTGGGAAGGTGACACCCCTGACGAATTTCCCTATTTAACCGTGCTGTGTTCCTATTTACCCCAGTTGCAGTGTAAATTGGGATGAGCATTATTTTTGCGTTTTTTACAGACATTACAATAATTACACGTATTTTCCATTTTGTCGTCTAAATACCATCAAGACTTTAATTTTGACGTAGAATAAGATAAGGTTTATACCAAGGTATCGGTAAAAATTCTATTCAAATTTCGTTTTCGTCCCTATTTACCCCATTTTACGGTACTTAAAAACTTTTCAATGTAAAGTAGCTTTTTTTTTCAGTAGGAACAATACAGTACATTTTGATACCATTACGTATGGTTAAAATTCGTTATACTAAATGAAAATCTATTTCTTAGTTGAAATCATTTATTCTATTGATTTTGGGTGATTCATAATTTATAACAGAGTTTTTGGCCTAATAGAGTCGAGCGGCCTCTAAATGTATAAAGATTTATGATCGTTCGATGACTGATTGTGGAGGGTGTTTTAAACTATTTCAACCAACACTGTATCACCTAAATCAGACAAACGTACCTCAGCAAACCAGCTATTATCCGATCGATACAGCCGTGGACAGTGCAACAGTGGACAGCGCAGTGTATAACTGGTCAATAAGATGGTCGCTACTGTACCGGCAATTATGCTGATGACAAAATATGCTTAGTTTATACAATGGGATAGGTCTTAGTATCCAGTATCCACCTCTACACACACACCAATACCGATCAGCAGCCCGTCTACAAGCGTGGTGATTGGACAAACCTACGGAAAAACATGTATTTTTATGTTTTTAGTGGCATTATCAAAAGAAGGCCTATGCCCAGTAGTAGGTCGAAAACGTCTGATAATGATGTTGATGATCATTAATTTTACTACACACATTAAAATTTCACCATTGTAGCTCAATTTATACTGGTAACGAAAAAGACACTGGGCCGTCGATTTCACTAAATTATTAATAAAATCGATTTAATTTTGTACCTATGTAGTTCCTTGCTACCCTGAGTCACAGAATAAGTAAGAATCGACTCCATGTGTTTCGAAGGTTTACCATGATGACCACGTGTTTCATGTTTCCACGTTTCTCACGTCACGTAAAGGAGGTGAAACACGTGTTTCCTACAGGTAGACAACTTTATCTGTGCGTGTTCAAACCTGCAGTTAACGGAGGCAGAATGTAGCTTATTTAGTTACGATCAGCTATGTTATGATAACTCAAACGGTCGTCACTTGTTAACATCCATAAGCCAACGAAAACTTAAATGTTTGAATAACAGATTTGATACTAAAGTTATTATAAAACTAATTTGTATCGCGTATGTGTGTCAAATAAATTATATTCTATACTATTCTATTCTATTCTAAAAACCAATAGCCCAAGGCACTCTAAAATACATTAAGTAATAGAAAATCTGCTAGAAGCTGTGTTTTGCAATCTCCAACCCGCATGCCCAGCGTGGGGATTATGGGCATATCCTCCTTCTTTTTGTCCAGCAGTGGACTGATATTAGCTGTTTATGTAATGTTAATACAAAATCACAAATTTTCCATTACGGTACGATTACTTGTACCTGGAATACACCGATCACTAGTTGTATGACATCATCGCGGCTTGACCAATCCGAGGACAGAAGTTTTTCGACGGAATGGATAAAAAAAATAGTCTGCTATCTAGGCCTCGATAGTGGTTTATAATGAGACTTCGTCGTCGATGTAAAATTAAAATTAGGGCGATGACTATATGACACCCACTTGATATATTTGCATCACTTTGATATCACTTTAAATATCAGTCCACCAATTCAGCTCACCCAAAAAAAACTTGCACGACCTACTGATCAAACGGATCTAAAGTTATAGCGGTTATCATTATCAGCCCTTCGGTTCGGCGAAGGCAGCCAGCCGCCCGCTGCCCTATTAAATTCTTTGACAGCTGAACAATATAATGTAGGTACTGTTTTCTTATGATGTACTGAGTTGATTTTGATTACAAACTTTATAAAGGTGTTTGGGATGACGATGTAGGGAGTGATTGACTGATGAAGGGTACACACATGTGATCGTAACCACATAATGCTTTTAAGAAAATGGTAATGGTTTTAAAGGTATTATTAAAAGTTGATTTTTTCTTTTAGTATGGGTTTTTTTTCGTTTAGAGTATAGTAAAATAGATAGGGCCATTAATTACTTTCATTATGGTTTTTAATTAGTCGCAACACTACAGTCTTTCGTCAGCAGGAAATCATAAACAAAACCTTGATTTAAACTTGTCAATAATTATCTTTATTATGAAGTGATGTAAACTCTACCTATAATTAAAAAAAAGTAGAAATGGTAATGAAATAAAGATTAATTTTATGAAATAAATAAACATTTTGATAATAACTTAAAAACCATGACACTTTTCATATTAGCATATGTGGTTTAAAATGATCCCACGGATAGCCTTGTTGAGCTCCTTCAATCCCTACATCTTTCCACCAAACACCCTGTATAAAAATAATGAGTCTAAAAAACTATATATTTGTTTCGCAGTTGGAAGAATTCTCGAATTTTTAATTCAATATATGTAAATATGTTCATATGGACACAATTACAAATGAGCTTTAAATAAAATCAATTTTATTATTACAAATTTTATTGGTAGTTTTGCACGGTGTATTGTTCTGCAATTGTTCTTTGAAACCTAGCCGTAAACGCTACTATTTGTCATTTCTATACGGCATCGATATAAACTAACCACTAACTTATCAGTTAGTGTGCATGGTATGAAATTTCATACACATGATTCTAAACTAATTGAACTGACGCAATACTTATTTGCAATAACTATGCTAGGCGTGAGTACTTATAGAGTAGAAAAATATGAATGGCAAATATTGTCAAGACTTTGACCGTATTACGTATAAATTTTCATAACTAGAGATGCCTATGATTTTAATATTATATTTGCGTAATGTAAAGAATATATGGCGCCCTTTTGCGCGCCTTTAACCATAAACACAATTTAATCTTATAATTTAAACTAAGACAGCAAAAATCGTATTATGCTTATATACATTGAAAAGTACTAATATTCGAACCGATTACATAAACATAATCATTATTATCGATATCATAATTTAATGAGTTAGGAAATGGTTAGGAATTTTCTGAATCTACACGACAATTGCTCAAATTACTGTTTTGATCGATGGTTAAACAGCTCGATATAAAAAAACTCAGTTTCTATATAATTAAATGATTTATTATTATTAAAAAAATTTTTGTTTGCCAGAACATATGTACATCATATTTCTTAATTATTTAATAGTTATGGTTCAAGTATGTTCTACCCTAGAGGCATGCAAATGATCAATATTAGGTAGCAATTATTTCTTAATTTTAATTAATTATTTAACAATAAATTATCTATATTTTATAACATTATTAAAATTCAAAAGAGTCATGTCAAAAATATTCCAAAAAGTGATAATAATATGAAATGTCAAAATTTACCTAATAAAAATGAAAATATGATTAAAAAGCTATGTCCCTGTAGTCAAAAAATTGATTTGATGAGTAATAATGAGGCTTATCACCATCATGCCTCAAGATGGCTTGCATCGTAGGGCATGTTTCAAACATGCGTGACGTACGATGCAATACGTAATGGTTACCACCTAATATTTAGATGGGCCATGTGTAAGCACATGTCGTTCTATCTACAATAGGCTAGATGCCTAAAAAATTCTAATTAGTCCGTCATTTACATTATCAAAAAATATAGGACACGTATTTTTTCTTTTGTCAATTAAACTAAAAATGACAAAGATATAGTGCGTTGAAGTTCCGCGTGACGTCACGGGTAAGTACACTTTTTACATACAAGTGACGTCACGAGCCCCCACTCCCGAACTTTGACGCTTTATAATATTGTCGATTTCCATTGATTTTAAAAATAAAAAAATACGTGTCCAATATTTTTTGATAATCTAATTTACGGACTAATTAGAATTATTATTTTTCTACCCAGGCATCATCCCTATTGTTACAAAAAATATATTAAATTGATCAATTGTTATGATTCTTTATGTTACATTAACCGCGCTCAAAATACCAATATTCGGCCTTACATACGTTGCGTATCATAATATTCATTTGATTGAAACGGTGAAATTTGAGTCTCTAGTACTGAAATCGGTTGCGTCCCCTCGCGAGGGTGCGGAACCCTCTAAAAGCAGAGGATTATTTAGTGAATTTCGCTATTATGAGTACCTATATGACTGTTAGGGTGTCTGGGACGAGGGGCAACCTAGTCTGTTTACATTTTGGCACTCAAAGAGTAGCGGATAGAGTGGACCCGTGGATTAACTTTTATTTGAAAACTGATAAATTATTTGTTATCTCGGCATCATGCGTTATCAGGTTGCTGTACCGCGAATCGTAGTATTTTAGTTGTTTATTAGGTAATTCAATACAATTTTTACCCTGTTTGTAAGTTAATCTTAAATGAGAGCTTTCGGATTTAATTGTAATCTTGTATTGATTGTATATTTGGGCAAAGTCTAGGTTAAACAGAAATTTTTTGATGAAAATTAAAAGTTTAAGTGTGTGAGTATGTTTGTTCACACTCAACTTCATAACAGCTGAACGGATTTAAATACGGGCTACGAGCTGTAGTTAGTAACATATGATTTCGTAAGCACCACAAAAGACGTGCGTTTGTGGCGCTTTAGCGTAAAAAAATGAAAGGATTCTTCACGTTTTCTGCGTTTTCGGAATTATGCAAGTTTTATGAACAATATTTCGAGCTGAATGGCTGAGACACTTTCCCCAGATCCTGTACTATGGTATCAGTAATTTCAACATCAGTTTCCCTTGTTTTTATTAAAACTTTCCATTTGTGGGTATATGACGGAATATTCTAGAATTTTGATAGTAGATTGATATGCTTGTATATCCTATAGATTGCCAGCGGGTGAGCCGCGACGGGTAGGGAGGGAGAGCACCCTATAAGGGAGGCAGACAAGTAGGCATCCGTCCCGCTCTTCCAGACTATAGTCCATCTGACCCCGCATTTACACGTTTAGTATATGTACAACATACAACATTTCTAACACTGTAAACTTTGTGATTTTGATGAACTTTAGGAACATATTTCCATTCCTATAAAATAAATGTTATATATTTGATGGGTCGAATATTGATAAAGTATATCAATTCAGTAAGACTAAAGACCTCTAACATGGCTTAGAGACTGAAAAGCCGGGACCAACATCTTAAAGTGCCATCCGAAGCACGGAAGCGCTCAAATCTAGATGTCACTAAACGGTCACCCATCCAAAAAATGACCAATGATTTGGTCAGATTAACATTTATTAACATTTTCGTTTAACGTTTTCAATTCCAGTACTCTCTGTTATTTTAAGGGCTGTCGATCAACATCTAAAGCTCACAACAGGGGTCAGTGTATTCAAATTTGATCCATGGTATTCATTAGCTTATTTCATTTGATGTTCCCCTTTTAAACTCTGTGTGATACCTACGTACGAACATTACTAGATGCACAATTTGCGCATGGTTACGTTAGGTCCCCTTTCCTCTGACCCTTTGCAAAGGGTGATTTGATTTGTTCTGATGTTGGTTAGTACGAATTGGCAGTCAATATAAGTCGCCGATGTTTTTGTTTTCATGGTTTTTTGATTCTTTCCTCTCCTTTTTAATCACTTTGGAATAATTTACAAAAATTAAAATTTACTAAAAGGGAGAATGGTTTATACAAAGGCTCAAAACCGGCACAGATCTGAATTGCATTTTAGTTCCTGCAAAAATTTAATAATTTTTGCTTTGAGAAAACTAAGTAAAGCAAAGCTCGACATCTGAGATTATGATTTGGCTTGGAATCATTTTAAGATTTCATATCTTATTCTCATTAAAACTAAAAAAAAAAACTCAATTTTCCAGTGAATTTTTTTCCTGTTTGAAAAAAAATATATATATTCTAGCTAAATGTTAACAATCACCGCTCTATTCTCTCTA
This sequence comes from Horisme vitalbata, assembly GCA_951804965.1. Classification (NCBI taxonomy): domain Eukaryota; kingdom Metazoa; phylum Arthropoda; class Insecta; order Lepidoptera; family Geometridae; genus Horisme; species Horisme vitalbata. Next base: position 9,917,830 of record OX638089.1, read on the forward strand.
TTCTCTGCTCTAATAGTCGTATATCTCTGGCATTGTGGAATTGAAATTCTAGTAAAGCTGTCGCGATCGAGATAAACCTGGAACTATTTGCACGCCTGCGACGGTAGTGATCGTAATATCCGCTTTCCGTGTAGATGCATATTGAGGATGGAATATACGGGTACATAGTGGAATCTTTCATATATTGGAAAATGGCGATGACGCGAGTTGAAATTAGAACGATATTAATGTGAGAGGTTTCTATGAAATCTAGATTTACAACTTTGTCTGGGCTTTTATAAGTTATATGAGGTATTGAATTTTAGAATTTTACTGAACTAATTAGATTGAACGCTATTAATAGCGGTAAGTTCAATTCGGTTTTATTTATTTTTAGGTGCCCGCCATTTCGACTGATCCGTTGAGTTGAATAATATTCAAACTCAAACTCGAAATTCATTTATTCAGTAGGAACTGTATAGGTCACTTTGAAACTTAATTTTTTTTATTTACCACCAATTCTTAACGCAACCAAACAGAGAAGAATTGGCAAGAAACTCTGCTTGGAAGCATATTTTTTTAACGTTATTGCTCTTAATAACTATTACATTGTTTTTGATGGAGTTGGAGGCAGTTTTATCCCAAGCTTTTTTGTCATCTAAATAATCAGATATTTTATAATAAGCTTTATTACAGAAATAACGTTTAACAACATTTTTGAATTTATTTACAGATAGATTAGTCATTTGGGATTTTGTTAAAAAATCGTACACACATTCCTTTAAAAGATTGACTAACTTTATGGAGCCTTACAGAAGGAAGGCAGCTAGTTTATCTTTATTTCTAGTGTTAACATTATGATAATCGCTATTTTTCTTGAACATGTTATTATGTTTTTGGACATACATTAAGTTTTCATATATATATTGGCACGGCACTGTCATAACATTTATTTCTTAAGTTACCCGTTACTACATATAGCATCTGTTTTATAATTTAAATATTGCCATTGTCAGGACTCGTGGCCTCTTACAAGAGTGGATAATGGATCATTCGATCTCTCAACTCACTCGGGAATAAAGGTCGTGTTGTGAAGTAATGTTGTTACAAGTTGAAAACAAAATACTCTTGCAACATGATGCTTTCGTGGTATAGGTCCGTTTTTTTATGATACCTATTGGTGGAACTAGCTCATGGTTTGTAATGTCTCTTGTTTTACCCAGAAAACGACTGTGTTTTATATTGCACCTATGCCTCTATAAAATTATTGTTAGTAACTCGAACATTTCACTCCGACAGAAATCAAATAAAAGTTAATGTCAACTCATTTTAAAGTTGTCGAACCAATGCAATACAGAACGTTAAAGTTGAGGCGGGGGCTTGTTAAATAGGCACAGGCAAAACTTTAAATTCAATTGGGAAAACACGTGAGGAAACCGGCTTGCTATAATACTAAAAAAAACAAACACATTAAGCCACATAAAACCGTTTAAAAATACATAGATTGCGCTAAGTTACTATTCCGTTCAAAAAAGCGGCTATGGCCTTATTAAAATCTGGACCAAACAGCTTGCCCAGTTGTGGGACGAAAAGGGTTTAGTAAAAAAATGTTTAGACTTTCCTCTGACTGAGCTGTGTTACTTTACAACTTTGTACTGAGAAGTGTATAAAAGATATTCTATAAAGAGGATAAGTCGTAATCTTGTTATTGTGTAAATAAAAATTGAGAAAAATGATATCTTGTTTGTTAATAAATTGTATGTTTTCCTTCGAGTTAAGCCTCAAAGGATGACAATGGCAATATTTCATTTATATCTAAGATAAACGTAATATTTTCCTTTCGAGTAAATTCTAAAAGTCGTAATAAGCTTAAAAACACAATCAGAACTACGTCTTGGAAGCATCTTATTGATGTCTGACGGTGTTTTCCTTTAGATAAATTCTCCGCAATACTTGACTATATTAGTTCTACGAAGCCAGGATTGGATTCGAAAATTCATTTTGTACGAAGTTGAGATTTTCTTGTTTTGAAGGTGGAGCCTCGATTTAACGTTGAGTACCTATTTGGTAGTGAACGAAAATAATTTCTAGTAAGCCTAAAAGGAAGCTCTTTGGTGAAAATGAAGAATGAATAACTTCTCAAATATAAATGTTTCCGTTTGAAGTCTCCCAGGGAGGAGGATTTGATATAATATGTACACTTGTACACTTAGGCTTAGCGTAACCATAATAATAAAGACAGGTTTAATCGACGAATTTCTTCATTTTTCTATTTATATATTAAAGTTTCTCCAACATGGCAATCTCAAAAATTATAGAATGAAAGAATGGGAAAAGTAGGTTAGTTACCTAAGTACCTACAAGTACCTTCTTTTTCTTTTTCTTTTCGGAAGCGATACTATGAGCATTTGATTATAACCCCTGTGTCTTGGGCCCTTTTTCGTATGAATTGTGGCCAACTATGGTGTCGAAGTTTTAAGGCCGCTCGAAAGCCGATATATGGCTTATTGACTGGAAACTAAGGACCAACATCTTAACGTGCCATTCGAAGCAGGGAACTGCTTAAATCCAAATGCCACTCAACGGTCACCCATCCAAGTATTGACCGAGCTTAGTGTTGCTTAATCAAGATAATCTCCTAAGAACACCGAGGTCACCCACGCCACGAGCGCTTATAAGGCTAAGAACTGAAATAACACTCCACATCTTTACTCATTCCCTTTTGTCTCATAATTTTAATGATTTTTCAAGAACCGGAGCCTTTATTTTTACCCAACTGTAGTCCTCTTCGGTCGGGTTATGTAGGGTGTACGTATGTTTGTAATATTATTTGTCGGTCGCTGTAGCCCAAACGGCTGGACGGATTTTGACTAAGAAGGTGTCGTTGGATTCGTCTAGATCACGAGGGTGACATAGGTATAGCCTGAAATGTAAAAAAAACAAATATGCAAAATTTCAAGTGAGATTAGTAACGATTGTTTTTTGTTCCCCATACAAACTTTGCCACTCCCGGAGATTCATTTTTCAAACTTTGATTAGCCTATGTGTTATTCTGGCACCTAAACTACACTACATACCAAATTTCATCTTTTGTTCAGTGGTTACGGAGATACGTGGTAACTAACATTGACACGGACTTTCGCATTATAAAACTAGCTTCCTTCCGCGGCTTCGCTCGCGTCGTACCGGGATAAAAAGTAGCTTATGTGTTTATCCAAGTCACGAACTAAGTATATTCGAAGCTTCATCTAAATCCGTTCAGTAGTTTTTGCGTGAAAGAGTAACATACATTCATCCATACATCCATACATACTCACAAACTTTCGCATTTATAATATTAGTAGGATCATTAGGATAGGATTAGGATTGAATTGAGTCTACATTTTTAGAGGGGGTGTGTATTGTGTTTAAACCTCTTCAGGTTTCTGTAGTACTTTAATTTTAAATAGTAATTTGCAACACATCGTGTTTGCAGCCGTTTATTTTTACATTAACAAACAAACTAATAGACAACAGGCCACCATCACCTACCACGACCGCGACCCCCCGACTGGGGCGCCTATCAAAGCATCAAAGACATGGAAAAGGGCTCGTTTGTTTATTAAGTCGCAGCTACTTCGCCGTCGCGTATGCCTGGATATTCCCTCCACCCCCGCCCTAGATTTGAAAAATATTTAGAAAATGAAAGTACATATAACAGATACTAAAGTATTTTTTTAATCAATACCAGCATTGAGAACAGTTATATATAGTAGTAACAGTAACTGTTCTCATCATCGATATATAGTATAATATAGAATATGCATAGATCAAATTATCTACGGCAAACATTCTTCACGACTTTTTCCCCATTATGGATATCTTCAGATATTGCTCACTACGCAAATCTATTGAGGATACCTTAACAGGGGTAGTCAGATGCAAGTCCAAACATTACGATCGATACATGCCCACTTTTTGCAAGCAGCTAGCATTCCACGTGACAGGTTGCAAGCCCATCGCCGTTTTTTATTGGAACACTAACCTAGGACATACCTTTCGAACTTTTTAGTTTGAGGGCAAGCCGGTTTCCTCACGATGTTTTCCTTCACCGTTTCGAGCTCGTGATATTGCGCACATAAATTTTTCGATACGAAAAATCTATTGGTGCACGGCTGGGATTCGAACCCACGACCTCCAGATCTTAAGTCGAGGTACATCCCGCTAGGCCACCATGGCTCCTTTTTTTTGTTTTAGATTATCTACAGCTCTTCATTAAAATTTGACAAAATACGAAGTTATTTTCATTTAGGTATCTATCAAGCATTATTTTTAAAAGAAAACTATTATTTACCATACCCAATTAAAATTCAGTTATTAAATACGCATACGTTCAATTAATACCCATACAATATTCAATTAATAACAAGTATATTTTCGTTGATTTCGAGTAATTTGAGGAGGCTGTCTAGACTTATATTGAATAACTTACCCTATTGGATTTTATTGAAAAGGGTTTTGTTATGGTATTGGCATAAGTGCCAGGTCCAGCCTCATTCAGTCGTCAATGGAATGTATTTATTGAAATCACCTGAACCATTATGAATCTACGTCAACCATATTGACGGCCTCTGTTGAGAGTGGGCGAAGGCTCGCTTCAGACGTAGAACATTATGTAATTTTCATGATTTTTTTATTATTCCTTCTCAATATTTATGTAAACGTAAAGAATTAAATAACGCTGGACATAATGTGCTGTATGAACTACACTACGTATGTGCGTCAAAACGATTTGATTCGAACGTTGGACCGAGGTTCGTATTACTGTCTGGAGCCTAGCAAATAAAGAACCATGTTTTCTTAGTTACATTTTCTTTTAGGCTTGTTGTCTTGGCTTTCTACTATGACTTTTCTAAACTTTGTTGTTAATATATATGTGTAGTTTTTTTATTACGATACCTGAAGATGGAACTAGCACATGACTCACCTGATGTTTATTGTTAACCATTATTGCTTTCAACACCCTGCGTCCATTAACCTGACGCAAGAAGGTGTTAAGCCTCATGTGCCTGTAATTTAAGCGACACCCACACCCTTGCGATGCTGCAGCAAGCTGCTTCATGGCAAAAATAGGCATCGTGGTCGTGATAGTACTTGCCAGTATGATCCCTTCACAAAGAACTCTACTACTTCTAAAAAATAAGTTAATACGTAAGAACAATATTGGTCTTTTGAAATCATCATCATGGTAACCTCGTGGGAATAACTTTAATACCATTTTGATCTTGCAAAGAGGTCATAGTAGGGGTTACGGTTTTGTGATATTAATTACGAATAATTCGAGAAGACTGTCTAGACGATTTCATATCGAAATTGAATGTTATTGAATAGAGTCTTGATAGGATAAGAACTTTTTTGTCATCTTTTATAATCAGGGATTTGTTTTTTTCTGATTTACTCACCTTCAATCTACGTACCTGATATGTATTCACCAAAGTACGTTTTTTAGTGTTTCGTTTCGTGCGAATGGTCGAATTTTTAGCAGACTAAAAAAAGCAAGCAAAGCAAGCAGAATCGGGAATCCTAGAGCAATGTTGCCACCAACCCAGAGTCCTTCTCCGTTATTTTAAGGAATTGGGCTGGCTGGGGTTAGGTTAGCAGGGGGGCAATGCACAATACACCCCAATGCGGGACGTCGGTGCAGAACTTTTTCCCCCCACTTCAAATTAGAATTAGATTAGAAATTAGAATTAAGCTGTCCTCCGACTAGACGGACGCGGCTGATGGGCGGGGTTTAATAAAATAATAATAATTATTAGAGATGAGGTAGAGTATAATCGTTAATGAACCTATTCGATTATCGATTACTACTTTCATAGAACATGGAATCGCTAGTTTAATGGTTTTGCTGTATGGTTCGATTTATGTATATACAAACATTTTTTTTTCAATTACATGAATAATTTATGAATATTCCGCCCACAACGACAATTTCGGCTTGTGCAAAGTTTTATTCGGTCAGACAGTTATATACGAAATTTAATAGACAATCGTTATTACCTAATTATTACCGTTAAATTCGTTACACCTGTGATACATTTGTGACGAAATCATTCTGATTTATGAATTTTTAGAATGCACAACCGGCAAGAATTTATGTGCTAATAAAAAAAAAAACAAATAGAGAAAAAAAATTGGGTATGGTAAATAATAGTTTTCTTTTAAAAATAATTGCTTGATAGATACCTAATTGAAAATAACTTCGTATTTTGTCAATTTTTATTACCTACAATAAATTACGAAATCATTTGTCCACCTCTGTGGCGCAGTGGGCGAAAGTCCGCCTGAGACGCAGAAGGTTGCGGCTTCGATTCCCGCCGCCGGACAAATGTTTGCATGTTCTGCAGATATTTGTCTCGGGTCTGGGTGTTTTCTATATATAATATGTATGTATTTACAAAAAAATTATGTATTATATAAATCATGTGGTTCACATAACACAAGTTTCTTTTATTGCTGAATAGATACTTAATAGGGTCGATTCTAAATTTGAAAAAAGATAATCACAGATATAAAGAGAACTAGATAAAGCCTTAAAATTCACTATGTTCTGAACATCAACTCATACGGCTGATCTCTACTTTCTTATGTTCAATAGCATCAGTTAGAAAGGGACGCATACATAGACATAAGAAAATAGAAATCAGCCGTATCAGTTGACTTTCAGAACATAGTGAATTTTAAGGCTTTAATTCACTATGCTCTGAACGTCAACTCATACGGCTGATCTCTAGTTTCTTATGTCCATAAATAATTTGCTAGAAAGGGATGCAAACTTTATCTCAATGCGATTTCTGCTACTTCGTACCAGGGCATTTGTATGAACCTGCATAGAATTTTGTTCGAGCGCCTTGGTACGATTAACTTTTTGATCTATTTTGAAGTCGCATTGATATATGTATGCGTCCCTTTCTAACTGATGACTGACTGACTCCTCTCCGCGGAGGCAGGACTAGATTTTTATTAGTCATTCAGACGTCAAAAAAGCGTGACGTTCCATTTTGTGACATTGGATGACCAATAGAAATCTAGACCTGCCTCCGTGGAAAAACGTCCACGGACGCGTCCGCCTAAAGTGAGGACAGCTTTATAGTAAACTACCTGTTTCTAAGAGTAAAAGCCATACTCAGAAATTGTCCAAACCATAAGTCTGGAAGCGATAAGAGTACGTCTTACTGTACTAGCTTCAATGCCAGCTCCACCTGCAATCTCGTATGATAAGGATACATGGTTAATGCTTCATTAAATATCACGATTGAATCGTGTCTCTGTATCTGTGCAGCTTCATATTTCGTTGAGTTTGATTATTGGAGAATGAGATATCGGATCCTTTCAGCTATGTTTGATATTGCGTGAACTGATAAACTCAATCGGGACTATATATTTGGTATGAGTAAGTTCCAAATAATACTACCTTGAAAATGTTGCATTAATTCTGGAGCGTTTTAAACTAGAACGTTTTGATTTTGAAAGTACATTATAATATTATGAACGGTTAAATCTATTGAAAGTCAGTATAAAAGTCGGTCGAAACAATCAGTGCTAGATGTACGTTTGTATGTGAGTAACGCCTTGATGAGGCGCCTTTTGGACGACGGGCAGTATCGATCCGTCTCATTATGTTTGCCATAATTTATTACGTGTAAAGTGGCCGTGTGACTGAACTGAACTGAGTCTTGAGATCGATGAAAATAGAGTACGCCATTGTCCTGAATGGTATTTAGAGGTTAAAAATTAATGAATAATGCTGGACTTTATTACCTAACGTCATCACATCAAGCCCCATACTAAACATAGCTTGTATAATGAGAACCACATTAGTAATATACTACTTACATTCTTGTTTTTGCTTAGCACATACAAATTATGCATAGATAACACCCAGATCCCGAGACAAATATTTGCAATAATTTAAACATTTGTCTCGCGGCGGGAATGGTACCCACAACCATTAGCGTCTCAGGCGACCCTTCACCCGCTGCGCCACAGAGAAGTTAAAAGTTGGGTCTGTGATGAAAAGGTTATCACTAGTATATTCGTGTTTCAGTATGGTTGTTTCGGTTGAAAAGGTGCCGGTTCAGTTACAATTACTGGCACATGATACCTATTTCTCAGGTAGCCTCTGGTGTTGTAGTCCACGAGCGGCGGTGACCACTTTCAATCAGGTGCTGCCAGCTAATCTGTTAATTAGGACTTGCTACAGCTAACTTCTTTTGCAGCAGCGATCCCGGTAGCGGTCGTTACACCGGGTTTGGCAACACCCAAAACCAGTCGCACTCGACGCCGATGTCGCCACTCCACAGCGGCAATGAGATGGTAGATAATACGCTGTCGTCGCTCGCTTCGGTAAGTTGCTTAGCTTTAGTAGAGTACTACCTTTTATAGGGGACTGTGGACTACAAGACATTATTAAAAAGGGAGAGACGAGCTTACAGAATGGTTTTTCTTCATAAATAAGAATTAGAAATTTACCGACCGAAAACCGTTCTTCGTGGAATTCCTTGGTGGAGGCCTAGGTTCAGCCACTTCTATAGATTTTTGATGATGATGAAGATGTAACTCAACATTCATTATTATATTAAAGAACGTTATTTAGTCATGAATAATATTTCTTACGAAGTAAATCGGTTATTATGAGTAGCTTTTATACCGTACAATTCTCTTATGCTTCTTTTATACCCAATATATATTATTTTGCGGTAACCTCCACAACTTTTCTAGAAAGCGCCACCGTGGTACGCTCATTGACAGATGCCAGTCAAACAGTCAATTACTTCGCCATAGTCATTAGTAAAGTAATGGAGTGGGTATCTACTTGTATCACTTATATCTTCTAGGGGTGATATAACGAACTGCAATATATTTAATCTAAATGAGGTCTTATTTTTATCCTACAATAGATTTCAAAAGCCAAAAATAAGTATTATTGTGTAAAAAATTGTTTCTAGTTCGATTAAGACAAGAAAATTTACTCCACAACACAGAGTGGTATTATCATGTTGAACTGCTTCTCTAATTTAAATTGTTTTAATGGAAGAAACTAACAATATTATTTAAACTATAAAGATCGCGTACGTTTCTTTGGGTATCACTTGAGTATCGAATAAATTGTGGTACTGTTTTATCGATCTCAATATAAAGAAATTATTTTGCGGGGTAGACTTGGTCTAGGTGTTATTGCCCCTTGTGATTGCCGACGGTCAAAGAACTGCGTAGGTCGATGGCTGCTTTTCACAAAATAAACTTCTAATGAAATGTACCTACGCATCTTAATTGTTATTTTTGTTTGAAAGTATATTAAATATTCTTTCAAACAAAAATTTATTAATAATAATAATAATGTATAATAAGTATTATTATATTCTTTATATATTAATAATAATAATGTATAAGTATTAAAATATTCTTTCAAACAAAAATAAAAATTAAGATGCGTAGGTACATTTCATTAGAAGTTTATTTTGTGAAAAGCAGCCATCGACCCACGCAGTTCTTTGACCGTCGGCAATCAGAAAGGGCAATAACACCTAGACCAAGTCTACCCCGCAAAGTGATTATACATATTATCTAATATTTACTGGTACTTAGCAACAATAAAACAATACTTTGTGGGGTAATACGTTCGCGAACCCACATCCGAAAGCCAGTGCTGCATAAAATAGAACGGTACTTAATTGAAGCAATTTTTTAAAATTTGTAAAATTCATACCTTGGATGTTGTAAGCACGAAGGGCTATTATGGCTTAGCAGAGAGTCGTTCTCAAAGTAACAAAAAACACTCAAATAATTACCTTTCTCTGAAAACTCCGGGCCGCGTTTCGAATGAATTGCAAAAATGATCTCTATATACGTTTGCTTTCATACGCTACGCATTTCAAACTTGTCAGACAGAATTGAGTTTAGATGCAAGCTCATACGATTTTTACAAATAAATAAAAGTAATATGCAAGCGCGGTACGGGCAGACTAATTTGACTAGGAAGGGTTACTAAGGTACGAAAAGAAAACTGATTACTAAAAAACTAACAATTCTAGGCAAATCTACAAAAGCTTCCTACTTCGTATGAGCTTGTAACTTTTGTGTCGGAGTTTTTGGGTCGCCCGAGAACCTCTGACATGGCTCTAAAAACGGGACTAAAGAGCCGGAACCTTACAACGTGCACAGCACGGAAGTGCTCAGATCTAAATGCCATTAAACGGTCACCCAACCAATGTGATCTGTAATAACACCAGAGTAAGCCACGCTACGAGCCACTAATAACTACGAGTATGTACTAATCATCAGATAATGCTCAGTGCGCAAATCTTTTAATAGTTCCAGTAGAGAGGGATTTAGTGCGGTGTATTTGCATCAGCACTCAGCAGTGATTGCGTTATGCACTCGTCTACTGTTCTCACTGAACGTATTCGCTCTTGCACTCATGCCATTTATTTTTTTGTAAACCATAGCTGATGATGTAGATATATAGATAGTGCATGTCCAACTGAAAGGTGGGTGTAATAATCCTCCACCCACCGCCGCCCGCTGGCAACCCTTCGGGCCTTTATTCGACCGTCAATGGTAAACAGACCCCCTGTATGATTGCAAAAGTTTATTAAAACAGAGCACGGCACGGCACATTGTCTGCTCCTACCTGCATCCGGTGCTGAATTAATTTCACAAAGGGATCTCGATTGGATGGTCAGCTTGCACTTTGTAAAGACCACAAAGGGTTTTATGCTCTTTGCTTGTGACATCCGCTGAAATGTTACATTATATTTAAAGCTACAGATCTGTGAATTAAACATATCCTGAAGTACCTACTCGTTGCTTGCGATCGGCGAGTTCAACATAACTAGTTATCAATAAAACCACTACAAACTATCAAACATAAGCGGTACGGTTCTGTCACAAAATAATGAGTTAAAAGCTTTCGTCTGAAAGCATTTTCAATTTAAAAATATCAACTGTCTGAAATTTTAATACATAAAAATGTTCGAGTGAAAATGTATCGTTCAAAAATTTACATTTATTCGCTTTCAGCGATCAATTTGAAATGTTAATTAAAAGATTCATCGAAAATGTAATAACACCGTTAATAAACCTTTTATCACACGTGAATAGTGATTTAAAATTCTGAACGTAATATTGTTAAACGTTATTCGTTATGTAAATAATTTCGGTAAAGTGTGAGTTGATTCGTTCACGGTGGATATTCTCTTTACTTACTAAGCCACGTTATAAGATGGTGGCTTACCGACGAATCCTATATTATACCGTAACCGATAAAGCTTCGTTTCCCTTTGAAAAAAAAATTAACAACGAGGCTTCGAAAATAAGACAGTTTTTCATGGAAAAACGAAGCGTCATCGTAACGGTATAATATAGGAACCGGCCGTTAGTAAAGGGAATACGAAGCAGCTATGTAGATTTCTTCGTAATTCAATAACTTCACGTTCTATAGGAAAATATAAACCTGTTATTATTATTATACTAGCTGACCTGGCGAACTTCGTACCGCCTTAGCGTAGCAATTAAGTAACCACGTTTCCGAACAAACAATGCTCTTTCAATATAGTGTATGGCTGTCAATGACATTGACATTCGTTACGCGCGTTTTTTTAATTATGCAAAATTAAATGTATATTTTTCAATATTTCTGAGAGATTTTCTTAATATTTTTTTCCGTAAGAACCTTCTCCTAATAATAACAAATACAACAAAAAAATAATTAGTGAAATAGGTCCAGCCATTCACGCGTGATGCCGTGACCAAGGAAAACGGATTTCATTTTTATATATTATTATTATACTAGCCATCTTAATCCCACTGCTGAGCAGGCCTTAATCCTGTTATAGACTAGACAAATCAAGGTCTTACGAAGGACTCTTTACTTGAGATTGTAACTTCTAATACTACTTAGAAATCTATTCTTATAAAATCCTTTGTCCTGAATGACTGACGGATCAACACACAGCCTAAACCGCTGATCGTAGACCTGAAAGTTGCAGAGTGTGTTCTTTGTATGACGTAGGCATTCGATAAGAAAGGATTTTCAGAAATTCTACCCCTAAGGGGGTGAAAAACGGGGGCAAAGTTTGTATGGAACAATGTGATTCCTTGGTCCAATCTAATTCAAATTTTGCATAAACATTCTTTAACAGATGGAAGATATGTTTCGTACTTTTTTAAAACTTATCGCCTAACAGGGTTTAAAAAGAGAAGAAAGTTATTTTGGCATAGCATCGAAGTTGATATCAATACTCCTTAGTGACACATGTTAAGTCATTTTATTTTTACACAACCTCAATCAGAATTTATTCAAAAAACTAACTTACATAAAGGCTTCCCCACACAGGAGCGTCATTATCGGCGGTAATATCGAATGCGTTATTGCGATATCGGTTTTAATATTAAAAATGTTGGTTTTCCTGATCGAGTACCTATAGTGCCTCGATGTATGAAATTGTGGTATTTGCCTGTAGTTTCACAGATATGAGGTACGGCGATGGGCCATAATTATGTCAAAATGTGCAATTTGAATTCCTGAAATCGGACGGTAACTTTTAGAGATTTTCAAATATTTTTGGATCAAGAATTTTCCAATATTTTTTTCTTGAGCTCGCTATTCCAGAAAGTAAAAAAATGGTGTATCGGGATGAAATTAAGCTACAGTTTGAAGCAGTCGGACAAAATCTGTAAGCGGTAGAAGGGCCGTTACGCGCGGGGCCAGTCGCCCCAGTCCCAGTCCAGCGGGGATAGTTAACAAGCGTTACCAATTAAACCGCAAGTTAGGCATATTAAAAATCATCAAACCTACCAATACATTTTTAACCGGCTGTTAACTTGGCCACGGGTCGCCAACGGAAACATGAGCCATTCCCGTTCCCTGGAACGAAAAAGGAATTGTGAGCTGGAACGGGAACAGATACGGTTAGGTAATGTAGTTTCATGTAGGTACTTTTTATTCCGTTAATATTTAGGGTTCCGTGTCAAATTACCATGTTTGGGAAACATTTTACATGAAAGGATATACATTAGTAACGAAAGAGTAGGCAAAAGGCAAACGAAGTTGCGGGCGTGTCAGCTAGTGTTAATACAAGAAATGGACTTCGCTATAATTTTGTAAAACTTTAACAACTCAAATTAATTTCAGGTTTCTCAATTTGTATATTTTCTCCAAAAATATACTTTTGGATATAAGAGACATGGGTCATTTATAAACATTTTACATCATGAATCTAAAACTATGCAGCATTTAAAAATAACTGTACTAAAATTTACATATCAAGCCCCTTCATATGGTACCTGGTGGTACCTATCGATACGGTACAATTTTGATATACTTTATTTTGGACCCTTTGGCAATAAAATATATTCTTGCTTCTTCTTTGACTATTTATACTGGAAAAGGACAATATTGTATACAAACCTTAAAAATGAACTTTATTTGGACAAAAAAAAATTTAACTCGTTTTGCACAGCGGGCTTCCATGTAGTCAAGACTAAATGTGCAACTTTAGAGGGAGAAAATGATAACTATCGAATTGCTATTTAAATATCAGCTCAAGTTTTTGCAATTATAACTCTTTAATACATTAACAAAGCTTAACAATAATATCAAAAAGATTATTTAATCTCTTACGAACCTTGCTCATAAAGGGTTTAGATGGATTTAATTTCTGAAGGAAAAACAATTAATTGGTTTCCTGCCGACCCGCCCCTATCACTCGCAGCTCGTTTGAAATTGTTTATCTTTGTTATATTCCTTCATAATTCCAGACTGATACTCAAATGTTTCATTAACAAAACTCTGAGTTACATTTCCGTGGGATGGAAATGGGTTGGGCGAAAACTGTTAAGTGATATTCCGAAAGAAATTCAATCTTTTGAATATTGTTTGCATGGCAAACAAAGAATAATTTTAATACTTGGTAGAGGATGATGTTGAGTCCATGCGCGGTCACGGCACGGTCATTATTTGAAATGAACATTTTAAAACTCGAGCACAGATTGAAAAAAAATAAAATTAGATTAGATAGATTAAGTCATTTAAGACTAAGGTCCAAGAAAGTTGCAAGCAGACTAAGGTCCAAGACGTCAGCGAGCGGATATTGGGGCTCAAGTGGAGTTGGGCAGGACACTTGGCCAGACAGAGTGATGACAGGTGAACCTGACCGAGTGGTGGTCGAGAGTTGGGTACAGGAATAGGCTCCGTCCTCCAGCGAGATGGGTGAACGACATTAGAAAGACCGTGGGCGGCACCTGGTTCAGAATAGCGTAGGATCGCGGCAAGTGGCATAATCAAAAGAAGGCCTATGCCCAGCTGTGGGTCGATAAAGGTTGATATGATGTTGATGATGAAATCATGATTCAGCTTTAATTTCGACTTCGACGAGACCACACACTGCGTTGCGGTAACCGTTGTGTGAGACCTCGACGTAACGGACACAAAACGCAAACTGTCTCGGCATAAACTCCTGTTAAAAGAAAGTCAATAAAGTATTGTCTATTATTAGTCAAAGAAGAAACTCTTCTCAAATCATCTGAAAAAAATAGCATTTTCATATTTCATGTTATTAAATACTACTATCTAAATATTTACTTTGTAAAAATCTTTTTAGCAAAATGTAAAGTTTATTCGCTCTGAGACTCTTATAGAAAACGCTTTTCAAAACAACTTTCGAGACAGCATTGTGTAAGTAAGGTGAGCCTGAAGCCGTAGCATATCTTTTATTCCATATTTACAGCCATGCTCTGAAAAGCTGGAGTTTGCTTGAAAATATAGTTCCAGACATTCGTAGAATCACAGAGGACTTCATGAAGTTCATGAATGTACTTCATTCAATTCAAATTAATTACAATAAGTTAACAAATTCCGAATAATTCCAGAAAGAGTTTTGACTTTCGAAGTAACCGTTCGGATTACCTTAAGTATTAATATGATCTATGTATGTATTTGCTTGTGTAAAAGAGAATGGATTTTTTTATTGCTTTTTACGTTATCACTAATCGGCTTATCAATACTTTTATCGCTTATATAAATGATATATTCTTGTCTAGATCGGGCATTGAAGAGGACAATTAATCCTCAATTAATGAATCCTTCGGAGGCGGAAAAACATAACCCACAGACTTTTATAAATCTGGTACCCATACTTAATGGGTAATAATTGTATTTAAAAAGTATTAGATCAGTCATGTGATTCTTATAATATGCGCTTCGCTTAGTTTTGGGTCACAAGATGCTGTGTGATGTTGTCCAGCATTATTTATTTATTATAATATAATAATAATGCTAATCATCATCACACTGCATTATGTAGCCTTAAACCCAGCAGAGCTTATACATAGGGAACCACATGACTGGTATACCTACTACTTATATACTTTGCTTTTGTATGTGAGCATACAAACGTTTATCTCGCGGCGGGAATGGAACCCGCAACCTTTTGCATCTTAGGCGGGCCCCTCGACCCCTGCGCCACAGAGGTTGAGAATATTATATATTATGAAAGAATTATATTATATAACCATCAAACAAGTTGACGAGTTTTAACTGTATGTAACTGCTAAAAATGCTAAAAGCTTTTGCTATTTTTCGAGCATCAATTAATTCAGAGAGGACGAAGTGCCAATTGCTCTTTTTGGCCCGAATACAAAAATAACT
Organism: Horisme vitalbata; assembly: GCA_951804965.1. NCBI lineage: Eukaryota > Metazoa > Arthropoda > Insecta > Lepidoptera > Geometridae > Horisme > Horisme vitalbata. The sequence continues at coordinate 9,933,497 of OX638089.1, forward strand.
TTAGCATTTTATTAGTTTAAAAATACCTATAAATTTTGTAACAATGACAACTTTACGAAGTGTATAGTGTCGCTTGCTAAATATGTGATTCTCGAGACAATAAGAGAGGGGCAAAGACACAATATTTTTCTTTGAAGTCAAAACAAAAATTAACAAATCTGGTGACGTATCAATACTGTTTCAGGAATGTATATGAACATATATTTCAACAAAGTTCCAAACTCAATGCTATGGGGTACAGGGGTGGAATTTGAAACTCAATTAGCCTCTGCATATGAATAACATAATTACTTCGACCATGGCTGGAACACGACCCTTCGCTGGGGGCTGCAATCTCTGTTCATAGTTATTAGAACCCTAGGCTCTTGCATTCAATTAGGGGTCAAACAACGTTTTCCAATCAAGCTAGTAGACGTACTATAGGGGTGGCAGCACCGTGTGGCACCAACAAGAAGTAATAGTATTGATTTTTTCAATTAGTGTTGTAAAAATTATACACAGATAAACGAATTCAAAATTAATGGGAAACATGTCATATTCAAATACCTTTTTATCAATACATACAAAATGTACATGTTTGTAATATTTTAGGTTAATATTTAAAATTTACTTGCAGCGACACAATGTCGGTTGTATTTTTGTTTAGAGGTGTTGATTGGAATGGAAGGTCGGCAAAGGTAAGGCTAAGTGTAGGAAAGGCTGTTATTATCATCTCATTTTTTACTGATAGATAGGCATACTTATCTAGTTTGATACTAACTTGTTATCTATCTACTACCACTTACTTCCCGGGATATAGGATATATATCTATAGCCATGTCAAATTTCATAGTAAGTTTATATTTATAATATTAGATTTGTTTATGCTAAGTTAGGAAACAGGCATACTTTCTTCCGGATGGTAAGCGGTTCCCGTGGTTCCCTACTTAAGTTAGGATTCGTTTTTCTACTTCTGTCTATTATTTTCTATTGTATAAACGCCTATTTAATAATAACCGTAATACTAGCACATCACTATCACGACAATTAGGTACTAATAGGATCGTGATGGAGTTTATCATACTGCGAATCGTAGTGCTGTACAATCTATGTAGGTACGGGTTGATGTTCTATTAATTGCGAAGCAAATAAGGATTGGAACCTTTACACTAACATAGGAATAGCTCATCTGTGATCACTTGGTTAGAAAAGCACAATGGCAAAATGATACAAAAACAATATGACTACAGGCATCGCCTTTAAAAAAAGGGGGCATGCGGGTTGGCGATCGCGTAGGGCACAGTTTCTCGTTTCACCACCGACGCTGCAGTCCGTCAGCGGCCTGGGGGCTTTAGCTGTGTTGCTGTTGTTAGGCTGCGCTGTGCCGCAATCAGCCGCCTGCTAGAGCCCCTAGAGTTTGTTGCACAGCAGGTTGCACTACAGGTAGGTAAGGTTGGCTTGGGTTCCAAAGATCAGTCCTCAAAACAAATAGAAAAAGCTGTAATAATAAGAAAATTGGTACGTTACGTACTGGACATATGAATCAAGGTAACTAAAGTAAGGCTGGACTCGCCGACTATACCACCGAACTAATTCCACCAACAACTCAAGGATGAATTCAAGTAATTCAGTGCTGGTGTGACTTTTTATAACAGTAGCAGCGAGTTGTTGAAACAAACCTCGCTTTAACACGGGCAATGCTATGACATCGGCTTAGCTCGCGCTTTGTAATTATATTTACTATCTTCGCTCTGCAATAGTCTCCATAAATGAACTTTCGAACAACTGCAGTAACCGAGATCAGGTTCATAGAGTGCTTCCATTGTCAGAACCAAGCCGTGAAGATTCTCTTGAATAATTGAACTTGGATTGAAATACTTTATCTTAGCTTCCGTCTGGAGGATGCACCGGACATAATACCCTCTGACATAATAACCTCGGAATGCTATTGTTTGCATAAATTAATTAGGATTCTTGGCCTCTTTTGTTCTTCTTTTACTAGAACCAGGATTGCGGAAAACGTGGGATCACCTTAAAAATACATCAACTATTTTTTTGTTATGGATTCTTTAGTGTTTAGCAAATATCTTAGTAATTCTTCAAGAATAACAGCAATGTTTTGCGGCTTGTCTTGTATCGTAATGATTCAAAAATAGTAACAGTATTATATCTATGATAAAAATAATAAGTATATAATTCTGACAGTCTTCACAATCTGCTCGCTTCAAAACGCTCGTTAAATAATGTAGCACTTGTATAAATAAATAACACGCGTCAGTCAGCAGTATGTTCATTTAATAAACCAAATTACTACGAGAGCTTCTATGTATTGTTAACTTATGTTCATAATTCACACTAGTAATTGAACTATCTTGGTTTAATTTGCTGGATATAATCGGTAAAAGTCTCACTTTCGCTGGTGTTTTTAGGCTGTAGAAGATTTACTTAAAAAAATATGAGGTCGTGAATTAATAAGGGCCCTAGCAAGATCGGCCACAAGATCCTGCTAAACTCTTGCGCTAATCAAGATTCTGGGACAGTGAAGAGGAACTTCGATCAAATTGAAAGCTTAGATAATTTGTACTTAAGAAAGGCCTTGTCTAGAAAATCATCATCATTATCGGTCGTCACAGTCGGCCGCCAGAGCCCCGTTTGTTAGTAAGCAGGCGCACCTCGTGCAGGTGAGATTGGCTTTGGGTTCGGAAGATGGCAATAAACCCATTAAAACTAATTAAAAATACTAATAAAATACTGCCAATTCAAAACCTCATATTAAATGTTGACAAAATGATTGCTAACAAGAAATTTATAAAAGTTAATGCATTAAAAATGAGATGAGCAAGAATGAAATAAATGAATCTAATCAATTACATATTCTTTTTAATCGCATACTTAATTTAATACAAAAGCATGATAACTAGACTTTCTAGCATTTCAAGCATTATGTAATAACTTTTTTATGGAGTGGTAACTCATGGGTTTCATTTTAGTCAAGTACCATTGCCTGTCCATCATCATCGATTTTCAATAACCTGACCCTTCTATTGCAGGAACTCATATAAGTTCGTAAAGTACTTATAGACAGAAAATTTCATTACTACCCCTTTCGCCCCCTTGAGTGAGTACTCATAACTTCCTGTAGGGCTCGCTGGGACTTGTCGTACATTTATGAAAAACTGTTGTGTAGTCTGGACTTTGAAGAATATTAAACGTAGTTCCGGTTATTCATATGAATATTGGTTAATAGTAGTAACATTTGACATTTTTATTAATTTCTTCACATAAATCATCATTTCCCTGCCCTTATCCCACACAAATCAGTACTTAATAATCTGTAATTCTAACCTAAATGAACATTGTAATAGAAACATTTATTATTTATTTCTAATTTATAATAGATACATGTTACTCGTAATTCAATAATTTCCAAGATTTTATTTTCTAAAACTTATGATTATTATCTAGGCCGGACTTGATAGGTATTTCTCATTGATACTTTTGTTACCTGTTTTATCGGATCAACTCGCTCATTCGAGATACCTATCAAAGGATCATCGCTGAGTCATAACTTTTGTGATTTTATAAAATCTTAAGTAGATTTTTTTTTCTATAGGGGTGGTCTGTGTTCACGTCGTCTGTGACGAAGGCAGCACGCTCCGCCACAGAGAGCGCGGTCAAGTACGGCGGCATTGCTTCACAGAAAGTCTCCGAGATGGCCACTACAGTCACTGAAAAGGTAAGACGTATTTTAGAGCAGTAGGCGTACTATTTCATAATTTGAAAGTCAAGATGGTGGGGCAACATCACATGTATAACATTTTATTAAATTTTTAATCAGTAAATAACGCGAGCAAGACCCGAAATGTATTAGTGTTAATTACATTGTCTTTTTTTTGTAAATTTCATAATATTTCATGTTTATAATTAAAAATATATTCCTAAACGATATTAAAATTATTGTTAGTTTGAAAGTTGTCAAACTCCAAATTATATTATGTGCTCCTCTGTATATTGTATTGTAAAAATATTTAAAAAATGCACCGTAATGCACGGAATATCGCATGCCTTTGTACCACTTCTATAGGTTGAATGAAGTGGAATTTTTGGATGAACGATTGAAGTATTTTTCATCTGGCAACTTGCTCACAAATGTTCGGTTAGTTCCGGCCTTTGCACTTTGCAATATCCGACTTTAAAATTGCAATCTCAGTCGGCACCGATAAATTGTAATATCCTCTATCTCTAGCGATAGCATGACTTGACCAATGATGGTCTTATACTACAAGGATACCAAGTCAATGATAATACACGAGTAGCACGAAATATTGCCGTGGATAATCTTTTGAGTAGCAAATTGTATCAAGATTCGGACAAGAATTCATGCTCAGTTGTGTTCGTTCTCGCGAATAGGCGGTTATTGAAACCCAAGTACGTGTTAGGTTCCCGCCACGTGATCAAATGATGCGGATTCTTTCGCCACATCTCGAAACCCAATTCTACCTCAAAGCTGTATTTGAACGTTATGCTAAAAAAAATAGCCAAATTGCAGAATAATTTTATTCATTTTATTTTGACGACCTCTGTGGCACAGTTAGCGAAGGCCTGTAAATAACAAAAAATACAATTAAATTGAATTTAAAATTAGTGAAGAATGTATAAAAATAAGCAGGCAGACAGAGTGTTGCCATAAGTGGAACAGTATGCAGCGCTGGTAATTCTGACAGTTTTAAGAGATAAAATAAATAATACTCATGGTCTACAGGGAAAGATAGCATTTATATGTTTATTTGCATGTCTCTAATTGGTTTAGTATGCATATTTGAAATGAAAAACTATTGCACTAATACTTAGAGCAAATAAATGACGTTACGTACCTCTATTTGACTAGGTGGGTTTGCTCGAACCTCGTCTAAATAACAAGATTAAAATAAGTAGCAATTCTCGGTATATTTAGTAGTCGCTTCATTCGTACTTAAGATTTACGCTTCACAGTTTAGTTTTAGCTTCATTTGTACGGGATCCTGTCGCAGTATTTGCGTTTCACCTGTTTATTCTATTATCTGGACGCAAGCCGGATAAAGTTATTTCCTCTGACAATTATAATTGGACTCTTAACCTGCGTTTTCTCTGTGCCGGGTGCACTCCTCAAAACTTAATAATTTTAAGCAGACTAACTCTAATTAATTGGGCTCTAAACTTGAGGTACCAAGGCGTTGAAGAACTTGCTTCGGCACCTGAGTATGCATCTACTTACTGCGCAATAGTTTTAATTGCATTTTACGGGATCAAATAAGTCTTAGCAAATACAGCAGTACTTATATGCTTACTAGAATCGCTTAGTAAGTAGGTACCTTTTTTTAAATGGTTTACGAGTGAGGAAGTTGACCTAGCAAGGCTGCTAAAGTAACGCGTTGTATTTTATAGTAAGTATGGCTAAAATTAAATTGAATGATTTATTGCTTTTATTGAAATAAACAAATAAGCGAAACTGTTTAGTCGGGGAGGTCTTCCAAATTTACTAGTGCGCTAGTGCGTTTTAATGGAATACTAGTAAGCGATCTGCTGTTTCCTTCGTGTTTTTTAAGTGTAATTAATAGGGCTTGCTTAGGGACAGGACTAAACACAACAATTTAAGCGCCTGGTTAGTCCAGTAGCTACCTTTAGTCTTTTAAAATGTGTTGCCTGAGGTATAATTATCATTATATTATACATATTCATTTCATATCGAGTTTTTTATTTTTATTTGTTTTTACGCTATAAAATAAAAAAACATTTTAAACTAATTTATTATTCCTAATTAAATTTAAACATATAAGTTATATGTGTATATATTTGTTATCAATTTCCTATATTTGAATACCAAGGTTTGGAATTTATTAATAAATGTATAAGCGCCAATTTTTTTTTCGAGTACCGTTTTAATACACTTGTTTATTTAAGACAAATTTAACGATACCTTAACCGTCGAAATCAATACGAGATAAATAAATTTACAAACATACATAAATACAAGATACGCCCAAAAACCATAACCCTTCCTTGGTCGTCGGGTAAAATATACCGTTAAAATATTCAATTACAAACTAACAACAATCAAACATTGTATTCGACGAGAAGCAGACGAAGTGCAGTTTGGAAGTTCGCTTTTGAAATAATTGTTTGTTAAAACCGGAAAGCCAAAGTTCTGGCAACATTTCGTTTGATGTTCTATTTTGAGTACGTCTAATTAAATTTTGTTTCATTGTTTTTTAGAAAGAAAGGGTATTGTTTAAATGTAAATGTATTGTTACATTTCATCAAAAAGTTGTTACTAGGCACTCTCGACATATACACTGTCTCGTAAAAAGTGGCAAAAAAGGTAAACAAAGGTGATTCCAGTATAAAACTTAACCTTAACTTAACTTACCCTTTGTAGTAAGTAACTACGACGTGACTACGTTTCATCATAAAAAATCGACGAATTTGTCAAAGTGTATATAAATTATGATTCAGGCATATCTTTAGTCTAATACTTTGTTGCCTTGCAAATTATTGAATGATAAACATGTCTTATGGCAAATTATTTTATAACACTGGTCACATTCTGGGAAAGGCTGGCCACTGAACCCTCAAGTGCATTGGTACTACACATTATTTCTGTAACTTTTGAAGTCAACTGCTGCCATTATCTGATACGATTAATAAGTGTTTAGAAATCAGTATTTGTGTGTGTATTTCTAAAGACATGGTCAAATATTAGTAATTTATGTAAGTACCGAAAACTATAATGGTGTACCTATAAGCTCTAGTAAAAAACGCACATAATTGGTTTGTTTTTATTAATCTCTGAGGGCACAGCCTAACGCGCTGTCAAGTCTAGCTATATAATTGTCTTTCTTTAAGAAAACTTCCTGCTTAAGCCGCGGGCAAGAACTATATAAATATTGAGCCATAGAAAACAAGGTTTTAGTCCACTGTCAGGTCACCATGGAATGATTACATGTCACTTCATCATCATCATCATCAGCCTATAGCAGTCCACTGCTGGAAATAGGCCTCCCTAATGAGCGCCATTGCGCCCTGTTCTGAGCTCGACGCATCCAGCTTCTACCAGCAGCCTACGCAAATCGTCACTCCACATGTCACTTTGTCAGTGACATTTCTTTGTTTAAGTTTTTTTGCAGGATTTAAAAATAATAATAATACCCAAAGAGATTTCATACAAGAGGGACAGACATGGAAAAATAGTGTGATACTTTCTAGCACGACCATGGACGCTTTTAGTAATTTCTTTGTGGTACAAATTCATGAAATTAAAGGTCACAGTCTTAAAAATCTAGGTTAGTTGGTATTTTAACAAAATCATGAAAATACACGTTAACGACAGAGACGAATGGACAGAACAGTCTCGTCAACTACGCGAATGCACTACGCGAAACTTCCGAGTGTATCCGAACCGTGTTCCGGACAAAAGTTATTGGGTTCGGATCGGATCGTTCGTCATGTTGTTTACCCGAAGGACGACGTAAACTTGTATTGTCTTGTATGTATATATCGCGCGAACTCATTTCATGCACATCTGAGTTCCGATTTCGGTGTTATTAATTTTAATCGAATATTGAAATATCAGTATTCGAATATTCGAACTAAAATAATATTCGAATTATTCGAATATTCGAATGCAAGCCCTAATACCACCCAGGTAGGATTTACGGAGGAAGTAAGACCTTAAGAGCTAAAATGGTTGGAATTGGATTGCACTATCAGCTACAAGTCTACCTTACAATCTTAAGGGTGCGACTTTACGACTGATTTTTTAGCCTAAGACGGTGACGAACGATTTAATTGAAAAAGTAAGTAAATACTTCCTTATGATCGATGATGATTATCTGAATACGTGGATAGATACATAAGGTTATCGGTAGATTGATGTGGATAGGTTTTCATATACAGCAAAAAATTATATCTGCTCTAAATCGACACGCATGCCACCTACTTTGCAGAATTTTTGACTAATTGTTAGGCTGCCACGCACCAACTACAATGCGGCGCGGTGCCAATGGGCTCAGTGCGAAGCTGCCCGAATAACAGCAGATACTTGAAAAAAAGGATGGTGTTTCATATTTTAAGCACGTATTGTAGTCAATTTATGCATCTACATCGAGGGTTTCCATTTAATTTCAATAATTTTCATTTTTTTAATAATAATAAAAAAAAAAAAAAAAAAAAAAAACTTCACCGCTGACACACGCTTTTTCTCTAATATTTTACCAAAATTTATTTTATATTGCTTTTCCCGATTCATACCGTATCCTCAACAGTTTTAAACCAGTAATACAACCTATTTTCATTTTATTTTATTTTTGACATAAAGGCACAAATGCCACAATGAAAAAACCATCATAACATGTTGACCAGAGGAAAAGCACGAGCGGCTACATATGAAGCACACCAAACATCTGCGCCTGTTCCGTCAAGCTCCACATCGTCGTCCGGGGATGAGGTATTCGCCACCCCCCCGGACACCAGCGCGTCGAGCGACGAGAGCAGGCCGCCGTCGCCTCCGCCGCCGCGACCACCTGTGCGGCGTGGGCGCCCCCCGCTGTCGGCCGGCTTGGGGTCTGCGGGACAGTCTGCCCCGCGTCCGACCCCCGCCACCACCAGCAATGTGCGCATTCGCATGAAGTGGACAGAACAAATAAATAGAAACGTCATGCGCGCATATTATAGGGCTACAGACGGAGGAACTAACCGCACCGCGTACATTGCCCGGATGCTGCCTCTGTTTCAGGTACTTGAACCAGCTGTAACTGTTACTGCACAACGGCTATCGGATCAGGTACGATCCATCCAACGATTAAAATTGTTGGATGATTCGGTACTTGACCGGCTTCGCGCTGAAAGTGCTCAAGTAGCTGACCACTCGCAGCGGGTCCCGGCTGCCACGTCGACGGTTACGACAACTTCGATACCTGTGACGACGCAGCCGGACCCCGCTGCTGACGACGTCAACAACGAGAACACCAGCGTGACAAACCAGGTAAATGAGCAGTTGAGGAGGACTTTGGAGGATACGATTTTATCGTACCGGTCCGCACCTCTTGATGAAAGATCGCGTTTGCCACGCTTGCCCACTCACAGACGAAACTTGGCTATAATGGAGGCCTTGAATCCTTTGCTGGTTCCTTATCTATAGACTAGCGAAGTTCTAGCCGATACCCATTCGATCCTTTACTGCGGAGCCGTGGCTGCGTGTCGTGTTGCTCGTGTCAAGTTCCCCAACTCTACGCGAGCACCACGACCTGTCAACCAAACTCCAGCTTGGCAAGTACGGATCGAACGGCGGATCGGTAAATTCAGGACCCTCATTGCAAAGCTAAGTTGCTTCAGAGGAGGCAATACCCGGCCCCGAGTGATGCGTTTTGTGACACAGGCCTTTTCTGGGACCGATATTCGGCCTCATGATTATATGGCCTGTGTCACAGAACGCATTGACTTTCTGAAGCAGAAAATCTCTGCATGGGCAAGCCGCATTCGTCGGTATCGAGAACGTGTGGACCGATATTGGCAGAATCGAAATTTCCAAAGTGACCAGAGGAAGGTGTACCGAAACTGGGAGAAACCTGACCAATGTGTGATGGACGGGCGTGTACCGGATGCGGATGCCATGAATAATTTCTGGCGCAGCATCTGGTCTGTGCCCATCCAACACACGGAGGGAGATTGGATGGATGTGGTGAGTAGAGAGTGTGAATCTATCGAAACCATGGGCCCTGTAGAGATTAGCCCCATAGATGTCAGATTTGCAATCCGTTCGGCCCATAACTGGAAAAGTCCTGGACCGGACGGGTTGCATAACTTCTGGCTGAAGTGGTTTCGGTGTTCACACTCTGTACTCGCCACACAATTTCAAGAAGCCCTCGAGCTTGGGTCTCTCCCAAGTTTCATGACGACAGGAGTCACCTTCCTGCTCCACAAATCTGGTAGTACCGCGGAAGCAAAGAACTACAGACCCATCACGTGCTTACCTACCATTTACAAGCTCCTTACGTCCATTCTGAGCATAAAAATTAATGCGCACATAGTTGCAAATAATATTTTGGCTCCGGCTCAGAATGGATGTAGGGTTGGGTCCCGCGGTACTAAGGAGCTCCTCCTCATTGACATGACCATTAGCCAGCAGATCAGGCGCAGCAAGGGGAACCTCTCCGCTGCATGGATAGACTACAAAAAGGCGTATGATTCAGTGCCTCATACATGGCTGGGGAGGATCTTAGAGTTGTATAAAATTGATGCAACATTGAGATCCTTCTTAGGTACATGCATGAGACAGTGGATCACAGTTCTTCGTCATCCAGGTAGCGGACGGGATCCCTCTGCTCCGCAAGATCTGATTCGCATAGAGCGGGGTATTTTCCAGGGCGACAGTCTGAGTCCCCTATGGTTCTGCCTGGCACTGAATCCTCTTAGTACTCTGCTAAAGGATTCAGGGCTAGGCTATCGACTTCGGAGAGAGGGTGATATCGTTTCTCACCTGCTGTACATGGATGACCTCAAACTTTTTGCGCCAAGAAAACCAGAACTGCTGACTCTGTTGAATATCACACAGATATTCAGCAGTGCCATCAGCATGGAGTTCGGTGTCGAGAAGTGTGCGGTCATGCAAGTACGGCGGGGGAAAGTTGTAAATACTACAAACTTACAGCTTTCCGATACGATATCCCTCAGATCTCTTTCCGATATCGAAACCTACAAATATCTCGGTATGTCAGAAGCGTTAGGTATAGTAGACAGAGACATAAAACAGTCGGTGAAGGAGCGATTCTTTTGCCGCCTTACTAAAGTACTCAATAGTCTTTTGTCGGGTGGTAACAAGGTTCGAGCCTTCAACGGCTGGGTTATGCCTCTGCTCATCTATACTTTTGGCATATTGAGATGGACTCAGACTGAACTTGACGCCCTTGACTGTAAGGTTCGTCAACTTCTTACGACACACAGAATGCGACATCCACGCTCGTCGGTAATGAGGATGTACATCCCGCGGAAATGTGGGGGCCGCGGCTTTTTAAATGCCAAGACCCTCCATAACCACGAGGTGTGCAAGCTCAGAGAATACTTCCTCCATGCCGACATTGAGATGCATCGTGATGTCGTAGCAGTTGACAAGAACCTTACCCCGCTCTCACTGGCTAAGGAGAACTGGCACAAACCTACGGTGCTGAGTGCCCTCGACCGCAAGGTGGTATGGGAGAGTAAGGAGCTGCACGGACGGTTCTATAAAGCCCTTACAGGGCCTGATGTAGACCTACTCGCATCCGTGAACTGGCTACGTTTCGGTGACCTCTTTGGGGAAACTGAAGGTTTTGTCTGTGCGATTATGGATGAGGTAATAAAGACGAACAACTACCGAAAGTATATCATGAAGGATGGAACCGTTGACATTTGCAGAGCTTGTCATCGTCCCGGTGAATCCCTCAGACATATACTTTCGGGTTGTTCGCACCTCGCTAACACTGAATACTTGCACAGACATAACCAAGTAGCAAAGATCATCAGCAGCTTGCTCTCCAATACGACCTTGTCGGTTCAGAGGTTCCGTACTATAAGTACGCACCGGTACCGGTTCTCGAAAATGGTCGTGCTACGCTCTACTGGGACCGCTCTATCATCACGGACAGGACTATTCTTGCGAATAAACCTGATATCGTCTTGGTAGACCGGTCGGAACGCCGGGCGATACTTGTTGACATCACCATCCCGCATGACGCTAATCTCGTGAAGGCCGAGAAGGACAAGCTTAGCAAGTACCTTGACTTGGCACACGAGATTACCGCTATGTGGGATGTCGACTCAACAATTATCGTTCCGATAGTCGTTTCAGTGAACGGTCTGATAGCGAAGAGCCTTGACCAATATCTTAAGAGGCTCTCGCTAGGCAGCTGGATCAAGGGTCAGATACAGAAGGCGGCTCTCCTGGACTCGGCACGCATTGTGCGGAGGTTCCTCTCTCTGCAGCCCTAGCCACCGACCGTTTGAGCCCTGCCCCGCGGTCGATGGTCTCCCGTTTTGATACATTTTTTACTATAATGTTTTTGATATTTATTTATGTACATAAGTAGTATTAAGTATAATAGTAAAAAATGTATTTTAGACGAGTTTACAATTAAATAAAGTGTCATAATAATAATAATAAAATTGATGCAACTTTGAGATCCTTCTTAGGTACATGCATGAGACAGTGGATCACAGTTCTTCGTCATCCAGGTAGCGGACGGGATCCCTCTGCTCCGCAAGATCTGATTCGCATAGAGCGGGGTATTTTCCAGGGCGACAGTCTGAGCCCCCTATGGTTCTGCCTGGCACTGAATCCTCTTAGTACTCTGCTAAAGGATTCAGGGCTAGGCTATCGACTTCGGAGAGAGGGTGGTATCGTTTCTCACCTGCTGTACATGGATGACCTCAAACTTTTCGCGCCGAGAAAACCAGAGCTGCTGACTCTGTTGAATATCACACAGATATTCAGCAGTGCCATCAGCATGGAGTTCGGTGTCGAGAAGTGTGCGGTCATGCAAGTACGGCGGGGGAAAGTTGTAAATACTACAAACTTACAGCTTTCCGATACGATATCCCTCAGATCTCTTTCCGATATCGAAACCTACAAATATCTCGGTATGTCAGAAGCGTTAGGTATAGTAGACAGAGACATAAAACAGTCGGTGATGGAGCGATTCTTTTGCCGCCTGACTAAAGTACTCAATAGTCTTTTGTCGGGTGGTAACAAGGTTCGAGCCTTCAACGGCTGGGTTATGCCTCTGCTCATCTATACTTTTGGCATATTGAAATGGACTCAGACTGAACTTGACGCCCTTGACTGTAAGGTTCGTCAACTTCTTACGACACATAGAATGCGACATCCACGCTCGTCGGTAATGAGGATGTACATCCCGCGGAAATGTGGGGGCCGCGGCTTTTTAAATGCCAAGACCCTCCATAACCACGAGGTGTGCAAGCTCAGAGAATACTTCCTCCATGCCGACAGTGAGATGCATCGTGATGTCGTAGCAGTTGACAAGAACCTTACCCCGCTCTCACTGGCTAAGGAGAACTGGCACAAACCTACGGTGCTGAGTGCCCTCGACCGCAAGGTTGTATGGGAGAGTAAGGAGCTGCACGGACGGTTCTACAAAGCCCTTACAGGGCCTGATGTACCTACTCGCATCCGTGAACTGGCTACGTTTCGGTGACCTCTTTGGGGAAACCGAAGGTTTTGTCTGTGCGATTATGGATGAGGTAATAAAGACGAACAACTACCGAAAGTATATCATGAAAGATGGAACCGTTGACATTTGCAGAGCTTGTCATCGTCCCGGTGAATCCCTCAGACATATACTTTCGGGTTGTTCGCACCTCGCTAACACTGAATACTTGCACAGACATAACCAAGTAGCAAAGATCATCCATCAGCAGCTTGCTCGCCAATACGACCTTGTCGGTCCAGAGGTTCCGTACTATAAGTACGCACCGGTACCGGTTCTCGAAAATGGTCGTGCTACGCTCTACTGGGACCGCTCTATCATCACGGACAGGACTATTCTTGCGAATAAACCTGATATCGTCTTGGTAGACCGGTCGGAACGCCGGGCGATACTTGTTGACATCACCATTCCACATCACAATCTCGTGAAGGCCGAGAAGGACAAGCTTAGCAAGTACCTTGACTTGGCACACGAGGTTAACGCTATGTGGGATGTCGACTCAACAATTATCGTTCCGATAGTCGTTTCAGTGAACGGTCTTATAGCGAAGAGCCTTGACCAATACCTTAAGTGGCTCTCGCTAGGCAGCTGGATCAAGGGTCAGATACAGAAGGCGGCTCTCCTGGACTCGGCACGCATTGTGCGGAGGTTCCTCTCTCTGCAGCCCTAGCCACTGACCGTTTGAGCCTTGCCCCGCGGTCGGTGGTCCACCATTTTGGATATATTTTTTACTATAATGTTTTTTTATATTATTTTTGTACATAGTAGATTAATAATGTTTTAAATTTTATAGTAAAAAATGTATTTTTGATGAGTTTTAAAATGAATAAAGTGTCATAATAATAAAAATGTTTTATTGACATAATAAAGTTTTACAAAATTTTCTTAGTGAATCCATAGGCTCGCGAACTAGTTGAAAACTGTGTTTCAGGAGCCAGTGGCTTCTCCCAGTTTTTGAACTTATGTAATATAATTATGCCTTAACGTTCAAAAGTTTTAAAGTTTATCATTACTAGTTTTATATAATTAGGTAAAATTAGGTAAAAATTTAGAAAAAAAAAAACAAAAACAATTCCCTCGGTATTTAAGTAAAATAAAGTAAAATTTGGTAGCCTTAGAAAATTACAGTCTCTCAGATTAATATAAAATAATTATTCTTATAATGCATGCTGTGTACCTATCTTGTCATGCAATTTGAAAATATTTTTATATTGTGCTACGATTAAAATATCAATGGTACATTTATTATCTTTATATTTTCTTATTCACAATGAATTGACACGAGAGTGACGCGCAAAGCGTGTTCAATCAAAAAGCTATGGAGTCGATTACATTTATATTTTTTTTATTATGTAAAATTGTTGGTGTTTCGAAATAATTTTAGTTTTCCGAACAAAAACCCAAAGTCGTTAAAAGCGTTAAAATTATTTTAAGTTACGAATTCATAATAATTATTTCCTTTCATAACAATTTACAACATTTTTGTGTTTTGTTTTTAGTTTTCCTCGAAACCCTATAAGGTGTTCTGAATGGTCAGCTATTATAGCAAAAGCCTGAAATTATATTTATTACAAGCCATTTAAAAAGTCTGCCGTATGCTCCGCCCACTTTCCCCTCTCAGACACTCGGCTAAACAAAAATGGCAAACCAACTTTGCATGTGAGTATTCTTCTTTAATGATTCAAATGAATACGTTAGGAAATGAAGGATTGAAGAATTGATCAAATTGTCGGGCATATTTTGGGGTACGTTGTACACCACATTTTAAATAAGGTTAAGAGTGAAATTTGTTGTAATTCTTTGATAGCTAAATGACCTTCCACATTTGATCGATTTCAAAAACATGGGAGGACTATTTTATTTGTTCAAGGATCTGTTAGATCTATGTTAAAAACCGAGTACACTATAAGACATTGTCAACGTTGTGAACTGAAGTTAAATCCACAAAAAATATTAATGTAGTTCTGAAATCATTTGTCAATACAATTTCGTATCCCTAGGCCTTATAGTTTCTGAGATCTCCACTGACTGACAGACACACTCATCAGTGTAGGTACTTCTCACTTTATATAATTAAGATTAAGTATTTTCAAAATTAGTAATCAAATGTTCTTAATTATTTTTTGTTTTATTACTAACAGCGTCTCCATTGCTGTCTTATTCGCTGTTGGTCCACATGACAGTTAATGAACTTCTATGAGATTAGCGGACAAGCGACATTGAACACTATTTAAGCGGCATAACGTCTAAGTTAGTGCAAATATGTCATTGCGAACTTTATGATTGATGTATAGGTATGCCAACGACGCTTAGACGGTTGAGACTATTTGTCTATACTACAGTTTGCTAATAGTACGTCAATGATAATACCTCAAAACGTTCAAAAGAAAACTCATGTTTGATTGCTCGACAGCTCGACATTGATTGCTACTTTCGTTTGGTTCGTTCTGTTAGGGTTTTCGAGTGAGTGAGTATCTGCTATCTACGGATTAGATTATTCTCTCGAAGTCAGAGATTCCATTCGCTCTTTAAACAAAATAGTCAGAGGTGTTTGAGGGTAATTTTTCGATAGAGATGAAATTTAGAATCTCTCGCAGTCGCCCATCGCTCGAATTAAGATTTTTTGATGCCGGGTATATAAAAAACGTAGTTGGTTATAGTAGCTTGCTGATATAGTTCTGTGGATTACAAAATGTATGAGATGTAGGTAGTTTTAGTACCAACTCTAAGTTTTAATTACACACTTTCTACCTTAGATCGACGTATAGACGATAACTTATATAGATTATAGACTTGTTAACGGTATGAATTAAATATAATAACTATAAAATATCTCTATCAAAGTAACGAATACCTAACTTATTCAACGCGTTCTATTGCACTTCTAACCGCCCACATAATCACGCATCACACAGAAAAAAAAGCCCCTTTATAATTACTACTTTAATTTATTAAGGTTAAGCCGTATAACATTACATGTACATGTACATATATAACGTAACGCTTGTTTTGATGTGGTATTTTGTCAGTATTTTAAGGCCAGGATAGCTTAGCTTATGATAAATTAAGGAAAATGGAGTGCTTAGGGGATTAGAAATCTGCCTTTCTGCAAGTATTCTTGACCGCAGGTAAACAACCGCAGCGGATGGAGTGCGCTAGGTGGCAGCACAGATACACGCAGAGCCAGCAACTCCTCCGCACCTTATCAGGCTCAGGGCTACGGTGCTATGAAGAGCTCAACATCTGAACCGTACTCGCAGTGGTAAGTAAACATATAAGCCTGGGACAAAATGTTTTGTTCTGAGGAAACAATAAGTTTATAATAAAGGAAAAAATAATGGAATTTTGTGCAGCAAAATGTACAGTCAGCCTAGAACACTTGTCTACCAGTAGCTTAACTATCACATTTGTCAAAAAAAACAAGTTGGTCTCAATCGACTCTATTTCCCAACAGGAACAACTTTCCCAGAGTAAAACTAAATGAAAACATAAGATTTCGCGAAAATTAAAAAAAGTTTTCCATTCAATTTCTATAAAACGTTATTCGCCATAACATTGAGTTTATGCATCCGTTTCCTCAGAACAAAACCTTCCGACTACAAAAGAAAAGTTAGCTGCCCTTAATGAGGTAAAATTTTGCCCCAACCTGTATAAAATCACTGACAACACCGGCCTATATTAGTCCACTGCTGCACATATCCCTTCCTTAAGAATGGGGAATGGGGAAATATTTCCATAATTCCCACGCTGGGCGTGTGTGTTAGAGATCGCAGGGCACAGTTTCTTCAGCTTTAACCACAGGCGCTCCTGCCCCTCAACGGTCAGAGGATTTGGCTGTGTCGGTGTTAGTCACACGTACACTGCCTACATAAAGTGCCAACTTAGCACTTTACGCCAGCCATCATTCAGTTCGCGATAGGAAATATATCAAACCGCGCGTCTCATTATCATTGTAGTATATCATATCATAACAAGTATCATAATTTATCAATTAATAAATTTAGTTATTTATCTTATAGTTCTGCGGACCGTTCAGTCTCATCAACCTTATTTCAAATAAAACAGGCCACAGCGAAAGAGGATTTTTATAGATGACCAGCATTATTATTAATAATTCGCCAGTTTATAGCGGGTCACCGTTCCGGACACATTCCATCTAATAAGTTTACATGTTTAATGAAAATAACAGATTCACCCAACTGCGAAGTTTGTGGCACAATAGAAGATGTTGTGCATGTATTGATGGAATGCGTCCGGAATGCTAATGAAAGAAGAATCATCTTTGGTCACTCCTTAGCCTGCAATATTGCCAGTGTAACAGCATATTGGCAGCACCTTGTTCTGATGATGCACAGCTTTTATATAACTTAGCAGTTAAGTGTTTGAATTAGTTATGTAAGTGTTTAGAATATTATTATTTTTGTTCCGATCGGGCGATGTGGTCGCTCAGAGATAAAGCCCGCTTTTTTGTTGTAAATAAAAAAAAGCCATGCATAACCCTAATGAACGCTGATCAATTCCAGGAATGAGCAGACTCAGCCATGGCAAGATTCCGTGACTACCCGCAATCTCGACACACGCGACTTGTCGCGAGCCGGTGTCGCCAGTCCCCCGCTAGACGTCAAAGATATACGCGTTAAGAAACAGGAGGACTCCTGGGATTGGCTGAACAATTAGCCTAATGGTACGTGCTGTTACGTGTTACATTTCAGATAAATAAATAATTTTGATAATTGTCAAAGAGAACTGACCGGTGTCGCCCGGTTGATTTCCATGGTAAATTTTCTGTCATACAAACCTTGTCCTTGTTACGAACGCATAAAAAAAACGGCCGAATTGGCCAACCTGTTCTCAGTCATGATCTTTCATTCATGATGAAATTTATTTTTATTCCTTTATACTGAGATAGATTTAATGGGATTTATTGGGAACGCATAACAGCTTAAAATCTAAAGATTGCAGGGTTCTGCTGGGGTTTTGATCTGTTTAAGAAGCTAGGACGCAGCATTGACAACAACATACATTTTTTAGAAAGTAGCATGAAATATTAGATTGTAATTTTTTTAAGGTGGCCTGAATATAAAGCCTAGATAATTATATTAGCTTCGGCTTTGCTTACTTGGTACCTGGATAAAAAAGCTTAAAATCTATAGATTGCAGGGTTCTGCTGGGGTTTTGATCTGTTTAAGAAGCTAGGACGCAGCATTGACAACAACATCCATTTTTTAGAAAGTAGCATGAAATATTAGATTGTAATTTTTTGAAAGGTGTCCTGAATATAAAGCCAATTTCCTAGATAATTATATTAGCTTCGGCTTTGCTAACTTGGTACCTGGATAAAAAGCCTATGTAATTCGTGATCTAGAATTACAAATTGTAAATTGTTGCTCAAATCCTTCAGTAGTTAACAAACGTTCGCATTTTTTTACAATATTAATAATTATCATATTATATTACTCATATGAACTTTATATAGATGTTACAATAAACACTTTGATACCACTTCATAATCTATGTACATAAAATCAATTCGTACGTATGTCTCGCAATAGCTCAAACGGTTCGACCGATTTGAATGTTTTTTTTTTTGTTCGGTTCGTTTTGATTCAGGGTTGGTTTAGAAAAAAGGAAAAAAGCTAAATTAGTTATTTCGCTTAAGAATTGCACCTTTTTGTATAAACTCTAGAATTTGGACACGAAAACGTTAGTCGGGCGAGCTCTGCTTTGGACTAATGATGTGTGAAAATGTCTAGCAATATTTATTTACTGTTACTGTGAGCCTGAATCATTCCATTGATGAGCAAAGGCCTCCCCCCATTTTTTCAACGGTGTCGTGGCTTCTAAGTGAGAAGATGGCGTGACGAACCAGACTTCTTCCAAAAAGACTAGGAAACTTTAGCGCAGGATCGAAGTGGATTATTTATTTATAATTTATTATTTTTTGTTGACAGATCGATCCGCAAACGAGTAGTGTTTCGACCAAGGCAAGGCCGCGAACGAAGATAAGAAGAATGGTATTAGCATAATTTGTCCGTGACGATTTCACTTCAGGTCCTCGGAATCTCAGCGATTGTAGACTTATGCTGTTAAAGCTGAGCTATACGCGATGCTGGTGACGGATTGCAACTTGCCTTGATATTACAGTGTATTGATTGCTTGATTTAACAGCTTTTATAGCAAAGATCATTATGAACTTATCAAGCGCAGTCGCGCAAAAGCAGGTAACGTTTACAATCTCTCCATCTTCGCACCGGCCAACAAGTGCCTTATTATTTCAAGGCGGTGCAATTTCATAGTGGTGTCAAATTTTGCATTTTCTGTTAAAGTATGATATGATGGCCGCATGACTGTCCCAGTCCCTCGCTATATCAGTGGCCAATTCAATGATTACCGGGCGTATTTGCAAACTTTGATATTTCGGCTGGACAAAATGTGAACGTAAAATGGCAAAATTTGTAAAAACACGCCCGGTGCTGATCAATTGAGTAAGCAACTGTAATAAAAAATGCAGGGGCAGATGTGATCATGATCAGAGACTATTGTAAAAGTACCTATTTCAGAGAGTGTAGGCTGACAGGATAGCTTGGTTAATAATTTCCATAAATACAGTTTCTAGCTTCAAAATTCCAAAACAATCATTCCAAATAATGTGCGGTATCACATTGCAGAGCATTTATTAATTAAGTTATCTTTTAAAATATCAGGACGCCATCATTGGCACGCAATGCGAGTTTGTTTGTTTCACATTTTATTTTGTTAACTGGGATAATGATTTGCGCGTTATACCGTTTTAATTTCATGTAAATTAAAAGATCTAATGACTTGTATCGGTGAACGGGAGTGGAGTTGGGGACGGCATCATCCAAGAGCGGCATTTTGTAGTCCATCTAAGTGAAATCTTATCATGCTTGAAACTCGGTCCGGGCAGTCACACTGTGTTTAAATCGAGTCCCGAGCATGACAAACTTTGAACTTGAAGCCGTATTTATAACGATAAACAGTCATCCCACATGGCGTTTATCGCTGTGGCTTTGTTGATAGGCTACAAACGACGGATCACTGAACCAAAATATCAGTTTTGGTCGAGTCCAAATATAAATTGTTGTTACACAGTTGTTTTGAGTAGCAAATGATAATACAAAACAGTCTTAGACGAAGTCATTGCCTACTTGAAGAGTGAAGGGTTAGTGGTGACCATACGTCAGATTGCCATTGACATTACGTCAAACTTGTCAACGTCATTATTGGCGTGTGATTTATTCAAAATTTACATATTCAGTCACCCTTCCTCGCAACTTCACTTTATGAGTGCGGCAATTACGTTCGTCTGCAGTTGTCGTTGTCAATCTACGGGTACGGCGCTTCAATGGTTGGCCTCAAACTTCAACTGTTATCTTTTTTGCATTTTATTAATTGTTGTTCATTATAACTGTCCGTCGGTCGCTTTTATTGGATGATAAGATAGTCATAACATCTCAGGCTATAAAGTCATGAACATCTGTGACACGAGTCAGTCACACCTTTGACTCGCACATGTCGATAACATCTTTGACACAAGTTATGACCATCATGACAACGAGTCAGTGACACGTTTGACTCGCACATGTCGATAAGATCTTCGGCTACAAGTCATGAACATCTATGACACGAGTCAGTCACACCTTTGACTCGCATAAGTCGATAAAATCTTTGACACAAGTCATGAACATCATGACAACGAGTCAGTGACACGTTTGACTCGCACATGTCGATCACATCTTTGGCTACAAGTCATGAAAATCAATCACATGAGTCAGTTACACTTTTGACTCGCACATGTCGATAACATCTTAGGCTACAAGTCATGAACACCTATGGCACGAGTCAGTTACACCTATGACTCGCACATGTAACATTATCTACTACAAGTCATAAACATCTACGACACAAGTCAGTGACATTTTTAAGTCGCACATGTCGATAACATCTTAGGCTACAAGTCATGAACACCTATGGCACGAATACTCACACATGTAACATTTTCTACTACAAGTCATAAACATCTACGACGCAAGTCAGTGACATTTTTAAGTCGCACATGTCGATAACATTTTCGACTACAAGTCGTCACCATCTACGACACTAGTGTTACAATTTTGACTTGCCATGTTGGCCACATCGAAACCAGCAAGATGTGGTGTTGAACGAACTAGAGTGTGCGTTTTTTTGTTTTGAGAGTTGGAGAGGTATTTATTCTTCGACTCTCGAGGGTGGTGGGGCTGCACTCCCCCTATGGAGGTGCCATCCTGTCGTCTGCAGGAGGGCATTAGGCCGTCGGTGGCCTGCACACATTTACCTACAACTAACATCAAGTTGGGGGCGACGTGCGCGTATGTTATTTTCCTTACTTTTGCCGTTCTGTCGATTTGTGTCACTATTATTAGTGATGCTATATATCTTATGCTCCGAAGGCAAAACCAGCTTTGTCCTACTAGTATTTGGTTGAAAAGACGAGCGGGAAACTGTTAGTTATGCTTTGCTGAGCATCGTTATTTTCTCGTTAGACGTGTATTTTTTTTTCGTTCAAAACTTGCATCCTGCTGCGTGCTTTGTAGTTCAACTGTAATTTCGACTGGGAATCATTTATCGGGTTAGTTGGTTATGCCACTAACTCGCATTTTTGATGCTAAGTTGGAAATACGAGGTTGGATTGTCACTACCCAAACGCATTGCCTGTCCAATATGGCGTCCTGTCTAAGGTGAATCGTCATGGGCGTAGTTCGTAAGTTGTTAGTTATTTGATAATTTTATATAGAGGCCATAGTAAGTGAGAGGAATGGTTGCTGTTAAGGATATTGTATATTGTCACGCGGGAGTTCTAAAACCGAATGTAATGCTGTTGGACTGTTGCCTGAGTATTACTTTCCGCTTTGGAAAATGCTAGAGGGTTTGTTAACGGGGGCTGTTTTATAGAGGGAGACACATAATATTTTTTTCATATTTAAGTATATTTTGTGCATATAAATATTATTATATCAATGTATTATATTCAAATAAATATTATTTTGTTTTATTTCTGTTTATTTTCTTTTTTTGTCGCTAAGTATCTTTTATTTATTATTTTATCTACCTATTCTTTATATAAAGTATACGTTTTCTTCGTCATAATAATTTTACTTACCTATAATTTTCTATGGCTTGTATCCATTCAAGTAACGATTGAGTGTATCCAAGACTTGCTTGTCGCCATTTTATATCACAGCCTTCACGACAAAATGGCGGTTATCAGCAAACCTCCAATACCGCGGTGCTAAAAAAGTCGTTAAAAACCCACGTCGACCGTTAAAAGTTGGATTGCACAGCGGTATGACTGTATTATTAATTGTTGCCAACCGACCGTTATTTGTTAAGTTTTTGGCCTAATTGTACTTAAGTTAATTTTGATTGAAAATTGTAAACTTGGGAGTTTGTGGATCGAAGGGGTAGGGGCGGGTACATCAACACGGGGTACTAAACTTAAATCTTGTAGTACAGATCCACAAGACTTGACTAAAAATACTATTTTCTATTGAAATTGGCGCGTGCATAGTATTGGCCTAAAAGCCAGCTACCGGCTCTGTCAGTGCCACTGATCACAGCAAACTTTTTTTAAAGTAGATATCATCGGCGTTTTAGTCAATAGTAGAAACTCAAAATTTTTGGGTGCTTCTTTACGTCGTTTCGGACGTATATCGATCTGCAAAAGGCTCCTTGTTTGGGTTGATGTGAATTTCAATGGCGTTTTTCGGTGAAACGCATGTACAGGACTCGTGATTGTGGTGATACTGTATGGAATATGTTTATTGTTAATTCTGTATTAAATCACCACAGATTACAACCTCAACACACCAGCGAAATGAACGATCTGTTGTCAGATACAAAGCTTTGCTAAAGCGTTGCTTTAGCACTGCTTTGGTTTTTGCACGCTGACCATTTGAAAGTTTTCAGATTCTGGTCATTTTGTGTGGAAAATGTTATCGATTACGGAGAAGTCTTAATGCGCGGACGGATCGTAACAGTGACTCTAGATACGATTACTGAGCCGTTGTTGGCGCTTCGGGCTGTAAAGTAATCGAGTCCACAGTCACATGTTACCCATAACTGCTTTAGTAATGGAAGGGGCACTTTCCTTGCGTTTGGTTGGTTCCCAGGTTTTCATGCTAAAGTGGGTACCTAGTATAGTAACTATTACTGAATTTCCATGGGGACGCATCGGGTAACACTGACGACCGCTACCCTATTGGATTTGGAGATAGGCACTGTGGCTAATAGATTCATTCTACAATATCATTTATATCATCATCAAGCCTTTAGAATTTCACTGCTGAAGCCATGCCTTTTTTTTATACGTGATGCAAACGTTAACATGTAAAACGGTTAAGTTTGCAAGAAATCCAATGTTTGTAGTGTCATTACTTCACTTCTGTAAGGTATCAATATAAAAGATCCTACATCAGAGTACCAGTTGTTGAAAGAATCTGCAGCCTAATACAGTATTCTCTCGCGGATAAACACGCGAACGCGACGTTTGACGCCAGGTGGCGAACGCGTCGTTATGTTGCGGGAGACGCTGTATCTGATTCGCCGCGCATTGAGTCTTCGCTTTAACACATCAACACACCATGGAAGTCCCTGCATTTCGATGATAGGTCAAAAACTTGTAAAGGAAGCACCCCGTTATTTACTCGGCATTGCATTCTAGCGGATGTATCACTGTTATAACAGCTTGTTTTTATTGTTTCGTGATACGCGTCCCTAGGAGAATATTGCACACCAATTTTTAATATTTTAGACAGAAATGTTATACAGATAGTGGAATTTCAGCCGCTCCCGAAAACAGCGCCACTCGACTTTTTCTTGATTTGCAATTGTTTGGAATCATTTAGATGTATTCATGATATGGGTAATTTTGCTCGGTTATCTTAGTTTGTCGAGTGGGTCACTCGTCAGCTAACGCCACGGGATCGCGCTGCGTGTTACGTAAAGGCCGCCTGTATGTCGTAGCGACAAGCGATTACGCGTCTATTTGTTGATAGTTGTATCGTTTAATTCTGAAAGCAGATTAATCTATGTAAAATCCAGTAAGTGCCTTATATAGTTTACTTTATTGTTTTCGCGAGATGGCATTTTACGTCCTGTATAATGTTTCTTTTTATGTTATGTTCGGATTATTTACAGAATTTCTATTTTGATTTAACTTATATTTTTTAATGATTTTTTTAGTAGTGACTATTGACTATGGAGCTGACTTAACGAAATTCTCAGGGGTCATTTTTGAAAGATCCGGTTCACGATAGGACATTACATATCTAATAAAAACCGCAAACTATGGTCGTGTAAAGAGAAGTGATGTTATTTCGGGATTGTTATCTACCGAAGATTATCCCCTGGTGCAATATTCACTGGCACTGCATAGAGCGTCGTTAATACATGATACTGTTTGTTTTTGTACATGCAATTTCATGTACTGGCGAAGTAGCGGGCTTAGATATAAGTGTTAGTTATGGGGCGTAGTATTAGTATGTCTTTCTTGGCTTTTGGGGGGGGCGGTGGATACACGTATTATTACTACGATCCTAAGAATTTTGGGACCGTATGATACTTCTGCTTGCCTCCCAAAATATTGAGCTTGCCAAACAAAAAATTGACTCACTAGTAATTACAATCTTACAAAAAGTATGTCAGCACGTTTGCCTTGCAATACAATGCACTATTCTCTAGGTTTAACTTGAATGTGCGAACCAGATACAACCTTGTGTTGTAAACGGTAAAGGTGAACCAGAGTTAAGCTGTCTAATAACATTGTGAATGCTGATATATAAGAACAATTATTTTTAGTAGTATTAAGGCCAGTTTACACAGGGGCGGACGGCGTGGGAGGGCATCGAGAAAAGTTTGCTGCCTCACAATATAAAATACCGCAAATCGACATCCATCTATGCCACGCGGTACCCCCGCTTGGATTGCGATTGTATGCTCGCGGATTCTGGTGCATACCGTCACATGCCTTCGAATCCCGCCACATAACATTGCGTCCCGGTTGGTATCATCCAGAGCACTATACTAAGTGATGCTCAGTTGTCAGTCTTTGAGCTTTGGACTGTACCTGTTTTTACCATAACATATTTACGAATTTACTTTGATAAATTTAAAATACCCTGCCCTGCCGTCCGTCGATTTGCACCGGTTTCGAATTATTAGCTTTATTTATAATGTAAGCTATATTTCTCAAATTTATATTTACTTGCGAAAACGGCGTCACGTTTAAACCAGGGTTCAAAGACTAGATTTATAAAGTTTTATCTCTTTATTCTGAAAAATTAGTCTTAGGGACTTTTTATTGAAAAACCTATTTAGAAGACAAACAGCCAGCTTCAAAGTTACAATGGCGGTACAGTATGTTATCTATTCACAGTTAGCAATTTAACAGACGTTTTCCAAATATATTTTTTCAGGCAAGTGCTTTCGTCCACTTTTAACCAATGACCAATAGTTTAAAGTTTAAAACTCCACTGAACCTCAAACCAAAAACAAAAATACTGTACAATTTTTACATAGCATTAGATTGATAAATAATTATTAGTCTCATACTTTTTTTTATAAAAACACACAAACTCAACACAATACATTATTTTAGATAACACGCTGGCCAGAAACTAGCTACGAAAAATAGGCACTGAACAGATTCAATCAAAATACCATTTAAAAATGTCTATATTTTTTTTTTATATAAAACAATTTAATAATCCCGTAGAAAAATGCTGGTGTATAAAAACTAATTTGAAAAGTTTTAGGTATCATTTTTTTGCATGGCTCGGACTCCTTTATTAGCCTTCAGGGGTGCGACCAGCTCAGTTTTTTTCTTTTTTCGCAAATTGGTGCTACCACAGGAAATATAATCGTGACTTACGCCAAAAAAAGCATGGCGCGGATTTGCATAAAATAATATTCGAACCCCAAAACAAATAAATTTTTCAAGAGTTACAAATTGTGGCATGGACAGAAATATCAAGATTCGCATTTTTTTTATACTAAATCACATTTGGTAGCACCGTTGGTTCGTCAATGCTTAGCCCGATTTGACATTTTAAATGCACCATGAATAATATTTATAATCTATAAAATAAAATAGGTACTATGTTTGAATGTACATTTGCCGTGTGATGTAATCGAATTATTAATAACTGATGAACGGTTCACACACCCGATGCGGATAAATAGAAACAATGTCGTTTTACGTTCTATACGTATCTTCGTCATATCGGTTTTCAAAGTGTTGACGAACCAGGCTAGTTATGTAATATCGTAGTATAAGGGGCTGCACTTTCAATAGTTTTTAAGTAAAACCCATTTGAGAGTAACATTGAATTAACAGGTGGCAAGTAAGATAAATGTCAGTGCTTGAGACTCATACATGAACTTCATTAAAAATTACTCAACCCAACAATATAAAAATGAAGACAATTATAATGATTGATGAAAACACATACAATACAAATACATAAATTGAAAATATGGTTGAAAATTAAAATAAAAACTGTTGAAAGTGCAAAGTCAAATGTTCTCTAGGACCTAACTCATTATATTAATCTTTAGTAATTTAGATGTATAATTAGTGGTATAATTTATTTTAAGAAAAACAATAACAACAAAATTATGGTAGTCTTCCACAAATGTAGAGTCATTTAGTTATATTTCATTATTTGCGCAGTAAATTATTATCACATAATTTCTAGGTCCTATAATTAGGCTTAGGCACATTATATCTTATTTACTCTTAGAATCATTAATTACACACTAAACACACCAGAGCCGTTTTCTATAACGAATTTGGAACAGAATCATGACTTGAGCATAGATTTTGGACAGATTTTCATCTTAATCTGACTAAAAATCTTGACTTGAGCTTTATTTTTGATACGGCCCTAGATATTTAAAACTAACTTCAAAAATGACTCACAAAAAAAAAGGTGACCGATGGTACCTATAACCAAAAAATGTAAGATAACCGGTAAAGTTAAATTTTATGAACTTGCAATGTGAAATCTACCATAAAAATATCCATTGAATACGAATGTTATGTTTGCATTTTTAATATATCCAAAAAAAGTAATTTAAACGTGTTGATTGGGGCTGTTGTTACTTGGAGATTTTATACCAGAGCATTCTGCATGAATAAGAATTATTGGTACAAATAATATGAAGGGTAGAGGATTGAGAAAGTGCTAAATAAACTTACCTTTATTACATAGCACTAGTAGATATTTATTAGAATTTTAGAAATTCTTTTTTAATTTCCCATGTTACTCGAAACATTATTTAGGTCTTTCTCGTCCTAGACCTACACTTGTAACGGCTCGCGTAAACCAAACCCGTTAACTGCCGAACTATGCTCGGGCGTCGACGGCCGAACTCAGACGATCGAATCAAACGTATGTAATAGAATGAAAACGCTTACACTACTCGGACGATGTCGGTAGAGTAGTAGTGTACGCGCTCTCGTACTTTTACAAACGTTTGATTCGAACGTCCGAGTTCGGCCCGAGCATAGTTCGGCCGTTAACAGGTTTGGTGTAATCGAGCCGTAAGAATATTATCTATATCATCATAAACATTTACTATTAGGTCCTAGAAAACATTTTGACTCATAAAACATAAAATGAAAAAAAAAAATGTCTAGTTTTATAAAATGTAACGTTTGTATTTTTATTTTTTTAATTTGTACTGCTTTTTATTTTTTTCAGCTTAGTACTTTACGGGTACTTAGGTGCACTATTATTTCTTCTCTGTGTTTCTTTCTTTGTGAAGTCGACGTTGTTCAATATAAAAAAGAGAAAACTGTTAGTGGGATTACAAAAAGTGATGAACTCTTCGGGAAAGACTGTGATAACAAAGTTAGATAAGCGTGTATCAGCGTTTTCTTCACAAAGAATTTTCGCTTGATTGTTTAGCACCATTTTCATTTCGGCGGCTTATATTTTAAGTAAGTTAGTACCTAAGTTATTGTAAGTAAGTGTAGTACGTGTATTCATTTCTAGGATAAAGTTGGCTTTTATGTATATTGTTTTCACCTCTGCAAGATGTTCGTTTTGAATTTACAATTATAATTTATTTAGAATGCCCGTTACTCCGTTGATATCTTATTTTATCTACATCATTTTAGTTGGCATTTATTTATTTTATTAAATTGGGCATTTATAAATTAGCTATATAATTTAATCTAAGCTACCGAATTAAAATTATAAAATCTTATATCAACATCATTTTTAGTTGGCATTTTTTTTATTATATTGGTTAGTTATAAATTGGCGATATAATTAACATATAACTTAATGTAAGCTATCGAAATAAAATTATAAAATCTTATTTTATCAACATAATTTTTAGTTGGCATTAATTTATTTTATTATATTGGGTAGTTATAAATTAGCGATATATTTAAAATATAACTTAATGTAAGCTATCGAAATAAAATTATAAAATATTTTGAAAAATAATAACAAAATGGTGTCATAATCATATTAGGACATAGTATTAATTTTAACTTAGTTTTATTTTTACGCGCTCTGTGTAGATATGTGCACGATTATCCAGCGGTTGAAAACTTATTCCATATTTTGTTTATAAAAATACTAAAATAAATAGGATAAGATAATGTAGGTATTATGTGTCGTTTCCGATTCTTTCATTTAACACAGCTACGTAGGCATGTATGTATGTAGCTACCTACTTTGAATTTATTATTTTTAATGATATTTTAAGTACCTATTAGTTTGATACAGTATTTAGATAGGAGTATCTAATTTTTTTTGAAGATTTTCCTTTTAATTTTTTTCTTAGATTTATTTCAAAATGATTTTGTGTAATTTCTCACATTATCATACACATGTAGAACAAACTCTTATTGGAATCATTATACTAGAATAAGATTTATTCAATATATCATAGCTCATAGATAGATTTATAAAATTTCTCTGGAACCTTGATTTAAAAAAAACTATTCTTTATCTGTCTGATTTTTTAAAATATTATTTAAAATATTATTGGAACTTGTCTGACTAATTCGAAACCTTTATTGTATACCTACCTGATTGCTACTTGTTTAATTTGGTACATCAATTATTGAGTTTACCATACTTATGTTAGCATCTTTTCGACCTTTATTTATTTAATGAAACACTATTTGAATTGTGTAAAATCTTTTATAACTTATTCTACAAAAGCTGGTCTAAACT
Source organism: Horisme vitalbata (assembly GCA_951804965.1). NCBI lineage: Eukaryota > Metazoa > Arthropoda > Insecta > Lepidoptera > Geometridae > Horisme > Horisme vitalbata. The sequence goes on from OX638089.1 coordinate 9,962,964, forward strand.
TTACCCTAATAATACTAAAATATAAAAATAAATAAAAAACTGAGATACCGTTCTTTTATTTTAATATAATTATATCACAACAGTTTCCCTTTGATATAAGATAACCACATTTTGACCCAAAAATATCCATACATTTGGAACTCAACTTATTTAGCCAGATGGCATAAAAATTAAACACAAATTGAACAGCGGGGTGATCGGCTAACTCTGTTGCAAACAAAAATTATTAACACCGATCCTGTTTTTACAAACTTTGACATAAATTCAATGTACGTGAATTGACAAACTGTCACAGTTTGTTAAAACAGGATCGGTGTCAATCATTTCTATTTGCAACAGAGTTAGCAGATCACCCCGCAGTTGTCATTTTTGAAAGAAACCAATAAAGAAACATAGCAAACTCATCATATGCACAGGGTTATAGGCAACACACCTTGTAGGTCTTTACGTCTTAAACAACTTTTTTTCTATGACTCTCTACTTGACTGTACATGTATTTACCAAAAACAAACTCAAGATTTCAGTGTTTTGTTCGTTTCGTCACAATCGATTTTCCCGCCCCTGCCTTCCGCTCTAGGTACTGCAGTTTTTTTTATTTATATAACTAGAGGTTTCTGTTGCTACCCATAGTTTCTTTGAAGCATTTTTTTTTTAAGGTTGTCTGATGATTTAACAAAAGTTGTTGACGCAAATTATATAGTCCTGAGAGGTTGTTAGTGTTTCACAGCCGTTTCAGAGCTAAGAATAAGCTTTTCCGCGCTTCAAAAAAATCGACGCTTTTTCCGGCGCCATTATTTATTGTGGTATACATAATATCAAATAGGTGGCATCATTTAAGTTGATATAAAAGTTAATTAATTGATGTCATAAACATTTTGATTATTAAATACCCACCACCCATAACATGTAGGCATGTTTTAAAAAGTAGAGTAAGAGCAATAAAACATTACCTAGGTATCCTACAAACTTGTTTAAATAGTAGCAGCACAGAGTACATACCTGTGTACTCATCACTACCTAGTGATGAACATGTATTATAGGTATAAATAGTCACTTGATTATAATATTACATAATGGTACTTATAATTATATTCTATATTCAGAACAGGAATGTAATAAGCAGCAGGTTAATAATCTTGAGTGGAACATGCTCGTTTGATCAAAATTCTATAAGAACATGTCCAGATTAATTTCATCCACAATATAACAAACCCAAGAGTTCCAAAGTTGTTCCAATGGCAAAGAATATGAATATAAATAGAGGTATGTTATTGTGTTCAGAAATTAATTGTGACATGTTCTACACAATGCAAATTCTAACTTAACACTTTCGCCATTACTAAGCATTAGCTCTTAGATGCATACCAAATCTAGTGTAAATTAAAACTCATTTCAACTCTGATACACTCAGAGTAGTTTAAATGAGTCAAAATGAACCTTATAAATAGAAATGTTACTTTGTTCACAAGTTCGCAATAGGTCTAAAGATCCATGTTTATAAAGACATTCGCCTCAGCTGCTGTTTGCAGTCAAAGTGTTAAGTTAGAAATGCATTCTAATGATATGATATATTCATAAAATGACATATGTATAGCACATAAGACCTACTTAAAAAGTTTTTAAGATATCGCACATAATGTAAACAGAATAAAAGTAATTTTTACAATATAGAATACGTTAACCGCTACACAGTAAAAAAAACTACGTATATGTATAGTCTTTGATTTTAATGCACATAACATTTATGATGCCCACATGTAGAAGTATATATCCTGCCAATGATTCAAATATTGTATAATCGGTCCGCTGATGAATGACATCATAGGAATCTTCTTGGACATTGAGGTCAGTGTACTCTCAATAATATTCTTAGAATAACCATTGTACATTGGACTTCTCAAGAAGTACAATACAAGGCTCAACTTTCTGCGGCTCAATTCCAGCCGCTGCTCTGGTGACATATCTTTCATGTGCTGGCGGTAGAGCCTCATGCAGGCAACATCCACACTCAGGGCTACCGCCCACTGCTTCCAGGCTTTTGTGCCAAATATCCTCATAGCAGCCAAATGAATGATCGGTTTCAAAATATGCAATGACTCTGCATAGAGTATATCTTTGGCACCAAGTTTACCATACTGCTCATCTTTGACTTTTAATGGTTGCCAATCACGAAATGCAACCGGAGGGGCACCATCAACACGACGTACAATCCTGCCTGATCGCTTCAGAGTAAAGAAAGAGTCTTCTTCCTCTATTTCTTTCCCTTCTGTGAACTTTTTTCTGTGTAATGCAGCAATAGGGGGATGTGAAATAGGCACCTCCTTGAATCTGTGCAGGAGGACTAGACCAGACGCGCATTTGAAGAGCTGCAGTATGGTTGCAGCGGTCCATTTACCTCGTGTTCCCCACCGGCTTTTTACCATAAGTTCTAGGAACACCTCAGTGTAGTGTATTACAGTGAGCCATGTCTTGATTTGCTCCCGCAGGCCATAGTACTGTGTCCCATTGCCATAGGCCTCGCGGATCAGTCGGTCGTTGTACATCGAGACGAGTTTCGATATAGAGTAAACTAGCTCTGACACCAGCGGCGATTTATTTATCTTGCCAGCGATAAAATACGATGACCATGTCCCGACAGTCTCGGCGTCGGTGACGAGATTCGGATTGCTGATCACCCATCTTTTGTAGGCATCGAAGATTTCTTTCAGGGACAGATTATTGTCCATTTTGATATTGCTGTGGCAAGCTTTTTTCAAAGAATACGGTATCGTAAAACTCAGACTTTGCACTTTCCTTTCGGATCACAACAAACGAGACTTGAAAATGAAGAATCCAGAGAGAAAGAAAAAATCAGTGTTGCCGTTTTTAATTTGGAGAAAATGCTAAAACTTGGCGCAAATAATGCCAAAAAATGCTAATTAAGAATATAAAATGCTAAAAAAAAGCTAAAATCGTAATTTATTCCCAAACACTGCTGCCAGAGAAAAATTTAGCCATAAGACTACATTTACAATACTTGCAATAAATGCTTTCATCGTCCAATCTTTCAACTCTTTAATTTTTTCCCCACTCTTCGCGATAATTTTGCTCAATCTCTATTAATATGATATCTCATAAAATTTATTTTAAACTTATAGAGTAGGTACACTTCACTGATTGTTCGTAAATTAAATCACCCACCACCAAGTCGAGGATAAACATTTATTTTCAGGCGGGGCAGTCCCGGGAGCCAATATCGCATCTCGATTTTGTACAGCCAGAGCATCCATGTACACGATTGTACATGGTTTGTGCATGGATGATCGAGTTGTACTTGTCTGGCTAGTGACGATTATTCACACCCATAGAAAGCACAATCCGATCATCCATGAACAGTACTTATACTTACCCGAGGTGCAAAGAATAGACTAAGACTATAATAGGTTCGTGTCCGTTATACAAGACACCCGGACTTGAGTAGATTAGGTTCTAAATATATCACAGAACCAACGCAGAGCACCCCGATGCCACTTCGTCTTGTGGTCCTCACCCCCAGTGTATAAAAAAATATGCGGAGCCAGAAGCTCGCGTAGGAGATCCTGAGTGCAACAAGCCCACGAGGACACGTAGAGCAAAGTATACTCAGGAGCAACCTCGCGAGAGTTCTGGCGAGAGCTTATACCGGAGTCAAATATCCATTTTTACTTGATTTATTTACGTGATGTTTAGTCTATGGACGTATTTACTTGATGCTTTCAAACGAGTGATGGCTCTCATAAAAATAGACCAATCAGAAGCCCTGTACATCAATGATCGGGCTGTGTTTGCTCATAGGGTGTACATAATCGTCACGTGACAATTATTCATAGCTAGTATTTGGTGATCTTTTTGCTTTGTATTGTTTGTAAATGCATAATCGGGTTGTACAAAATCGGGATGAGCAATATCAGAACCCGGAAGTCCTTTTACCTGTAGAGAGAGTTGCCATGCTACATAAAAATAACTACTTTTGGTCAAAAAACAAATTGTCTCTGGTTTCAAAAAATCTTTCGATATCCCTACTATGTACATATGGTAACGTTCATGAAAAACATGAAAAATACTAAATGCAATTTTTTCAAGCTAACAGACCCGGAAATATGCTAAATTTAGCATTAAAAATGCTAAAACGGCAACACTGGAAAAAATGTTCTGGCCTGCTCAGCAGTCAGCGTTGACACAACTTGAACATGACAGTGAGTTGCCACTTGACATTCTTTGTTGATGTTGACATATCGAGTTTCAGAACTCGTTACGTCTATGCTATGTTAGTACAAATTATAATAGTTAACGATCGCTACATACCGATCGTAAAACCTGACGAAAAAATTCCTTGCGGTACCGACACTTACGATAACCTCAAGTCAAAGTTATAGAAAAACCGTATTCTTAAACCAGTTTTTGAATGGATTAATGGGACTCAATATAAAATCTTCCTCAAATTTAAAATAAGCAAATACGTGTCTATCAAATATTAAGACGACTATACATGTCAAAACTCCCTTTCGCTCGCACTATTCAACATTTTTTAAGATTTATAAAATCACTGACTATAGTTATGCAAAATAGCAAACCTTCAAAGAAACAATAGAATAGAATAATTCAAAGGTTCAGCAATAAATTCATGAGAGCGACCAGCCCAGTATTTACTTAAGTGATCACTCTCATGACAAAGCCCCTCCAGAGTGGGGAATCATACCTGTCCGATATTGTTTTCAGGATGCTGTTGTGACTGTCCCGTACTCTGCGGATTAGGGCAGTTTTTTTGCGGACGATAGGTTTGAAGCCATCGGTTTGGTATTCCGCAAACATCCCTGTTGCACTGCAGAAGCGAGGCAGTCCCAACATCATCCTAAAAATATTATTATATTGGACGCGTAAGGCATCCAGCGACCTTTCGGCATAGTTGACCCATAGATTCCCTGTGTAAAAGCTCTGGCAGTACCTATGCTTTGAAGAGTGTGACTATAACTTCTTCAGAGCACCGAGCAAACCTACGGATCAACATGTTGCATCTAATAGCTAGAGCCCTACGCTCCCTTTCTATATCGGCATTGTCTATAAGGTCATCGGTAATAATGTGGCCAAGATATTTAAAGGTGGCCGCCTCTCTTTATGTTCACGCCATTATAGGTCAAATCGGGAATACGTTCAAGGCGCTTACCGGTGGCCTTAAAGACAATGTACTCACATTTCTTTGTGTTATATAGGAGGCCATGCGAAGCAGCGTAGGCAGCACAAGTCTTCGGCATTTCCCCGATAGATCCCGCAGTTGGGCCCAGCAGCACCATGTCATCCGCATATCTGATGTTGTTGACACACTAACACAATCTACTCAGCATCCTACACGCATACTGCTGAGGTCATTAACATAAAGGTTGAAGAGCGAGGGAGAACTAAGCCCCCCCCCTGTCTTACCCTCCAACCCATATGACTCGGAAAGTGAATTAGACCATCTCACAATTCTTTGGTTCCCATACCAGTAATGAAATATTTTTACAACTTCCGTCGGTACGCCCCTGTCCCTCCACTTTCCCCAAAGCACCTCATAGGATGCAAGATGAAATGCTTTTGAGATGTCAAAAAAACAGGCGTATACCGGCGTGTTGCGCTTTGTGTAGTATTGGACTGTGTGAATCCCAAAATTGCGCTTTCAGTTGATAGTCCGGGCCGAAACCCGAACTGTGCGTTTAAATATTTTTGTAAAATATTGTTGTGGCCAAGGAGATCAGGCGGTAGTTCCCCTTGTCCGATATATCGCCTGTCCTATTTTTCACGATAGGTACAACGATAGTTTTCATGAGGTCGGGAGTTAAGTAAGCATGATTTAGACACATCGTGAAAAACATGGAGAGTAGTCGCGGCAAGTGGATCCCGCATACTTAAGATGTTCGATACTCAGCCCATCGTATCCGGGCGACTAACTGCTCTGACTTGTTTTGAAGAAATGTGTATCAATCACCCCAGCTGATGGTAGGAGTGGAGAGTGAACTTTAAAATGTTCCTTAAAAAGAAGCGCGATCTCCGTTGCGTCACTTTTGCCTTCCACGCTAACGGGGAGGCCAGGCCTAGCATTCAACTTACCAGTGGACTTCCAAAATTTTACGAAATCTTTCGATTCTCGTTCGTTCCTTTGCTATCTTGTCCATGATTATCTGGTCCTGGTTGTTTTGACACCACTTTAGGCGGCTTTTAAAGATTTTACGAGTCACACACATGTCCTTATAAATATTGCCAGAAGGGGGTCTGTTCAACAACAACCAAGTTTTGAATGTACGCCTGGCCTCTACGTGAGTAGCCTGAACAAATTTGTTCCAACCACACAAAACTTTACCTTTCTTAGGTTTGCCACCTCCACACTGCTTCGTCTGCACTGCCGCATTAGCCAAAACACTAACTATATTGCTATAAAACATAATCTAAAACAGTTTTGTGTTCAGCCATGCCACATAACCCATGACTGCACTCCATATACCAACTCTATGGGAAAGTCTATCTCGCGTAATAATGTACGGCAGCATCATGATATTTATTTATTTGTTCATCCTCTCTCTCTCCCCCCATAGAACAGCGTTAGAAGGCAAGTCATGCGTAAATAGCTTTGGCCTCAATGCATTGATATTACACTCTATCTAGATAGGTTGATGGTCTGACGTATAAACATCCTCAGAGGCCGAGAGGGATACAACACAGTGATCCAACCATTTACTACCCGTGGATTAGCAAAGAAAAGTGTATTTATTCGAGGTACACCCATGTCTGTTCCGTGCAAAAACTAGATAGTTCTTTATAGAAAAGTTCCCCAGGGTGAGCATTAAAATCCCCCAAAACAAAAACCCTTTCCACATTACTAACTTTCTTCTATAGCCCGGATTTCACTAAAAAAACCTTAGTAATAATTGTTAAGTTATCTTTCTTACAGGTTGGCATGTTGACCGAAAATATAATAACTGAGCGGCCTTTGGTAGTTGTCTTTAGAGCGGCTAGACGGGGACTGCTACAGTCTAGAGTCGTAACTGATTCAAACATACCCTTTCTCCAAAGTATGGCTACTCCCCCATGGGGTCTCACCACTAGTAGGCCCGCAGAGGTGTCCACTGCGGATTTTCCAGTGTATTCAAAATCATTGCTAATGGTAAATGATGACCAAGGACCAAGGAGTTAGATTGTGCAGCGGCTTTATTTGAGGAGGAGAGAGATGATAGGTATTTAATATACTATAAAATCGGACTACTTCCATACATAGTGGTTTTGGAGAAAAATTGCAACATGGATTTGCACAATAACAACCATCCTCTCACGCCACACATACCTACCGTCTCCGTTCCGTCGTGGGAAAATAATATTTCTATTTGTTCGATTTAAATGTTATTATACTGCTTATGACTTGTGGTTATGAAAAACGGTAAAAATTATGTCTTACAGTCGAAGCTTACAGCCAACTAAAGTACTAGTACTAATAATTAAATGCTTACAGCACAGCAGTTGCAGCCCGGATCGGATACTTGACTCGTCAAAGTACCTAATTACCTAGTAGGTTGGTAGGTACTTATTATAAACTACGTACCAACGTACACAATTGATGTGTACTAACTACGTAGGAAGGTCAGGGAACTTCTACTAGTTTAAACTATAACTAGGTAAGTAGGTACTCTTTGTATCAGTACTTATGCATTTACGTAGATAGAATTTGTAGTCCCAAGCAAGTCCCATGCTAAATAGGCTTCCACCATAATATCTCGATGCTTCCACCCCAATGATAATTCCATGCCTTTGAATAAATTTGACGTTTACTAATTGAGATTTGAACATTGAATTAATAATAGTACTTCGTACTTGGATTTGAATCGAATTCATTCTGCCATAATATCTCAACCCCCAACGATAATTCCATACCTTTGAATAAAAATGTTTCAGTTTAGCGCTCGGCGGAGCAACACGTCTGCGGAGTTCTGCGTCGTTGTTGTTGTTTTTTAGCAACGTCGACGTTGGCGGACAGCGAGTCGATCATTTCTGAGGATGCCTTATGGGGAAGGATGCATTGTCGAATTTCTGTTGAGTTTTTTCTTGTGTATTTTGTGTGTGTCGTTTCTCCAAGCTAATTACAGGTTAACGTGTTGTTTTTATTTGATGGAAGAGTAAGTAGACGGTTGCATTTATTAATGATTTGTTGTTTGCTTGTTCTTTCTCTGATTTGCATGTGAATCTGCGGGCGGGAGGGCGGTGCACGCGTATGCATTTTGTGGAACTTGTCAGAGAAAGTTAGCGCGGAATTTGTACTAAATATTTTGCCTTGTAGAAACTTTCCATCCGAGTTTCCCTTGACACCTCTCAAGTTTTTTTACTACTATTATAGGTATGTAATAAGAAAGGTAAATAAAATATACATCCATGTAGGTACCTAATAATTTAATAATAAGCAGTGGGATCCTATGAACGTCGGTACATGACCAATAGATGTAGCATGCCTCAACTTAGACTAGGTACCTATAGGTAGGTACTTAATTGAATTCTTCATAGTACTTAAAGGTAGGTAATTACAACCGCAATCTAGTTTAGCCTTAGATTTATTTTAAAAGGATTTGCGTACAAAACATGGTGTCTCAATATATAAAGGTCGCTTAACACACCAAAATAATAAACACACAAAACAGATCGAAATCTACTTTTCAATTCCACAAAAAGACCTATAACGCATCGTTGGTTCAACAAGATCAACAGTTGGTTCAATAAGTTCAACAGTTGGTTCAACAAGTTCAACAGTTGGTTCAACAAGTTCAACAGTTGGGCAAAATGTTCCACCGTCAATGCGTTAAAGGGCAACTAAACCTATTTTAACAATTACCTTAGATTCTAAGAATGAATCTTAAATGTATTTCGATTCACTTTATTTTCGTGGAAAACATATGGTCTTACCTAATTAATTTTATAACGGAACACAAAAACCCAGGTCACACGATGCGATGCGGTAGCTGCGCTGTGCCTTACCGGAGCCGTTGGTTGCGGTGTACTATGTAGTAATTTATTAAAAATAATTCGAATAAAACTTCCTACTGCAACGCATCGAATAAACTGACACTAAATCGCCAAATTGGCCTGCGTTACGTATTTCGTTATATATTCCTAAAAAAACTATGCCTACTTTGCGCTATTTCCAATATTTTATCACTTTAATTCTTATATAATAGGTATTAAGTTTAGTGTCATAACTATGCTCAAATTATTGGGCCATTAAGATCATGGCAAGGTATTTTGTATGCTAAATAAATATTAATATTTATCGACAGTTTGACCATTGATAAAATATTGAAAACATCTGAGCCGTACGTAACGTAACAGGTCGTGTGAAGCGACCTATAAACACAATACAGTAACACTACAAAAAAGAAAACAAAAACTTAACGTCCCATTCCTCAAACAAACGTTGATTTTAAATAAAAATAAATAAAATGCACAGAAAATAAATCATAAATATAACAAAATGATTGCACTGTTCTCATCGTCGCTTTTCCAGCTGCCCTGAAATAAACATAGTTTATTTAGAAATTGAAGTTATCATCACAAATCATAATGTTTTGTGTTATACGCACTATGCGGATCACTTGACTCATTTGGTGAACTTAGGTATTACGATTGCACATTTACGACTTCATTTGCCAACTAAATGACGATTCAAAGTGTACAGTACTTATTGAATAAATAAATTTTGATTTTGTTTTCCATTGATCCGAAATGCAAATGCGTTTTTTAACCGCATAGTGCATATTCGCATGACAAGCTTCACTCCAAAAGTCAGTACCTAACTAGGCATAAGTAGGTGGGTATCTTATTAAAATGAAATAGCGCATAAAAAATATCATATGACTTCTGAATATAACATAGCATTGCCTAAACATAGAGCCAGCTTACACTTAACAAGAAAATTTATAGGTATTTTTAAATAGGATAATGTAAGTTATAGGTACCTTGATCTTAAGTCTCAGGATAATGTAAGTTATAGGTACCTTGATCTTAAGTCTCATAATTTGTATTTAAAGTACACTAAAGATTACACCTAAGATTTTATAATATCCCAAAAATTTCAACGGCGGATTTGCTCGGTAACTCTGTTAGTGGCGCTTTCCGGTATTTAGGTATGGGAAGGTCACGGGTTCTATTCCCACGCAGTGTCGAATTTTTTTGAATATTATAAAATCTGTAGTGATTTATTTGTAATGATTTATTGAATATATAATAAAAAAGGCACACAGTTACCACCAAAATTGTCATCTTAGTAATTTTTAAACAAGAAACATTTGCAAAGCAAAATAACACTTTTATGTTCGCTTGGGCCGAAATACTAAAATTATAATTATAAGGAGTAATTGGTGCAATCCGGTCTAGTTACTAAGTAAATAAATAAAATAAATAAATTCGCTGAAGCATAATTAGTGTTTGTATTTTCATCATATATTTTATACTGATCTATAAAAATATAAAGCTGGGAAGTGTCAAGTGCAGTTGATTTTTGCGGTAAACGCTGTAGAAAACGCATTGCGATTGACGCACACAATCTTTTACAGGGAAACGCATTCCGTTTTCCGCTGCGTCAAACCGCAAACGTGTTTGCCGCAAAAAGCAACCGCGCGCTTTACCGCTTTATAACGGATGAACTGATCTTGACATAGGATTATTTAATAAAGGTTGGGAAAAGGAAAGACGGTGGAAAAAATAACGTAGGTAGGTCAAATCATGCGGGTACAAGTAAGGGTCAGAATATATGTATCAGGAATCCAGAATTACGGTAAATACATGGTAGTAACTATTACTTTTTCTGTGCTGAAACTGTCTGACTTGTAAGTAGGAACAATGTATTATCTAGGCGCTAAGGTACTCCTTAGCGTCTTAATAATACAGAGAGGTAGTAACCTCCAGAAGACCACCATAGTATCGCCGTGTGGGGAGTTCGATCCCCCATACATTGCGACGATACACTCGCTCGTGGAGGTGGCACCTAATTGGTAGTAGACGGAAAAGGGAAAAGAAAACTAAGCCATGCCATAGGTCTTCGGGTGGCCCAAAAACTCCGACACCAGAGTTAGACATATGAAGAAGAAGTGGACGTACGGAACTTACAGTATCATCAGTCTTGCCTAGGCGTGGACGGGCGTCGTCCGCGGTACGTCAGCGACTTCCTCGGAGAGGGGCTGACAGCCCGCACTCCAGCGTAGAACTTCCCTCTCTGCGTGATCACTTCAATCCTCGCAGATGCCTCTTGCCGCCCAAACTCATTCTCAATCGTTATACGGTACACCCCCACGTCATCGATCGTGACTTGATCTATCTCCAGAACCCTCAGCACATCATCTTTTTCCTTGATCGTGATGCGGGATGATGGGGTGATGATGACGCCGTCTTTGTCCCAAGTCGCCCAGGGGGCTGGGTTGCCTTTGATTGCGCATTGTAGGATTACCGTGTCGCCTTCTTCAGCGACTTTGTTGAAGGGGTACGTGTAGAAAGAAGGTGCTAATGTACGGGCCGGACTGCATAGCCGTCGGGTTTCTGGCCCTGATGACAAGGATTGATATTCATGTAGCTGTGCATACATATGATTTGGTATAGGGACAGCATATTCGCCAATTTTCATTCATAATTTGCGTGCTGGTTAGCTAGTTTACGACCGTGAAAATTAAAGTACAAAAGAGTCGTATCTATCGAACACGTGGTGTATAGGCAGTGCACCAGCATCAACTATTTTTACCGCCGACACAATACTTCAATCACCATGCTGACCTGCATAGAAATTTGTTCGAGCGCCCTGGTACGATTAACTTACTTTTTGAAGTCGCATTGATATATGTATGCATCCCTTTCTAACTGATGATATTGGACATAAGAAAGTAGATATCAGCCGTATTGAATTTTAAGAATTTATCTAGTTGTCTTCCTATATCGGTGGTTTGTACTGCGCTCTAGGCGATTTATCGGTATTCACCCGTGAGCAAACATACCCCCTCCACTTCTTCCAGTGTTATTTTTACATGACGAGCAAACCTTCTCCAACAGGATGCGACGATAAAGGTCGAACCTACCTATCGCACGCACTATTCAACATTTTTGAAGATATAAAATCACTGAATGTAGTTATGCAAAATAGCAAACCTGCACGGCCTAGAAAATAACAATACAAAGGTTCAGCAAGAATATCATGTTGAACCCAACACGTTTTCCTACCAAAAAATTAGCAGCCAGTTTTTTGGTAAGAAAACGTAATATAATTTAAATGATATCATCGCTGAACCTTTGTATTGTTATTTTCTAGGCCGTGAAGGTTTGCTATTTTGCATAACTACATTCAGTGATATTATATCTTCAAAAATGTTGAATAGTGCGAGCGAGAGGGAGGTTTGACCCTTATCGTCGCCTTATGCTTGCGCTGGTAGCTTATGCTTAATATTATATGTTCTGCATGTTCTGTGTGAAAGTTTTGAATGAAGGACGTTATTATTAGTGGTCTAAAAATGGTATGCAATACAAGCATGTAAGTTGGCGACTGGCTCATATGAAGAAGAAGAAGCATGTAAGTTTACTACGGTACACTACTATTTTTATCTCTCTGAAGCTGTCTGAAAGTAACGCCGAAAGTAGTTTCTATTTTTGGGTCGATTATAGGTTCTAATTAATTTTAATTTAAATTAAATTTAATTTTTGACATTCAACTCTTGTACAGCCAATTAATTAACATTATTATTATTATTTATTTTACGTTCGACAATGCTGTAGGTACAGCAGCATCAATTTTTAAGTCTTGTTTTGTTTTATTCATTTGACATGTTACAATAGTTATATTATTGAAAATGTTCTTGTCTGTTTTCTTATTATTGTATTGAAATGCATTATGTACCTATTTATGTACCTACTTAACTTCTGACGAAATCAAGTGTAACATTGTGTACCTATGGTGGAAATAAATGAACTATGAACTAGGCTTGGTCGAATCGATTCCTTAGCCTAACTTCAAATAGCTAATGGCGTTAAAATATATTGTTAATTCTTTTTATTCACATTTAAATAAAACGAGCCGTTATAAAATTACATTTGGCTAAGAATAAGAGGGAGGACCGCTTGCACTACTAGTAGAGTGAAGGGAAATTTTACTTTCCCGTGACACTACTGGCAAATGTACATTTTCAGTGACACTAGACTGTTGAAACGTTGAAAGTAGTTTCACGGGAAATATTATTTTTCCCCTGAAATGGGCTACTAAGGGGATGGCTTGGAGCCGGCACACAGTAACGCTAGATGGCGTTGATGCTTTAATTTGCATTATTTAATGTTTTATGCGTGGTTTGGAGAGTGATGGGGTGTACGGGGTTCCAAACCCTATCTTCGGAACCCAAGCCAACCTCACCTGCACGTGGTGCACTCTGCTAAACAACGAACGGGGCTCTGGCGGCCGGCTGATTGCGGCATAGCGCAGCCTACATCAGCATAGCTAAATCCCATGGCCACCAACGGGCAGCAGCGTTGGTGGTACGAGAAGCTGTGCCCTACGATCCCCAACCCGCATGCCCAGCGTGGGGATTATGGGCATATCCCCCTTTATTAGGGGAGGCCTATGTGCCTATGCAGCAGTGGACTGATAAAGGCTGGTGTAGTGTGGTGTGTGGTGGGAGAGTGATGTGGCTTTACCTGGCGTCCTGGAGACGGACCTCGCCGGCGTAGATCGAGGGGTGGAGCGGGGTGTGGACGCCGCGGAAAGGAACGCTGGTGGCCGCCGCAACCGCTGACTCAACGTATTCGGTTCTCCGGGTGCTGAAAAATTACAATGGTAAGTAGTACCCAGATAAGTAGCCCATGTTTTATTCCTGAATAAATCTGTTCTGGATAAGGAGGAACAAACAATTCACATCTTCACATCAGCGTTTAAGCCCCAGAAACGTCTTGTGGTTAAGATACGTCTATTTCAGAAAGAATCAGACCATGGGACAACCACGTAAAGGATAATCCACCAGACTTGCCTTAGGGATCGGCTTGAAGAGTTGAGTAAGGTAGGGCCTATGTATATGCTACGCAAGCGGGTTATAACACTTTATAGTATAAGGGTAATCTACCACGCTAGAACTTGGAGTTGGTCTATGAAAACTTCAAGCAAACTCTGAGCCTAAGCGGCCTTTGACTTTTTCGCTGGCTTATTAACCTGACTATTTAAGGCCAAGCCAAAATCGACTGCTAATTATGAGCCTCTAATTTTAGTATTAAATTTTAGCGAGCTAATAAATAACGAAGGGAACGAAGGGCTCCCAGGGCTGAGAAGTCGCAAAGAAGATAAAGAGGAGACTGGGGATGAAATACGGATCCATCACTAATCTAACTAATCACTATGATTCATATACATTTTCATATTCATATACATATTCATATACATATACATATACATATACATATACATATACATATACATATACATATACATATACATATACATATACATATACATATACATATATATATACATATACATATACATATACATAAACATATACATATTCATATTCTTTATTGTTTCATGTGGTACACTGTGTTCTTAAATAAAGTTTGCTCTGCAACATGCGCAACGTTGGGGCAGTACAATATGCTCTAATCGCCCATAATTCGCAAAGTAAATTTGTATGGAAATTGTTCTAAACTATAAATAGCACTCAAAACAGCACATTTGTATACAGAGTTCGGCTCTAACAGTAGTTGCACAATATTATTTTTTATAATAACTACTTGACGAGGAAACTTGCACATGGCCGTTAAGTGGCAACCATATTTGTGTTTGAAACATGCCCTAAGAAGAAAAGCTATCAACTAAAAGTATGAAGGTAATAAGCCTCTTGTGCCTATCATTATCCGGAATCTACACACTCCAAGCCAAACCGCAATGCTGCTTCACGGCAGAAATAGGCATGGCGCTAGTCCACCGGACGCGAACGAGCCCTTCACAAAGAGCTCTACTGCTAAAAAGTAGTTATCTGTAGTTCTCAGTAGGCCTTTGTGTGAGACGCAGAAGGTTTCGGGTTCGATTCCCACCGCGAGACAAATGTTTGTACGTTCTGCAAATATTTTTTTCGGGTCTGGTTGTTTTCTATGTTTGATAATGTATGTATTTACAAAAAAATGTATCTATGTAGTTTATCAGTCATGTGATTCCCATAATACAAGCTCTGCTTAGTTTGGGACTACATGATGCTGTGTGATAGTGTCCACGATTACTATTATTATGACACTTTATTCATTGTAAAACTCATCAAAAATACATTTTTTACTATAAAATTTAAAACATTATTAATCTACTATGTACAAAAATAATATAAAAAAACATTATAGTAAAAAATATATCCAAAATGGTGGACCACCGACCGCGGGGCAAGGCTCAAACGGTCAGTGGCTAGGGCTGCAGAGAGAGGAACCTCCGCACAATGCGTGCCGAGTCCAGGAGAGCCGCCTTCTGTATCTGACCCTTGATCCAGCTGCCTAGCGAGAGCCTCTTAAGGTATTGGTCAAGGCTCTTCGCTATAAGACCGTTCACTGAAACGACTATCGGAACGATAATTGTTGAGTCGACATCCCACATAGCGGTAATCTCGTGTGCCAAGTCAAGGTACTTGCTAAGCTTGTCCTTCTCGGCCTTCACGAGATTAGCGTCATGTGGGATGGTGATGTCAACAAGTATCGCCCGGCGTTCCGACCGGTCTACCAGGACGATATCAGGTTTATTCGCAAGAATAGTCCTGTCCGTGATGATAGAGCGGTCCCAGTAGAGCGTAGCACGACCATTTTCGAGAACATTTTTGAGAACCGGTACCGGTTATCTATTATTATTATTATTAGAGAAATAAGTCATAACTTTATTGAGAACTCACGGTACACAACCAGGCAGGCACTGGACTTGGCTTTGCCCAAGTTGTTGGCAGCTTCGCAGGTGTAAGTCCCTTCATCCTCAGCCGTCACCTGCTTGATTTTCAGGCGCGCTGTGCCCTCTTCGAAGCTCGTCTCGAAGTCAAGGCTATCGCGAATTAGCTGAAATTGGAAAAACATAGTTATATATTAGATATGAAGGTAATTTCAGTAATGTCACAGAATAGAAAAAGGAACAGAATTTTCACTCCGTAAAAACGATTAAATAAATAGCTACTTTAGCAGCGACTCAATAAAGTGTTATTCAGCTCGTATGTAACATTTTATATTCAACTACACCTTGCATCCCTTTCTTTACGTAACTCTTATCTCTTCTAACGTGTACTAACCTACGGAGCGAGCCCCGCAGTCGGGGCCCGCCGATGTACATAAAGCTTCGTACCTAAAGTGCGGAGTGAGACTGGCCTGGTAATGTGTGAAAGAACAAAATATAAATAAGCGCCTTCTAGCTTATAAAGAAGGAACTATAAATACGTCCTTTCAAGGTTTTTGGGGTATTATGAGAACTGAGAACCTAGCCTAGGCACAAAATAAAGGTAGCCTAGGTTTGCCATGTCACGAGGCTAACGATAGATGTCACTTCTAGAATAGAGCGACTGTATGATTTATAGGCTGTGTTATTGGCAAGGAATCTTTTATCTTCTCGGCCCTGGGTGACAAAAAATATAGGTGCCTGGTAGCCTGTGAGTGAAAGTATAGTATATGGCCCGTGTACTTTGTGGCACCTAGCACCAAATTGATTTGCAATCTGAAGTGAATTCCCATACAAAATCCCAATTTTGTTTTGTTTTGGGGCTGTTCCTTTGGGTTTATCAACATTCTTTTTGTTCAAGCAAGGCGAACCAAACATAAATAAATCGGTCGAGCTCTGTCTAGTCTTAGCTCGGTGATTGTAAAATAAATAGTTTAGGCTAGATGTCTTAAAATTATCAAATAGGTCTATAAATTAGGTCATGGGTCTTTAAATTATCAAAAAATATATTATATACTAAAAATTACAAATATTGTGTGTTGGGGTTCCGCGTGACGTCACAGCTTAGGTCACTTTAAACATACATGTGACGTCACAAGCCTCTACTCCCGATTTTTTGACGCTCTTTATCCATGCCAATTTCTATTGATTTGATTAATAAAATAATCAGCTGTGACAGACGGACGGACGGACGGACAAAGCGGCACCATAAGGGTTCGTTTGACCGGTTCGGTAACGTCACCCTAAAAATACACCCTAAAAATAATATTAAGCTATTGCATAGCTTCTATCGAGGGCCTTGAGCGCGGGGACCGAATCCAGAAATTCCGTAACGAAAAAAAACGTCACGCTCCCCACTCTGACGGGCACGGAGGTGTGGCTTGAAGGCCGTGCATTGTCTAACGTCGTTTCTTTTCGGCAGTCTTCGACACGGTGTTTGTGTGCGTGCAACTAGACGTATTTTTATTTTATAAAAGAAAAAAAAATGTTTTCTTATCGGTCACCACGCTCAAAAAGTGTAACTTGAATTAATATCAAAGAAAGAGAAATACTGCATAAATAAAATAAATAAATAATTATAATTGCATAAGTTGATGCAAAATGCTATGCAATAGCTTTACCGCGGCAGTCCCCGAGTGCCACACGTCTTTTTTTTGTTAATCTAACTGATGTACTATTTTTTTTACCCAGGTATCATCCATTCCACTACTACAATTTCAATTCATTTTCAATTTATTTATTTACTTTAATTAACACGGTTAATAAGCCAATTACATTAATTAAAGAGCTAAAAAGTCACAAAAAATACAATGAAATAAAACATTAAATTAAAAATTATTACGTCTATATTGTAAGATAAAATTGGACAGATAATTTCAGTAGGTCAAGCTATATTGGCAGACGTACCTCATGGTAGTGAAACCACTTGATGTAGGGCTCCGGATGGCCAGACAGCCGACATTCAAATTGGACCACATCGCCATCGCAGGACAGCAAGTCAGTCAGCTCCTTGGTGAAACGTGGGAGTACCTCCACCCGCCTGTTGAAACAAAATCCAATAAACTTTTAACAACAGAAGCTTAAACAATTAATAATTTGTCTCGTCTTTAATTTTTTAAGATTTTGAAATAAATAAAATAACAAAAAGCTGGATTTCTACACACAACAATAGCACCAAAGAAAGCATAACTTGCGTTATGGAGCTAAATGACTGGTACGCTACATTATACATATTTTTTTGTAAATAATACACTGACTGTGTATTGTTGGTGTTATACACATAAAACACTCAGACCCACCACTCCAGCCTATATCAGTCCATTGCTGGACATAGGCCTCCCCTAATAAAGGGGGATATGCCCATAATCCCCACGCTGGGCATGCGGGATGGGGATCGCAGGGCACAGCTTCTCGCACCACCGACGCTGCTGCCCGTCGGTGGCCAGGGGATTTAGCTGTGTCTATGTAGGTTCGTTGTTTAGCAGAGTGCACCACGTGCAGGTGAGGTTGGCTTGGGTTCCGAAGATAGGGGTTGAACCTCGTACAACCCTACCCTCAGACCCGACAAATATATGCAGGTCGGACAAACAATGGTCTCGCAGCGGGAATCGAACCCGCTACCTTCTGCGTCTCAAGCGGGCTTTCGCCCACTGCACCACAAAGGTCGTCTAAACGAGGCAGAAACACAGTCCGTGTGTCCTCAGGTTGGTCACCTTATAGATGGAACAGGCTACTGCATCTACAGTCAAGATTTTAATACCTATACAGCTAGCGGCGCATAAGTCTAGCGATGATCGAAACTTCTGCGCATGAGTCTCTCGCTCTCTCTCACCTCTAGCTCCCATATGATACCTTATTTTTGACTTCTGCGCAATGATAATCAGCGCTAGAGTTTCGTACCGCTACTTTTACAAAAAAAAGTTCCAATACTTATAAAAAAAGGTCAAAGATATGTTGAACCCCTAGTTGCCAGTTTACCAACTTACCCGTATCTGATATTATGTGAATCGTCACTGGATGTGGGATCTGAAAACAAAATTATCCATGTAATTTTATGTACCTAACAGCCTGCGCACATTGGATGTCAAACGTCAGTTATTAGACGCTATGACAAGCTGCGGGGGACAATTTTTATAAAGGAGAATGCCGATAACCCGTACCAATTGTGTCAAAACCAAACGTATCCCATAAAATTACCTTTATTTTATAAATAACATTAATATTTTCTTTAGTTTTACACACCGACTCGATTAATAATCACGTAAAAAAATTATTTCGTTTATTTGGTTTCCGGCGCACGGCCGGCGCCATGATACTGCAACAACCCTCATTTTTTATTATTTAGAATCGACTAAAAACTTATTGGAGATTTATTACTTTGTTTAATCAAAGAGGAGATAAGAAAGTTTTTGTTTTACTACTAAACTATCCTAAACTATCATCTATATGTATTTAGTATGCTTTCGCTCACGAGTTAGTATTCTGTGGCATTATGAAGTACCTAGTGTTTATTCTGTAACTAGATATTTTAGACATCATTACAATAATAAACGATAAACAATCGTTGCATCAACTGATTAACCGTTGACTCCAAACCAGCATAGTTTGGAAAAGATCTTCAGAAAAAAATAGGTTTGGTTTTGACGCAATCAATTTAGCATTGGTACCGAGCGCCATACATCAGACGGCATTGTCCTTTGTCCGCACACACGGCGACAATCGCGACAGCAAGATATGACAGACGCTCGCGACTAAGGGCGACGACAAAGCGTCGTGTTTGCGAGGTCTGTAAGGGCCTCTTACACACGAAGGGCATGCCGCCAGTCGCCGCGTCGACGGCTGCAGTTACTCTACCATTGGTGGCAGACCGCTCGTGTATAAGAGCACTAACTCACTATTTGAAGTGCCGGATTATCCAGTACGGGACCTATCAGCAAATACTATCAAGGGAAACCTTCTTTTGATCTAGTTCTCAAGCTTATGCTATTAAATAAAACTAACGAACTGCAACTAATTCTTCGGCTAGGCTGTCCTCCAAATCATCTTCATAAGCACGAACAAAATTCAAGAATTTTTCAAGATCTCTTACAACAGAAGAGTTTTTGATAAAATAATAATTTTACGGTCTGAAAAGGTTTGTGCGCGGGGGTACGAACGCGCGGAACCCGTAGCATTTAATACTCTTGCAACGTGACTAATCCGGTCTTGTGGCAGTTGTGGTCTCGACAGAATAACAGCACCTACTGCTCTAACAGTAGGCATTATGCTGAGTCGTGGCCCTTTTGCTGCTGTAGCATATACACATACACATTTGTTATTATCTTTTTGAAACATCACTACCATATTATGTATTCTGTATTGTGTATGTAAGTGGTACATAAATGACGTGTCTAAGTCAGTCCGCCACTGGGGGTCCGCTATGTACCTTTAGCCAGTATCTGAAGTGATATAACTGCCTTGGCTTCCCCGTGCTGGTTACGAGCGACAACAGAGTAGGCGCCGGTGTAGTCCAATTTCGCGTGTGGGATTTCAAAGCGGTACTCTGGACCATCGCCCATGCGCTTGAAGTGCGTCGCGTCTCGGTAGTAGTCAGGCTGCAAGATAAGATAACGTGTTACATCCACACCAGCATATACTCCACTCCACTCCACTTCTGGAGATAGACGTCTCTAATAACGCCCTGTACACGTAAAGTTCGGACCGCGGGAAACAGCACGCGCCATTCCAACCCGCACTCCGAAACGTACGTGTAGATGCGCGGGGCTGACAGTCCGATCTGGCATGTAGACGCGAAGGTAAATCTCAGTTTTAACCGCGCATCACGTCAGTGATCCGTCCTAGATGCGCGGTCCGATCTTTACGCGTCATTAGCACGACAGTTTGATCCGCAGTCCAAACCGTACAGATCGGACTGCGGTTTGGAACACAGTCCCGATGCACGGTCCGATCTTTACGTGTGCAAGGCGCTAATATGCCTATAATTCCCACTCTGGGCATGCAGGTTGGGCATACTACTTGCACCGCCGACGCTGCTCGTCGGCAGCCAAAGGATTTTGCCATGCCGGTGTTAGGCTGCGCTATGCCGCAATCAGCCGGCCGCCAGAACCCCGTTTGTTAGTTAGGGTGCACTCCTCACCAGCTGAGGATTGGCTTGGGTTCCAAAGAAAGATGGGTGGGAACCTCCCACCCCACACGTGTAACATATTCATATTAATTTATTTAATCATTATAACATAGTTTGTCAAGGCAAGTTCTGTTAAAATTCAGAGCGATTGTAAACGCCGACATTACTATATTTTACATTTAGTTCAAAATCAAATCATTGATTGTTTTTTTTCCATTTCGATATCATTTTTTGAATGATTCTTTAACTTCGACACCCTCTTTGAGACAGGACAATGTCTGTCGGGTCAGCTAGTATATAAGATAACAAACAAATGTATTTATGTAGTATATCAGTAATGTGGTTCCCATAATACAAGTTCTGCTTAGTTTGGGGCTACATGATGCTGTGTGATAGTGTCCAGCATAAACAGTACAAATTCGACTATGATTCTGGATTGAAGCCGAGCAAATCTCAGGGGTGTTACCTTTAGGAAGTCCCTTAGCCAGTAGACATCAGGCTTGGGATCTCCTACAACTTCACAAGCGATGATAACGGTGTCGCCTTCCCGAGCCTCACTGGACCGCGGTTTGCGAATAAACATCGGCTCTTTCGAGTACCTGCCGAAAATAAAATCGTCAATCAATGCTATAGTTATATCTTCTTTTTAAAGAACAAGTAGGACTTTATTGACGGAGATATTGGTGATCATACGGCAAAAGTTACAAGTGAGGATGAGGTTTTTTGTTGAGGAGTTTTCCGGGAAAAGTACCAATCCCTCAGGAATAAGGGACGACCTGTGAAGTTTACTCTTTTAAACATAAAAATAATTTTGAAAATTGGTCCAAAATTGACGGAGTTATTGGTGAACATACATAAAAAAAAGTCGAAAAAAAGGTTCCGACAAATTGAGAACCTCCTTTTTGAAGTCCGTTAAAAAAGGAGTTCTCATAGGATTTTGTTGTCCGTCTGTCAGTTTGTAAAGACCTTTTTCTTGAAAACGCGTGGAAGTATCAAGTTGAAATGAATGTATAATATTGAGGTCTGCAATAATTTGGAGGTCTGAAAAAACCATACATAGTAGTTTGGTTTTTTAGTCAACACAATCAACTTAAATGGCTGTTTATGCAGCATATTTTGTACATCTCAGGGGATTCAAACCCCAGGGGCGGATTTGATCCTTTGGCCGCCCTAGGCATATGAAATATTACCGCCCCCTATTCGCTGTAAAATACGAAAAAAACAACCCCTCGAGCCTGCTCCGCCCTTCTAAATTCGTGATTCGACTTAAACCGACTCATTTAGTGAAAAGGCGCGAGCTCCTCGAACTACGCCCTTGAATTTTTTTCTTAACCTTTTCCGGCTCTGAACAGTATTTACGCGAGCTCCTGGAACTACGCCCTTGAATTTTTTTCTTAACCTATTCCGGCTCTGAACAGTATTATATTTTATCCAGGATTTTAATCCCCGATTTAAAATATAATAGCAAAATTTTTGGTGCACAAAAAGAAACAAAACAAAGAAAACTTTTATTATTATTTATTATTTATTTATTTATTATATTTTGGTCGAAGAGCCAAGGAAGTTTATACGCAACCCTCGGTGCGCGAGTCCAACTACCACTTGGCCAGTTCATTTTCATATTAGGTTACCACTAATGACTGCCGCCAACTCTATTGTTGGAGTGTCTATAGGCTGTTCGGGGGTTTCAATAAACCCTCCATGTCGAATGACATGGCTTGGTGACTGAATAATCCTGGGTCAACAACTAGACGTGGTAACTAAAGACCGAAAGCGTTCGGAGCTCTGCACTCTCCCACCCAAATGTAGCGGAACCTTTTTGAAAGAGAGCATGAAGAGGATTAAGCTTCTAATATTTCGCGAAATGAACAAGAGCGAGAAAAATGATCTTGGATATTTTCTATTCCAATATCGTACGCCCAACCAGACGTACGGAATTTCGTCATCCGTAAACGGTAGACATTCCTCCTACCCGCTCGAAGCGTTTTGCTACACCTTCCATTATTAGGACAGCAAAGGAATGGAATGATCTTCCGGCTTCAGTGTTTCCTGATCACTAAAACTTAGGGGTATTCAAGCGAAAAATAAATAGGTTCAATTTAGGCAAGCGACGCCCTCCAGCCAGGTGGGGTGACGATCTGCGAATGGCTGTTGGTAGAAGCTGGATTCGTCGAGCTCAGGACATGGCGCAATGGCGCTCATTAGGGGAGGCCTATGTCCAGCAGTGGACTGCTGTAGGCTGATGATGATGATGATGATGATGAAGCGTGCTACATCGTCGACCGCATTATCACTTACCAACATCGCGGCGGTCAAACGCCTATAAAATTTAAAGAAAACAATGATTTAAGTAATACTCACGGTTCATCAGGACTGATGAAGACAGGTGGTGTTCGCTTCACATTTGTACCGGTGACCTCCACCTTGCCTGAAGTGGAGGCCCGTCCCACCTCATTAGAAGCCGTGCACGTGTAGACTCCAGCATCACGAGACGTGACAGCAGCCAGAGCCAACTCTATCTGGCCGTCCCTGTCTAGCGTCATGATGGCACGTCTGCTGGGACGCAAGCGCACCCCATCACGGTACCACGTAACCCCAACCGAAGGGTACGCTTCCACTACAGCGGAGATTCGGAGTTCTTCACCTAGAATGTCAAGTAAATTATATATCAAGTGTCAAGTCGAATATTATCAAATTTATATAGCTTTTTTACATACTCATCTAGATCTATGGATCTAGATTTAGAAGTAATAAGTTAAAAAGTTACAGTCGAAACGTAGTTTTTGAAGGACGATTCGCAGTAAACTGATTTGGAACGTAAAGTCCTTTCCCCGAATAAGGCTCAGGCTTACTTTCAATAAAACGTATTTTTATTGATAAAAACTGCAAAACTTTCGTTAGGTCAATAAATAGGATGGGAACAATATTCGAACAAATGAGTCGGCATTTTTAAAGCAGGTAAGTAGTAAGTAGTAAGCCGAAGGCAAGCAAGAAGAACCTGAATTAAAGTTATATGCTAGCCTTTGCCCTTATTCCCTTGTCCATCCACATGTAATACGTGGGAGGACACTTTGGAGGTGATACTTAGGCGGGACTTAAGAAAAAGTGTCTTAAGTGTTTTGGACAAAATCATTTTATTATTGCTCGATAAGCCAGCGTTTTAGGCGGGACTTAAGAAAAAAATTATTAAAAAAGTGTTTAAAGTGTTTTGGATAAAATAATTTTATTAAAGCTATAGAACAACTGCTCAATAAGCCAGCGTTTTAGGCGGAACTTAAGAAAAAAATTATTAAAAAAGTGTTTAAAGTGTTTTGGATAAAATAATTTTATTAAAGCTATAGAACGACTGCTCTATAAGCCAGCGTTTTAGGCGGGACTTAAGCTGGGCAGACTAGGAGATGCAGTAACAATAACAAACACTGCCCCCCTCATTCCAAAACGAAGACTAAAGGTAGTATAAGTTTAAATCTGACATTTTTTATACAAAATAGCAGTTTTAAACCTAGAATATCCTTAGTCTTCGTTTTGGAATAAGACAGTGGAATAGAGATTGTAAAAACATTGACTTTAAAATAATATAAGCCTAGCAGAGTTTCTTGCCAATTCTTCTCTATTTGGTCGCGTTACGAATTGGTGTAAATTAAAAATAATGACGTTTCAAAGTGTAATTTACAGTTCCTACTGAATAAATAAATTTAGATTTTATTTTTATTTCTATGTTAGTGTCTCACCGTCAGTTAGCCGGTAGAGGGGTTCGAGCCCGCAGCAGAACTCCGGCGCCACATACGCTCGGATGCCCTTATCCACGACCAGGTTGCATCGGCAGCTGACCGCGCCACTGCTGTTCTGTGCCATGACCTCGTACACGGCGCCATCTTCTAGGGTCGTGGGCGCTATTTCTAAAGTGTGGAAGTGTTCGTCTTGGAAGTGACTTCGACGACCTAAAAAGGTTTTAAGGTTACGAGATGAATGAAAACTTTTTACCACATTTGTCAAAGTTATGTAAAAAAAAACAATGTAAGCGGTCTGTCATTGTTGGTCGCCCAGAAAAAGACATTTTGGGGACACCATTTTTTTCATCTTGAACGACGGCTGTGTCATTTTTATTTAATTTTATTTTCTAATGTATGTCGTTTATTAGTCATGGTATTATAACCGTTATACGTTAGTTATACAAGTATTAGTGAAATGGAATAAAAGAAGATTGAACGGGAATTCTCTGATGAAGAAAATTGTGCGTCGATCGTTTTTTGTTATAGTCGCCATGGCTATAGCAGAAAACAGGACCTGACTGAAGACTGGACGACTAGACTTTTACTTAAACCGTACTACGTTGCCTCATTTTATTATGAACATTATACTTGATACTGGAATTGTGGAAACTATCCCAGAAGCCAATTAATAAAGAAGTGAAGTGACATTTTGATATTAGTTGGTATTTGATGTCATTATTTCATTCAGAGTTCAAGGAGAGCCAAGGCCCAAAGGTAACATAATTTTATTAGACGTTTCCACTAGCTTGTAAACATTAACCCCCTTACTTATGAACGCTACTAAAAGTTAACCAATGCTCAAAGTTAGCCCTGTCACTTTCTGTCATTATCCAACTGTAAGAGATGGCAATAATCTAAGCATCGTTTATCTTTTGAAAGATGTTCATAAGTAAGGCCAATTATATTCATATTAATCAGTGTATACAGAGTAAGTAGGTACTTGCTTATTGCAATTACATGAGGTTATTAACAAAATTTCCGAACTGAGTCTGTTAACATGTTTACCTATAGCTAGGTATACTTATTAAAAATCAATGCTTTTATGTTTGTCCTCTATGCATTCCGAAACCATTGAAAATATTGTGATATACAAGTACACACGCAAACGAAGTTGACGGCGGGTTATCGAGTGTAAAATAAATAGTCCGTATCCACTGATCAAAATGTTAACTCAACTAAGGCGAAAGCTTTTGGAATGTGATTGAATTGTGTTTATCCCTCCTTCACAACAAAACTACTAAACTTTTGGACTGTTTTACACATAATTTCGTTCTGGAACTCCAAGTTCCAAGTCTAGACCTGAATTCACAGTAATAGGCTACTTTTTATCGGGGTATCACGCCAGCGTAGCCGCCGCGGCGCCGCGGCAGCTATTAGATTCCAGTCATATAATGTGCACGTAGTATAATCTATGAGTCTAATGAACATTGTTTGTTGACAAGTGTTTACGCACGGTTAGTTCTTTGTTTTTTTTACGCGGTGTTTAAAGTCAGGGAATAGTGATTCACCCCCTTACTTATGGCCGCTATTTAAAGTTAACCAATGCTCAAAGTTAGCCCTGTCACTGTCTGTCATATACGGTAAGAGATGTCAATAATCTAAGCATCGTTTATCTTTTGAAAGATGTTCATAAGTAAGGCCATTAGTGTTTCAGTGTACTGCCACAGTTAAGCTGCTTGCTTCCGAAACATAACGTAAACTTTCTCCAACTTACTATCAGGCTTTACTTCTTCGCCGTCCTTGAACCAAGTGATGATAGGATCCGGGCTACCGATGACCTGGCAGGTGAGGCGAACAGGGTACGTCGCCTGTACCCTCCTATCTCGGAGACGCATCGTGAATTGGGGTGGGTAGTCACCTTCCACGTCCGCTGACCTCTCCCTGTACGAGACAATGGAAGTTTTATGTGAATTCGCTGTGACTGAACATACCATGACGATCAATACCATGAGATCCAGTATGTGACTTTTGTTCTTATTTTACTAACATTATCCGTGCACCTTCGTCGTTGCTTCGAAGAATAGAATCAAAAATTTGTTTTTAAATAAATATGGCCTACGCAGATCAATCTCGCTCTCAAAGACAATTAGTGCGATCATCTATTTATACGCTTGCTCTAGTTAATAAAGGCCAGATCAATAATAAACAAAGTGCTGCAGTTTAAACAAAGAGTTTATCGCCACTCTATCATGCAACGAGACTCTTTAGTAAACACTTACCTTTTCAACTTAGCATCAGCCTGCCACACAGATCTGTCGGTGACGACAGCGAGCCTAGCATAGGTTGAGGCTCTTCCGTGCACGTTAGTTGCTTCACAACTATACCGCGCCTCGTCTTCAATATTGATGTCCTTGATCGTAAGGCAGCAGTTAAATCCGTTGAAGGAACTAGATAACCGTCTATCTTCATCTTCGATCTCGTGTCCGTTCTTCATCCAAACCACTTCAGGGACAGGCTTGCCCTTGACACTGCAACTGAGGTTTGCCGTCTCTCCAACTAAAATTTTCAACTGTCCGGGAAGAGATTCAGTAAATTCTGGGCGGTCCCCAGCCAAACCCACTGCGATAGGTGTAGATGTTTGGACAGATTCTCCCCAGCCGTATCTGTTGCGAGGTGTCACCCTAAAGTGGTACTGCTCTCCTTGTTTCAAGTTGAAGGCGTCGAACGAGGTAAGTGGTGTTATTCCAAGTTCCACCCAGCGCGCACCGCCTTCTTTTCCCAGCAACCAGCTTTCCACTTTGTACGCGAGGACGGGGGCGGAAGGTCCAGGCTCTGACTTGGGCCACCCCAGAGATATCCAGTTATTGCCTCCTTCCACGACACTCGGCACTCCCGGGATGCGCTCGGGCACAGCTAAAATAAAGTAGTGGATTCATGAACGCGGCAGTGGCCTCAAAGAATACTTGATTGGCTGCCAGGCGACATGTGCCAGATGCATCGATCTGATTGATCGACATGCAAAATTGAATGATGTTGTTAAAAATAATTAATTTTTGCATGCCCGACCAATATAAAATGTCGTTTCGTGCTGTAGTTTCGGTGGTAAAATAAATTATCACCAAAAATACTTACATTTGTATTTTCGATCAGCTACCGCTAAGTTTGTGTCATCAGCTGGATATGTCCAATCCGATATAAGATTATCTGAAGAAGCGCGCTGTCGAACCTAGAAACCGACGTTATAAAAAAAACAATAAGTCTTAGGAATACTAAGGCTTCATATTTATTTAAGAAGAGCCGTGGTGGCCTAGTGGGATGTACCCCGACTTAATATCAATGGATTTTTCGTTTCGAAAAATTTATGTGCGTATTACCACGAGCTCGATACGGTGAAGGAAAAAATCGTGAGGAAACCGGCATGCCCTCGAACTAAAAAGTTCGAAAGGTATGTGCTAGGTTAGTGTTCCAATAAAAAGCGGCGATGGGCTTGCAACTTGTCACGTGGAATGCTAGCTGCTTGCAAAAAGTGGGCATGTATCGAACGTAATGTTTGGACTTGCCTCTGACTACAGATACAATAGATTTGCGTACTGAGCAATATCTGAAGATATCCATAATGGGGAAAAAATAGTGAAGATGTATATTTATTAAATGGTTATAATTTATTTAAATAAATAGGCGGTAGTCTTACCACAACAGTCACAAACGCTCTGTCGCAGCCATAAGCGTTCCTTGCGAGGATGCAGTAGGTGCCAGCGTCAGATACCACAGATCTTTTCAAAGTGAATTTCACGTAGTCATCAGAGGTCATTTTGCAGACGCGTTGGTTTGTTGTAATGTCACGGATGCCTTTCATGAAGACCACTGCAAAACCAATACAGTGACGTAAGATTTAATTTACGATTTACTAGCTTCCGCTTACGGCTTCGGTTACGTTCAAGTTTCTCTCCCTAGGAAACTTGGGTGAACTTTTCATCAACCTACCCTTTGTCCTTTTCTGTACCCCTCACAACCTGTATGTGATTTCATGATGATCGGTTGAGTAATTAGGACGTGAAAGTGTAACAAAAAAATAAACACATTTTCGTATTTATAATATTAGTAAGGATTTCAGTCTCATAAAATGATGTTAGTTTACCTTTGGGCCTTGGCTCTCCCTGAACTCTAAATGAAATATTGACGTCTTCACCAACGGATATCAGAATGTCTTTTTCAGGGCGACCAACAATGACAGCAGGTTTCCCATCTAGCTCGTTGGGCTGAACCACGGTGATTGCAGCATTCATGTCAACATGGCTTTGTGAACTCCAAGCTCTGCATGTATACATGCCAGACTCCTTTTCCGTGACGTCAGAAAGAGCTAATGTATACAATCCTTGCTCCACAAAAGTCTTTGCATTTCTGTACACTTCGGTAACGGAACAGCCTTCTCTCAACCATTCAACTCTTGTCGGTGCACCTCTTATCTCAACTTGGAGGCCAATGGTTCCACCCTGAACAACTTTGTAGTCAGACAAAACGTTTGTGAAATGAGGACGCCTTGATTCCATTGCTTGACGGTTAAATCTTGACTTTTCTATTGTTGCTATATTGGGACTTAGCCGACTTTCTTTACCTGCAATACAAGTTATAAGCAATGATTACAAATTGTTCAGCCAGTGTTGATCACTATTTTCATACAAAACTATACATACCAGTAAAATTAACTACATGCGTGATTTGATCTGACCAGACAGAGTTCTCAGCTTTGCAAGTATACTTCCCGCTATCTTCAGGAGTAGGGTGATCTATAGCCAGTCTGCAGACTCCATCGGCGAGATAGTACGCTTGGTATCGGCTATCACTGCTGACGGGTTTATCATCTTTTAGCCAAGTGATCGTAGGCAGAGGCTGTCCGCGGATGCGACATTCCAAAACCAGCTCGTTTTCAGCCAAATGGTACGTATCTGTTGACAAAAAAGTTTAATAAAATATTGTTTAAAATGTATGTAAGTCATTTATAAAAAATATTTTCGGTTTTTGTGCTTACCGCGTATTGAACGAGTAAAAGTTGGTGGAATGGGAGAAGCCTCGAAACTTGGATAAACTTTTAGGGTAGCAGAGGAATTAACGGAACCATTTTCATTTGTAATCGTGCAGCTGTATTCAGCTGAGTCACTCGGTACGGCATTCAAGACCTCCAGTGTTACCAGGCCATCTATGAACTTAGTTCTATACTTCAATTTATTGTCCAGAGGAACGCCATTCTTATACCAAGTTACAGTTGGATCCATTGATGATAAAACACTGCATGTCAGTTTTACTCTTGATCCTTCTACAGCCGTTCTATCAGTTAAGTACGTTGAAAAAACAGGTTTTCTTTTAGAGTCACGGGATAGACCAGTACGCTTTTCTGAAATGATGCTCCTGGCCTCACTTAGGGCCTTAGATCGGCTTTTGATCTCAGAACATGAACGTTCGGTAGGCTCCGAAGTTCTACTGGCATTTGTTTCAGGGTATGAGGGGGCAGATGAACGTAGCTGTGCGTCCAGAACTATCGTTTGCGCTTTATAGATAGCAGCTTTTCTGCCCATTTCGTGTGTGGAAAAACTATTATTTTTGTCAACATCGAAAGACTTTTCGCGATATCCCGAGGGTCGTGCAAATTCCATCGTGTAATCCCTGTGGTTGTGGTCGACAAATCTAAGTTTTTCTCTAGGTTCTAGTTTGTTTCCTAACAGTTTAGGTTCGTACTGATATTCTTTAAAATAATGCTGTTCGTGGCTCACTTCATGTTCCCTAGAATTACTTATGTCACCGTTTTCTTTCTTTGAATGCAAATCGGATTCATTTTTGTACATGTGAAGTTCATCGTCACGTCGTTCATTTTTGTCGAGTCTTTCAGTATACTTAGTAGCTTTCTTTGAAATATCATCAAATTCATTTTTCTTTGTTGGCACTTTATCGTCATGTTTGGCTGTACCTATTTTATCAACTTCTATGTTTAGTTCATTTTTCATCTCCTTTGTTAGTTTTGTTTCCTTTTCTTGGTTGGAATTTTCAGCCTCATTCTGTTCCAGTGTTCTTAGTTTTTCATGATTGTTTTTAAGTTTTCCTTCTGTGTTTTCATTGTCAATCTTCCTGGCTTTTTTGATGTTCACCTTTTTATCTCTTGGATCTTTATTTTTAATAGGCATCTCTTCTTCTTTTTTATTTTTCTGCTCTAATTCTTTTTCTTCCTTCAGGTTAAGTTCAGCTGATGTAGCATCTTCTCTTTTTTGTATCTTTGCCGCTTCTTCTTCTTTTTGTTTGTCCTGGCGGTCTTTTTCTTCCTTAAGTTTTGATTGGGCCACAACTTCTTCTTGCTTCACGCGCGCCTCTTCTTCCATTTGCTTTCGTTCAACATCTTTTTTCTCTTTTTGCAGGTGTTCCGCTTCTTTCTTTTTACTAATAGCATCAGTTTTAGTTTGTTCAATCAAAGCTTCTTCGCTTTTTTTTTGTATCTTTGCCGCTTCTTCTTCTTTTTGTTTCTCCTGGCAGTTTTTTTCTTCCTTAAGTTTTGCTTGGGCCACAACTTCTTCTTGTTTCACTCGCACCTCTTCTTCCTTTCGCTTTCGTTCAGCATCTTCTTTCTCTTTTTGCAGGCGTTTTACTTCTTTCTTCTTACTAAGAGCCTCTTTTTTAGTTTGTTCAATCGAAGCGTCTTCTTTTTCTTTTTGTATCTTTGCCGCTTCTTCTTCTTTTTGTTTCTCCTGGTGGTCTTTTTCTTCCTTAAGTTTTTCTTGGGTGGCATCTTCTACTTTCACTCGCGCCTCTTCTTCCATTTGCTTTCGTTCAACATCTTCTTTCTCTTTTTGCAGGCGTTCCGCTTCTTTCTTTTTACTAATAGCATCAGTTTTAGTTTGTTCAATCAAAACTTTTTCTCTTTCTTTTTGTATCTTTGCCGCTTCTTCTTCTTTTTGTTTCTCCTGGCGTTCTGTTTCTTCCTTAAGTTTTGCTTGGGCAGCATCTTCTTCTTGTTTCACTCGCGCATCTTCTTCCTTTTGCTTTCGTTCAACATCTTCCTTCTCTTTTTGCAGGCGTTCAGCTTCTTTTTCCTTACTAATAGCTTCAGTTTTAGTTTGTTCAATCAAAGCTTCTTCTCTTTCTTTTTGTATCTTTGCCGCTTCTTCTTCTTTTTGTTTCTCCTGGTGGTCTTTTTCTTCCTTAAGTTTTGCTTGGGTGGCATCTTCTAGTTTCACTCGCGCTTCTTCTTCCATTTGCTTTCGTTCAACATCTTCTTTCTCTTTTTGCAGGCGTTTTGCTTCTTTCTTCTTACTAAGAGCCTCTTTTTTAGTTTGTTCAATCGAAGCGTCTTCTTTTTCTTTTTGTATCTTTGCCGCTTTTTCTTCTTTTTGTTTCTCCTGGTGGTCTTTTTCTTCCCTAAGTTTTGCTTGGGTGGCATCTTCTAGTTTCACTCGCGCCTGTTCTTCCATTTGCTTTCGTTCAACATCTTCTTTCTTTTTTTGCAGGCGTTCCGCTTCATTATTTTTACTAATAGCATCAGTTTTAGTTTGTTCAATCAAAGCTTTTTCTCTTTCTTTTTGTATCTTTGCCGCCTCTTCTTCTTTTTGTTTCTCCTGGCGTTCTGTTTCTTCCTTAAGTTTTGCTTGGGCAGCATCTTCTTCTTGTTTCATTCGCGCATCTTCTTCCTTTTGCTTTCGTTCAACATCTTCCTTCTCTTTTTGCAGGCGTTCAGCTTCTTTTTTCTTACTAATAGCTTCAGTTTTAGTTTGTTCAATCAAAGCTTCTTCTCTTTCTTTTTGTATCTTTGCCGCTTCTTCTTCTTTTTGTTTCTCCTGGCGGTCTTTTTCTTTCTTAAGTTTTCTTAGGGCGGCATCTTCTTCTTGTTTCACTTGCGTCTCTTCTACCTTTTGCTTTCGTTCAACATCTTCCTTCTCTTTTTGCAGGCGTTCTGCTTCTTTATTCTTTTTTATGGCTTCAGTTGTAGTTTGTTCAATCGAAGCGTCTTCTTTTTCTTTTTGAATTTTTGCCGCTTCCTCTTCTTTTTGTTTCTCCTGGTGGTCTTTTTCATCCTTAAGTTTAGATTGAGCAGCATCTTCTTCTTGTTTCACTCGCGCTTCTTCTTGCTTTTGCTTTCGTTCAACATCTTCCATCTCTTTTTGCAGGCGTTCCGCTTCTTTCTTTTTACTAATAGCATTAGTTTTAGTTTGTTCAATCAAAGCTTTTTCTCTTTCTATTTGTATCTTTGCCACTTCTTCTTCTTTTTGTTTCTCCTGGCGGTCTTTTTCTTCCTTAAGTTCTGCTTGGGCCACATCTTCTTCTTGTTTCACTCGCACCTCTTCTTCCTTTCGCTTTCGTTCAACATCTTCTTTCTCATTTTGCAGGCGTTCCGCTTTTTTCTTCTTTCTAAGAGCCTCTTTTTTAGTTTGTTCAATCGAAGCGTCTTCTTTTTCTTTTTGTTTCTCCTGGCGGTCATTTTCTTTCTTAAGTTTTCCTATGGCGGCATCTTCTTCTTGTGTCACTTGCGTCTCTTCTTCCTTTTGCTTTCTTTCAACATCTTCCTTCTCTTTTAGCGGGCGTTCCGCTTCTTTCTTCTTACTAATAGCTTCAGTTTTAGTTTGTTCAATCAAAGCGTCTTCTTTTTCTTTTTGAATCTTTGCCGCTTCTTGTTCTTTTTGTTTCTCCTGGTGGTCTTTTTCATCCTTAAGTTTTGATTGAGCAGCACCTTCTTCTTGTTTCACTCGCGCTTCTTCTTCCTTTTGCTTTCGTTCAACATCTTCCATCTCTTTTTGCAGGCGTTCCGCTTCTTTCTTCTTACTAATAGCTTCAGTTTTAGTTTGTTCAATCAATGCTTCTTCTTTTTCTTTTTGTATCTTTGCCACTTCTTCCTGTTCCTCCTTAAGTTTTGATTGGGCCACATCTTCTTCTTGTTTCACGCGCGCCTCTTCTTCTTTTTGCTTTGGTTCAACATCTTCCTTCTCTTTTAGCAGGCGTTCCGCTTCTTTCTTTTTACTTATAGCATCAGTTTTAGTTTGTTCAATCAAAGCTTCTTCTCTTTCTTTTTGTATCTTAGCCGCTTCTTCATCTTTTTGTTTCTCCTGGCGGTCTCTTTCTTCCTTAAGTTCTGCTTGGGCCACATCTTTTTCTTGTTTCACTCGCACCTCTTCTTCCTTACGCTTTCTTTCAACATCTTCTTTTTCTTTTTGCAGGCGTTCCGATTCTTTCTTCTTACTAAGAGCCTCTTTTTCAGTTTGTTCAATCGAAGCGTCTTCTTTTTCTTTTTGTATGTTTGCTGCTTCTTCTTCTTTTTGTTTCTCCTGGCAGTCATTTTCTTTCTTAACTTTTCCTATGGCGGCATCTTTTTCTTGTTTCACTTGCGTTTCTTCTTCCTTTTGCTTTCGTTCAAAATCTTCCTTCTCTTTTTGCAGGCGTTCCGCTCCTTTATTCTTACTTATGGCTTCAGTTTTAGTTTGTTCAATCGAAGTGTCTTCTTCTTCTTTTACAATCTTTGCCGTTTCTTCTTCTTTTTGTTTCTCCTGGTGGTCTTTTTCATACTTAAGTTTTGATTGAGCAGCATCTTCTTCTTGTTTCACTCGTGCTTCTTCTTCCTTTTGCTTTCGTTCAACATCTTCCTTTTCGTTTTGAAGGCGTTCCGCTTCTTTGTTCTTACTAATAGCTTCAGTTTTAGTTTGTTCAATCAAAGCTTCTTCTCTTTCTTTTTGCATCTTTGCTGCTTCTTCTTCTTTTTGTTTCTCCTGGCGGTCTTTTTCTTCCTTAAGTTTTGCTTGGACATCATCTTCTTCTGGTTTCATTCGTGCCTCATCTTCCTTTTGCTTTTGTTCAACATCTTCCTCTTCTTTTTGAAGATGTTTCTTATCTTTAATCTTTCTAAGAACGTCAGTTTTAGTTTGTTTAATCAATGATTTTTCTTTTTCTGTTTTGATCTTTGTGTCTTCTTCTTTTTGTTTCTGTTGACGCTGTATTTCTTCTTTAACTTTTAACTCGGCTTGGGTAGCATTTTCATGTTTCAATGGGGCTTCTTCTTCTATTAGCTGTCGTTTAATATTTTCATTTTCTTTTTCCAGAAGTTCTTCCTGATTTATATTTTCTTTTATTAAGAGTTCCTCCTTTTGATTATTTTTTAGCGTCTCTTCTTGAGCTGATTTTGTCGATATTTCTCCTGCTTCTCTGTGTATACTAGCCTCTGTATTTGCCTTCCTATTTAATTTTTGTTCATTTTGTTCTTCGAGCTGTCGTTCAGCAGCTTTCTTTCCTTTTTTCAGGCTTTCTTCTTGGTTTTTCTTATCAAAAGCCTCATTTTGAGTTTTTTCAACCGAAAGTTCATCAATTGTCTTTGCCGCTACTTCTTCTCTTGGTTTCTGCTCTGATTCTTTCTCTTTACTAGGTATTATCACGACTTTGGCAACATTTTCTTCTTGTTTCAGTCGAGACTCTTGTTCTTTTAGCTGTTTTTCAATATCTTCATCGTTTTCATTCTTCTTTCCATGAGTCTCTTCTTGAGATTGTAAATATTCTTCGTTTCCTGTTTGGACATGACCTTCTTTTTCTTGTCGTATCTGCTCATGTTGAATTTCTTCTTTGAGTTTTATCTCAGTTTTTGCAGCATCTTCTTTCTTTTGGGCCTCTACTTCTTCATTTTGATTTCGTTTTTTATCTTCTTTCTCTTTTTGCAGGTTTTCCTCTTCGTTTTTCTTTGTAAGAGATTCTTTCTTAGGTTCATCTTTTTCTTTTTGCAGATATACCTCTGTATTTTTTTTAATATTTGCATCTTCTTCCTGTTTTTGTTCCTGTTTCTGTTCATTTTCTATCTTTATGTTTAACTCAGCTTTGACAACATTATCTTGTTTAACTAGAGCCTCTACTTGTTCTATTTGCTGCCTTTCATTCTCTTCTGTCTCTTTTCGCTTTTCGCAGTTCTTCTCCTGTTTCACTTCACCTTCTTTTTCTATGCGTTTTTCCTCTTGTTTTTCTTCGAGCATCTCTTGTGTTGGCTCAGTCAAAAGTTTTTCTGTTTCTTCTTGTAGAGGGGTCTTTATTATTTCTTTTGTAATCTTTAACGTTTCTTCTTCTGTTTCTTTCTTGTCACTTTCATTTTCTTCTTTATTTTTTAACTCAGCATTGTCAGTATCGTCTTTTTGATCACACATCTTCTGTGCAATGTCTTTTTGCTCAAATTGCAAGTATTGTTCATCTTGTTTCATTTTCAGTGCCTCTTCAGTTTTTTCAGTCAAAGTATCTTTTTGTAATTGTGGACTGGCTTCTATTTCTTTTGTAATAATTGCCACATTTTCTTCTTTTTGTTCTTCTCGCTTTTGTACAGTGTCTTCCTTCACGTTTTGCAAGGGTCCATCTTGTTTATTTATGAGATTTTTTTCTGGAGATGGAGCTATATCTTTTTCTGTTTGCATACTTGCCTCTGCTTCATTCTTATTCATTATGGTTTTTCCCTTATCTTGCAGGCTATTTTCTATATCTGTTTTGTCATTTGCGGCTCTTTCACTGCATTTTTTCTGTTCTATGTCTTCAACTTGCATCTCTTGTATTGATTTTTGCAGATTTGATTTCTTATTTTTCAAAGATGCATCTTCTTCAGTTATTTGAGTTAAATGATCTTCTATTATAGTCTCTGTGACCTTGTTTTCTTGTTGTTCATCTTCTAGTAGTAAATCTTCTTTCACGGAATCTTTATTTTCTTGAGTGACTTGAGACACTGCTTCTATTTTGTGCTGTTGTTCAGTGTCTTTTTCTTTATGAGGCAGAAGTTCTTCTTCTTTCTTAATGTTAATATCTTCAGTACTTTTAAACTGTGCATTAGAAGCGTTTTCATTTTCTCGTTTAACTATGGCTTCTTTTGTTTCTTCTTCTGTTTCTTTTAATATTTCTTTTTTTTGTGAACCATAATGTTCTGAATGATCTTCAACAAGTATGTCTTCAGCAGTCTTAACTTGAGCACTCGATTCTCCAAGTTTTGTTTCTTCATCTGTCTGAGTGCTTTTTATTCTGATCTCTTCTAAGACTGCTTCTCTAATCATATTATTACTTGTTGATGGTTGCAAAGTCAATACATCAATAGCATTGGTTTCTAGAATCGTGTCAGGTATTATATCTTCATTTATGTCTCTTAATTTAATGGACTCCTGTTCTATGGTCAACGTTTCTTGTACATCAGATGGGCTTACTATTCCTAACATTTGTTCCATAGTTCCAGATATCGAACTTTCTGTTCTGACTTCTAAAAGGGATGCTTGTTTTTCCAATGGGA